>CM050671.1:1545000-2909000 GCA_027574665.1 Rhynochetos jubatus
AACTATAAAACTTTTATGGGAGTCTTTATATAGAAACTAATGGTCTTTCTTGTACAAGGTCTGTGAGCACTGAGAAGCGTTGCACACAGGGAAAAATAAAAAGCACCCTTTCTTTGTGTGATTGGAGAGTATTTACACAGTGCTGGCCATAAATGGAGCAAAAACCCCCTTATCTTTTAAAATCTGCGTGCACTGAGTGGACTTAGTTGCTTGAACAGGGGTGATTATAATGCAGTTTGATATTTCTGAATTGCACATAGGTTTCTTAGTACAAAGTTTTTGCCTCACGGTTTGCATACACTGCATGGTGAAACCTGTCTTAAGCGTAATTTAAAAGAATAGCTATCTTTTCAGAAATAGATGGAGAAGTGAGATTGGAAAGGTTGAGTAATTAGACATTTAGAAAATCTAGAAAAGTGGTTATGGTCTTCTGAAAGCCACTTTGTAGTAAAACTGAGGCAGAGTAAATAGTAAATATATGAAGTATTTGATACTCACTTCTGAAGCATTTGATACTCTCAGCTTGTATGGAGCTATCCTACTGCATTCATACAGGGAGTCTTTTTAAGTGAAAGTCTAATAAAAGTTGATGTAGGACAGTTATAAACATTCTCCTTGTACGGTGACCCCTCTTGAGTAGGTAGCGGTAAAACAGCAGCATGAATGGAGGCCTTTGTGTGGGGCAGGAGAGCCGTCCGTACTGCGTGGGGAGGTCACTCGGACCTCGTGAGCAGATAGTGGAGCTGCTGTTTCACTGGAGCGTTCTGGAGACGACTTTCCTGGTGTGGACACAGCTGGGTTCTTTGGTTCGAGTCCTGAGAGACAGTGGCGAGGACTAAACCTGGGCTTTGACTATGGGACGTTTTTCTACAACAGATATGTACCCTTTAATATAGAAAAGTGAAGAAAATATATATTCCTTGTTTGTTCTGTCTTACTCTGCCATCCTTGTTGTATGTTACAAGCTGTTTCTTAATTACCTTTTCTTTAGACAAAGTAGGTGAGAGTTCAGTTTTTCTTATGTATGTCTGTCTGTGCCTTTTATGTGCTTTGTAGTATTATTTAAGCAGTATAAAAAATGCAGAACCTCTTCAAATTTAATGGTTTAGTGTATGTAGTAGGGTATACTATCCTTGTTCTAAGTGCATTGCAAGGCATTTGTGCTCGGTAGACTCAAACCTTGAGAAATACCTGGCAAAGATGGTTTGCATCTTAATCGAACCTTTAACGTGATCTGTTCATCCAATTTCCATTTGAGACTTGAAGTGAATAAGTCTAAGGATTATAGTAGTTCAGCATTTCTAGGGTGAGAGAATTCAGCCAGAATATATGTTTAACAGCCTAAAAGAATAGGTGGCATTAGTAATCCATCAGCTCTGGACAGAATTTCACATAGCATCATAGCATTCTAGGTGTCTTTATTATTTTGTGTGTTAATTTTACTACTACTTGGTGATTGGCTGCAAAAATTATTACAGTGGATTTGTGCAGAGCAAGATAGTAACTCAGTTTTTGTAAGTATCCCTGAAAAAAGATAGTACTGAAGTGTGAGGCATGCTGAGTGAGAAACTACTCAAAACTATTTTTTTTTTTTCATCCTCAAACTCTGAATCTAAGCAGCTGCTCCACTTGTTCCTGTCTCTGAAAGAGCTGAGCTGGAGATGCTGTTCTCCCTGTTTGTTGCTTCATTGATAACATTAGTTGAACGTTTTTCCAGATGTGATATCTGTATTTCAGAAATCATAGTGTAGGGCAGGAGTGGTGAAAGTTCAGAAGAGGAATAGTAATTAACTGCCAATTAATCTTTTGAAGGATCCCAGGACGTGACTTGATTTTGGCCTGAGAGTACCTGAGATAGTGTTGGATTCCCAAGTCTGCATGAAGGCCGTGTCAAAAGCTGGTGTCCAGAAGTTAGAAAAATTCAGAATAGAAATAGGGGAATAATTGGGTTCAAGTGGGAGGAAGTGGAGTTCAAGCCACTTTCTAAACAATTTCAGTTTTGTGTAAAATTTGAATCAATATTGCAAGTTCAATAAACACAAGTTGGTTTCACCACAAATTATTCAGCTGAGTGCAAATATTACTGGATACAATCGTATGGCCTTTGTTATACAAGAGGTCAGACTAGATGATCATAATGGTCCCTTCTGGCCTTAAAAATCTGTGAATATATGAATAATTAAAAACCTGTCCTGCCAACCCTTATTCGTTGAGGTAGTCATATTAAAATCCTGTGGGACTACTAGTGTGAGTAAAGGTTGTGGGATCAGGCCTAAAGTGAGTAATCATTATCACTTAGGTTTAAATTTATTGATAAAACTATAAAATATTCAAGTAAAGATGGGTTTCTGTAAAATGGGGGATGCTTATGCAGTAATGTTCTTCTTTGCTTAAGCCAGTCGTTATCGAAATAGAAAGTTCTCTTGTTTCCGTCTCCTGAATCGTTCAATTCCATGCTGGTGCTGTACACCAATTTATAAACAATTTCAAAAATATTGTTTAGAAACTTATGAAATGTAGGAAGTATCTTTGTTTTGTTTAAAACTAAAATAAAAATCAAGCTTCTAACAATAGGGTGGGTAGAGACACGTTAAAAGTGTTGTCAGGGCATGTAAGAGTCTTCCTTGCGGTGACTGATGGTGTTTGCATGGGCAGGGTTGTTGGGAAGTACTCTCCTTTGCAGACTGTAGAACCTTAGCTTGAACACGATCAGAAGAAGTATCAGCAGGTACGTGGTGTCGTCAAGGCTGGAGTGACAATCGGGCTCAGATATGCCACGTCTTGGTATTAACCATCATAAAGGAGTTCCGTAATTTCTCAGTTGGTTAGCGATGACTATTAAAGGAAGGGTTCAGCGGGATGACTTGGTTATCTAGCTGAATGCTCCCAGCTGCTGGTGACTAAGGCTATTTTTGGGACCATACAACCAAACAAGCTAATACTCGGTCTTGCAGATTATTTTCCTCTTACTATGTTTTGTATAGCTACTTTAGTGTAGCTGTACTGCTTTAACAAAGTGAGGAGAGCGTTTGTTTTGTAGCTCCTGTAGCAATCATTAATGCTTCCAAGCTTCCTGAGCGTGTGGAGGAGGAAACGGTTGTTTGGATTCTTGCTCTTGCAGCTTGTCTACCCGTACGCGCGTGGATAAAGGCATTAAAAACTGTGACGAAGAAGCTTAAAGCTTCACTGAAGGTGCTGTAAAGACAAAAAGCAAATGGGAAATAAAAGTATGGGTTTTATTTGCAGAGCATCATGTGGCATGTAAAAAAGCATCAAAGCAGAAAAAAGAGCATGTGCTTTGCTATTTGAATGGATCATCTTGAGCAGCTGCAGGCAGGTGCTGGTGCGTGGAGAGGGTATGGAAGGGGTCTGGGAGGTGGCTGTCCCTTCCTGTGTGGATTTCCAAGGGGGCAGGAGCTTTCTGTGACTTACTCGTGGCAGCAAAGGGACTTCTGGAGTTTGGCTTTGGGGTTGTGTGGATGGAAATACACCTTTGGTTTATTTCCCTAACTAGGGAGTCTTGCTGTGTGTGATACCTTAACATAGGCATGACCTTTTGTTTGGTCCACACCTCCCACCCCAGGTGACCAACTGTAAGGCCACATAATCTGTCCTTTCCAGGAGCAACAGTTTTATATTGAAATGTTTTTTCTCAAGGAAGTCAGATGGTGATTTGTTCCTTCAGTAATAACAAGTATTCAGTTGTAGGCATCTGCATGCTTATCAAAACCCAGCGCCCTCTGTAGATTAGGGAGTGTAGGGGTGGAGTGCTGGGGATTCTTCCCCTCCACTGGAGGAGGAGAGAGGGGCTTCGTGGTATTTTGCTAGCCGGAGTTAAACCACGACACCTGTAGAATACACAATGCAGAAGACCTGTAGGAATGCCAGGGATTTGCTATTGGTTTTAGTATGCAAAGTGTTTAGATTGCATGGTGCCTAAATTGAATTTCCCAGAGTATTTTGCATGCATGGTTCTTTGTTGAAATTTATTTTTAAAGGAATGATTGGAAAGTAGCCTGAAAGATGGGATTTGTTGGTGATTGGTAGATGACATTGATAGTCACATACTCAAATTTTCACGTCTGTCTGGGCAGCAGCGTAGAACTGGTGGCATGTTACAGAGAAAAGTTGGAAATTATTCTATGTAAATCCAAGGAGTTCCAAAGTTCTTAGCTTTATACTTGGAAAACTTGTGCTTCTGAGCTCAGTCATCCTTTTACATGTCAGCTGTCTTCTAGTAAAAACGGTTTTCCACGACTGTGGAATGTTTTTATAGCTTTCAGGGTTTTGGTCGCTATTCTCTCTAACATATTCTCGTGTTTGGAAATCTAAAAGTTGTGAAAATACTGATGAATTTGAAGAGCTGTGTCCTCTTACAACCTGCAGTTATCTAAGGTGACCACCGACTCCATCTCATCTCTGCAAAGTTTCATGTTAGAAAAGTTCTTTCCCTGAGGGCACTAGTGTCCTCATCACACATCAGCCTTTTCTCCTTCCTTCTCCTTTGGAGAGCTCTCAGTTAAGATGTGAATGCAGGTCTGAGAAGCAGGTGCTCCTGAAGTTTAAAAATCGGTCAGCTGTTGCCCCCTTTGGGATAGTTGTGGCTGAGGAAAGAAAACTAATCAAAAAGTAGATAATGCCTCTGTGACGGAGTTGTTAAGTAACTTCATTAGTGAGTAGCTTTAAAGCTCTTCTGCAGCGACACCTCCTTCTCTCCAGCAGTAAGGAGGATCTTGGTCATAGCAATTCGAAGACTTTTGTGAGAAGGCAAATCCATGATGCAATCAGTTTCTGGGATTCGGTAACACCGTGCTGGGCGTATGCCTGGCGTTTCTCTGAACACTCGTATTTAATTTTTTAGGTGATAATCCTGAAAGTGGTGTTTTAAGTACAATAGCAAACTGGTTTTCTCATTACTTCTCGGGAATGATGTATTTTGCTCGGTTGTTGGGTAGGATTCCCTGTCTGTAGCTTATTTCCTGCTAAGGATGGCACTGATGGAGAATTTATGATATGGAATGACTAACTGAATTCAGTATATGCTCTAATATTCTCTTTGGTAACCAGTGCAGGAAGAAATTGGAGTCTGATGTTACTCTCTCTCACTTTTTAATGCTTTGAATTTCTATAAAAGATCTTGTCAGTGAAATGGCTTAATTTTACAGCGAGGGATGGTAGAATTTCTGTAACAAGAAGTGATACTGAAGTGATACTGCCTTTGCACAAAGGCAGAGAAGTTGGAGGTGGCAGATTCTTAGTTTGGCTACAGATTTCTGCTTTTGTGTTTATTTAAACAGTTTTCAACATTGCAAGTTTCTTCGCATCCTTTTTCTTGTGCAAAGGACAGGACTTGATTTTTATTGATATTTACTATTCACTGAACTATGGTTTTTGTTTGTTTCTTTCTTTCTTTGGTTTGTGTGTCTATTTGGTTGTTTGGTTTGGTTTTGTTTGGGTTTTTTTCCCCCTGGCTGTTTATTTGTAATTTCCTAGTGATTCATTTTTCCTTTAATTCAGTTTCCCGTCTGTTGTTCCCCGGTGCTGCAGAAGTGTATATGAAAATTTGCACACAGCTACAAGACATGACAGTTTTAAAAAGTCCAAACTGTTGTGGGGTTTTTTCCCTACCCCCCAAAAAATGAATCTGAACTACAGTGTGCATTTCTAAAGGTTACGTAGTTAAATGAGCAGGATTTGATTTTGGGGTTTAATTTAGTTTTGGAGCTCCGGCCCTTCTCTTTTAACGAATTACATTTGTGTGAATGAATTCCTGTGGTGTGCATTATCTGATTACAGTGAAGATCAAACCTGGCCCGGTCTTATTGTGGCTATGACTGAAAATCTAACAGGCCTAGTGCCATCATACGTCTCCTCAGATCGTAGTGTTTGTGTTTGATAAACAGAGCTCACCTTCAGATGTTCTAGCAGGGACTGTTTTGGAGTATTTACTTGCATATATTTTTAAAGGGTGGCCAGTGGATGGTGCAGCAGTGATTAACAAAGCCCGATCTTGCCCATTTATGTAAACAGGGTATTTCTTTTGTGAGCGTGTCTTGTTAACTATCTGTTGCAGACCTTTATTGGTGCTTCTTGAATAATTTGTTTAAACTATGCAGTACAGATTCCTTATTTTAGCACTAAGACTTACAAAGGCTTCTTTTAGCAGCCTTTAATTTTGTACTTATGTATGTGACATAGCCTGTGGCTGTGATCTCTACTGTGAATCTGCAGTTGTTTTGGGATGAAAGAAGGAGGCAGCTGGAAACTCAGTAGCTACATCTAGCTGTCTACCTAGAGAAGGCCTTGATTTCAAGTTTATCTAAACAAGCTCGACTAATCCCAACTGTCTAGGGGGATCCACTGTCAAAACAAGCAGCATGGCCCTAAGGCAAACACAACCATACAGAAATGAAGGCTGGGACTTCCAATACTCCAATGACTGCATACTGGAGGCTTTTTTTCCTGAAAGAGAGTAAGAGAGGTGGAATTTGCATAATGCCTTTTCATTGGAAACTTTTGGAAAGCTGACAGAGGTCCAGCTTATAGCGCTGTAGCCACAATACAGAGTCTATAGGAGAATCCTTGAATGACCTAACCATATTGAAAGAAAAAATGAAAGCATCGAAGTATAGCCAAGTGAGTGTGGAAAAGAGGGCTGGAGCATTGTCTAACATCTGCTCTACTTCTCGTTAGTTTTGTTCTTTGGTATTCTATGTGGACTTTGGAGAAACCTAAGACAGCCTAACATGAATCCTATAATCTTCCTTCTGAATATTTATGTAGTGTGCCAGCCTCTAAGCTGTCCTTTGCATCTTCCTACTTCCCCCTCATTTTCATGCTCTCAAATGAGGCCAACATTTCAAAAGCTAAATAAATGTTTGTGAATGTTTATAAAAGATTTGCATAAATTTGTCCTTGTTTGACAAAGATCACTTTTTTCTTATGCCAGTTCTGAAATTTTTTAAAGGTTTCAGTGCTTGTCTTGACAACAAAGTCCTGCCTTGGAGAACAATGATTGCTGATTAAGTGGGTATGCAGTTGTAGCTGAATAGAGCATTTGAGACACCGTCTAAAAGGGCCAGTCATCTTAAGCCAGAATTATAATATTTAACAACTGTTAACCAAAGTATATATTGAAAGCTTTGTTTTTCGTGCAGTGTACCTGCGTGACTGACTTATGGTGTGAGAAGTGTGGGATCGTTTTTTCACAGCTAAATAGTTCTCACCTAGTTTTTTCTAACTGTGGAAGTGAAAATATTCCTCATTTTTAGTCACTAAATGTTTAAAATATATTTAATTAAATTAGTATTCCAGCTTTCCGATATTGACACTTCTTATTTGGTCAATGTTTATGCATGCAATTGGACCTGATTTTTTTTTTTAATGCTTTTTTGTATAATTTCTCAATTCTTTGTGATTTAAGACTGGGACAATTATTCCTACAACAGTAGCTGTAGATTTTTTTTTTTTTATTATTTAGCACGTTACCTAAAATCCATTTGTCTTATAATAAAACTAAATCTTAGCTTTATTGAAAGGGTTTTAAAGACATTTATTAAGGAGATCTCTTTGAAAAACTGCTTAAATATTTAGTTCAGCTTTATTTTCAGATTTTTTTTGCTACTAGAAAAAAACGTGATAGTCGTTTCTGTTCTTTTGTTCTATTAGTTGAGAGGTTGAAGTTGTCATTAAGGCGAAAACTAGAGCTACTTCTCTGACACAGTTTTTATCACATCTGCTAGGCCTGTGTCCCAGGAGGAGCTGTGCAGAGCAGTGAATTCAGCATAGGCCCATTATCTACTGTTTTTGCGTATGTTGTAAAAGGAGTGAGACCTCAGGGAGGCTTGGAGCCTCCTCCCGTGTAATGTCCAAATCAGATTTGAAGGACTGGTGGCAGGAAAGCTTTGGCCTTGGGGTGTGAATTCTAAGAAACAGAGTCACAATTAGGTTTAAAAAATTCAAGGATTTTGAGCTTTGTCTTGAAATATGTTTTTAGTAATGCAAGTAGAAAAGTTGCCCATCTGTGCACATATTTTGTACGTTTAAAATATTTAAATGATAGCAGGCCTCAATATGCTTAGGAAATGTTATTTATCTCATGCTCTTCCTGTTACCAGGATTGTGTATGTATCTGTTGGCTTTTCGTTAGTTTTTTAAAAATAGCATTTTCCTGAGAACAATTGGTTACCCTCAGTGAATTGATGTGATTTCATACTTGGTGCTGTTCCCTGTTGGACCCTCATATGGGAACAAGTGACTTTTGTCGAAATAAACCCCTCCCCTAATTCAAGCTCTATAATTGCCTAAAAAGAGCTGATGGGTTTTTAGAACACTAAGCAAATGGTTAAACTAGTGCTATAAAGTTGTATTGGAATACTGGTAGAATTAAAGTAGAGATTAAACTAAATTAAGGTATTCTGAAATAATGCTCTCAAGCAAATTATGCTCTTGATTTTTTTGGGATAGAACTTTTTAAAAGGAACTGATTAAAATTAATTCTTAAGATGTTGTGGCCATTATCAAAACCAGTCACGTTCAGTGCTGCTGTAGGACGTAAAAAGATTTTATGATAAAATCGATGGAAGATGAGATTTGACATAAATATTTCAAAAGAGCAATGATTTAAAAAGAAAAGAATCTGTGTTGTATGGTTTTTAAAATATCTACAAAGATGTTTAAAATCTAGAGAAATCTTGGTTTTAAGTTTATTGGTCTTTGCTTTCTCTGCTTCCTCATCTTGCAGAATCTCAGCTTTTTGTTGTGGGTGCTTGAATTGGAATGCTTCTCCTGAATTTTTAACTACATAATTACATGGCATTTGGCAATTGATGGCAATTATCTGTAATAATAACTTTAGGAAAATTTGATGTAAGATAGTATAAACTGACACTATTAAATGTAAATTAAAATTTAAATTTTCAAAACATAGGATGTACTGACCCCTGTTTGTTACTCATGGCCGTGTCCAAGTCAGTGGTTGATTTTTTTTTTTTTTTTTTTGCTGGTGTTGCCTTATTGCTGGCATTTGTAGTCTTTAAATACAATTTTGAAACATGACTACATGTAATACAACCCTGATGGCTTTGTGAAATCTTTGAAGTAGTGATCCAAACGTGTTACTGACGTGCTTACTATTGTGCAGAAAGGTGTTCCCTTTCTTGGGAAAATATGTATGAATTTCTGACCAACTCTGCGTAGCGAACAGAATTGATGGTGTTCTAGATTGTTTTGTACCTTGTCTTTCACCACCCTTTGGGTTTGAAACAGAGTTGTCGTCAGGTTTAAGTTGGTTATTTGGGTGACAAGTGTTTTGAATTTTTCAACCTGTTGTTCTGTTGCAGTGGATGATTTAGTTAATCATTAACTTAAAATTATTCAGACAGATGAATGAAACATAGGAACAGTTTACAATTTTGTGGCCGTAAAGTAGAATAACGTACCAGCCAAATTTCAAAATAATTGGATAATATTTTGCTTCACTTAGTGGCATAGCACTCTTTCATGCTATATTAACGTCCTTGTGGTGTTTAAATTTGATGCTTCTGAGCAGAAATGAAATCATCTCTAGTTGCTTGCTGGCCAAGTCGGGATCCTGTTACCTGTCCTGCTTTCCTTGATCCCTTACGGCTGGCGGTCATTGTCTCTTCTTAACCTCGTTGCTCTCCAGTTTCTCCTCCTTCCTTGATGCATTCTTGGAGCTCTCTTGGTGTCCCTCCATGCAGAGAGGATGGATTTCATGGTTGTTTTGTGGATTCAGATGGTATTTCAAGCTGGATTATTTCCACGCTCTCTTTAGCCTTTCACTCAGAGCAGCCTCACCTATGGTTCACCTCTGGCTTAAGGTCAAGCACGTAAACCAGCATTCATCTTTTTCATCACTGAGTCATCTCTCCTCTCCACGGAAAACTCATCTTGCTTGCAATGCTCCATTCTCTCGTAATATTTGAGTTGTCCTCCTGTAAAAATGTGTGGACTTTCTGAAATATGGTTGTGGGGGTGGGTTGGTTGGTTTTTCCCCATGACCTACACGTTGTCTGTGCTCTGGTTTGTCTTTTCAACTTCATCCTGCTTTTCCTCAGGTTTCCCAACAGGCTTGCAAATACGGGTCCCCAACCTGTTGGGTTTTGTGGTGTATCAATTCCCTTCCCTGACACATTAATATTTGAGTATCTTCCCTTAATCATTCATAATTTTTCACACGTCTCTGCCTGTATTTTAATTTCTTTCCTCTCCAGCTTCTACTTAACAGTTCTTGTACCACTTTGAATGTCTGTTGTATCGTGCGTCATTCTGCGAGTAGCTTGTCCGCACCAGTCTGTGGTTCTTGCGTTACGCCATCAATTTGCATATCGTTTTATCAGTGCCGTTGTATTTAATTGTAGCTGCAGCACGGGATATATGTTACCGATGTTCCTTTGAACGGGAGAAATAAAGCCATCCTGTGTACTTAAGAGGCTCTGCAGTTGTTGCAGTGACTGGGAAATGACAGCATACAGTGAAAGGTTTCAAAATAAAACCAAAAGACTAAAGATACCTCTCGCATAGTAAATTCACAAGTGAATATGCAAAAATTTTCAGCCACGTTGAGCTTTCTTGACTATGTCATCTCAATATATAGATAATTCGGGACATAAGCCAAGCGTGCATCGCGTGTGTTTAACAACCTTGCTTTCCACACGCTTTGCAAGTCTCTCTCGTGCGTGCGGAGGAAATCCTTTTCGAGACTGCCTCACCTTCATCAATTGCCGTGTGACACAAAGGGGCTGAGCGCTGTATTCCTGCCTCATTTATTCGGAAAACTTTGCTACTGAAACCAAACTTAATCAATGAGCTCTGTGTTGTCTCCAATAAGTTATGTACTGCCTTTATTGATTGGGAAGGATTTTAGAAAACCCATGTGGGGTTTATAATGTCAGCAGTGTTTTGATTATGAAAAGAGTTGGAACCTTGGGACAAGGAACCAGGTGGCGTATGTCCTCAAGCCAGTGGTGACACGGCTGGGCTGAATCCCTCAGGGGACGCAGTTCATGCCCTGCACTTTAACTGTGGTGACTGGCTGCTATAGATGCACTTTTTGCTCATTAAAATGTTAAAAATCAAAGTGCATGTAAAAAGATTTGTGAAAATATAAACTTGGGGATTGATCCAGAAAACTGGCATGTGATCCCCTGGAGACACTGGTTTCAGCTCCTGGGTAATTTACGCTTATCAGCTGTGTGTCCTGGATTGCTTGGGGTTTTTTCTTTGCTTCTTTTTAGGGGGATTTTGCTTTAGAGGCATTTATGTAGGTTTTTCTTTAAAAAAATAGGCATAGGGGAATAAAGTAAGAAAACAGGCTATCGATACTGCCTCTGTGTTTCATGTCAGGTAAAAACATAAAAAGGATTATAAGATGCTGACATGGAGCGATTCTGGTTTTGTTGGTTTTGTTCTGTTTTTTGTTTGCAGTCATAAAGGAATGATGATCTTTCTAGGCTGTAAGTAACCACCCACCTAAAGAGGTCTGGTAGAAAGTTGTATATTATGTAGGCATTGCTGATCTTTCAAACTGAGCAGTAGTTAAAGGAAAAAAAAACCCCAAAACCACACAAAAAAACCCCATTACGTTTATAGTAACGAGCTTGCAACACGAGCAAAAATTGAATAGTTCTCCACTAATTGTATTTCGTACATGCGAAAGATCAGCAGTTTTGCTAATTAAAACGAAGTCTCTATGTGATTTTTATATATTTTTTTAATAGTTAAAATTTAAAAATACATCTGTGCCTACGCTGTACTAGCGTTGGCAGCTAGCTCAGTTTTTTAGCTGTCAATCAAGGAGATAAGTATTGGTGTGTAATGAGAAGCAAATGATGTCCAATAATACTATAAAAGCCACATAAAAACATCACTGTAAAATCTTTCTTGGAAAACCAGTGTATGGGGGTACAGATTCAGTATATTGCTTCTGTAAGTGAAAGGTTCATTTTCTGTGTTTAGGAAGCTACAAATATCAAGAAACAAGTGCAAAGTAAGTTCTGAGCAATACACTTACCCGACAGTAACACAATGCTGATGAGATGCTTAAGTGTTTTATTATGTGAATATTTTTATTTACAGTAATGATCTAAATCATCAAAATTATGGAAAGAATGCATTCTGCCATTCTGAGGTGGCTGACTTGGTATCTTTTAACATGGTTTTATTTCACAATTCTGTGTAGCAGCTACATGGCTTTGTTTCTAAAACGTAGTTGTGCAGTCATTATTTTGAAGACAATTTGTCTTGATAAGGCCAATAAAAATATAGGCACTTTACTCTCCTGCAATTAGAATTTTGGTTCTTTAAAATTCTGGGGGTTTTGTTGGGTTGTTTGGGTTTTGTTTTGTTTTTAAAAAACATTTTATGCATTAACATTTCAGTTGTGCGTAACGAACTGTGTAATGGTTAAAATTTGTGAAGATGTGTTTTTTGTGTTAGCGATTGGAGTTGTTCAGCAGATGCTCAATCCTTGTAGAAGTCAGTGAGATTCTGTGCAAGGGTGAGCCCGATCACGTTAGTGAAGCCTTGCTATCAAGGCATTAGTTTATATCAAAATATATATTTCTGCAGAGTTTACTCTGGAACCTTTATAGCTGCTTTCCAAGTTTCCTGCTGAAATTGAAAGGAGGATGCTTCTTTGCTTTACATGGCATTCTTCAATAGATCCTTTCTTGTTCTTTAAAAACAGGAGGTTGTTAAATAATCTATCAATAAACTGTCAAGAAGTCAAAGTTTCCGTATCTGTTTCTGCCTGAAATCTTAAGAAGTTGCCACATTTTAGTTGTCAAGAATCCTCCAAAGAAGAGTCTACGTGCAGTTGAGCCTGAAACCATTGCTGGGAATGGGATGGGCTTATTTGAATTATGTAGGAGGGACGTGTTCTTGCAAGGGAGTCAATATGTTTTCTGCTTCACTGAATAGGTTATTAGATTGATGTAGTTTATTTGTTGAATGATGGCATTGGCTTTAGAAATAAATGAAGTGAGAAGCTTAAGTTTAGTTATTGATGATAATTTATTGCTATTGGTCAGAAGAGTGTTGAATTTGTCAAAGGGTTTGTCATTTAGTCGGGGTTATCTTGTTTCAGCTGAAAGCAGAAATATAACTTACATTTCAGGTCGTGAAATATTTAAGTGTGAAGGAGAATGAACAGTGAATTAGCTGGTAGTAAACGTCTGTAAACTGGGTAGACCTTTAGGGTGCGTTGTGGATTATGGAATTATAATTTTGAATATTCTAGAACAATGTAATGTAAATGGATTACTTTTGTCTATGACACAGCTATTTTGGGACTGAAGTGTTTCTGGATTTGCCTTTTTAATGATTGTACTTGTTTAAAGCTGTAAAGTTGAAAATGATTAATTTCTCTGCCACTCATATTTTCAGTTTTCCTATTCATGCTTTTTGTTTGTTATCATGCAAAGGTTATACTCAAAAGTTTCTTTGTTTGTGGTGCTGTTTTGCAGCTTTTAGAAAATGGTTTGTAGGTTAGACAATTTGTATGTAAAATTAATGCACATTATTTTAATCAGTCTTTCAACGCTCAGGTTTTCTTTCTAATACTAGTAGGCAACGTGAAACATTCCTGCTATGAGACCTCTTGGCTTTATCTTTTGTTATTTATCTTGCTGATGTTAGGAAGTATTCTCCAATCCCCCAGACCTCTGTTCCTAGGTAACAGTCAAAAGCTGTGCCAGCAGAAGTGGTCCTGCCAGGCCAAACCCATGTGGTTTGGTGTTATTCACTATGATCCATATGGTCAGGGTAGAGATTGTCCCCAGAGAGGTGTTAACACTCAACAACCCAACCTCCTCCCACTCTTTGGAGAATTGCTGGATGGCTCCTGCTGCCTGCCCATGTGTGAATCTTGATTAATTTTTCATTTTTAATGAAGTTTGATCATGTTTATTATTTCACATGATTGACTGCCTGGTACTCTTTCCATGTAATTGATAAAGCCCATATTTCTTCATCTGTCTCTTATTTCTTCGGGGCAAAGTTGTGAAATTGTGTGATGTGGTTAATATTAGATTTATTGGTCCCAATAGATGTATAAATTATCTCTTTTTCTCTCCACAGGAAGTTCTACAGACTTTGACCAAGTTTTGTTTCCCCTTCTATGTGGACAGGTAGTGTTAGCTTTTCAAACTTTACAAGAAAATAAGCTTGTCAATAAAACCACTGTAGAAAATAAAAACCATACCATTCCTAATGTTCTGTCTGCTTGACTGTGATTTAAAGCACCCAAGTGCAAATTATAGTCTTAGAATCACTTTTTCCTGGGGTTTTTATGGGCACCATCAAAAAAAAAAAAAAGAAGTTTTAAAAGTTTGAACTGCGCAGTGGCAGCAGTATGAGTGTGTGTTGGTTCACGTCTGCGTAATGCCTGGATGTGAAAATGCTTGGGTAGTAATTGCCAGATATGAATATCGATGTCAAAGCTTCGTGTGTGTATGTATTTTATTTCTTAATTACCAGAATTTGGGCAGAACAATGAATTAAGTGCTTTACATTTAAAGGCCTCATGATCTTACTGGAATGCTGGTGCTTTACGTGATGGCAACTTAATGTGGCTTCCAATTCGGGGGGGGAAACTTATAAAGTAAGTTACAGTGGATTTGACAGGAACTGAGAACATTTAATTCCTGTAATTTAGAAAACTCCAGCACTGTTTGAGCTTTTTAGCTTTGCTTGTACTGTGGCTTATTTCTGATGTTTTCATGACAAGAGCAAGCACTGAAATTTTGCGAGGATGCACCACTGCTCCTGTCACCTACGAGCATCACTTAATTGGTCAGAGTGGCTTCTCTGAGGGCAGCTCACACCCGAATGGCTTTGATTGATGAAACTGACCTTAACTGCGATTAAACTGCTAGAAATTTCTTTCTCATGTCAGTGAAATCTGTGTTATTTGCAGTCGAAATTGATTTTTCTTTAGAAATCAACATCCATTTCTAGTATCGCTCCTCGTTTGAGCCGTTGCTCAATTTTTTTTCTTCCCCCTTTCCATTTTCCCCACCCATAGGCCAGCTGGTATCTCTTAGTTATCGTCAAGCTAGCTGCTACGAATGGAGAGCACCTCACTGCGCTTCTCTGGAGCCAGGAGGCTGCGTAACGAACCCACTGCTACACTTCGCTCCGATGCCGTAATCTGGGCGTGGAGGAAGCTGGAAGCTTGAGTGGATCGTGCAGATGACACGTTCTTTCAACCCTCCAGGTGGTTTCCGCGGGTCAGGGTTGAGAGACACGTGGGAGGCACAGCTGGACACAGCTGCTGTTACCAGCGCTTCCGCAGAACCCGGTTGGGACATAAAAAGAGAATTTGAATGCCCTGGACTGCCAACACGAGCTGTTGAACCGTGGTTGTTGACTCAGATGACCATTAAAAGCCACAAATACTTCTTGTAATTTGGGATCAGTTTTTGCTGATCTTTCTCGTTTCCCAAGGGGAGGGAGCAGGGGAGTACTTGGATATATTTTTCTCATGTATGTGTTCCTACTAGAACTATTTCTGCCTACTGTGTGTAGGTTTATTGTACCTAGGGGTTTTGTTTGTTTTGTTGTTTTTTTGTTTTTCCCCAGCAATATAACATTTTGAAAGATGAGAACACTGAAAACCCATATGGGTGCAAATGAGAACATAATGAAAAGCGATTCCCATTTCTGGGTTCGCTTGTTTGCCTGAATATCACAGGCTGTCACTGAAATGACTGTAACATTCTGAACATAAAGGAGAGACTTGTAACCCACAGCAGACTTAATTTACAATTAAGAATGGACTTTCAATATTCCAGAAGGTAGAGGACATCCCAGGTGAAGGATATGGCTATAAGTGTGCATTACTTCTCTAGTAAAAATACACACGCCCCACGTGCGCACTTACAGGCGTGTGCCTAAGTGTGTATATATAAATAAATACTCACAGTCCTCTGTGATACAGATCTGACTTCGCCTTGGGCTGTGTGTGGGAATTAACCTGCCCGTTACATCAGTAAGGTGAACAATCTTGTGTCACTGAATGCAAATGAATTTAATGTGACCATTTAATGTGCTAAAGAGAAAAACACAGTGCAGCTTACCTGCAAGATGTTCTTAATCTTTTACTACGTCCAGGTTTAGAACCAATTGAATACCTGTTCTTACAGGCTATTTCTGGAACTCAACAAGTGACGAGTTTGCACTAGTTGGTCTTTTCTTTCCCTATTTACTGTTAACCAATTACTGAGTAATTTTATTTTAAGTGCAATATTGAAGTGCAACATAAGAAATGTATAAAGGTATGTAAAATAGCGAGCAGGTAGCCCCGTAATGAAGTTCCTTCAGACAATGCTTTAATATTCCCCTCAGTCTTCTCAGTAAACACTTTATTTTGAGACAAAAAGAAATTTCTTCTAGAAGAAATACTGTCTTCAGTTATGTGTCAGAAAGGTCCTTACAGTCCTGCCTCTTACAGAGTTGACTAGCACTCTCTAGTGGGACTTTATCCCTCTCTGTGTGCCTGAAAAGTGGTGTGCTGGATCAGATCTCCAGTTACTGGAATTCTTACTCCTCAGGGTGTTTTTTTAGTGTATATTGTTTTGTTCCTTCTGAATAAAAAGAGAGAGAGAGACTGAAGTGGTTTCAATAAAGGCTGTCCAAATACTCAGGTGCTGTTCCCAGTTAACTAGGTTGTCTTGTTCTTAGCTGTGACAAATTTAGTATTAGAACCTCTCTGCAATGTTGAGAGGTTTAAAATTATTATTCTTAATATAACAGTGGAGACACTGGCTCATTGTTCAGATAACTTAGGAACATGGGATAATACCTTCTGTTGGAATAACACTGTGTAGGATGTCTCTGCAGGGTCAGTAAAAATCACAGATATGAATTATGATGAATGGATGCTGATACAAATGATCAGAAATGCATAGTCACTAAAGAATAGACGCTGCAAAGTACCATTATCTGTTGTAGAATTTAGGTTTTCAAGTCCTGCTAGAGAGTCACATCCCCAATTTGTGAGGACTTTTACTGGGGGAACTTTAATTTGCATAACTAAGTTATTGTGCCAGGCATTCAGGGGAAACTTCTTGGTGGTGGGAGTGGGTCAGTGGTACCTGGGTTGAATCTTGCTGTGCTGACTTTGATGTTAACTGTGGTGTTTCTTTACCAAGTGCCGAGAA
Organism: Rhynochetos jubatus; assembly: GCA_027574665.1. Lineage (NCBI taxonomy): Eukaryota > Metazoa > Chordata > Aves > Eurypygiformes > Rhynochetidae > Rhynochetos > Rhynochetos jubatus. The sequence goes on from CM050671.1 coordinate 1,562,184, forward strand.
AGGACATGAATGTTCACCTTCGTGTCTGTCTTCTCTGAGGCTGCATGCTGTATAAAGCAGGTGGCAAAAGCTGAAGAGGTACGATTGTCTTTGCCAGATCGCAACTTCCCGTGATGACAGGACACCAACTTCTGAGGCAAATCAAGGTCTTTGGTGTACCTGAACGTTCTGTGCTGAGGGTTTTGGCACTCACTGACACAGACTCTTAACTCTTTTTATATTGATTATTTTTATATATATTGTTCCCAGTGGCCAAAAATCACCAGGAACTAGTTGCCACTTCCTTTAGGCAGTGGACCATGACTTTTCTACTCCTATGGCTGCAGGATCAAGGCAGAAGCTATTCTCTGTGTGCAGGAGTGAAGAACTCCAGTCAAATTTCCGATCAGGATTCATTTGTGTTAGTCAGATAGAGCTAGTGATGGGGGATTTTTCAGAACTCTCTCTCTCTCCTGTCCCTCCAACCCTAACTTCTCTCTGCCCATTTAGAGATGAGATTTATGGTGCTTCCATCCAGTTAGGCTCTAAATAGACCTTTTTCCTATTTGAAAACAGAGCTTTGTGTCTTAAGTGTTGTTATTAAGATCTTAGGAAAAGCACTTTTTATGTTGGGAAGTTTATCCTTCCATGTGAAGAACTGCCAGCTGAAACTTGAGCAAGACCTATCTGACATCTTTAGCTTCTGCAGATCCCATAAATGCAAGAATCCTCAGGTTTACTTTGGAGGAACTGACCAACTCGTCACAATTGTTTAATAAACAAGCTTCTCCCTGCTGCAAATGAAGAACGGGTTTTTTCCCCGTTCCATAATTTCAGTTGTCAGCTAGAATACTATTTCTCACACATGCTCTGCTCTCAGCCTTGTTAAAATTAAGCATATAATCCCCTTTTAAAACACCATACTAAAATTGCCATGGTAACATTACATCCAAGCTTTTCAGATGAAACGCAACACCAGTAAGGGATTTTTTGGTATCCCCGGCAGCTCAGTATGGTTTACGGAAAGAGTTGCTCTGTTGGCATTTAGATTTTGGTAGGATGATAGTACTTACACTGTCTAATACTCAGACTACTGAAATGCTTTTAAATATCTGTCTTTTTGTTAATCTGTGAATTTGGAGCACTTTTTTGACTTCATCACTACATGGTTTTCCTTCTTTGCTTGGAATACACTGAAGGATTTTAATTCCTAAGCTAGACAGTGACATCTTTCCGATCTTCATCCAACTTTAATTTCTGAAAGCCTTTCTTTTTTCCTCTAGGCACTGAGTGTATAATCTCCCACATAAATTTGTTGTTCCATTGTATATGGCATTATAGAAGAGATATTTTCTCTCTTTTAAGGCTTGTGACTGTTAGTTAAATGGCCTTGAGTTTGAGGGGTTGTTGCTCTTGGTAGGACTCAGGTGTCAGATGCCCATGTGAATGCAAGTCAGCGTTCTCAGCAAGCCTCAAACATAACCCAATAGAAGTGTTGATTTCATATCATTGTGAGGTCTCAAATAGATCTGAAATTGGATGAAAAATCTTCTAATAATTACATTAGTCCCAGCTTCACCACTAAATGTCAAAATTCCTGTTAAACAGTAAAACTACATCTCTACAAACGAGGAGGTGAGTTGAGCTTGGCTTATGTGGAATCTACCGTCACGTACAGAAGCACCTGATTAACTCCCAACAAACGTGGTATTATCTCAAGACTGCCTATAATGTTATTAATAAATAGCATTCAGAAAGTGCTGTGCTTTAAATGTAAAGCATCTTATTTAACAGTTCAAACCCCTATTAATGGTAAAACGTGGGTGTGAATTAGCATATCTTTAAAGACATGGATTTTTAAATGTTTGGGTTGGGATTTTTTTTTATTTGTTTGTTTGGGTGGTTTGGTTCTTGGGGTTTGTGTTTGTGTGTGTGTTTGTTTTGGTGGTGATTGTTTGTGTGTTTTTGATTTGTTTTGTTTTCTAAAACTCTGTCTTTCCAATTTGTACAAGTTTTCCCACAGTGTGTGTGGGGGGGAGCCAACATCTAAGCATGTTGTTTGCTCGCTGGCTATTCCTGAAGAGCCATTACGATCTCACACATGAGGCAAATTACTCTTAAATTTGAAAAATCATATAAAAGTTCTTCAAAATCATTCTTATAGTCACGTCTGGCTTTAGCACAATGTCCTTTTTGTTAGTTTATGTTTTCTTCCTTTGCACGCTGTTCTGGTGTTTCCTTTAACGGATTCCCTGGCTGATAAAGGAGGGTCACGTGACTTGGTTTCAGTTGCTGAACACTCGGGAATGATGTAGCTGGCATATGTGTGAGATTGGTAGATGGACAATAAAGCTTCTACAAGTCAATATCCAAGTGTTGAGGGAGCTTAGCGTGTTACTAAACATTGTAAACCAAGTCTCAAATGAAGAGTAATGCAGAAATATTTTGGGTTATATGAGAGAGCATGGGTTTGGTTTGTACTGTGTGTACTGCACTGTAGATGGTTGACAGTCATAACCATTTTCATTTACAGTTAAATACATTTTTAGTACCCTCCCACCCTTAAAAAATGGGAAAAAACTCGCCAAAACCCACTCCTCCCTCACCAAGCAACTAGCATATTTAAGTTTCTAGAGGGTGTGTACTGTCAAAGTCAATTTCTCAAAAAAAAAACCTGTGCTGAAAGAGGAAATGTTGTAGGTTCAATGACTTAGACTGGATACTTTTGACACAAGCCCAGCATTCATTTTTTTTCCTCTTACTCTCTTTATTTTCAGCCATGCAGTTAACCAAGTTGGGCAGAACTTTACGTTTGTGCTCACAGACATTGACAGCAAACAGAGGTTTGGATTCTGTCGCTTATCTTCTGGGGCCAAGAGCTGCTTCTGTATCTTAAGGTAGGTCTGTGGTTTGGCTTTTGGCTGACTCTAGGAAACAGTGTTTGACTTTGCTGTGTTACGCTGCAGTTATAATTTCCAGCTGTTCAAAATTATTTTCCTATCTGGTCCTCAAAGTCACTGCTCTTCTGCAGAAGTGATGCGAAATATCTTGCACTTGGAGTTCCTCTGTAGATAACTGTATGTGTTTGTAGTCAATGTTCTTGAGTTAACAACGTAGAGAAAAAAAGAGTCTCTGCAGTAATGTGATAATGACATAGCACGATGGCAGCTGTTATCTTTAGCTGTCACAACTGATCTTGTTAAGACATTTTGTGGACATTTGTATATGCAAGTTTTATTAACAAAGCATCTGTTGGTAACCGAGAGAACGTCACTGGTGCTCTCCACATCCTGAAAGTGTGTGTGTGTGTGTGTGTGTGTGAGCTTCACTCCGTCCCATTGAGGCTTTTGTGAGTACAGACTGTTGGTGGAAGTTGGGAACAATGCATTTCACATAAAATGGGCAAAGAGGCTCTGTCAGTAGTGTTTGGTGACCTCCCACAGGCACGTTGGAATACAGTCCATAATTTTCTATTTGCATGTGCTGCAAGAAATGATGCCAATAAAATCAGTTTTAATATCTACCAGTATATTAGTTCCATTAAGAACTAAGGATTGAATATTTCCACATGGCATCTGGCCTGTCTTGTTTGAAACAAATTTACAAGTGGTCTGTCTTCTGCTTCCTGCTTTTTGCATGCTCCCGGAAAGTGGGAAGTTTCGGAGCGATGGCCCAGGTAAAGGCAGCTCAGAGTTACCTGTACAAACAGCCAGCCAGGTGGCTGAGCACCTGCTCCGACAGTCACAAATGAGGACAGTTTCCTCTATGAGCAACTGCAGACATCTGTCTGTCATCTCTGGTTTGCTTGTCAGCATCCAGTGTAAGAACTTGTCTTCGTCCTGTGAGTACCGTGTGTTGTGCAGGACAGAATGGGAATTCTGTGGAAGTGTTACTGACTATCACCCCTCCGGAGAATTTCAGGGAGTGTGCACAGTATCGGAGCACCTATCCAGTACCAGGACACTGTTCTCATTGGGTTGCACACAGCAATGCCGTGGAATAGATTTTGGCCTGCTGTACGTATTTAACAAACGTCTGTGCCGTTTGCGCTGGCACTAGGCTGGGGAGGTACCAAATGTTTGGTGCCTTGTCCTTCCCCGTTGGACTGATGGCAGTGATCTGCTAACTGTCCTTCACCGAAGAAGCTTAATATTTGGAGAAGTTATCGTGAAACCTACCAGAATTACCGATTCATTGTGTGGGAGTTGGGGTGGCAGGTGTTTTCTCAGCATATTCATTCTCTCTTTTCTCTAGTAGATATTTCAACTGCTACTCGGTGTGGCAGTCCCCCAGTGTGGGCTGTATGCTGAAGACAGGAGGGTATTTCCCCGACTCCTTCCCCGTAGCTGCTGCCCTGAGTAGCTGGGGTGCTGATTCGCTCTCATGTGGGAAGTGTCTGGTTACATAACCTAACTTTTCCTCATTAAAGGGGAGACAGAGTTTAAAAAGAAAATCTGAATGAGAAGTAGTAAGAGTCCCTTCTTGATCTCTCCTGGATAAGAGTTCTTTGCTGTCAGCTCCCTTATGTTGAGTGAAAGCCAAGAAGAGATGGAGGAGTTGTGTTGTAGTCAAATGCCTTCTGCTTTGACTCATAACTAAAAAAAAAGAGTTTCAGTGTAGTTACAGCAGGGGATGAACTGGGACTCTCAGGCCCAGGCACTGGTGGGTTTCAACACTCTTTTGTAATGCGTAAACCAGGTTGTGTTCCTAAGTCCTGAGAGGACCAGAGTGTTTTTTACAGTATGACTTCTCAAAACAAAGGTGGACAAACACTTGTATATGGACTGCTCACAGGGGACAGAGTTAAAAACCTCAGCTGGAACTACTATTAGCGTGGTACTTCCACTTGTGCTGTAACAGTCTGAAGGTGGGTGAAGAAAATAAAGATAGGGTGCTCAGAGCTATGAAGAGGCTGCTGATCATATGAAATTCTAAATTCTAGAGAGACACTGAAACATGAAATTCCCCCACCCCATGCTGGAGAAACATGCCAAGATCTCATGTGTTGGCTATTTAAAAGTGCATACCTGTTTTCATCGAAGCTGGGGGGTTTGTCCTTCTGACTTTGATATGTTGTAGAATCTCACTCCTGACAACTTTCTGTTTCTGTGCAATCACGAAGGAAGACAAAGTTCTGCTTTAGGAATGTAAAAAATGCTGTTAACTCAGGCTGAATACTTTTTTGATACCCTTGTTGCAGAATGTTTATGTGAAAAAACCAAAAAAATTAAATTTTTGAAAATATTTTTAGCTTTCGTCTTCTGAAATATTTAAACATGTGCTTTTCTTATGGCAATGTTTGGGCTTAAATAAGTTTGGCAGTTTAACTGAGGGATAATATTTTTGTATTGATTTAACTGAATTTCTCTATTACATGTAAGGCCAAGTATAATAATTGTGCTCTTCAGAGCCACTTGGCAGAATGGTTTTGATGGTGACATTCGTGCTGTTCCTCAGTTTGCTTCATAATCCCTTAATTTTGAGTTAAGATTCTGAGGCCAGTAATGTGAAAAATTGAATGAAAACCACTCAGAAACAAAAAAGTATGTTAAAAAAAAAACTCAAAGGAACACACACAAATCGCCCCAAACCCCCAGCTCTTCTGCAGTACAATGTAGCAATCCTAATAAAACTATTTTTAACATTTTTGAAGGAAAGCACCTGGTTGTGTAAAACACCCAGTTCTTAATCTAGTCTGGACTGCTGGTGTGTGACAGAGTGGCAAAAGCATTCTTCGCTGGTTGTATTTAAATACACTTTCCAGGATGTCACTAAGCTTGTAAACTGTGACGGTTTACTGGTTCTAAAGTTCCGAAGCTGGGCAGGATGGCTGTTCGGTTTTCAGACTCCTAGGAGCTATGGCAGTCAGAAGTCAGTGTCCTCCTCCGTCTGTGCAGATAACTGTGTTGCCTTGTTACTTGCAGTTTCTCCACAAATTTTGATTTTGGTCAATTTGATGCTGTATTTAATTTGCAACATTTATTTTTTCCAGATATTAGAACAGCTTTGGGGGTGTGTTAAGTAAATGCTGCCCGACTGTACACGACGGTTTCTCCCTCCAAGGCTGCCCATGAGCTGCTTTTTCCCTCCCTATCAGAAAGGGTTGCAGCAATAACAGCACGCTTCTGGGAAGAGATGGTCGTGGTTACTGCTTGGACAACCCTGGAGGGGTGTGTGGAGCTGGACAGGCTGTATCGCCCTGAAGGCCCTGAGCTTTATACATGCGTAGTTGAAGTAATTAGACCTGGTGGGCAACAAACTCTCCTTCCTGTAACCATGTGATAGGTACCTTGCTTTTTTTTGTGATTGACTCGTAGAGTTTCTGTTGCAGCTGTTAAACTGTGAGCAATAGCACCTATTTCCAACTGCTTGAAGGAGCAGTAGTAATACATGTCAAAGATTTTTGTCCTGTTCCAAGTTTTTTTAAAGTGAAAAAAACCCAAAACCCCAAAGGTAAAACTTTGTGCAGTTTTGCTTTGGTTCACAAACTCACTGGGCAGAGTTACTGATTCAAGAAGGTGCTGTAACCATGTGCGACTCTGATTTCAATTTTACTTAATTTGAAGTTTTCAGTGGGTATTCAGCTTTTGTACCCAAAATGAAAATCATTCTTCTGAAGTGAAATGCAGAAACATTTGTGTGGAAATCCCTCTCGGCCAAAATAGCTAAGCTCTGCACCACTCTTTTTCTAAGATAAAAAGAAATGAATCTATAATAGTTTGTGACAGATGGCAGAAAATGTAACTAACTGAATGTGATTCTGTATGGAGTTATTTGAGGTTTTTGGTGTGATTTGTTGTGAGCTCCTCTCCTCCCCCCTTTCCTTCCCTTTGATTGCAGTCTTTGTCCATTTATTCTTAGGATAGAATAAGATTTCTGAGCAGGGGCCTCTCTTGTGGTGCAAAGTGAGAATTGTTTTTAATTGAGCAGAAACATGTGGAAGGATCAGGAATATCTCAAGGGATTACAGAAAAATTCCAAATTTGTACTACTTACAGCTTGTGTTTAGAGCAGGGTCTGCTGGGAATAAATGTTAGTTAGTGTGACCTGTGACCTTCAAAACTGTTGACATGGATTTCAGCCAGAAACTAGCCACAGAACTCCTTTGTTAAGCTCATTCATAGCTCCTTGAAAACTCTAGTCAGTGAAAGTTGCCAGCTCAAATCTAAGGAAAGCAGAGCCCTTTTTTTTTTTGCCTTTTTTTTTTTTCTTTTTTTCCCATGCTTTGGAAACAGTGGACGCCCCTTAACCAGCAAGACTTCTTTAATAGGACTGCATCGCCTAAACTTGATTGGAGTTGACAGCTTCCTGGCTCAGGCTTGCCAACTGGCAGGGCAGTGATGCATAGGGGACAAACAGCTTTAAGGGCCTGTATACCACTGTTTGTGTATGCACCTCCGGAATGCAACACACTTCTGTCGTGACACCTTCTCCTGCACGGATGAAAATCCCAAACCCCGAACACTCCTTTCAGTTCCACAAATCTTGCAGTTGTTTTGGGGGAGAAATTTGAATATTAGTGGGGTTTTTTGTGTTAAAATAATTGCCCTGTTGTCTTCTAGAATTTTCCCTTTTCACTGATTTGGCTAAAAGCCACAGAAAAATATTGGCATTTGCGGGGGGAGAGGGACGTTTTGATTTTAGAATTTTGACTTCTTCTTCCAAATGTGGCTGTATAGTCTTTAAAAATCTGATCATCCCGCTATAAAAGGGTTAAAATTACAAAACCTCATTCTTGGGCACTCACTTCTGTACCAGGTTTTCCACTTGATGGGTTTTGTGTGTCTGATTCGGTGGTTGGCCTGCACGAAGGCTTACCTGCCTTAAACTGTGTTTTTGGAGATGTGCATCACATCCGTGAGCTGTGCTGCTACTGTGTACACCTGGTGGTATGAACAGGTACAAAACGGGATGTGGGAAGGAGAAATTCTGGTTAATTTTAAGCTAAAACAAAGTAATCCTTGTGAAGAATCACGGAGCAGATAGGTGGTAAGCTGAGATAAGATCTCCTCAGCTGATTTACAGGGAAGCTTTGTGCTGTTCCTCTCCTGTGGGGTGAAGTCCCAGTGACTCACTGTCCTTTGAACAACCTGTACATTTAAAACATCCCAATGCTGCTGTTTTGATTCACGTGTTTCTTAAAGGCTTGCATTTGTGGAAGTGCACACTATGTCAGGCTGATACGTCTTTTGGAATGTCTTTCTTGGGTTTGTTTTAAAAGAAGAAAGTAGGAGATGCAAAGGTGAATCAACCCTGTTTCTCCCAAGGACAGTGCAACATCAGCCAATAATAACTCGTTTTCTAGGGATGGAGAGGAAGGGTGGTGGAAAAACTGGAAGCTGCTTCCCCTTTTTAGCCATCCTCTTCCACTGAAGGCATGAGCTTCTTCCCTTTGCTTAGTCTTTATTATCTTCTTTGACTTCTTGTGCTGGTTTTTGTAGCCTTGGAGAGCTGTACTTCCTTCCGAAGGAATTCCTTCTCAGCTGAAACGATTTGAGTTTCACTGGATTCTACCCACTTTTCCAGAGTTGACTTTGCTGCGTTCCTGCATATACCAGACAGCATTTTGTTCATTTGGTCAGGTTGGAGTCATTCGGCTCAATAAAAGCTTGAGCCTGTAGAAATGCTTTTATAACCTATGGAAAGTACTAAATAATTAGAAAGATTGCTATATTTTTGTTGTTGTAAAGTGTTCTGTAGCTGTTGTTTGTGAAGGAGTATTTGCAGATGACTGTGGAAGGACATCCCATTCTCACTTCATCTGGATGAAAGTTTGGAACATTAAAAAGCACAGATTTGTAATTTATGCTTTGAACTGGTGTTAATAGGATTTTTCTTCTGTGGAGTATAGAGACTATCACATTAACAACAAATAATTTAATGTATTTAGTAGTAGTCTGATGTAAGGGAAGGCTCAGCCTTAGAATTCTTCTTGTTAACTAAAAATTCTTACCTGATTTATAGTTTTTTCATGCTTTGTGTTTTTTATTTGCATATAAAAAGTAAAATAATAGGAAGTCTATTTTGTGCCTGGTCAGAAAATAGTTAGACTACTCTTTTATTATTAATTTACCTCACAGCAGAAAAAAAGCAGCCCTTGGTCTGGCTACGTGCTGCTTTCAGGAAGCTGTAACTGAACTGGTGTTTAGGCTTTAGCTGTTCTCACCTGTGTACAAGGGTTTTTGTCAGTGCTGTTCACAGACATTGATTTCAAGGACAGCTTCAGGATTTTGGCTGTCTTGTTTGTGTCGTGTCCCACTCCCCCTTCCCCAGTCTTACCATTGATCGATGCAGACAACCCAAGCTTTCATATCTTGGAGTGAATTGGAAGATGGAGAAGGGAAGTAGCACAGGGAACAACGTGGTGCCAGGGCTGCTGAGTTCTGTACCCAGTTTTCATTTGTGATGTGCAATGTCTCATGACCATTGCACTTGAAGGGCTTTCGTTCTGGAAAGCTGAGTACATTAGATTTTAGGTGCGTTTTCTTGGTTAGGTTACGCTTGGTTCCTTGTAGGTGGCGTTCAGTGTGTAAAAGCCTGAGGTGCTTTTATCCATCTGTGTAAGTTTTTTTTTATAATTGCTTTTTAAAACGCATTTACATATAATCAACTTTTTTTTTTTAAAGGAGATGCAGAGAACTGATCATGAAACTAGGCTTGCCTACAAGAGAGGGAGACGTTCTTTTGTTAATTTGAAACTTTAATTACAGGTCTAGGCTGCAAGCGATGACTGTACATAACCCCAGAGCAGAGAGACCCTTTAAAACAAACAAACGAGCAAACAAACAACAAACAAACAAACCACACACACACAAAACCAGCAACAAGCTAAACACCACCTCCTCACTCATACATAGGATTTCTTTCCTTCCCCTTCTTGCCCTTAGGCTTCTGTGTGGATGCAGAAAAATATTAATAATTAAATAAAAGTCCAGGCTTCATTTTATGAGGCTTTGCTGTAGTTGTATGTTGAATAAAATGGTAATAAACCAAATCAATGTTTTGCTTCCATATGTATCTATATGATACTTTCAAGCCTTCCAAAAGGATGTTTGGTAATGGCTGGAAATTATGTGGAACACTTTTTGGACAGTGTGTTTGGTCCTTGTGGTGTATCGACCCGGGAATCCCTGTACTTCTTAAAACGCTTCGGAGATGAAAGAAAATAGCAAACTGGTTCTGTTAGAGATTGGCAAAGGCCACAAAAATACATGTATAAATCATGAGGAATTGGATCTCTCTGATTCAACAGTACAACAAAATCGTACCTAATAAAAATGTTGTTCTTGAGCCTCTGTCTGCTGCCTTCATAGATTTTTACGGGGGGTTTATGTCATATTTTGAGGCAGTGGACCCAACACATGCGGTACATGTGAGTAAGAGTTGAAGATGCAGACGTTTCTGAGTTCCTTTGCAGGGACCGTACAGAGAAGAGGCGAGAGGGCAGGCAGGCCTCGAAGCTGGAGCCTGACCTTCGTTCACAGAAATTCTAGTTCCTTACAAGCTCTCGCTGCAGCAGAGCAGTTTGACTTCCTCCGCTGTGTATGGCAGGAGATTGATCTAAAGTGCCTTAGAAACTGTGAGAACGCCACGAACGTAGTATGCGGGGTTGGAAGGGGTCTCCTCTTGGTGCAGGCATTTTGCTTTAACTTGACATGTTTATAAAACAGTTTACATCTTAGAAGTTTAGGGTTTTTACCCCTGCTGATTTGCTTAAACAGACACTGGCTTTTATTTTCAGTTGCTTGTCAGAATATATATGGAAAAGTGATGAACCTAGTGAAAAGAGAGCTTGACATCAATTAAATTTAGCTATCTGCTTTGTGTTTCTTCTTCTGATATACTCTTTCCAGTGTTGTTTTTCCAAACTTCCTGTGGATTTTTGTTCTGGTCCTTACAAGTTGTACAAGATAGAGATGGGCTATTTAAAAACTCTGTTCCAGGAAAAGAGGAATAAAATTTTGTATTACATCTGCTCATTTGTTGCCTTCTATTTTCATCTCTGCCATTAAACTTTTTTTAGACGCTAGAAGCTAATTTGAGAAAGCGTGTAAGGTCGTCTTAGTATCTCATCTTGCTCAAGTATCTTTAAATACATTTTGAAGTGTCTCTCAAGTTATATTAGCTTTCTGAAACTATTTTCTCTGCAATACTGAATAAAATACACTTTTTAAAATAGTCTTAAAAAATTAAAAGCATGTCATAATGCATTTTTCTATACCATCATTTAAGTTTCTGTTGCTTATTCCTAGCTTTTCTTAGTCCTCTTACTGTCACGATTAATAATGTTTGAGCTCATGTGATCAGTGTTGTGTGTTTGTATTTCATAAGAATGGGCATTCATCTGTGTGTATGTGTGCAAAAATATAAGAGGTTTTAACATATTTTCATATATAAATGTCTGTCTAAAGAGCAGTATCACAAACCAAGACAGGTCTTAAAGAATCTAGTTGATTCTCCATGAGGCTTGTATTTTCTGTTTTATTAATATGTGAGAAGTGTGTACAGTAGTTCCTCTTGGTTTTTTCCTTTGAAATTGTATGCAGCATCATAGTTGTAGCGAGAGAAATGCATTTTGATGTTTTGAGTTTTAAGACCAACACTGAAAGAAGTCGATTCCTCTGAACTCATAAATAATGAATTCTTATTTTCAACTAGATGTAGTTGATAAATAACAAGTCAATAGGGAATATATTAAATGACACTGAGTAAAAAGCTTTGGAGTTTTCATTGTGGTGTCAGTAGGTCTGTTAAAGGCTTTGCTAGCTGAGCTTGAGGTTTTAAAACATGGTTGAGTTGGTTTAAATATTTTTGTTGAAACTTAAATACGGTGGAACGTAGCTAATCCACACACCTCGTAATCAGGCACAGGAACGGCAAACTCCGTGTAGGGCTGGAGTAGGGGTTTGAATTGTTAGGCTTCACTGTTCTTAAATATACTACAGTATGCTTTTTGTGTTAAAGCTGTTCATGTAGTTCTTCAGAGTAGCAGAATAAATCCATCGTAAGAGGTTTCATCAGAAGAAGGAAAAAAGTACCATTTTTGTTTCTCTTTTATGTACGTTTCCACAATGTTACCAATTTGTGCTGGGTCCTCTAGTCATAGTTGCAAGTTATGTGATGTTGCGAATGTAAGTGGATTAGAATTTGAATGCTTAATGCAATAGGAAAAAGATTTAGAAAGGACAGAAAACGTTACAAGTTCTGAGCTCTGGATTTCCCGTGATGACAAATGCTCTGAAAGAGAGAAGCGTCTGTCTGGGTAATGGAAGGACACTGGTTGCATTCCTCTGCAATGGCTTGTGTTCTTGCCTTTTATTCTGCCTCGCCATGCACACCTTCATTCTTGTTTTCTGTCCACTGGTGACACAGGCCGTAAGGTTGGAGTAGGGGATGTGGGCTCTTTGCTGCGGATGCTTTATTATATGTGATCAGCTGGTGATGTTGGAAACACGAGTTACCCTCTGTTTCTATCAATTTTTCTTTTACCATCCATGAGAAACAAATTATTTATGTCCATCTATCAAGTCTGAGGTTTTATCTTGTTTGCAAAAAGAAAAATAAACCCTGCTGTTACAAAATACTCTGAGATGTTAGCTCCAACAAGTCTGCTTCTCTCCCTGCCCCCAGTTGCAGATAACATGCTTAAGGAAAGTCAGCTAAGCCATACCGGATCTGCTCCAGCTGGGACAGGTACCGCAGGCATGGGTGTCTGTGACAAAAGATGAATGCCTAAGAGGTTAGTTGGTTAGGAAAGTGTTTTTTCCCACTGAATTTCCTAGATAAACTGGACCTGCTGTTTGACAGCTGCATACATGAACTGTACAAAACCAAGGTACGCCCTGGGAAGTGGATATATTAGAAATAAAAATTAAAAGGCAAATTTTTGGTAACCAAAGAAGCTGCAGAGAATATGAATAGGAATTCTTTATTTGGCCTCTGATCAGCCATTTTCCACTTGTTCCTAGAGGATGCTTGGCATGGGAGAAAAGATGTTTTGATTTGGGGTTTCACTATATATGTGTATGCATACAACATTATTCTTAGTTGAATGTTTAAGTGCTGTCCTTTTTTACTGCTGTTTATTTCTCTACATGTTGATTTTGGTAACAGGTCTGAACTGTGGACTTGCGTTAATTCTGTAGTGGGATAAAGTTATACCACTTTTGAAGTTAGTAGCAGCCAGAAAAGTACAGGGAGTTGTTTACAAAAGAGTCCCATCGATTCTCCTTTTCTGTGGAAGCATTCAAGCAGTAAGACCTGCACAGTCTGTTTGGCACAGTAGCTGCTCTCAGCTGGCCCCGTGCCCTCCTGCTGTTAGTCAGGGCAAAGGATGTGCCAGATCTCAGATTGTAACGGAGCAGAGCCTGCTTGCAAATCTGCTTGTAGTTAGCCTGGGGCCTTTTGGCAGCAGACTACAGCCGATTGATTTAGTTGCAATCCTTTTTCCTTAATATTTTCCATCTGGCCAACAATGACGTATAAAGACAGACACAAAACAGTTTGAATTATGAGGAGCGTAATAGTAAAATGCTTCCAAATCTCACTCTAGAACCTGCACCGAGGGCTCGCTGCTGCTGTGTAGCTGAAGGACTCTGTTCTAAAGCACTGTTGCAACTGTGCTGTCAAGGAAAATAGCCTAGTACCCAAGATCAAAATTCTGTAATGCAGACATGTGCCTTTCAGGCAGTCTTAATGTGTTTCCCTTCTTGCTACATCTTGCTTTCTGTTGATCCCGGGCTGGAAGTGAAGCTCTCCGCATAGGCTTCCTTGCTCACTTCTGTTGCACATACTGCTAGGGCTAAATCAGACTGCAGCGTCAGGAGCCGTGCGAGAGGGAGGGAGCGTAGAGCAGAGGTACGAAGGATGGGGAAAGGAACGTGAGCATGGAAATGCTTTAAGACATGCAGCAGCAGGTTTGGGGACTTGCACTCTAATGATGTTAATAAGGAGGTGATGTGTCCCAAGCTCTCGAACCTGCAGGAATGGATTAGTGCTTTCCAGAGTGAGTGTTTCCACATCTGGGCTATGGGTCAACTCCTCCAGTTCTGCTCAAAGGAGAATTCTTGCTCTGATGACAGTTGCCCTCTGTGCCTTTAAAGTTGCTATCCTTAAAGAAAATTTCTGAACTTACTCGTCCAGCTCCCCGTGTTACAGCAGCCCTGGCACCAAAGCTTTTAACATGCAGAGTTTGCCACCCTCATCTAGGAATGCTTGGGGATGGAAACGGTTCAGGGTTTTTTCCAAAGGTGGCAAGAAGTCATGCGCAGACTTTCCCAGATCTTGCTGGTGGCAACGTTTACAGGGCATTAGAACCTGATCGTGCTAGGAGGAGGCTCCATTCACACTGACTACAAGCCCAAGAGGCTGGATGAATCCTCTGAAGGTGTGTGTCACTTCATTACTGTACTGAAACCTACTTGAGATCTAGGCTGTTGGTCTAGGGTAAAGATGCGTCTCACCTGTGGAGTCCAAAGCAGAAGACGTGCTGTATGTTTAAACACTTGATGGGTTATTTAGTCTATGGAGGTAACACTGCAACTGCTCCAAGCCTCAGACATTTAGAGCCTAGAATTCTAAACAGTTCCCTTGGGGGGAAGGGGTGGTGGCTTGTGTCTTTTTCTTTCTCCTTTTAGTAGAAATTTTAACTGACTCTGGAAACTGTAATGAGAGGTGCAGGGGAAAGGGAAAAACTTCTGCTGTCCTAGACAGAGTTTACCACAGCTCTGAGTTACTCCGTACATTTCCTGAAGCTGTTGACCGTATAAACTAACGCAGGGCTCTTACCGAGAGTCGCTTCTCTGCTGACAGTCCTTTGTTCTTGTTTCATCTCGGTCTGCTGCCTGCTGCTTTTAATCATTGCAGTAGTAAAATTGAGGATCTGAGTTCATGGAAGTTGCATTCATGGAAGTGCAGTCAGAAGTACGAGTCTGTTGACTTCAGAGCACTGCTATAACACAGCAGAGCATTCGTGTTGGAAACTATTACTATAATAGTAAAAGGAAAGGGCAAAATGAATAGCACGAAGAATGTCTGCAGAAGGGAGGAACGAATGCCCACAGTGGTTTTAGGAAAGAGCTAGAGGTGAGGATGGACAGGCAAAAGATGCATCATTGATACATGGGTTGAAGAAGAAAGGTAGACCAGTTAGGATTTTAGCTGTCATTTATTGTATTCCGTGCATGATTTTTGGTCTTCTGCCCTCCCCCTGCGCTCCCTATACCTTAAGGTAATTTTGGCAAAATAAATAACTTGAATAAAAATAAATTCTCTTGTGCAAGACCAGGGATTAGATTTCAGTTGCTGTCCTGGATTGGAATTGTCAATTTATTTAACTGAACAAACCCCAGGTGATGTTTATAGCAGTGAGAAGTGCCATTCTTTCTGAATAGTCCTGCTTTGAGCAAAAGTGAGGATATTGGTGTAGTGCAAGTACTGGTTCTGTGCTACTGTGGTGCTGTTTTGGTTTTGGTGCTTTGGTACGCTTCCAGGCAGAGTTCTGACCTCCAATTTATTGACGTTGTCTTGTATTGTTGGGGTTTCTTGACAGAACTTTCAAAAACGTGAAACAAGAACAGTGCTTGCTTGCAAAATACAACAAGTAAATACACAATATAAAGTGAGTTATGACATCCAGCTCCTCGATCTCTCTCAACGCTGTCCTTTTCAGAGACCCAAAATCCCTGAAAACAGACAAAAAAAAAAAACCACCTTCCTTCTCCTCTTTCCTCTACATTACCAATCCAGGGTAATTGCTAATTTAACCGACCTTCAGTGAATTTAAAGAACGCTGAAGGTGTGTCACAGGAAGTTTAGTGCAGATTTTGCTAAAGCTTTAATCTTGACTGCAAGTCAAAACACTTTGGTGAAATATCAAGGCGAAGGATCACAAGAAAAAATGTCAAGTGTTAGTCACACTAATGTATTGGTACTGGTGGAACTGGATGGCGCTAAGAGTACG
Organism: Rhynochetos jubatus; assembly: GCA_027574665.1. NCBI lineage: Eukaryota > Metazoa > Chordata > Aves > Eurypygiformes > Rhynochetidae > Rhynochetos > Rhynochetos jubatus. Next base: position 1,578,124 of record CM050671.1, read on the forward strand.
GCATTCTAGTCCAGCTACTTCACTGGTCTTGCCTACTGACCAGAAACCAATTTTACTTAATTAATTAGGGCTTCATGTCACACCTTCTTTAGTTGCTGAACAACCTAACAGAAGTAATTAAATCATGTCACTTTTTATTACCTTTGGCCCCGGCTGACTGGCTTGGTAACTTCCCTTTAGTGCTAATACAAAGTGAATTAGCACATCACCTTGGGGAAAACCCAGTTCCCTGGCATCAAAAAAGTAGGGAGGAAGTAGTTAAAGTACAAGATGGATAGATCTCCTCTTCCACAAACGGATCACTTTTGGGTAGCTGTCTGAAGGCTTACAAAATGCATCTGTCAGGAACGAGACCATCCTGTCCTCGCTGACAGATGTATACAACATTCCCCCAACGAGATTACATGGCAACTTCCTCCTTCAAAACCCACGATGTGGCAGGAGCCCTCAGGTTATTCAGTGGTAATTGGAGAAGCAGGAGCTGTACTGAGAGGTAGAACTGCTGAGAAAAGCTGCAGGAGTTGACTTCTGCATATTGTTTCAATAGAAACGGGATTCAGCCACACTGTATTAATGGGAGAAAAGCTTTGTGTGGCTTCGTAGGGGCAGCGTTACCTGGATTGTGCATGGATCTGAAATAAAACCTTTATTTGTAGCCCCGGCTCTTAATCAACAGGCTTGATACAGGAGAGATCTTCCTCCAAACTGCATTTTTCTGATAGGGAGCACTTTTGATTTATGATAAAATGTTCGTAATTCTCCTGGAATGTCAGAAGTGTCGTCCTGGAGGCAGAGCTCAACAAGGCTCTGCGAGTGGAGTCTGCAGCGAAAAGGAGCTGTTTCTCTGGTCGAGGAAAAAGGGTTAATTTGCATGGGGATGAAAAGCCTGTTCAGGATCTACTATTTCAACTTGTGATAGACTTAACAGTAGTCTTTGATCCCCAAATGAAATGTGATGGATTTCAACTGATGCCAGATGTCTCAAACCTAGTGGGATCTCTGATTGTCTGCCACATCTAGAATTCTCTCTTCAGCGCTTTCATGTGTGCTTTTAAACGTGGTTTGAGAAGAGCGACTCCTTGACAAGCTAAGCCTTTGGAATCCTTTCTCTGTGTTGTCACTTCAGTGGTGATCTCCAGGCTCTCCTGCTGTCTAAGGCATCCTACTTTTTACAATCAAGCCTCGTGTGCCAAACTGCTCGAACTACTTCATAACCGATTTTTTTTTCAAGTCCAGGAAATTTAGTGCTGGCATCACCTGCAACTTTTCTCAGTTTGAGGCTGTTCTCTGCCCTCATCTTATTTGTTAATTAGAGCATTTTACCCCAACCAAGTAAAAACATTGTTCAGTGTATTCCTGTTGGCATTAGCTGGAGTGTAGTTGCTGTCTTTTTAACTCCAAGGCTATCTTGTTGCACTTCATAAATCTTACTCTAAACTGCCAAGTCCTTCAGCATACCCATCTTCTCACCAAGCGTGCTTTGTGGGTATCCATCGCCTCTGGTTTTCATGAGAGCACGAGGACACGTTTGTCAGCGTTCGCCTTATAAATGCAAACAACCTTTTTTCTTTATGTACCTTTATTTCATGTCTTGAGTTCAGTCCTTTGCTCACAGACATGCTTGAGAAGTGTTTCTTGGTCTTAAACTCAAAAACCCCAAAGATTTACAACTTTCTCTTGTGAAAAGGATCAGGGGACATTACGATTGTGTTGGGGAGTTTATGGGGCTTCCCCTTTAATTTTACATCTACTAAAATACTGTTTATTTTTTTGAAAGATGACGCGCTTGGACCTTCAGCGTGAATCGTGCTAGCTGCTGAATTTGCGAAGGGAGGAATACCTGGTCAGACATGCTTGTATTAGCTGGTACAGGAAGAGCTGCAGCTTTCTGCTCCATAAAAGCCCGGTGTAGTAGGGCTTGCGCTGTTGTAAAGCTGATCAAATTGCTCCGTTCTTTTCTCCGGCCGTCAGCCTGTGCCCCAGGCTTTGGAGGTGTGTGTACTCTCCAGAACCTACTCGCAGTTTTGCATTTTGTTTCAGCGGACCCTAGGTTCTGTCTTTCCAATGAATTCCGTTCTCTTTTCTCTGTGTGGACTGACTGGAGAAATATCGCTTGGCAAGTTTTCCCAGTGGTCTGAATAACTTGTGTTAGAAGTTGAAAATCTTGGATTTTTAAAAAGGAGTGGTCTGCCAGAGGGAAAACAGAAGGACCCCAACAACAGACCAGACTGTAAAGATACGTCTGAAACAAATGAAACCCAAAATATTCTATTATAAAATTCAATAAACTTTCTTAAATTTCGCAGTTATAGGAAAAAAGAAACCACACAAGAAAATGCTCAGCTATAGCAGATACCTGTTTCTTTAACGTTCTGCATGATGCCTGTATTGATGTGTCTGTGAATGTGCAGTTTCTTTGTCCAGAGTATGGGATGTTTATAGGACTCCTACTTTCTAGTCTGAACTGTAATGCTCCAGGTTCTTAAAACACAGGTTCTTTTCATATAGAAAGTTTTTCAGTGGAAGTCCAAGGCATGGTTTTCATGGAAAAGCTGTTTCTTTTTAAACCAGCACATTCTGTAAAGTGCTGCTGTTGTCTTCCCTCGGAGCGCTCCTGCGAGAAGCGGGGCGGTTACTGTGTGCTGGGTTGATGGATGCTTCGTGGTGTTGCCTGCTCTAATGCTAAAGTTCTTCTGAATCCGTTTTATTTACATAAATTCCACAGTGCAGCTGCACTGGACTTCCCTCCCCCCCCCCCAAGGTTTTAGAGTGACCACAAAGAATCCGAGGAAGGGTGACAGCTTTGTCAAACGCAGACTTCAGTTCCATTTGCGATGTCCCAATTAGATGGCAGCACACTAACAAAGGACCCTTGGAATGGTTATCTCGAGCTGCCCCTGCACTTTGTAGCTTGACTAAAACGTAAAGTTGTTACATCATAAATGTCTTTGTTACAGTTTCCTGGCTCGGTGTCGCTAAAGGGGTGCATTGAGCTCCTTTGAGCTGGCTTTTGTGCGCGACGCTGCTGCTGTGTTTCAAGAGCCACTGTAGCTGTTTGGGGAGTGGTTGGGTTCAATAGTGGCATTTAGTGAACTTGGGAGTCTTTGTGTGAGCCAGACTTGCTGTAACTGCTTACACTTGGTCACACTGGGTGGAAAAACAGGAAAGGGAATGTTTTAATTGACTTTTATTATTAATACGCAGTGGCAAGTCACCCAAGTAAGCGCTTTCTATCGACACTTACATAGTGTTAAGATGCTCCATCAGAGGAGGTGCACAAGTTCTGTGTGAGCCAGTTCTGTGGGGTTAAATGCTTCCAAAATATGTACAAGTCACATGCCTAAGCCACAGCACTTTGAATCTCACGGAATCATGGGAAGATCACTCATGGGTGATAATCAAAGGGAAGTTTTGAACAAAACTGGAGCAAGAAGGAAAGCAATCCTGTGAGAGCAAGGGAAGGACAGGATTTGGCTGGTCTCTGCAATGGCAGAGGCGTTGCAGTGGACTGAGGTCTAATGCAGAGACAAAAAATTGAAATAGGAAATAAAAGGTGATGTTCAAAAAAGGCTGTTGGCTGATCGTGGGGAAGGTAAGCCTGCATCTCATCAACATGCACAGATGTTGCTATGGAGATTTGTGGGTATGTGTGTATGTGTTTAAGCTTACAAGTGTGAGAATGTGTCAATAGACTGGGTCTAGAAAAGAGAATAACGATGTACTGAGTTCTGTAAGGTGTAGGGGAAGACACTGGACCACATAAATGGCTGAACTGGGAATTCAGCCTACGGAAATTCCCAAATGAGCCCAGACATGTCTTGGTACTTTCAAATACATTTTGTAAAAAGGCTGGAAATATTGGGTGGGGGCCAGAAAGGAAGGTGAAAAAACAATAGTGTATTATTGCAAGGAAAAGAATAGGTTTATGAAGACTCGGCCCTCGCTGAAGGGGAGGGAAAAGGGTTATTTTTAAAAATACGTAGTTAAGTCATTTAGCTTACTCTTAGCTGTTAAAAATTAAGCTGGTATTTAAAAATTATTTAGAATGGAAATCCACATTTTTAATGCAGGGAAGGAAGAAGTGTTTTGATGGCTGTGTTTTTGCTCTTTAAAATGGTCTGTATGAAACCAGTGCAGGGCATGGTGACTGGCAAACTTCACTTAGTTCGTCATCAGAATCTGCACTCACCTTTATGAACTTCAAACAGGATGTGATTGCTAACGTGAGGAATAATGCTGTCTGGGAGGGGTATTGTTGGTTGCTGGGTACAGGCGGATGGAAAGCAGCTGTATTTAAGTATAAATTGCAGAGTTTTAGCTTTAAATGCAGGAAGCTTTCAGCTAACTCTTCTCCAAGAAGAGTAGTTTTCGATATGTTTTTTTTCATAGTGGTTTTCTTTCAAACATGCTGGTGGTGGGATTATGCACAGGGAAGCCTTCTGAGTTCCAGATGCAAGGATCTGTCATTTGTCCTGCGGGTATTGACAAGTACCTTGAGTCAGAAAACATATGTTCTGCTTCACTAGGAACATTAATTGGGTCAATACATTGAAATTAGTAACAGTACTGATAATAAACCCCGTCCTTCCCAATTTACTGAATCTTACTTGAGATTTCGATGTTGCACATTTCTCTCCTAAAGACTTCAGGTTCGGAACAGCGATGCTGCTTGGAGTGGATGTGGAGAATGAGGCGCATGAACACCTATGGGTACAAGGCACACGCGTGTGAGTGTGACCATGCAGGAAAAGGTGTTTCACCCGTTAGATCAACGCTTTGACACATAAGAACCTGCTGGGCTTTAGTGATTTCCCTGCCACAACTAAGTACCAGGTCTACTATGCATTGAGTTAATTACTCTGAGTCCTTGAACTGCAACACCGGTGTGTGTTACTGATACGTGCACAAGTCTGCTGGCAGAAGAAATTCTTGGCCTGAATTTCCTTTTCCTTACACTTTTCTCTATCAGGAGTATTTCTGGTGAAGTTAGTGATGACGCATACTATGGTTTATATAAGAGCCAAGCTCATTATTGACAGAATTAAGTATTCCAGACCACTGTAGATTATTGTACTGAGCAAAAGGTCAAGATTCAGGAACTCCTCGACTCCAATCCTGGCTAACGCAGCCAGATTTTGTAAGTCTGTCACTGCGGAGAAGTATGCCCATCTGTAAAATGGAAATGACTCTTCTGTTTTGCAAGGGAGGTGGCAGTTGGTTATGCTGTTATCAAAATACATAGTACGTGTTATAAATAAATACATGTTAGAAATTCCACTTCTGCTTTGTGTGAATGGAAGGAATAGAAGTTAGTGTGCCTACGACTGAGTCCTTTGGGAGATGCTGCGTTCAATATGTGGATGTTAGACTAGTTACTTTCATTAATTTCAAATGAGAGAGATACGTACAGAAACGTGGTTCTGCCTGTGTATGGTCTGGAAGTTGTCCCACTACTCTGCAGAAATTGTGTGAACTACAGTGGTGCTTGTCTTTGTAGGATTCAGAGGAAACCAAAGGTACTACAGGTACTGTTCCAGAAGCGTTTGCGTTGCGTTTTAATGGTGTTGGCACACCAGTAGTGTTGCATGCTGGAGCTGTCAATGTTAAAAATGAGTTTTATAAACAGTTACTATTTTAATTAGCAAACGTGTAGTTGTCAATACATTTTCCGTTGTCAATACATTTTCAAACTCTTTGGTGCTCCGTGGGAGTTTATTTTGATGAGTTCAGTTTTCACAATGCTGTTGCACACTTTGGTCATCTTGCTATTGCTCCCTCCTTCGTTGTTGTCCATTACAAATCACTGAAAAATCTCTCCCTCCTTAAGTTGACGTTGTTGGAGGTTTACCTACCTACCAGCAAGTGAAATTCCTAGTTCCACACTGTGTTTGCCTGGTTGCCCAGCCTCTCTTTGCACTTGACCTTGTGTGAACATGGTATTTGTGAGATAACTGCCGTGATTTAGTGGTCCATGCAATAACTTATGACTCTCCTTCATTCTAATGAGCGCTCAAAAATATATCAGAAGAAATGATAATGGTGAAATTTTCACGTTTCAAAGGCAGTATATTTATTATCAAAACCTCTGGTCATTAGTAACGCTTCAGGACTGGATATGAAACAGCTGTTTTTTCTCAAGGAAGGCATCTTCTTCTCAACAAAGAAATCAACTGGATGCCAGTGTAGATATGTTCCTTAAAGGTTTTGGCTTTGCTGTTCTTAGATATGTTGAATTTTCTTATTTACTGTTGGACAATATTTGACAAAATGAGTTGCATGTCTTTACACATAGGCAGTCACTCCAGTAGAGCTAATGTCTTGGTTTTGTATGTACTTTCTTGGCTTTTGTGTTTGCTGGAAGGCAGTTGTGATAGTCTGATGGAGATAAACCAGTAGTTCTCCTGTTTGTGCAGCTTCAAGTCCCGTAACTTAGCGTTGGCGAGCCCTTCACTTTACATAGACAGTAGCCAGAGCACTGTACTACAGCTATGAACCATGATCCTGAAATCTTCCAGTAAGCTAAGGTGTTTTTAAAGGGGAAAGTTTACCTTCATTTAAAATCCAGACCCGGATAATGCCACGGTAGACTGGACACGAGCAGTGGGGAGAAAGCTGCAGTGCTGCCTTGTCTAGGTTTTGCCATAGGCTGACTTACATCTGTGGCTGAAGATACTGAAATTTGCTTTCCAAAATTGCCCATGTCAAACAGGCTAGAAGAGAACTTGGACGAGGGACAGATTAAAGGGAGGCATCGGGTTTTGTGTGCTCTTGTGGTCTGTCTGCTTTCTAGCCATAGGTACCGTTTGACCTGGCTAAATAAAGTGTTAGTTACAACTAATGTTCCCTAGCGTCAGTCACTGGAGGGGGGGGGATTCTTTTTCATTATTTAAAAAAAAAAAGTTGATTGTAAATGATGCTAATAATACAGAAGTTTTAAAAACGAAACTAAGTGTTTAATGAGAGTAGGAGGATCCTGGAAAGCCACTTTTCTGCCTAATCTCATTGCTTTGGCAACTTAGTATCACCAAAGGAAGTTCTGTTGGGTCATCCGGTACCGCATCCTTCATCCCGTGGAATGACAACGTGCACACGTCTGTGTGCGTACACGCGTGGTTTGTGTGTGCAGGAGCATATGTGCGTATAAGTGCCCTTGCCGTATTTCAAATGGCTAGCTTAATCTCGTTTTGGTGGCAGTCCTTTCTGGAGGTCAGAAGGAAGACGTGACCTCACGTGTGCTGCAGTGATGGAGTAGTTTTTTCCTTTCATATGCTAAAGCGCACGAGTGGATTGATATGTTGAAAAATTCAAAGCTCCATTGACTGCAGTACGGCATTTTCATCTGCGTAGCAGCTAATATTGGGTGATGACATTTTCTGTTCAGTGTAACTTTTGAAGCAGAGATTGGGCTGTACGAGCAGAGCTGGCTGGCGAGTTGCTCCTTCGGCAGCTGTCGGTGCGCCGGTCCCCTGCACCCTCCCGCCCGCCCGCACCGCCTGCGGCTTGCTCTGCGCCCAGGGTGCAGAAGGCTCCGCTTCGGTCGCAGGGCTGCTCTAGGGAAGGTGAACCTCTTCATAACCGCAAACGCCCTGGGGGTTGTTACCATGCTAATTCACTTCTTTTTTGTATCTTTCCTGATGCCTCAGCCTGGCCTGTCAGTTGGTTTTGCACCGCTGTTCTTTAAACGCTACGTTTTGGAAACGTGTGTTTACAAGCTGCAGCGCAGCACTGTTGTCTTAACGTTTTGACTGACCCTAATTGCTATGACACATGTAACTAATGATGTTTTGTACTTCCAAGGAGCGCACTAAAAAGGTGATGACATATGAGTTACTGAATAAGGTACTGTGCGACTTGTGCAGCAGAGTTTGTGCAGACCTTATGTAGCATAATAAGCAGTTTTCCTGTGCCCATGGTTGTTTCCCGTCAGACTGGCCTGGCTCCAGCGCCGGCGCTGCCTCGCACGCTGGAGGTTCAGAGGGAGAGCAGGGCAGAGCGATAAACCGATCTCTCAGCTTGAAGAAGACTATTTTGATTGGGCCTTGATTTGATTCTCACGATTCGTGGCAAATACGTCGCTATACGTGTGTGTGAGGAAGCTGAAAACGGGGGTAAAATTAAAAATTTAAATTTCAGATTGCCCTCTTATTTTTGTTTATTCTTCAACCACAATCTGATTTATGCTTATTGGAGTCTTTGAACTTCAACTCCCTTGAAGGATCTCTAGTCTCTCGTGTTTTTGATGTTGTTGAAGGGGGATGTGTGCGCGGGCGCGCGCTCGCTCGAATGCTATGGTGCTCTGGGCAATTTCACTCCGGAGCGCTTCCCTTCCTTTGTTTAACCTCTGACCTGTGAAAACAAGAGTTAATCAAAAGTTCTAAGGTAGCTAAGAGGAAGGGGAAGTGTTTGGTTACAAATTAAATATGAGCAAGTCATAAGCCATAAATCGTCTGTAGTGCTACCAGTTGTGCTACTTAAGTTGCATGTGGTACAGAAAGTTTTTGGTTATAAATTCAAGCTCCGTTTCGGAGCAGGGGGTGTTTAAAGACTGCTGTGAGGATTGGCTTTTTGTAGGGAAAAAAATCCACGTCCTTTCTTTCCTTTTGGCAGAGATGTAGAAACAAATGCAGATAACTGTATTTCATGGTTCTGTTTTTCTTTTTTGCAATGTCAGCTGGTCACAATTTGCTCTAATAAAAGCGGAACTGTCTCACTCCTGAGTAGTAAACACATGGAATAGTTGATGAAGTAAAAGGATTGAAGATGGCAGGATACATTAGTTTTCTAACTTAGCCAAAGCTTTCAGGATGAGAGAGATCCTGAATTCTGCGGTGACATAGGAGGAAGGTGAAAATTAAATGAGGTTGTCTACGTAATTTACGCGGTTTGTGGTGGGTTGGTTTGTTTCATGTTGGCTTGCACCTCTGTTGAGCGAGAGCTACACAAATCTCCGGGTATTGCCTTGTGTTGGGGTCGGCTTCAAATACCACTGGATTCCTTCAGCTTCAAAACGGTGGAGCTTCTCTCCTCAAAATGTGAAGTCATTCTTAAAATAAGAAAAAAGTGTTTTTGCTGAGATGCTAACCCATTGCTTGGAAGGCATGGGTTGAAATAAGGGAGGGTTCGTGTCAAACGAAGGACAGTAATGAAGTTCAGAGCAAGATACGGGTGAAAAGGGAGATCCAACAAGGAGTGGCAAGCGTGACAGCAGTAGGGCTGCACCTTCCCTCTGCCTGTGTGCAGGGTTTGCTCATGTTCTGACCTCGTGTGAATATGAGACTCGGTCTGGGCCCTGCTACTGGAATCGCAGAAGTTATTTGCTAGGTGCTGAGTGAAAGAATTGACGTTGGCTCTGGGTGGAGTGTTCTCATGGATAGAACCTGCAGATTTGTTGCGTTCTGTGTACGGCGACACCAGACACCTCCCCTGAAGCTGTGGTGAGGTGAGGTTTGGCTGTGAGCAAACAGGCCCCGGCAGGACACGTAAATAGATCTCTGCAGGAAGCCTGACCTTGGTTTCGGGGCTCAGCATCGTCCCTGTGGGTACGGGCACCGCTCGTCGCAGCCGGTGCCGAGGGCCTGGTGTGGCCTCACCCGCAGGCGGTGGGGCTTTTGATCGGGTGTGGCTCCAGCAGGCTGGGAGCTGAGGTGACCTGCTGCTGTTCATTGCTTTTGTGCTCACACACACACTGCCCGCACAGTAATGCTTTAAAAGTGTCTCACTTTAATTCTCTAAAGGTAGTTTTCCAGCGGGGTCCCCGAGCAGTTCGGTAGAACTTTAAACAGGCCTTCCTGGCCTGCTTGGGTTCATAGTCGGAGCTTTCTGCCTTCTTGGGTTTCTGTCTTTTCAAACTGCTTTGATAGATGCCTCGGAAGGGTTTGTTTACCAGGTTCTTAATCTCTACTTAGCAGATATGTTTTGAGAGGATTTCTTGTTACTCTTGTAATGGCTTTTAACTCTGCTGAAGTTTATTTAACTAAACAGAAAGAAAGAAACTTATCTTCTAACTAATCCTTCTTGATTGTTTACAATAGAATGCCAAACTTAAATGCTGTTTAAAGTGGTAATTGTCTGTCTTTCGGGTCTATTCTAATACATAGTTTGTAAAGACGCTTAGAGGATATTAATTTAAATGATAATACTGTCATATAACACAAAAAGTTAAGTTGCTTATCCGTGTATTTTGATAAGCTACTTAGGTTTTACAGTAGCATTTGCAGGCTTCAAACAAACGTTAATGATGGAGTGCCGCTGGCGTTATCTGTCTCATATATAGCTTCTCACCTCATTTATTACTAGAAGCTGTACAGTTAGGAACCGTGGGGCACTCAATTCTTTATGGTTGTCAGAATGTAGTCATATTTCATAAAAACTTTAAATCCTGTCTAACTATATCAGAATAGAATCCATTTGCTTCAGAAAGCATCTGTGATTAGAAGAGGAGTGGGTTTGTGCGTCACGCCAACTTGCTTTCCTATTCGCTGCAGCCGAGGGGAAATTCCATGCTGGTATTGCCAAAGGAATTGAAATAAAGAACGCTGCTATGAAAATAGGGCACAGAATCACACCAAGGCGTACTGTAGTGAAAAGTAACATCTTGGTTGTCTTGTTTATGGAAGTGCAATGTAAATGAAAAATGTGTGATTTTTTTTTTGTCTTTTGTTTCTTTATTACTTTTTAAGTTGAGTGAGAATTTACTTAAGGTAAAGTTTCTGTTCGGCTCAACTAAGGGCTGGGCTAAATACGGTGATGCAGGATGTGGAATAAGATTTGTCAGTAGCTGAAAAGTAATTTACTGGTCATGCAGTTAAATAAATCCAGTTGAATCAGGATTCAAAACCAAGCCAACTGTCTGGTTTCAGCTTACCAGGACCCACAACAGCTGTACAGCAGACCAGTTATTCAACGTATCCTTCGGGAAATTATTACGATTAAAAGTGGTCCATCACAGATGAACGCAGATACGTCAGCGTGCGTTTATCTGGCAGGTTAAAATCTTCCGTTGGGTTATGTGTTGGTGTGGGCTGGGAAGGAAGGTGGGGGCCCAGCGCTGAGTCCCAGTAGGTTCAGGGCTGGTGCTACCTGTGCTGGTTGGTGCCCACCGGGAGCTGGAAGTGCTGGGAAGAGCAAATACTGAAGCGCAGACCTCCAAGGAGAGGGATGCTTCAACCTGGCAGGGTTCTCCTTCAAATGGCAGGTCCGACGTGGCTTTCCCAACAGATGTTTGTCAAGTGTCATGTCCCGGGGAGGCTGCTGTTAGGATGCAGCTGTGTAGTAAAGGCCACCAAGCTTGGATTGATTAACTGAGATTTAGCAAGTTAAATGTGTGCTTTCTCTTTCTGTTCTTTTTTTTAGTTACCTCCCATGGTTTGAAGTCTTCTATAAGCTGCTCAATGTCTTGGCAGATTATTCAGCGAAAGGACAGGTATTATTCTAAAGTTCTAACCCTTCTTTTCCCTGCCCCAATCAAATGAGGGAGAGCGGCTGAAAACAAGCTGTTTTAAGAAGTGCTTAGGTCAGAGATGACCACGTGAATTGTTAGTCTGTGTGATGCAGTAATATGAAAGGTGATATTTAGCCGCACTGAAAGTGCCTTTGAAAAATAAATATGCTTTTAAATTCTTTTTGGGAAAAGATAAAGTCCAGAAATGTGACTGTGGATCTGAGACAAGTTAAGATCCCTGCAGTCACCCACTCTGCGCAGGCTTTGTGATTGCCTGAACTGTGTTCAGCGCATCCATGCAGTTCCCATGTTGCAGCGTTTCATGAATCTTTGACAAATGTCTTATCCAAGCTTACTTGGCAGGTAAAGCAAGCGCAGAACCAAGCTTAGTAATGCAAAATGCTTGCCCACGTAGCATCGTCTAGCCCCAGCCCTTCAGATGCTGTTTTGCTTTTAAAGAAAAACAAAGTAAAATCCAGTCTGAGGCACTGAAAAAACGTAACTAAACCATTAAAATTTGCTTCTACGTTTATAAATGATAGTTCACGATACAGAGGAATCACATGCATCATTGCCACACCTAGCCTAGTTTCATATATTTAAAATATTTCAAGTATAAACTTCCCAGCTAGTTTGGTGCATTGATTTGTTACCATTTTGTGGTAATTATTGTATTTTGCGTTTGTCAGAATCATTCGTGTTTGAGGTAAAGCAGTTAGAACCACTCCATCTAGATGGTTTAAACACATTTGGCTTTACCCTTAGCTAATGAGTTGTTAAAAGACCGTGCGGTGAGAGCTGGCTTGCTCTGTGCTGGGTAACTGTGTAGTGCACAGGGTGGTGACTCAGAACATTCCAGACATACATAGAAATACATTTAAAAAATGTAGTCTAAGAAAAATATCATGTCATAAACCCCAGCTGTCAGAGGAAAGTACATTAGTGGCTGTTCATAGTCTAATGTATAAATCTATTTTCACATTTTTCTTTACATTCAAGTTCTCTAAGCCCCCCGTTCCACAAACATTGCCCTTCTGTCTCAGAGTTCACCTTGTTACAGCAATGCCTACTTACTATTCCTTCTGCCCCCCCTCCCCTTCTTGTTTCAGGACAGTCAGAGGAGTGAGCTCCTAGAAACGCTTCATAAACTTACCATCCCTGAGCCAGGAACCTCTGTTCATCTTGGAGTGGTAAGTGAAGTGGGAGAGATGTGAACTGCAGAGTTTGCTTTTCATTGCGTATCATAACAGGGGAATGCCAAAAGCAATTCTCCTTTTTGGAACTGTGTACGCAGATGTTGTTTTCCTGTGAGGACACAGGGCTGTGAAATTCCCCTTTTCACATTTGGGGCCCTCTGTTTCCCTTTCCTTAACCTCCAGTGTCTTTGAAATGCTCTTCTTTGATTGGAGGGAGATTGTCTGTATTCCCCATGGAAATTTCTCATCGTATCATCTGTGACCTTCCACAGAGCAGCAACATTTATTGTCCACGCTTCTGCAGAACTCCTAGACGTTGCGAGTACGCAAGGGGGACAGGACTGGAAGGCAAACGGACGTACCTGTCATAGCGGTGGTTTGAGTATTAACTGTTTATCAGGTTTCCTGATTCCTTCTCCTCTTCTTTCCCCCAAGACGATGACTGACACAACAAAGAATTTATTCCATTTTTGTATCTTGTGGGAAAATTAATCAAAGCACACTGGTAGAATAGATATGGAATTTTATTGATGGCATTGTATTTTGAATTTAGTCTTTTGGAGTTTTTGTCTTCAAATTAATTTTTGCTGAACAACCTGTGCTCCAGGCTGTAGTGAAAAACATGCTCGAGATGCACGTTGCTGCGGTTGCCAATTAGTGCTTTAGAGTTCGCGTGAAAACTAGTGGTGTGAGCAGCCACAGTTCTCTTCTCCCTCTCATTTCCTTCACTCCTTCTAAAGTACTACTTGGCAGCCAGCAGCTTACTCTCATCACTTCACCCTGTGATGTCAGTCGGCAGGTAACAGTTGTTTGGCCTTGCTGGGTCACCAGCTGGCACTGGAAATGTCCCGGTCCCCTCGAGGCCCGCTGTTCTGTGAACAGCAGTTCTGGTTAAGGGGACGAGCTGTCTCAAAGGGCAATGATCAGTTGGGATACTTCAGTTTTTTCATACCAGTGGTTTCAAGGAATGCTGCTGGTCTCCCCTTGTCTCAGACATTTCATGGGCGATGAAGCGAGGAAAGGATATCAAAACGCAGCCAAGGGACTGTTAGCTGTGGTGTGTTTACGCATTTGATTTTGGCTGTTTACAAGCCTGTTTTGTTGGTGGGACGAGGTTCCTGTATGTGACACAGTTACGTATCCTATTCCTGTATCTTTGCGTTGCATCTTTTCAACCAGACTAAACCAGTGATACATCAAAGCTCAGAAATTTGTGTTTATACATTTGGTGTCTGTAGTCAGTGTAGCGGTTAAACCCGCTTGCTGTTTCGGGTTACGGACCGCTCATGAAGCACTGAAATGTCTGAGATATATATACACACAAGAAAATTGTGCCAGTTGTGGAACTATGCCAAGAATATAGCAGCCTTTAAAGCTCCAGTAAGTAATAAGTAGCCCTAAGACAAATTGTGGGAATCTTAAAAATAAGACAAATTGCCTACAACATCCGTTTGCAAAAGCAGTCTAGTCGAATTCTCTCCTTTCCTCTAACCAAGAATCGTGCAAGTCACATTGGCAGCTAGAGTGAACCTGGTCTCTTGGAATGCAGACAATTAAGACAATGTAACAATATAATGGATAATGAAATTGTGAGACCAGTACAGTCTTTCAAAATGTGTTTGCTAAGGTGTATAAAAGTGACCTAGAACTTCAGTAATATATTCAGGTAAGTAGGCAGAAAACTTCAGAGGATGTTTCTCAGTAAACTTCCGTAGCTTCACCACTGACTCGCAATAGCCGTGCTGATGCTGTGAGGTACAGAGGACCTGCTCGCTGCTGTTTCCTGCGGTCCATCATGGAGCCTGCCCTGGGAAGATGGGTTGAAGTATAGACGAGTTTCCTTGGCGTATCGTACAGCGTGTGTCTCTATCAGTGTCTCTGAAGAATAAACAAGTGTAATATAGCTCCTCAGGGGCGTTGGATACTGTCTCTCCTGATGCATTTCATACTGCGTGTGTGATCTGAGAATCCAGCTTTTGAAATCCGTGGCAAAGAAGTCACGCCGGTAGTTGGTAACAAATGCTCTGTCATTTTTACTTTGCTGGCCAACTGCTGTTGTTGCTGGTAGTAATACCGAGCAATAAATGTAGATGGCTTTTGACATTATTGCAATAATCAGTATTTTCTCTTTTTTTAGCACGCTTACTTTACTGTGCCTGACGTCAGAGAGCTTCCTAGTATCCCTGAAAATGTGAGTACTCCGGAGAACAGTGCACTTTACCATTTCTGTTTAATGTCAGCAGCACAATAGATGCCACTTGTTACCTCTGTTGGGCCTAGTAACACATTGTGTTCTGTAAAATACTGCTAGACGTTGAAGTCAACTCTAGGTGGATGATTTGTAATAAGTTTTGGGCGGAAAACATTGTGTTGGGAACTGCGGAAGTACATGAGTAACAGGCCTTTGGAAGTACAACGTAAGAGTAGAGTTTAATGTTTGCCATTTTAATTAAGAAAAGATAGCAGAAGAGCAGGAAACTGGCAGCGTGACTGTCTGAAGTGTAGGCCAAGGAATTTGTTTTTAAAATATGAAACCTCTTATTATCATTATATTACTGGTCACATTCCATGATTTCTTGGGTTTAATAAGCAAGGAAATTTAAAATACACATCTGTAGTTCTAGACTACTTAAAGCTGGGAAAGAACCGTGCTTTGGTAGCTGCGTACCGGTGTGGTGGCGCTTCAGAGAACGGTGGTGGGGTTGACCTGTGTGAAAACTCACTCGCTATCATAAGCCTATGAAAAATTCTGGAAAGTAATCCCAAGGCAGTTTTGCCATCGCCCTTGGAGTGAGTGCTACGAGAGTCGTCCTTTACGTAAAAACGCAGTGTTCCGATAGAAAGGAGTTTCATCCACCTTACCAAGACTTTGGTTTGTATCGAAAAGAGGATGAGAACCTGTTGGGGTATTTCACCTTCACGACTGCCTTGAACCAGGGGCCGTTTTCCTCTCCTAAGTTCCAAAGAATTCTTGTTTTAAAAGAAATGTAATTTCACAACTAACAGAGACCAGTAAAAGTGGCTGTTAGATGGTTTTCTGAAAACTGCCAAGCATACCTGGTTTCCTTAGGGCCACTTTTTCAGACACTTTTTAAGCCTCACGAAGTTGCCTCGTTTGTGTTTCAGCATGCATCAGATTTGCAGCCAGATGATAGGTCTGTGGGAAGACAATGCTGGCATTTGCTTCTCTTAAATACTCTTTAATATGCTCCTGCTATGTCTCTTAGCCAAATTTCTATGCCTGACAACTCAGTTTTTTCTTGAACATTTTGCAGTCTGCCTCGGCACCACATACCTCAAATTATGGCACTAAAGAAGGAAAGAAAAGGGAGTCATCAAGACATTTAATCTCGTTTGTAGGTGATTTGTAGAGCAGATAACATTTGGGGCTATTTGTTTCTGTTTTAAAATATAGTTGCTGCTTGTCTGTGTTGTAGACTTTTCATACTGACACGTATCCTGTCAGTAAATTTAATAGATGTACTTTTTCCTCTAAGGGGCTTTATTTTTGTAGAAATGAGATACGTGAATCTAAACCAGTTATCAAATCCTGTCCTAATCCAGGCATGAAGTTACTTGTTTATAGGGGTTATATTTTCTGTTAATCTCTTTTATGCTAATCCCCTCAAACTAGAACAAATTTTTGTTTGATAAGCCTCAAATCACCTGGAGAGCAAGGAAGGGAGTTTATTTCCCTTTTACAGGCCGGTAAATTGGAGGGCAGAGAGAAATGAGCTGGTAATGGTAAGAAACCGGTGGCAGAGACTGTAAGTGGATCATCTGCCTTGGGCCTGTTTTAACAGGTACATGACACAGTACGCCGTGCAGGCTTGGGGAAGTCTAGCCGTATTTGTGCTCTGTTGGCTATGTCTGCTGCTGATGTTCGCTTTTTATTCAAAAGTATGAGTCAGCTTCCCAAAACATTTGAGCGGGAGACGTGATGAATGCTCGTGAATCAAAGGCTGTTATAAAAGCAGAGGCCTTGGGCCAGGAGGAGTTGGAAACCCTTTGAAAGCTGAATGCTCAGCCTTCACGGGAGGGAGTGCTGTGTGATGCTAAAAAGCATCCTCTTTGAATGATTGAGTGGTGCTGATGTGCCTCAGAGGGAACGGGGCTGTTTCCATGTGGGCATCCTGTGCAGTGATGTCACGGTGAAGGATGGGCTCTGCCGTCTCTGGGGGGAGCCAGGGCACCTCTGGGAAGAACACTTCATTCAGTTAACAATTATATACATATTTGTATATATATACACATATATGGGCATAGAAACACTCTGTGAATGTATGTCCATATACATAAATATGTAAAATACACACACACAGACAAATTTAAAAAGCTGGGGCTCACGGTAAGAAAGAAAAGTATTAAAACTCCAATCCGTTGGCGGAGCTGTTGTTAGAGTTGACTCTCTTCTGTTCCCCAGGCATTTCTGTTTATTTTATTGTTATGTGTAATACAGGTTTTAACTGTCTGTTAGTGCAACTTTCGAGTAGAATTGGAACACATTAGGTAATAACACAAGGACATTAATTGAGCGTGAAGCTTAATGGGCTTCAATCAATTGGCGTGATTTATTCAAAATTCTACATCTCTTATCAGTAACTGCATTTTAAAACCCATATTAGCAAGCGTTTTTGTAATGCCAAACTTGGAAGTGGTATGCAGTGATTAATGGAGAGCTGCACAGAGCTCTCTTGGGAACGCTAACAAACTTCTTGGAATTATCGGCCTTTGTGTCAGATCGATGTGTTTGAAGAGGCACGGAAACGTTTAGCGTGGCCATGTACGTAACAGCTAAGCGTTCCCTTTTTGGGAAGATTTAATGGAAGATTTGTAAATGCATTGTGACTTCAGAACTAAATTGGGTTCGTTGCGGGAAACAGAGTGCAAGACTGAATGTCTTAGTAGTGTCTGTTGTGTTTCAGAAACCGCAGCGAAGTTAGCAGTCGGATATTACATTCTCTTGGTGATGATGATGTAGTTTATTTTCGTATTAGAGTCCTGTATTTCAAAATGCCTGATTTTTCACGCATTATAACATGTCTTTTGCTACCTGTTTTTCTTACCCCTCCCACTATTATTTCTATATTTACACCATTTGGTACAGTGTATTGCCTTCCTTATTTTGTTCTCCCAAACATCAGCATGGCTTTTCGTAAGTGTTAGCTGCAAGCAGATTACCCACCCCACGTTAGGTTTTGCATTTTCCAAAGGAAACAAATAAGATGAGGGATTTCCAGAAGGAGGGTGGAGGTGGAAACCTGGCTCAGTTCTCTTGACCTGCTCGAGCAGGAAGTTTATACTGAACTCTTTTCCATGAAGCCAGTAAAGAGCAGCCTAAAATAGGTGACCTATCATCCATGCTACTACAAGCTTCATTCTTTGCAGAGGAGAGAGCTTGTTGGTTGGTTCCTTCAGTGAGAAATTCTTCAGTAGGTGGTGGAGGAAGAGAAATACATGAATTTTTTTTTTTAAATCTCAGAAGTCCGTGTCGATTTACTGGTATTAGATATCAAATGATCAAAGAGATGATTGATCTAGGAGTGAACCTTCAAAGGAGCATAAGGGAATTTTGTAGCACTCAGTGAGTTTTGAGAGCAGTTGGGGATACCACAACTGTGGATAAAATTCCCACATTTTATTTTGAAAATCCCACTTTTTACTCTCCCGAGAAAGGTTTGGATCCTAGGGAACTAAATACACAACAATTATACTGCAAATTGGAACGCTTTCATTTATATTTATTTAACTCATTCATGGTTTTGTCACTTACGAGACATGTCTTTCAAAATACATGTGTAAGTCCCAATTTCATCTTCAAAGATGACAGCTTTCTTATAAATAAAACTTCGAGCTAACACGTGAATTTCCTTAGTATCAATACATTACCATACAGCACACATGCTTCACAGGTGTCACTGGCAAATTTCTGAGAGCAGGGAAGACTAAAACCTTACAGATCTGCCCATCTGAAGGTACGTTTGTACGTCAAAGCCAGTATTTCGCTGCGATAAACTCGAGGAGGGAAGTCAAGTCCCCGTCTCTGTCTTCCTCTCGCCAGTGGATACTGTTCCCTCACAAACTCACCCGCGCACGTGCGTCTCTGCGTCTTCGGGCGCAACGCAGGGATTTCGTGCGCCTGGTGCTATGCCCCTAATCTGGGTGGCGTCGAAGGGAGTTCAGTGCTGCTTAAAGATTCTTCTAATTCACACTGTTTGCAGTAATTGTGTCGTCATGTGCTGTGTTTTGGCGTTGTGGGAAGATGGGTGAGAGGGGGAAGAAGAGCCGTAGAGAAGACAGCTTATGTTTAGACAAAAATATCATGCTAATCAGCACAGATGGGATGAGAAATACAGAAAAAGTACATGATAGTTTAATAGGTTTTTGGCAAAATGTGTTGGCTTTTTTTTTTTTTCTCCGTTGAATCTACCTGTCTGCGGCTGTAGCTTTCTGTAACAAAGACCTGCATGATTGTTCTATATTAACAGGCTTGAGGCTAACCATAACGAGATTAGTTTTTGTCTAGCTACGTACTGGTACAAGAGTCTTCCAAACACAATGCTTAATTTCTCCTCAGTTCTTTGTGTTTGGATGCAAGCTGCGGAACATATTTCTGCACAGTATGAAGCATCTTGGCAGACTTCTCAGGCCAAGTATTGGTGGGTTTAGAGTTATCTTTGGATCTGTCAAAAGTGCTAATAGGCTTTGTTGAGCTGCTTTAAGTTTCTAAATCGTATTTACTTTTTGCTTTTCTGCACTTTTTTATTTAACGATGATTAAGATTGCACTTGAATTCATGACTAATCTAATTTTGCTCTCATGTGCTTTTTGTATAAGACTGTCTTTATCATATAGCAACCCTTTGATATCTGTAAGAAGCTATTTGGAAACAAATTCCCTAATTCAGCATTTTTGGGTGTATTACCTTTTCCTCCACCAGCCCCCCCCCCTTTTTTTTTTTAATTTCTGTGATTGAAGAAGTGAAAATATCCTCTACGAACACAAATCCTTTTCTGTTTGCCTTGCACTGTAAAGGTCCCTCATTCTAGGAGAGAACATAGTCATTTGATCACGTTACCTACATGGTGGCTTTCTGGTTTTGATAGGAAGGATCTCGGGATCCCATTCTGATCTTTGGTAGAAGACATCTTCATTATTTAGTAAATGAATCAGGATTCGTGCCCCTGCAGCGTGTGCACGGGGCGGTTACAGTGGCAGTGGTGGATGGATGGATGGATGGATGGATAAAGGTGCTGGCTGATGGGGGGACGTGGCCATGGCGCCTTGTGCAGCTTGCTCTGTTTTCTTTTTGAATTTCAGTTATTTCTGATAATTCTTACACAGGTACTTTTCAATATTCGAAGCAGCTGAAGTATGGCAGAGAGCCGTGTTGCCTAGGGAGTGCAAAGTTTGGTGGCGTTACTTGTGTCTTGGTCTTTCTATCTGTGCTTCGAAGGCAGGTTGCAAATGTGCTTTACAATATTCTTCTGCTGCCATTAGCTGTCCTTACACTGTACAGACTAACTGATGAAGTAAAATTGGGTGTTTGAATCCTGCCTCTTCATGAGAGATGGGCATCCACTGGAATTTTCAGCAAGAGAGAATTCTTGGTCCCCCTCCTCAGTTTCCCCAGCCACCCAAGGAAGCGCTTTCTCTCTCCACCAGGGGCAAAGGTTTGAGTGCATGGAGCGAGTTCAGACAACCTGTGCTGCTAGTTTTAGCTTGACTGTTAGATGCCCAGAATGGGTGTTTCCAATCAGAACTGTTCCAGCACAGACTGAGCTCACATTTGAATTTGTCATGGTAGAATTGTCCTCTGAAAGAGCTGGGTTTATTGTTACGTTGTGAGACTTTTGGTTCTTTATCAGGCAGCTTTGAAGCTTCCGTAAAAGTGACAGAACCTGTTTTTTCCTCAGCGAAGTATCTTGTGTTTAAGGAGCTGTATGTGAAACATCGTCAGTTTTATTATTCCAAAACCTGGCTCCCCAGAAGTTAGGGGAAGGGTATTGTAATTTAAAAGTACTCTGACGTAAGATGACGCACGACTTTCTTTTGTTGAGCCATGTACTGGATGGAGCATAACAGGAGGATGAAATCTGCGGTTTGGGTTTTATGGTTTTTTTTGCTTAAGGGCACGTTTGGTAATTCCATGAATCAAAAATTATTTTCTCTCTTCCCAGAGAAATCTGACAGAGTATTTTGTAGCAGTTGATGTCAACAACATGCTGCATCTCTACGCCAGTATGCTGTATGAACGCCGCATCCTCATTTGCTGTAGTAAGCTGAGCACTGTAAGTAAAATGCAAAATAATTTCGCCTATTCCCAGTCTTGTTTTTGAAATGAGTCACATGAATGGGAAGTGATCTGATGATCTCTAGGTCCCCCTTCCAGTCACAGCTTTGCAACTCAACTCGGTGGTTTTGTGTGATGATTTTACTGAACTTCTGTTGACCACTAATGTTGAAATAAAAAAGGGGTTTTTTGGATACAGGAATTCTTGGGGTTGTTTGACACATATATGTGCAAACATACATGCTGCAGTGAAGTCCCTTTCTCATTATTTATTGACAGGAAAAAAAAATAGATAAGTGATACTGTCAAATGGATGTTCCAGTGACCATCTCTGGATGGGCCGAAGGAGCGGGCTAAAAGACATTGACCATCCACATTTGCTCAGTTTTGTTTGATAACGTGTAGTGTTAATGCTACTTAGGCTCCAGCAAGGGTCTGAGAGATGAAAGCTGCGGAATACTCTGGAGTACTCTCTTCTAAAAATGGCTGGCCATCAAAACAAGCACACAGCTTGATTTAGCTCCAAGTTGTGTGTTATGCATTTCAAGGTTTATCAGTCAATAAGACTGTGATTTTCCTTACAAAAGAAAATGTTAAGTTTTCATTCTGTTTGCTCTGTAAATGGGTATTGATTGCTTTCCTTTATGAATGACCTGCATAAGATGGTTTAACTAATTTTGCTTTCTAGTGCTATGGAGTAAGTACTCGAGCGGTCCTTTCTGAAATGCAAGCTTCCCTTTCATTTTGTATGGTATTAACTAGTGTCTCACTGTATGACTGTGACCTGCTTCGTGTTTGAGATTAAAACTGCTTCGTGGAATAGTAAATACTATGGAAGGCTGAAATTGTGCACGTGAAATCATGTAAGAATGGTCTGTTGATACAGGGCAGAAAAATGAAAGTGAGGAAGACTTTATACTTCATCTCAGAATAACTATTATAGTATCATTTTGAAAGGTAAGTGCAACTGGGAGAGTTAGAATCATCTCTGGGACCTATTAATAGTTATTAAATGTTTATAAGCAATCCCACATTTAACTGAAAGAATTTGTCTAGTATCACAGAAAACTGGTGAAATCTTACCTTTCCTATCTGCCAAGTGTTCGTGTCCTTCCTACTAAAATAAACAAAAATACATCCAGGCCTGGAAATTGAATAAAACGAGGGAGGTGTTTATTTCAGGAACCTGAAGAAGGAGGAGAGCAGTAAATTATCAGAGAGGAGGAGAGAAGAGAATGGCTATCCAAAGCATTTCAAAATTGGTGTGGTTGGTTGGTTTAATCTCTCCCTTTGTGACAGAGCCTGGGAAGAAGAATTACTTACCTGTCACTTTGCCTTCCTTAATGAGCCATTTCACAAGTAGGGTTGTGTTTTCTTCCCTATCTTTCTGCTATTCCTCTTCCTTTTGCCTCTGTCCAAGATAAAAGCATGTCTGGTTCTTCGGTAGGGAGGGGTGTTCATACTGTGTGTTCTTATCTTACAACTTTATATATAAACTGCTCCAAGACTGGAGTGACAGTGTAAGACAGGTTTGAAGTGTTGGGCCGGAGCCAGCGATTCCTTGCCTGCACGCTCTGCTCTGCATGTTCCAGCAGTAGGAACAAGCTGCATTATTTTATTTCAAACTGTGCTCAGCGGAAGCCAAGACCTTGTAACTGGAAACGTACCAAACTGAGAATTCTCAGAGTAAAGTGAGGGTGGTGTGATGGTGAGGGGGATTGGTTTCTTTGTTTTTAGTTTTTATTTTTTGAACAAAAACGTGGAAGGGACCTATTTGCAGTTAATTTCTTTTAACTTTGAGGGACATGGCACACTTCGTACTTTAGGCTTGAATTTACTATCTGGTGAGAGACAGAAAATGAAACAGTCCTGGATAGCAAGTCTTTTATGGTGGGATGAATTCTGTGCTATAATACATTATATCAAACTCAAATTAGTATCTGAACTTTCCTTAATAGAGTTGAATAAGATCCAGAGATAATCCACATGATAAACGGTGTGTCCTGAGCCTATGCAAGAATTGCTGCTCTCTTCCTGGATTTTCTTCATTTTTTTCCTACGAAAGGAAACTCAGTTTCTCAAAATGTTAAAGCATTGTTCATGTTAAATTTCTCAATGTGTTCTGTGATCTAAGTACTCACGCAAAGGCAGCTAGGAACCAAAATCCATAAAAACCTGAGCTTGGCAAAAGAGGACCTGCTGGTGGGAGCATGCTGGAGCGAAAACAACAGGAGCTTTCCTCGCATCCAGCATTCCCTCTCCCATCCCAACTTGCCTGTGCAGCCCTGCCTCGACAAGGCGCGTTAACTACTTGTGGTAAGGGCAGCAGCGGGCTGTCTCTCATTAGTAAAAGGTGGCCTACCTGAAGCCTGATGACGCTTCAAAGCCTTAAACTGGTGACTTTCTGTGGTGTTTCTGTTCGGCTGCATCATACGGAGGCAAATTTCTTTACTTAAATTTTCTGTTATATTTCAGTGTTAGTAGGAAGCAAAGAATGCCATTCTGACACGGATGCTCTTGTTCCTGGGAGCTGCGAGCTTACAAGCGCTCCAAAGGTGGCAATTTTTTTCCGGTATATATGGCACGTTGTAGCCACGTACCGCATCTGTAAAACTGTGCGGCGTGTGCGCATCAGGAGAGAGTAAAATGCACTGGAAAATGGCCTATTGTAGTTCAACGGGTTTATGATTTTCATGTGTGCCAAAATCCCATTGATTTAATTTCCTTAAATAAGCCTTTTAGAGTATTAAATCTAAAACTGCGCAGAGCGAATTAGTGAATCGGTGTCTTTCTTAGCTATCTTTTTACATCCTCTAGCAACAGCTGCAGGAAGCTGAGGTACTGGAACTAATCTTATTTCAAAATGCTGGATTCCTATAGTTTTGACAGTTGGGCATTTCTCAGGCTGCCTTATTATTAAGTGCTTGTTTTCTGTATGGCAATCACTAATCAGGTGAGGGCTCCAGCAAATATGCCATTGCTTTTTTATGAACCCTTCTCTTGGCAGAGTTGAAGGACAGTACTGGTGCTTACCCACGGTAGTATGCTATTTGAATTCATGCCAGGTAGCAAGGTGGGAGTGCATCTCAAAAATAAGTGACAGGTTCTGCTCAGATGTCTGCAGTGTTGAGCATTACATCTGTTTAATCTTTTCTTGCTGAGTTTTAAAACCAATGGGAGGGGGGCTTGAAGGAGCCTCCTCGGATTACTGAGTTCACTCCTCTGCAGCAGCAGCCACGTTGTGTCGGAATGCCAGCACGTAATCCAGTTGATCCTCGCAGAAGCAATTTTTAAGTAAGAATTAAATGTTTAAATAATGTTTTTTCCATACCTCTTTTTGATTCGGGAAACAAAACCAGAAAGCATAAAGGATTTAGGAACGTAGCGGAAAAACTGCGATGGGAAAGCGTGCCCTTTTTGTCTGCGGTGTATTTGGGAACTGGGCTGTGCCTTTCATCTGTGAGAGAGGAGCAGCTTCTCCAGAAGGAATGATACAAAGACAAGTTGCAATGTAATGGGATAGGGATAAATCTTTGGTGTTTTGTGAGTCATAAATATAGAATAACTCCAAGATTTTGTAGCTTCTAAGTTTTGCTTTAATTAGTGTGCCAACACACTAATATTTCCCTCCCATAGGGATCATAAAATAACGTTGCTCTGCCACTGAAGAGCTTTCTTATTGCGAAAGACTGGACAGGCACTTGTTCAGATACTTGCTGTGCCCTGTCTGCTTCCAAAGACGCTAGATCCTTAGGATGGTGGCTCAAATCCACCTTAAACTCTTCTTCAGTCTCCCTTATGGCAGCACGTGACCAGCTCTGGGATGCTTTTGAGTTTTGTGGACCCTCTTGTCGTGACACTTGCCAGATCAAGCAGTGCTAAGGCGAGGAGTGACTGTGGTTTTCATGGGAGACAGTGAAAGTCTAAGGGAGGTTAAGAGGGTCAGACAAGACTGTGCCTTCGGATTTTACCAGTATTTAAAGAGAGAGTTTAATGAAACTGTGGAGGTAGTGAGGTGGGTGTTAAGATGGATAGAGATGAAACAGTCCTGTTTGTGCAGACGAATGTCACTAACTCAGGAAAATTTTGGCCAAATTATCTATGGTTCAGTATGGTGGAGAATTGGCAAAGAATGTAGGCCAAGAGATGGACATAATACATAGACAGAAACCAGGGATGCAAACAGATGTCGTTGCAGTCCTGGTAGGTGAGACAACCGTACAACAGTGAGCCACTTTCTGCGTAGAGAAGCTCCGTTGCTGTGTGCCAAAACGCAGCTGCTGAAGTCTGGAGAAAGTACGCTCAGAACACATTCTGGACACAGAAATGCAAGAAGAGATATGAATCTGAAGAACAAGATCTGATTTCAGAAATTCAGACTTGGAGTTGAAAGCAGGTTGTGTTACTTACAGAAACGGCACTGGAATTGCATAAAGGCATTAGTGTTGAACATAAACCAAACTACATCCAGCAGCGCAGCCGATTTTCACTGACATGGAGCTTTGGGAGACTGGATTAGCTCATCTAGCTGTTTACTTTACCAGTGGTGGGTTCCCTATGAAGAGGTACATAATTCAGTAGTCTGTCTTAATCGAAATTAATAATAATGAGGGTCTTTTTTGTTTGTTTTTTGTTAAGGATACACGACATCTAGCTGAATTGGGATTAATGTCACAATCCATCTTTGCTTAGTTTCATCTTGCTCAACTTCTGGCCACCACAGGACCTTAGTCCTTTAGAATTTGTCTTTTCAGTATTTGTAAGCAGTGTTCTCCCTCCTTCCTGTTGCCCAGACAGGCATTGTATGCTTGATTTCCTCCTACCTTCAAATAACTGGTAGGCTTTGGTTGAGTACTGGTTTCAAAACGTGTCTCGCAAGTGAAACACGATGTAGTACTTGTGCTGGGCATCAGCTGAGATTAAAAGACACTAAACTGCAAAACACTGTCAGGGGGGATGTGACTGTCTGTCACCTCCTTGTCTTTTCCTTATGTGTCTATTTGTAGGACTGTTCTGCTGTATTTATATTTCCCCAAGTGTGACTATGAGTATGTTCATATCCTCTTCTTACGGCATTTTGACTATAGCTGTTGCCGAGGTTTCCTTATTGAGGATTACCACCTTCTCCGTTTTAATATCCTTAGTGAATGTGACAAACATCCTGCTTTTCTTCTTCTCCAAATTATTAATTATCGTTTGAACTGGGACTGGGACACGTGATTTCCTCCAGAGCTCCGTGAGGATTCGCCCCACGGCTTGGCTGTCAGTTGTGTTTGCTCTTTGTGATCTTCTTCATTCAGCACCTGTCCACAGCACCACTATTCTGAATGAGTTTTTAAAATTATAACGGAGAAATTCAGTGGATCCAACGATCTGGTGCAGGGCAGTTAGATAAAAACTTCTAAATACTAAAAATATAATCACTGTGTTGAGTATGATACATTCTTAGGAAACATTTGGCACTCACATCGTATCTTCCCGAGCTCAAATGTTGTTTCAGTTTGTGCTACGATTTCGGTGCAGTTTTACGGTATTTAATGGGTGGTAATTACCAGGATTGGGGGATTTGCCTGCACTATTTTTTAGTTCCCTTTGTGTTTTCATTTCCATGTTTCTGTTGCTTTACAGAACACGGGATGCTCTTTGCAGGTTTGGTTTGTTGAATGAATCCTGTTCTCAGCTGTTTACAGAGTCGGTCAGGTGACAGCCACCATAAACCAGTCATGCTTCATCCACCAATACCCTTTTTTTAACAAGAGCACTGTATAGGTTTTAGTAAAGCATGTTGCGATGAAAGCAGAATTGATTCTTCACTTTTCTCCTCCTAGCTTTTCCTTTTTAAACTTGGGTTTTGTCTTACTTACGATCCTGTTCTAATACGTGTTTTTCAGTTAACTGCCTGCATTCATGGGTCCGCAGCTATGCTCTACCCGATGTTCTGGCAGCATGTTTACATTCCTGTTCTGCCCCCACATCTATTGGACTACTGTTGGTAAGGCTATATATATGTATGTATATTATATATGTGTATATATATCACTTCGATTCACAACAGTTTTCACATTTCTGTATAGTAAGTCTTAAGTCCTCCTATGGTGCAACTGGTACTCTAAAAATACGCAGGCGTATTAAGGAAGCACCAGCCTAGGAAGTAAATGATGTGTTTTGATGGCAAGATATAATTGTCTATCAGTATGTAGAAATACTCTAATATGAGTGGTTACTATGGAGTGCTAAACCTCAGATATTGTGTAATTAAAATCTGTCTTCAACGTATCTGTGTTAAATGTTAAGATGTGAATTAAGACTCCGACAGCAGGGGATACAGTGGAGAAGATACTCTTGTTTTTCTGTTTTCCTGAACTTATTGGGGGTGGGGGAAAGCTGTTCATTTTCCTGCGGTGATCTTTTATTACTGGCTGTGTTTAGAACATGATATTTTCCCTATTCAGGCAAATGAATGTAAACCTCTTGTCATGGCTTAGCCCCAGTTAGCAAGTGAGCACCACCTTTCTGAAACGTATTCGTTATCGTGACGTGACAGATTTTGGCACAGCCCCTGAGCAACCTGCTATAATGTCAGAGCTGGCCTCGTTTGACCGGGAGCGTGGACCAGCTGCCCTCCCGAGGTTCCTTCCAACCTATTTTATGATTCCGTACTGTCCAGGTGCTGAAGCCTCCTTATTCACTCTGGCTGCGGATCGGCGTGTTAGGTGTATGTCTTGGACCCTGTGGTTAATAGATTGGAAGCGCAAGGGAAACGTGGACCTGCTGCTGAGCGGTTACATAGTCAAGTGATGAAGGGGACAGAAAGGGCTGAGGGACTCGATGCCTTTGTCTTTCCTGCATCCTTCCGGGTCTCCCCGTGTTTGAGAAACGTTTGTGGGAGTGCGGTGCTCAATGCGCTTTTGGGGGGGACTTGAAAACACAGGAGCAGCCTCCCCCTGCGCCCCAACATTTTAAAAAGTCCTTCTCAGAACAAACCACGCTTCAGCTTGCCGTGCCGTACGATACCGTATTTTAAGCGTGGCCCTTAGCGAGGAGCTCGGCTGATGTTTTTAAAGCGCGTGTTCCGCGCGCCCTTTTCTCTGCATTTAAGCAAGACTAAGGAACCAGCGGGGGTAACGAGCATCTTTAAGTGAAGTGCCAGGGAGCTGAAACGTGTAGGTTTAAGGGCAGCTTGTTCCTCTGCAGATAATTTAAATGTTAAGTATGTGCCTGTGTGGAGGATACACGGAACGGAATCTGAAAACTATTATCTCCTGTAGAAATGAACCTTCAATTTCCTCACAGCACAGGAAGGGCAGATCCCAGTCATTTGCACTGCCAGCGGGTGCCCTTTCTCTGCATAATGGGCTTCCATGGGTAATTAACACATGCAGGCTACTGCTGCCAGCCTTTTCTTCAGGTACACGCTGCTCGGAGTTCTCAGGACAACGCTGCGGACCACAAGAGGCTTTTACGCTGGGTTGGAAGATTAGGTATTCATCGACTTTCTGACAAAGGCATGTTAAAAGGGGCTAAGTCCAGATCCCCCAGTTGGGAGCAGAGGTGTGCAAAAAGCAAACACTCGGGCAGTGTACCCGAGGAAATAAAGACACAAGTCATTGAGCTCCACTGAATGAATTCTTTCATGGCGTAACACCCTGTCCGTATAACGAACGAGCCAGCTAGTGTGTGAAAAGTATGATTGCAAAACGTGTAATTGTTGGGCGGATTGTAATTGCGTGCTCCCAGATACAACAACTGATTACCCGTGCCAGATAGGAACTTTAATTGGAGAGGCAGCCACACACACCACACTTGATTGAATAAGTCAATTTAGCAACAATTTATGTGCCATAAATATATTTCTCAAAATAAAGTCCATCTATTTTGTAACCATGTGAACTTAGAGACGTCATTTTCGCCTGGGAGGACTGAGAAATCAGCTCTGTGCTCTCCGCTTCAAGGCGGTATTATTGCTTATCCGTGTCTGCCTCCCAAGAGAAATGACCCAAGATTATTTTAAATACGATTTAACATTAGTTTTAGTTATTGACTGGTTATTTCTTTCGCAAATGTGACATAAGAATGTTGAAGACCTGAAATGGAAACAAAATGATGATAATGAGAATTCTTCAGTTCTTATGAATGCAAAATCCCGTGTTCATGCAGTTGACCGTGTCCGTTTACTGACTGTGCTGTGTGGTGCTTTTGAGTGTCCTGCTCTTCTGAAAATCCCAGAGGGTATGTAGACTGTGTTACTGGTGGTCTTCGAAAGGTTTGGAGGAAAACATATTCCACCTGTGGTTATTTGCTTTTAATCGTCCGAGTTGCAGAGGCAACTTTTCATGTAAAGGAAACTTCTAGTGCCCTGACCAGTAGACTGACAGCTGCAGGGTGGGGAAGTTTGAAGGTGGTTGTATTTCCTGGCGAGGGAAGAGGGACACAACAACTATTGGATCTTTCCAGAGCTACAGAAAGGTAGAACACTCTCTTGGCAGAGAGCGAATGGGTAGAATAACACTCCTCCTGCTGCTTGAAGATCCTTTTGGCCAACTTTGCATAAGAGAAGCTTCAGGCTCGGCGTGGTGAGTTCCCTTTAGCTGTTGAGAGAAATGTGCTTTCCTGCGTGAGGCAGGAAGAGGGGCGTGATCGGGTATTGTTACAAGGGAATGGCAGCTCCACCACCATGCTCAGTATGGATCTTTTTCGCTGCTGTGTTACAGCTCAAGTTTTTCTGTAGCCTTTTGTCCCTTATTGACATTTTACACCAAGGACTTTCAAACGCTGTAGTTTCTCTTTTTTTATTTTAGTTTGCTCTTTGTCAATTTTTAATTTATCATGCAGCAGGCAGGTAATTTTCTTCCCATTTCCCTCTTGCAAGGATTTCAAAACACATTGTTTATGTTGACCTGCATTCCTCATTCACGCACATAACCCCAGAACAGAACCTGCCAAAAGCCTACAGCTTCAAAATGTTGGTTCTGGATACACTGCTCTTTGTGCTGAGCCAACAGCAGCGGTGTACTGCCAGGTACCTGGGTCTGCAAAGATTCAGCCATCTGATCCTTAGTGCAGATTTTGGGTGGAGTAGACTAGAAATTGGTGGGAGTTCTATCATTAGAATTAGATTTCACACCTTAATGCACAATTGCTTGTTCCTTTAAATACAGAACAGGAGGAAACATAGGAAGTACTGGTGGTGGGTTTTTTGTTCTGCGGTTGGTTTTTTGTTTTTTGTTTTTTAAGGAAAAAAGTTCATGCCAGCAGGTGCTAAAAATACTGGTTTAAGGAGGTACTGCCACCAAGCATCAGTAGCCAAGCACATACAACTCCTTAAATTTGGCCAGATCTTGTCCATCTATTTTGTTGTTGGGAATTTAAACGTTTCTTGATGTGAAAAAGCCAGTCTATTAATTTTCCTCACTACTTCTTCCAGTTTGTTTTTCATGTGGCATAAAAACACTCCCACTGTGTCTGTTTTCTTCCTTTTTGCTCTCAGTGTCTGTGTTTAAAATTAGCCTGCAAGAAAAGCCTGTCTTCGCTGACCTGGTAACACAGCTCAGTATGTTCTTGAGGTCCCAGAGCATTGTCACTCGGGTTATTCTGTGGGCTTTTACCAGAGGCAACAGTAGATTTTCTAGGGTGATTAAAACAGCCTTTTATATGAGATAGACTGCTTAGCAGCCAACATTAATATATGCTGAGAGCCACCTTCCTCGAGCAGCCTGGCACAGCTGCCGAACAAACGCTCCTATTGGGGCAGTTTTTCCTTTCTCCGGGAGTTTTTTTAAGTCCCTTTCTCCTGTTTTCTAAATCTGCATATAGTTCAATATGCTCCTGTAAGTAGGTGGAGGGGGTAAGGGGAGGGTGAGTACTCCTGCTGCTCGGGAAACAATTAATCCTTCGTCACGAGCCTCTTGGTAGGCATTTCGATTTAGCCTGGTACATCTGTGTACTCACTGAAAGCTCTTGTAGTTGCTCTTCTGATTTCTGAGCTGTGTGTTTTCTGCATCGTTCCCATTTATGCAGTCAAGTTTCTAATTTGCATCAATTACCCCAGTAAATTTTGGGTTGAATTCTGTTGCATTTCAATGAGTAAGCTGAGGAGAGATGAGGAGACGACCGTAAAGTGCTGCTGGTGTGAACGGCCGAGAGAAGTCAGTACTTGTGTGGCAGGACACGAACTTAGTAGGTGTGATCTCATCAATTTTCCTGGAACAAGGAAGCAAACTGGTGCAAATCCCCGTGTAGCTGTAAACCATGAACTTTTTGAGATCCGTGGGCTTTACGTTACTTTTCCCAGTGAATTGCAGTATTTTTTAAGGGGGGTATTTTTACCGTTTTTTTTTTTTTTTCTTCACGTAAGAGGAAATGTCCCTCTATTTCACCTGCTTCTCTTCCAATTAGCACTTGCCCACCTCTTGGGAGCAAAATTAAGAGGTCTCTAGTTAGCCTAAGGAAACGAATTCAAGAAATTGTAGAAATGCAGCTGTAATAAATGGGCAATATACAGCCATTAAGTCCACAATATCCATATTCATGCTTATGCATTGCTACTTTAATGATTTGATATTTACCTATATAACTCATTTGATTATAAATAACACTGATTGCTTGGGAACCAGTGTAGCACAGAGGAGGAATAACCTTTCCCTTTATTCCAAAAGACTTGGGCGTTTTGTTTAAGCAGTAAATATGGGCAGTAGAAATTGATACTTCTTAATTTTGCACTTAATGGATATTGGCTGCCATCAAACAACTTCGAGCAATTAGTAGTTGTGATTGTGAGAAGCCCCGGGACTGATGAAGTGTCAAGCAGCAGGTAAAGACGGGTCTGAAGGGCAGTCTTTAATTTGTCCTGGGTCCCAGAAGGATTAAAGGTTGTGCGGAGTGTTTCTCCTGTTTATACAAGCCATGTGTCTTAGTGAAGTTCACTTCAAAGTCTTGGAAATACACCTCTAAGCTGATAAAATATTAAAAACTGCTTAAGCGTTTCGTGTCTCAGGACCTGAGTAGCAGTTTGGAAGGACTATTAAGTGTGCTCTGCATGGGGAAGAGGCACACAGTGTGCCCTTGCACAGGATGGCAGCTGAGTATTTAAGCAATGGCATCTGATTAACACATGATGAAGAAAAAGGGTGATAAAGGCAATCTATGCAGCCTGCCGTGAACCTTCAGCCTTGACTTTGAGGTGTGTTTCCTTTTCAGTCAGCCTGAGGAGTGGTGGCAGGAGAGTGTAATCTCTCGGGTAAATCTTATTGGCAATATTTATACTCTTTACCAGAATTACTTTATTGAAGTTATTTATGATGTTTGCTAGTTAAACTTCTAGGAGTACAAGAAGCTATCATGGTGAATTATCCATGAAATATCTTTGCTTTTGCTTTGCTGTTCCTGTGTCATTGAACAATAATATCAGTTCTCACAAACAAAATGAATTTTGATAAAATAGGTATTCAGATAATTTGATTTTTGTTATCCATGGAGAAAACACTTTAAGGCTCACATTTGGGTGATGAACAGTAATGGTTATTTTGAAGCAGATTTGAATAAACAAACGTCACACAAGTGCATCACAGATCTGCTTTTCTCTGTGCCCCTCGCCTTTCACACAAACCTAAACCTGCGTTTGTTTCCCGCTGATGTCTGTAAGCCAAGCAATTGCTTATACACGGTGAAAAGTTCTTACAGGAATTATTTTCATATGGTTTGTCAACCTTCTTCATTTACCTTCTACTTTCCCTGCATCAAGCGTGCTGTTCATCTTCCAGAGCCCTTCCTAGCCTGTGCCTGCTCTGCCTGTCGTGCTGTGCTCCGGTGCCGTGTCCCAGGGCCCCGTCATCCAGGCTTTCCCCCACGTGTTTGTTTCTCGGAGAAACACCCAGTGCTTTCTCCTCTGCTCTGCCCCATCCCCTTTGCAAATCTCTGTAACTACGCGTAAAACTAACCCGCGTCTTTGCAAAACGAGCACGTTACACGTTGGCAAATTCCTGCTTCAAAGTTTCCTTTTTCATATGGATCAGCAAAACCCGAGCTGGGTTTTGTGCCGGTGGGCGTGCTAAAACCACTCTCTTTAGTATCAAACTGTTCCTTCTGCCTTCTCCTTCTGCCCAAGTGTATGCGCTGTACAGCCCGCTAAGCACCTGACCGGAGTCCTTTGATGGTTAGTAGTGCGGGTTTAAAGAAATAACAGAAATAACGCTGCTGAAAGTCCGGTTGCCGTAGGCTTTAGGCAGTCCCTGTGGTAGCTTCGCATGCTGGATTGCCTGTCCATGTAGGGGCTGTCACTAGAGAACTGGAGAGATGATTCATTCCATCCAAAGCTGATCCATATATCTTAAGCTGTATCTTTCCTGTAATTCCTTAAAATCTTACTGCACGTGCATGGTTTTAAGGGCTTAGGCATTTTTATTATTCTATTGTTTATAAACGGGAGCATTGAAAGAAGGACACGATACAGTTAATTAACTTTTACAGGTTCGGATTTTCCTGTGCTGGGTGACAGACTCCACTTTTGGACACGTTAATAAATGGCTGGTTTTCTGGAATACTGCACTCTTCCTGCTTCCTTTCATTACATTAGCCAAGGTTCCACTAGATGAGACATTTGCAGTCTTAAGACTTCCTGCCGAGGTTCAGACTTTGTATTTTTGAGATTGAAGCTGTCGTGTTCATGAAACTACTTAATTAGAAACACATTCGTTTCAGCGCGTACTGGAGGAGTCTCGAGCGGCAAAGCCAGGCACACGGGGAAGTTGAGCATTTGTGCAGCTGGCAGCTAAACCAATGGTTTATACTTTGAATATAAAATTACTGGGTATTTTCTTGCTTCTGGAATGTGGCCATTGGAAATGAAGAGATGTGGGTGAAAGAGATAGCGTTTGTCGCAAATAAAACATGCAAAATGACAAATAAAAACACTCCTCAGTTGAGCAGCAATCCATATGTAATAAGTGTGTAGCATGTTGTATGGTGAAAATTTCTGTCCAGGAACTTGGATGTATGTTCTGGTTCTCATCTGTGGAATTCCCAAGGAGGCAGAACCTCCGGGGTTTGCACCGGGTTAGTTTCTGACGTAGCAGTCCCTCCGGGCTGTCTGTCCTACGGTGCCGTGCTGGGGGAAGCTTGCGCAGGGCGTTCTTGCCAGCCCCCGCGGTGCAGTGAGTTGTAATGTAATGTGGTACACGGCACGTTGGTGTTCTGCAGTGAACCTGTGAGGGGGTTTTGAACTCGTATTTAATGTCTTCAAAAAGAAAAAAACGTGTTTTCATGTAGAATGTCTAATCCAGAGGCTGTGTCCATCTCTTGGTCCAGCATCTAACAGAGTAGCGGTTTCAGGGGGTGTATTAATAAACACGATAAATATTGAGATGCGTAGCAGTAAGTATGTTTTCTTAAAAGGTATTTCTCATGACAATGAGAAGCAGAGTGAGTTTTGCTGGTCTGCTGTCTTGCAGTAGTTTTTTCAGCACTGTACTTCTCTTACTGAGCAGTAGGCACCAGTTTATAAAAGCAATATGGAAGATATTTTAATCCAAGGCAGTACAGTGACATTTCTCTTTTTTTTTTTTTTTTTTTTTGTTCATCTGAAATTGAAAATGAGCTCTTTGAGCTTCTGTATCCAAAATGAAATGAGGCTCTATTTTAAAAGTTGTGTCTGTCTGTGTGCTTTCCGTTTAACAGGCAGTATATGCCATATTTGCAATTAGCAGCTTTGGCATCCTCTCTGATGTGGTCTAATAAGCAGTGCAAATATAAGCTTTCCCTGATTAGTTGAGTGGGAGTCCTCTAATCAGCTTAATATTAGAAATACTGGATACACCAAGATACAACTTCCATTCAGTATTCTTCTCGTGGTATGTAGTCCGTGTTTGTGTTTGCTAACATGGGAGAGGAGATGGAAAAGATCAGTCGTTCCCTTAAATGTTAGTGGGCAGGTTGGTAAGAGCAGTACCAACCCTGGTGTGAGCCTGCAGCCGTGGCCCAAGAGCCAAGGGTGGATTTGGGTTCTGAAGGGAACAATAGTATCAGTTACATCCCAGGGACTCTGGAGTTTATCAGAATCCTCAAATGTAATTTTGATATTTTTCTTTTATAAAGGTAAATGTTTCGAGCTTTATACTTCTATTATTTAACGTGTGCCAGGTCCCATATTGAAAGGATTTAAAACGTGTAGAACCGGGTGATATGTATACATCAAATTAACCTCTAAACACCACAACAGGATCAGTGTTTATCTACAGAATACTCTTAGAAAAGCTCTGTTATTATTGCAATAACACATTTTGTATTTTCTAAAACAAGACCCCAGTATCACTGATGTGTTTAATAGCTGTCCTTTTGTACCTGCCTTGACTTAGTTACTTAGAAATTCTGATGGCAAAAAAAAATTAAGGTCTTACAGTAGTGAGAGGATATTGCATAGTAAAAAAAGTCTTTCAAATACGGAATCAAATTTTGTTCACATGTGGTTTGTTTTTATATATATATATATATATATAATTTTTTAAGCACAATCTAATCCAGTATCCTGATATTTTCCTGTAGCTAATAAGTTCTATGTGCTAATCCGCTGTTCTGAGAATGTAAAACTCGGGTTTTTTTCCTCTTTGCAGTGCCCCCATGCCCTACCTCATTGGAATACATCTAAGCTTGATGGAGGTAAGTCTTTCTCACCCTTTCTGAAACTATATATAGTTTTATGATTTAGAGCCAAATTCTGCAAGCAATTATACATTCATTCGTATGCTTAAAAATGAAATAATCCTGTTAATTTGGGAGTGCTGGGAGAATTGAGGCTAAGCACACATGAATAATGTTAAATCTTAAGGGGGTCCTCTTTGCTACTGTGTACTTGCTGTTTGCAGTTCAGCAGTCAGTGCCGGGCTCACGTTGTGCCCCCCTCTCCATCCTGTTGCTTCGTGTAATCAGTTTACTGCCTTCGTTTGACTCTGTATTCTCAAAGGCAGCGTCGATATTAAACCAAAATGTTGACAGTTACAGTTCTCTTTCAGGCTTTTGCAGACAGATTGTAATTTTTTTAATGTTCGAAAGATCTGAAAAGAAGGAACTTGCTGTTAATGTTAACACAAAGCTGGCAGAAAACCAGCCCTCACAGAAAGCTTCACATATAAACAATTCAGAGTAATTCATTTGACTTTTTAAAAACTCTAAAAGTGGAAATGGCACATTTGCTTTTGCTTCCAGAACTGGTGAAACAGTGGATGACTTTCCTCAAAAGTATCTGGAGGACAACATAAGCTATTAATTTAGATCCCTATGAAAATCCTAGTCCTTATTAATTGTGCCCCTTTACACAGGAAGTCTGAACAACGTGTATGTGCTCCATGTGGGAAGAGGTATTTATTCCTGCCCAGAAAGCACTGCCTCTTTGTAGGCTCTTAAATTAGCAGGCACTGTTGAACTGGTAGGAGTTGCAAATGCCCCTGAAAGTTAATTGACTTGTGTCCCTGGTTTAGATACCTGTGTTTGCAGATCAAGGCTTGGTGTTTAGGATAAATAACAACTTACAAAGCTGAGTTTTACTTCACACAAAGTAATGCATATTACCAGAATATTTGGACTTATATTGTCTATAAAAAAAGTGTAATTTCTCTGGAGATACTGATCAAGTGCATTTTTTCACTGGGGCTTACGCGTGTCATAATGATCCTCTGTGCTTAGACTACCATGCTACGTAACTTCCCCTTTTTCCAGCGTTGGTGTGTAACAATTTTAGAACTTTTTTTGAGAGAAGCTAGATGGAATATGTAGGAACTTTCTTTTTTCTTCTTCTTCCTTCTCATCCGGGGTACAGATAATTTTTATGGCCTTTATATTGCCAAATAAAGTACAGAATTGCAGAACAATGTGTTAGTGAATAAGCAGTCATTTTAAAAGTCAACATGTACGTTTGTTTGCACATCACGTGCTGATGCTGGAGGGGGTTCTGGTAATTCCCCTCGACAGGACTGAAGTGAAATCTAGGAAGAAATAGTCCAGTGTATGTTTTGATAGTGATCAAGAAACTTTCTGCCCCGTATCTGTGCCAGGTAATCATGGGCATACTTACTGTGGTATCTGTCTATTCAAAAAAGAAGGAAGAGACGTGGTAGAGGTTGGATAATACCTCAGTACAGTCACTTGTCAGCTTTCACCGATATTTCAGCTCACAAAGAGCTGTGCGCTTAGCCTGGCAATGGCTGGAGAGAAAAAATTACTAATTACGCCTTGGAGTTGCTTTGCATGGTGTCTCACTCCTGCCTTACTACATAAACCCATTACCTCTTCCTTTGTCTGAGCTCCTCAGATTGCAGGGCTCTGTGGGCCTTCCAAACTCCATCTGCAAAAACTCAAAAAAAGGAGTTGTTCTTGGAGAAGCCAATTTTCATCCGTTTTAGTAACTTGTGAAAAAATCTGTTTAGTACTAAATCCAGTATGGCTTTTGAATAGCCGGAGATTCTGGAACGCAGACACACTTTGGCAAAGTACAGTTATTCAAAGTGCCTTATGAAATAAATTAAATAATTAAACCAAACTGTCTCCTCTCCTCCCTCTGCTCAGGGATAAATTGAATACTTCCAGATAGAAATGCCTCTTCCAACTAACTGTGCTTTTTCAACTCAAAATGAAAATGAAATCGCACAGTGGGCTATCGTATCTGTCTGTTGGCAAGTGCTGCATGATTTCTCTGTGCCTTGGGCAGAAGAAAGGTGACGTTTGGCAAATGAGCTAGACAGTTCCTAGTTTACCTCTTTTCCTGGATTTGATGCTGAAAGCTTAGTCTCTTTGTTCTGTTCTTCGTGTGTAGGTATAAGAATGTGTGGTTTATTTGTTAGAATAACAACTTGGTACCAACAGAAATTTTTTCTCGCCATCTACCACTTGCATGTTTTTAAAAACGCAATGTGTTTGGTTTTCCGTATCAAAATAATTTTATAAACTACAGCCAAAACCTACTGTCATTATTCAGTATCCATTTTTCTTTAAGTGCTGAAACTTCAGCAAATAGATCTTTGAAAGTGTTTTGTTTAATCCATGTGTTGTAGCTACGGGATTAATTCCCCAGTCTGTGGGAAGTTAGGGCAGGCGGACTCTCCGTCTACTGCAGAGCCCCATGGGGGTAGGCTCACGGTTCTGCTCCAGCAGAATTTGTCATTGCTGCGGAGGTGGTAGTGGAAGCCCAAACTTGCGCAGAGAAAGCTGTGGCGTAAAGGGGAGGGTGAGTTTGGAACGGAGGGAACAAAACACGGTCGAGCTTTAGCGTTGGTTCTGTGGGGTTTCGCTGGCCCTCTCTTGGAATGGGGCCTCTGCAAGAAATACAGCAGAAATGTTAATGATTTGAAACAAAACGCACCGTCTCTCACCTCCAAAGACTTTTCCCAAAGCGCTGTGTACCGGACAGTTTGCAGTTTCCCCTGTCACACAGGGTCTCTGCAGAAGGAACAGTTATTTTAATGGAAAATGACAAATTTTTCTTATGATTAAAATATCAAGCATATCCATTGACTGTTAAATCTAATTTGCTGTGACTGAAATGTTCTCCAGTGAGATAAG
The DNA here is from genome assembly GCA_027574665.1 of Rhynochetos jubatus. Taxonomy (NCBI): domain Eukaryota; kingdom Metazoa; phylum Chordata; class Aves; order Eurypygiformes; family Rhynochetidae; genus Rhynochetos; species Rhynochetos jubatus. The sequence goes on from CM050671.1 coordinate 1,616,597, forward strand.
ATAATCTCCTGTTATAGGTCAGAGGGCTCCAGCTGATTTATGAGGGAAAAATCTTGGTAGAAAATACAGAGCTGTGTTTTGTGCTCTGATTTTTCAGCTTTTCTATCATCACCTAGTTAGTCATTCTTTATAAGATTTCCATTTAGCAATCCATAAAGTGACTTCAAAGAAGGCTAAAAGTTTATAAGCTGTTGGGTAAGCAAGGCTGGAGCTATCACATGAATAATGGAACATGCTTACGGAACTAATTGAATTCATATTAGATGAAGATAAGTACTTGGTGCTGATAAATAATGAGATGGGCAAACGAAACTCTATGAAACGAGCGCATCCCTTTTGTAATCTCGGTTAGTTTTCTACCCGAGTACTGTATGCGGCTTTAGTGTTCAGATTCTGTTAAACTGACCTCTGTGTTAGAAGTGGTGTCGAACGTAGCTGGCAGCCTTTTGCGTTTTGTCATAGTGAACGATTGTTTCAGCAACCGTGTCTGTGGGGAAGGTTGTGAGTGCGATGGCGCTGATGGAAGGGGAATGCCCTTGACCTAGTGGACTGCCTGTTGGAATTCAGGCACGTACGGTTTTGATTAAGGGTTTGGGATAGTTCAGCTTAGCTGTCAGACACTGAGTTGCTGGCAGCGTGCTCTGCCGGGCCAGGCTTCCAGTCGTGCAAGTCGCAGTAACACCCACCCTTATCATGCTCTGTTTGGGGCACAAAACCAGCCTTTGGAGCTGAAGTTAATGATTAGAAAAGCATTTCTTAAACTTTTTTTTATTATTATAACAGTCACTCGAGGACCTTTTGTGGGACTTCAGCATTGTAATTCTTGCGAGATTTTCCAGGCTGAATTTGTGTGTGAAACTTCACACGGCATTTGTCAGAATGGTTTTCTAACATTTTTCCTAAGCAGAAGGACAGTTGTGCATGTCACTAAACCTACCTGAGCAGATGTTTGACTCACTTTAACCTGGTATGAGTAAGTATGTTCATGTTAGGCAAAGAAGGTTCACTAAAACTCACGGTGTCTTTAAGATGCCAGGACACGGCAGCTGACCGCAGGTCACGTCGATAGTCTCTCCCGTGTGCGGACAGAGGGATGCTGAGCTGGGCGTTCAGCCCCCTGAACCCCACGCTCGTATGCTGGAAGCACTTTTTGGCATATTTACCTGGCCTTTTTCAGGCAGACACGAGGATGCTGCGTTTCGATCCGCTCTGGCGGTGTGCCGGTAGCATGCACGGGGTCTGAGCGCGCGGCTGAGAAAGAGGTTACACCAGCTTGAGCTTAGTGCCGGCAGCGCCACGTGGCTTCCCCTTGCCACAGGAGGCACCCTGAGAACTCGTTGACCACTGGCATCTTCCAGTGGTGGTGGTAATTGTTAACTACGTTTTTTTGAGTGGGTTGAGGAGTAATATTTAGCTTTTTCCATCCGTTTATACTTAGTAAATCACTGCCTTTTCCAGTGGTAAGTGAAGAAGTGTAGCTTTTCTACAGGGTTTAAATGAAGGGGGTTTATATATATATACACACACTTAAATCCAGGTCTTAAAACTAAATGTAATTCAGTCACTCACAAATATAAGTATGGCTGTACACGGTTTCAGGAGTATTGATAAAAATGCATCTAAAATCTGACAAACTACTTATGGAATTTACCCAGTTATTGGAATAAAGAAAATAACGGTGTTTTAACAGGAGATTCTCTGTGTGCGGGTGTTTGAGGGGTCAGTTCTAAGGGACACAAAGAGCGTGGTACCAAGGCGACTTGCCGGTAAGCGGAGAAGGTTTCCGTCTGTGGTACAGCCGCGTTGGAGCGGCACTAGTGATGTTTGTCACTCAGTTGGCAACAGCTGCTTGTGATAAGGATCTTGGGAATCACCTGTAGAGGCTCCGGGACTGCACATCAAGGGTGGGAGATGGCGGAAGAGTGGGAGATGCACAGGAGGGGGCAGCCGCCCACCTGCTGGGCCCGGATCAAAGGCCTGGGAGGTCAGGGGGCACATCCAGCTTAACCGGAGTTGTCTGCTGAATAGCTATTTCAGATTGTAAATCTAGGGGTGATTTCATTAAGTCCTTCTGGCTGCTGTTGGGGCATGAAATAATAAAATTTTATATCCGTTGCCTTTCCTGCTTCTGGCAGCCAGATTGACACATTGTTGTCTGCAGTGTTGTGGTGTTTTTCTTAAGAAAAATAAATGGACTCTATTAACTAAGTAGAGACAAGTCATTAAGCAAATGGATTTTGGACTTGTGAATCATATTTTCATAATAATCTCAAATATATGTTCAAACTACTAAAAAGTGATCCGTTATGTTAAAAGAGTTTTACCTTTCCAAAAGATTTAGCAGAAGATACATTTTCTGTTACCTTTTTTGATACATTGATCATGTTAGTATCTCGTTATGAAACCTCATGATCAACTTGGTTTATGTTTTGGCACCAATTTAGCTATGGAGTTGGCAAACCTGATTTTCAGGAGGGGAGGAGGCTGGTGTTTGGGGTTTTTTTCTTTTTAAAAGAAATACTCAATAGAATTGTTTATCTGAAAGAAGTTTAACTTAAGATTATTTTTTTTTATGGTAGGAAATGCAAAAACTGCCAACTGTAGACAGTGATAATAAAATAGCATTTAGTATAAAGTGGTGTTAGTATTATTGATGAATATTGCTTGTGGCATGTCATCCGAGTGGGACAGAGGAGCGCCCTGTAATACTCCTCTTAGAATATAGTTTCTCAGTGTTTTTGCAAAGTTTCACATAAAACATTTAAATTACTTCAAGTGTTTGGCTGCTTGTGAGCAGGACAGACGCACTAACTGCTGCTTATTTACTGACCTGGTGTTTAAGGCCCCCTGGAGTTTGTTTGAAAAGTTAAGAGATTTTCACAGTAAAGGTGCCATTTCTGAAATTTAAAGTGCTCTTTTCACCAGGAGATAAGTTCTCTCTGATTAAGTCAGTAATTCTTACTAAGCCATGTTTATAGAGGCCATAAACAATGGGTTCAGTGTGCTTGTTAAACCAGCTTTCCATACCTCTCCACTCTTTTAAAAAGAGACATTTAAAATAAAAGGCAGGTGTAGATGTTAGTTCGATTTGATGGTTTTTAGGTGATTAATTATGGCTACAAGTAATTCGGTAAGGATAGTTAAGAAGGGTTTGCCGTGCGTGATGCGCATTTTCACTGAATCACTTCTTTTGACTCAGCAAACCCCTGGTCTGTAGTAACATTAGATAAGGAAACCGTAATGTTCGTATTTCCTCTTGCTCTTTGCTTCTCTCCGGTTTTTTTCAGCAAAATATGACCATATAGTCCATTCTGCGCGGCAGGTATCCCTTCATTCGTGAGATTTCGTTGGGATGTTCAGGATGTTGTGCAATATGGAACGTGACTGTGTGTGGCTCAGTGGCTGTCCCTTTGTATTTTGAGAAATTACAACACACAAACTGTACCTGTTAAAATGATCAGCTTGTAGTTGTGATTCTTAGAGTCCAAGGGGATGTAAAGTGAGAACTGCAGTTGGGGGCTGGGAATTTTTACTAAAATTCCAACAACAGAGTAAGTGTTTTTATTTCCAGGTCAGTTGGGCCGATAGGCACTATGTTTAGCAAAAGAGCCATTCGGTTATTTGACAAAAGCCTGTAGAGCTATCTGACAACACCTTTATCCAGGATGATAGTGAAATAAAAGGTGATAAAACCAGATAAGGATTAAGATGAACTGGTCAGTCTGCATTTCTCTAGGATGAGCCACAATTGGACCATTGAAAAATCATATTTTTTCAAATGCGTTGCAAGACAGACGCTATAAATCAAGTTGGTCTCAAGTGTTTTATTAAATTTCAGGCTTTGTCTCCAGGGAAATCCACTGTCTTAATACAAATATCGAGAAGTTTTAAAGTAAGGTTGTGCGCTTTGCGGTGCAAAGGAATGGCACAGCGGAGTTTAATATTCACGTTCCTTTCAGATACAATTATTTCTGGGCCATACATGGAGATGATTATGTTGATCAGCATTTATAGCCCTCGCACCATGAGCAACATGCTTTTGCCCTGTACTCCTTGGCACGTATCCTCTTGTCGCAAGCCTATTCTTTGCTACAGAAAACCCCAACATTTTGCTGCAGCGAAGGTGCAGATTCATCACCAGAGTTACAAAAACACCCATTGACAAGTTCAAGCACGTTTGTTGCTTCTTCGGCAAGAATCAAGAGGTTTTAATTCCTTCTGTCTTGTCCTGCTAGCACTCGATTTTGACAAGCTTCTGGCTTTGGTTAAGCAGCGTTGCAAGAGCTTTTTGTTGGGAATGTTTAGACTCCTCTGAGTATAAGTGAGATTTTTAATTTTCTGAAACAGGAAGGAGCAAATCAGTTTGTCTGGTGCTTCCGGACTCCTAGAAGGAGCAAGACTCCTGGATTGCTTTAGAGTTTATCAGATGCAGCCAACAGAGTGACCTTTGGTTCCTGAAATGTAGAGGAAAGTACTTGGTTTGTCATGCAGTACTTGTGCTTTTTTTATGGAAAGCATTAAATGTAATATTCTTCCATTTAAGTTAAAGAAATTTCACATGGAAGACCTAAGCTTAAATGTGTACAAAGTGTTTTTTATAGTAGTTGGATTTTTTTTCCCTAAGTACACAGCAGTTTTCTTTATAGACAGAGGACTGAGCCTTGAAAACTGAAGGTAATTATTTAGATGCCTAAGGCTCAACTTTGCCATTGTTTTAGAGCTTCAGTTCCTTTCTTTTAAAGGAAACAATTCCCCCCACCCCACAAAACCTTAATTAAAAATTTAGTATGTTTTGGTTCATTTTCCTCCTCAGTCACTTATATTTGGTCCTACGTGTAGGTGTGGAGGTACTTCAACGCTTGTTTGCGGTGTCACTGGGAACTTTGATAATTGCCGTGTTCTATAGTGCCACTTTTCTGATTTTGAATTTTCAGAGCTGCGTTTGAAGAGGGCTTAAATATGTATGATTAAGTCAGTGAAAGAAAAAAAATAAAATCAACTCTCCAGTTAGTGGAAAAAGTGTTAAAATGAATATTTAAATGCTGCTCTGTTTTGTATCAGTGATTCCTTTGCTGTTTAAGCAGGGAAATACAGTCTGACCGTGTTCGCGCTTGCTTGGGTCACCAATACCCTCAGACACTTAGTCAAAAGTGCTCATGATCATTCTTTTGAGAAACAGGTTATGCTTTTCTTTGCTATGTCCGTGTACTGCGGCAGGTGGTGTAAACACCCAGCCTGGGAATCCCTGGTTCCAAGATGACACTGTGCACAGCGTTAAGAGCTTCCCTCTGCAATCTGAAGGTTAACTTTTCAGCATTGTAAAATGTGAATAAATACAACAAATGATGACAGATGTACAGGAATGTTGGTAGTTTTTAAAACACCTGAAGTTTTGTATTGTCATGATGTTATGCCGTCGCTTGTATCTTTTACGTAGGAGACTTAACTCTTCATGTTGTATTTTCCTTTCTCTTTTCTTGAATTTGCTCTTATTTAGAAAGTAAGAAACATGGCCCTGGAAGATGTAGTGATTCTTAATGTTGACACCAACACACTGGAAACCCCTTTTGATGACCTTCAGAGCCTTCCTAATGATGTGGTATGTATGAAATGATTTGTTCAAGTATTCTGTTACTTAAAGGTGTAAATCCTTCTGTCCTGTTTTGGTTTGTAACTGAGGGGTCTCATTGTGTTACTCTTGTTATGATAAGAAAACGGCTTTACCTAGATTCTTTCCTGTTTCAAAGTGGTAAGCAATGTTTGAACATTTGCAGGCATAATTTTCATTAGGAGACTTAAAAATAACTAATGCTCACATGAAGTGGAAATGCTGCAGCAACCCCTTCTCAGTTTTGATCAGCAGATGATCAAGTTTCAGGTCATCTAAAGAGTTAAGTTGTTTATGGGTAGAAAAGACAAGAAACCACACAGGTCCATCTGAACAGGAAACAAAAATTCCAACTTCTTTCCTTACGGTGTGAAAAATTCCTACTGTTTGAAACCATCTTTATCCATTCCATTAGGAAAACAACCCCAAACCTGCATGTTTAGATAATTTTTGTTTCCAAGTGAAATTGTGGGGGTCTTTTCCTGTGACTTCTTCCAGGTGAGCTTTAATGAACTTTGTGCGTTTCATATCCCGAGACCACTTCATATTCCCTTCCAGCTCAGTGCGTATAACTTGGAAATTCTTTCCTCATTCAAACTTTTTATTGTTAATTTATTCATTTTTAATAACTTGATAGAAATGTGTATAAATACTTGATCTTTCCCTTTAATGAGACAAAAATACATCCAGCTTGCTACTTAGTGCTGTCATCATCTTCACTGAAGAAGCTGAGAGGGAAGAGCAGTAAAGCGACTAAGAGTGTAAGAAGCTATTTTTAAGTCAGAGGGTGACTGTTTAGGAGAAAGCGGCAGGGGAAAATCTGGATTTCTTTTACTGGTTCAAAATATTGTGCTGACAGTTAGATCTACACCTTTTATGTGTGGTTGAGAGATAAAATTGATATGCCGGGAGCTCGATATAAGCAAGGCGGTGTGAGGAAAAGCTCAAGTAACGGGGGATACCCAGTGCCTCACTTCCCTGTGATCTGTGGTGTGATCCAGTCTGCACCACAGCGAGCTCTGGATGCAAGGTCCATCTTGACTGGGAACATTTTGGCTTTAGTCAAGCATTTAGTCTATAAAAGTCACTTCCATGAATTTTTCTGGCTTTATATAGTTTTTCGTTTTGATTTCACTCCCAGCATCCAAGTCTGCCAGCTGGTCATCGCTCATGCCATTATCCCAACCTGGGGAATGACAGACTTGTAAATGTCGTGGAATTATGTAAGAAATGTCTGGCTACAGTGAGTGCGGGGCCTCAAACATGGATATGATTTGTCAACAATCAAGTATTATATTAGTTTTTATGAGACTTCATTAAAGGAGCTGTTGTAGGCGCACTGTAGAACATCAGAAGGGGCTTCACCAATAAACACAGGACTTCAAGCTTTGGAATGTAATAAATTTTAAGAGACTTCCTTCCTTTCATTATTTACTTTTACTTCACTTTTATAACAGTAGAGAGTTGTGTTTTATTAGTTCAAATTTCTTGATTCAGTTTTCCACAGGTCTATTTAAAAGCTACATTTTATCTTGGAGGATGTTTGGAGCATAGCAGAGGAAGTGCTGCCAGCAAATTCAATTAACTGGCATGGCTCACAAATAGCGTACATGGTGTATTTTTTTTCACAACTGCTATATAAATACAGCTGGGATTAATATTTGTCGCAACAAAGCCTTAACTTGAATCGTGTTGCGTTGTGTAATTAGTGTTTGGGATCAGTGTTTATGTCTTATTTAGCTTTGTTTCATTATTTCAGTTACCTAGATAATGAAGTATTCTCCTTTAGGTCTTTTCCTTTCCTTCCGACTGCTTAATATTTGGCTTTGACCACTAGAGAGCAGCTGCTCTTCTTTGCAAGAATTGAATTTCTGTCAGTTCTTTCATGCATCATATGTTTGGAACTGTAAGTGGATCAAGTTGTTCATCTCAGCAGGGAGACTCTAAAGCCAATCCATTATACTTTTCTTTTTTTTTCCTTTTGCTTCCCGGGGAGGATGGGGAGATTCTGGGAGTGTCTCCCCACTGGTCTCAGTCTAAATAGATGCATTTATAATCTGAAAACCGAAAAATGTCTTCAACAGTTTCGGGATCATAAATGGCTGTTATGTCAAACTATCCTGCCAGTTTTGCTGCTTAATGTGAACAGAGCGATTCATGCACTGCTGAGTAGACACAAAATTTACTTTGCTAAATTAAATCTATCTATATTCAACAGTGAGGAAAAACCTCTTCTGTGTGATGCATTCACCATCGGGTAATTAATCCAGCGGAAAATTTTTAAAGCTGTTTTTCCCCCCTGTCCTCAAACAGCTTTTTTAATCAAGTAAAACAAGGCCATGAAGTCCTAGGATTATTTTAGAGCTTCAGGTAGCGAGTTGTGCTTGAGTTCCAGGATAGTCGTGTTGCTACCTAAACTGTTTGTTCTCAGAAATCTAGAATGGGCCATTCATTAATCCTTTACTCCATACAAACGAACATAGGCTATAGTTAAATGTCTTTCCAGTTAACAATTGTGTCAAAGGAGCTGGATAGCACTGAGGCAGTTCCAGCAGAATCTGATAAAGACGTTTCTTTGCCCTGGTGTACCTCAGCAGTACCTGAGAGCAGTCAGAGCTCCGGAGCTCTTCAGGTCAGGTCCCTGAAAATCAAGGTGTGTGCTACTGTGTTACCGATGAACCACTTGAAATGTGAAAAACTGTGCCTCCTTCCCCTTCTGCTTCTGATATGTTGCTGAAAATCTGGCAGCGTGAGAACACCCTGGGAAGTAACTTTCCTTTTAAAATAGTCAATATTAAAAAAAGATTTATTAAGGACTGTGATTACAATAAGTGCATCTGCTGCTGACAAGTCTCCTACACCACCGTCTGTGTTGCAAGGAATAGCAAAGAGGGGGTAGTAATTTTTTTTTTTATGCAACCCGTATGGATTTTTCATGTATTTCCAAATAAGTGTCATCTTCTAGTCTTAGTTGTAGTCAGAGCTTCATATTACAAGGAATAAAGCATAAGCTCGCTCTGTCAACTTGTAGTTTTTATTAAATGAAGCCCTGATGCAATGCAGCGTACTGCGCCAAAGAGATCTTGCATATCTGATGCCTGTGAGAGTATTGTAAATTTGCACTACCCTATGAATATCTTAAGCTGTCAGGAATTTGGTTGTGTGTGCTACTGTTGTCCATTCATTAACAAGTTACCACAAGTAGGAAGCCTACGTTACTGGTTTTTGCTTAGTGGGAAATGAGCTGCTTTCAGGACAGCAGGAACTACTAAACTACAGCTCTGTAGCAGAACCGTTTTCTTAAAGGTGAATCCTTTTTTATTTTTTACACTGTGTTTGCAATAGAATGTTTCTTGCTTTATTCATGTTGACAACTGAAAAGCCTTGGACCTAATTAAAAGAATTTCCACTAGCACCTTTACTGAACCATTTCATTATGCTGCATTGCACAGATTGCATTTTGAAACATGGTGATAGTTTAAATCTGACCTTTAAACCTGAACTGCCAGAAGTATAAAAATCTTCTTTAAAAACATGCTCAGGGTAGACTGCATGTATATGTGTCTGTTTGGCTAGAAATAATCTTCATATTGAGTGGTCACAGTCTTATTTTTTAACTGCCTCTTTAGGCAGGAAACAATCATAATTCTGCTTCTATAATCCACTTTGCCTTACGTACTAATTTATTCCAGAGTAACCACGATTTTTTTTCTTACTTGTTAGTCTCTTTAAATATGTTGTCGTTAACATTCTATTTTTTTCAAACTCTGACAAGCCTATTGCAATAGTCCCGATTGAAAGAGTAAAAGTGTGCCTGTATAAAATAGACATCCTGCCGAGTTCAGTTTAGTCTTAGAGGAGAGCAATGATCTGAAAGCTGAAGGCATTAGCCAAATACCTGTCAATATTCTGCTTCTACAGCAAGTAGGGAAGCTGAAACGCAGAAAGGCTGTGACTAACCTCCAGAACTTGAGTTTGTTGTAAAACAAAGCATAGACCCTTTCCCTTCTGTAGAGATGGCACCTACTTTATCTTCACACGAATCTTTAAAGAAAACCGCTTACCAAAATGTTTGAGAGGGATTTGGAGGTTACTCAGAGCTATAGACATTTTATTGCATTTTTAAGAAGTACCTTTAGATGGTTTACGTGAGTTAATATAGGAAATAAACCCATACTTCACCCCTACACCACCAGACTCCTTCAGACATGGAGAAGTGTGCTGTTGGGGTTTCAAAAGCTGATGAAGCTTTTACATTTTAAGAATAACAGAGCTCCTTGAGAGACCTTATCTCAGTGAATAGCTTATTTTACGGGCATGATAGACTAAATCTGTTATCATGTATCATGTTAATACGTGCTTATGGGCTCATTAATGCGTGGATCGTTGGCATAAGCCACAGCGTTTAGATTTATAAGCAGTGCTGGACACGCTCTTGCTTATTTCTGTTATATTAAATACCTGCAAGGAATTTCCTTCTGCAACAGAATCTGCAGAAAATTTTAAAGGATATGTCTTTGCAGCTGTTTTGGTAAACACGAGTGCAAATATAACAGTTTTAAAAGAAGAAAAAGTAATGCACAGTATGGATCGTATGTTTAACACCTGTATAGCAAGATGAGGACTTGCTTTCCTGCCCCCCCCCCCAATCTAAGACTACTGAAGGAGGAAGGGAGGGATGCTCTCAAAGGAAGGATAGAATGGGAGCATTCAGGAATCGTTGCTCAGTAAAATCAGCTTGCCATTTGCCACCAAGGCAGGCTGGTAGCAAAACCCCAAGGCAGAAAACACTCCACTCCTCTGGACGGAATTTTGAGATACGGATGAGGCCAGGATGAGCTTTTGTTACAAGCTGCAGGGTCAGGGGAAGGTCTCAAAAATGAATTTGAACATTTGTACCATCAGCTTATATTTAATGAGGTATTCTTCATACTCAGAAAAGTTGGTTATGTTCACTACAACAGAATCTGCTTATTCTGTAAATAATATCCCTACAGTGTTTTTCTGGCACAGGTGAAGTATATAGACCTACCCCAATGGAGTTTTTCGGAACAGCATTTGAAAAAAGAACATTTGCTGGTTATTGATAGGATTATTTCTGCTAAATTCATAATATGGGTATTTATGGAGCCGCTCATGTTCTGCCTATCAAGATGGTGAGGGATTTCCTGTCTTTCTGCTTTCCTTCTGAAACTGTGGCTCCTTCCCGTTGTCTGCGTAAGGCATCTCATCAAACGCTGCTTCTGCGCGTGGTATGACCGCATCCCCTAAAAGCACTAGTTGAATTTCTTTCAAGGATCAGCGCCCGGATTGTTGGTTTCGTATCGCTGTGTGTTGTGTGAGATGTGCCTCAAAAACTTGTCCCGGTTCTGTCTGCAACACCAAAAAATTGCTACTGACATAACTATTTGTTAATGATTTAACGTAACCTATAACCACTGCAGCACAGGCACAGCCAGCTTGATGTTAGTCTTTGAAGGGTTTTTTTATCTCCTTTCCCAGCTTGTGTTTGGCAAAGAAAAATGCTGTCACTGACAATAAAATAGAGATACACAGCCTTACTTCAGTAGTTACTAAGCTCCCAGCTCTAGAAAAGAGACATCAAACTAAGTCACAACCTTCTTGTATGTACGAGAAGTTCTGAAGCAGAGAACAGGACCGGATTATCCCCTAAAACTTTGGCCCTTGGTGTGCACAGAAAACACGGAATATTCAGGCTTTAACTCTGCCTGCATGGGAATGTGTTTAGTCGATACTTGCAAAGTCATGATGGTGTCTCTGTGTCAATGGTAGGGAGACCGTCAGGGTGGCTCTGAGGATCCTGAGGTGATTCACCACCTCCACGGGGGAAGGGGAAGGGCAGGGAGGGTTAGGGAGGAGCCTGCCTGGCACAGGTGGTTTGGATCTCCTGAGAAACAGGAAGCAGAACCCCTCAGTAGATCCTGGCCGTTTTGAAGGACAGAATGCCGTTGTTAACCTGAGACTTCCAAGGAAAGGCAGGTTGAATTTTCTGGATTTCTGGGAGGCGAGGCGCTGGCAGGGAGACTGAGGGCCTCTGGGCAGGACCCGGCCGGTTCCAGCAGGTTCCGTGGCAGAGCCCTCAGCAGGCTGAGGCCCTCAGCGGAGCTGGGGCCTGTGTGAGGGAGATGCCACATGGCACTGAGGAAAAGTGTGAGGAGGAAGGAGCGGCAGAGAGGGTCTGTCACCCGTTGCGATTGCTCTGCGCCGCCCTGGGAGGAGGCAGGGGAGATGGGAATGGAGGGGGAAGGCGTTTGAGGCGGGAGGGGAAAAGTGTTCAAGTTTCTGTCTTTGTTTCTCACTGTCCGACTCAAATTTAATTGGCAATAAATTAACTTTCCTAACTCGAGCCTGTTTTGCCCATGATGCTAATTGGCGAGTGATCTCCCTTTATCTCTGCCCACGAGGTTTTTCTTCATGTTTTCTCCCCGAGTCCTGCTGAGGAGGGGGAGTGAGGGAGCGGCTGGGTGGGGTCTGGGACCCAGCCAGGGAACCCACCACCTGCAGAAATAAAACTCCCACTTTGGTATTTTCCATTAAGTCTGTGAAATCCAAGGGAATATAGCCTTAAAAGAAGAAAAAAACACCTTGTATTTGTGACAAACAAATTTCAGACTTGGAGAATTCGTTCTTTGCCTTGATGGTGGTAGACGGCCTGACTGTGCAGAGCACTTTCCCTATTAGTCTGAAGTTCCTTCATGGATTCTAATCCAGAACTTCGTGGACTACCTCTAAAAGAGGATTTGTCAGCATGTTAACGTCGGATTTTAAGTAGGAGGGAAGGTTGAAATGAAGCTTTTGTTTTCCTATTGATTTCTGAATAGAATCCAGTCATAGAGAAGCAAAACAGCCTGAAAAGTAGTGCTTTTAGAACTGAAAAATTCAACTCTGAATTCACAATGCCACTTGTTGTAACTGCTGCCGTGCTTATCACATTTTTCATTTAGCTGTGCCCCAATGTGTTAAGCTCTGTTTGTGATACGAGACTGATCTAAACCTGTTGTGTGATTTCAGGTTTCTGCATTGAAGAACAGATTGAAGAAAGTCTCTACAACCACTGGAGATGGTGTTGCGAGAGCGTTTCTAAAAGCACAAGCATCTTTCTTTGGGAGCTACAGGAATGCCCTGAAAATTGAACCTGTAAGTAGGAAATCTGTAGGCATAAGGTGTAAACCTGGAGCTGTGGTGGGGTAAAAAAGCTGACAACAATTCAAAGTGTAGGATAACTGCTTTTCCTAAGGTCAGCGTTGTGGCTCTTCGGCTGACTAGTACTGAAAACAGTGCTCCAGTCTCCGAAAAAGAAAGAGGTGCAACAAGCACAGTCAGTCACATGAGGAGAAAATGTCTTATGGAAGGGTATGGGCGTTGCTTGGTTTTGAGGTCAGTCAAGTTAGAAGCAAGATGATAAAGTGTAAAATAATGATCAGAGGAGGCTAGTGCAGAGTTGACCATTTTTTCTCACTGCAAAACCTGGGTATTTGTGTATTGTTTTTAAAGGCACACTTTTACTTACTGTGAAACATGCAAATCTATGGAATCACGGAGTTTAAGAACATAGTAAAGAAATTGTGCTTTTACAGAGATGATGAATGTCTGGAGTTGTAACTATTGCCCATAAATGTTCTGTTAGGGAAATTCAGTCTAATCATGTGAATCTCTAAATCTCTATTTAGCAGCGATTAAGTGCCATCTGAGTGGGGGGAAGGATTTTTCTATACTTGATCTTGGGTTTTATTGCTTCTAGTGAGGCATCTGTCCCTGCCTTACTGCAAGTAGCTCCGCAGACTTTGATACAAATCAGTCCAGCCAAATTAATGTGTTTACACGTGGTTTGTGACACTCTGGTTTTGCTGCCGTATATGGTGGGGGTTCCTTTTAAAGTGTGTGTGCTTTGCTGGTAGTTAAAGACAAGGTAAATAGCATGAGGAACATTCAGGTATAATTCGTGAACCATGTCCCAGAAATATGGGTGAGGAAAAGTATGAACTGCAGAGTGATCCACAGGATATTTCCAAAATATTCTGTTCCCTATTTCTGAAACGGGGGAAACTAACAGGTGTGCAAGTCAAATGCAGGGATGAATCTCAGTGGGGGCTCATTTGAACTGGTGTTGTTAAGACCTATGGCTGCTTAACAAGAAGATCCCTGTAGACGACAAAACACACTTTTGTTTTAATACCTTCTCTGTCATCTGCAAGCATCTGGAGGCAGAATGGAAAATTATTGGTAGCAGTGGAGAGCTTGAATACGTCTGGGAGATGCTAAGATGAGTTCTAAGCGGGGAGGTGAAATAAGCAGAGTGAGAATAAAGACTTACTAGTTGAGACAAGGTGTTGCATTTCGCATTCTCCTGCTTGGTGGAGATTAATGAAGAGATCTGGCATACAGACAAGTAATACATCTAATTTTAATCGTGGTGTTAAAGATCAGAAGTTGGACTACAGGCATCATGTTTCTTGAGGCTGAGGATGTTTCAGTAACTAAAGTCTCTTCAGTACTATAGTTTGTCTTGTTATTTTTAAAGCCTGAAGGAAAAAATAGCTCAGTCTGGATTTTAAACAGTCCAGTTATCACCATCAAATAAGCATCCTTGCAACAATTTATATTCAGGGTTCGAACGCGACTTCTGAAGCCAGCATGAGTCCTTCCACACATTGCTGGGGGAATCTGTGTGTCGTGTGTGTGGAAAACATAAATTGTATTGACTTGTGTATGTATGCCTGGGTGTCAGTACTGGGCTTTTAAAGCATCTAAGGTGAACTAACGGGCGGTATTTAAAAATGTTGTCAATATAAATGCCAAAAACGAAACCAGCAAGGCGCTCTGGCGGTAAGCCTCCTTTATCCATGTCGGGGAGACACTGACTTCCCCTCATCCATGCAGGCTTCCTTGTTCTCTGATGCTCCTCCCAGTAGTTGCCAGGCAACTCTGGAAATATTGGTGTATGCTCTGCCTGGATGTGTGCGTGAGATTAACTAGTTAAGGGGTTTATGAAGAAAAATAAAAAATTAAATTGCTTTTCTGGAAATACCATCTGGTATCTTGAAGGCTGAATGTTAAAGATGAACATTTGAAACCAGGTGACAGCAGTACACCCCTAGAACGTGCAACTTTGAGGGACAGCTAACCCAAGGAAGTAGAACAAATTGTTTGCTTATCATTCCAGCAAAGAAAACTAGCAACCTTAATTGCACAAATGGGTCATAAAATTCAGTTTTACTAATCGGGAAGTGGGAATTTTCAGGGCTTTTTTTCCCAAGCCCAAGTTTTTTGTCTCATTGGACAATTGAATTTCATAGACCGTCTCATCCGGTATGAGTTGACTCTTCAGGACAAATGGTGTGAAACTGCTGTTCACTGTTCTGTGTAGGCCCAGAATGTGTGTCAGAGCAGACTTGAAATTCCCATCATACTTAAGTGTAGTAAGAGCTCTTACTCTGTTCAGAAGCCTTTGCTCTCGAGACACAAGGTTGTGTAACGTATACATGAACCAGTACACCGAGAATGAACGAGTTAGTGTTGCTGTAAGCACTGGGGCCTTCAGTAACTGGAATTTTTGCATGAAAAAGCGTATCCAGGTATTACAGTCTGCAAGTCTGAGCATGACTGAGGCAGTTGTTGTGTTACATCAATCTTCCGTTTCCTCCTGTGTATTGGTATTTTTCGTAGTTGTGTTAAGCCGCGTTTGTCTCTGTTACATGTGACGGGCTTGCGGTCTCCACAGACCTCTCTTGCTGTCCAGTGCAGTAAAGCCCATTAGAAGCAGTGTGTTTGTGTGGCTGTATTGCGGCAGATTGTTGCCTTTATGAATATTACCTAAATTCTAACAGTGACACCAGTGTCTGCATTTTGTTCACTTGAATGACTCTTCTTTTAATTCTGCTTTTTTGCTGTTTGCAAGGGGAATGTTTTTATCATCTTTTAAATATTTAATTCAGAAAAGTAGGTCATCCTCAATAGAAATAGCTGCATAATTACTATGTGTGTGTAAAGTTGGTCTGTAGTACCTAATAGCGGTGTGTACGTGGGTAGCCGAGGGGGAACACGACCCTTCGGTCGCCGCGATGCCGGCTGTGCGCTTGCTGCTGCTGACACCTCGTGGCTGCCGGCACCGAGTAGTGGGTTTTCCTTCCCCACACCATCCTTTACTCACAGTGTAGGATGTGAGTTCAGGGAAGCTCAGGGTGCAGGAGACTTGAAAGCAGGGTGTGATCCAACACGACGTATTGGTTTAGGTTTGGGATGCTGGCACAGGTAGCCTGAGCCTTACGGGGGCTTTTTCACCGAGGTTGGTATGGTAGTGCAGCAGGCTCCAAGTCTGACGGACAGTCTTCTCAAATGACAAGCTTTCTGCCTGTCTCTGGATGCATAGTCACTCCAGCGAGTGTTGCAAAGGGAAGTGTGTATGCTTAATACCACGTTTTCTAGCTTGACAGGTTTGAAAAGCTTGTTTACTTGCACTTTGCTTTAAATTCTGTGTGTTCTGAACAGGTATTTCTCTTCTGGGCTCCTTTTGTCTGTATTTCATTGCTAGAAATACACTGCAAGGTGAGAATGTCTTTGGTGGTTTTCCTTTTGCAGTGCTGTAAAGGAAAATAAATAAGGGGGTGTCATTTAACATTCATAACCCAAATGGATAGCAGTAGCTAAGTGCTCCTGCAGGTAGTTTTTCTCTTTAACTTTGTTGGTTTGCACTGATAACTTCTTATATGCAGACACTCTAAAATTTGGTGTCTCTTTCATGACACAGTAAATGTGGCATTCTGAGGCGAGAGGTACGACTAATGCCATGTGAGCTGAAGTAGCCCATTTCGTTTCTGATAAACCACTGAAGGGACACATCTGTGCACAAGATTCTGGTGTTTGTTTGGATTTGAATCAAGATGTCCTGCTTTGTTTTTAAAAGGCTGATTTAGTTATTAGGAATTTATCAATCTAGTTATTAGGGTGATGAACTCTACATTCTTTCGAAAATGGTTTCTCGTGTTCTGTTATAGCACCTAAATCTAGATCTTTCTCTCCCTTGTAAAATCCATGTAAGCCTTATTTTGGTGGACGGTGAATATGCTGGATATTCACAATTTCTGTATTTCATGCTGGATTTATGCAGTTGCAACACCGGTGAGTGTTTCCAGTATGGGCCAGCCTGTGGCAACAACGTCTCTGACTTGTGTGCAACAATTAACACAGTGGCCTTACTTCTAGCAAGAGCTGTATCCCTTAGATTTGGCTCCTACTATGCTCTTGAGCTCTGCCCAGCAACCCATAGCATTGCTGTCCTGGAGCGGCCCTTCTCCCTGCGAGGGAGCTGGGCTGAAGTAATGACAGCGCTGCGATCTCTGCCCAGTGCTAAGGGGGGTTGCCGTCTACTTGCTGAGTATCAGATTTTTGTACTGTTTCTAGTGAAAGTAACTCTCGAAATAGTTGAGGGGAAAAGAGCGAAGGGACCTGTGATGGTTAAAAGTGTCATTAAACTGTTTGTGAGAAGATTTTGAAATAAATGGAAAAAAAATTTAAAAATACAGAAAAATATGAGATCATCTTTAGCATCTCGTTATTTATTAATACTTGATCGAGTTGTTTGTTGTGGTTTGTTGGTTTTTTTTAACTGAAAATTTGCTTTCAGTCCTGGAAGGGCTTGGCCAGTAACTTTCACTATTTGCAGTTTCCTTGAAAATAGTGTTGTTCTGTTTTGTTTCCCACAAGAATGAAAATGTCTTCTGCAAACTGAGGAAATAAGTTGTAGTTTTAAACATCCGCTGCTTTTCAATTACATTTAAAACACATGGAACAGTAGTTGGGAGCTTACTGAGGCTTTGAGATGCTAATAACGAAAGAACCATTTTGAGTAACTGCTGGTACTGCAGCGATTCTGATAGCGCTGAAACTGCTGTATTATGTGCCATTTTCAGATTGTAAAAATTTCCACATAATCTACGTCTTTCAGGTTGAAGCTGGTTACTGGCACTAACTTGAATGCATTAGGAATTATTGATAATAAGTGAATCTCCTCAGTGAAGCATCAACTGATTTCTTTTATGTCTTTAAGGTTAGTTACTCATTCAGGTTTATTAGCCTGAACAACCATTAGTTGTATAACTGAATAATTTCTGATTAAATTTAATTTTTCTGAATGGGTTTGGTTTAAATTTAACCTAAATATTCTTCAGATGCATCCGCTGAAATATAAATAGAAAATCTCAGCGACAGAACCAATGCACCTCTACTTCCATGCTTTTGTTGCTGAAGTTTCTTGCTCATTTGTGAAGTGGACAACAGTGTGTTTAAGGCACTACAAGTTCTGATCTTTAAGACATTACGTTTTCTCATTTTAATATGAAACTAATTATTGAAACTCACAGATGTATTCTGTATTACAGTTTTCAGGCTGCTTTAGCTGAACTACACCGGACGGGTGTCTATACGTGTCACTGTATGCATTGCTGCCTTAGTTCTGTTGTCCGGCCAAAGCCTGATAATTTGGATTTGAAACAGAGAAGGCAGCATACCACTGTTTTTCCTAATTGGAACTTTGATACAAAGCTTCTCTTATTATGATGCAATTTGAGCAACAGTGGGGAAAAAAGCTTTATTAGTAGGAGGAAATAAGAAGTTAACTTTTCTTTTTCAACATAACATTCAGTTCAGCTTAAGGAAACGGTGTCATAACCCTTTTCGGTTTGTGGTTTTATCATTCTGGAACCATGGAGGGACATTTGAGGGACATGAAGGCCATGATACTTTCCTAAGGGGTATATAATTAAAAACCGGTGTCTCCTTTATTGTACTTCTAACTCTTTTTTCCTTGAAAAAAGTGAAAAATTTATTTATTTATTCTGAATTTTAACCTTGAGACGTGGGATGCTTTCAAACGAGATGTGAAAGTTCCTAGAAATGTTTAGGAAATGTGGTGCAACGTAGCAGTTAAAAGGCATTTTTAAAGGGCATGCACCTGCATTCTGGACAGGACACAGCTGGGCAAGCATCCAGGAAACATTCCTGTTGTAATTTCTTGTATTTGTTGTGGCCGCTTCCTAGAGAATCTGCCTTACCAGCTGTTGCTGTTCTTGGTAGCAGTGCACTGGTGCAGCCTCTGTCTTCTACAGGAGTAAATGCTTTTTCACAAATCCACTTGCACAGTTGCCATTTCCACTATCCCAGGATGTTGTGTTTAATATCTCAGCAGTCTTGGCGGAGTTCCTCCTCCTCTGAGCCCTGGGTGGGTTCCTACTGTCCGGGGTACCGTAGCTAACTGTAGTGAACCCAGACAGTGGTGTTGCTCTCCCATCGTGTATTTGCGGGCCGAGAACTGTGTGCACTTCGTGAGAAAGCTGCTGCTCTTAGCCTCTGCTTCAGTTCATGGCCAAGGACAGCAACGTTAAGGTTAGTCCCACAGATATTTAGTTCTCCTACATCAGTGGGAGTTTCAAAGTGTTTTAAGAGGACAGTTTATTTACCCAGTTCAGGTTTTTCACAACTAAGAGTCTTGCTTTGTGCATTCGTAGGTAATACTGTGATACCAGTAACACAGGTTGCAGGTTTCCTGGGGACACATTACAGAGCGCCATGATGACATGACCTAAGGCCACTGTATTCGTTATTTTATACCAGTCTCTTGCCCAGACTAACACTATACATTCCTTCAGCAATTCCAGATCCGTGAGATCTGAGTGGAACACAAGTCAGAAAAGTAGATGATGTGTAGTGCGGAGTGAAAAAGCAAATGCCAGACGAGTCCAAAAGGAAATTTTCATGGAATATGTGTGCAGTAACATAAAATAGTGCATGTTACATACTGGTGCATAATTCATTTTGAAAAGGCTTTGTAGCAGTCAGTGCTTTATCTACTATGAAGTGTGATTGTTGCCATGGTGAATTATTTTTTTAAGTTATTCAGTGGAAGAGTAAATAGTTGTTTCCAACTCCCAGTAATTGCCACATCCCAGTTACTTCCTCTGCATAGCCATCTTTTGCATAGCTTTTTTTCCCCCTGCATGTATATTTTAAAGGTATAGGTTGTGTACAGACTAGATCCTTCCCTTTCACCAGAGTTGTCTCGATGGGTCAGAGACTTAGGAGTGTTTGTCCATGTATAGGAAAAATGATGAAGGGAGATCACTAATGCTGATATTGCATGTGTCTTAAAAAAACACCCCAAACTGTAGGGGAAACAGTGAGCAGAGGCATATGAAAGAAAGCTTTTTGGTTTACTTGCAATTCTGTTGTGCTCCTTTTAAAGTCAGTGCTGATGTATGTTTAATAGGAATTTTCTCCCACCCATCTTTGCTTGTTCTCTGTTTGAGTGCTGTTAACTCAGATATGTGCCTGTATGGGCACATCGCCATCCCCCAGTGATGGTGATTTCTCCATCTCATCTCAGTGACTGTACTAGGATGGGAGTAGACAATGTCAGTGGCATCGACAGAGACTGTGTGTAAAACCTGATGTTTGTATGATAAAAGTGGAGATAAATTGAGTTTCTGTATGTTCTGGAACAGAAACTTAAAACTTTTCCCTAGTACGAAGATTCTGTGTTTTGTGGCATTTTGAAGACCCCGGTTTTTGACAAGCTCGCTTAGAAGCTACCCGTAACTATTGTTAGGTGTTGGAAGCGGTGCAGAAGACGTGCTACCCAGAAGTCAAAACCACTGACGGAGAAAGATTCACTGGGGAAAGACAGTTTTGTTTGTTTGTTTGCTGTGTGGATCTGTTTCCGTTTCAGTCCTGTTGCTGTGTTCTGTCTCCGAGCGTTACTGTTGCTATAGACAAGTTTCAGCTTCGGCTGTTTTAAACCTTAAAACCCGCTCTTTTTCTAACAAGCATTTACTGTTTCAAAATGCATTTAATATTCTACGTCTAAGTCTGTTGAGATACACATATGTTAATGAAACTGAAAAGACACTCTCTTTAATCTCTTACAGCAGTCTGTTGTGTAGTAAATACAATTGTTTTGTAATTTCCAAACTGTTATACAATACTGTGTTGTATAAATCCGTTGCCACACTAAGCTGGGGGGGGAACTAAGATTCTGAAAGAAAGGGAATAAAATATATTTGAGAAAGTTAGCATGACCTTGTGCTGAATAGGGCATTTCTGCCGTGAAAGATAAACTCAAACTTTCCTGTCCAGCATAGGGGTTAAAGTAAACCAAACGCAAACAAACAAACAAAACCCAACCAGCCAACAGAAACACCCCAAAGCACGTGGGATTGGTTTTGGACTGAAGCATTGCCCTGGGGAGGGATGGTGCGCCCCGCATCCTGTAGAGCCCTAGCAGCTGTAATAGGTGAAACAGCGAGTTCCTTTGAGCGTGGGTTCCGGACACTGATGTTCACAGGGCTGCTTCTGAGGTTATTAGTGTTTACCGGTGTCATGCTGACATTTAAGTCTTTGTGGTATCTTGGTTCGTTGGAACTTGTGAGCACGCTGAAGCATCTTGTGTTTCACTGTGTAAGTAACTTGGCAGCCTCCGCAGAAATTCCATGTCCAGCCTTCAGACTGGGTAGGGTCACCCCGCGTCTTCTGTGTTGGTGCTGCGGAAAGAAAAGTAGCTTTGTTCAAAAGACTCTAAATCTTCCTATTACTGGCGAAGGTTGTACAGTGAGGAGCAGCTCTGTGATGCTTCAGCGTTACCGTGGAAGGATTTGTACATTCAACTGATAAATTATTCGTCTGTGCCTTTCACACCTGATTCTCTGAGTTTTGTGCTATTTTATACACTTGTTTATGTTTCTTCTCAATTTGTTTCAAGCCTTTGTGTGTTTTAGGCTGACTTTTGCCTGTGTTTTATTGTGTTCTCTCCTGATACTGTACTTATAATTGAGAGCGCACAGTCTCGGCAAGCAATGAAGCAGTGTGCAAATGCCACCATGCAGGAAAGTTGAAGATACTTCCTGAACTAATAAAACGCAGGGGACTTGGAGTAGAACAATGAAGCAAGTAAACAAACACCAAGCATAAAATAACATGACCGTTGGATTCAGCTTCTGTGTAAGGCCCTCGGTGACTGTGTGTTTTTTAAATGAGCTGTGAATAAGTTCTATTTGGTATTAGGAAAAAACCCAAAACAACAAAACCCACAAACCCAGATGCAAAAAAACTCCACCCCAAAAGGCAGGTAGGGAAAGAGGGACATTGACACTCCCAGGAGCAGCTGTACAATTGAACAGCTAGGAAGTAGAAGAGACTTTGGGGTTTGGAGTTGTAAAGTAGACTTCAGTAGCAGGCAAACTTGATGAAATCATGATTAAAAATCAGAATATTTAATCAGGTTAGGAACATACCAATAGAGCTTCATAACAGACAAGTCATAGAATCATTTAGGTTGGAAAAGACCTTTAAGATCATCAAGTCCAACTGGTAGTGATGCCGCTCTGGCCTTTCCCCATGTATTGGTTGTGTATGAATTGGAGCGTACGGTTTGTACTCCATTGGTACAAGAAGAGTAGCGTGAAAGGTAGTAAATCAGAATTATTTGTAGTGATTTGCATACAGAGGTGATAGAGCTCATGGAACGAAAGCCTAAAATGCTGTAGGGTTAAAGAGAGAAGGAGGCATTTGTATGCATGACATAATGGAGGGTTTGGCTTGGTTGCTTTCCACGGCAGGCAGCGCAGGAGCCCTCAGTCCTTCAGAGCTGCACTGTTCTTCGGAATCAGATTGAGGTGTTTTGATACTGCCCCGGGGCTTAGCAAGGCCGAGTGAGGAGCTTTGGTAGTGTGTGTGCTGTCGTCTTCATTCCTCAGCCCTGGGGAGGGACGAGGGTACCGCTGGTCTGGGTGTCCATGTGGTACTTATTGGTTCTGGAAAGGGAGGGGGAAGGGGACTTGAGCCCCTTTTCTGGTTTGGCTCTTGCATATCATCAGAGAATTGGGCAGCTTTTCTCACAAATATGTTGATTTTGGTATGGGCAGAGCATTAGTGAAGGATAAATTCTGGTCTATGACCAGAATGCTATGCAGGCAAAAATTAATTTAACATTGGGGACCACCTTTTTTCTTTGTTCTCCTTTGGGGGGCATGAAAATGTAAATTCTGTGGAGAGCTGGTAAATGCGTTGTTCTTTAAAACGCACAACTTCAGTCTAGTAAAGCATCAGCTGAAAAGATTCTGTCTTTTCTTATCTTTTTCTAATTTAATTCATTGCTTTCTGTTCCTTTCATTCCATGAGTAGCAGCTTTTGGCAATGACAGATACTCTATTGTGACTGAAATACGCATTTTGTAAGTCATAACTTTACTTGGTATTTAAATAAAGTGTGTATGTACAGCGTGCAAGATTTATGCGGAACACAGCTGGAGGTATTCTGCTCAGAATTCCTATGGTTTAAAATGTCTCTTTCAAGTTTGAAAATGTGTTGTGAAGTAGATACCATTATGATAATTGGAAGTTCAGCTTCTCTGTCTTGCTCTATTATTTTTTTGAATACAATTAACACATCACACACACTTCACCTGGTCTCTCCTCATTTACCTCTGACACTTCCTTGATATTTATTTAGACACATGTGGTGTCTTTGCTTTGAACTCAATAGTTGGTATAGTCACTGGGTTGGGTTTTTTTTTAAATACACATTTTTCTTGTTTAGAGATATACAATTAGATGGCATCGTTAGAGAAAAGTATACATATTGATGTCAATTTAAGTCTTTTACTTATTTGTTAGATGATCAGGACATAAATTGTATAAAGATGGTAGAGAAAACTGATTACTCTCAAATCAAAATACCTGCTGAGAAGTTGCAGAAGCAGCTCATTTTCTTGCAGTTCTCACAAGGGAACTGTAGAAAGGAGATATGCAAAAAGCTATCTAGAGAAAAATTTAAAAAAATATGAATAATACATTTAATTTGAAATTGTTACATATTCTTTAAGGTAGCATAAACGTGAAGCAGTGCTCAGTGTTTTGTTTGAATTAGGCTTTATTCTTTCAGCTTCAGCAGCAATGCTTCTATTTCTGAAAACAAAAGAAAAACAATAGGTTTGTTTCAAAAATAAAAACAAATTCTGAAAATGGACTTACAAAACCTAAACTGATAGTGTTTTATCATCTTAAGTGATGTATGTAGTGTGCTGTGTTATGTGACATGTACAGAACTATTAGTGATGTAAGGCCAGTGTCTTCCAGAAGACACAGAAATATGTTGAAATGAATTTCATGAAATACGTGAAATAGTTTTGGAAAAAAAAAAAGTATAAAAACTATCTGACAGACCAAATTCTAGTGATACCACAGGAGGCAAAAAAATATGAACTTCTCATAATATTGTATTTCATCTGTGAAAATGAGGTTTGGAGTTTTCCTTTTTTGTTTTCTTTTTTCCTTTCAATTTAGTTTCTGGAACACTCACTCCTAAGGCTTGGAGGTTTAATAAGGAATAAATCCAAACCCCAGTCTAAGCGTGATCCTCACGACAAAGCAGGAAATCATTCTGGATTATTTCATTAATGCGAGCTGCAGTTTGGAATGAGTGGGGGCTGTTTGTAGAGCTCCCTCTCACTGCCCTCTCCGGCGGTAGCTGCTTTCCGAAATATTTGCAGTAACTTACTGAAGATGTCCGATATTTGTGAATGAGTTTGTTACAGGGAAAAGCCCGTTTATGAGGAAGAATTCCTGGTCCTTGTTTTAAAACTGATCAGCTCCAAGCTTTCCAGGTCCAGACTCCAAGGTTTTCTTGTGAAAGTTCAAAGCTCCTTAGGAAAATATGAAAGTAAGCTGTGCCCTTGGGTGAGTTTAGATCAAGCGTGATTTTTGTCCTTAGGGAAGGTTTGTCTGTGAGTTCCCCTGCACTGTGGGGTCTCCCTTGTTTCCTGCAGCACCCGTTCGTTGTGAGATGGAAACCGGCACAGTGCGAAGGGTTCTGCAATGTTGGCCACGGCAGAGGAAGTGAAGTTGTGGCAAAAGGCAAACCTGAGGTGTGTTTGGTGGCTTCACCGCGGTCATCCCCCTGGAGAGACCCATTGTGCCTTGGCGGGGCTGAGGGCAGGGCGTGACGCACAAACCAGGAGCGTTTACAAGGAGACCTGTGTCACAGTAATGCAAAAGGAAATCGGTGTTTGCTTTTGAGGTACCTTTGACTTGGACTTCCGGTTTTCAACATGCACGTTTAAAACCTTCTCTCTATAGAACTACTTGGAAGAATGGTGTGGGGTGGTTTTAATTTCTTTTTTTTTTAAGGAAATCATTCTGCAATAAAATATTTCAAGTACTGGCTAAGCTGTAAAGCTTAGGGCTGATAAACAAAGCGTCTGCAGCCAAATGGCCCCTTAGCTAACCCCAATTAAAATAAAGATTTCATTGCGCTCTGTCCTGACAGAGAGGGAACATATTGTTGCCTTTAAGGGAGTTTGGTTTAGTTAATGAAAGAATTTATTTCAGTTTTTCAAATACAGAACCTAATTAAATAAGTTTCAACTTGACTTGTAGTTGAGGACATTTTAACTCCTTAAAGGTTACTTTTGTGTCCGAGTGTAGCTCTTTTGGATAATTTCTGATGCAGTATTTAGTTTTGTGATGTATAGAAGAAGAAATTTTATAGCGGATCTCATGTGGGTAGCTATATTCCCGTTTGTATGTACACACATACGTGTTGTTGATTCTAAAAGTGTAAAACTTGTTGAAATTACTCTCTTCAAGTTTCCTGTTTGGCATGAAGCGTTACTCAGAGATAGTAACATACTAGATTCTTAGGAGTAGCGTGGAGATGAAGGTTTTGCTCTGAATGCACTTGAAAGCTGTGAATGGAACGTGTGCGTCGCTTACTCCTGCTGTTCAGTGAAAACAAAGATTTATTAAAGAATTATTTTTGCTGAAGCGCTCCGAGCAGCCGTTAAATTCTATATCTAGAATATTTTTTCTGAGAGAGGATTAATGGTGAAAACCAAAGCAGTTTGTAAGGGTTACAAATGTGATTAGCTTGCCTTTCTTCAGGCTCCGTCTGTTCTTGCATAGGTAAAATTCATCCCCCATTTGTCAACTAATAACTTATTACATGTTTTTCAGTAACAATTTATGAAAAATAAAGAACACCTTTACCTAAAGTTGCTTTCTTCTTACATACTAGAACCTTTTAAGTGAATGGAACACTGTCACTTCCCTTAAATTCTTGCCTGAAATGTTAAAGATGTTAAACGGCTGCTGTCTCTGGGGTGATAAAATCATGAGATGAGCTACACTCGCTGTTGAATGATGTGAGTAATGCTGTTTGGCTGTGGTGGTCATACTCTGTCACTGTAGTGACGGTAATTAAAAGCACCTAACCAGCATTATTCAGAAAGTGGGGGGTTCTTCTAAGTTACTCGTGACAGAAGCTGAATCTGATCAAAGAAGTTCATGCTTAAGGTAAATAGTTTTTAGCTGTAACAGGTATGCACATAGTTTCCCCAAAGGTGTCTCTGAAAGTGTAAATCCATACTGTTTTGGAGCAGTGGCTTGCCAGTGAATAGGGAGGTCCTCTTGATCAGTTATAGAAACGTATGTGAGTTGCATCCCCGCATTTGGGGATTCTAAGCTAATGTTTGGAGTATGAGTTCTCTACTAAATCACACATTCTCCTTTACATGTTGCATTCCAGCTCTCTTAAAATGAGTTTCCAGGGTGTCTCTGACAAAGGGCTATCAATTTCTCTAAGTCAAAGTCATTCCCAAAGCTTTTGGCTACTTTTGCTTCAGGTCTGTGAGATGCTGGATTTGATTGTTACCTTCGACTTAGGGAGGTAAATGTTATTCAAGGAATTTCTACCTGTGGGGGGAAATAAATTAATTTTATTTACAGATAAGTCACCAAATTCTTCATGGTTTGGGAGGGCCTTGCAGGGGCTTTTTAGCTGGAAAAGTGTTTTTGATATGGGTGTGCTCATGAATGGGATTAAGGACTAGATGGTACTGGAGTCCTGAAAGTCTCTTCTTTGGCATATGTTACAGATCTGGAGATAACTGCGATGCAGCGCTGTTCTTTTAGTGAATTCTGTAGATCAATATAACTAAGATGTGTTTCAGAAATCTCAACAACAGTTGCCAACCTTAACCAGAAATAAAGCATTGCATCTAGCCAGTTCTTGATAGCCTCGTTCTGCCTTAAAGCTACGCTTCCCATCCATTATCTTGTCATAGCTTATTGTGCTCAATTTTAATTAAATTTTAATAGCAGTTTTGCAGTCATAACCGACATGAAAGTTTTCCAAAGACTATTATACCCACAGGATATTTCCCTTACATGTTTTTTATCTTGTCCAAATTCTGTTCTTTGGGAAAGTCTGTGGTGACAGAGCATGAAACGAAAAATGGAGAAAATGGGATAGTGACTTGACTGACGACTGTCAGTTTACAGCCAGAAGTAATCCATTGCGTTTTGTATTCTTTGGGAACGTTGCTTCTAATGGTCATATAAGAAGTCTTAAAAACTGGTATATTTGATAGAGATCTTGGGGGTTATTTAATTTTACTGATGCTCAGTGCAGTGTATACAGTGAGTGTTCTACATTTAGGTTTCAGCGTACAGATGCTGAGCTGTTAAATACAAAAACGGCTTTTGCAATGCTGCGACCTGCAGTTCCTGCTTTTCTGCCTTTAAGAGGGTTGTGTTCACAAATGTTAAGCACAGCTTTCACTTTGATATCCCAGAGTCTGAAAAGACACTTTCTGTGCTTTAAAAAAAAAAAAAAAAAGTTGGATCATCAGTCCTTATTGCTGTATAGGAAGCCTTGTAATATTAATTGGTTGTCAAATCCCTAAGAAATAATGGATTAACGCGCTTGATCGTAATGCCCGTGCAGAGCTGAAGTTTGCTGATGTCCCCGGCCTCTCTGTTTAATGCAATTACAGACCTGCGCTCAGGACATTTGAGTGGATTGCATTTCATTAATATGATTTGAGCAGACAATACTAAGTTGCTGTTGGGCTCGGTCTGACAGCTAATTACTGAAATGAAGTGTGTCCATGGCTTAGAAACAATGGAGCACTTGTCAGGAACATTCAAACAATGCAGAAATAGTGCCACATCTCGGAATCACTCCTCTGAACAGTTTTTCTTGTCTCTGCAGTGCAACCTTGGGACATCAGCGATTGTGGTGGAGAGTTAGACTTTAGGGAGGCAAAGTTTGTTCCCACTGGCTGAAATGAAGTACAGGTTTTGCTCCTTCCTCTGTTTAATTCAGATGCTTGTATGTACCTACCCTGATTGCTAAACACACTTTCCTCTCGCTTACAGACACCACTGCACATTATCCTCCATAGAACGTCTAATCTGGTTATTTAAATGCAGGAGGTACTGGGAATGTGGGATAACTTTGTAACGTTGATTCCAGGAAAAGCTCTCTGATGCATAGAAGGAGGATAGGGTGTGACTTCTCCTTGTCTCTTCCAGCATAGAAAACCCAGCGACAATCAAGTGGGGTTTGTAACAGCAAAGGTTTGAAATAAAGGAGAAGGAGCTGTTCGTTGTACCATTGGCAGTAATCCTGCCGTGCACTTTGTCAGTGAACTGAGGACGTTTGTGTTGGTTTGGGGAAGATTGGAGAGAACTTGGCCTGTGTTCAGGTTTATTTAATACAAAAGCAACAGCAGACTCAGGAAATGTCTTGATATTAAGACCTCAGTCTGATAGAGTCTGAGGGGAGAAATATTCAGGCTTTCTACCTTCCTGGTCTTTCCTGAACCATGACTACATGGGAGACAGAACACCGGGGAGATGGACTTTTCATGGGATCAGTTATGGCCCTTGTGTTCTAAACCTGTGGTTTTCAACTCTTCTCTCTCTCTCTCTCTCTCTGTCCTATATTTGGGTATCAACCACTAGAACAAAGATGTTACTGGACAATTATGTAACTTGTCATAAAGTAAAGTAAAAAATAAAAGCAGGAACTTGTTTCAGATGCTGAGTGGACAATGCTCTCCCATCCCATCTCCATTCCAGGAATTCTGAGGTGCTTTGGTAACAGTTGCCTTTCAGAAGGGATGATGTTTCTGTTTAAGAAACTGTGCTACACCATCGGCATTGAGCACTACCTATACCTGTCCAAAAACTTCATGTGCACGTGTCATTCTAGAGCAGGAGAAGCTAGAGCTACGGTGCATTCAGCAGTGGGGAAGGGGGCTTATCTCAAGGCTTTTGTAAAAGCTGTAGCACCCCATGTGGTTTTGTGTTTGTGATAGATCTGTAGAATTATTAAAATTAATAGGGTGCTGGCTGCAAAGCATTTTTATCGTCCCATTCAACTGACTCTGCCTTGTTGTAAGAGAAGGTGCTAGTTATTAGGGCAGATTTTTTTTTCTTTTGGTGTTAAGAGGAGTCTTGGATTACCAGAGTAGTTTATTGTGATGCGTGCTTGCATGTCCCTGATTATAATGAGAGCCAGTGCCTCCTCTGAGCAGCTCATGTTATTTAATCTGTGCATCTCCCAAGTCCACAGGTAACATGGAGATGAGAGAGTTTGTATTACACTTGAGCCTTTATTAACTCAGTTGTTACTTGCTTGTCTTTCTGGCTTTGTAAGGCATTTTTGTTTTTAGTCCTTAAACCTTTCAGTTAGTAAAGAGAAACAGAGGGAATTGAGGTGTTTTTTTCATTACAGTGACAATAACGATCATCTAAATATGCTGATTTAATCATATTTGCAGTCTGGTGACCTGTACAAAATAGAGGCTTTGTTTCTTGGTCTAAAATGCGTCTTTTAAAATATACCGTTTATCACAGAATCACAGACTGGTTTGGGTTGGCAGGGACCTTAAAGATCATCTTGTTCCACCCCCCTGCCCTGGGCAGGGACACCTTCCACTAGGTCAGGTTGCTCTGAGCCTCTTTTTTAATAACGCAAGAGTTATAACTATGGTGCTTAAGAGATTTTGCTTTAGTGGTCATTCATGAGTAATTCACGGATCTACTATCAGCCGTACCATCAGGGTGTAAAATAATTGCAGTAGAAAAATATACTGTTTCTTGTTGAATTTGAATTGAATCTAAAAATTTTGGACTCAAATCTGCTGCTTCCACTGGAGGAAGAAAGGGCAGTAGCAGGTTGCCATAAAGGGTCTGTTCTGACTGTTCCGTTCAAAAATAAACGTTGAGGTGCTGAAATAGTTTTCCATTCCTGCAATTCATTTTACAAAACAAGTTCCAGACTGAGCTCTGCTTTCGTGTATTCTCTCTCCATGGAAATTATGTCCTTTTTCTCATTTCAAATTAGATGAGTACAACGAAATCCTTATTTTACATATTTATTAACAAGGCTTTCATCCCTGTGGTATTGTAACTAGCCTCACTACTTTATGCACAGAAATTACAAGGGGAGCTCACAAACCTTTAGGAGGTATGTGTGATCACTTTTTTTCAAGCATTATTGCTCATATCTGTATTCCTCTTGCATGTTGCTCCCCCAGCCGACATTTACTGGCCTTCCTTTCCATGCACTCTTTATGGCATTGATTTTTCTCCAAATTCTGAAATAAATCACCTTACAGACCTCATGCCAAGTTCAGATCTCTTTGGGTATCCATTGTTAGCAAATTGATGAGTGAAGAAATGACGTCAAGTCCACTCTTTGGCACGTGGAGGGTTAAGGGAATCTTTAGCCTCACCAAAAAGTATTTGGTCAGGTACTCAGGTGCTGGAAATTTTCTTAGCAACATCAGTCACCTAGGAACATGATCATCTGCTGTTCTGGGGTAGAGATTACAGAGCTTAATGATTAGCTACTATAAGCTGCAGCTGATGCCAGACTCTACCCCCTTTACACCTAATTAGCCTCATTAATGAGCTCTTCTGCTCTCCACAGAGAGGGCTTCCTCCTTGGAATAGGAGGCAAAAATACTTCACCCAGGTAGATGTGCTGAAACCTTTAATTATTGCCCACACCTGCACAGCCTTGTGTCTGACAGCAATATTGCTTAGCTGAAATGTGCTTATTTACAGTGACCACAGAACACAGTATTAACTCTTTAGCACCTTACGAAGTTCTTAAGCTTTCAAGGTATCTATACAGACTATAAACCTAAGCACTTGGAATTTTATGCTGAATAGAGTCGTGTGTGTTGTGTGGGGGAGGGGGTTGTATGTGACAAAAATGTTTTAATTTAAAAATTTCAGAGTATTTTGTTTAACCCTGAAAAATGA
The DNA here is from genome assembly GCA_027574665.1 of Rhynochetos jubatus. NCBI lineage: Eukaryota > Metazoa > Chordata > Aves > Eurypygiformes > Rhynochetidae > Rhynochetos > Rhynochetos jubatus. The sequence continues at coordinate 1,647,329 of CM050671.1, forward strand.
GTTGAAATTGCTGTTGAATGTCAAATATTACATTAGCAGAACCAAGAACACTGTCAGGCAAGTTTCATTCTTTAAGTGAGCAACTTCTGTGTTTGGAGCGATCTTGTACTGCTAAAATTAAAACAAGGATTGCTACGCATGTAGTAATCAGTGTAGCAGACAAGAACTGAGCTAATTAAGTGGTCTGGTGTGAGTCTTAGCTGTAGCAATGATTGGTAAATATGTACTACATTCTAGTGTTTATATTTCTTGAAATTTGGTAACATTGTGGTTGTTGTTTGTTTTAGTGGTAAACCAGCTATGTAACACTTGTTGTGTGCATTTGGGTCACCGCGACGATGCCCACGTAGAGCAAGTGTGTATGTCCTCTTACCAAATCAGCTCAGAAGGCAGCCCAAGTCAGCTCTTATTCTAGTTTTTCATAGGGAAAGTTCAAAACGCTAATTTCTGAGTGCAAATGCACCACTGGTTATTTAGAAACTTTTCCCACAGTAACCAGTTTTCTTGGCTTTTCAGTGGGCAATGCCTACTGTGAAAGGACCGAGCATCCATGACACAGGCACTCTGTGGCACGGGAAAGAACTCATCCAGTCCTGCGGAGCAGTCTGCTTGCTTGCAGATGTAGTGAGCATGTGGCGAGTGTTCTTACTGTTGTTTCGTGCTTTGTCACCTGGCTTTCTCAGCTTCTGGCGCATCATTGCAGCAGGTGAAGTAATCACAGAGAAAATAGGGCTATAGCGTGCTCAGAGTGTGCAGGCAACTGCCAGCACAAGTTGTGGCTTTTTCTGAGGGAGTTTGAGCCAAGGAATTATTTTTTTTTCTTGGAAATTCATCTTCTGGAATGAATGGAAGATTGTGTGCCTCCTGCAAGGCATGTTCAGTGCCTCTGTAGAATGACAGGACTTTTCACCTCAGTGGTGAGATCGGTACATTTTAGTCAACTTCGTTTCCCTTGAAGATGTTCTGTAATTCTGAGCTGATTTGGACTAAAGCATTAAAGTTAAAAAGGAATTTGGAACAGAAAACATGTTCATGCAGTGGAAAGAATATTAAGAAACTGAAAATAGAGTCTCCAAGCTGGGAGGTCACTGCAATAATAGACATCATTATTAGCAATAATGAAAACAGCATCGCACCTCATCAGCCAAGATGTAATAACGCACTGTGTGAATCCGAAATTCGTGTGCATTTTTCCATGAATGCATTTTGAATTGAATGCCAAAATAAAGCATCAAAATTACTCATTTTTCAAATATTTGGATACTGTTTTGTCAGTTGTTAGTGCTCCTTACAACTCTTACATAAATGGGATTGAAGTTTGTGGCCTTTTCTGATTGAAGGCTTGGCAGGTTTAGTTCTGTTTCCTAGGTGAGAACGCCTGAGGTTCCACGGCAGCTGAGAAGGACTTTTACAAGATAAAAATTATCATTGAGGGCCTGTGGGTCTGAAGGGGAGCAGAGTTGGCATTTTTGGCCCAGTGAATATCTGCCCATCTGCTCTCTGTCAGAATATGTTAGAAGTGCATCTGGATCCGTGCCCCAGAGTTTCAGCTCCGGGCGGGTCATGTGCTTGTCTCCACGACAACTCAAGGAACTGTATAAGCTGCTGCGCTCTGAGCCAGATGCTTCTCCGCACATGTGGTCTAATTAGATGGCATTTCCCCCTTCCCGAAGAGTTCAGAAATTTTGCATGGTTTCCATGTCAAAAATGTGTAGTCGATATAATGGGAGTTGGGAGGAGTCGTTACGTTTGCTGCAAAGCTCAGCTCAGTGTGTGTGAGCTGTAGGTTTTGCAGGAATGCAGAACAAATTCCCTTCGGTTTCTTCATCGTGGATTTAGCAAGACCTGTGGGGGAAGTGGTGAAAGGAAAAATCTGCTTTTTTGTGTCCTCACGCTGGATGCAACTTTCTCTGTGAATATACCAGGAAAGAATTGGACTGAGACAGATTACATACCTTGCAATAAAGACAGATTACATACCTTGCAATAAAGACAGATTACATACCTTGCAATAAAGACAGATTACATACCTTGCAATAAAGATACTCATTCTCAGTCTCTCAGAGGTGGGATTTTTTGGGGGGTGGTTTGGGGGTTTGGTTGGGTTTGGGATTTTTTAGTTTAAAAGGGTTTGAATAAAAACTGAAGGAAGTGTGAGATGTTGTAGAGGAGAGCGGAGGGAAGGCTGGTCAGTGGATGTAGTGGGTGATGGTCCATCTACACCAGAGGTGTTGGCAAGGTCAGAAAGGCCTACCCACATATCATGACCACCTTCACAAGGAAGATGGATTATAGTTGTAGGTGACACCCCTCTGAGGGGGACAGAGGATCCAATATGTGGGACAGACCCTCCTCTAGGGAAGTCTACTGCTCCCCTGAGGTGGGGGTTAAGGACATCCCTAGGAAACTCCTCAGCCTGGTATGGCCCTCGGACTGTTATCCGTTACTGCTCTTCCCTGGGGGTGGCAATGAGGCCACAACATGTAGTCCTAGGGCGATCAAAAGAGACTCCAGGGCCTTGGGATGGTTGGTGACGGAATCTGGAGTAGGTTATTTTCTCCTCTCTACTTCCAGCTGCGGTCAGTGACACTGGAGAGAAACAGATGGGCCCAGTCTATTAATACATTGCTCCGTGGATGGTGTCACCACCACAAGGGGTCTGTACTGGGACCAGTACTGTTTAATGTCTTCAGTGACACAGACAGTGGGATCAAGTGCATCCTCAGCAGGTTTGCAGACAACACCAAGCTGTGGTGCGGACGACATGCTGGAGGGATGGGTTGCCATCCAGAAGGGCTGGATGAGCTTGAGAAGTGGGCCTGTGTGAATCTCACAGGGTTCAACAAGGCCAACTTGCAGGGTCCTGCACATGGGTCAGGGCAACCCCTGGTATCAGCACAGGCGGGGGATGAAGAGATTGAGAGCAGCCCTGCTGAGAAGGACTTGGGGATACTGGTGCATGAAAAGCTAGCCAAGAGCCAGCTGTGTGTGCTGGCAGCCCAGAAAGCCAACCGTATCCTGGGCTGTATCCAGAGCAGCGTGGCCAGTAGGTCAAGGGAGGGGATTGTCCACCTCTGCTCTGGTCTAGTGAGACCCCTCCTTGAGTTCTGTGTCTGGCTCTGGGACCGTCAGCATCAGAAGGACACGGACCTGTTGGAGCGAGTCCAGAAGAGACCATGGAGATGCTCTGAGGCCTGGAGCCCCTCTGCTATGGGGACTTGAAGACGGTTTCTTCGTTTTGTCCCAGAAGCTGGGGCAGACGTACAATGTGCTAATGCTCTGTAACCTACAGTACGGACACAAGTGTATTTCATGTGGCAAGTTGCACTTGTTCCCAGCAATGGATGCTGTTACATCTTTGAGTCTAGTGACATAAATTATAATCTCACGTATCCAATGAATAACCATAGCAAGCATACGTGTGTATGCGTTTATATATTAATCATTGACCGCTTAGCTTTCCCCAGAGACCGTTACGTGACTTGAACAGAAAGGAAGGAAACCTTTTTCCAGTGTTCCTAATCCAGTGCCTTTGATTACCTCTCTCAGGGGACATGATAAATTCTTTCTCTGAAGTGACTTCTTTTCTAGCTGTATTTTTCCATGGCAGTAGTTGAGGCTTCCACACCAAATTATCAAGTGGCATAACACGATGACAAATCAAACCACAGTGAGTTCTGTTACAGCAGCAGCATTTCCTTTGCCAGATACTATATGAGGGAGGTGGTGTTGTGTATCATGTTACTTTGTATCTTGTGCATTAGTATATCTAACAGAGACGAGATACCTCTAACTCAGCGCAAATTTGATGTTGAATTCCATTATAGCCATTTTATTTATAGAGACAGGGGTTTGTTACTTAGCCGAGAATGGCATTTTATGACCTACCTTTCTGACTAAAGCTTATCTCACTTTGCTTTAATGAAGTTAAAAGCAGTTTATTCTTCCTCTGCATTTGTATTAGCAACTAAATACTGAAATATTTCAATCTTGAAATCAGCAGTTTTATTCATTGTGGTTTGGGGGATGGTGACACAAAGGAGTCGTATACAACTAGCACAAAACCGTATTTTCAACAGATGTACTTGGGTGAATCCTGGAGGATTCATTGATTTGGATGAGTTTTGGCTTTTTACATTTATCTAGAAAATCTAAAGAAAGCAAAATATAAACATTTGTGACCTTCAGACATATTGGTCACTTCTAAACCTTGGCCGATCGTTAGCAAAATATGTTGTATTCTCTTGAGTTTTAATAAATGAAACAAAACCAGGCTTGTCACTGATCTCATAGGAAATAGTTGTGTACATTGTGTTTCCAAGCACACTGTTATGTTTTGTCATAGTATAAAGTAACTCATATAAAGAATTGCACTGTAATTTTTCTCCTTTTTTGTATTGTCACTAATGTTTCACAGTAGTTAAAGTAGAAAAAGGCCTTTTTGTTATAGGGAACCTGAATTGGTAGCTGCTTTGCATGCAGAACATACTAGCTTCAATGGGAGTATTGCTCATGGAATGATTGCAGAACTAGGCCCTGAAATTACCTTGCCAGCTAATGATAAAATCGCATGCAGGCCACAGGGGTTTTTGTGGAATAAATATAAGAGTGGAACAATATACAGTACACATTATACCAGTAATTTAAAGCATATTCAGGACAAAGAGAGAGTTCCTAGTGCAGGCAGCATCATAGAGATTTGCTGTATCTGATAAAGATTAGGTTTCTCTGCTCATAATACCATACTATTACTTTTCTTTTGTTAGTCTTTCAACACCTACACTCATGCATTGACACAATATCAAGTAGGAAGAGGAAGAATAGCCTTGTATTTAAGGTACTGAACAGGGATTAAAGAAATTTCGGTTCTTTTCCCTGCTCTGCCAGAGACTTTTGTGACCGTGCACAAGTTACTTATTATTTTCATGCCTCTATTCTTGATCTGTGAAATGATGATTTTTTTCTTTTCTTTTCTTCTCTTTTTTTTTTTTTTTTTTCCTTTCTCTTTCCCCCCAGCCCTAAATACTTTCTTGCTGGCTTCTTTGCACTTTGTCTTCCAGGTTTGTTGCTTGAGTTCTAGAGACAGGAGACTCTATCAGTTGCTTAGGGATAGAAAACGGCTGGCTGATGTAGGTGGTTCAAAAATCAGGGCAGGCGATGGCTTGAATTAGCCACATAAACACTGGAAAGATGGCCTGCTCCATTACAGCAAAGTAGTTCCATTATTTGTGACTATGAGTATGTGTCATTCTACTTGGTCTGACATGAAAATGCCAGGTATCCTAATAAACTAAAAGGGTTTGAAAGGAGAAGCAAAAACACTGCTGTGTGATAGAAATTTTTTCCAATTACACGTTTTTTGTTAGTTTCATCTTTTGTTTGAAGTTGGTTTGGTGCAAAGTTTGTCAGATCCTGTAATGGTGGTGGATATTGCCATCTGAAATAATGTGTTAAGGGGTGTTGCTGAGCTTTCACTGAATCTATCAGTGTCTGAGCAGGGTTTCTACCATGTTTTGTATAACAAAATGCACAAGAAATGCAAATAAATGTTATTCTGTATTTTCTCTGCTAAAATTCCATAGTCATTTAAATACACCTAAGGTTTTTTGATCTGAAGGCATTTCAGATGTTGTAGAATTGATTCCAGATTAATAATGCATTGCACTCTAATAAGACATGTATTACTTGGGTTCTAAAAGAAGCACGGGCCACAGAGTTCTAATTACAGTGTTAAAAAAGGTTTTGATGAAGTCTGAATACCTGCACATTATAATTTCACATTGAAAGTTGAGTTGTGTGTTTGGATAGCTTCATCCAGTTGGCAGCCTGCTGGTAAATATTGGTGATATCTTCAGCGGTTGTAAGACACAGATATATGTCCTTTCTGAGGATGCTTTGCTGTTAGTTGGATTTTGGTCAAGAATGTATTTGTTGATATGATTCTGCTGTTTTTCCTGCAGTCTAACTCAGAGCTCCAGCTGGTATCTAGTTTCAAAAAGGGACTTACGTAAGAATTTTGAAAATGCTTACAAGGTTAAATTTTGAAATGTATTAACTTCCAATATCTGCATGAGAAAACTGGGTTACAGCCTGTAACCACAAGTGACTCCACGTTTTTGCAAGCTTTTCCTGTTTTCTTTTGTTAGCGTGAGGTGCGTTACACTTCTTCGGAGTACAGTCAGAAAAACCACTTCCGTGACTATCGGGTTAGGAGTCTGGGGACACGTCGTTCGGGTTGTGTTGTGCACTGCGGACACGTCTGTTGCACCTCGTGGGATTTGTCTGTCCAGGAGTGTTCTGTGAAAGGAAGCTCCCAAGCTCTCCTAGGGGCAGTGCCTAGGGAGCCGCGTACAGCCTGCTGTACGTGCATACGCCCGTCACCCACGCAGCACGGGGGTAACCTGAGTGTTGGCACATGACATTTTGAAGGGGACGTTGATGTGATTAGGTGTTGTGATTGGTGTCAGTGATTCGGCTGAATTGCAATCGCCTTGCTCCCTTTTATTTCTCCTTTGGTGATTACTACAAGTTACTGCAGGAATTACCACATCATATGTGGAAGATGACAGCTGTCAGAAACTCCAGTTCACCAGCGATTGCCAGGCTTGAGAATTTAGAGAAATGGCCCATCTTGTTTGATACTGGTAAATCTTATAGAAAGGATCTTTAAAAAGCATGGATACTGTAAATCTGTTTTTAAAAAGTAGCAGGGATATTCACTCTCAATGTGTCTCTACCAGATGTTACACACTCCAGTGAGGAAGGTGGAAAAAAGTCTGAAATTGGACTGGGAATGGAATGGGCATTCCCAAGAGACAGTGAGTGTTTGGACAGTACAGTCTGCACTGGTAAATACATGTTTTTAAAATGCTTTTCAAGATTACGCTTAGCAATACTAATTTCTCAGAACTGATTGTCTCTTTTTGAAGAGAGTCTTAATTTAGTTTTCTTTCGAAGAAGTGTGGTCAGATCTCTGAGCACATGATTTCTTTGTTCCTGAGCAGCATCTTGAAATGCTAATAAAGCTGTGGTATCATTTGCTTAATGCAGAGTATTTGATCTATGCTTTCTTGATTCCATTATGACTGAGGCAGATGCAAAGAGCTTCTCTTGTGCTGAACGTAAGTACAAGTTACGGGGAGGTTATTTGTCGTTGCAATTGCAAGCTGAACGAGGCAGTGTCCTATCAGGTGTCTGTCACCAATTTCAGATTTCCTTTATGGAATCCTGCTGGCTGACTGATGATCCTTCTTCAGCTGTGATGAGCTAATCTTTCCTTGACATTGTAATCACAATTCTTGAAAGCTCTGCAGAGCAGGGGCTTGCCTTTGGTTGCTGTTGTATCTGACACTGACGTATATATCCACATCGGGAAGATCATTCTCCTATCTTAGTTTCCTTACAGTTCTGGGTGGAATTAAGGACGATGATTCCTAGAGTATCCCTACAGGCTTTACTTTGTCATTTGCAACATAACCAATTTTAGTAAAGGATGTGGTTATTTGCAACATCTAGGTAGTATTAAAAGATTGACATATGAATCTCTTGCATGTCACTGTTGCCGTATATTTGGGGTTTGCTGCGTGGTGTCCTGACACTGGGCTTGCAGCTTGTCGACTGTCAGATTGTCATCTCGTTCTGCACCTTTAAATTCCACCCACATTTTTTCATTTCGTGGCTGGTTTACAGAGCAGCTCTAATGGCTTGTGTGTTTATTAGAGAGGCTTTGAAAGAGCGCCTCCATGGTTTAAAGGCATGCATACAGCAGCACAAACTTCATTACCCTGCACACATGCTGACCATAGTAATGCAGAAGAGATTGCATATATCTTCCCTGGCATAACCTTTAGGGTTGTCTAAACAAAGTCTTCAGGTTTGGGTTGTTGGTTTGGGGGTTTTTGTGGGGCTTTTGGTTTCTTGGTTTTTAGGGGTTTATTTTTGGTTTTCTGGTTTTGTTGTTTTTAACCTTAGAATCTAAGCTTTGTGAAATCTGTGCTTGTGCAATAGCCCCTCACTGCTGACCTAATTTGAACCCTGCCTTTATTATCTTAATGTCTTTCCCAGCAGTCACATGCTGGCTTTAAAGCCTCGTGATCCAGATGCACTTTGGTGTTTTATCTCTTGTGGGAGGGGAATAGTTAGACTTCCGTGAGTTATCTTAGCACCTCTGTGTCTTTCCAGAAGTATCGTTTGTATTTGCCTCTGTCCCTTCCTCCAAGTCCTTCTCTAATGTGTGCCATCTCCAGTCCCACATATTTTTAGTTCTTTAAATCCCCTGTGAAAGTTACTGCCATAAGTTTGCTGGCCTGTCTGTGAGTATGAGGAGTTTGACAATTCAGGTGTGATGCTTCTTTCCGTGACAGTAACTGTACCAGGTCCTGTACCTTCTTCTGAAAGGAAGTTTTTCTTTCAGAGGAAAAGTGATTTCCTTGAAAGATGGGGGATCGTGGTGGAATTTTTTACGGTGTAGCTAATCAAAATTAAGCTTTATCTTTCATTTTCATTATGGCTTCTCAAAATGTAACAGCAGGTTTCGTGGAACTCTAGGACAGTCTGAAAAAAGTCTTAGGCTCCTTTCCTTGTTCACTCACTGCCTTAAGTGGTTTTAAACATTATTGTAGGATGTAACAGAATTCCAATTTAAAAATGGGGCTGGCAGCAGATCAGATGTGGGCTGAAACTTTTCAGCTTTCAAGGGGTCATGAGATAGCAGCACTGCCCTGATGAACTTCATTATGCCACGTGAATAGAAAATACTCATATAGAGGGAGATTTGCAAAAGCATAAAGAAAAGGCACCTATTTTTTCAATTCATCTGGGAGTCTTAAATCTTAGTATTGTATTTTAAAGTTACTTCTCTGTGTTAAGATTGCAGATTAAGTGTCTTTGAAATGTGAAAATTTTTGTCTTAAAATAGTTTTGTTATCCAATCTTTAAATATATGTGAGTTATCTACTATTGCGAATCAAATCAGAGTCCTCAGAGTCGTATCGCGCCCACGTTTAGAGCGTTTCTTAGCCTCTGTTACGCACTTATAGTTGGAGAGGGGAGTAATGGATATTTAAGGTGTTGACGAATCAAGGCCTAATTTCTAATTGTTGGAAACAGCAAGTTTAGGAGTTGATGGATTTGCCAGGACAAGTTATTATAATTGTTTTACATGCGATCAAGACCATTCATTTCACAAAATATCTGCAGTTCTTAGCATGTCCCCTCGTGTATAATGTCAACTATCAGTAAGAGCAGAGCTGATTACCTTTATAATTTACAGTTAACTAAATCTGTCAAGAAAACGGTCTTATTGTCCAGCTTGTTTTTGTAATGAAGCTGTGGATGGGGGTTAGCAACAGTGTGCTCACCCTTCTGGAGGTCGGGAAGGTTGGAAGATACTAATGCATTCTAAGCTGAAAAGCTCACGCTTGACCTTGATGATTAAAGTTTTTCATATCGTCTAGCAGCAGTTGAGCCTGAATTGTCTCTTAAGAAGTCAAAAGGTCTAATCAGCCTAATGAACAAACTCAATCATTAGTACTTAGGGGGAGGAAGTGTGTTAACACTGTAATAATACTGGGCTCCCCCAGCTGCAGTATGTGTGTTCGTAGGGATGGTTCATAGCTCGATTGTAAGAGGAGAAGCTGTTGTCTTTGTGCTGGATGTACAGTGGAGTAGAGGAAGCTGCTGTTTGCCAGGGAGGAGTTCTTTCCACAGTGTTCATACACTTCTCTGACCAAGGGAGAAATTTTGGATTCTTGTAGACTGTTGGAAGGGTTGCCTGCTTCCTTTGAAGTGTTTTGTAAGTAAGGATTAAATGAAAGCTAAACCTTCCTCTGGTGAACTTCACTGATCATGGACTAATCTGCACTTCATGTATTCCTCCCAGCTCTTTTCACCCTCCAGAGTGTATCTATGTCAGACGTATTTTTAGGCATCCTTTGTTACGTTCTGGTAGCTGAATTTGAAGGGAAAGCCTTTTTCATGCTGGTCAAGTAGACGTGACATCCTGTTGTTTGCTGTACTGTTGCCTGGGCCTCGCTTGCAAAGTGTCTGTCGCTACAGGTCCTGTAGTGACAGATGCATTTGCAATCTCCCAAGATTTTCTCTTACTCACTGTAGTGCTCTGTAGTATCCTGACTTTTCCTTCCTGGTGCCTGAGAGAGAGTTTAAACAAATCTCAGGTGGGATCCCAAGAGCTGAATATAGTATGCTAACTTCCTGCATGGGGAGCGCATATTAGTCCAAATCGTCAGTCCCATCTCACAAGACCAACTAACGACTTTTTCCGTTTGCCACGTTACCTCTTGCTCAAAGTCTTGTTTTGCCGCTTCCATGTCATGCAGAAGTCCTGGCCCTCCTGCCATCTCCTAACATGAGTGCAGGATCAGCTGCTAGTTTAATGCGTTCAAACCTTTCAGACAGTGCATACCGTGGTTTCGGAGACAGCACCCCTTGTCATGGCAGTATCACCACTGTCTTACGTACCAGGCACATACCAGCCATACCTGTTCTTCCAAACATTTTTCCTTTCTTTGCAACGAAATGTCTTTCAATTCTTTATCCTGATGAGAGCAAAGCCAAAGGGAAAAAAGAACAATGGTGTTTTTTTCCACTCATGCTTCTCAGCTGGAAAGATTGTAGGGATTTTGATTTTCCCTGTAAATACCTGCTAGAGTCAATCAGGGACAGGTTATTACCTTTAAAATTAACTATCCTGAAACTGTAGTTTTCACATAAGAAACCTGCTTTCTTTTCCAAACCATGGAAGTTCATTGGCCCAAGGAAAGTGTGGCAGAAACTGTCCTAAAAGAGTGACTTCTTCCCTCTTTAAAGAGACCGGTCCTGTGCTTAGCCAGTCCCTTGCAGTTGATCCTTCTCCTGATGTTAAGAACAGTCCGTGACCTCTGGCAGTTGTTAACTGCTGGGTGAGAGGTGAGGTATGTGCTGTATCACCTTGCTGATTCCAGTTGTCCAGTTCACTGGGGGCCAGGAAGAATTTTATTACTGTGATCTGATTATTTGAAGCCAAATATTTCCTTCACTTCCCTCATCAATTGCGTTAAGCCGGATATAACTGCTTGCAGCGTTCAGCTGCGGTGGCGAGGTCGGTTATGCCAGAGGCCAGGCCATCAGCCGCCAGGTCGGTAAGCGCTGGGGAGTACCAGCCCAGTAGGCGATGTATCGATGAGTAAGTGGGATTGATTGTGAACTCGGAGAAAAAGGTGGATACCTGTGGATTTTAAGAAATGAGAGTGTCATCACAGTTTGCCAAACATCGTTTTGAGGATTGAGTATCCTTGTAGTGTGGATTAGGTGTTAGGAGTCTTGCGGCAACGTGGTGGCTTCCAGCATAAAGTGGTGGGGAAAAAACAGTATGTTCAAGCAATGCGGCATGGGGGTTTTTTGGGCAAAGTCATTTTAGTGGCCCTGTTATCCCACTTTACACAGCCAATGGTAAACAAGATTGCTAATACAAAAAGCTGTCAGAAATGGAATGATATTGCACTTTTAAAAGGGGTGCTTTAAGGTTTTTCGCTATCTAATGTTGATTTTGAACACTCAACAGATAAAGAGTCCAAATATGTTTTAATATGAGTATGAAAAAGCCTCCATATTAATTATGTATTGGTATAATTTTATCATTCTTTATTACTGTTTTGTTTTCAATAAATATATAGTGTATATAATTCAGTAAATATATTTGCTTCGTACATTGAGTATTTGTAGATTTAAGTGTGGAGGAAATTTGTGCCCTTATGACAGATGCACAGCAGACTTCAGCATTAACATAACTCATTAAAATAAGATAAAAGTAGAGCTGCAAAACCATTTCTGTCTTTTGCCAACAAGGTTGTGAAAAAGGGAAATTTTACTGATTCAGTATATGAAAGACTAATCCTTCTGAGCTGTGGAGAGAACAGAGCAGACATTCCTGATGTGTTTGTGCAGGTTAACTGTCTGGGCCTACAGTTTACTCAATGTTATGTAGGGCCTACTTTGTTTACCTATTTATTTTGTAAGGGAAGCAAATACAATGGAGACAGTGCATTCAAATGTATTCAGACAAAGCTTTTTCCGTGTTTAATGCTCTGAACTTTACAGGGTGAACCCATCACCTTCTGTGAAGAAACATTTGTGTCCCATCGTTCCACTGTCATGAGGCAGTTTCTCCAGAATGCCATTCAGCTCCAGCTCTTTAAGCAGGTACTGACTTAATTGCTGTAATGTAGAAGCAGATTCTTTAACAACACAACTTCTTTTTTTTTTTTTTTTCAAGCACTGTTCATATATTCCTTGATCTGTCAGCCACATAATGAGAAAAATTCAGGTAGTTGGCAGCACCTTAATTCTTGCTTGCTGGCTTTTCTCAGATTCAGGTGATAAGGCTTTCTGTATTTTGAGAGGTGTATGGTTGTTTCCCCTAAAGGTCTCTCTGCTCAGTTTGGATCTGAGCATACCTAGACCCAAGGTATCTGCTGTAAATGTTGTACGGAAAGCCTATTACTCTTAAACATGACATGACTGCTTCAGGGAAGCTGAAAACATACATGGATAGAGGAACACGTGGATGCTCTTTTTTCAGTGAAGCAGCATGCTTTTTTGCATTGGTAAACATGTTGCCAGTTTTGGTTGTATTTTCACTCTCTTTAGTCCCTTCCCAATAAGACCATTGGGGTTATTCTAGCAAATACAGGCTAAAGTCTTTCTGAAAAGATAAAGGATGGGATGATTGATTTGTTTACACTCTCTTTTAACGCTGATGTAGTTCATTGATGGCCGTCTGGATCTTCTTAACTCTGGAGAGGGCTTCAGTGATGTTTTTGAAGAAGAGATAAATATGGGAGAATATGCAGGTAAGAAATACAGTATTTAAAAGTAATTTCAGACACTGTTCTTGGCTTACTGTTCATGGGCCATCATAATGTAAAGGGTTGTTGTGGTTACTCGCCTAAATAACTGAGGCTGCAATGGTCCCTGAAGGTTGAAGTGCCTTAAATATTTTTTCTGTCCTCTGTCAAGTACTTAACAGTCCAAAAAGAATTGTCATGGTTTAGCCCCAGCCAGCAACCAAGCACCACACAGCCACTCACTCCCCCCTGCCCTTCCCTAGTGGGATGGGAAGGTAAAAGAAAAATTGTAGCTGTCGTGTCGATTTTTCTGTTGTTGTGTTTCCATTAAAAGGAAAGGATGGTTGTCCTCTTTCGCTACTCCTCATGCTCTTACAACCACTGCGTGCTAACACTTCACATTTCTGGCTTGTTTCTGTTCGGGAGAGAGTTACAGTTTGGCTTTGTGGTTCTCTCTAGGTAGCGACAAGCTGTATCACCAGTGGCTCTCGACAGTACGGGTAAGAACACGGTATTCTTTCAACAGACAAGCTAACTCGTACAGCAGTTGTGCAGCTCTGTTCAGCCCTCTCCTCAGGAACATGGCTAACCTGCTGCCCAGTGTTAGCTGTGCCCAACTTGAGTTAGCTGGGACAACTAATGCACTGTTTAGATGAAGTAAGGAACGGAAGAAAAAAACACACTTAAAAAACCATCACTATAGGAATTCTCAATTTATGAATCCCATTTTTAATGTCTTGAAGACAGCTGGAAATAAGTTATTGTCATTGTAGAAAATAATGTGTTAAATAATGTGCTTTTTCTTTCCTTTTACTAGAAAAGGAAACAAAAGGGAGCATTGCCACACCAAAAAGCTCTTAATAAGGCTAAATGGTGTGAAGTGCCGAATGGGGACAGCACTGTTTGGGCTGGTTTTGGATCCCTCTTGCTTAGTGCTCTAGCTGTATAAGTTAAAAATTTAAATACTTTCAGAGAATACGGTGTTATTATAGCTGATATTCGAAGTCTCTTTTGATGCATAGAATGTGATGTATTAAAAAGTAAAATAGTTCCGGTTTGTGGGTACGAGTCAGTGGGAAAGACTGAACTGTCTTCTGACAGAACTGAGTTTTGTAGCACTCCATTGTCCTGTTGTCCCGGTTATGGATGGAATAACGTTCCTTACACAAAATCTTGGGCTCAATATTATCTTGATAATTTTGAATTAAACATATTTTATCACAGTAATGCAAAAAATCCCATCATACGGTTAGGGAGGTGAACGTATGTACATCAAAATATATAAATGCATAGGATGACACGTAGTTTTAAGATTATAAGAGAGGGGAATGGTTGACAGTGAAAACAGAAATACGTGCAATTCAACAGTTTTTGTTGAAGATTAATTGTCATATAGTTACAGATGCAGTAAATCTTAAAACGGTTTGCATCTGATTGCAGCTGGTCTCTGGATCAGATTTTTCCCTCGGATTTTACCCATCTCCTGTATTTATCAGATAAGGAACTGTGCAGCAGTCATCAGTGCTGTGTGGAAGATGTATAAAACACCGACCAGACTAACAGATTATTCTGCCTGACATATTACTGTCTTATGACTTTTATTATGTTCACCACATGCAATTCAGCTTTCCTAGAATTAATGTTTATGGCTGTAGTTAGAGTTCATTTTCCCTCAATTTATCCCTTTATCGACTACTTTGATCTTAAAACGGCAGCATGCTTTTGATAAATAGTATTGTAAGATCATGGGAAGGAAAACACAAACAGATCTCACTTGTGCAGATGGCAGGTATGGGCTTTCCCAAAACTGAGCTTGCTGCCCCAGACATTGAGCGCTTGGTAGGATACTGTTGTCTTAAACTTGTTTAGGATTTTAATGGGAGGTACAGGACACCCCTGAGGGCGAGGGGAACAGCCCCGTGATGTGACCTGTAAGATGAGGTGTTAGGAGACACTGAGGTTTGTTATTTGAGCACTGCTGCATGAAGCACTTGGGATTCCTCTGGAAAACCAGAGAGAAACATTTCGTGTGGTTTTACTTGGGTTCTTTTTCTTTCAGTTTACCACCTTAATACTCAGGTCTGCTAATAAGCATAGTTAATGCTTCCTTATTTTAGTTAAGAATGGTGGATTTCAGATTTAAAGAGCTTTGATAAAACGTGTTCTATTGTTCCTGTAATTACAGAAAGGAAGTGGAGCCATTTTAAATACGGTAAAGACCAAGGCTAACCCTGCCATGAAGACTGTCTATAAGTTTGTAAGTACCAAGTACTGGCTTACTACTGAGATAAGAGTCTAATTACGATTCTGTTTTAACCTTTCAAGTGAAACTCATGACTTAAATTCATTTTTATTGGACTCAAAAAATGATTTAAAATACGCGTTCATCTAAATTTAAAATTTAAATGGGAAAGTCATTTTGAAATTCAAACATAATTGAAATGCAGAGGAGAAGGAACTTGTGATTTCTTTTGAAAGTGTAGAAGATAAATTCTATTTATTACATACAACTATTTCTGGGAAATAGTGCCTATATGCTCTACTTAGCAGTTCTACCATCTCATCATTACTCTGTTGGAAATCATTGTTACCTCAGGTTTCTCTGCTTGCAGCTTCATCGAAATAAGGGAATCCTCTCATTTTCCAAATTGTTTCCATCTTTTCTAAATGTCAATTAATTTTCCCCAGAGATTTACACCTGCTTATTTAGAGCCCAACTTACTGAGCTATTCTTTAAATGAAAATGTTTTCAATTCGGTTAACAAACAGCTAATATGTTGCTGCGTTATCACGTGTGGCTGCCAGTTCCACTGTGCAAGATGAAGCAACATAGGAACAAGCAGGATTTCTTACAAGCTCAGTTTACCAAATAATGCCACAAAAAGCATTGAGATAACTATTCAAACTTTTATTTTCTCCTGCCTTCCTCCAGCCTGAGAGAGATGAGTAGGAGGAGAGTATCTCTACTAATTGGAACTGGCATCCAGTATGCTGCAAGGAGAAAGTTTGCAGGCTTAACTATTACTGCTGATTGTTAACTTATAGCAAAGAGAAATACTTTGAGGGGAAGACCAAGGGTGTGGACTGCAAAACGATGAAAAACATCTTTGGCATCAAACCAGGAAAAACAGAATTTTTGCAGGGAGGGGAGTGGCATGCTTTTTGTTTGGGGTCTTTTTAGCTTTCTATTGGTTTTAATATGTTTTCAGTATCCTGTTAGAATTTTTTCCTTGCCATTTTTAGTAACTAGAGAAGGTGAATCTTGATGCACTGAAATCAAGCGTAGTCACTGCTGGAAATAGAAGGGGATTTTAACTTAAATTAATTTTTCATGCAGGCAAAAGATCATGCAAAAATGGGAATAAAAGAAGTGAAAAACCGCTTGAAGCAAAAGGTACTTGAAGTTCTTATTCAAAATGTATAAGCACCATGTATGAAATACTTAGCCACAAAAAGCATTATGTGATCAATAGGAAGCTGTTTGATACAGTGTTGTTAGCACACTTCAAAATGCATTACCAGCTGTCACGGATTTTTCACACTGTTATAAATATTCACAGACAAAAAAACTGTCTTCAAATACATTAAGGCTCTGACTTAAACCCACAAAAGCCAGAAAATTGAGTGTTCAATTTGGAGTGGTCCTCTCCTGTCCTTTGTGCCGGGGCATTGTGGAAGGGGGCTTGTTGTGAACTGGGAGATCTTTCCTACAGTAAGGGCAGCGAACTTTCTGCAGATGGCAAACTGTTGTTATTTCTACAGTAATATCTCAGGGAAAATAGTAGTGGTGGCCATTGGGAAAAAGATTTATGTTTCGTGAGTGCTTACCGCGAAGTTTAGGCATAAAAGAATTAAATTACAGTTGGTGTTTGTTTCAAATTCTAACTCTTGCAGAAAAAAATACTCAAACTGTTAGTTGTTTTCCAAATCTGACTTTGTTTGCAAACAGTATAGTTCCAAGGATGCTGAATTGTGTTTGAACAGTGTGTTACCCAATGCTAATTGCTCCTTTTAAGCCAGAAACATGGTCATGCCGATACATACCTAATGAATGAACGGTTAACTCTGCCTTAGGTTTATTTCAGATCCTCTGCTCTGTGAAGCAGGGCCATCGGTGTCTTTTGGGGAAACAGGATCGCTAACTTGCTCGTAGAACCAAAGCACGCACCAGAAATTTTTATTCAGTTTGTTGCATAACAGTTTGTTGTTGTTTTTAATCTGTGCTGTCCTAGTAAATTTCTTGTCTGCATTTCTAAACCCTCTTCCTAAGACAGCGCTGCAAATGTATTCCTGGGGCAGACAGAAATCTACCTGAACATGTCAGATGTTAATGCAAAGGGATTATTCTGCAGCCGGGTTATGGACTGATGAAATTCCCCGTGCGTACAATCCGAATGCTGGTCGCTCTCTTAAGTACTCTAGCAGATTGCTAGAGATTTTTGAGGTAGACAAAGTTGTTTCAGATTATTTTACTGCTATTTTATTTTATTACACGTACCTAATGTGGTCACATATAAAGAGTATAATATGAAAATACTAGAAACAAGAAGCAGGTTTTGTACATGGAATTTTTTATGTAATTCCGTGTGTTTCACTTCTGGACATAACCTTCATGAATAATAAAATATTTGGCCTTCTCATGTGCATTTCTAAAGCAGTTGGAGCTCTGCAAAATGACCAGATTGTTTTCCTGTATTGTAAATGCTAGTATAACTCTATGCTGTTCTGTGACATTTGTTTAAAAGGCTGAGAAATGTCTCATTCATTCATGCTTTGTTCTATTATTATTATTGTCTTCCTAGTCCTGCAAGCAGCAAGCATTCTTTTGAAAAAACACATATAACATTTACAAATAAACGGCCCAATTTTGTTTCACTTTCCTTATTATGTGGCATTTCTGTAAGATGGTTAAACGTGATTGTTCAACGTAGGCTTTCACAAGAGCTTAAAAGATTTCCGTGAGTAGTTGACACATACTGCTTTGCCTCTCATTTCTTCATGAGTCTGGTTTTTTCTATCCCGTCCTCTTCTCCATTTTGAATGCAAGGTAGGCAGATAACCCTAAAAAGAGGTATTGTTCTGATCAAAGTGATAAAAATAGCAAAAATTGCGGGGCCCCTCTCATATTATTTTTAATCTAAATATCTGTGCTGTTCTGCTGACAAGTCTATTAGTGCATCCTCACCAGTTTTCACGTGAGAGCACTGTATTTGCCATGTGTTTGCTTACTAGTATGTGCAAGTATTAACTGAAACTCCGGCATCATTGAATACTTAATTTTTGCCAAATTTTGGATGCTAGCCTTTCATCTTCTAAGGATAAACTAAGTTTATTTTTAAACTGAACTCACTATCCACGGCATTTTAACATTTTTCCATTATTAATATAGAAACTATGCGGGCCACTGGTAAGGAAAAGTCAAATATAAACATCCCTTTTCCAGTTTTCGCTGCCAAATATGAGCAGCTTCTGTACAAGATAGAATTTTAAAATGCAATAAAGCTGGAGGTCTGCTTCCTACAACTCTGCATAGCAATGGTGACCTCTTAAATATAATCAAGAGCCCATTTTGCCCCTGGTCTGCTCCAGTCTTGGGTTTGAATTGCAAATGGGAAATGCAGGATTGACCTGTTGAGAGGTCACTGTGGTGTGTGTAAGGTCCTTCTTTAATATGATAGTAGAGATTGAATGGGGCTCTATTTCCATCCCTTGTTCATTTGTGGTACAGTATTTCAAAGCAACAGAAATAGTTTTCAGAGGATTCTTATGAGTGATAGCAAATAATTGTTAATAGATACAGCATGGCAGCTTTATTTTATATCTGATACAGCACTCTTTTTTTTCTTCTTCTTTCTTTTCTTTTTCCCCTTTTTTTTTTTTTTTTTTTTGGTAAAGGCTGCTTTTTCCATTTCACAAATGGACCATGGTGGTCAAGGCACTCTGTTATTGGCTCGTTTGAAGCTTAACTACATAGAATTAGGAAGAAGGAGGAATATGAATGGTACCGTCCTCAACTTTCAGTACGGAGAATGTAACTTGCTGAAAGCTTCTGGATAAGACAATTTGTATAAATGGTTGGGCACTTGGCGTTAATGTATTCAACATTATTTTACTTACTAGAGCCCTCTGTGGCTCTAGTTGTCAATGGACTGTTGTCAGTGCTTTCTGAGCAGTACAGCTAGAAACATCTCATTTGGCGGTTTATAAAATAACCTGAAGAATCCTTCTAGACGTTCTGGAATGTGCTTTTTGCTCTTCCAATAGACAGTATTTGTAATCCATTACAAAAGTTCCCCTAGAAGAATGATGAATGCTTATTTAAACAGAAGAAAACCTCATTCTGTTTTCAGGGTAAACCTTACATATCTGTAAATATATATCTTACTCATTCTCTGAAGTTCCTCCTAGGCAGAAGAGATTTCACCTGAGCAGACAGTTGTTAGGGGGAGCACTGTTTATATACAGAGGTAATTATGGAGTGTGATAGATCAATGTCATTCTGTCTTTCCAGTAATCTGTAAAGTATCTTTTTTCCTCAGGAAAAAGGTGGGTTTGGTTTTAGTAACATATTTAAATTATAGTTTCTTTTCATTAAAAAGTCACTGAAACATTGCTAGGCTTTTGCATTTCTGGAGAATTTATTCCAGTAATGAGTAACTAACTCATCACCTTCCATCTCTTTCCATTCTTTGGGAGGGGATAGGTCTCACATTTTTTGTTGTTATCCTGAATAACATATATGACTTAAGCTACTTCAGGAATGTCTTGCTGGCTTACACCAAATCCCTTTCTTGGGGACGTGCTGGAAGTGACAAGTCACATTGCGGTCATCTCTACGCAGTACGACACAACCAAGCTGGTACCCTGACCCGAGTGGAAGCACCAGCACTGCTCTCAAAAGCAGTGTGGAAGTACCAGACAGCATTCCGGCTGGTAAATCCTCTCCCTTGGTTGGGATGCACCGGTCTGCCTGGCCTTGCTTTTAGCACCAGGAACGGGCGCTGCTCTTTTAAGGCCTGCCTGCACCATGAGCCACTGCAGTTCTTCGGTCATTTGTAGTTCTCAAGCTGAAGCGCTGCTTTTATAGTAGATGTTCTGCGAGCCCTGATCCCTTTCTGAAGCTGAAGTTCAGAATCGGCGGGTCCCGTTGTCTTATTTGTGGTTTTATCTCTGTCTTGTGCTCCCCACTGAGTTCTGAATTAACTATTCCAAGTCCGTTAGTGGACCAGGGGTGTCGCGGGCTGCTTTGAAGGATTGTCATCCTCTTTCCGGTTATAGAATTGCCAAACACTTTGACGTTTAATCATTTTAAAGCTACTTGCAGCTTTTACTCGGGGTGTTTAAAATCAGGTTTCTCTGTTTCTTTAGCTCAAATGTGTTTTCACTGAGGGTAGAAAACGAACTTTTGTGAAGCAAATTTTGCTTTGATGACTGAAGCTGTGTTGTTGATTTCTCTGCCTTTTGGGGATTTCGAAAAAATGGAGAGGTATTAAATAATTTAATTCTCATATTTTATTAAGTAAATTTAAAAAAAAACCACAACACAATTTTGACTGAAATCTGCTGCAGTTCTTTGGAAGTCTGTACACCAGAAGCAGTGGAAATACACTTTAGGAACATGTTATCTTTTGTGTGCACTTAAGTCATTAGAGAGGTGAGCAGATCTACAGCAGTGAAAGCTGCAAAGATTTGCTCTGTATCTATCTCCTCCCATTCCCCTGATAGCCACACTTCTGCGTCCGTTTTACATTTTTCTGGAAATTTTGCCTGGATTGGCAGACGCTTTGCTTCCCGTTGATTCGCAGCTCGTGGTTGCCTTGGTTGGAGCCACAGCTCCAGCTGGAACTGGGAAAGTTCCGCAGCACTGGGAACGTCCTGTTCACTGCGGGTCGGGTGGCTTTGAACGTGCGCCTTTATGGCATGTACGTAACAGCCCTGAAGCTCAGTGCGCATGGCTATACCTGCACAGAAATATGAAAATACAGTCTATATTTAATGTCATTACATTGCAGCACCGTACGCTGCTGCCATATGTTACGTGATTCCCAAACTGACCAGATCCCTTGGTAGCTTGTTGCTGTGTTGGAGCCGAAGGATGAGTTTGACAGATGCTTACCTTTCTCGTCCTTGAGTTGTTTTGGGGCTCTTTGTTACTAATTCAGGGTGCTTTGTTGAATTTTTTTAAAGTCAAGGTGGCATTGTGCAGCTGGAGGGCAGGGGGAGGAAAAAGTTTTTCTCTCTGGTTTGACCCTAACAAGTTAATTTCCCCGCGATCCGTGTGCCCATATTGGGGAACCACTGCTCTACCAGCTGGATCTAAAAAGGTCTCTCAGCTTCTCTGTGGAGCAGACAAAGCCCCTTAGAAAGTCCATCCAGCTTTTTGTTTCATTTGACCTAAACACATTAGGTCAGTCTGTGTCCAAAAGAACCATTTCTAATTGGCCATCAGCTTACATGTCTCATTATTGTACCTTAGCAAGACGGAAACTCGAGGGGGCATGTCAAAGGTCAGTGAATCAAAGCAATGTCTATGTCAGCAGCCAACCTTAGGTCAGTCTTGCAGAGCTACAGCGTGTGCAGGTTTCTCTCTATATTTACCAAGCATTATTTCCTTGACATTGTTGCGAAGAGATGTAAGGTTTGGGGCCCACTGCGTTACAGACTATTTCTCAACTGACTTTCAAACTCTTTTTCTCCTTGTCTGGTTCCTTATGTCTGCATGCCTTTGTCTTTTTCAAACCTATGTTACATATACCATACACACACTTGCCAAGTCTTCTAACCTAGGTTGATGGGTCACTTTACTTCTGAAGATGAGGACTAATGTCAACAGCAAAAGCAAAACAGAAAAGCATCCTGCTAGGCAGCAGTTTGTTTTATGCAGTCTCCTGAAGGCATGTTCAGTGTACACAAGCTCAGAGATAAAGCACAAAGCTAACTAAGCTGTGAGTTTCATCTCTCCTTGCCACTTCCACAAGTAGCTGTTCTGCACAGATAAATCTGGGAAGTATGTAAATAGAATTACTGGTTTTGTTCAGCTTTGCAGAAAGCAGAATCGCCCCGTTCCTAGGTCTCTGTTGAATTTCTTCCTAGAATAGAAATTTTCAGCTGGGGGGGGGGGGGGGTTCCCCATATATATTTTCTGGCTTTTGCATGTTTAAGTCAGACATTGTGTTGAATGTGTCTGCATGCAACACTGGTATTAGGAGGAGAGAGTGGTCGTGTGCGAGCTCTGACTGACAAAGTGCAACGAAATGTTTCATTCTAATGATGTTTTCTTTTCTGTATTTGGTTTCCTTTCCCCTAACATCAAAACTGTTAGTCAGCTTTATCCTCTAGTGTCTCCTTTGTGCCCCTGACCCTTAATCAAGAGTGTTCCTGGCCATGCTATTCACCTTTTCCTACCGCACAGGACATTGCTGAGAATGGGTGTTCTGCAGCACCGGAGGAATCTCTGCCGAGGACAGCGCCATCTCCGTTGGTTGAAAAGAAGGACCCTAAATTAAGAGAGGACAGAAGACCAATCACAGTACATTTTGGTCAGGTATGTCCTAGTGTTAGGTTTCTTTAAATTGCGTGACTCAGCAAAATCAGTTCAGAGAAAAGTCACAGTCATGAATACGCCAATTGTTTCATTATTTTTTTGTAACTGGATTATGTTATTTTAGAATTATTTCTGTTTTATCTGTGTAAATGGGATTCTAAAATCTGATTTGTCTGGAGTTTAGTGATTCCTTTTGTTCACACAATGATTTTGAGGAAAACGAATTCTGTGTGAATGGAAGGAGAAGCACAATTATTATAGCACTTTTACCAACTCTTCTGCTGGGTTTTGGCATGCACAGTGCTGTAGCCCTCAGGACTGGGGATGTATAATTTAAAATGTCCTCTGTTATCTAGCCAGATCATTAGTGTCAATGTGGAATATCCCACTATTAAAGCATTTTAACATTCTTTGAAAATTAAATGTGATGAACTAAGATGGAAAAATCAATTAATAGCTTATTAATGTACTCTCTATTTCAGTATTGACAGCTGAGTAATACACATTAGTGACGATGTTTCTTTTGATATGTCTACAAAATAGTGTGTTTTGTTGTGTGGGTTTTTAAGAGCTAGTTATTTAGATAATGTGGTTGCTGTGATTCTTCTGGAAAAACATGCAGTATTTACTATCAGTTTGCCTATTAAGTGTAGCCTGACTCAAAAAAATAACGTTATTTCTGTGCACAGTTCTCTTTTCCTTCCCTCTATGTATTTTTTATAGTATTATGATCAGAAGGCAGGAGCGAATATCTAATTTATTCTTAGGGAACATAGTGTAATTTTCAACAATTGTAAAGTATTGGCAATTATAAAATGTGAAGCAAACCAGAGTTTTAGATAAGTATCTATTAATAGAAGCTAGTCAGTAGAGCTGCACCGAGTTTTAGGTATTAGGGCTACACGAGAGATAATCATTGCTCAGAGCAATATTGTCTGTGTCAGTTTAGCATTAGGATTGTTTCTTTCAGAACTTTCAGCACTCTGCTAAATGTAAGTTCTTGGAGACTTCTTTTTTTTAACCAGATTCTCTTCCAATTAAATATTTGCAGTAATGATTTATTTTTCACTTACTTTCTGTGCCAATACGGTTGGGAGGCATTGAGGCTACTGGAGAAATGTAGCCATCTAGCTCTCGCAGGAAAACGTTACATTTCATTTAAAGCAGTCAGGAGGCCAGATAAGATTATAATCTACTTTCAGTTTTTTCCTTTAGATTTTTGTGAAGGGTGGATTGTTCAAACATTTTGGTAGATTAATGGAAATTGAGAAATCGAGTGGAAAGTGCAAATTTAAATTCATGACGTCTTCTAACGGTCACTTTCAAATTTTTTA
This sequence comes from Rhynochetos jubatus, assembly GCA_027574665.1. Classification (NCBI taxonomy): domain Eukaryota; kingdom Metazoa; phylum Chordata; class Aves; order Eurypygiformes; family Rhynochetidae; genus Rhynochetos; species Rhynochetos jubatus. The sequence goes on from CM050671.1 coordinate 1,671,049, forward strand.
ATGATCGCTTTCTCTGTGTCGAAAGAAACACACATCAGCTTTGCTGAACCACTGGCTGTGGTGAAAGGCTCGCTTGCTAAATGCTTATTACTGTCATTACATTACAAACGTCGGTTCCCAAAAAATGATCTTTCTTAGCAGTTGTAGGGCTATCTCACAGCCTTTGTCCTTTCACGGGGCTTTCTTTCCTGATAGCCCAATGCCAAAATGAAAATTAAGTAATACTTTCATTCAGAAGGAAACGATGTTCAGGTTTATGAAATATAAATTAAGGCTTTGGGGAGGAAAAAAGCCGCAACATTTACTGTTTAAATGGGAGATGGCTTCTAACTAGTGATTAAAGGGAGAGATTTTAGTGTCACTTTTAACTCTGTCTAGAATACAGTAGGTGGGAACAATTAAAAAGCCACAAGAACTCTGAAATAAGGGCTGTTTGTGCATTCACAGTTCTTATAAACTGAAGAGGATGAAAGAGGCTTTTTTCTCATTGTCACTTGCTTTCTATGTCTGCTGGTATTATGCTAGTGTATATGGCAAAGGCAGACTTTTTTAAAATGCATGCATGCGGATTAGGGTCAAGCCCCGTGTATCAGTAATGCAGTAAGCCTCGTCCATACCACTGCAGTGAGAGAGCCTACCAACAGCAGCGAGATGCTTTAATTGAGACATGCTGTCAAAGTGACAAACACATTTGCATACAGTCTATTTATTTTCGTTGGAAAGGTCTGCAGTCTGCTGTTGGTTGAACATTCTTAATCAGCTCGCTGTAAGTGAGCCGGCAGCTAGCTGTCCTATGCTAGGTGCTTCTCTTCATTACATGACAGATTAGCTAAAGGGGGATGGGCTAGCAAGCCAGCAGCAACCTTTAATTTTAACTCATTATCTCTCACCCTATAGTGAGGTAGTTTCTAGTTTTTCCAAATACAGTGGTGTATCTGCAGTCATTAGGCTACAAAAAATACCAGTAAAATATCTTTAAACACCTTTGAATGTATAGCACCTCAGCTGATTGTTCTCAAAAATTCAGCAGCAATTATCTAACGGTATGAGATTCCGAAGCGTTGTACCTCATTCTGGCGAGTGGTTATCAGGCATTGTTTGAGAGGGGCGCTTACTGTGGAATTGTTTTAACAGTGGGTGCTGTAACAGTAAGACACTGTGGGAAAGCTCTCCTTGATGGTGAAAAGAAGGATTTTGGCAAGATAGCCTAGGGCATTGTGATGAAGATTTAAACAAAGTGTTCTGAAAAGACTACGAGGAGACCAAAGCGGAAGGGTGTGCCCACAGCTTTTTCTCCCGTTTGACTTCGCATGCTTTTTGGTTTACTCCGGGTGTAATATTGACCCTCAGATCAACCAAAGGCAGAGAACTGTCATCATGGACTCTGGGCCAATACAACTGCACTCAACAAGTTGCAATAGCAACATGGGCAACCCAGGCTTAATGAGTGAGGAGAAGAGGGAACCATTTTCAAGCCAAGGAAAAGATTGGAATGAATAATATCTAGTACTGAATAGTGCTCTCTGTGTTGGGGAAAAGTGAGGTTAATTACAGTAGAGATACAACACTACAGAGAACATCCTTCATGAATGTCGTACAATTGCTTGTTTCCTTCCTGCTTTTTGTCTTAAAACCTGACCAAAACTTACTTAGAGCATGGGGAGACACACGGCCGTAGGTGTCCTGGGGACCCTTCCCAGTGGTGCCAGGCAGGGCAAGGCCCCGTGAGCCCACTAAGGGGCACAGGGCAGAGCGGGACCCCTAGTACAGGTGATGGGCAACTCAGGCGCTTGTAGCTTTTGCTTCCCTGCATAAAGTCCCATTTTTTAGGTGGAATGCGCATCCTTATCTTTGTCATTTTCAGCTCTTTGGAGAATAAGCACTACAGTGTGTCACTGTGAATGTTTTGAACACGCTCCTTGTCCAAGCAAGCAGGTGTTAGGGGATACTTTGACAGGACCTACAGCTTGAAGCATCGAGGACTGTTGTGGTGCTGGATGTGTGTGTTCAGGCTTGGTTTAGCGGGGCTTGAGTTGTGTGTTTCTGCTAGAAATTCTGCCTTCCATCACGGAGCGGTTGGCGGTGGCGAGCTCCAGTGCCAAGGATGCTGCGCAGAGCGTAACGTTCAGCAGTCTGACATCTCGGCTGCTTTGTGATTTTCATTCACTGATCGATCCGCATTGCAGATCAGTTGTCTATTTCAGAAGTATGTTGTTTGAGGAGCTCTTAATAGTTCTACACCTTAAACAAACATGACAGTTTATAAATTGCCTTTGTGCCACAAAAAAACCCAAACCAAAACCACAAACCAACCAATCAAAACCCAATAAAGTGGGTTTGGTTTTGCAAGATTGAACTATCCTGATCAGGTGTCTTGAGGGTTTTGATTTTTAAAGTTTTTGGAGACAGAAGTCTCAAATATCTCAGTCAAGTATTTGAGTGAGTGATATTTGTACATGTGTGTGTTATAGCCAAAAAGCAGAGAGGCTGGAAATGCAGGTACATATCCTTAGTGCTGGTGATTGTCTAGCTGTTTCAAGTAGCACAAGCAGCTCTCCAAAATACCTTGCTGAGTTTTTAATGAGCAGCAGCCTTTCTCAGTTCTCTTACGTTTTGGGTTTTTTTTTTTTGCATTACCTAAGCAAAAGAAACAAAACAAAACCCCTTTATAATGCATAAAGCTATGATTTTGCTAAGGGAGAAAGGTAGGTTAACATCTGAATCTGATATTTCAGAAGCCTTTTCCCTCCAGAAGACAGTTCTTAACTATTAGGTGACTAGTTCACCGGCTGTGGCTACGGTAAACACCTGCCGTGGCTGTGTACCACAGCCAGGAGAAGAAATGCTCGATGGTTTTTAGGGTTTGCTTAGATGAGTGGACACATTGACAGGTCCCTTTAGCTACTGCAGTTGTGTGTCCTGGTGTGTGCTCGTGCGGCTCTGTTACAGCCTGTGCTAGTGGACAGGCTGAGGTTGTGAGTGTCGCGGGGTCAAACAGAGCACCTGCCATTGGGCAGAGTTGCAGCCCTCTTCTTGCGGGAATAAAGGGAATACTTAAGGAAGCTTCTGCTTCTACCCACACAGCTTCAGAACCCCTCCACCCCTCTCAAGCCTTGGTGCTGTCTGTCTGAAGCGTTGCACTGCCTGCTTCCGCAGGAGCCTCCTGGTTCGTACAGGGGCACCTATGCCCAGTCTTCCCATCAGTCTCTGAGAGGGGAGATCAGCACAGGACCGGGTGAGCCTGGATTCCTGAAAAACAAATTTATACTTAGTATACTTACTTCTTCCTCTGGAGCTTTTACACAGTCAGTAGGACAACTGATGTAGTGCAATTAAAACAAGAAATGATAAGGTGCCAGAAACATCATTTGTTGGAAAAGGGTATCATTTCATTAGAAGCAAGTTATGCTGGCAGCTCGGTTCAGCTCTCTAATTGTTTCTATTATAATTAGAATGTCTTTTGTCAGCTTAGGTGTGTTTATGTTTCCGTGGCTTATTGCTATTTGCCAGCAAATAGAATATTTTATTCCATTTATGTATCAAAAGGTAAAGCTTAATAAAATACAAAAGACTCCTCTAAGTATGTCTTTACTTAAGAGATTCATATTCAGTAGTCAATCATATTCCATTCTTGATGCAAATCAGTATTCTGGAGGCTAATGTAAATAACTACGAAACAAATGGAAAATATATTCGTGTATAAAGCAGCTTATCTGACTGTGAAACGACTGGTCCAAGTTCTCTTTCCAGCTGATTCTTGCTGCCGTTAAACTTTCGTGGGCCATGAAATGGAAATTGCCGGCTTATTTGCTGGTTTGACCATTTGCTGTAAACGAACACGTTCGTTTCTCCCATTCACGGTCTGCACTGAGACATGCAGAACAAACTCTGATTTGTAGGGCAGGTTTCTTCTCCAAGCAGATTAAACGGCATTAAGAGGTCAGGGGGAAGATGGGGAGAACACCAGCCAGCTACATTCCAGAAATGCAGAACTGGATCGCTGAGGCCAGAGGCGAGCAGAGAGAGGGATTATCTCCAGGGTAGAATGGATGCAGTAGGGAAGGGAGGAAGGCTCCTTTGCCAGACCCTGTGACTCCCTTCACACCCAGGTGCATTGGAACAATAGCAGATTCCCCCGGATCACAGCAGGCATTGTGTGGCACTGAGGTAGAAACCAAAGGGGAAAGGGGAAAACAAGTTCATTTTCTGATATTCATGCCACTGTATGGTACGGTTGCAAAGCCAGCCTCCTGCTCTTGACACTCTGAACTGTTCTGACAATAGAGATACCTTCATTAAGAAAATGAGCTTCCATTCCCCTCTTCCCCACTGATGAGCAGTTTGCTCTCCCTGTTCCTTTGTGCTGGGCCACATAGTTCTTCCCTCTCTCCATTTGATTTTTTTTGCGGATGTAGCAGAAGTATGAGCCTAGTTCTTTGAATTTAGTTTGTCTTCAGAAAGCGTATTTTCTACCCGCACTTCTTCTCACTCCTTTCGTTGACTGTTCCTTTCAGAAAGGAATTCACCATTGCTCAATAAAAGTCACCTGGCGAGAAAGGCAAATGCATTGGCCCAGAGCGTGTGTCCATCTATGGTCTGCCGGAGACTACTCGAATGTCCCGTCAGGTTATTAGGAGACAGTGCTCTTGAAGGAATAGAACTGATGTCGGCGGACAAGAAAATCATTCATTTGGTTGAAATTCTGCTTTGTGGTGTGCGAGATTTGCAGAAATGGCAATCCATGGGCTAGGAGTTACCTGACTACAAGGCTTGCACTCTTGTCATGCGTGTAAATATTTGACAAGTGAGACCTGGTGCTCTCTTTAGGAAGATGTGCACCACCTGCAGGGCATACCCAAAGGTTACTGCCTCTCATGCACTCACTTGCCAGTATTTTCTAATGAGCAAGCAGACAGCTATGTCTTCTTCAGCTACTGCAGCAACATAGGATGTAGGTAGCTCCTGCAATGTAGGGATTGATGCTTCGCAGTAAGAGTGTGTGGCTCCAGTCCTGCATCCAGCGGATGTGCTCATCCACGAAAACGCACATTCCGGATTACGGCTTTTAGTGTTTTCCAACTGTCTGAGCATTTCAAGTGCTTCTTGAACAGGGATGTTCAGAATAAATTTACTGCCCCGGGTACATGCAAGTCAGATGCCATAACACTTGGATGTATGGAAAAATACTGTGGTTGAGTCGACCTCCTAGGGCTCTGTGACAAGCCATGGCAGCTGTAACATGTCTGCAGAATTTTCTTGTTAGTCCTGTTGTGTTGAGGAACCCATAAATAGCTTGTAGAGACTATCTTGGTCCATCACTGCTGGCATGTGGAAGAAGAACTGCGCTTGATAAATAATACATACGTATAAAATAAATACATCAGTACATGCAAGGCTAACCAAATCACCTGGATTGACAACTTGAGGAAAGCTCCGAGGGTCTTATGGGTGACTTGCTTAGTCTATCAATGTAGATCAGCATCCAGAAGCTTCTTATGTATTACTTATGAAGTTGAGACGTGCAGTTAGGCCAGAACTGTCTGAATTGACCTCTGGGCCCCTGGATTAAACCAGAAGATTAAAGGGAGAGAGTATGTGAAACATGATTCTTCTAACTGCTAGCCTCAACAGTGATTGCTTGTTTGGCCAGGCGTTCTTTGGGTTTGCCCGTCAGAACTGGACTGATGAATACCAAGTAAAACGGTTGCAGAGTGCCGTGCTGCAGAGAGAGGAGCCGTGTACTTGGGTGTGTTTGCATGGAGGAGTATCCCCCTAATTATGCAGACTTCCCCAGTGAGTGATGAAGCTGAGTGAAGCTGATAGTCAGTGCTGTTTATAGAACTCCTTAAATGAGAGACCATCTCTTCTTCCCCCCCCCCCCCCCCCCAGCCCCATACAAGTATTCTGCTTCCTAGAGAAGAATAGCTGTTAAAAGATAATAAGGGATATGTCCATTTTCCAACATTTTAAATCATGTGGGTTGCATCATCTCCTTGATTTGAATTCCAGTATCAGGCCCACGGAAAGCCCAATGTAAAGTTGGCAAAATGACCTGTTAAAACAAGAAAACACACAAAATAGCACAGCTTTTTTCTTTAGATTTAATATTGCATTGCTGGATTTTCCAGTATTTTAAATGAAAAATATATGTAGTTAGTTCCATGTTGACAATGTCCTTGAGGATTTGACAGTGAGATTTTCCAGCAGTTGCTCTTCGTTAGAATCCTGGTGGTGTTTAATAAGGCAGCCGAACTGCTGGCACCTTCGGTTCTTGTTTGTTCTCCGAGGGCTCGGGGCTGCTGCAGTAAGCACATCGACCAGGGCTGATCATTACAAGGGCGTACGCCACCATGAATAAAAATGTCACACGTTTTCCCATCTCACAGCGGTACAAAATGTCAGTCCTGTCAAACAGACATTGCAGGTAGCAGTGAGCAGTCAGTACAAATTGGGAAGCCGAATATTCCCCCAGCTTTCTGATATTCTTCATTTGAAGCAGAAGAAAAACAGTTGTTAACCTATTAGCTGTGATTTTAAACTCTGCTGAGATAGTAGATGGATAGACTTTAACACATGGGGATAAATATATTCCTGGGGTCTGGGTTTTTTTGCAACGTCTCTCCATCCATGTATGTTGAGAAACAGAATGAAAACAAGCCGCCGCAAAATATACCTCATTTTGGTAAAAGTCCTTTAGAAATTTGAACATCATCTCAATGAGATTCTCTCTCAAACCCTTCCCTGTTTTATCTCTGAATAGTTCTGAAAAAACCCTCCTTGCTGTTTTGCTGGTAATCCAGAAAGGGCATGCTTCAGTGAGTTACGGGAGTTTTCTTCCGTGATCCTTTCATCATGCAGTAACGGACAATCGTGGTTTTATTCTCGTTCTGTACGAATGAAAGTTAGGCTGCTTTCAGGCCAAGGCATATTATGCAATGTAGATTCCACAGGATACATTATTTTCTGGGTGTTAGATGTGCCTTAGTACCGGGAACATACCTGTGTGTTCACTGAGTTACCCAGCTAGGATTGAGGCATGGATGTTGGCAGTGCAGGGTCCAGAAAAAACATGAGGTGCAAAGGAGGTGACAAAGTACCAAAGAAATAGCAAAAAATGGTACTAAGCTACCAGTGGTTGTCACTAAGGGACAGGGAGAGCAGGTAAAATGGGCTGCAGTGGTCTGTGTAAGAGTGAGTATCTCAAAGAAATGTACTTAGAAGTCCATTCTCTAAGTAGAAACTTGTGTTTTCTGGTACCACCTCAGAACAAAATAACCAGTGTATGCACTGAAGCATCGTTGCAAATCACCCCCTTACCCAAACAGCACTGACTGCTGAAGGAACTTGCAAAAGCAACACTCGTGTCAGAGCACTACAGAAAGAGCAGAGCCAGTAGAAGGTGGCTGAAGGAACGCAGCCTGCTCCTGGCTGATCCTGCACGATCCAGCCTTGCTACGGATAAACAAAATAGGAAACAAAATGCGTGCGGGTTTTTTTGAACCAGACTGACTCTGGATTGAATTCAGTGTTTTGTGTTCTATAGGCCTCTGTTTCACATGGGGAGAGATGCTGCTACCTGCAGCTTAGCTGACAGTGGGTTTCAGACTGTGGGCTGCGGGCCCCCAGGATCTGTGCCGGGTCAACCAGGGGCTGTTGGCAGTCACCCCCTTTGGAAAATGTCAGGGGTCTTCAGACTCAAAGTGTTGAATAATACCAGTTTAGTAGTTAGGGGGTTTGGTATTTTTATGGTGTTTTAGAAGAACTGAGGGCATGTGTAAATGGGAGGAGGTCAGGGTTTATTTCCAGTTGCACAGCAGATAAAGACCAAAATAGAACTAATTGGTTGCAATCTCAGATTGTATTGATAACATCTTTTGTGGGTTTGTACTGCTTGTTTGCGTAGTATGTGAACTGTCACTGGAGCTAGGAAGTCATCCTAAGTCTTGACAGGTCTTTAAACCACAGATACCACCGCAAGTTAACCACTACTACGGAACGTTCCTCCCATCAACACCCTGTAAGAACACATGCTGCTTTAGGGCACGGCCTGAGTACATCTGTCCGCTCAACACTGACATCACTCGCAGGAAAATATGTCCTGCTAATTCCCAATATTATTCCTTTTTTTCTGTGATTGCAAACAAAAGAGATAGTGTCCTTCAGTTCTACAGCCAAGGGGGTGATTAATTGAGCCATGTGTTTTTAAAATAACATTGGTTGTGAACAGCGATGATCCACAGCAGTGTAACCTTGGGTTTAGGATTGTCTGTCCCTGGCACTCTCCATAACAAGCAGATTGTAGGGTGCAGCTAAGAGGCCTATTTGCTTCATCCTGGTGGAACCTTTTAACTTAACAAGATACACATGATCCTGATACCATAGTCCTGCTTTCATTCTTGGTTTTAGGAGACATCTGCATCTGGTTAGTGCCATCTAAGTCCTGAAGTGTGGTATGTTGTACATTATAATATTTAATATTCTTTGAAGTTAGCTATTCTGGGATTGTTTGCACAGTATGAGATTCATAGATGGACATCATCAACACTGCCAAATGAGGATGAGTTATCAGCGCTCTGTGTCTAGATGCACCATAAAAAGGTATTTTTTATGCTTGATGAGGAAGGGCAGAGTTTGTCTCAGCCATGAGAGAGGGGAAGCAAAGGTAGACTTTCAGAAAACCCCTTTCTTCCGCTTTAGTAAAGAGTGAATTTCCTCTCAGTGTCTTTGGGATGGATCTGTGCATCATTGGCAGGATCCCACCACACCACGTATGACTCAGATGCCTGAAATAAAGATCCTTATTCAGATTTAGGGGAAACAGGAGCTTATAGGCACCTTCTCTTACTGTCTAGTTCTCTGTGATGTAACAGAAGGTACAGAGTTTCTCATTAAACTAATCAGAGTGTTTAATTCTAGCAATCTCTGTCCCCTTCCTAAATTGTTGGCACAGCTATAGGCATTGCTACAATTTTGCCAGATTCATTCTACCTTCCCATTCTACAAATATGGCTCAAAGAATGAGGCATCCCTTAAAACATAGAGATTATTTTTATCACAGGACCCAGCAGATTTCTGTTGAAGTATTTCAGAGTGTAAATTAAAAATATATGCTGTAAAGCATACACTGTTCTTGTCATCCCGGTTTGTGAGCTGTGCATAGGGGAGTATGTAAAAAGTAGTGTGCGCGCTGCGCAGGGATCTGGATGGATAATAAAACAGCTGCCTCGCAGGTTCCGTCTGCTTTCTGTACTGAATCTTTCTAGGTACCATACATTTTTCAGTGTTGTTATTTGCTCCCTTTTTTTTAATTGAGTGTTCAGTTGAGGTCCAGCATGTTCTTCCAAAGTCAGCACTTCAGATCTTTTGCAGGATGATATGTTTGAGCACATTCAGGAGAGTGCATCTCCCCTGTGGCTGATTGGCTTTAAAACATCCTAGCAGTTTTAAAACCAGTCCTGAATTTCTGAAGGAAATAAGATATTCATGTACAAAAACTTTCCTTTGGAAATTATGAGAAATACCCCTCACTACTAACTGAGAAAGAGAAATGCATTTCTGTATGTACTGACAAACCAGTTTTCATCTAGCTGTGTTTCCTTCATGCGTTTTTTCTCGTTGCACTTGTTGCTGCACATGAAATAGCACCACTGATTTACTGATAAAGGCTGTTTTGAACACCACTTTTAAAAAGAATCTCAACACACATCCACATTTAGTTTGAGATAATGTTCTGCTCATGAGCTGTCAGCTCACAGACCAACAATGATCTTTTTGTAATGTTTTCTCTAGTATAAAACCCTTAATAGCTGCATTGTGAAAGTCCCTTGGGTGTGTAATAGCTACTTTATGAGATGTAGGATCTGTAATTTTTTTAAAGTATTTTTTACAGCGTAAAAGTGAATATAAGATTTTTCTTACTCTAGCATCTCATAACTTAAAATCACTTGTCTGATAATTAGTGAAACAGTGCCGGATCTGGAGTCATAAAATCGGCTTTCTGCAAATTTTCTGTCTTGTTGCTTCAGAAGTATTTAGAACAAGACAATTAAGAAAACATCTGGAGGAAAAAGGTGTGCTGCTAAACAGCTATTGGTAAGAAAGTGCTAATTTAGACAGTTCTCCCCTTCACAGAAAAAACTATAGTATATACATTTAGGAACATAGCTAAAATAGCAATTTAGCAGCTTTTAGCAATGTAGCCGCGTGCCGGTTTGCACCCATTCATCCTTACAGCACAGGTAATTAAGTTGATATTCCAACACCGCTTCCCCTACTGACCTTTTAAAAACGACGTGTTTTGCTGCATTAACAAATTAACTTCAAATAAGTGGCTTTTCCAGTAAATATGGTCTTTGTATAGTTTGAATGTACTTGCTTATCCCATCCTGGTGACAGATAGTAACATCAACATTAAAAATAAAGCTCTGGTAAAGGGCAAGGAACTGTTATCTCCCGGAGGACCTCCACGTCAGTTCCTCCTCACTGCCCTTCGCCTGTGCTTTCCTGTGCCTCACAGTACTGATTTAAACTGTACTGGTTCCCTATCCATATTTAATGGAGACAACACGCTGCTGTGAATATGTAGTTTTGTCTTATTCTGTTCAGCTCTCTCTGGAGTTCGGAAGTGTAGGATGTGGTGCAGTACATACAAGACCTCAAAATGAACTTTATTTCTGGTAGCACTTAGTGGATAAGAGAAATTTGAATCCCAGTGTTGGATCTGACTGGCTCGTTACAAGTACTGAGGTCAGAGTTGCGAGAGTTAACACGATGCCTGTTTTAAAGTCCAAGAGTCGCGGAAGTTTCTACACGTTTAATCTTTTCCCAAAGCAGCATTTGTATCCTTATTGTGGAAACACATAGAATATTCTTTTATCAGAGATGAAAGCTTAATCCTATTTAATATTTGAATCTCAGCTGGAAAAAACATTGCAGCGACAGGATAAGGACAGGATAGTAATTAGCTCCTGGGAAGGAGTGGTTTCTTGTGATGGAGTAGATGTGCCTGTAACCATCACCCAAAGAAAACTGCCTCTGATAGTAGCATCAGGAAACGACTGATAGAGGCCTTTTGTGTACAAACATCAACTACGTGTTCTCCTGCTTTACAACCACTGTTTTGTAGTTAACTCAGCCACTGTCTCCAGTTCAGTATTAACCTTAAACCCCGTAGTTTTGGACTGCGGGACTAGTTGGTTCCCTTCAGCTCAGCATAGGGAGGAAAGAGTCTGCATTGGTCCAGCTCCTGGGAGGATCGTGTGCCTGCACGACTCTAGGAGCAGATGCAGTTTTTGCATGCGCTGCTCATAGATCTATGCATCATCGAAAATGAGACTTCAGCATTTGCCTTTCTGCTTGTTCTGAAAGCACTGCTGGGATCTCATTTTAGGAGGGTATTTGGCTGAGTTATAACTCCTTTCCTTCACCAGACCTGCCCCCCACCCCGGTGTTATGCACCCTGTGTGCTGACCTGCATATAAGCAGGAACCTAGTGAGAGAAATCCTACCTCTGGTATGTACACCAAATAACTGCTGCTAGATTCTGCATCAGGAACATGCCATGGGTCTGTGACACGCTTTTCTTCAGGTAGTTTGAAGAAAAGAGTGTCTTCTCTTCGCCGGGGTTTGCTTGAAACTCTTGGCTTATACGTGAATATAAAGGGTAATTTTTATTTTCACTTACCTAGAGCTAAAAAGATACTTGTGCATGGATATTCTTCAGGTCACATTAGTAACTCAGCTCAAAAGGGTACCGATATCGGCAACTCTTTTAACCCAAAGCATAGTTTTCAGACACTCCCAAATATTTAAAACTTGTTTTTATTGCTATTGTCTAATCGAACAATGATGTGGCAGGTAATAAATCCCATCACACAATTTCTCAGGAAAATATTTTTCCTCCAGCGAGTACGTGGGTGCGTAAGTTCAGTTGTGCATGTCTTTGCAGGGGCTGCAATCGGTGTATTAACCACCCCCAGCTAGCGTCAGCTGGCTGGCTCTGGGAGGGCCTGCCTTTGTCACACTCTTTCCAGGCGTTTTCCTAGTCTGGCCGTCGGTTCATCGGCTAATACCGATGCTGCGACAGTCTTGCAGTGTTTCCTCAGAAATTATTCTGGCTTTTGCTATAGAAAGGAAAAACTGATTCCCAAATCAAAGAAGCTTCCATGGCGGTGGTATGGCGTTTGAAACACAAACCCACGTTCAGTGATGTCAACTGATGCTGAAGAAATCGTAACATCAGCATGCTAAGTTACACCTTGCAATTCTTACATCAACAAACCCTCATTTGACCAGAATTAAAACAGTAATGGAAAATAAGTCCTGCTGAAGACACTGACACCCATGGCCTTGGGAAAAGGCTTAAATTTCCCACCTAAATAACCTACCTGGGAATTTTCTAAGGTAGAAGTATGCACAATCTCTAAGTAGAAGAGGAAAAAAACCCGAAGTATATATGCAGGAAGCATAAAAAATTTGAAAAAATAAATTAATAATAATTATGTGTTGTTCTTCTACTTCATCAAATACTTTGCCAAAGATGCTAGGTAATAAGTGAATGTCTTTTAAGTAACTAGAAAAGTGCAGATTTCAGGTTTTTCAGCTGTTCCGTTTTGCTTCTGAAACATAATGGAAAATACGTATGCGATGTCACAGAACAGAAGTTAAATGTATTTTAAGATTGTGCTCTCAGCCTGAGCAGATAAGCCGGGAAGATACACAGCAGCATAACTCAGCTTCTGTGGCTGAATTAAGTAATACCAGGTACAGAAGAGGAGCGGTTCAGAAGGGCTAATGGCAGCCACCTCAGCTCGCCACCCTGTCATTCTTCTCTTTGTTCTCTTTGTTTTCATACTCGCTTTCTTGGAAAACACAGAGGGAAGCTATCACATGGAATTATTCTGGCCTCAGCTCTCCATCCCAAGTGTCCTTTGTTTTCCCCCCTCACCCACCCCAAAAGGCTGAGCCAAGCACATGGGTTTGGTCTGGCGCTTCCCCATTGACAACATGAGTAAGGACGAACGGACCAGTGGATGCAAAAATGTAATTTGCTGGGAAATGGAAAGAAAAGTGTGAAGAGATGCAGGAAGAGAATGAAAATGTCATGAAGAATGGTAGGCTGGAGTTGTACTGTTACACAGTGTGAGGGTAGTTGAGAGGGAATGTCAGTCTAGAATAAAGACCCTGCTAGTGGGAAGAACTGCTGAGACATGAATCTGGCATCTTTTTCTGAGAGAAATGGGTAAGCTTTCTTTTTCTGTCTGAAGACACCATCTCCCACTGCCAGTTCCTCCTCCTCTGTACAGCTGACGGGCTTTCCGTACATGGAAGGCACCGTGGGCTGGGGGCAGCGATGCAGTCAGCGTCATCTGGGCGAGCGGGCATTCAGAGACGTTCCCGTGCAGTCCTTGCTGAGCGCTCCACTTCTCTCTTGAGGTGCTTATAAATGCACACAAGCTGCCACGGAAAGGACATTATCTTTGCTCTTGTTCTCGATATCAAAGTTGTAGTTTGGGATGGTTTCATTAGAATCTCATTATTGTCAGTGGATTCCTTGTCTAGCAGGCTACACCTTAAGGTGCCATCTGTGTGAGGAGAGTCATGCTGCTGGCTCAGTCAAAAGCAACTGCATTGGAATAGCTCCAGTGCTGTTACAAAGCAGTGAGTCGGCCAATTGCTAATTTAAAAACAGAGAGACCAAAATAGGCCTCTTAATGCTCTGTTCTGTCTTCTTTAGCACTGCTGGTGACGGGGATTTTAGCTTTCTTTAGGGTGACAGTACGCACTTTTCACTAGGCAATGCCTTGATCCAGTGCAGTATCTAAACGTGCTTATCTTAAGTCAGTGAAAAGTTTAATTGACTTAGGGTTTGTTCCCGTGCTCTTCAATGTCTGTGCTGGTGTGAGGCCTTTCCCATAAGTTTACACAAGCACTAAAATCACTCTTGAGATTTTAGTGAAAGCTTTTGTGAATATCCTGCTTTTGCAGGATTCTGTCCATTTGCATAAATGTCGTGTAGAACACTTGGACCCAGAGGTCCAAGCATCTACCGTGAGCGTCTCTGTTTGTCTCAGTACCTTTTGGATGATCTGGTCTGAAGTGCTGATGGTTTACCTTTGGTTTAACACAAACTGTGTAGGCCTACAGCAGCAGGCAGGCGTGGCTGCCTTTCCTCTTGCGGCACTTTGTAGGTCATGAGATTTGTCACAATAAATTGCCTTTTGTGAGGTGAGTATGGAGTTAAGGTAAACCATGTTGTCATCCACTCGTACTGCTTCTGCCACAAAATCAGAGGTGTTTTCGTGTAGGTGACTATTTAATTTAGTTTCCACTTTGATACAGCAGCAAAGACTCCGTCCGCCTCGGCCACCGCCTCCAAAGATACAGCGTTCATCTAGGCCCGTGAGTAGTTGGTGGTTTTGTTTCACTGCCACAGCTTAACACTGCCTGAATTACGCTCTTAGTAGCATTACTAAACCTCGATAGTTTGGATTGTCAAACTTTGCAAAAAGCGATGTGTGAATTATGCTCCTAAACTCCCTTCTTCTCTGCTGCGGCACAGCCCTGGGACCTGCATTTATTCTGCTTTTCTTTGACGAGTTCTGCAGCTTTCGGTCAGTTCTGCAGGTAACTGATGCTGCTGTTGCAACATCTGTTTTTACTTTTGCGGTGATTTCTTAAACAAAAAGTCTTGCCTAGGCTGGCATAAGTTTTTAGCCAGGGAGCTTTTGAAGACTTGCACTAAACTCGAATATGAAAGGAAGCAGAAGTCTGAAGAGAAAGTATTTATTCTCTGCAAGATGAGCTTTAAATTAATTTAGGACGCTTAATTTTTCTCCATGGAATAGATGAGGGAATACACGTGAAGAAAGCAAAGTCTGTGTTTGGGCGGTAGCACATTAGTGCCACGTTATGGATGAGATACATATATACTCTATATTCATTGAAAAGGCAAGCTGGGACTCTAACTACAGAGTGCACAATCGCAGGCAGAGCCCGTTGGCCAGAGGAAGTGACTCTTCCATAGAACTACACCGAAATTGTGCTCAGTGCAGAACCTGTGCTGCATTAGGCAGGGGCACCTTAGCTCCGCAGTTTTCCATCCAAAGCCCTGACCGTAGGACAGTTGTGATATGTGAACTGTGCCAGATGGCTATCTGTGCCCATCTGCAGCAGTGATTTGTGTAGTGGGAGTAGAGGGAAGTGGTATCGGTTTAGAAGGGCTGTTGTTTTTGCAACAGCCTTGGAAGATACTTACTTCTGTTTAGCGTTTTCTTTATCAATATAATTCCCCCAAAAGACAAATGCATCTTACTCCTCGCTTCCTTCTACATACATGTACGTTCTTCAGAGAGAGATGCAAGTTTTCAAATCTAATCTTGCTAAAACTTGTTAAAAACACGTTTGGATGAGCAGGCAACGGGTTAACCAGTGCACTTGGGTGTGTAACTCTTGGTCTTTGGTGCATGTTCCTGTGTTACGTTGCAATAGCATGTGTTTCTTTTCCTCCCTCTTCTTAACTCTGGGCGTTCAGCTTAACAGAGTCGTTGTTATGGATTCCTGCACTGAAGGTTTCTGTTTCCTGCGTTTAAAAGATGGCATTGACTGTGTTGATATGTGTTCCTTTAAATGTAATTACTACGTTCCCTGATATGTTACACTCGCAACAAACTTGCCACGGCTTTGGAAAGGTTATGGGGTTCCTGTGGTGCTGCATAGCCCTCGTGTTTGGTGTTTGGCAGGTGTATGAGGGCACGCTGTGGTTCCTCTGTACCCAAGTCGCTGAACAGTGTTGCTCAGATTGAGTAATTCATTACATCAAAGTCTTGCTACGACTGTTTAATCTCCCAGCTGTAGAGCATTAATAGTCCTCCCTATAATGTGCTTGTGTCAACTGTCTTTGCTCCCAATGTGATGGATAAAAGGTTGGAAATGTAATAATAAGAGCTCCTGTTGCACTCATCTAGCTGTGTCAATAAATGGAACAGAAAGGCTTCATTCATCAAGAGGAAATTCAAGATAAATGTAAATTATTATAATCACTCCCAAAAATATGCTTCTACCAAATATACATAAATTTGTTGTTGTTCAGAACTGTTATTTGGCTTTTAATAGTTGAAACACATTTTTGTGTGTGTAAATAATACTTTGTGCAGGCTGCTTTTCCCCCCTCTTAGTCTTGGCATATATTGCAGAAGTGGGTATTGGCAAGTAATTTATCCTCGCCTTTTACAGCAGGCACTGCAGGAGCAGACCAGGTCCCTCTGCTCTTCCAACCAAGTCCACGTAATACCAGAATTCCTGGGAAATACATACTGCTTTCGGGACATATCTGTTAAGAGTGGGAAGCCGTGGGCACTAGTCCTTGTAAAATGAGGCTTTACTAATAATAAAGACAAAAACACAGACCAAGGGAAGGTTAAGGAAGCAGAACAGAAATGTTCTTTACATTCTGCTGTTTTGGAAATGGGTTGTGGTGGTATCGTGAAAGAGAAAGGGTTGTTTATAATTAATAGAGATCTGTGTGGATTGATAGTGGCTGTTTGGAAACTTCATTCAATTAGGAAAAAGTTAAAATGTGATAATTATGCATAAAGTTGATGGGGACAGTAATAAGCACATTTAACCCTTCTGTACTGGATGTTTACCTTTATTCTTTGCGCTTTGTGCTCACGTAACTGGACTTCTTTCACATTTTTGCATTTGATAAGCATTTAACTTTGCCTATTTGGCTACACAAGGCTCAAAATCCAGCAAGGAATTGGCTTGATTTCTGGCTTTCCCCTGTAGTCCCCCATGAACAATGCTCTAAATCCTACTTAGCATGTCACCCTGCACTTTGCTGGTCTGGTGGCCCCCTGGAGCCATCCCAAACTCTCATCTCTCTCCCTCATCACCATCACTCCCCCAGGGTACCACCCAAAAGGTGAAAGTGTTCACAGCATGATGACAAGCCAGCTTTACACATCATCTTCCAGCTCGGATTTAATTAAACAGGTTTCTTTCTTCCTCTCTTTTTCTCTTTCTCCTTCTCGCTCTCCCCCCAGTTCCTCTTGCTTCTCTCCCCCCTCTCTTGCACGCACTCGCTCTCCCTTGCTCTCTCTCTCTGTTTTATCAACCCTAATGAAGCAGTATTCTTCATCGATCCTGCTGATTGCCAGCCCATTCCTTTTGTTTGTTGGCACCGAGCCATTCAGCCGCACTCTGACAGCTCAGCTCGTCTAATTAGCTCTGTTGTTCTTTTCCCCATGTTTCACCACGTTGCAAGTTCAGTTGAAGTTGCCACAAACTTAATCCTTCCATTCCTGCCATAAATTCACATTCTTAAGCCGTCTTTATTGTGGAGAGGAGCAGCCTTGTGTGGGGACTGATCTTCAAGACCTTAACATCTGACCTTTTTATAAGCCCTTTTTCCTAAGAAATAGTGGCAATACATCTCTGGATTTCTTCATCAGATCTGCTATACACCATTTCCTTTGAAATGAAAATTCAATACAGTAATCCTCCTACTATCTTCTGCATACTGTTGTGTAGTGCAGAAGCGCTACACACAATTTGGTGGCGTTTTCCTGGCAAGAAAATTTAAGGTTTTTCAGCCTCGGGGAAGAAAAAAAAAGAGAGCCCAGAAAGACCCCACCCCCCAACAAATAACAATTAAAAAGAACCCAAAAAGAGCAACGAAAACTTGCAGAGGTAGGGGGACATCTGCATCTGTTCTGTCACTGCAAGCAAGTTCGTCAGTCACCGAAGAGCACTTAGGTTGTGGGCGTCCAGCGGCTTCCCGTGGACCGTGGCTAGTAAGGGAGCACGAGCTCGGGGAGGTCAGCAGTTGGGTTGTATTCCCAGCTCTGCGAGGGCTTCGGGGGTTTCTGTTGGAACTAGCATTCAGCTAAGCCAGCAAAGCAGATTCCGATTCAGGTAAGGGAGTGCTTTCTTAAGAGAAGCTGGATCTTGTTGTACAGCCTGACCCTGATCCCGCAAGTGTTCGCTCCCACCTTTGGCTCAGAGGGGTAAGTTCAGCAGCAGGGCTGCTCACTGGTGTGGGCACGTGCACAAACTTTCCCTGCGTACTGACCACGTGTGCTTATTCCTTTCCTCGAAGTAGATCTTGTTTGCTTCTGGAGTTAATGCAAGTAAATTAAGCTTGATTTCCGAACTTCAGAAGGTGATGGGTATGTTACTTAAGATTGGATTGGCAGCAACATCATCTTTCACAGGAGAAGTTTGATTTTATTACAGACAACAAAACATACACATAACATTCAGGGTGATAATGATAATATGGCTGGCAGGGGTTTCTGTTCAGCTGCTGAAAGGAAGCAAATCTTTAATGGAGTATGAGCTGTGTTTTTCATGCTGTAACGTTTATTCCAAGTACGAATTTTTCAGTGCTCCCTTACACAAAGTCTGCACTTGCGAAGTCGGGTTCGTGTGAACAAGTGGACAGAAGGATCACGATGTCAGAGCTGAACTCCGCTTTCCAACCTAACGTACAGCAACACGCAGGATTTTCCAGTTTCACTCGATCAACTACACAAGGGGAAGCCCCGTTTAGGGAATCTTTTACCCGAAAATTAGCCTGCACCAAACAGGACAGTGGAGCAAATTTCCCTTACTTTGATAACAGCTGGCAGTCAGTGACAAGCATACGTGTTTCATCTGCTGTTCAAAACCGTGAGGGGTTTTTTGTCCTTAAACCGATCGTGGGTCCCTGTAGTTTATATTTGTACTTTATATTTGTTTGTAACATTGTTGTGGCACAAAAAACACCAAAGTTTAAGAGCAATTCTGAATGGAAGAGACCTTTAAGATTATGGTGGTTAAACCTAGTTTGTTTTTTATGGCTGTTGTTGCATCTACTTGAAGTATTTGATGAGATGTCTTCTATGTGTGTGTGCAATAGGTTCGTCCACCAAGACCTCATGTTGTTAAGAGACCCAAGAGCAATATTGCTGTGGAAGGACGAAGGACTTCAGTTTCTAGTCCAGAACAGTAAGTACTTGGCTGCTCTGCTTCTCTCTAGTCGTGTCAACAAAGAGTGCATTCAGAACTGGAACGGGCAAAGGAGAAATTTAAAAATACTATAGATCACTGTAATTTTTTAACTAACAAAAAAAAGTGGGGTTTCACTTCTGGAACATTTTAGAGGAAGTGGGAAAGAGCAAGAAACCAAAATTTACTTATTGGAATATTCTGGTTTGCCAACTTAGACATAATCTGTCCATCCTGTTCGGTGAAAGTTTTCAGGTTTTGGACGTTTGCTCATTCCTTTGTTGTTTTGGTTTGAACTATGCTTTAAATTAAATGTTTGCCATGTCCCTTCAGATCCACTGTGCTTGCCAGGCTTGCCTGAGAGGTAGAGAATTGTTTGTGTTGTGGTGATGGCAGTAAGGGTTAGCGTCCCATGAGCAGGAGGTCTGTAATGAGCTCTATACTGAAGGCTCGTAGAGCTTCACTGTCTTGCATAGTACTAGCAAATTTATCATCTGTTTAGATTTGATGGTGATATAAACAGGAGTAATATTCCCTCTAAGCTGTACTGCTCTAGCTTACTGCTAGCGCATGAAATGTGTTGGTTTCCAGCATCTCGTTAGTATGAACGGTGTCGTCTGCTACCTTGGAGAGACCTTTTTCAGACAGTTTCATAACTGTCACATATTAAAGTAAGAGAAGACAATACCGTGTATTGTTGCAGGTACTCCTGACGCGTTGCCATAGTTGAGTTAAACAATAGGCCATCAAGTGAGAACCTAAGAGAATGGGTGTATTGAACGTTACCAACAGAGCCCAGAAGACACTGTTGCACGTGACAAATATACGTGTAGGCTGCATCAGTGTGCGTTTTGGAGTTGAAATTATGTGAATTCTTCAGAGTGTAGCTACTTCAGCTTGTTCAGAAGTACAAAAGCTTCAACAGCACTAGGTTCTGATTGGGTGCAGAGGATGGTAATAGCTGCGCTTCTTAAGGGTGCCAAAAAGCAGGTTGCCTCCTCTCAGTTCAGAATTTGAGAAGCTTAAGAGCTCTGCATTTTGCCTGGAGTGGTTGATCTTAGAAGAAGGTGGTGTGAAAGATGTGGCCAGAGTGGGGGCAGACCTGCTTGGCACTCCAGAGGAAACAGCTGGGCAGTGAGGTAAGAAGAGCAGGCCGCAGACCCAGTGTACATCCCTCACGTCACGTGGCAAGATCGAACTCATGTTCCCTTCGTGTGAAGCATCTTTGGTGCTGCTCCCGAGCAGTGAGTGGAGGAGCGTATTCCAAATATCCGGTGTTGTGGCAGTGCAGCCTGAGCATGGGCAGTCACACAGGAACTGCTCGCAGACTGCACGGCTCAGTGCCATGGGCTGGTTACACTGATCTGATCTGTCACGGGGATTTCCTTGAAGTTCATCCCCACCTGCAGCACACCGGAACTGCTCGTGTCGTGGCCACTTCCCGGTATTTGTTTAGGTCCCAGCCTGTGGTGGCTTTATTGTCAGTTAAGGGAAATGCTTTAGCTGACGCCCAAGGTTACAGGAGATTTGTTGTGTCTGAAGGTACTAAAATCCCATGAAAAGGAAAATGAAACACCCCTTTTTCCACATGTGTACCGCTGTTTACGAGGGAAGAAGAGGCGGAGGTTGGGTCTCTCCCTCCCGGCAAAGATAAGCGCGTGGCTGGCATTTTCCCAGCCGCTCTAGGATGGGGAGGTATTCGGGCTTTTAGCTGACAGGAATGGTCACTTTTCAATTCCAGAGGACCATTTCCCCATTTATAGTGGGATTCGGTTGCCCTCTTGTGGAGTGGATCACGAATCCTGCAGAGGGCCCTGGGCTGCTACAGCGGGCAGCTGCCCTGCACGGACATGGCAGGAACTTGTGACATAAGAGGGGTTTCTTAACATTTCATGTGGTGACACTGCATGTAGGTGAAGGATAGTTGAGTCAGTTTACCTGATGTATGTGTTTCGTGAAGGATTATGCGTGTTTGGATTCAAAAGCTGCTTGACGTTCCAGTGTGGCTTGCTGCTAACATGTGTTTCCAGTTCCTGCCAGTATCAGAGCAGAAACAAATGTAAACATGAATGATAAATATAATATTTATACTACTGCTAGTAATACATTGCATTGAAATTGTTATTTTACTTGGGTTTAATGCATTGCTGGTAATTTTAGTGAGTCTTTACAATTCAGCTGCTGTCACAGAGTAAACTAGGAAAATATTTATTATGGAAATAATTGACAATAATCTACAAAGGATAGTGAAGAAGAGGCTTTGTGGCTGTAAACAGATTTATTTTTCTTCATGAGCATTTTACTGGTAGATTTCTCCATCTTTTAAATGTGGAAGGAAAGCAGGTAATGTTGCTAATACCACGGACACTCGCTGTATGGTACCAGTTGTGCTCTCTTCCTGATGCTTCACAGCTTCGATATTTCATCCAGTTCAGAGTCACAGCGGGAACTGATGTGTTTTCATTCTTTCCTGTCATCAGCTTCAGGTGGCAAAACAACTGCTTCCGTACAACTCCTTGACATAACAACTTCCAGATAGTTGATTGTAGACTATTGCGCTCCACCAGATCTCCCGTGAGGTGTCTGGTTAGAGTGTTTTAACAAAAATAAGTTGGGGCAGGGCGGGGAGCCGGGACACACAACACGCGATGATGAGGCCATTGACACTACAGTTGAGATTTCGGAAGTTCAAGGGGAAGAAATATCTAACCTTGTAGCTAAAGCTCAAATAAATGGCTTACCTGAGAAATAACTTCAGGTGAATGCCTTTGAAATAGATGATGACTCCATAATCCTGACCTTTTCCCTTACTATTTATCTCAAAATTCCATTTTGAATAAAGGAAAAGTATTTTTTAAAGAGTAAGTAAAGATAGGATTTTCATGACATTTTTCTGTCCCAGTAAGAAATGATGTTGCTGTGTTATTCTGGAATGAAAACATGAAGCCAGGTGTTGCCTCTCTGAAATATTCACCTGGATAATACTAAAATGAATGAAAATGCCACAATATCTATTTTCACTCACGTTCCCTGGTAGCGTTGGAGTACCCTCACTGCAGGTCAGAGGAGATTCCATGAAAGCAGCACCAGCACCGAGAGGCTTTTCTTGAGCTAAACTTAACCAGAATATTTAGCTTAATTACACTGGTCTCGAGCTAATTATTAGCCAGTTACTCCGCTCAGGTGCTCATGTGTGGGACATGTCTGTGAGGATCTTTCTGTATTTCAAACCAGCACTAACCTTTCGGTCTTGGGTGATGGCCTGAAGGCTTCAGAGACATTCCCTGGGATACCTGACTTATTAGCTCAGACCGTGACTTCTGCATCCTCCTTCCAGCTGCGGGAGACGGGATCCTCGGGGCAGGGTGCCACTAGCCGCTGACCCCCAGCCAGCTCATCTCATGTGGCAGCCTCTCTTGGTTTGTAGTGTGGTGTGTCAGCTCTGGGAAGGAAACCGTTGCGTGGGCATCCTTGCAGTTGCTACGTTACGATACTAGGAAATCTGTATTTTCAGCTACTTGAGTTAATTTTTTTAATGTCTGTGAAGAACAACATTGTTTTGGGGGTATTTGTGCTCGTTTTCTAATCAGTCTTTGATTAGAACACAGGAGGGTGGGAGCTGTGACTTCAACCCAAGGTTATTGCTAATGTGTATGGTTACGCCATCCTGTTGAAAAGAGCTGGTGGAAGAACTGGCCTTTCCCCATCAAAGTTTTCAGTGAATTTTTCAAGAGAAAGTAGGGCTTTTTTACAATTTTACCAATAATTCAAGGCTGGTGATTTTTGATTCTTAAAAATTTATTATTAAATCTAAAATGTATAATTTTAAAAAAGCTTTTTTAGTAGTAAGGTGACAGGAAGATCTGTAGATGAGAGCTCCAAAAAAGCTGGATTACCAGAGACACGTGGGACCTGCCTCCTTAAACACAAATTAGTTGTTCACAGAAATAAGATGTTGCATTTTTAACAGATAGGCAGGTTTTTTGAGAGGTCTCTTTTACACCACAGCAAGATTTCCTATTAAATGTAGAATGGGCTTCCGGAGTGCTCTAGGATCTGTCTCCTGTAAGTACCAACTAGCTGGCTTCCAGGGCATGCAGAGTGGGAGGAAATTAAAATAGGAAATCAGAGGGTCAGGCTCACAATTAACAGCATGTCAAAAGGCTCTTGGGCTGGCTAAACCCATGTCAGTGCTGCAGCAGTTCATTATGGCTTTCCACAAGTCGTGTAGGACGTAGCACAGAAGCTAATGGCTTTCCCTTGTGTCGCATGAATGAGAATAGGCTGCAGTGCACCAGTGGGGTTTCACACTGAATTCGGTAGAAGGCAGCGCGAGGGCTGTGTGCTCGTGAAGCACACTGAATTCCAGTTGTAACCAGGCTCTCAGAGCTCTGCCACGCAGAATTTGTGTATGGGAAAGGTTTTCCACGGCATCACTGCAAGCAAGGGTCTCCACACAGGAAGAGAGCTAAGGCAGCAAGTACCCGTTTGAGCAGGTTTGATGGCTGGAATCGGAAGGAAGATAGCACAGGCTGTGGCAGACAAGGCTCGCTGCCTTTGGTTCCTCTGCCTTGGGAGAACTGGAGCAGGGAAGCTAGGTACAAGGAAGGTGCTGCCAAGGAAGCAGGTGCCCTGCAAAGGGACAGCAAACGGGAAAAGACACACAGAGAGCGGTCGGGTGTTGTTGCAGGCCTTGCCAAACAACCGTAGCACAAAGCAGGCAGGGCTGCCTGTTGGGAATCACAGTCTTCCTGGGGTGTTTTACAAGAAACTTTAATTTTGGGGGCTGTTTCTGTCTGCTTTGGAGTGACCCTAGCGAATGTAGGCAGCTTGCCTTTGGGAAGAGATACCTGCAGGAGACATTGGAGAATACATCCTTAGGGCTGGGCAATAGGACGAAAAGGGAAAATGACTTTGTAGACTCTTGCATCTGGATCTGTCAGAGCAGGCAGGTGTCATCCCGCTTGTCCCCACTTTAAATTCTTTGTTACTGTGCCCAACACTCGAGAAAATGTGTTAGAAGTGTATGAAGATGACAAAACAATTCGTTACCTGCTTATACTGGGTGGGGTGAGCACGAGCTGTTGGTTCGTTATCTGGTTGGATGACTTGTGATCTGAGTTTTGTTGGTTTAATTTAAAATATCCTTTATGCTCATGTTTGTGGGTTTTTTTCTGGAAATATTCCGTCCTGTGAATATTCAAAGTGACACTTCAAAAATGAAATAGGTATTTTAGGGTTTTTCTTAGCTCACACTCGGGTGTAGCGAGTATTCTGAATATGCAGGAAGGGATTCCAGTGATAGGTCTGTGCTTTGTTCAGATTGAATAGTTACTGGGTAATCTCAGGCCTAAATCTCTTATTTCATACCTTCAAGAAAAAGCCTATGCATCCAAATCCCTCATTCTCTTCATTTTACTGTCTAAGAGGGACAAATTCCCTAATTCCCTGGAGCTGCTGTGCAGCCATTCTTTTAAAAAATATATTAATTTTAAAAATCCTCCCTCAAATTTGGGAAGCCCTTTTCAGGCGAATAACGACAAGTCCATCCTACCCCTTTGTACCATAATCGCTATAATCAGGGAAAAGCCACACAGTTAATAAAATACACAGATTTAATTTCCTCATCACCTAAATCTCTTTTTAAAATATTACAGAATTCTCCTCCTTATTAATTCCCTTATCCTGTACTCACATTTTCTGTATATATTTTTTCTATCTCAAGTACATTTAGGTGTCAATTAAATTTGAAATATCTACATTTGTCAGCATTTCATTTTTGGCCAGTGTGATGTGCTGCTGATTTGTCCATGCATCCTGACACATGAAAAAAGCTCCCGAGATGCAGATCTTCCTCATTAAAAAAGAGCCCCGTGCTATCATAACGGTACGCAGAGCCATGGAGCGCATCCCCAGCTTTATGGCGCTGTGTTTCTGACATGATATTTAAAAAGGAACAGCCACGGCTGTCAGTACTGTCATATGCTAGTGCTAACCGAAGACATGTTAAACTAAACATTAGAAAGAGATCAGCAAGTCATCTGCATGGTAACTCAGCTAAGAGATTAGGTAGGCAGGAGCTGGTGCAGTCATGTGGAGATGATGAGGGTTGTAGCTGTGACGGACACATCCTTTTTTCCCCCTACGACGGCAGCGGTGCCTGCCTTGTAGCCGGGCTTGCTGTGACCTGCCTTTTCAGAGACAGCTCTTTGTGTATGAAATTCTAGCAAGTGGTGGGTGGCAGACGGCAGGAGAGTTGCCGAATTGGGTTAATGAGGGAATAGGCACTTTTTTTGGATTCCACTGCCTCAAGCTAATAAAAAATTTAAGCTTGGACAATTTCAGATTGCTCATCTTGGACCCAAATCTCTTAGAGCACACACCAACGGTGAAACTTAAGTGCTTTCCCTTTTCTAATTAGGAGATCCCCCTTCCCTTTACGGAGTCTTGCAACAGCCACACACGGGTGCACGTTACCTCGCTGTAGATTTAATCTCCTTCGCACCGCTCTGCACCGAAGCGCAGTCGATGAGCCAGCCGCCAAGATCCCATCTTATTTCTCCAGTTTGTTCACACGTGCGCGCAGACGCAGCGCGTTCGGACGTCGCCTGGTCCGAAGGCAAACGAAAGGTGTCAGAGCCTCAAGGGCAAACGCGCCGGTGCATGTGTTACACACAGCTACCAACACGTGGTGTGTTGGCAAGACACACGGAAATTCAGTGTCGCTCTTGATTTCTGGAAACGATTTTCTGGAATCATGTTGAATAGTAATTTACTCTCCTACGACAAAACGACGTGTGCGTATAAGCTCAAAACAAGAACTATTTTGAAAGTATCTTTGATTCCTGATTTATTGTAGGTGGCGCCTTTTGTAAGTTGAAATTTTTGGCTAATAGTCAAAATATGCTACAGCGAATGTGTCCGCGTGCAGCGGCACCCCCGCGCTTTCCCTGGGTGCCTGTTAGAGCAGAAGGGAGGAAAAGAACAGCCATGCAACAGCTTTAATTGGAGTAGCACACACCACAGTTTAACACCATCAGCTGCACCCACTGCCACCACTGGTTTAGACTTTTTATTAATTAGCTCTGACCTGATTGGGAATAAACGTTTATTCACGGTGGCAGCTCGGGCCCTCTTGAGCTGCTGGGTGCACTGTCCGACTTCTATTTTCCTGACCTAATCTTCTAGACTGGTTTTCATAACTTTATGATATATTTATTTAGTGATTGAGATGAGAACTGAAAGAGGCTGAGTATGAGTCCCAGTGCCACTAGAGGTAGTTTGTTACCATGTCCGTATTCTACGGGCAGCAAATCAAATTCTCCTCTTTGTCCACGCTTTGGGTGCTGTTCTGATTTCAGCACATCCTCATCTTACCTGTAGCGTACGTGGTGATGCGATACGTTTGCGTTGCTCTGCGATGCCTGCGGGGTCAGGACCTAGCCGCTGTTCCATGGGCTGGGTCTGATTCTGCTGACACTGAACTAACAAGTTTTATTCGTAGCAAAGCTGGGCTCTGCACCGCAGGGGTGTACTGCTCTGTGTCGTTCACGATGTACCTCTTGACTCACTGCAACAAGAGGGTGTTATCAGTGATATGTGCTTGATAAAATGAAGGTGTTTGGGAACACACCTCACTTGGACAGCTAGAAACAATGATCCTAGAGATCCCTTTTCCATTGTTCCAGTAGAGCGGAGAAGGAGAGAGAGAGAGACCTGTAAGTGATGCTCTCTAGCAGCATCTGTCCGTGTTCATCGGCCTGTTGTTTGCTCCGTAAGACACGTAAAGGTGGTTTGTAATGCCATTGGAAAGAGGTTCTCTTGGGCATTTTTCATTTCCACTCATGCACACTTAGATGTGCCAGACACAACAGAAATGGGGAGATCCGGAAACGATAAGTTAAAATTGAGGGTGTGCTTTGCTGTTTCGTTGCATATAGTTTTGGTGGCTCTACACAGTGTTGCCCTTGCGTGTCAGTAGACGGAGAAGCACTGGGCTGGGGTGTAGAGGCCTCGGGTTAGTACCGGTAAATCTGGAGGTGCTTTTACTGCTTTCCCTTCTGGTGAAGCATTTGTCTTAAGGTTTAATTTGTGAGCATATGTTTTCTGTAGGCTTTTTCCATCCAGAGCTTCAGTGTTTTGGGGGAGTGAACAGTAGCCCTTCATACAAAGATTAAGATATTTCAGTATCACAAATGAGGCAATATGTGCTATTAATTCCTTCATACTGTTCAACCTCTTTGTTCCAGAGTATTTCTGCTGCAGTGCCCTGCTCCTGTTCTCTTTCCTCTTCTCCTAAAGCTGATGGTGCATTTAGTTGTTCAGAGCAGTGATAGCCGCTGCTGACTTGGCTCCAGTGGAAACAGTGAATCTTAGAACCTTCTACTTTATGCAGAGAAGAGTAATTTACTGAGGTTTTGGTTAAAGTGAAGCGAAGCAACTGATAGCTAAAATAACTAATAGAAACAACATTCCTAAGTTCAGCAAGCTTTCATTATTGTTCTTTTATCCCCCAGGCAGTGTATGTTTGCCCAGAGCTGTAAGGGCACGGACAGTTGGTTTTACATTCACTGAACATTTAGGCATCGTCTTCATCAGGAGCAAGTCCTGGAGGTCTGACCCCTGTGCGTGAAATAAAGATGGCTGATATGTTCTTGTCAAAAGTCTGGTGAAATGGTTTTGGTGGTGGGTTGGTTGGTTTGTTGGGGTTTTTTTTGGTTGGTTGGTTGGTTTGGGGTTTTTTTAATGACTTTAATTTTGTTTTAATTAATTTAATTTTTAAGCTAGAGTGTGTGTCCAGAGGCACTTCTGATTTTAAGAAGTTTTCATCTGAAAGGACTTTTATCCCAGGCTGCTAATGAATCCATAGACTGGTAGT
The DNA here is from genome assembly GCA_027574665.1 of Rhynochetos jubatus. NCBI lineage: Eukaryota > Metazoa > Chordata > Aves > Eurypygiformes > Rhynochetidae > Rhynochetos > Rhynochetos jubatus. The sequence continues at coordinate 1,698,917 of CM050671.1, forward strand.
CACCCACCTGTGAGGCAGGAGAAATTAGCTTGGGTGCCTTTTCCACCGGACACTGAAAGGGGGAGAGGAACGTACACACCTTACCCGACAAACTGCATTTCATATAAACCCTTGGACAGTTTTGGTTTTATTCTAGTGTGAAGCAATTTCACTCTTAAAACCAGGTGCAAGTAGGAATTGTTACCCTCAGGTCAGCTCCCCTGATCCATCAGGCTGTCAGGGCTGAGAGCAGAGCGGTGGATCCAAAGTTTGTTTGCTGTGGTCAGGGCTCAGGCAATCTGAGGAGCAAAGGTGCATTTCTGGACATCAAAAAGATGCCCAACTCTCAAGAAAACGTAGTGGGGAAGAGGTGGGTTTCTGTACTGGCTCTGTTTGCAGCCCAGGTGATTGCGGGTCCTCGTCCCCTTCCCAGCGAGGTGCCACCCCGGATGATTTTAGGAGAGCTGTGATTTGTGCCCGAACAGCAGAGCTGGGGGTTACCTGCAGAGCTCTGCGTGGCAGGCAGTCATGTCCAGAATGGTTTAGAGCCTACAAATCACTTGGTTGCTCTCTCCTGGAGCTTTGAATGTGACAACCTGATAACTGCCTTTTCTCTTCCTGTCTCCCCCAGCCTTGTAAAGCCCATGCGACACTATACAGTCTTCCTCTCTGAGGACTCTTCTGATGATGAATTTCAGCAGGAAGAGGATCCTGTCTCTGGCTTCTCTGAAAACTTTTTCTTCTCTGCTCCTTTCGAATGGTCTATCCTTTACTCTTTCATTGTATTAATTCAGCCTCCGAACAGCGGTTGTTGCGTTGGTCAGCGTGCCTGCTCCTCTACTGGGAATTTTGGAAACGCTCCCGCGGCCTCTGCACGGCGCGTGATGAACGCTCAGCATCTCTCCTGCTTGTTTGCTCTGATACTGAGCGGCATGCAAAAGCACGCTCCTGCATGAGACACCGCGCAGCAATGCACGCTCACGGCTTCGCGTCGCGCTCTGTGGGACGTCACCCTTCCCCTTCCCCGTTGTGCTGCTTGTGTTCCTGTCCACACCTTCCCCGTGCAGTGCTGGCTGTGCTTTTTGGGTTGTCCTGTGAGCCTCTGCAGTGCCGTCACTGGCCTTCTCTGGTTTATTTGCTTGCTCTGTGCTGTCAAGTACCGCGTCCTCAGTGACTGTGGGAGTCGCCACACAGATATCTGAGGGGTTTGAGTACAACCCGACCTAAAATTATCCAAGAAACAGCCAGCAGTTGTTTGGGTTTACTCACTGGGTGGTTTGTATTTCGTTTCATTTGTAAATTGGGAATTTACAAAGACCAAGGCCTCTGTGACTTGGTCTTGCCAAGTTTTGAAACGGTGCTGAGCAGCTTGGCCGTATCGCAACTACCAGGCTGTGTCGTTAAGCACCGGCTGCAGGATTCTGCCACCAGCCCACGGTACCGTCGTAGGGGAGCGAGTGTTGCCTGGCAGCTCCTGGCCAGTCTTCCCAGGGGCTGGAGCGTAGCTTTGTGAGATGAGCGGGACGCTGTCACGCGGAGGGTGCACATGGATTCGGCTGGATTACATACCTCTTACTGCATATTTGAGCACAGCAGCCCGGAGGGCAGGCTGTCATCCAGGGGATTTGTTCTTCCCTAACCTCACCTGCTGGAGGATTTCTAGGGGAGGAGGGTGGGTGAACTGCACGTGCAGTCAGGGGCTTGACCAGAGCCCGGAGGAAGAGGTGTCAGGGTACTGTGAGCTGCTGCTTCAGGAACCTGCGTGGTGCCAATCCAGGTAGGCCTGGGGGATGGATGCCCAGGCACACCGGAGCAGCTGGAGCCTGCCGGATGCAGTCGCGTTAGCCGAGGCTGGAGAAGGAGGCTGCCGGCTTGGGAGTGGAGTCACCAGTTGCTCAGATGTGTGATGCAGAAGGCTGGTTCAGAGACAGGGAAGGGACATGACTGCAGGCGGTTGGGCATGGGGACACAGCCATGGAGCTTCAGGAGCAAAGGGCCAGAAAACCATTCCCCCACTCTTGTGTTGGGGTGGAGGAGGCCAGGCACTAAATAAACCTAAACCGGTTTGTTTGCAGAATATTCCTCAGGGGTTCTTTCGCAGTGTGGCCTGAGGCTTAGCAGATGAGCACGGAGCATGCGAGGGACTCAAGACAGGAGCCAGGTTTGCAAGATCACCCCCTTCCTAAGGACGTGTACCATCACCTGTCCGTCTGGGACTGGCATTACTGCGTGCCTGTGTGGCTAGCTGAGTGCCTGCTGTTGATGCGTGCTGAATGAAGAGGGGCTGTTCTGTGCACGATATAGACGTATTCTAATAAAATAGGGAAAGAGGAGGAGGGTTCTTCCATAGTATCTGTTATTGCAGGTCTCACAAATATTTTCTTTTAATTGAAACCTTGTTTAAATGCCACAGTAAAACTGGCTGCCAGTCAAGTGCCAATCACCGCAGCTACGCGTGGCACTTGGTGTTATTAATTGGCTGCGCATTATGCTGCTGCTCCCCGCGCACAGAACCGATATGCAAATGTGCTGGTGTTCGGGTTTTTGCTGAGGTATGTGCAAGGAAAGCATCCTGCTAGCTCGGCCTTGGCTGTAAATGGGAAAGAGGTGTCTCCATAATGGATTGTGTTGTCTCTTGATAAGATGACACCAATGTAATCATTGGGACTCTGCAGAGTGTTCCCAATTATTGCAGGAAAACACTGAATTATGTTCTGTGCTGAGTTAGCGTGAGGCAAGAGAGTGTAAGTGCCTGGAACACGCAGGGCACGTGCTGACTCCCTGTGCGAGGGGACAGCACAGGAGCAGGGGTCTGTCTGGGGCGGGGGGCAGGCTGCCGGAATGGACAGCTGGCATCCAGCCATTCCTGCTCCGAGGGTTCCCTCGTCAGCCTGTCTGTGACTGCACGACCGCAGCTTTCCTCCGAGTTCTTCCCACTTTTGTCTCTCCCCTTTCTGAAACCCCTCGAGTGCCAAGTCATCTCCGTACGTCCCCCTGCCCCTGTCCTTGGCTCACACGCCTGCTGTTCACAGGGTGGTGCGAGCTGGATTTTGCCACCCAAAAGCTGTTTGTAGAACCAGCCAGCCCCTTAGTAAATACTTGTCAGTCAGTCTTTTTTTTTTTTAATTTTTTTTTTTAAACATTTGCAACACAATTTTTGTGTCTCTCGCAGGCCTCAGCCGTACCGGGCCCTGAAGGAATCCGACAGCGCTGATGGGGAAGAGGCAGTCAGTCCAGAAAAACCAAAAGAGCCTCCGCCTCCAAGCCCTCTGCTCCCGAGCAAAGCCACAGAAATCAACCTCCTCGAAGACATTTTCCCTAACTTAGAAGTAGAAGCGCAGCCGCAGCCCCTGAGCCAAGCCAAGAGCCTGGAAGACCTGCGCACGCCCAAGGAAGAGGGAGAGCAGCGATGCACGTTTGATTACCAGGTTAGGGCAGGGTTCCCTGTACGCCGGGGGGTTGCTGTCTGCCTTCCATTGTTCTCTGAGGAACGTTTTCATGTTACTGGGTAGATGTATCTGTTTTCCTGATGCTCGTTCATGCGCTCACAGTTCATTTCTGAACTAAGGAATTATCGGACTGGGACTCGGTTATGCGACAGTAACTGTTTCCAGTAAAACTACAGCCTTTACTTCTAAAGGAGGAAATAGTTGCCCTGTTCCCCAGCATCTTTGTGCCCCGGCTGTCACACAGAGCTTTCTCTGAAGCTGATGCTCAGCAGTCAGAATGAACACGTGGGAATCTCCGGGTCCCCTCCAAACTGCATGTTTTTTAAATGACCTCCTTGTGATCCAGGTGGTTTGTTCTGGGCATCATTTGGACAATCTGGACTGCAGAAGAGAGATTCTTTATGAAGAACTTCAGTGGATATATGCAGCTTAGAAAGTGCCAAACTAAAGCGGACCCCAAGATCCTCATGTGACGTGAAATAATGTCCTTTCTACCTTAGAATAATATTTAATTTAGTGTTATATCCAGATATTTCATGTGACAGCTTTCTCCATTCAGCAGTTAAGGTTGCTCAGTTTCTGTACCTTCGATACAGGTACGGGCTCTCTGCTTGGCTAACAGACACCACAGCATGTAACCCCTCAGCAAGCCAGTACAGGCAGAGCTGGAGTCAAAACTGCAGAGTCCTGCTCCTGACTTCCTCTCTGTCCTAGGCTCCATGCTATGGTCCCTCTCCGTGTTCACTGTTAGATCCCCTCCAGTCACAGCGCAGCAGCCCGTCCCCGCTATATGTTCTGTGCTGGGGGATCAGTGAAGTGTTCTTTCTATGCTTCCTTGCAGAGAATGGATCTTGGTGTGTCTGAGAGGAACAGGATTGTGCCAACCATGAAGCTGTCTCACCCTTACAACAAGCTGTGGAGTATGGGCCATGATGATATGGCTATTCCCAGCAAGTATTCCCAGAGCTCCCCGGAAAGGCCCCTGACGGCACTCGGCAACATGCCGCCAGTCACGAGGAGACCCCGGAGCAGAGACAGCGTTCTGGCTCCTGCCGAAAAGGATGACTCCAGTTCTGCCGTTCAAGGGAACATCACCATTCCTAGGCCACAGGGAAGAAAGACTCCTGAACTGGGGATAGTACCACCGCCGCCGGCACCCAGGGCTTCCAAGCATCAGACTCCAGCTGCGCCAGCAGAAATCCTCACCCCCCACGCGACAGGACGTGGCCATCTGGGTTCAGACCTTATCCCAGAGCCCTTTGGAGTCGGTAGTGTGTCCTTAGACCCTGAAATCCAGCAGTCTGCAAATTATTCCTCTCATCCGTCTCAGCTTTTGTCCAGTGCCGCCAGCACTGCTGAGATGCTCCAGCCTGTCAAGGTGAAGACAGATACTACAGGTAACGAAAGCGACTACCTTCTGAACCTGCTGGATCCCTTAAAAACAGCCAGCTGGCAAAGCACGGGCCCACAGCAAGGTCCCTGCAGCCTGCACAGCTCAGCCGCTCCACCTTCCGCAGGTGGCTTTGTCTCGGTGGGAAGTGACTTTGCGCCCCCTCCAGCTGCACCGTTTGTCCAGCCTCTTGGTTTTCCTTCCCCGGCACCACCACCGTTTTTACAGCCATCCCCGAATCCATTTACACAAACAGTGCCCGGAGCCCTTCCGCTGCCTCTGGTCAGGCCCCCGAGGGGCTCTTTCACCCCCTCCTTAGGTCACGCGTATAGCTCTGGCTTCATAACGCCCAATTCTAGCTTCTACCCGCCACAAAGACCTCAGCCAGCCTTTTCGACTCTGTCCATGCCAAACCTCTTTAGCCAGGCTCCGGCTGTGCCGCCAGCGCGCTCCGTTCTGCTGCAGAGCCGCAGCCCCTCTCCGGGCAGCGCTCTGCCGCCAGCGGGCTTACCTGGTCCTAAAGCCAGGACAGTGCAGGTGGGCCAGGCCGGCCCAAAGGGGGATCCCAAACAGGCACTAGCGCTGCTGTCTCACGAACCCCCTTTGATCCCTTCCAGGCCAGCTAAGGGCTTAGAGTCAGTGTTACTGTCCTCAAAATCTGAGGAGACGAAAGATCCATTTGAAGATCTGTTAAAAAAAACAAAGCAGGACGTGTCATCCGCACCAGGTAAGGTTGAACAGCTCAGAAAGCGATGGGAAACCTTCGAGTAACGCTCCCAACGGCCTCTTGATCTCCCTTTGGAATTGCCAGAGGGTTTTTTGGGGTCGGTTTGTTTTTTTGAGCCAGCATAAGCCCAGGCATTTCTTTACGGAAGGCTGAGCCAGGAGAGCTGCAGGACCATCGCCGTGCCGCAGTTCGCACCCGCGTGCTTTTTGCCCAGAGCTGAGTCCCCCCGGCCTCCTGGTCCCTGCAACTGCTTCCTCACTCTCTGCCACTGAAACCCCCCAGACTCTTGCACCGACTGATGAAGGTAGTTGGGGTTTGGTTTGGTTTGCCACACGTCGCTTTTCAGACGCTCCTACCGATGCCCAAGTTACTCCTTCCCCCGTGTTTTCAGCCCTGAGCACGCCCCACGGCACTGGTGTTCCCTTGCAGCCTGGGTGAAGGTGTCCAGTTTCTCTCGCGTTACGCGCACAGCTACGACGTTTTGCTTTCACGTGTGAGTGCAGCCACCGAGCACAGGCCCGTGGAGTGCCGTGAATCCACCCACGAAGCTCCGAGTTTGCCCTGTCCTGAACCAGAGACACTCATTAGGTTGTGTGGGATGAGGGTTTGTGGCCGGGAGGCAGCAGGGACCCCTCTGGTGCACAGCTGTCCCAATTCCTTGTTGCAACGAAACCACGGCACCGAGCGGCGGCTCCGCGTTTGGTCCTGCATCTCCGAGAGGAAACTGGAAACACCAGCAGTCGATTTTCAGTTGGGTTTGGTTTTGTTACATCAGAAAATAGAGGTCACATGAGTATCCTAGCTCTTCTGTATGTGTATGTTAATATTATATCCAAGTACTATAGATGGCAGCGCGTGGCTGGGCTGTACCAGTATCTTACTGCGTTAGTGAAGACAGGGGGGTTGAGAGTTCCCAGCTGGGCGGGGGGTGACGTGCCAGGGGCTGCCGGACGGCCCTGTGCAGGGTGTACAGCCGCGGGGCGCGTCTGCAGGGGCAGGTACCGGGCCCCAAGCTGAGCTGGGGCAGTGCCGCCGTGCTGGGGGCCGTGCACGGCGCTGCCTGTCGCGGCCGCGCTTCAGAAGAGCCGGTTGCTGCCTTGGAGCGACTGGGAGCTCACTGCGGTCTGCACCGCCCTCGGCTCCGCCAGCCCGTCTGAGAAACCTCCGGCTTGAGCCCCGTTTGCTGGCACCGCGAGACGTTACCTGGGTCGGGGAACGGACTGTGAGGTCACCAGCGCCGCAAGGACAAGGTTCGAGGGTACGTTCGTTCGGATTTTCTCAGACACGTGGCTGGGGCAAGGGTATTCCCACGACAGGTCGGTCTCGGCATCCCTAGCGAAACCCGCTCTTCGCAGCGGCCGTTTCTCTTTTACCACGTGGTGCTTTTTGGTTTTGTACTGGGGCGCAATCTGATGTAAAACGTGACTCTAGAGGAGGAACTGTGACATCACCATTAAGCCTTTGATCAAGGAAATCATTTTGGACACACGGGGAAATTCTTGTAAAGCTTTATCTGATTTCCAGTGTACCTATTTTATCCGTATACTCTCGGAAGTTTTCTTACCGCGCTCTGTGCAATCGGCTGTCGCGTCTGCCTGCGCAATACGAGAGAGAATCGCCCCTGACACCTGGGATGCAGCAGTCTGGGGAAGGCCGTCACCGTTCTGTGAGGTACCGTTACCCCGCCAGGCCGCCCGGTCGCGTTCGTATGTTCCTTTTGTGCTGGAAGACAGATGGTTTTAGTACTGCATAGTAAACTACGTAAAGGCTAAGAGCAGAGCTCCGTTTGATTTTATACGGTCCGGAGTGTGAGCGTTCCCTATCAGTTCCGCCACGGCGGCAGCGTGGATGTGCGCTGGTATTTCTGCGCGGTGTAGAAACCCTGCCGCGTGCCCCCGGATCCGATGGCTGTGCGGTGGTCCGTGGTTCCGACCGGTCTTTGCTCATAAAACAAGGGGCTAATGGTGACAAGCATGGGCTGACAAGGAAGCTGGGGGGCTTCTTCCAAGGGCCTGTAGCGACAGGACAAGGGGTGACGGGTTTAAACTGAAAGAGGGAGATGGAGATGGGCCATCAGGAAGGAATTATTCCTGCAGAGGGTGGGGGGTACTGGGACAGGGTGCCCAGGGGAGCTGTGGGTGCCCCATCCCTGGGAGTGTCCAAGGCCAGGCTGGATGAGGCTTGGAGCAACCTGGGCTGGTGGAGGGTGTCCCTGCCCATGGCAGGGGGTTGGAACTGGATGATCTTTAAGGTCCCTTCCAACCCAAACCATTCCACGATCCTATGAAGCAGCGGGCGCTGGTTCAGTCCAGGTGACCAGAACACGCAGCAGGTCTGACAGCCCTGGCTGCTGTGCAGAGCAGATCTGCCTCCTCGGGGCCCGTAACGCTGACGTGCGGCAGATAACCGGAACCAGACAGTTAACGCGTGCGGGCGCGCCAGCCGTGAGGTACCGCCAGCCTCAGCCGTGGGCACCCAGCTACCCTTCAGGAGTCAAACCAATCACGGGTCAAGGTGACCAGCTCTATTTTTAACCAAATTTTATTGTAAATGTCTTCTGAAGGACATTCTAACTTTGTACAAATTACAAAATTTACAAAAGAAATCGGGATCATGATCGTTAACTAGAGAAAATCCAGTTTGTGAAAAAATATATCCAAAAATTAAATATCAAAAGAAAGTGAAGTTCATTATTGCAGAAGAACCCCAAACAACTTTCATAAATTACTTGCAGAAATGCTCAAGACACTGAGAACGTGTTTTACCACCTGTGCTGGTACCGGCTGCGGGCGCTTGGCATCGCTCCGCTCTCGCTGCGGAGCGCCGCGCAGGAGCGTTCCTGCTGCCGCCGGGGAGCGGGGCCGCACGCGCGCGCTGCCTGCGCTGCGCTGGGGCAGGGGCCTCTCTCCTGCTGGGGGGCTGCAGCTTCCCGGTGCCTTTCAGGACATTTCAGGAGCTCGGGAGCAGCTCCTCGCACACGGTTCTGGTTTTCTTCTCCAACCAGTACTGGCTGGAGCAGCACCGGCTCATTCGAGCCCTGGTGCTGCCTTCGTTTTCCTGCTGTTTAAACAGAAGGGGGAGCGGAGCCACCAAGTGGAAGTACAGGGCTGCCCCGGCCAGGAGCCGGCGGTTAATCGGGTCCGAGTTTCGGTACCCCCAGCATGTTCTGAGCTCGCTGTAGGTTTGTGACAGACTGTTCTGGGATGGAAAACACACCCACCTCTGCGCTGAAGGGCTGCACCTTGGCGTGCTCTGCCCCGGGCCTCTGGACCAGCCCAGTGCTGGGGCTGGCGAGCCCTTGCCCAGGGATACCCCCCGGGGTGGTCTGAGGACTCCCACGGGAGCGGGGTGGCCGGGCAGCACAACTGTCCCTACGCTGAAACCTCCCTAAGCAGCACCTGGGAACACGCAGCGCAGCCACGCGAGGCGACAGCACTGTTCGTACCGCCAGCGCTCACCAAACGGGTCAGGTCCGTTCCTCCTCCGAGCTCTGACCAGCTCACACCACAGCCAGGGCGGAGCGCCACGTGCCCTCAGCGTCTCGGAAAGGGGCCTCGCGCACCCAATGCTCTCGTGGCTCCCCGTGGTTTGGGTCTTTCTCTTTTCCCGAGTTTTCATTCTCCTTCTTGTAGCAGCAGCTGCTGCGGACGAGCTGTTCCTGGCAGACAGCCCTGGGCTCGTCCCTTTGCTACGAGGTACCGGACCACTGACAGCTACAGGGAAAAACAAGATCCAAGAGCAAAGCAGAGCATCTTCTTCCGGAGGCAAGTCGCTACAGGGGGCAGAGTCACACGCTGCTCATTAACTGCTTTTTGGAGATAAAGAGCAGTTACTGTCTCCTCAAATATTTCTCACTGACCGCTGCGGCGATTAGCCTGAAATGCTAATGATTTTGGACCTCGCTGGCCCTGCTCTGTTGCATTGCTTTCCACAGGCTCTGCCCCTTCCGCTAAAGAAGAAACAGCTGCTAAACCAGCACCCGGGAGACGCAAAGCCCCAACATGACCCTGCTGTTCAGGGTGACAAACGAACGCCGCGTCTCGCTGCAAGCCAGACCCTGCCTTTGCGCTGCAGGTCACGACAGGAGTTAACTCAAATCCCCTCTTCGGTACTGACAAGCCCAAACCTGTCCCCAGAGGCGCAGGTCTTGAAACGCCTCCTCAGCCCTCCCTACAAGCACGGTCACGGTGTGGAAGCGCGCCATCACTCGCTGAGGTCCGCTCTGCGTCGTGCTGCAGCTCGGGACGGAGGGGCACAGCCGCCCAGCCCGCGGCCGTCGGCCTGCCTGCCGAGCGGTCAGAGACAGGTTTGCTACTCCCAAACATCCTCCTCGAGTTCACGCTGTGACTGGCACCTGAGGCTCAGGAAGGCACTTAAAATACTCCTGGGGGTTAGACGAGTCCTGGGACAAGGTGTAGTAAAGCGCCTTAATGCAGCAGCGCGGTACCTACGTCCTGGTAACGTAATGCTAATGCTGGGGCAGCTGCGAGGGACAGCGGCAGCTCTAGGAAGTAGCTCCCATCACTCAGGCGCCTGTCAGCTTTCCAGAGGAGGCACAGGCACGATTTTGAAGCAACCACATTACTCACGTTATTTCTTAATACAGGGGTTAATTCCGTTAATTAGACCTGCTTCGTTCCTGCTGATGGTTACGAGGCCGTGAGCCCTGCGTGTCCGAGGGAGGGGCAGGAGCGGCGCGGCCGAGGGGTGCGCAGATGGCCCGGCCATCTCCCACCGGTGACCGTGTTCTGTGCCCCCGTCTGCGGCCGCAGCCACCGCGCGCTGCCTCCCCGCCCCCGTCCCCTCCAGCCCTCTCTGTCCTCCAGCCGTCGCTGCTCTCGCTGACAGACCATTTTTACACAAATCGTTTGTGGGATGAGCCGCAATGACCGAGCTCGTTCAAGCAGTTGGTGCTCAACTGCCAAGCACCACAGGCAGGCGCCTGCGGCCCAGCGTACGCTGCGCAGTACCGACCTGTCCTACACCAACACCGCTCGAGGAGGGACGCAGGCGCCGCAGCAGTTCGTCATTGGTGAGGGATGACCTGGCCCCCGTTGCGTGACCCCAGTTCTTAGATCAGCCGCTCGGTCGGTGGCATCTTGATCACGTTCCACATTTCCACTCGAGCCCCATCTTTCTCTTGGCGGCTGGGGCTGTACGTTCCCTGAGTTGCTCTCCTCCTCTTCATGGCAATCGCCGTGGCCGCAACGACTGTGAGGAGAAGGGCAGCCCCTGCAGCCCCGGCTGCTCCCACAACGGAGGAGTTGCTAAGGTGCGCCCACACCGGCTGCTGCGGTAGAACAGGGGGTTATCAGCGCTTCCATGGGGACCGTGCTGCATGTCACATCCCCCAGCCCAGGCCCCAGCGCCGCTGGGCTGCACTGTGCCGGCAGCAGCTCTGGGCAGGACCTTTCCCCTTTCCCTCTTTAACAACCACAGTCCCCTCCCCATCGCTCGGGAGTCCAGGGAATGCAGCAGCAGCCTGGTCACCCTTTTCCTGCCCACCTCTCCCCCCTGACCCTCCCCCAACAGCCGGAACTCCGGCAGTTGGCAACAGGTGCTGCCGGTAGCTCCAGCACTGGCCGCAGCCCCAGGGAGCTCCAGCTGCACCTCCCCTGCGCGGTACCCGTGGGAATGTCTAACGGATCGTCAACCGCGACTCGTGCAACGGATTCCGTCATTCCTGGCCATTCCCCGTAGCGCGGTGGCTGTTGCCGGGCAGGAGTTGGCAGCTGCTGTTGCTGTTGGAGGCTGCTTGTGAAAAGCTCAGCGCGGAGCTGACCAAGCTCTGCGTGTGTTTCAGTGCAAACACGGACCGAGCGGTGTACGCGACCCAGCCGCGGACACCCCCTGCACGACACTCCCCTACAGCACAGAGCTCGACTCAGCCCTGCCTTTCAAAGCAGCTGCCTGAGGGGTGAAGGGAGCAGAGGAACTCAGAGCCGGTGCCCCTCACCAGCTCCTGCTGAGGTGAGCACATGGGGCAGTCCGTGGGGCAGGGAAGGAGGGAGGCAGGAGGCTCCCCTCGAGCCAGCGCGTGCAACGGCTCCGTTAGCTGGAACAGCTACGCCCCGGGCCGCCTGCCTTGCACTCCTAAGTCCGTTTCTTCGTTAGCGTGCCTTAAGGAAACTGGGATAGGGTGGATCTGCTGCCGCAAGCGCCGGAGAAAGAGCAAGGTCAAAGCAGACCTCGCGCGTGCGCCTCCTTGTCACGGCAGCGCCTATATTAACCGCTCTTCGGGTGGCACCTTTAGGACACTGTCCATCTCCAGCCGAGCTCCTGCCACCTCCTGCTGGCTCGGGCTGTAGGTTCCCTCTGACTGGCGCCTCTTCCTCGCAGTGAGAATCATGAATATGAGGCCAATACTGAGGAGCAGCAAAGAGCCACAGGCTACAGGGACAGCTACTTCAATTAGTGGGGAGGGGAAGAGAGCACCTGGAGTCCCTTTCTGTAAGAGAAATTAATGGAGACACAGTGAAACTCCAGTGGTTACAGTAACTTAAGCTGAAGAACCCAAAATGGTCAGATTAGAGGGAAAAAAAAATTTAAGAAGCAAAAAAAAGAGCAGAAGAGCTGGACCTGAATGGGAAAGGACAAACAAGGCTCAAACTTGTGGCACCTGCACTGAGAACACCCGCGTGCGCTCCTGATCCCTCAGCAGAACATTCCAGCGCCTCAGAAGGGGCGGGTTCAACACACAGGAGAGCGGTGCTGCACCATCCGGATGTTCCTGGAGCTCAGAGCCAGTGACCCTCCCCAGTGGCGCTTCAGCTGGCAGCTCTGGCGGAGCTGGTCCCAGCAGGGCAGAGCTAGCCGTCTGGACACCGGCCCGGTAATCCGTGCCAGGCACAGGGACAGGATTACCACAGGGAAGGCGAGAGCGGATTTTCCTGCCCGTCCGGGCAGAACTGAGCGCAGACCATTTATGGGACCGGTCCCGAGCGATGCGATGGCTGCCGCGCAGGCTGACCCTCGCGCAGCACTTGCCGACGGCGGTACCGCAGAGCCGGTCGGTACAGCCGGAACGGCAGCGGTGGCGAGTCTGAACAACGCTTCAGACCTCGCTCGATGGGGTGTGACTGGCCAAATACCCTGCACTCCAACCTCCCCGCTTTGCTTGGGGTTTGTCACAGCAGGACAGCCCCTTAGGATTTAAATGCCAGAACACTCAGCATCCACAGCGGAAACCTTTCAAGGGGCCTCCCTACCCCTGTCAGACGGAAGAGGAGTCACTAGGGAAGAGCTCACCGGTGCTGGAACCAACACCCACAACCGTCAGGTTAACGTGGAGCAACGTGCATTTCCAGTAACAACCGGAAACTGCCCCAAGCAGGGGGATGATACTGAAACACGTTCAGTGATGCCTCCGAGGGCAAGGCAGAGCATCTCTTCAGCTACGGAACTATTCCCAGAGTGCAGGGACGTCCCTCTGCCGCCCCAAAAGCCTGCAGTTCGGGTTGATTCTCTCAGCCTGCCAGAACTCGGGTGACGCGCTCGGATTAGTTCGAGGTTTGCACAGCATGCGGATTAGTCCGGAGTACCAGCGCTGCGGGAGGCTGGAGCAGTCCACCCCACTGCCTGCTCTGTACGCGCCACCGGGGTGGGAGGGGGAAGCGCCAGAGAGCGCAGCTGACGCCCCTTCGCTTCTACAGCGATGGCTAGTGGCCAGCACAGCCACCAGCCTCGTCCTCCGCCCTGCCCCACCGCAGGCGCCGTCCTTTTAGAAGGAGAGGAGAGACAGTTCTGCAAAACCTAACAGGGACAATGGGAACGAACACAAGGAATCTGCAGGAAGCGTCCTGGGACAGAGGAGAGAGACGCCTGAAGGAGCCTACGCATGCAGACCGGCAGTGCCGGGAGTGAGTGTGTGGCACATGCATTACAGAACCCTGGAACAGCAACAGCAGCGAACCTCCCCCCGGCGCGCAGCCCTTTCCGTGCAGCGTGGGTTAGTCCATTCCCAGGTTACCAGACGAGCCGCCCGTCCGCAACAGCCTTACAGAGCCAAAGCAAGCGCCCGCTTTAACAGCTTCCACCCAGGAAGGATCCCGGCCTCGAAGAGATGATCTTGGGAGAGGGAAGGGGCTTTGTAACTACCTCATCCAAGATAAACTGCCAGCTGAAATTCCATTCTCCAGGAAACTGGGGGGAGATCAGTAACGCCTCCTTTCTACAGTCACCTGCAGTAGTCTGATTAATGTCCACGGAGTTGGAAAATCCAGGGGAAGCTGCAGAAACAGCCCTGACGCCCATCGGGAAGCCCCTGCACATACTGGGCCGTATTGGCTGCAGTCACACGCGGGTGAGTAACATGCAGCAGCCTTGCAAAGAAAAACCAGTTTCCCACTAAGGTTTCTTTGGTACCAGCTGGTTTCCTAAGCGTGCTTACCAGTGCGCTTCCGCCCGGACACGCCGGGGGCTGCGCGACCCGCCGGCGGACTCGCTCACCCCCGGCACCCAAGGACCCCGCTAAGCTACAGCCACCCCTCACCGCGCGCAGGCTGGGAGAGCAGACGGTGCTTACGTTAACGTCGCAGCGCTCCCCCGTGTAGCTGGCGCTGCACACGCACTCGTACTTGTTCTCAGAGTCTTGACACGTCCCTCCGTTCTGGCAGGGGTTTGGGTCGCACTCGTTTATGTTGATCTGACAACTGGAAAGGAAAAGCGCATTGGGTAAAGTTTCTCACACTGGTTCTGGTGCCATGTAACGAGACTGTGCAGCCTACAAAAGCCCCATTTATCTGTAAAGTTCCTGTTGCATCTTGTCCAGGCGCTTTCAGGGTCCAACAAGGTGTAATTTTTACCCATCCCTACCAATCCCCATCCGTCACTTCTGTGTGACTGCAGCCAGCACGGCTGCCCAGCACCGGTAACGGGTTCTCACGAGGCACAGGAACCACATGGACACAGCACTGCGAAAACTGGTGTCGGCAGCCCACGTCAAGCCTGCCTCTTCTAAAAACCCCAGCTGGCTTACAGCTCTGGAGCAGCTGCTCGAGTGGCAGAAGGGTACAGAAGAGGCTGGAGCATCGGAACCTGCTCAGCTGGCCCACTGATGCAAGAGTCCGAGCACCAGCTCTTCTGCAGGCAGCAGAAAAAGAGCACTTACGTCCTGCCGGTGAATCCTGGCTTGCACGTGCAGTTGGCTCCCCAGGGCTCGCTGACGCACTTGCCACCATTCAGACACGTGAAGTTCTTCCCGCACTGCGCCGGGGGGAACGGCCACCTGGGAAAAGCAAGAGACAGCCTTAAATCGACCCGCTCTGGGGGCGTGTACTGGGACTCGGCGAGCCTGGGCTGGCGAGGGTCCTACGCACAGCCGCTGGTACCGGGCTCCTCCGCCCCCTGCGTCAAACCAGCCAGGCACTTACTCGCAGCGAGGTCCCGAGTGCTGAGGGGGGCACTTGCAGGAGTAGCCGTAGACCCCGTCGATGCAGGTGGCTCCGTTCAGGCACTGGTGCCGCACACAGTCATCGACGTTGATGTCGCACCTCTTCCCGATGAACCCCCGGAAGCACTCACACTGAAAATCTGCCACGGCATCCACGCAGTCCCCATGAACACAGGGGCTTGACTGGCAGTCGTCAATGTCGGTCTCGCAGAGCGGCCCCCCCCAGCCGGCCCTGCAGGCGCAGCGGAAGGAGTTGAACAGGTCCTGGCAGGTGCCGGCGTTGAGGCAGGGGCTGGAAGCGCAAACGTCGGCCCCGGTGCAGCCCAGCTGGACAGCCCGGCTGCTGGACTGCTGGAACTGTTCCTGCTGGGGGTACGGGGGGTGGGCAGTGAAGGGCAGGTAGATCCCCCCTATCGCCACCGCGCCCAGGCAGCCAGTGAAGTTCTCGGCTACAACGACGGGCGCGTTGTTCTTCAGGAAGTCCAAGTTCCCGGCGTTTCCCTGCAGAGTCACGTTGACAGACCCATCCAAACGAACCAGCCATCTGGAAGAAAGCGCAGCTGGCTCTTCCATGGACACAGAGACGGTGTGCCAGGCACCGTCCGTGACCGGCTTCTGACTCAGGAAGGTGACACCTTCGATGCCGTTTCCACTCCTGATGTCAACAAGCAGGGAGGAGTTCTTAATGGCTACCTGGAGGGAATCCACTTCTTCCACAGCCCAAAGCAAAACAGCATCTTCATCCCTGGTTCTGAAATCCACATGGACGCTGCTCAGAGTTCTCGTCACCGATGCGTTGGTGGTAAACTCAAGGGCAGTGTGACTATCAAATGTTGCATTAGCCAGACCTATAAATAAAGGGGAAGAGCGTCAGGGATTTGAGAGAGTTGGTGTCGTGTTTGAGTCAGCCCGATGGAAACTCCTGGCAGGTTCTCTCCCTGAAGAATCACGCAAGCTTAGTGTGAGCAGGATTACGGGCCTAGCTGCTGGCGTCCTTAAAGCTCTTCCTGTTTCAGTTGCACCTCTAATAATAACACCCAGCTCCAGTAGCAATTTGTACTCAGCAGTCTCACAGTGCTGCACAGAAATACAACTGTTCCCCTTCCGCTGCCAGGGAAACCAGCACATCAGTCTGGGAAGGAACACCCAAAGCTGCTGAGGCAGCGGCCAGTGGCAGAGCTGGGGACACCCCGGCATCCTGCGCCCCAGGACGCTTTCTGGCCACGAGACAACACTCCCACCACACCAGGGCATCGTTAGCTAACCCGTTTTCCTCATTCTCCATGGCTCTGCCTCAGGAGCCAACCGAGACACGTCTGCAATCCGTAACCGGCCCCACTTGGTGAAATAACTCTAGAAAGGGCTGACGTCACGGAGCACAGGACGGTCCCTGGCTGCAGCGCTGACACGGTAGGTTGTCGCTCCACGGAAGAGGACGGGTGCCTCCCTGACCGAGTCAAAGGGCCGAGAACACCTCTGAGTCCCAGCCCTGCGCTGTCGGAACCTGGCGGTAATTCCGTAAGGTGCGCGCTGCCTGCAGGAGCGTGTCCCCGGGCACCCCTTCAGCTTCCTTCCTGCAGCACGTGTTTGGATTTGTTGTGACAGTACAAACCAGGAATGCTGCCTGTAGACAGTGAGCGTTAAGGGGTCCACCAGCCCGTAACACGAGAGCAGTACTTACACACGTATCCTGCTAGGACATCTACGCAGGTGGTAGCTTCCGGACACGGGTCGTTCTCACACCAGACTCGCTCTTCACAAAACTTCCCGGTGAAATTTGCTGGGCAGCTGCAATGGAAATCGTTCCAAGTGACGAGGCATCTGCCACCGTTCTGGCACGGTTCAGACTGAAACACAAAATAGGGGAGCTTAGGGGCAGCGTCATTCATCTCTGGCTCTACGAGAATCTGGAAGGAGGAAATGTGACGACCCAGATTAGTACGAGCAGCGCTTGAATCGAGAGAGAAGGAAGTTAAAACAGACTTGGCGGCAGTGAAGGAAGCACACGGAATCCCCAGACCCTGCCTCTCCCCGTGGGCACTGCCGGTCAGCAGGAATCCCTGGCGGAGCTCCCCCAGTTCGGAAAAGAGCAAAGCACAAAAGCAAAGGTGAGAAACAGATGAAACGAGCTGCGGTGCTCCTGGAAACCTCACAAAGTGCTGTCACGAGAAGGACACA
This sequence comes from Rhynochetos jubatus, assembly GCA_027574665.1. Taxonomy (NCBI): domain Eukaryota; kingdom Metazoa; phylum Chordata; class Aves; order Eurypygiformes; family Rhynochetidae; genus Rhynochetos; species Rhynochetos jubatus. Next base: position 1,716,031 of record CM050671.1, read on the forward strand.
CCTAATACCAGCGGCGTGACAGAACTTTACAGCACCATGGAAGGGCAAAATTAGGGAGTGTGGCCTCCCCCTCCATGACAGCTGCAGATCTAGGGGCACCATGAGACAGTTCCGTGAACTGTTGCTGCTGAAGAGAGAAATTCCCGGGGGAGGAGGCTGTGCCACTGAAACTGGGCAAAGGGAGGAGCACGGAAAGGTTACGGGGCAGAGGGTGGAACAGTGTGTGGGCTCAGCAAAAGGGAGACAGGCAGCACAGGGGCAGGGTGGCCCAAGTTCTGCAAAGTGCAGAACCACAGGGGAGCTGGGGGAAACGTGGTGCTTACACTGTACGTAGTACGTTGGGTGAGGCAGGAGCGCAAGGGACCACGTGTCCTTCAGTAAAGGACTCAAAAAAATTCTCATCTTCCCAGTATCGGCACGAGTCAAACTGTTCTGTGATCACAGAGCTACGATAAACAGCTGCACACGCGGAGACAGCCGAGCCGTCCTACCTTGCAGGTGTTGTCGGAGATGCAGCCATTCACAAGGTTGGCATTTTGAGTCCCGTTGAGGTCCTGTGGCAGACTGTCGTTCTCAGCCTGAAGAAACTCTATTTGGTGGCCGTTGAGCTGGATGTCCTGCAAACAGCCTTTGAAGTAGCCTCCCCACACATCGGCGCTCTCCGGGTCAGGATGCCCGCCAACATACGCTTCATAACCAGCTAGAAGAGGTCTTGCTGCGAGCTGTCCTAGCTCCAGGTAGGTGTCTGACTGCTGAGCACCAACAGTTCCCCCTTGGAAAGACAGCTCCACCAATCGCCTTCTGCCATCGGCCACGTTCTCTGGAAAGGTCACAGTCTCCGTAGGTGACGTCTCTACCTTCAGCTTGCCGTTCTTCAGGTACACGGTGAGGCAGGGCTCGGTTTCGTTGCCGATTTGCAATAGCAAACCGTTAGGTTTCCGACTACGCATGAAAAAGGAGATGCTGAAGTTTGCTCCAAGGCTGTCGGAAAGGGTGAAAGAGGCAAAGCTGGTGGAATTCTCTAGGCCGAAGGTTGCTGCTGGGCGCTCTGGAAGAGAAAATAAACACACACTGGGTCAGTGACAAGGGGATGGAGCTGGCACAGGGATATTCTAAGTTGCAACTCCCTGTGAACAGGGCAAGACCCTTCTCCCCGACAGCGCCAACATGGATCAGGGTAATTAGGTGCTCTCCCCACACGGGCCTGTGAAATTAAGTAGGTGAATGTGTCCCTGCTTTCTCTGAGGGACACAAATTCCAGTACCCAAGTAGCAGAGGAGGACACGTAGGTCCAGCAGTCCTCGTCACCCAGCGGATTTACTCCAGGACTTCAAGCTACAAAGTTGCTTTTAAGATTTGTAAATTTGGTAACAGCAGCAGAACTTTGTACTTGCCATGTTTAGGGCTCAGGAGGGAAACAAAAGGCTGGAGCCCTATACGGAGCAGATAGATATGATTTTAACTCAAAATTGTCAAAGAGCTTCCTTTAACACCCTGTGTTTTATCTATAAAGCAATACACTCCGATTCATCCTTAACCCAGAAGCTTAAGAGCAACTTTTCACAGGAAAACAACTGTCCTGACCCCCTGCAATCACGCAGATCTGATACAAAGATGAAGTCAGAGCCTCAGGCTCAACAAGGAGTAGTATTTGCACCACAAAACCAACAATCATTCCTGCAGGAGCAAGTGACAGAAAAGGGATCGATGAGCATTTTATTTACAAAGGGGGTTGCTTTAGCTTTCCAGTGGTTCAGTAGAAAAAGCTGCGCCCAGAGCCAGCGTCTGTGCTTATCTACGCTCCTTGGAGCACGGAGCGGCAGAGCTGGCAGGTGTAACCACGTGGCACTTACCATGTGAGCAAGCTGGGCCTCCGTAAGGCCTGGCACAGTCGCACCGGAAGGTCGCCCAAAGGTCCACGCACCGCCCGCCGTGAAAGCAGGGCTGGGACAGGCACCACTCTGTCCGGGCACAGCCCGGCTTCGCTGGGGACGACTCACCCGCCGGCAGATCCGCCGGGAGCACAGCTTCAGCGTCCACCCAAAAGTCTTCCAGGCAGCCGACAAAGCCTTGCTGGCTCTGTGTGTTGTTGGCCATTGGATCCTCAACACCTCCAATGTACGTGTTGAGGAAGGCATGCGGGATCCAGGCAGTGCCGTGCAGGACAGGAGAGCTCCGCAGGCAGACACCTGCCTCACAAGAGTCGTGCCAGAGCTTCAGCTGCACTGTGCTCTGCAGAACAACTTCGACTTTATGCCACTGGCCATCATCGACTCTCAGCCCCTCCAGCAGCAGCGGGTACCAAACATCCTCCCTCCTCAGTCCTGCATGCAGAAAGCCATCCAGGAGCTCCAGGAACAAGTATTCAGCTTCGTGGCCTCGGTAAAAAAGGATAGCGCTGGGCAAGGTGGTTCGGAAGCGGAGGGACACGCTGGCAAGCTGATCTCCTGCTACGTCCCTCCCGCTCTGATTGTTCACGGGCAGCTCAATGAGGAGATACCCTCTGGAAGCAAAGGAAAACGTTGTTGGTGTTGAGCATGTGGCATCATAGAAACCAGGCTGGCACTGGCACAGGTGGCCGTGGCTCTCAGCTTGGTAGGTTGGGATGCACAAGGCCTCATTTTGGCAGTCATGCGTCTGGCACCCAGTGAGCTGGACAGAGCAGTTCTTCCCTCCCCATACCACGCCATCCTGGCCAGGGGCACAGTGGCAGGTATAGTCAGCAATGCCATCCTCACAGACAGCTCCATTCTTGCAGGGACCCTCCTCACACTCATTGATGTTAACAGCACATTCCACACCTGCGAAAGAGATTTAGAAACGGGATCTCACTGCAGGGGACTGGGACTCCCTCCCCCAGAGCAAGGCTGCCAGGCACCGACCGCCCGCCCCAGCACTGCGCTCTCTACGCCATTCCCTCCGGGAAACCTCCAAGACACCGAGAGCTGCCAGCACGAAGCTCTGTGCCCGCTGCAGAGCGGCCTACCGCCAACACAGCGAGAAAAGCCTCTGCTGTGCTGTCCTTCCAGATGCTGCAGAGGTGCTGTTTCTAGAGCTCCGGCCAGCGAGCCTGCATCATGAACAGAACCTCTCCCTGCACCTCAGCCACCACCGGTAATCAACAGCAGGGGACAGTGCAGGGACAAGGGAGCACAGATGAGGGGTTTATGCTTCCTTCACACACACATTTGCTACGCTGAAACTCAAGTCTGCGGGTCTGACTGGAGCGTGTCCTAGCACTACAGTGGATCACTGGCCAGGGAAGTTATGGAAAGCCTCAGTTAAGAAAATTCAAGTTCCCAGGCAACCCTCCAGTTGTAAAACACCCACGAACCCAGTTCCTTACCAGACGACCAACTAGACACGCTCCACGGACACTTGGCCCTGCTTGCACTAAGCCGATTTCAGCTCTGTCCAGTCCTGCAGAAGGGAGCTGGGTAAAACGTATGGCACCGCGGTCTGCCTGTCCCAGCACATGTATCCCAACGGGCTCAAGCAAATTACGAGACATTACGCTCAAATCTGGTTAATGAAAATCTGCTGTCATTTTCCTGAGCATCTCCAGACTGACGAAGAGCCCTTCTGAACCAGTTCCCTTTATCGAGCTCCTAACATTGCTCTGCGCTAATCCCCAGAGACAGTCACACAGATAGACTAAGCACGGATTATCCCGATCTAATAGCATTACACGGGAATCTAGCTAGCAAGCACAACCAGGACAGCAGAAAGAAAAAGAAGGAATTCGCACACAAAGGAGGGGAATCAAAACACAAAAGACATTTGTAAAGAAAAGCCACTGGACAGAATGTGCACGTCAGAGAGATTAACGAGCTGCCCGAGGGAAAGAGGTGGGGGAGATGGGGCATTAGGGGCACTCGAGTTGGACTGGACATGTCATGAAAAAACCCACCACCACCATCCAACCAAGAGCAGCTTAGCAAAGACACAGGCTCCTTGAATACATGTGCTGATGGTCTGTCCCCCTCCCTGCCCAGCAGTGCCGCCCAGGCAAACGTCCAGCACCCCGCTGTCTGAGCAAGCCGCTTCACCCTCTGAGCCCCCTGTTCAGCGCTGTTACCGCTGCTGTCTCTGCCAAGACTCAGCACCGGCGTCCAGCTCCTCACCGTCGCTTTGTGTCAGCGCCACAACTCGTACGGAGCTCTGGGAAGCAGCGAGAGGAATGGAGGGCTCTGGGAATGCCGCACTTCCCAGCTGTGCTGGAGCTGTTCTGTAGGCACCGCTCCCCCGGATTCCTCCAGGACAGCACTCTCTACTGCTGTGAGCTAGAAGAGAACGCCCTGTGGAAAAGCACTGAATCTGGCCAGCGTCTGCCTGGAAGAAGAGCTCAGGTGATGGACAGGTTCAGAATTGCTAACGCTACCTCGGCACAGCCTTTTTCCTCCACCTATTAACGCCGGGCTTGCCCAGCACACAGAACCTGGGGTGTGATCGTGCCCGCCAAGGAAGCAGCAAGGACAGAATTAAGGTTTCAGCACAAAGCTATGGCCACACTTGAAGGAAATATGTTGGAATAAATAGAGTATAACGGGCATCTCTGAGCCTGGAGAATCCTAGTCTGGGGGAGGATGGGAAGACCAGCTGGAATTGAGAAAAATCAGTAGAGCTGTGTGGAGTGGGGTTTCTGAATTATCAGTGGGTTGGAGGGCTCTCAAAACTGCAAGAGGCAAGCCTGCAGTCAGCTTTAGGGGGAGAGGCTGTTAAATGGCATCAGAAAGATGGTTTGGTGTGGTGCCAAATCCTTGAGAGGCTGCTCATTTCAGATCCGAGCTGTTGATATTTACCCGGGCAATGAGGCAGGGTTGGTTTGATAACAAAGGCAGCGACGCCATGAACGCTGCATTGCTGGGAAGGCTGGGAGCCCCGTTTTCCAGAATCACGTTCCCGGCCCGCAGCACAGCAGGAACACCCACGGGGCTGTTTCCCAGCCTCCTGGCTGACACCCGTGGGGTGGTGGGGTGGTGCTTTCACACCAGGTGGCAAAGGAGTCCCCACGGCGAGGCCACAACCCCAGGCTGGGGGCTAATTAAGCCTCGGGCTTGCCCAGGGGAGGCAGCCCCTTGGATTCCTTAGATTACTACTTGGGTGGAAAGAATAAGCTGACGGTTCAGGTCTTTACGCAGCGCTGTCTAACCTCACGGCATACAGACAGGCGGAGCAAGCGTCCGGCAGCAGAAAGTGGAGGGCAGCTCTTCCTAGAGGAACCAAACCCACCAGCACCGGCTCCACCGCTGTCGCTGGTCCTGCCAGCGGCCAGCCAGCCCTCACGGGACCGGAGCAGGAGGAACGGGCCTCTAGAACACCACCTGATGTACTCCTGCCCTCCTGGAGGCCAGGGCAGCGCCAGATTTGAGCGTGGAGCAGGTTTTAAAGCAAACCGGTAACAGAGGAGACTGCGCAAGAGTTCTGAAAACCTGGCTAACAACAATCTTCTCCTGGAAGCCCACGTCACCCCTTGCCGAACAGTTACCGGTGCTACATCGCTAACGCCGTATCCGCCTCCCGTGAGCGCGTCCTTCGTCAGCCGGCGGGCTGCCCTCTCTCCTCCGCCGCTGTCACCAGTGATTTCTGTCAACTGCGTCTGAACCGCCCCGGTTTGGGAAATTCTTCAGTTACACCACGTAAGGCAGAAGGGGGAGATTCCTGCTGCACGCTGCTTCCGAGGCGCTAGCTTCAGCGCAGCAGAGGGGGCCGCAGTTTTGGCTGCAGGTGACTGTAAATGAGGAAGGGGATGCCAGCAGAACAAAGGGACTTCTCCCTGCTTCAGAGCCAGTAAGATTGTTGCCGTAGGCCGCTGGAGTATCCAGGAGCACAGACCATCTCCTGGATATCCGTTATTCCCAACTTCTCCAAGAGATGGACAGTTGGGTCTCTGCAAACCCACTGGAAATGTCAGGAAGTTCAAAACGAGTTTGTTTCTCTGACAAGGTCAGGCATCCCTTCCCAGGTATTTGGAAAAAAGATGCAAGGGGGGTGACGGCTCCATTTGACAAAACCAAGTTACAACTACAGTCTGCTCTGCCCCCTCTGACCTTCTTAGCTCAAACCTTCGCTATCTGAACTATCAGCAGGAAGAGCAACCTCGCCACTCTGATTCGTTACAGCAGCAGGAGACTTTAACACGTTTCACGAGTTTCTTATGTAGACTAACGAACGCAAATCAGTGGAACCTGTTCTCGGAAGAATCAGACAAGTGTTATTTAAAGCTGCCACTGTCAAACACTGCAGTTAGTCTGGCGCTGTTTAAGCTCACTGTCCCGAGGCAACAGCCCGCAGGGGCTGGGTCAGACATGGACACCCCGAAGCGGCTGAGCTGTACGAGCCTGCGCTACTTTCAAATACGAATCTACTCACTGAGTTCTGAACTCGAAAGCGCTACCGATGTGGCAAGAACAGCCTGGCTGCACAGAGGCAAGTGCTACTAAAATCCATTCTCTGAGTGAAAATGATTTACTGACCGCTAGCAATAAGCAAAGATTCATTATCCTCAGCGCAAGAATCACGCTTCACAGATACATGGTATGATAAAAGAATGAGGACACATAAAGAGACAGTCTAATTTAGCTGTCATATACCAAAAAAGCTCGAAGGACGAGGTCTATTCAGGGGCCCAGTCTAGAAACATGCGAGTTCAGCGGGGCTTCCCGGCCAGCACCGACCTGCCCTCTCCCCTAAGCCAGCTCAGTTCCCAGCAACCTTTCCCTGGTGCATCCTAATTAGGGTTTGTATTATTATTATCAAAAGGAAAAAAGGAGGGGAGGGAGAGAGGGGGGAGGGAGAGAGAATTAGCCGCAACAAACGGACCCCGACACAATTATATTTGCACAATTACTGCCATTTCCATGGCAACCCACCGCTCTGACCTCTCTCCCACCGCGCACTACTACTCAAGGAGACGGCGGGGGAGGAGATGGAGAAGTGCGTAGGCCAGCAAAGGGTTTGTCCTCCCAGTTAAAACACAAACTACCTCTCAAGAAAGGAGTTTTAAATCGTTAGAGGAAAACAGCGATCTGTAAAAAGCCAACGCAGCGTTTCGCAGAACTAACGGGGCCACATCGGCGTGTTTAGGGAGCGCAGCCGAGCGCAAAGCCAGGAGCCGTGCCTCGGAGCACCCCGGATTCCATTACTGCACCGAGCGAGGCGGGACGGCAGCGACGATGCAGAGCATGCCGATGGCCCCGCGTTCGTCTCGCGGCGACAAGGAAATTCCTTGCCCTAAAGTCTTCAAAACAAAACTTTTCTTCAAAATAAAAACATTCTTCCTTTCCAGTCAATCCTCGTTCCTTCTCATGCCTCCAGCTACCTCGAAGCGCGCAGCCAGCTCCCTGCCCTGGGCAGGCACGCAAACATTCAGGACACACTGCAAGTACTGTATAGATCTTGTTACCTGCTAGCAGAGAAATTCCCTTCAGGATCACTCCAATCAGCACAGATTTCATGGCCGGCTCCTTGTGGACATTTGTGACAGTAAAGGGAAAAAAAAATAGGGGTGAACAGGGGGGAGGAACAACAAAAAAGCTGGACTGAGGCGGCAGAACGTGTGTAAGCGCTCCCTGATGCCAGTCAGACGGAAAGGGATTGGAGATGGAACTAGCCAATATAGAAGAGACCTGCGCTGGAGCGGGATCTAATCCAGCCCCGCTCTGAACCTCCCCAGCTGGCCTCTGTCAGCGCTGACACGAAGAATGCGTACGCGCGGCGTATCCTCGCTCGGCGCGGCGCAGTAATGCCCCGCAGTACCCGCTGCACGAGCGCCGGCAGGAAAAGGTCCAGGGACAACCTCTGGCTCTTGCTGCCTCCCTGGTGAGTCTGTCCACTTCCACGAATAAAGCCAAACCATGGATTTTTGGTTTCATAGGCTAAGCCAAAAAGCCGCAGCTGCGCCACCGCGTAACACCCAAACCGTCTGAACACAGAGCTGAAATGCAACGTGCAACCTGGGCCCTGCTGCACGCTCAGTGCTGACCCACTCGGGGACCAGCACTTGGTGCGGTCTGCCTCCGCGTGCCCGCTCCGTGCCCGCTCCGTGCACCGGTGAGCACGAGCACTTCCCCTCCGCAGCGCTCGCGGAGACGTCTCCCGCCTGAGCTGCCAGGGCCCGTTCCCCTGAAGCCGGACTGAACAGAAGGGAACTCCCTGCACTGTGCTGACTGTTCCGGTTCACACACGGGACTGCGGAGTCCTCTGTCCCCAGCAACCCCGTGAACTGAGCTGTCACAATCCCTCTGGGGTTTTTCTCCGTGGTTCTGGGGGTTGGTTTTGCTCGGTTTATTTATTTAATGTGGTACTTTCACATGGTAAAGTTCCTGGAAGCTGAATTGTACTTTCATGTTGCAAGGAACCCGGAGAGAGTTCTTATTTCTGTGAAGAAACGTTATCTGGGAGTTTTTCCCCAAACTTGGAGCCTGTGTTCGTATCAGTGTCAGGTCCAGGCAAACAAAAACTCCCACATCTCCGAGTCTGGAATCTGCATTAGCAGTATCACTCGGAGATATTAAAAGAAAGCATTCCAACAACTCTTGTAGCTATTTGTTTGCTCAGTCCAAACATGCCAGCCAGTTTTACAGATCTTGTAAGTGGGAGGGACACGACGAACGTTTGTTTGGAGTCAAAACTTCTGAGAAACTCACATCTGGGCCCAGCGCGCGCACAGGCCTATCCTAGCACAGATTTCATCCGTGCCAGCTCCTGTGTCCCTGCTGTTATCATTCAAGAGAAAACGAGTGGGTAGCCTGTGCTCATCCACCCGCCCACTGCAACAGTAAAGCCTGAGGGCTGTGAAGACTGGAGAAGCTTAAATCCCTTTAAAAAATCCGTGTTTTGAATGATACACGCACGGATCTATTTACATACACAGCGTCTGGCTGGGAATACACTGACCCCAAATCCATGCAGCGTGAGTCAGCACAGATCCCACTCTCCCACTGGTCACATCTTTCCCAGTGCACTACCTGAAATATTGCTAATTAACAACTGTCATTGCTCGTTTCCCAGGTTCAGTTTAAGGCTTTATACAGACTCGGGTTCTCCTAGAGAGACAGCATGAGGACGGAGAAACACAGTCGTGACAATTCTAAGCGGCACCTATAAGCAAGGTAAAATACTTCAGTAAGATCTCTGAAGCCAACATGTTGGACCAACTGACCACCCGCTGCACAGCGCACACAGCGGAGGAGTAACTGCTTAGGTTCCTTGAACTGGAGGGTATGAAAGAAAGAAGGATCAGATGATGGTTTTCTGGAGGTTTTAATTCCCCGTTCTTGCACACTGGCAGCCATGCACGTTACAGGATTCAGTCATGTGGTTTAAAGTCAGAGAAGTATTTAATTCCTACTCATTTATAACACTTTCTGGAGGTCAAGATAAAGGGCACGAGATATGTTAGAGGGTTCCTAGCAGAAAAGGTCACAAAACAGGGAGTGAACTTTGGGTAGAAACTTGCAAATCTCACACGTGCTCTCTAGGTAGAGATTAGCCACCTCCTCACTGTGTTGGTGAATGAGCCCCAGAAATTTAGGAATTTCTTTCCCGGCTTCTGAGACACCCATCCTAGTCTCCAGAGCTCACCTTCCCTTACGGAACGGAAGGAAACGTTGGTCTGCCCGAAGCGTACGGAGCAGTCCACGTGCTGCAAGCGATGGCCTCCTGGCAGCAAATCCATTATTGCTGACCGTAATCAACAGTGCTGATAAGCATTTTATGTGGAAACCAACACAATCTAGCCCAACATGCGGCACCTGGCAGTCCCCTCTCGGTACACACCGTCAGAAGGCAGGCATCTCGCCATCCCTACGCCCAGAAGGCTCCTGTCTCTCTGGGACACTGCTCTGCCCAAGCACTTGCCTGGCCTGATTCTAAAGATGACATTAAGCTGGGCTTCACCCATTTTCCTTAGCAAGGAAGTCAAATGTAATTCATCAGCGTTGCTCCACCCGTAATAATCCTCTCAAAAGTCTTTACCCGTGGTGAGCTGGCATCTCCCAGGCTGGCTGTAGTCAGAAAATCCACGCCAAGGGCTAGTTCAGAACAGACCGCGCAGTCACAAGCATCAGAATCGGAGGACGCTTTTGATCAAGACTCACCTGACACCTAGAGAGGAGCAGGATCTGGACCGCAGCGTACACCCGGGGGATTCTGAGCAGATGACAGGGAAGTCAAAAGGTCTCGTTAGCCGTGGAGCTGCGATCCAGACGGGAGATGCAATGTGGAACGGAAGGGAAGCAGGGGCAGTGTCACTAAGCGTTCCCTCGCTCCCCTCAGCTATATTTACCACAAGGGATCCTGTTGAAGGGGTAACAGTCCTCTAATCTCCTTACTATCTTAACCTTTTCGCTGCCCTTTCCGTGCAGGCTACGTCTCTAAACCAAATCTGACATCAGGAAATACCCGCACAAAAAAATACAGTCTGGCCACAGGTGGTTAGAAGGAAGAAGCTTCTCCCATTTATTTTGTGACCCACGACCCAGGAATTCCAGCCTGTTTGATCTGGGCTGGCACTTTACAGAGTCACCGTTTGTAGCCAGCTACGCAGGAGGTATCCGACTTCGTGAAGGACAACTGACAAAAACATCAGTTCTGAACAAAGTCCAACGGCCCAGACGCACTCCAGTTATATTGAGAGACACCCACAGTCACAATCCCTCCCGAATTTACCACCACACCGCCTCCTGATTTCTCAGGAAAGTAGACACATTCCTCAGCCATGGGGAAAAGCCCCGGATGTGCCCGTGGGGGTAAGGTGCCACTGCCAGGGGATGTCTCGCTCAGGCTGAGACGCCTCACACGGTGTTTTAGGACACTGCCTCCCTACAGGCGACTTCAGGAGGAGTAGAAATAGCAGTGTGAGTGCTCAGGCCATTTAAAAGGTTTTAAGGAATGAATGAGCCAAATTCCACATCAGTGGAAATTGTTTCCCATTCCAAAGGGAGGTACCTCTGTTTTGCACATCCTGGCCTGAACCGCCTCGTCCGTGCATGATGGACAGAAACCGTTCCTAAAGAATTACTTTGGGGTTTTTCCTAGATGACACTTTTCCTAATATGCTGCTTCTCCTGACCACAGCTGACATCATTTCCAGGACCACGCAAGACTCCTTTTCACTCATTCAGTACCTGTGCAATCCTTTGTTCCATCCTTCCTACATCCTCTACTAAAGCCCAACTGCTGCACTGAACAGACCCTTCAGGATCTATTACGTAGTGCTCTCGGGAGCGGGGCACCGCTTTTACAGCAACTACAGTTTCTAAGAGCTGGTTCGTCTCCCCGCACTGCTGCAGCCTGACACAGCACCGAGGCAGTTAATTTACAAAGCAAGAATTCATCCTGACTCGCACTGTTATCCCAACACTCCCCAAATTCCTCAGACTGAAAAAAAACCCCGCAGAAAGAACCCCCTGCCGCCCCAAGAAAGCGTTCTTCATCAGAGTAGCAAGTTCACTTTAATCAGCGGAGGCAGCTTAAACCCAAGTTCACGGCAGATCTAAGCTGCCACAGAAATGTGTTTTGAACAGAAACATTATGGGAAGCTTCACAGAGTTGTTCTGTGATCCTAATGTGAAGTAATAAGCTGTTTACCCAGCATGACTGTACTGGGATTAATTGACAAAGGAGGGGAGATTAATTGCTATTATTTCCCTGTCAGCTTCACTCCTCCACACGCACTCACTGATCTCACAGACTGCTCCGAGCCTTTCGCTGTGCTAATGTGTCAGAACTACCTCAGCTGAGACAAAGTCCTTCACCAAAAACAATAACCAGAAGAGCAACCTGCTTCTAAGCCCCTTCAAGTACTAATGAACCCGAATTCGACGCAGCAGAATGAACTCCAGCGCTCCTCTGCCCATCATCCTGCGTTTCTGTCAGCTTTTCTGCCCACGAGCATGCTAAGAATTGGAAAGGATTAGAGAGATCTGCAGTTTGGCAAAGCACAATGAAATTCTGAGCTCTGTGAGGGTGCTGGGGCACTGAAGGAGGAAAAGGGAACAGGGCACATATGTGAGCGGGAATTCTGACAAGCAGGATAAACTTTAAGCCATCTCTTTGGACAAGATTTCAGTTCGTGAGTACGGCATTGTAACTACCCAAGGAAGTAGCAATAAAGAGCTTAGATAAAAGCCTATTTTCAAAGGCCTCACCTACAAAAGCAAATTTTTCTTGACTTAGCCTAAACTGGGAATCCAAAACAAACAAGACAGGCCAGAAAACCCCACAAAGAACTCGGCCTGGTTACAGAAGGTGTTAACCAGGAGTTGATTTGAGATTCTGGGATTTGAAGTACTGGCGTAACGGGTCTTTGCCAGGGAAGAGCTGGACAGTTACACCAACACAGCTCAACCACTATGACCAGAGAAGGAAAACAGAAAACCTTCTCCTGCAGTAAAGGCTGAAGTCTGCAGAATGCTGCTACCTGCTGTTCCAAGAAGTTAAAGGACAAGGTTTTCTTCTGGCTTCCAAGTTTTTCTTTTTCCCACGAGATGGCAGCCTAGGAACACTGCGGAAAGGTTACATCCACCTCAGAAATAGATCCAAGCTTGGGCTGGGGATCACCTTTCTTATAAATTACCTTTTGGTGTTAAATGGCTCAAAACAGAGAGCACACGCGGAATTTAAAGATGCAGGAGACTGAGGAGGAGTATTTTAGAGAAAGATGAGGTTTAGCGTCAGTTAGCAGTGTGCCTTCCCAGCAGAGCTGAGGAGTGATAGTCGCTATCCCCCAGTCTCTCAGCTAGAAAACCGAGACCCATTAGGGTCAGGCAGGGCATTTGTGTAAGAAGCCAGACCCCCCATTCCCTTGTAAACAGAGAAGGCTTCATTTGCTCACATCACAAAGACCTTTTGACCTCCTAACATAGCAGATTACTGCCTTCAGCCAAAACCCGCTGGCTCTTATCATCCAGGGGTGTTAGGGAATGGAGATGTTTTACAGATGTCCTACGTGCTGGTGATCCAGTCTGCTGGAGTCAGTAGCTTGTGACAACTAGAATGTTACGCACCCCTTTTTTATTTGAAGGCTGTTTTGTTCACCTTCGTAATACACGTATCAACCCCCCCGCCCCGAGTTCTCCCAGTGAACTTTCAGCCCAGGATACAGATCCCCTAGATAAAACCACCTATCACCATACCTGACCAAAATCAGGGAGCTTGCCCACAGCATCTGAGCCCTGACGCATCCCGCTGCACCACCTCCACGCTCCCCCTCAGAGCGGCCCAGCCGCCCGGGCTCCCAGCGCTGGATCCCGCCCTGCAGCCAGGCAGCGATGCAGCGGCGCAGCACTACAAACCCAGAAGGGCCCGACTGCAGCGTTACCTGAATACCCGGGTGGGCAACGACAGAGGAAGCCGTTAACGAGGTCCGCGCAGAGCCCTCCATTCTGACACGGCCGGGACTCGCACTCATCGATGTTAGTAAAGCAGGTCTCCCCTTTAAAGTGAAAACACAAACAGGCATCGTAAGAGTACGGACACATCAGTGAAGGAAAGGATTCGAATGACAACTGCGGTCACAATCTTTTGTGCTTCTTTTCTGTCACTTAAAAATGCGTAAGAATTTCTTGAACTACAGCACGTCCCTCCAGACACGCCGGCAAAGGGATACTGCCACCGAAACAATTAGGGGAAATGACGGACAGAGGTCAAATGATCTTCCAGTGTCATGAAAGGGAGCAGCGGCAGGATCAGAACTTGAACCATTCCCATCTATGCAATAGTGGGCCAAACTCTCATTTTTTTCTCAAAAAAAGAATGAACCAATATTGTTTAGTGCCTCTACCAGGGAATTTCCCCAGCTGCTAAATCCAGCATTTTATACGTATACATGAACCAGGGAAAGGGTGACATTTCAGTTGAACATCCACAAGTCTTCTAGCTCCAAGTGCAAAACATCAAGAACCCTCTCTTCTCCTACCCACTCTGATTGTACAGTTGCTGTCATGAGAGTAATCTCATCAAGGAAACACCTAGAATAGTCGTCTGGGACTCCAGGGAATTAGTTTCCTCTGATGAGGAGTTTCACAGGTATCCTGCAGGGAGGAATTCTGCCATATGCATGACAGACTGACAAAGAGAAACCACCTTGGCATCTGCATAGCCAGAGGGCGTTCATCAAGGCACTCGGAAAGTGCACAGGCTGTTGTGCAGAGGTGAGAGGGGCTTGCAGGCCAGGGAATGACATTCAGAGAGCTGTCTGCGGCGTATTCAGGCGCTTTCCAGATGCTGCCGCCTCCCCTGAAGTACCAGTTGGTAAGTAATCTTTGTTGCACAGATAACATTGCTACACCTATCAGGTGCTGGCAGGAAAACTGTTTGCGGCCCAGCTCACCTGCAAAGCCTGGCTGGCACCAGCAGAGGAAACCAGCTGCCTGGCTGTAGCTGAAATTACTGGGGAAGTCAGGTCGTGTTCCGTAATAGGCTGGGTTGGAGCGCTCAAAGCACACGCCTCCGTTGTGGCAGGGGTCTGCTGCACACTCATCCACGTCCTCTTCACACTGCTGCCCTGCGTAACCTGCCAGGAGACATCAGCGACAACGTCACGCACAACTTCACTGGAACTGGGCTCCCAACACTGTGGCTGCCTTGGAGGTGAGAAAAAGATCCAGAAGACACGGCAGCTCATCTCGCAGGGAGTCCCAGGGTCCTCCACCTTCTCCACGGTGTCAAACACAGGAGCCAAATAATCAGTTAGCAGGAAAGCATTACCTTATGGCAGAAAAAGGCAGAAAAGAGAAAGACAATTCTGCGGTTGAGAATCCACGTGCATTTCCCAGCTGCGGGGTCGAATGGATTTGGGGATGGGCTGGAAAGGGCAGCAGTGGCAGCCTCACCGTTCAGACAGTGAAGAATGTCACACTGAACCTTGCAGTATGATCATTAATTCTTTATTTCTTCCACAGGGCAATTTAGCCACGCTCGCCATTGCAGTGCGCCTACACGCCAGCACAGCAGATTTCTCACCTACCTGGCCAGCAGGCACAGCTGTAGTTCTTGATTCCCTCCACGCACGTGGCACTGTTCAGGCAGGGTTCGGAGGCACATTCCAGGATATCCAACTCACAGTGGTCCCCCTCGAAGCCGGTGTCGCTGCAGTCACAACGGTAGCTGTGGGGCAGCAAAACAGCAGTGCACAAGATCTTAATTTGACTGCAAAGCCCAGGAGGAGGAAAGAGCCAATGGAGTTAAGCTGTCAGTCCTCATACCCGCTTGTGGGGCAGAGGAAAAAGACAGTTCCATCTGCACGAACAGGCCATGCTGATGCCACAGCAGACAACCCTCAGCAGCCTGAGTTCACACCTCACCTGTGAAAGGGTCAGCTCAGACACAGGTATGTTCTCAGCAGTTCCCTTTGCTGCTCATGCTCTGCAAATCACTTCCCTTTGTCCCTGATATATCAGCTGGAAGCAACAACAGGAATCTTCTCCTACCTTCCTTTAAGCACCCCAGGAGTGCTGCTGCTGGGAGGGCCCTTCATGGTTATTGCCACAAACCACTCTCAGTACTGTCCCTGGGACCACTGGGATGTACAAAACGCTAAATCCAGTTTTTACAGGTTACACTAAGCAGACATTTGCATCAGTCCTGGTATCTAACTGCCCAACCAACAGAGATGCCTCACTCACCTGTTAACGAGGTCACGGCAGGTCCCGTTGTGCTGGCACGGCTGGCTCACACATTCATCGACGTCCAGCTCACACTGGAGCCCCTGGTAACCCGGCGCACACATGCAGGTGTAGAACCCAACGTGATCGTTGCACAAGGCCCCGTTCTGGCAAGGGTCTGAATCACATTCATCTATTTCAGCATCACAGTTCACACCTTTGACAGAAAACAGAGAAAGAGCTGTGTTACAGCCTGTGCTGCCTGCACCTCTGAGCTGGAACCACAAAAGCGATGTTATCAACCCAAACGGGCTAGCACAGTGATCTGTTCTGATTTTGCCGTAAGACTTTTAGGAGCTCGTGAACAGCATATGATTCTTACAAATTAAGGACCGTTAAGTTTTACTTGCAAACAACATTACTTTGTCTAGGCTTTTGGATTTTAGTCTTTTATCAAAATTCAAAATAAATTCCAGTATTTGCGAAGCTGTGGTCTCTCATTCGGGTTGGCTGAAGTAGCCATCAGTCAGCACAAATCCCATTTTCTCAGTAAGCCATAAAATCTTGACCTTAAAAATGTCATGATACTGTTTTGGTTTGGGATCCCTTGAGGGCAGGGAGGACGGGGATGGGAAGAGAAGAATCGCACTGCTAGCCAGTGTTATTTCAGCGTTTATATACGATACAGCTCTTCCAGTTTCAGTCAGACACAGCACTCTTCACTGGTGTTGCACTGCTGTTAGCGAGATCCAGTGTTCTACGCCAGAGGCAGCTGCGTTTGGGGGATGGGAAAGCCATCGCTACCTGCTTCTCCAGAACATTGTCCGTTTGTTTAAATACCGTTTGTGACTTGCTTTGAGAAAGTTAGGAAACAAAGCATTAAAGCAGCGTAAAACACTAATTACAGTGACACTAGATATTAGTAAGCGATTCTGCTATGAGCTGCTGTTAAAAATGAGGTGTTAGCTTCAATACTACTAGTCAAGAATAACAGCAAGTCACGCGGTTTTGGTCCAAAGTCTCACATTTCTCTGACAGAATAAGGCCTCCTGCACACCTTCTATGCAACCACCCTCCCATTCCACCTCTCTGAGTTGTCCATGGCCTGGCATCACCTCCAAACCTCAGCCATTACAGTGGCACCTGCCAATCCATCTAATCTCCCCTTCTTGGCGAGGGCTGACCACATAATGGACATGGCCACCCTAATCCGGACGGAATGTGGGCCCCCTAATCTGCTGGTTCAAACCCGTCAATACCCACGCAAAACTTCCTTCACCCAAATTCCAGCTGCGAGCACCAGGCAACAGCCTGGCCTTGCCAGCCCATGGTGCTGGAGCACTGGATCCTACGGCAAAGCTCCCCATCTGACATCAGAACAACTCGAGCACAAGCAGCTCCTCCAGCTGCCTGGCTCATTGTGTCACTTCCTTGGCAGGGGAATCCCACAATCCTGAATTGAGGATTCAGCATGAAGATAAAAAAAGAAACTGTTTTGCAAAGACAGAATTACCCCTGACACTCAGAATCAGCAGGAATCTTAAGGCCAACACAGGAATTCTGCTTTTTTCCTCCCTTCATCTCTGTTCATTTTTATCAGTGAGTCAGCATCAGGCCTGCATTCCTGATGTCGTACCTTCTCCCCATTCCTCTGGTAATCAGCAGCATTCCTTCGCAGCAACCCAACTCCTTAAACACTTCAGGCTGTGACAACGAGGAAGGCTGAGAAGGTTCATGTGCTGGGTGGTACCAGGCAGGCGTGGGCGCAGGGCAACTGCATTCCACACCGATAAGCAGGGCTGGGGAAAGGAGACGTCCCCCTCCTCGCTGCCTCCCTCACAGATAACTCCCAGGTGTAGATTAGCATCGATGCCCAAAATAGAGATGCTTATGGAAGAATTGGAAAGAAATCTCCAACTAAAAGCCACTTTATTCCAAAAAGACTGCTTCCCTCTGAGAAATCCTGCAGGACAGGACAGAAAACTACAGGCCACGCAGGCAGCAATCAGTTACTACTACATTTCCTGATAATAAATCTCTTCTCTTGTGTATCTCCCTTAATTTCACACTGAGAGCTAATCACATCTACTTTCCATCTAGTACTCCAGTCTCTGACTGTCTCAGACAGTCGCCCCACTTCCATTTTACATCCGCGGCTCTTCGACACAGAGTCATTTAGGCTGGGAAAGACCTTAAAGACCATCAGGTCTCGTTAACCCAGCACTGCTGAGGCCACCACCAAACCACGTCTCCAGGCGCCTCATCTCCACGTCTGTTAAACACCCTTCAAACATCCACACCACCCGCCCAGATCAGCCTCCGTCGACTGTTGCCCGGAAGCCACGGCAACAGGCCCTACACCTCTTCACACACGGTACCGACCGCTCCACAGATACACGTCACGCAAGGAAGGTTGAGCCTCACGGCTGTGAAACAGCAGCTTCTCAGGACAGCTACAACACTGCAACACGCGTCAGCAGCAGGCGATTGTGGAACTCCACGGACACAACCCACCCAGCCCGTACGGGAGCGCCAGAGGTACCTGTGTAGCCGAGGACGCAGGTGCACACGTAGTGATCCATCTCGTTGAGGCAGGTGCCGTTGTTTTTGCAGGGCCGGGACGCACACTCGTTGATATCGATCTCGCAGTTGTACCCCTGGAAGCCGGGCACGCAGAAGCAGTTGTACTCGTTCACCCTGTCCCGGCAGATGGCTCCGTTCTGGCAGGGGCCCGAGGCGCACTCGTCAACGTTGTCCCTGCAGTCGGCCCCGGCAAAGCCAGGCTGGCAGAGGCAGGCGTAACCCCCAGGACCCGCCACGCACGTCCCGTTGTTTAGGCAGGGTTGGCTAGAGCACCCAGAGCTTTCTGTTTGGCAGCCTTCTCCGCCCAGTCCCGTTTGGCATTTGCAGGTGTATCCATTTACACTGTCCACACACTCAAAGCCAGGGCCGTCGCAAGGGTTGCTCTCACACTCGTTAACGTTACACTCGCTGTCTGAGATGCCAGGCACACAGATGCACTCATACTCCAGGAGTCCTGGAGTCCTGTTGCAAATCCTACGGGCAGGACACGCGTGTTTAACGCAGGCATCATACAGCAGTTCACAGTTTATGCCCATGTAGGCTACAGGCTCCACGGGGCAGGTGCACTGGTAACCCGCTTCCAAATCCTCACAGCTCCCCCCATTTTCACACGGGGATGAGGAACAGCTGCTATCGTTCTCAGAGTGTGAAGTTCCTGCCGAGAAAAGAGACTTGTTGTTAGTCAGCACGGGTAGCCCTGAGGAAGAGAGCTCTGCCGGTCACCACACACAGCTCGGAGAGGAGCGGGGCAACGTATCACTTTAAATCCATTCCCAAGGTGAACTTTGGGTAAAATTCAATGATCCCTGTCACTGGTAGGCCGTGCCCTTTTTGCTGCTTTCCGTACGTGTCCGGGTGACCGGAATCAGTCTCTGGGAATCTCCCCAGCTGCAGGTGGAGCGCGGGCAGTGGCTCAAGTGGCCACAGGCCTGCCAGCTCTGACACTACCCACCGCTCACCACCCTTGGCCCTCACCACATTACTGCTGGTTGAGACACGTTGGCTGAACGTGCCAAGCTCCATGCTAAGGATTTGCCAAGATCGCATCCCACAGCATCACTTCTTAGCTGACCTTACACATTCCCTCATTCATGCCATCATTATCCCAGCCCATTTTTGGTCATGTTTGCCTTGCTCTGGTGCACCTTCTACCCAGCCAGTAGTTAATCTGTGTCAGTGGTTTTCTATCAACTCCCTGCCCCATCAGCTCCTCAGTCTCTTTGTACCTGAAGCTGGAGGCATCCGGCTTCAGGGCCCGAAAGGGATTTATAGGAGACTGGTTTACAATAGCCTGCCCCTGCCCTGACCTCCCCCAAATTCCTCACACCAAAAGACTGTAGTGTTTCTAAGTCTTCTTTTAAGAGGCAGTGGGATGGGGGAGGGAGGGTGCTCAGGGATTTAGACAACCCTTTCTCTTCCCAGCATCATCTCTACACCCACCCCTCCCTTCCTCCCTCATGTGATGCTGGGGAGACTGGCTGAGCATTGCACTGTCCAGCAATCCCATTATTCTGCCATCAACCCTTTTATTCTCAGATTCCCAGTCAGGCAGAAAACAAGGATGACGGAATCTGCCTGGAATCTCTGCAGCAATTAGAGTGGAAGCCCAGGAAACTATTCGCACAAGAGCTTTACTAGGCAGGAGATGCGAGCCTTTGTACGCTTAATGAGTAACCAGGCCCGGCCTGCGCTGCCTGTTTCCACAGGCCAGCAGCACATCTGCGATGAAAGGGCGACCAAGTCCACTGCGCGGTCAGAAGCCCTTCTCCGCTCTGCAGCAGACTCCATCTGCACAGGAATTCCCATTCCAACCCAATCACCAAGCACTGCCAGTGCAGGCGGGCTGAAGTCATTTCACAGGCTCCCTGTGTAGTTTTCTGCTTCTACTAGAAGTAGGCAGTCTAAATGCTTCGTGCAAATAAAGATAAACCTAAAATCCCTTTGCTATTTCCTTCTTTTCCAGAGTTCTTTCACAACAGCCTACGTTTTTGTACCTTCTGGATTGGCTCATCATACGACCGCAGTGCTCAGCAACCTGTAGTAGCCATTAATGCCTGTCCAGTACACAACCATTAGGTGACAGACCCACGGCCCCGCAGTCACACACAAACCCAACAACAGGGCTGGACTACAGGGACAGCAGCTCCAGCAAACACAAAGCTCCACAGAAAGCGGAACGGCTCTCTTGGTTACCAAAGAACAGCATTAACAGGGAGAACCCCAACCTCCCCCGAGCTCCGCGCGACCACGAACAACCGCAGCGGGTAACGAGCCACGCGCCCTCGGCACCTGCGGCGAGTACCTGGTTACGCACGGGACTGCGCAGAGAAAAGCCAACGTCCTGCGCTGTTCCTGTGCTAGTTCGGATACTTTCTGTGACCAAGTGTTGCTTTAGTTCTGTCTAAAGGCGATGACTTCAGCAGGACCTCGTTTTGGAGGAAAACGTTCCTCTTTCGGAACAAATACCCCGAAGCACACAACACCGCGTGTAAGGCGCGCGTGGCGCGGGCTGAGAACACCGCAACTTACCTCACAAGAAATTAAACAATACGTAAATCACTACGAATTACTCTGTGAACTGCAGACTGCAGATAACGACCCGTGTGCCTGCCCCACCCCGTCGAGGTTACGGGTGTATCGGCACCAACTCCAAGGCTGTGTCACCCGCTCCGCGGCACGCAGCGTGCCTGTACCGGTACTGCAGCACTTCCCGCGGCCCATCCAGGCTGCTGTGGGACTGCAGCACAGCCCTCACGCTCATCCCAGGGCAGCGCTACACCTCTGGCTGGATAATTCACCTCGGATGAGACACTAATTGGAAACAGAATACGTTGCAGAGTGACATCAAAAGGGGGATTTCAGCAGCGAGAAGGGAGTACACCACTTTGTAACATCACCAGGAAGTTAAACGCAGGGTCTGCAAGAACTCAGCGTACGGAACGAGTATCAGAGACCCAGGCTACCACCTAGACTGACAAACAACGTTTGGCCTGGGTTTCTTTTCATCCATTGGGCGTAGGGCACACACTAATTCCTCTCTGTTTCGGAACAGATCATTACATGAATGTGAATAGCACATGAATATGCACCAAATGCTAATAAGCATCATGAATAAATCAGCTTTTCCCG
The DNA here is from genome assembly GCA_027574665.1 of Rhynochetos jubatus. Lineage (NCBI taxonomy): Eukaryota > Metazoa > Chordata > Aves > Eurypygiformes > Rhynochetidae > Rhynochetos > Rhynochetos jubatus. The sequence continues at coordinate 1,737,351 of CM050671.1, forward strand.
CCGCACATTATACCAACCATGAAAACACAGAATTCGGACTATGGTGTTACATCAAATTGGTGAAAATCAGATCAAAGAGGTCGTTGAATGACAAGAGTTTATAGTTTTCCCTTAAAGTAGTTGTTGCTGGATTAACAATGACATTCAGGATTTTTCCTTTTCATTTCCCAAGAAGAATATGTATCGGTGATGTAAGTGGAAAAAAAACCACTTTCAGTTAGACCATCCTGTAACCCTACTCTGAAAGGAAACTGGAGACGAGCAGAGTTTCTTTGAAGAACCCGTTCCAGGCATTTAGGGGTGGATTAGGTGGAACTTCAAAGCCCAACAGCGTTGCATAGAAAGCATTCATTGAGCTCTGTCAGGACAGGTCTGGTTTTACACTCTCAAGGTAGCTGACAGAGGTTTTTCCCTAAAAGATGAGGTTTGTGACCTTCTGGATGACTTTAAGGCAAACAAGCTGCACGACCAGGCTTTGTTTTAATAATTGTGTACTGTACACCTCTACTGCATGATCTTGTCAAAGGGCAGTTGCAACAGCAAGTTTTTAGCCATAAAAAGAGAAATCATAAATTAATGGGAGGCTGGGCAACCCGAGATCCTCCTGGCAGTGGTCACTGTCCCTCTCCCGGAGAGTCCTGAGGAATCGCTTTGGTAGACCGGGCCAAGATGCTGTTGCACTGGCAAAGAGCTGTAGGAACCGACAGAGTGCAGGAGGACGAGTTCACGAAGAGCCGCAGCCAGGCTTCTGCCTTTTTCTTTAAAACGCAAACCAAGCCCCCCAGCTTTGCCTGTTCTCCGTTATCCCACACCGGCTGCGGCGTCTCGGTGGCAATTTCCCCCGTAACACAAGTTGCACTGCAGTAACCCCTTTCACGGCCTCCCCTCTCTGACACTGCGTCAGCACCGCTGGCGGAAGGTTTAGGAGAGACCAACCATGAGTTGGGCAGACAATACTCAGGACACAGAGCTTCAGGCATTTTATTCACCGCTGGCGAGAGGCTGCTTTAGCATTACCCGCTGGCTTCCATTTCTCGGTTTTGCTTTGCACAGGTTTGCTTCTTCCAAGCCTGGGGAAGCTATGAGAGAGGATGGATGCCTGCAGATCACACAATAACCTATTCCAAAACTGAGAGGAATAATTGTGCCCTAGGACTGATGGATGAAAATGAAACCAGAGCTCAAAGCGTCAGCTGGGGATACACCTGACCTCACGGAAGATGCTCAGTGCCACATCCTCAAGAACCTCTCGTTTGAATTTTAGCAGCTTAAGTTGTTGGTTCCCAACGTCCCCATAACTGTCACCTTGTCCATGCACACTGTGCTTGAAGTTTCTATACCCTCACACTGCTTCACTGATAACTCCTTAAGGCTGCTCTTCATGGGCACTTAAAATTCCAACGAGAAAGAGGCAGGTATTGGGGTTAGCAGCTGTTTACTCTCTTCTGCCTTCATACTGAAGGACAATTTCATCAATTGATTGGGTTTTTTTCAATTACACTTCACGTGTTATTCAACTGGAACAATGCAATCTCCACAAGCACAAAAAAATTCTAAGCAGTCTGTGGTACGTGCTGAAAATGCCCATCTCAATACCTGTTCACGCCCTGCACTCAGCACACTTCCAATTTTTCACCATCTCCTGCGTACAACGTCTCAGCAAAGCGTCACAATCACAAAGGCCAGAAGGGTCAGGATGCCGTAATGCTATTTCTGGGCCTGGTAAAAACTTCATGTGGCCAGCCAGTTCCACTCCGTGTTCCAGTTTGCCCAACCTAAAGCATCTATTTCCACAAGTGTCCTGTAAGATGAAATCATTCAAAGCCTCTAACACCCCACATCAGAGGCCTTACAGAATTAGAAAGTTAGAATTTTCCCATCTCAAACACGGCGTTTTATTTCAGCACGTACCATAAATATTACAACTGTCTAGCAAAAGGGAAGACAGTCAAAGGAAAGGGTATATTTTACTTCTGGATTCACACTGACAACATGAAATATATTTCCACAAGTTCCAGACTCTGAAAACTTGCCCAATTTGACACATCCAGCTGTGGCTTTGATCACCCCTAGATGCCTGAATCATCTCAGGAAGCAGAGAATACCTAGCAGGAGAAGGCAGGCTCTAAAGTCATCTAACATGCCCGATTGGGCCCTTTACCCAGACTAATTATGGGAACATTAACGATAAAAGGAATTGTGTCTCTCCTATCTTGGGGTCAATCAGAAGCTGGGCTTTCTGAGACAAAAGGATGAGAGTCTGGTCTGCACAGTCCAACTTTTCTCATCCCTTTAGCTTCTCTCTCCCAGAAAGTCCGCACAATTCACATCACCCACAGTCCAGATTTCAAAAAGCCAGGGAAACAGAGGATGTGAAACACCAGACTGAAGCTCAACGCTTTTAAGAGGTAACCAGGCTACGTGTACGCCCAACAGCGTGTCCCCATGACATGAACCGGGCAGAGTAAGGGAATGGGCACTCTTCTCCTCAAGGACCTGTTACTGGGAAGGATTCCCAAACGAAGGAGAAAAGTTCACACACTGCATCTCCCACTATTTCGCTTTCTGTTGTTGCAACAAACGGGACTCCAGCACATTCTCCCCCAGGTTTAGGGATACACTTTTGGAAAAGACTGCCTCATGCTCACCAGTATTTATGTTTCCAAACCGATGACCCATTCATGATGTGTTAAGTACCATTTGTGCATGGATTTGTTGTTGAGTTCCCTGACTCCCAAGCTGTTTAAAATCTTGCTCCCTACCACTTATCTTTTCCAAAAAGCACTGCAGGCTTGTGGAGAAAGAGGCTTCCTTCGGGTGCGTTTCACCTGCCCAACTCAAACAACAACTGGAAAAAGACAATTTACAACAAAGAGGAGAGAACAGCCAGCTTCCCAGCAGCAGCCCCCAGCCGCCCCGGAATAATGAAGGAATTACTGTGGAATCTGGGGGAATCTTCAAGTGCCTGAACCCCGTGAGTGCTCAAAGCCCCAGCCAGTCAGTCTGTGCTCCTGCTGATCACCCCAGCTCGTTTCCCACTAGCGAGGAATACCGAGGCCAAGGGTAGAAAGGGAACCCCTCCACCTCAAGTATGAGGGTAACACAACTACTAAATAAACTCCAAATAAAGGAATGGAAAGAGTTATGTCGCCATGACAACAGGAAGGCATGTGCTTATATTAGTAAATCCCTGCTGACCTCTGCTGATCTTTCCCTGTCCTGGTCAGTGTAAAGGATTAGTGAAAGGGTACACGCTATGGCCTGTTCCCAGGATCCACACACCAGGAAGGAAGGCCAGGCAGGCCTGAAAAGGGGCCTTCATGCTGGTCACCCCCTCTCTCCCCCCGCCCTTGCTAACTCTGGAAGGATAACCTTGCTATGGAAGGTAACGGCAGAATAAAATCCAACCCTTCTTTAGGAAGCACCTTCAGTGTCCAAGGCATGTGCAAGGCCTTTTTACGTGGCTTCACACATCCTAGGACTTTCCCAAGCCCCATTTCCTTCTGACACAGAGAGATTAAACCCTTTCTTCCCAGGCCTGGGCAAAGCACCTGCTCCTCGTAATGCCAGCCTCAGAAAAAAGACCCTGAAATTCTCTGAGGCTACTGACGAGCTCATGAAACACTAATAATTAGCACTGATTTTTCACCTAGCCTAAAATATTCCATAACCTGTATTCCTTGTCCTGTTTGACACGGTAACAGGCGCCTTTTGACAGCTGCTTTCACAGTGGGCTTCTCTACTCAGCATCAGAGAATGTGGGCATGGGAAGCTTTCCAAAATACCAATGTTTGATCACAACTACTAAGCCCCTGAGCTGCAGCCGCTCACCACCTCTGCCAGCCACCAGGAGAAGCTCTGTTGAAGTCACTTGCTCCCATCTACCAGCTGCTGCCTCTCCCCCAACCGCTTCCCATCAGCTTTTGTTTGAATTTCCATGCTCGGGTGATGTCACCATGAGGATCAGGTATATTCAATCCCCCTCAAGATTCTGGTGCCCAGAGTGAAGTTCTTCCTTTCCATTTTTCCACAGCAACTATTTATTTAATTGTTGCACAAATCGTATAAAAGGGAGAAATGACATTTCAGGGAGAACCGAGGCTGAGGTACCACAGCTGGCTGCATCTAAGCATCACCATTTTCATCTCTGGCTAACAGCTCTCACAGTATCTGTGAAGCAAGACACGACACTGACCAAACCCACCAAAAATAAAGATTAGACAATCAAAAAGCAACACAGCGGATCAGCAGGTAGTACCTCAGTGGCAATACTGAATAAATGGGATCCTGGCGATGCCTACAGCATCTTCTAGAAGAGTCATTTTAACAAGAGCCTTACTACTCCCGGCTTTGATATGCCTTGTAAGTTCTGGGAGGTTAGCACACCAGACCACTGTCTTAGCCAACTACCACTTGGATACTAATTTAAACACCCCAGTGAAGCCCCTGCACACAGTTCAGATTGCAGTTTTTTCTATCCAAAGTTTTAGATGGATATTGGACATTCATCACTCCCCAGCCTACTTCTTCTGTTGGTTTTCTTTGTTACTGGAGGCCAACAAGTTCCAGACCACATCTGCATCCAGGTTTTGACGTGACAGAGCTTTTTCATGCCAGAGATGTACACAGCAAAGCACCGACACAGCTTTAGGAAGGCCCAGTCCACTAGACTTTCACTCAGAGAGGCATAAGAAGGTGTGGCTCAGTTTCCCCTTGGGAAATACGCAGAATATTTATCCCCACAGAGAAGCAGAATGCTGATTCCTGGCTCTCTCCCACCCAGCTTGCCCAGTGAATTGCTGAATGGTGCCAAATGGTGGGCAGCAATCCATAGGGCTGAGCAGTGCCAATATTACGGACAGAGGCATTACAGCATTAATCAGGACTATCACTTCAGGGAATTACACTTACTCTTAACACAGAGCAAGTAGCCAGCTAGCTTGTTTTCATTATCTGTTCACTGCTTTAATGCAGATCTGAAGATGTAACTCCTATTATCACACTCCTAGCACCTGGAGAAAGGCAGGAGCTATAAATCCATGGTTTATGATAGGATTGTATATATTGCCACAGCAAGTCTTTGATCTTCTGTGCTTATGACACTCCAGTATTTTCCCTTAGTAAACACCCCTCCAAGCTGACCTTCACGGTTTACACTTCTCTGATCTCTCAGCCATTTCCACAGATCAGAGACAGGGGGTTTCCTGTGTATTCAGTTAATCAGATTGAGTCACAAGCTTTAATTTCCAATTCTTATTTAACTATCCTAACAAACAACTAAACAGCTGAAAAGACTGTACTTTGCTTCCATGTGTTGAAGTAAGATTTAAACTGTCCTATGCCCCAGCTAATCTCAGAGCCTGCACTGGAGCAGATAGCAAACTGCCAGAAAAAAGGTTTGTCTGCATGTTCTCTCTCAACAGGCATCCAAAGCATTTTGCAGGCGAAAGGTATGTGAATGACTGTGCTCGTTGCTGGCCAGAGCTGTGGGAGCAGAAATGAGTGGACACTCAGCTCTGCCCTCCAGAATCTCCTTTAGAACACAACAAAGTAAGCAGAGAGCTATTCTGCCCATTACAGACACAGCAGCAAAGTGCAGTCACATGCAGATTCTGTACCACCGTCCCTCTGGAGTTTGTTTTAAAGGACTGGAGACAGCGTAGCTCTGGCTGTGGGATGGGTACAGCTTGCAACAGGCTGTCTGGATAATCCGAATTTTCTTAAAAATATTGACCGCGTAGCCACTCCAAGCTGCAATGACATTTAGACTCAGTCAATTAGAAATAAAAGCAGTCCTATCCTTCACAAGGGCAAGAAAAGGTATTTCCTTATGGCCTTACAATTCTACAAGTGCTACATAACCACCACCAGTTAAAATCTGGCAGAATTCCCCTTGCAAATAGGAGCAGGTGGGAAGACTGTGGGAATTACCGCTTCCCTTGCGCTTTCCTGGCTACGTCAAGATGTGGCATCCACCTGCATCCAAAAGAAAACAATGCCCTCAGTAAATCACTGTTCCAGAAAGGAGCTTTACCCAGGAGTGAAAAGCTGTCGGTGCGATGGTCCAACAGCACAAACCCCCCAGACGTGCCAGCCCCCTGGCAGCCACATGCTGAGCACACCGAATACGCACTGGGCCTTCCTTCTGCACAACACAAAGCGCCGTAATTGCTTCACACTCCAAACCAGTAGCTATGGTTACTAGATACAAAAGACAGTCCTGCTGCTTCCCTGTGGCCAGAGGAATTCCAGGCACTTGGAGCGAATGCACCAGACAAAGAAGCTGGTACAAGGAAGAGAAAAAAAAAAAAATCAGACCAAACTCAAAAGCTATTTTGACTTTCATATTCATAGTCTGAGGTGATAAGAGCAAAGGGAATTTAGGGAGGGTTCGGAGGGGGAAAAAAAGACTTTTGGGGAATCAAAGGAAAAGCTGAAAACTTTCTCCAACTCTCCAGAAGCACATAAACATCACCCACGATTGTGACAAAATGCCAAATACAGCGTTCCCCAGACACTGGCAGAGAAAAGGCACTTGGACTGTATTTTCTGCATGTTCTCTATATTTTACCTCCACTTCTTTGTGTTACTGATCATTCCTGTCCTCAGTGGGAACCAAACAAGACTTTTACACACAGATACTGGCCCGGCAGTGCTGAGGAGAGGATAAGGAGGCCGGTTCAATCCCAATCATACAAAGGTTGGACATGTTCCTGACGTGACCTTATAATCCCTAGATGACTAAAACAGATGTCTAGGCCCAGCAGATCTCCAGGCACCCATTCCAGAAGAAACAGAGAAATCTACGTTTCAGGGAGCATAAGAAACCGCACACAGGAGTGACTTTTGGAGCCCAAAGACATGTTCAGGGGAACATGAAGAATCTCAGGAGAGCCAAGTATAGTCTTCGGCTACGAAATAAGATTTCAGTGTAAAGCAAGAACCTCCATCAGTGGGACAGACTCTTCCATTACTTAATCACGTTCTGCACTTTCAGTGGATCAGCTTTCCTCAGAATTTCTAAGGGAGAATACTCATGTAATGTCATCTTACTCCACATTTTGTACCAGAGGTATCTGGCACTTCAGTGTATTAGCGCACTCCCCCAGGTGCACCCCTCTTTTGCCTAAATGTATTTCTAAGCCATACAGAAAGGAAATAAAGCTCTGTGCTTCGTCTGTATGGGCACAACTGTAACATTCAGAGCTTTTCAATGGAGGAAACGGTTACCAGAACACCTGAATACTTAATTACATGAAAGTATTTAGCGCCTGTGAATAAATGCATACACACGTGTGCAGGGAGAAAGATGAAAGGAGACAAGAATAAATAGAAGGAAAAACACATCTAGAATGAAACGCCTGTTTATCTTCCAGGCAAGAAGTTTTCAGACTTCAAATCTAATTGTGAGAGTGACATTTCGCTCAGTTACCTTTGCAATACAAGGGCAGATCACAGATTTGATCCAAAGTTACTGCACAGTAGCTGGGTAAGAATCAGGCACAGAAGACAAAAACTTACCCCAAAATAAGAGGAAAAGTGGCAGCAGGAGAGCAGCATTGTACGCCCTGGATGTAGTTTTCTTTAATTCCATGACAAGTCTAAGAGTGGCTGTTCTAAAACCTCAGGGGAGAAACAGCAGCTGGAAGCTAGGAAACACCAGCGCTGCCCACATCACGGACTTTGGCGAGTTTTCCCTACTACAGGCGCTGGCTCCATGCTCTGCGGATTGGGGACTAGCACTGAGCCGGTGGACAGAGTCCCTGGCCACTCTCCGTGCTCCCGGAACACAGGGAAAACGCTGCCTGGATCGCACGGACCGAACTGCTCAGGGCAAAGCCAGCTGGATTTGCAGGCGCAGCAGCTGGAGGGCTTACAGGCCCACGGCTGGGCTGTCGATGGCAGCAGGGCACCCACAGGCGAGAAGGGAAAAGGACCCTGGGTGGGTTTTTGCTTTCTGGTTTCTGAACTCCATATAACGAAGAAAACAAACCTGGCGGCTCCTCCATAGCGGTGACGGCAGCTCAGAACCGGCTGGGACTGAGGTGGCCGGGGTTATTTCGAGGATGCATGCTTCTGTCTCAGCTCAGGTGTACAGACAAACTCCAGACGAAGATCAGTCACAATTTTCTGATAGAAGCTGCTTTGTTCAAAGAGAAAATAAGACAAAAGACAAAAAGCACACGGTTAAACCCAAAGAGCAGAGTTAGTCCACGTTACTCTCCACGGATACACCATGAGATGGGTGAACCCACAAGACTTACGAGCCCACAAAACGTACATGAACCCTCTTTTCCCCATTAAGGAACAGTTATGGAGATCAACAGGAGAAGTGTCTGCGTAACACCAGCCCCAAACCACATCACCACCGTTAGATGCATGTGTTTAGTTTGGGAAGTGGAAAGAAATTACCAGTGTCCATTGTTTTATGAGAGTAACTGGAAAAAGACAGCCCACGCTCAGCTGTGACCTACTAAGTACCTCTAAAGCCACATCACAATTGGATTAAATTAACTGTAATGAGAATTACGTACATTGCCTCACCCTTCCACTGACAACTAAGAATAGAAGGCAGGTGGGATGCCACACAATCCCAAGTGTAACCAAGTAATACGCAAGCGAGCGAGGAATCGGTGTAGATAGGCCTGGGCTGCACCTGATGGAAACAACAGCAAGCCGACAGCGAGCAAGTGACATCACCTCCACGCCCCGGCAGAGCGGGCAGAGGCTGCCGTGCACGCGAGGGAAGGGGGGTGTTTTCTGCACTGTCCTTGCCTTCAGCGCAGAGCACTCACAGCCACCACATCTGCACCCCCACAGCACTGCAATTCAGCAACAAAGGGTTCATCTCACCGTCGTGCCTTGGAATGCTCCAGAGATGATGTATCACGTGCGATCAACCTTATCTGGACCACCCTGCCCCCACTTCCATCTCTGGTGTCTTCAGCCTGTTTTCTCAAGATCAGTCTCAGTATTAGTTTCTTGCCCGTTACCACGACCATCTGGAACTCATTTCTCCCTCTTCGGATTCTCATTCTGCTGTCAGGGGACTTAACCAAGCGCTGACACGTGCAGAATCTTCCTGCTCAGAAATTTTTGGCCTCACCTGCATGAATTATCAACTCACCCTTTCCAAATCAAAGCAAATACCTATGATCCACTGCACATGAGCACTGCAAGAAACCACCACTCCTCCTCCACTGGATACAGCCACTTCTGGAAGTCGACCAGTGCAACACTTCACAACGCTTGGGAAACACACTGCCCATAGCGACTTAGGGCTCGTTTGTCTACCTGGAGGACATGCTCGGCTTTCGTAAAACAGAATTAGTGCAACAGATCCCCACACGTAATGAACCAGAAGTCATCCCACGGAGGCTTAGCTCTCGTGCAGCTCTGCAGCTGCTGCTGTGCTGTGTGGCCTGTCACACCCCGACAGAGCCATTAGCTACGAAAGACTCGTCACACGCTAGCGAGACTCAGAAAAGAGCAGTTTAGCAGAGGCTGAAAAATTAAAAAGCTCTGGAGATGAACATTCTCAGTGTTTCTCTACCTCTGAGACAGTGTCTTGAGCAGCAGCTTCCTGTGCCAGTGACTGAGCTTTACTCTGGAGTCTGCATTCAGTCTTGCTGTCGAGTCAGGGTTGATGGGTTCGCTCTGAACTGCTAACATGGCCAACAGCTCAGTAACATTACCCAAGCGGGAGTGCTGTGAGCGGTACCTTTCTGAGGTACCATTTCATGCATTTGTCACACAGGGTTTGGACTTCAGCAACCTGGGAAATGGCCATAGCAAGTGGTTCTCAGCCAAAATCTTCAACAGAGGTGAGTCTCAGGGCTGTACTGCTGCCAGAATACACATACTGTGAGTTCTGGGGTTGGGGCAGGTTAGGAGGGATGACCCCCTTGGAAAAAGTGTTCATTTGTTCTCTATGACCACTGTTAACTGCTAGCACACCCAAGTCATCTGCTGGGACTTAGGCTCGTTTAGTGCCACTCAAAACCCAAGCTAATGAAGCCTGCATAGGCAAGACATCTGACTTCCCCAGAATAATCAAAATACCTTCATGCAGGGTCTACTTGCGAGGATATCAGAATTTTTTTCAACATCCATGGCTGTAATTTTATGAGCTTCTGCCAGCACAAACGGCAGGCCATTCCTGTGCTGGACCCTTGGGCATACGAAGCCAATGTGGGTATTAACCAGCTTAGTCCAATTAACAGACCCTAATGCAACTCCATTAAGGTCCTGATTTGTTAGGCTTGACTACATTTCCAAAGGAGCACAAATGGGTGGATTTGTTATCTAAAGCATAAGCTCCAAGTCCTTAGTCATCCTTGCTAAAGCCCTCCCCAGACTGGCCGTGGTTTGCGCTACCTCCGCATCGCTGCAGTCCAATGTCAGTATAATCTGCTCTTTACCATAGCATTAAAACCAGAGCCAAAGGACACAGCTGCTTTCGTTGGTGTAACACTCATTACAAGAGACTTAAGGACAGCGTAACAGCAAGGCTTCTATTCTCAGCCAGTAGGCAGGAAACTGCAAGCCGGAAATGCATGCCATGAAACTGGGGCAGCAGTAGGCAAGCTGGATTAAAAGAACAGGAGAGAGTAGGTCTGGGGTACTCAGCAGAGCCCTCCTATCCTCTTGGTCTGTATATTGCACTTTTCCTCTGTGTTTTTCTACAAACAGTTCAGAACGAACCACGCAGCCAAGTACCGCAGCAACACAGCCTGCACTTCCCATTCAAAGAACAATGCACGCTCACATGAGTTTCACAACCTTTCCCCATACAGGGCTTAAAATAATCCTAATGTTACAGACGGGAGACTGCACTTTAGACGTGTGACATGACAGGCAGTACCACAGACAGAAGCGGGGAAGAATAAAGGCGCTCCTCTCTCCTGTCATATGCACGTGTAGCTGCCTCAGAGGAGAGCGCCTCACCGTCCCTCCCGACAGTTCTGGAACCTCAGCGCTGAATACACATCTACGTTTCTGAATCGAACAATGTAAGCTAACGGCATCAAACCCTTCTGGTTTTTTCTCCAGCTTATCCTCTGTGTGTTACTAGGCACAACCACAAACAAAGGAGTCCACGCTAACAGTGGCTGTGGACATGGAACCTGGGAAGTCGAGCCAGTTAAGAAACAAACTCCCAGTCCCACGCCAAAGGATCGTGCAGAAAACGACCGCTCCAGTATGCTCTTCTGTCCTCAACCGCTGCTGCTGTAATTTTTAAAAGTTCAGGGTTTGGAATTTCAAGCCTACAGACTCACAGACCAATTCTGTAAACTGAGAGTTCAAATACAGTTTGGTGATGCAACGAGGGTTCTCTGAGCTCCAGCCTCTAACTCAGAATTTGCTCTTTCCAGCAATAACCAGTTGTTGCCCTTACCATGCATCGTCACCACTTTCCCCCTGCCCACTCAACATCCCTTCTGCACTGCACAGATTCAAGCAAAGGCACAGGAGAGTTGAAAAGCAAAGCATGTATCACCGGCGCTGCCGAACCAACGCAGCCGGACGCGTGCTGCAACGCCGCAGGGCTGTGCCAAGCGGCACTCTGAACACTAAGACCTGCTGCAGCATCCACGCTTCGCAAGAGCCAAGAGTTTGGCTGGTGAGTCCAAAGCTTGAAGCTGCTATTAAAACTTGGCAAAATCATACAAGATTTCCAGTCTCAAGACATCCTAATGGCACTTTCTAGACACGATAAATTTAGTTTCCTATCGCTGCTAATCAGAACTGACGGCAAGTAAATCACGCTGCCGGATAAGAGTACTGAGCAGATGACACCGGTTAGTCCCAGGCAATTGCAATGCAGCAACCGGCGTGAGAAGAAAGCGCAGAGAGGTTGGAATTTCTTGCTGTGCCGTAACTCAACGGAGCAACGCACGGATGGTCAGAGTTCTGAGCCGGTCTCACTTTCCTGGAGCACAGGAATGAATTTTAGCCCTGGGAAGCAGAGGGTTGGCAGGACAGAAGCAGATGAACAATTACGATAATTTCAGAGGCAATATCGCTGTGTGTTAAGGCTGAATATAGCACTCGTACCGTGTGCGCCGGGCTGGGGTCCAACGCGACGTGCGGCCCCAAAAGCCTGGCCACCAGGCGCCATCCTGTGGCAATGGACCGTCACGCTTGGGCTCTATCGGCCAACGCACCATTCATGTCAGCCATCAGCTGCAAACAGAACCTCAGCGAGATCCTGCCCTAACCGAGAAACCCAGACAACACCCGGGCCTCCTACCAGAGCAGCACCTGTACAGAGACATGCCATCGTAGGCAGTTTTACTAAGCGCTGTCAGCAGCGATTTCTCTGGTATTTGTAAGACTCTTGTGTTTGCCTGCAGACTAGGGGCGGTCCAGAGGCAGCATTCGAGGGGACAAGACTTGGCTAAGTCTGAAATACCTTGGCTGCTTGGGCAGAGACCCTCCTTACAGGCCCCGCTCCAAAAAGGAGCGAATTGTAAGAACCGTAAGACACCCAATGCACACACAGTACCCAGAGCTTCCCGCACGACGTACGAGCCCGCTCACAGCACACAGGCTAAGCCGGAGCGAAGATGGGAGCCGTACTTGAGCCAAGTTATCTCAAGGGGAGTTGCAGAAGTCAGGCTCCAACCACGCACGACCCTTTGATCCATCCGAGACCGGTCAACTTTAAGCCCCTTTGATCCTCTTCCACTGCTTACAGCTGCCTCGGCAGACGTGAATCCCTTCCACCGGGCCTCTTGGGGCAGACGGGAAGATGAGAACGTTGATCAGCTAACAGGACGCAGCTAAAAGTGAAACAGAGGTCTCAGGCAAGAACTTCTGCAGTAAGATGTTATCGCAGGGAGAAGGATGTGTCCAATGCATTGCCTGAGTCTCAGAGTGCTTCTAAGTTGTGTTGACTATCGAGAGGCCTTTTAGCTGCTGTTTTCGTCAAAATGATCCAGCGTGGCTGCAAACAGCCCTTCTCCCGACTAGTGCTGCTCAGAGGGAGCTTCTCCTGCCACGGGAGGGCAGTGCCGGCCCTAAAATCAGCTCGGAAAGGCAACCCTCTGCATTAGCATGGGTGTGCTGCAGATGTCCGCGATGCTGGCAACCCGGGAGTCATGCTGGTGCCCAGGGCGCCCAGCAGGCTTCAGGGGAAAAGCGAGATGCTCAGCAGAACCGAAGGGACCTACAGCCAGAGCCAAAGGAAGGGAGCTATGCCCTGCAGCACAGCCTGGTAATGCCAAAGTTTGCACTCTGTGAAGGCCTAACGTGGGGGTAGGGAACAGGGAACTTTGGAAAAGCCCCCAGTTGTACCTGACAGACACATCTAGCTGCACCCCGTGAGCTGTGTGTTCTGAACCAGAGTCCAGCCTCAAAGTCCTCCATGTGACACCTCTCTGCCATGGAAACGACACTTCTGAATACTGCATAAGTCAGCAAGCTCTGCCCCATTTTCCTTCCAAATGTAACCTCTGTAGCCTCTCACAGTCTGCTCTGTAACGAGGCCTCTGGGAAAAACTGGACATGCTTACCACAGTAGGTGGCAGGAAGTAAAACGGACGCAGCCCAAGGATGTGCCCAATGTTGAGGAATGAGGAATTTTCTCCAAGAAGCCAAAGATGTGGGTCTCACACATGAAAGTATCACGTAAGTCAGCAAGTTTAACTAAATAAGCACATACACTTGTACTCCTGACTGCCTCCTCCTGGCACAGAAAGGTTTTGATGACGACCAACTACACGTCTACTACTTGGGCAGCACTAATGTCAGACCAGAACAATCCAAGCCAAGAGACAATCCCACATTTCGTTAACGCTCTCATTCTCTACTACTTCTGCTGTATTACAGCAAACTAAAATCCAGGCCTAGGGCCCTGTACAATTAGATGTTATGGAAATGCACATTCCCTGCTGAAGACTGCTCAACATCAGTTATGATAAATACAACGGGTGAATTGTACCACTATACAAACCATTTTCCCAACTTCAGAATCATGAAGGTTTATGAGGGCCCAGTTACAGGTCTTAAGATATCAGTAATCTCAAATCAACCTTTATTTCAAAGACGTGGTAAAAAATAAACTCAAAAGACAGGCCCACCTTAATCCTATGATCCTTGCAGACTTCAATCAGGCTGAATCCCTCATGTCTGCTTCTAGAAAATATCCTTGTTTGCTTCTAACTGCATAACTGGCCCGGAGACAAAGGTAGGCTGAGGTCTTTAGGGCTTTGGCACTTCTCCCTGCCCTGCGGGAAGCTCTGGTTTGTTCCACTTCTCTTAGGGAGCATGGCCGATGCACATTTTCTACTTCAAGTCTTGCAGCAGTAGGCAAACCAAGCTCCTGCTGAGCTTCTGCGAAAGGTGATATCGATCTGCAACACAAGTGTCTGAGTCTTTAGCTCTGCTAACTGGCGCGCTGAATGCGCAGGGGAGTTCATCAATATGTCTGAAACAAAATCTGCTTAATGGCCTCTGAAAAAAAGAAAATTAAGCTTGTATAGCATACTGAATTAAAACACAGTCTATAACCTTGATTTATAATCAAGAAGTCCAACTACGATCTAATCGGCTTTCATACACACGACACATGGCACTGCACAACGACAACACGGCTTTCCTGCTACAGCGGGTGAAAGGAGATGCGATATCCAGGTCTGGCTGTGCTTCACATCGACTGTGATGACAACACACTGAACCTGCGGGAACGGTGCACTTCTAGGAGTTTGACTCTGTGCTTCACTACACACAACGTTTTGAAGCTGAGGCCTCTGCAGCTCATGCTGGAATTCAAGAGCAGTGTGACTGCACTGCCCCAGGCCTCAGGTGTGGGAGGCGAAAGCAGCAGCAGGCAAAGTCTGAAGCAGAAGAGTCCGTATTCACACGAGCACCCAAAACCTTACAGCAGAACGTGACCTCAGCAGATGGAAACACACACAGAACAGTTTTAAACTTTTCCTACCTACTTCTGAACAGCCGCAGGAACAGAGCACTGGTAAATCCAGGTACAAGCACGATGGTAGCTTCATCAGGATTACGACTGCTTCGGTTAGTGCTGTCGTGGTTTAGTCCCAGTCAGCAACTAAGCATCACCCAGCCGCTCACTCGCCACCTGAGAATCGGAAGAAAAAGATCAGAGAAATTGTGGGTTGAGGTAAGAACAGCTTAATAATTGAAAATAAATAGAATAATGGTAATAACAATATGCAATGAAAATACCATTACTGCTACTAATGATAATAATATATAAGATAAAAAAAAGATACAACCACTCAGCCCAGCCCGTCCCCCAGCAGCAATTGCCCCTCCCGGCCAACTATCCCAATTTAGACACCAAGCATGATGTCTGATGGCAAAACATGTCCCTTTGGTCAGTTTGGTCAGCTGTCTGCACAGTGTCTCCTCCCAGCTTCTAGTCCAGAAGAAACTGGGAGGACGGGGCAGTATGAGAAACTGAAACAGTCCTTAGTTTATTATAAACATTGCTTGGCAACAACTAAAAACATCGCATGCTGTCAACATTCTTCTCAGCACAAATCCAAAGCATAGCCTCACACTGAAAACATCAGTGTGCTATCCACATTCTTCTCAACACAAAACCAAAACCCAGCCACATACTAGTGTGAAAAAATTAATTCTCTCCCAGCCCAAACCAGCACAAGTGAGGATAAGCACCAAAGCTTCTCTCTCGTTAGAGAGTCGTAAGGCTTGGTATGAGGTTGTATACAACATATTCAAGTGGATGGATCTAGAAACTTCCCAAGAACTATGGGAAGGAACAGGGAAAGAATTCTGATCTTTTAAACCAGAAGCCTAATGCCAATCCGGCCTTGCCATTTAGCAATTACACGGACCATTTCTGGAAAGAAACACGGTGATTAACAGCTTACTGGAACACTATCCATTTTGTCCCTGAGCAACTCCACTGCAACTAAGTCACCCGTACCCATATCCCAGTAAGAAGCAGCATCTTGTATTTTTAAAGAAGTTTTCCACGCCAGGGCCAGTTTGTCAGCATCATTTATTATGCCTGAATGCTTTACAAGCCAGAAGTCACAAACCTGACAATTCAACTCTCGTTTGCTTTGGGAGGGGCATCTGCCAGCCTAGCTATGCGATCTGGGAAACGATGACTCTTTCTGCTTCCACCTCAGCTTTAGGAACTCCTCTTTCTGTTCCAGGACATGACTTCAGAAACATTACCTTTCCTGTATCTGTGGCCAGAAGACAAGCCAAAGTCTAGATGGCTGAGCTTCCCGGAACAGAGCAGCTGCAGAAACGTAGCATCGCTCCATGGTGTATGAATTGATCTCTGGATCTCTAGCTTTGCTAACCTGCACGTTCAGTGAATCACAGATGTTTCATCAGGGCCTATCGGTGCTTTTCAACAAAACATCTTTGGCTGAAGATTTAAACTCCATTTGATCCTAAAGCCTTTTTAATGCATGACTCTGAACCGAGGGACTTTGCATACTGCTGCTAGTCTCACTTCCCAGAAGGTCAGCAGGGCAACCGCTCTGGAGTAAACGGGATCCAAGAAGCAAGGAGAAAATCTCGTTAGATGTGTGTTCTGAGAAAACGACAAACCACTGTCAGTTGTGCTAGATGAGACTAAATGAAAATGTCTTCAACTCCATTTCTACCTCTCCGCAAAGCTTGTTAAAGCACAGGTTCCCTTTGCTTCTGTGTTTCCTTTGATTCAGGCCAGACAATGTAACATGGAGATTAATCACTACAGAGGACCCAGGATTCCTGAGATTTCACAGCTTCATTTCACTTAGAAAGGTAAAAAGCCAACCTGCCATACTGTCAATTGCGTGGGCTGCCATAACAGTTCCTTTTACGTGGGGAATCATACAGCCACTTCCCTGAAATCTTGAATGAGCTGATTACTCTGAATCTTCCTTTGCTAGCCAGAGCTAACCCTAAGTAGCCTTCAAGAGCGCACACTACGCGTGAATGATCCAGCGCCTCTTACTACAGCAACCAACTTTCGGGCGTACGAATGAGCAAACAACTAAAACACACCGGAGAAAGCCAGGAATGTCCCCATGTTGGTTTTCTACCTTGAAACAGTTTCTTTCTGTTATGTCCTTTAGACACGATTTTTAGCCAGTGAATCCACTCCCGGCTATTAACTTCAACACTGATACACACCTAACTCGTTTTCCTTCTTTATTTCCCCTCAGCAACTTAAGCCTATTGGCAATTTCTGTTAAAATCATAAAGCTGACACTCGGTGTTCCCCCCAGCACACAGCCGCTGGAGTTAACACTGAAGGTAAAGCCATGGTTCATCCTCTCTCCGTGACTTTAAAGCTCATAATTCTCCATTAAATTAGCCAGTATGGACAGCGAGTTGCTGATTCTGCCCTGTTCTTTTTCTGTCGCTTTACAGAAATGGTACTTCAGTGACAAGCACGTCCTCCGGGGCTGACAGAATCTCACTGTTAGCGCAGAACAGGTCAGGACCCAAGTAACTTCGCTGGGCAGCAGCACGCAGGAATTGCCACATCAGCGATGGACACAATGCTTCCCTACCCATTCACCCACCTTCAGCTGAAAGTGAGCTTCCAGGGGTGAAATAAGGCCAACACGGAGTAAGGAGTGAAATGGAATCTGCCTGACAATACGCCAGGTGTCAGGCACCCGATCCGATCCGCAGAGCCCGGCCAAGGACAAAGCGGTCATCCTCTGCTGGCTGTGGTGGGATGTTGGGAATTCTGAGCAGATGTTAATAGGATGAATACATACTCGCGGTACAGTCTCAGAATGATAATGCCTCCGAATACCAAAAGCATATTGATCTCCTGAAGTGCACAGTCAGAACATCTAATGGCTCCAGAGAGAGCAGGGAAACACTCAAAAGAGGGGGAAAAAAAAAAAGAGAAAAAAAGATGCTTTAGGTTGGAGAGCTTTATCAGTTAAAAACCCCTCAGGGCACACAGGGAATGTTAAAATGCTGCTGCACATGCAGACACATACCCAGGGAGGCCAAGAATGCGCACTTTGTGCACAGGAAGAATGAATTTACAGAACCTGTATGATTATAACAGGTCCAACACACTTATTCTGGGTAGAATATTAGAACCATGAAGAACTTACAGAGCAAAACAAATCCTTACTGCGCTGTCCTGGTGGATCAAAACTGTGGGAAAAGAAAGCTAACACCAGTGGCACAGAGAATGCAGACACTGTTCAAAAGAAATTCAAAGGGAAATGCTTCTATTTTAACAGCCTCAGCCGTTATTAGTAATGCAGATAAGGGCTTTGTTCTAAAAGGAAATCTCATTTCTAACCTGCAGTGTTTTCTAAGTGTGAGACATCTGAAAGCTCCTTTTTAAACAAGGGCTGTGTAACTGGGAAATTCAATTAATTCTCTTTGCTTTGATATCTCTTCAGTTCAGCACTATACACACCATCACAAGCAAGATGTTATCCTCCCCTCTGTCCCGCAGGGCCAAGCCCAATGGCACACGCTCTCTGCTCCGTCGTGGTGCTGATCCGATGTTTCCACCACCCCTCAAAAGCACGTAGCTCTTTGAAAGAGGACGAGAGTCCAGGACCACAGGACTGCAAATTATCAGCTTGTTCAGAGGTGTTTTTCTTTTTTACGAGCTACAAATCAGCCTAAGCTACACTAACAGAAAGATCACTGGAAAGCACACTCTCCGCAGTGCCACCGTAGGAGCGTATCGTAATCCTATGAACTCTGGTCAGTGGTATTATATATCCACCGAACCACTAAGGACATCAGGCAAACACACAGAAGAGATGAGCAAAGATTCCAGTTGTCCTGAGCTTCCCACTCTCTGACCGCAAAACCGCACTCTCACATCAAATGGGGAACGAAACTCAAGGGACGTTTTAATCCTAGACCCCTGCTCTAATTAATAATCCTGCTTTATCAATATTTGATGGAGCTGTTATTATCTCCTCTGACCATTACCCTCTTCATATAAAGCTCTGAGTTACGCTGCTCTATGGCGACGTAGGGGTCCTTTCAAGGTAACACAAAAAACACGGCACCCCCTTTCCTAGCGCAGTGCCTTTCCAGCAGAGGCTGCTTCGGGACTAGCCTAGGAGATTGGCAGCTATTGCACACAGAATCACAGACTGGTTTGGGTGGGAAGCTACCTCAAAGCCCCCCCAGTCCCACCCCCTGCCATGGGCAGGGACACCTTCCACCAGCCCAGGGTGCTCTGAGCCTCATCCAGCCTGGCCTTGGACACTCCCAGGGATGGGGCATCCACAGCTTCTCTGGGCAACCTGTCCCAGGGCCTCCCCACCCTCTCCGGGAAGAATTTCTTCCTGATATCTAATCTCAATCTCCCCTCTTTCAATTTAAACCCAATTACCCCTTGTCCTATCACTCCCTGCCTTTGGAAAAAGTCCCCCCCAGCTTTCCTGTAGCCCCCCCCAGGCACTGGAAGGCTGCAATAAGGTCTCCCCGGAGCCTTCTCTTCTACAGGCTGAACAAGCCCAATTTACTCAGCCTTTCATCACAGGAGAGGTGCTCCAGCCCTCTGAGCATCCTCGTGGCCTCCTCTGGACTACGTGCAACTGGGTAACAATTTATGCAGAGAGATATGCTGACTCAGCCCTAAATGATCCCTCTCTTTCGTGTCCCACTCCATCACCAGCGCACGGAAAAGAACACATTCATATCCTGAAATCCAAAGCACAGGTAATGTCGAGCACAACCGCCATTGTCTATACCGGCATGGACACTCACGGTTAACACGGCACAGAAGCAACTTTGACAGGAAAAACTTACCATTTTTTGCAGATTAAGGTGTTGAGGAGGAGGATGGAGACTGCCCTGTGCTAAACGTAACAGAACTGCCCGTCCTGCGCCACAAAACCTTCACTCATGACAACAAACTCACTTAGATGAGCGCGTGATTAGGCACACCGTGGTTGCGTTTCCACAGGGTGAAGAGGTTACTGCTGCTACCCAGTTACTCACCAGCAGCTCCACCAGAGAGTACTCCCGCTCTGCTTGGCATGCCTAACTGCAAATGCAGGAACTCCCCACACAGATGTTGTTAACATGATCAAGAATATTAGCGCAGCAATTGGAAGTGCTTAAACTAACGTGAATTGCCTAGATACAAGGCAGCTCAAGAACAATTACATGCAGCCACATGCAAAGTAAAATATTCCACAGTCCACAACACACTCTGTAAGGATCCTCTTTGGAAAACTGAATACATACTCCAAACTCTCCACCAGTGCAGAATCATCAAGATTAGTCCCTGCTGTGGCACAATTCAGACACAGGGAAAGGCAGCACAAATTCAGGGATATAGAAAGGGCTTTTCCTCTATGTTCTTCAGTCTCTCAGTTTCTGAATATTGTACCTTTCATCTGCAAGGGAACTTACTGAAAACAAACACAAAATGTAAAAGTAAAACAAACGTTCAAGAGAAAAATAACCTGCTGACGGAAGAGAAGCACCAAGCCTGTGGATTTTCTTGGTGCTACCCAGCGTGTTTCTCTACAGGACAGCTGTTACCAAAGCAGAGATGGGGGCTGAACTATGGCAAGAGATTGGGAGGCTTACGCTTTCTTGTCAGATTGCACATTTTCCCAGTTCCAAGCTTTTGCTGCATTATACAACCTTGATACCATAACATGCAAGTTTCAGCTGATGGAACTGAACTACAGTGAGGGAGCAGGGAAGCAGATTGATTGACCCCAGCTCCAAGGCTGGGCAATAGTGGCTTCTATGAAAAGCAGTATCACAACAGTTACTGTTACGGAGAGGGAAAAAGAGAGAGAAGAAGTGCTTGGAGTCATCCCCAACCTTCAGTCACTACAGATTAACCACAGAAGCTTGGCACTCTTCTCCCCTAGCTCCCTCACACAGTACCAGGATAAAGACCACAGTTTGGCCTCCCAGTAGTGAGGGGAAAAGCAAAGAAAGAAGTGGGGACGAAGGAAACAGAAATGTCAGAAGCAGGTTTGGGACTCCATGTATTAGATATGCTATTTACTTATTTGTGTGTGTGAGGAGGCCAACCCAGTTCTTCTGTTCAGAGTGTATAAACCTGTAATTTCAGGACCTAGAAGTGAGCCCACGAAGTTTGAAGCCCAGTCAGGATTCCTTGCACTCGTGTTCTTCATGAAGCCCTATGGAGACAGAATTCCTGTGGAGAGTAAGGGAAAGGGCTGGAGACACAGAAATCACATCACAGGCTTCTGCACTTTTAGCTCATGGAACATAGAGATATTAAAGTGGGAAGATTAAAAGAAAAGCAACAAAGAAACTGAGGTATTCATGGGCCAACAGGTAGAATTCAATGCACAAGAAGAAGCCAGAGAGATTGCTGGTTCCTGTGTCTCCTACACCTACCATCTGACTCAAAGCCCAGGGAAGTAATTAAAGACACTTAGCATCTGCAGTAGGCTTTGGTTCAGACCCACAGAGAGCATGCTGCTAGGAAGCTCAGTTCTTCCACATTTCAGCAGATTGTGACGACTATGAGACTGCCAAAGGTCAGAAAAACTATGGAGAGAGAGAGTTAAGTCCTGAATATCATCTGTCCACTGAGTTAAAACACTAGATGATGCAAGCTTTGAGGGAACTTTTATATCATCTGTTCTGTCTTTAGAGAGAAGAAAAGATGCGGCTGCATTTTATTTTTTCCCAGCAACGATACAGGCACAGAGCAGCAAACAGATGGAGGTGTCATAAGCAGAGTGTGAACAAGAAAAAAAAGAATAAAGCGCGAGTGCCACTGCTGGAGATTATCACGCTGCGAAATCCTGTTTGTAACGACCCGTCAGAAAAATGCCTCAGTTACGGCAGGCTGGGAGAAGCGGTGGGATAAGCCGAGGAACTTAACCTCAGAGACAGAAGGAGCCGAGGGTGGACGGGTTACCCACCCCATAAAGCAAGGCAGGGCACAGGACCCGGCAGGCCGACGGCTGCGTGCAGCCCAAGAGCAGCCTGCGTACCAGACTGTGGGAAAATAACGGAAGATGGGCGAGGAGGATTGGAAGACCAGCTCAGTGACTTGCAGCTGAGGTGTAGAAAGAGACATGTATCACACTAATTGTTGTTTAGCCTTGTGTGCTGGACAAGCAGGGCACCTGTGTTTAGATAACACGGGCCTGTGAGACTCAGAGGCGTCCTACCAACCGTGCTTGAGATTCCTGCGCCGCTGCGGGAGAGATCAAAGCACAGCGGTAAACTATGCCTGCGCGAATCCCTGAAACACGCCAACAGCAGGTTTGGGGACCCTCTAGCAAGTGCCAGCATCCCCACTGCGTGCCTCTGCCCGGGCGCTGCTTCGGGGATCCCTCGGCTCGCGCCGTAAGGAAAATAAACGTACTCTGCGTTTCAGCCAGGGTTTTGTGGCTGTTCCTGCATCCTGCCTGTGTCAGCTCACACACGGACCGACAGCTTGTTGTTGTAATCAACCCTGGCATGATGCTGGTTACAGGATAAAATGCAGAAGAGAAAACATTCCGAACATGGAAGGAACTTAACGTTATCAACATACACTGGAAAAGGCTTAATGTGGACTACCCAGGACTATGTATCCCCATCACAAACACGCTAATGAGGTTTAAGTGGGCAGCATGGACTTTGAGGGACAGTCTCTTTTAGCTGTAAAAATGTTTGGAGATGTTACATTTTAGTCCTTTTGCCAGGAGATTCTTCATTAAAACTGCTGTTAAATGGTAACTTGTTCAACTAGAGAGGCTCTTCCTGCCACGAACCGTAAAAGGACGTTAGATGTTTCAGATACTGATTTCTATCTCATGCTCAACCTAAGTTTTTTCTTCACAGCTCTGGTGCTCAGAGCAGAGACACAGCATTTTCCTGAATACTTTCCTGAAATCTCTAAACAGATCTTTTTTAACATAAGGTTCTCTGAACAGATCTCCCACATACTTCTCCATCCCATAACCCAGCAGCCATAACAAACCAAAGTGTTTGGCAACAGTGAATTGCTCAAAGAAATCTGAGACTTCTTTCTGTCCATAGGTCTCCCTCAGGGCCCTGAGTGGGTTGCAGTAGCACAGACCATTGCTCGGAATAGCTGGGATCCAAACCCTCTGCTTAGTGGTCATTAAATGTATGAAGTGTTACATGTCCATGTTCGAAACCCAGAGGCTCAGAGCACCTGAGAAACGCTTTCCACATAGAGCACGTCACAGCACTGGAAGTACTGGAAACATGGGATCCCGGCACCAACTACTGCTCTAAAGAAAAGAAATCCAGAACACAAAGGAACAGTGAGAAAGTTCAGATGTAAGACTGATTTTTTTCCTTCTTATTCCATGGGTAAGCCAGTAGTTGTTGTAGAGCTGCACGAGAACACAGTTCTACACACTCATTTGCTACACGGATACTAGTCTGAGGAACTGTGCAAGTCCAGACAATTGAAGGCAGTTTCTTCACTGTTACTGTGAGATCTGTGTGCTTCAAGGGGAACAAATTAGGGTTTTTTTCCTTTGAAAAGGCTATACTTTACAAAGATGTTGCTAACAGAGGATGTAAATATCTGCAGGACACACTAGATATTTTCTAGTATCAACTGCAATTAATGAGACTTTGTTATACAGTTGTACTTTGTTTTAATATAATACTAATGCTGGAATCAGTCCGTACTGATCAGCATTTTGCAGTGGTTCTCGACAACCTCTGACTGACCAGGCTGTGGTCCCCACTGCTTCAGCAGACTATAGAAAAAGGCAGAGCAAAAGCACAGACAAGGCAAACACCTTCTCTGGCTCAGCAATTTAAATATATGAAAGAAGTGTGGCTTTATAGTCCTTTAATTATGTACGGCATCTGAATTATGTATGGAACAGAGGGCATGCAGGAATTCTGGTGGAAAGCAGCAGCAGCACTGTGCAATAGTATTTCCTCAGACAGGGTAAGACATGAATGTGCCCTACAAGAGTTTTGCTCCAGTTTAATAGAATCCCAGAATTCCCAGAGAATCTGCACACCCATTCTCACGGCAAGAAGCTCTCTCGTGTGCCTAAGAAATTCCCTGTAGCCTCCTCAGAAGAATACATTTACACTGCTGGTGAGCAGAAACTTTCTCCTATGCCGTGCTGCACTCTTATTTACCATAGAATCACAGGCTGGTTTGGGTTGGAAGGGACCTTAAAGCCCCCCCAGTCCCACCCCCTGCCATGGGCAGGGACACCCTGCATTAGCCCAGGTGGCTCCAAGCCTCATCCAGCCTGGCCTTGGGCACTCCCAGGGATGGGGCATCCACAGCTTCTCTGGGCAACCTGTCCCAGTGCTCCCCACCCTCTCCGGGAAGAATTTCTCCCTGATGTCCAATCTCAATCACCCTCTTTCAATTTAAACCCATTATGCCTTGTCCTGTCACTCCCTGCCTTTGGAAAAAGCCCCCCCCCCCAGCTTTCTTGTAGCCCCCCCCAGGCACTGGAAGGTGCTGTAAGGTCTGCCCGGAGCCTTCTCTTCTCCAGGCTGAACACCCCAACTCTCCCAGCCTGTCCCCACAGCAGAGGGGCTCCAGCCCTCGGAGCATCTCCGTGGCCTCCTCTGAACTCGTTCCAACTGGTCTATATCCTCCTTAAGCTGAGGGCTCCACAGCTAGACACACTACTCCAGGTGGGGTCTCACAAGAGCAGAGTAGACAGGGAGAATCACCTCCCTCGACCTGCTGGCCACTCTAAGTCTTTAGCTGATAATTCAGTTACTGGCTTATTGAGAGCAACTACAAACACAGTATATGTGACTTACTCACTGCGATTTGGTTCATGACCTGAATAAACAATATTCTACAAACAGTTGCTTTAAATGTCTGCTTCATGAGTCGTTGTTAACCTCCCCTTCTGAGAAAGCTGCCTATTTCATTCCTTAAAGATGCTGCAACAGCTCTGATTCTATGGCCACAAGACATTCTATGCCCCTTCCGTCCCACGAGAGGGGCAGCCCGTGACTTCAGCAGCTTTGCCTAACTCTGGAGCAAGCTGCCAGGTCTAGCCACCAGGAAAACCTTGTAGGTCAAGCCAAGGGGACCTATGCAAATTTACACTATGTTCCCCTTTCTGCATCCAGGCTCTCCACTTTTTGTTTCACAGCCTCTTCAAAACCTTCCCAACACTGTGAACCTCATAAATACATACAGCAATGACTGTTTGATCTGTAAAGGGAACTGACAACTTCACATGTGCAGGACTTCCACAGAAGGACTGGGCTGAACAGTGCGAGCTACGTTCATGCCTCTCCTTGGGCGTAGACTCTTACTGCTCCCTGCAGATGTGCTACCCAGCCCTTACTCCTCCCTGCCCAAGTCCCCAGCTGCATAATGCCCCAACGCCAAAGTTACACACAAAGTTGCAGAACATCACTGCCGACATGCTCCAGGCCAGAACGCCCCCAATTATACAATAGTTAGTAAAGCAGGATTAGGAAAAAAGGCTCTTTAAGGACAAGTAACTTCTATCAACTGCTTTTTTCTGACAGGAAACTTTGGACAGACTGTACAAGTTGAAGTTCAGGACAGAGTTTATAAACCACAGGCATTTAACCTCAGAAATAAATATCACAAACCTTTCCAATAATGGTAATTTCACCTAAGAATAACAGTTTGTTTTGTGCACACAAGAAAATTCGAATCTAGAAACACTGACATAATTAAATCATCTTAGTATAAACCATTTCATAAGCCCCCAGTTAACAGAAACTCATCTAGCCCATTCACCAGGCTAGCCAAGCCGGCTCTGCGGACGCCAGCTGCACCGCATCAGAGGAGTGCTCTATTTACAAAGCATGCGTTTATCCAAACACTGTGGACCTCTCCTGACACTCTAAATGAACACAGAGAGTAAGCACAAATACACAGACATGTTTCAGTAGTGGTAACTTTCAGGATCTAGAATAATTATTACTGCTGCTGAAGATTTGTTAGCTTTCCACAAAGAAACAAATCTGGGTTAAAATCTGAGCAGACGGTAACTGTGTGTGTCGGAGAGAAACCAACTAACATGAATTACAGATTCTCAACAGAAGTAGTTACTGCGGAGGCTGAACGTACTACCTACCAAACTTCCGTTAATTCACAACCATGTCACTTACAGTATTATTCTTCATCCATGACCCAAAGTATTTTAGTCATAATTTAGTCAAAAATATTTAGTATTTTCCAAACCCAGCGACAGCTGTTAGAGCTGCGAAATCTCCATTTGCCTCTTATTTCAGCCCAGACAGGCAGCTGCCACAGCTGGTATCCCTCTATTGCACCTACTTATGCCTGAGTTTCCCGTCCCATACGTGTACTCCTCTGTTTCCTGAAACGCCTACTGCTAGAACCGTGCAGTGCATGTTTGCTGCCCCACGTGCCGCACGCGCTAGTGGGAAAGCTCACCTCTCTCTTTTGCTTCCCTATTGGGCACGAAGCCTGGAAAAATACGTACTAATTTAACACAATAAACCAAATTCCTGCAAATCCTTCTTTTGGAAGAGCTCAGGTAAGAACAAAAATTTGCATGTGAGATTTCACAGGAAGCAAGTGTTTTATAATGTTTATCAATAATTTTTATGGCTTTTCACATCAGGGTACCCAGACTCTTAAGTAATGATGACAACAGCATAGACCTCTGCATCCATCCAAGAAACTGGCTATCTGTCAATCTTTCCTGAGCAGCGGATCCAGCTTCTTCCTAGAACAGATCTTTATCTTCACAGAAATTTGGGAAGATACTGTATTTCTAGATCACTCAAGTCTTACCAGGTCAACCAAAACCCTTTCCCAGTCTGCCACACGATTCATGAAACCCTTATAACACAGCACAGCTTAATGCTGCCCACGGCATCCCAGTCTTGCATCCATGCGCTTTGGACCACTTCCTTTATTCCGAGCCCGTAGACTCTTCTGCTTTTCAAGTATTTAAGCACTTAAGATTTGCTAATGCATCTTTTAATCTGCAGTTCTCACACGGTTTTGCCAGACTAGACACATGCAGCATGCTGCACAGCTTTGTAAAGAAAAGGATGCAAATATCTTGGAGTGGCTCAGCCAGAAGAGCGCAGCAGACAGCATGTGGCCCTGAGCTGAGGCCGCGCTCATTGTCACGCTACCTGCTGAGCACAGCCGCCGGCATTCAGAGCATTGTGCAAAGGGCATTACTGTAACAATGACAAAGACAGTGAGCGCTACTTGCATGGTGTTTAATGAGCAACACCGACCGTGGCATTTGGAGACTGACAGTTTAGGTTCGTTTGTTGTTGGGGTTTTTCGACCCCAATTTTCCATCACCTTTCAAATAATAAAGCGCCTGAATTAACCAGAGCCGGTTCTGAGAAAGCAGCATATGTGATTTCAAGCCTTTTTGCGAAAAACTGGCATGGGTGTCCTCCAAGGCCAGCACAGGT
Organism: Rhynochetos jubatus; assembly: GCA_027574665.1. Classification (NCBI taxonomy): domain Eukaryota; kingdom Metazoa; phylum Chordata; class Aves; order Eurypygiformes; family Rhynochetidae; genus Rhynochetos; species Rhynochetos jubatus. Next base: position 1,764,705 of record CM050671.1, read on the forward strand.
CTTCTGCAGGGAAAGCAATCTGAGAAGATCGCACTACACTCGCTTAGAAACCATTTTGCCTTTAGAGGATGTGAACTACAATTCCACTGCTGATGCCCTGACAGAGACAGAACTGGAATTACAAAGAGAACAGAACAATTTTCAGGATAGGGTATTACTCACAAACTGAAGGAACGGGTCACGACAAACAAACTTCGGGTATCAGTTCTTTCCAGTTCCAGACTTCTGCAGAAGCAAAACAGAAGATCCAACAAACAAAAATATTTAGTAATAATAAAAAAAAAAAATAATAACCCATGCTAGATACTTCTACTCTTCCCCTTTAAATTCTCCACAGAACAGTGTTTTTGTAGCTGCCAATCCTGTGACCTTGCTGGAAGTCACCAAGCCAGAGATCAATTAGTGAGCACAGAATAGAGAAGCAGTTGACTGCATTCTGCCTGGTCCCTTGGGAAGAGCAGCTCTGCTTCAGGGTACAACCAGCATAAGCCTGGAAGATCGTTACCCAGTGGGAGTGCTGATACGCAGGTTGGTTACTAAGGGCAAGAGGCACACTGCAGCAGAACCGAAAGGAAACGGGGAAAGCCTCCTTCCCCATTTCAATTGTTCCACTCATTGAAGAACACTTCAATTTTGCACACAATGAAACCGTTTTACACTAAACGATGCTGGCTCCAAACATGTAAATGATGAACGTTCGTTAGTACTTTTCCTACTGAAGCGCCCCGTAGGAAACTATCCTTTAAAAACATTGCATACTCTTCACATCCCCCACTTAATCACTTACCAAAGTGAGGGAGAGTGTCTGCAAAGATTAATTGGGAATATGCAAAATAAATTAAAACTTTTCTGAATCTCCAATAAGGTTTCCTGGCTCTCATTAGCAAGGGAGAGAAGCATCATCAAAACACCCACCACCTTCAACATACCTCAGAGCAGGACGGTGCTCGTCTTTGAATAGGAAATGCAGTGGAATTCCTTAAAGGGGGGGAAAAAAAAAATTATTTTGCAGCAGCAGTACTGAAATCTCGAAACCAGACAGCAGGTTATTCTTCCCCGCGATACGGACTGGTTGGGAACACGTTATCCACACAGCAAGCCCTTAAGCAAACTCCATAAGCAGTAGACTGCCACTATCCTGCATTTCTGAGACAGGATGAACCAAAACACAGAACGTAGAGACTTTTCTCGTGCTACACACCAAACTACAGTGACAGAAGGACAGTAGCCCCAGCACCCTGACTACCACACAAGATACCAGAGAGGACAGTGTCCTTCCTTCCCGGCACCTCCAGAGAAACAGCAGTGGGAACCCTCTGCTGTCCCCCATGACCCACAATTATTTCCACTCCACCTCAGACAGAGTTCCCGCACGTGCTGCAGCCTCTATTTCCCCTTTCACACGGAAGACGAACACAGAGAATGCGGAATTACAAGAGTTAGGTGCCATCTCTGCATCTACCAAAAGCTACTGCTACCTGATTTGTCTGGCTTGTGCTTCTGTGCCAAAGGCAGAGGCAAAATAACATGCAAAAGAGACCTTCCTAAGTGGCAAGGGGTAGGGCAAACGGTAGGTGATATTTTGGAAGACTACTGAAATTGTTCATCCCATGCAAAGAGATCTCAGCTCCCCCAGATCCGGACTAAATTGTTAGTTACTGGTCTCGGTCTCACCGCCTGCAGTTCCTATTACCAGGATCACAGAACAGCGACTTGAATAATGAGACTATCAAATCTGTAAGTTCTAACTTGTCCATTACATCAGGGGTGTAAACAGAACTGCAGAGCAACGTGTCCACGAAGGACTTATTTCTGGGTTTCAGTCCCCATCCCCAGTGACCCTCACGGTGTTCAGAAACAAATCAGATCAGCCACTTGGCTCCTGACAAGGCAAGAGGACCTATTTGCAAGTCAGCAGGAACACCCCAACACCCAGCCTCAGTAAAATTGTTTCACAGCACCTTGTTAAGAGCTGACGGGGGTCACGTGGCACTATCTGCAAAAGCGGGCTGATGACACAAACCTCTCTGGGACACGGAGCAGGAGAATTTCAAAGATGAGCCCCTTTTAAATGTTAAATGTGAGCATTTTCAATTCTATCCTGAAAAGGTTACCAGGAAACATAATAAATGATGATGATCCCATTCTAATTCTCCATGTTACAACACTCCTGTACGTACTACATTTCACAGTCACCGTGTTACCTGTGACTGCACCAGCAGTCCAGGGGTGGAACGCCAAGGACAGTGACCCAGACCCCTGTGGTTCCCAGCAAAGGGCCCCAACCGCTGAATGTCTGTGGAATATAATTGTGGGGCTTCCCACTAGGAAGATTCAGCTGCTGACTGCCTGTATCCAACTGCTGTACCCTCAGTACCGCGTGACCTCCAGCTCTTCAGTATTTAAATCAGCACATAAATATTTCACATACACCTCGGCCTAAAATAAGCCACCTGCCTGGTTACTACAACGTTACAACAGTCTGTCTGCTTGCCTTAATTTGCAGGCAGCGACAATGCTATTTGTGTGATATACTGTTCCGTAAGGCCTCCCAAAAGAAACCTGAGAGATCAATAGTCCTTAAATAAGTAATTAGAAGAGCTGAAATAATTGAGGTCATCAAATAGAGAGTGGGACAAATAAAAAGTCATGGCTCTGCAAACACCTGCACTTAATAGAGTTTTTATATTTATTTCTTGAGTTAAATGACAGAAAGGCTGCGCATCAAAGCAGGAGAGGCAGAATTGCTGAACAGCATCTATAAGGGGAAAGCAAAATAGGACAACAGTAGATCCCTGCATTAAAATTATTTGGTGGGTTCATTAAAAAAAATTAGTGCACTGGTCCATATCTGCTTGCTCTAGAACTTCAACTACTTTGAGGTGAACAGACATCAGAATTAAAAGCTGCTCTAACCCCACGGTGCGGTACTGGGTTTGGGTACCAATACTTTCAGGCAACACTCGCAGCAGCTCAACAAGGTCAGTATGCTATCCCAAGGGCCCAGCTTGTGAACAATTTCCAAATGCCACTGAATTCTGGCTGTCGTCTCACGGAATTTTTAATAAAGTTGTAAAACTACTTCATTATAACCAAAATTATCATCATAGCAAGATTCTTAGAGCATATTTCTGACGGCAGTTCAAAGTGTTTTATTCCTATCTGACACTTAACTGTTATTCCTAAGCGTTCTCCCCTTTCTCTTGGTGAAAATTAATCTTGGTAAAGCTTTTTTTAAACTATTATTATTATGACTGTACTGCCAGATGCACTCAAACTCTGACTCAAGTTCTCGACTTCAGGGTTATTGATAGAGACTCAGCTCGTGCTTCCATCAAAAACGACGGATCACCATAGACAAAGCAGATATGGGAAAGAGAAACATGCAGTTAAAAAAACAAAGAGAAAAAACCCCACTACTGAAAACAAAAACTTTTTGTACAAGAAACAGATTGAAAACAGAAAGAAAATTAGCATTTAGGAATAAAAAAGCCTATTCACTGTTGATGTTAAATACAACACCCGCAGAGATGGAAGCTGAGTTTATTTTGGATAGCAGCATAAACATTAAAGATAAGCCAAAAGCATTTAGAAAATACGGATGCAGCACAAAGGCCCATGTGATGAGAGGTATTTTGCTTTTAATCTTGACCTGGAAAACCTCTTGTACGACAGGGCCTCTCTTCAATGGAGTCACAGCCCTGCCTAGCTGCTCTGCCCATTAGTGATAAAAAGGCCACCCAAGCTGTTCCTGCCTTGGAATGATGGCAGGTTTTCAATCCTAAACTCCAAAGGAAAAACAAAGAAAAACCCTCATATATCTAAGGACCTGCTCTAAACTCCTGTCTTCCCTTCTCTGGGCCAGTCGCACTAAAACAATAACCCTTAGAACTGTACCAGCGGTTGTAGAAAGGACATTAGTATTTCCTCAATTACTTATCTACTTGCCACTGATCTATCTCGTATCGACAGGAGATAAACATGCATCACATCCCACCCACCCAACGGAAAAAACAGCTGATTTCCAGACTGGTTCATCATGCCAACAGTCCCAGCGATACACAACCGCTAACCACATCACCCACGATCACTGCGAGCACTAAGCGATGACAGGATCAAATCTCCAAGGTGCATTATAACGTACCACAACTGGAAACCGTGGGCACCTCCGTGAAATCCAGTCCCTCCGGATGTCTGTTCATACAGCCCAGGCTTCTCTAGGGAGGAGGACTGCAGACCAACGGTCAATCTCTGGAATTGCTGTACAAGACACTGCCAATCCCATGTGCACAGCCACAACGTGACTGCGGAGCCTTCTTTCCGCCACCATTCCTTGCAGAGACACCCTGTAAGCAGCTGACCATGTGCACAACAGGGCAAAGCACCTCCATTCACAAGAAAAGAAAGAAGTTAAAGGCCAGCTGGTGTCTCAACACCCCATCTCCCAAAGGAGAGATGATCAGGAGACTTCCCATGATCATTTAGGGGCCCATATTTATTAGAAATTTTAATTAAATGCTCACTGAAGGTTGGCAATATTATTTGTTTCCAGGCCTTCAGGTTGCATGAGGAATGCTCTGCTGGGTCAGCTGAATGCTGCTGTGTAGCCTGGGGTTGTGTCTCAAAGCAGGAGACAGCACCCTGAGAAAGCAGAGAGCCCGTTCTGTCCCCAGGGTCCGCAGGTGTTGTCAGTGATGTCAGAGGGCATGAAGTCAGTAACTACTGCTTTGCCTCGCCTCCCTTTCTGTAGGGACTGACACTGTACCATCAGCAACAGTCTGTTGATCCCATCAACCTGCAGAAACACCTTGAGACGGGAATTAAAATCACCTGCAGGCTGACGGGAGCTACCAGGTGCCCTCTCCTAGGTCAGTGATGAGCAGCATGGCAGCAGTGCTTTGAAATAGTTCATTCTCTTTCCATTTGGGCAATACAATCCCTATTTTGAAAAGAAAGAACCAACATTAAATTAACTACAAAGTTTTAATTTCTCAGCAGAAAACACGCCTGCACAGGCACGCTCACATCTCAAAGAAGGCTGTTCGCTGCTTTGAGGTTTGTCATGGCCACTAGCGGTAAAGTCTGAATTACCCGTCTAATACAAATATATATAGAGATTATACAAGACACACAATCCTATAGAAGGAGAAGAGTAAAGCATCTGTGGTTACAGACGGCGCAGGTTCACTACAGCCAACGTCACCTGCCCGGTGCGGCGAGGGTGGCACCACAGGGACCGTAACGCTGAGAGTCAGCACAGCCCACGGCAATTCCCTGGCTAGCACACGGAACGCTCCGAACCACGACACTCGGCCAAGCTAGAGACATCAAACAAAAACGTGAAATCACAAGATTAACAGGTCCAGCAGCACATGTTGAGATAGGCACTCTTTTTTTAACCTAGACCTTTGTTGGTTTTAATAATTGATATAAAGTAGCAAATGACTCACTAATTGCACTTCTAAACTGTAACCCAACCTGGAATCAATCACACAGGGCACAACTTCTGTTCTTATTTGAAGCTAAATCCACCACAGCGAGTGCAGTAGCCTCTCTAATAATTGCATTAGTCATAACCTGAAAGTCTTTCCCACTTACTCGGTTCCAGTTTTGCCTGCTTTTCAAGCTGATCCTCATCCCTATCGCTAGAGATCTCCGAAATGTTACCCCACAGAGCCTGCTCTGGGACTTGAAGAGCACCGCGGTACATTTAATGGTGTGATTCCTCCCCTTTTAGAGTCCAATTTTTCTCCAGTACCATTTTCTCTCCATTGCTCCTGTCCAAAGCCAAACAACCATCATTCAGGATTGCACCAGGTATCAGCAAGCGCTCGGTAAAACCCTTAGTAATGAGTTAGGCACACAAAGAACCGCCACATTCGTGCGTGTCATCTTCTGTGTTGCAGTACAGGTTCCAGATTTTTAAGTACCTTCCACACTGGAGAGTCACCTGCTTGATTCTCTCCCTTGTATGCCCGAGATACACTTTTCCTTTTAAACGAACACAGATCTCATAAGCATTTTTCCGAACAAAACTCTGCTACATCATGCCACAGACGAACCATCCAGTGGCCACGGGGCAAACAGAAATGAAGGCAGAATGGAGTGAAATGAAACAATGAAAGCCAGGATGCAGCGTACGGAAAACAAGGTAAATTCTGACATCAAGGAACAACGTGGGATGCTGGAGGAACAGCGAGACGGCATTTGAGAGCTACTGAACGCGAACTCAGCTTCTGCAGGATCCTCACTAGCCAACAGACACGTCAGAGCCCACGTTAAAGTAAAACTCGGCAGCACGCGCACCCCGAGCTACGTGGCGAGGCCCCAGGCTTGTCAGTCAGCCCGGCGTGAACAGGGCGTAGGGAGCTGCATGCGCTCGGGACACCAACGCCCACACACACTTACACCACCACCACCAACCTTCACCTGCCCCAGCAAAGACTGTTCTAGCGCTGATACCACCGCGGGTTCCCTTTCCCCCCACCGGGAACCTTCTGCCCACATCCTGCAGAGAAACAGATTCATTAAAACCCGCCACGTTCTCACTGCTGAGCCCCCTTCCCGCACCCCCAGACCACCCCCAGGAATTGGCTCCTCCGATACTGAGCCTTTGATTTTAGTGCAGATTTGCAGAATTTTTTAACTGACTCTGGGGCTTAATACTTGCACAGTTGCCCGGGAAAGATGGGATTTAAAATCTTTACTCTTTCTGAATGCAGCTTTAATCCTCTCACCATCTATTTTTATGCTGCTTATAATATAACCCTTTAACTTTCACCTTCTGCTCTCTACGTAGTTTTGGTTTGGGGTTTTTTTTAGAAGCCAGATGACATCATGACTTTCCACTTTGTTTTCTGTATCCTTTGGCATTCCACCTCCCTTCCTTCCTCATGACTTCTCTCCACACCAGCAACTACAGCAAGAGAGCAGCGTGGCTCCGGACACCGGTTCACGTCGGATGGAACCGTTTCCGACTTCATTCTCCTCATTAAAGACGAGCTGCTCTTTCAAACACCAAGATTTCCTTCAAAACCCTTCACGTTTGCCAGTCACCTTCTTAGCTCATCATCCTTCCAAATCCAAGCCTCCTGCACGGAAAGTATTCAAACGCCGCCAAACTTCAAAGCACGCAAACAGCCACATTACACGTGTGATCAGCCCCACTGAAATTAAAGTGAAGCACAGGTAATTATTTGTTTTTATAGATTAAAAAGATGTAAAGTCAAACAAGTTCCTTTTCAAATTCTCCAATTCGATGTGAAGTTCTTGTGAGCTTACGAGACTAATCTCACATGTAAAGACAGCTTTTTCCATGAAGATTTTTAAAATACGTGCCTCACGCAGAGTTCTTTTTCTCCAAGTCAAAGTCTGTCCTCAGATGTCTTCGCACAAATCCCATTAACTTTAGTACATGTCTGAAGGCAGATTTTGAAACCTGTGAAGAACTGGGTCACTGGACAATGGTGAGTCTCAGAGATTTCGTTTACAACAACAGCAAAATACCTCTTCCCTCAGGCGCTGTGAACATTCCCGTTTGTCTGTAAACAATACCAAGCACTTGAAACTGGCTAGGTTGCCTTTCATCCTTGCTCACTTCGGATTTTCCCCTTAGCTATAGCTAATAGCCATTTAGTCCTTAATGCAGTACTTGTAGCTGATGCTACATCACCCAACCACACCAACCCGCCCCTGCAGACCGCAGCGCCTGCGTCACGCCAACTCGGAACCGGTAGGTACCAACAACTTGTCCTAAAGTTTTCTGTAAACCCCCTCTGTTTTTCTGGTCCTCAGGAAATCTCCTTTCACACGATGTTCATATATACTAGCTCCTGCCTCGTCTCTCTTTATTTAACACTGCTAATATAATTTCTTTCTCACACCTTGGAATAGGGCAGGATCAGGTATGAGATCTGCCAGCGGGAAAATCAGTCCACAACTGAGATTTCTTTTTTTACTAGCTCTATGTTTATCGTGTCAGAAAACATCAATGAAACACTCTTAGAAGACCACGACTGTTCTCTGCATTAACGTCTCAGATCTGCTCACTGTTCTCATACGACGGGGTGTATTCCACTGGATACACAGGTTACACCACAAAACCTACGCAGCACTTAAAACCAGACCATCCCAGCCTGATCCAGCCCGTCGGGAGACACAAACAGAGAGGATAAGCCACTGCGTGGTATTCAGAGCTTAACTACGAGTTCCCTTCCCACGCTCACTTTTCCTAGAAAGCGTAGATTTGCCAGAATCATTGAGATCCTCAACCTCTTTAAAACAGCCTATGGGAATGAGCACAGGGCTTGGAATTCTAATCCAGACTATGCTACTTGTGTGTAACTTATTCTCTGGATCTCTACAGCCTTTGCGATTCTCTCAGTTGTTGAGGGGATGCTGGTGACATTCAAGAATGCATGACAATATCCCAAGTATTGCTATGGAAAAATCCGCAGGAAACACACATTATTTCCATCCTAGTTACACGTTAAAAAAAAAAAAATCTTTCTGCTCCAGTACTCTGTCCCAAGCAAAAGCATAATTACTGTTAATTACTTTAAGTTTCATCAAGGTAAATCTAATTGCGGGTTGTTTTTGGCACAATTCAAGTCCCCATCTCTTACTGAGTATACTTAGAGCTATAAATTCAATTTTCTTCCTCTTTATTCCATGAAGCTTAAGACCAGATATTAACTTTTTTTTTTCCAACCTCAGATGTTCTTTTGCTTGTTAAATTTATACACTTGTACTGCAGCACTAAAGCTCCTCCAATCCCCTGTATTCTAAATTAATCTAGCAATCCCCTTTCCTCTGTGTTTTTGCCCTTGGCAAATCATTAGCCCAAGGGAGAACCCAACAGAAAAATTCAAGATTTCGCTCAGACCACAGCTGAAAATATCTTTCTTCTGCCCCTGCAAAAGCTGCACGATCCGAGATGCCATCTCTTGCAGATTTTTCTCTCCTTACTACATTTCCAGCTTCACTGCACAGCCACTTCTTCACAGCTGACCCTTCCCATTCCACTGTCTCCTCCAGCAGCCTCCCTCTGGGCTGTATTTGTACCGTGCCTCTATTTGCTGTAATCCATTTCAAATAAAAATGTTCTCAGTCCTTGGACCAGTCCTTGACTTTCTAGCTATTATCTTCAAGGCCTTCACTAATATTTTACGACCACACAGGAGATTCAGTTAAACTCGTTCACTGCTTTGAAATCTTTTGATTGTAGACTTGAAAGCAGAAATTGAGATTCCTGAGATCTGTTTTTCCTTTCAGTCTGTAAACATCATGAGACACAAGTTCTACACAAGCGGAGCGATGTCTGCCTGTTCGGAACTAGGGTGACACTTCAGCCACAGGCCCCCAAAGAGGTACACAAAACTCCAGTTTCACCTGAACACGCCGCAGCTCTCACTACACGTGAACGCACGTAAAGTTAGCCATGCCCACGTGTTTTCCACTTCCACTCTAACGCTGCAAATGGCTCTTCTGAACGACAGGTACGGTTCCACTTGAGCACCGCAAATCCCCTGATCCTGCGGCCTTTTGCCAGAGCCCCCGCGCAGGCTGCTTCAGCACAGCACGTTGTGCACAGAGCTCCCCAGTCAACCGTCTCTCACCTCTACAGCCTATGTAAAATTAGTTCTGAAAAGTGTAAAAAGCGACATTAAACACAATTGCCATGGACTCGTACGTTGAAAGCGGAGTTTGAAAAGGCACTCAACCCAGAAAACGTGGCAGAAGTTCTGAAGCACTCACGTGAAGACGAGCCGCCATCCAGCCACCCGAAGGCTGAGGCAAACCCAGAGGGTCTGTGGAACGCACCGCCGAGCAAAAAACCCACCAGGCTCAACCCTCCCTCCTCGTACCTAAAGGTTTCCTAGCGCTTCTCTGAAGAGGGTGAGGAGCAGGGCTCGGGGCTGGCCTCAGCTTCCCAGCAGTGCCCCTCGGCTCCACAACGGCCAGGTGTCTGGGCTTAGGCAGCATCACCCCAGGGCAGCTGAAAGCCAACCTGCACCCGTTTGTCTGGATCTCCCCGAGGGAAAGATGGAGGCCGCTGAAGGCCGCGTTCCTCGTGCAGCCCAACCTGCCGGAGCACACAAAGCTGCGTGACCGGAACGTCCTGAGCCACCCGCCCGGGATCCCGCCCGGAGAACCACGCACACGGAAACACCTCTCGGCTCCATTCGGGAAACTACTCCCTCCTGCGCCGCCTCAGCTTTTGCGGTGGGATGTAAAACCCACCGAGCACAGGCACTGCCCGGGGAAGGGGTGCCGGGGCCCTGCCTCACACCTCAGCCCCGCCCCATCGCTCCCTCCGGCCCGGGCCCTGCCCCTCCTGCCGCTGGGGAGGGTCTGCCCGGCACGAGCGTTCACACTCGCGGCCCTGGGCCGCTGCTAACGGGGCCGGGTGACGGTGAAAGCGCAAGCCCAGCCTCCGCCGCGGGGGTGGCGGCTCCTCCCCGCCTGAGCGGGGCCGGGCAGGGACGATCCCCCTCACACACACCTGCCTCCCGCCGCGCCGCCAGGCCCGGCCGCCCCTCGGCCAGGGATGGGGAGGACCCTACCGCGTCGCTTACGCACTCTGCGCCCAATACGCTAGCATCTACGGCATTTGCGCAACGGGAGCCCTCTCAGGTGCAGCGCCCGCGTTGACGACATTACGGAGAATCCGTAAGAAACACTAACCTCTTTGAGGGGCTTTACGTAAGTGACGTTCCTGGGTGCAGGCTTGGCCGCCCCTAACCCGCGCAGCTGCAAGAGCGCTCTGAAGTGCAAAGGGACCTCTCCCCGCGCGGCGGGTGGGATTACGCTGTTTGCGCAAGGAGTAGCGGCCCCAGGTAGGAAACCGCACCGGCCGAGCCGAGAGGCTTTACGTCAATTCCGTAAGTCTGCGCCGGCCTGCCGCGAGGAGGGAGGAAACGGCTGGTTCCGCGCCGCTACGGAATCGGCGCGGCGGCCCGACATCCCCCTACGCCGTTGGCGTAAGGCTCCCTCTCAGGTGCAGGGAAGGGGCGGGCTCACGTTGCCCGGCAGCCCCAGCCTATGGGGGCGCCGGGCGCGGTCACGTGCCGGAGCCCCGCTCGCCGCTGCGGAGCCGGAGGAGCCGGACGGGGCCGCGAAGCCGGGCCGGGGCCGGGGGGGGCTGCGCCGGGGCCGGCGGCGAGCGGGGTGAGGCGGGCGAGCGGCGGGGCCGGCGGCGGGGAGGGGTCGGGGCCGGGGCGGCAGACAGCCCTCCCTGAGGAGAGGCGGGCGCCGGGCACCGCTCCTCCCACTGCACCGGGCACTGCGGGCAGGAGGCAAGGGCAGGACACGGCGCGGGGGGCGGCGCGGGGGGATGGGAGGCGGCGCGGGAGGGGATGGGGGGGCGCTGCTGCGCGCGCGGAGGGGCGCGGCGGCCGCTGGGGCGGGGGGTGGGGGGCGTCTCCGCGCCCCGGGGGGGCCGCGGGCGGGGGCGGCGACGAGGGAGGGGGGGGGGGGGGGCTTGGCGCCGCGGTGCGCGCAGCGGCCGCCCTTCCGCCGGCTGCGCCGCGCGTACCTGTCCGCGGGCGCGCAGGTGCCCGGGGACGGGCGAGCTGCGGCCGCGGAACGGGGCGGGGCGAAACCTGCCCGGTGCGAGCGGCGACCGGGCGGTCCGGTCCCTGACAGCCGGCCGCGGCCCGCAGCGCTGCGGGCAGGTGCGGGGGGAGGGGAGGGTGCGGGCCGCCGGCGGCCGGGGCTCACCCGCCGGAGTTGGCCGGGGCTCACCCGCGCAGCGCATCGCCCGATCCGGTCCCCGTCCCGCCGCCCGGTTCCCGGTCAGCTTCGGCGCCACGTCCCGCCGGTACCTTCCCGGGCCGCCTGGGTGGGAGGGAAAAAGCGTCAGCGGTTTGGGTCTTGAGTCGGGTTTGTGTTTTGGGTTGGTTGGTTGGTTTTCCTCCTTCATTCTGCACTTCCTTGGCGCTGGGTTTGGTTAATCATTAACGCACTAATTTTTCGGTAGGTGAGAACCTGGATAGCCGGGGAGCCCGCTGAGCAGGGCAAGACTCGAGTTTTGACTCAAAACAGAGATGGGCATTACCCAGCTCATGTCTCACCGCGTGTTTACGCGGCTCCGAAACCGGCGCCAGGTGATTTACGCAGCGAGAAGGAAATGTCCCGCTCCAGAGAGGGTGTCCAGAGGACAACCGCGCAGGATGCGGCACTACAGAAAAACTGTAAAACGGGGGGGCCTGGATACGTTGGTATTTCGGGTTTTTTAACTGTTTGCTATATTTTTTTAAAAAGTTTTATCGTACTTTGTCCTGAACACTTGGAAATTCCAAGCGTGGTGGAAGTAAAGAAAGACTGCAGCGGGCATTGTTGTCAGGAACACAGAGCATTTCAAATCTCCGCTTCCAAAAAAAACCTGTGTGCAACTTCATTTACAGTAGCTGGGCTGTTGCATTTCAAATAACGGCGTTCCAGTGAGCGATTGCAACCTGGCCTTCTAGGGTAAAGAGAGAAAATGAGAATAATTTCCTTCATTCATGCAGAGAAATTTAACATCCTTGGAAAGAAGGAGGAACTGTTTGCCAAACTTGGTGTTATTTTATTTTTAAAGGGACGGTAACCATTTTTGAGAGACCCAGAGGAAGCAACTGTGGAGGCAGAGGGGGCCTAACGCTTGCAGGAAGGAAGGAAGGTAGAAAAGCGCTGTTGTCTGTACTCGGAAGGGAGACCTTAGCAACAGCGCTTTGGGAACGGGCAGGGAGGAAGGCCTGGTGTAGCCGTATTCCCTTATCTGTGCAAGGTGTTTGCTCGGGGCCTCTGAAAAGCAGAAGTGTTTTCCAGGAATCTAAATAGCTCACCTCTTAGGTGGGCCATCAGAAACTTGTAGAAGGTGGGGTGTAGCTGTGTCGTGCCAGCGCAGAGGGGAAGAAGAAAGCCCTGTCAGCAGACTGCGCTGGCTGTAGCTTCCACTAATTCCCGGCCGTTTCTAGGAAGTTGGACTTGCTGCTGGAAGTTCTTGGCACGTGTTGTTTCCTTCTCTGGGACTTCCCAATCATTTTCTTCTCCTTCGTGTGGGTGTAGAAGGAAGGGAGGGATGAGGGAAGGAGTGGGCAAGGATTGCTGGTAGTAAGGTTTTAAGATTCGGAGAAACAGCAAGCTGAAAATCTCGTTATTGACGGCACCACTCCAGCGCTGCTTTGGCATTCCTGGCAGCATCCTTAGGCATTGCTGATTTTCTTGTTCCTGTTTCTCTGGAGGGGTTTTATTTGCTTAGGCTGTTCATCCAAACCAATCGTTGCTATTGAACTTTGGACAATATCATTGTCTCTCCACAAAGAAGGTGCTGGTGAAGGGCCAGTTTTGCTCCAGCTGGTTCACAGGCTTAACCAGGTGGAAATCTGGGACTTAACTTGTTGGGGACCCGGAGGAAGGTTCTGTGTGGAAGTACTTGTATGTTGAGGGCTGGGGGAAGGCCCAGGTGGCAACTGCTGTGAGTGTTGCTGAAGAAGTGACCGAATCCAGCCTTGTGCTTTGCCCTAGAAAAAGGAATTCTGGATATGATCGGCTTTGTGCCAGAGATTCCGTAGCACGTGGAAAGGTAGAGGATGGCACAAGGTGTGCCGTGCCCGAACACGGAGTAGTAGTTCAGACTGTTGGATGTGCACATCTCGGTGACCCTTGCGTCTGACTTGTAAGCAGTATTTTTCCGCGGACGTTCATTCAGTAACGTGATGCCTGAGTCTGCAGAGCTCCTGTCTTTTGAAGCCCCTCAGTTCATGTTCCTCAAAGACCTGTGGGTGGACTGAGATTGATTTTTTTATTTGAACTGTGAAATCCTGTTTGGAAATAAATTAAGAATAAAAAGAGTAGTCTAAGAAGCTGCTTCACGTTGTGAAAAACCTCACTGTAGAATCGTGAAAGCAGCACTTTTTCCACGTTGCTTTGGAAGCAGCTGAACTTTGTAACTTGGCATGTAAATAGAGCTCTTTGAAGGGCACGTCCGTGGCTGGGGAGAGGGAAATGCCGTGGCTGGCTAACAAGCCCGTGAGTGTGTGAAAAGCCACCGCGAGTACGCTTGGTGAAGCAGCGGTTAAAACAGGCGAGCAGTTTGCAGTCTTGTCCTTGGCTGAGGTGATGCACACGCACCTGGAACTGGCCAACACGTACCTGCGAAGCGCTAAAGGAGTGGCAGGTCGTGCTTTTCTGTAGGCTGGGCTGGGTGAGGGAGAGCACGCGGGGCAGATGGGAGGAGGGTACCCGGGAATGTGTCTGCATCGGAGGGGGACGCTGGGCGAGCGAGAACGCACCTCGCTAGCTGACTCTCCGCGTCGTAGGATTTATGGTGAGCCTAGCCGTGCCGACAGTGGGCTTCAGCAGAGCGTTCTGATTTCTGTAGCTTAGAGGTTGGGGGAGGGAGGAGGTTTCTGCTCTAACAACATACACATGAGGAGCGCTTGGCTGATGCAGTGTCCTGGATTTGCTATAAACTGAGCAGTATTGGCAAGTAAAGATGCTTTGCTGCTGCATGTGCTGCAGTGATGAAATCAAAAGGAAAATTCCTGTTTAAAGCAACATGAAAAGCAGTTACAGATTGAAATGGCAGAAAAAGGCAAGTCTCGAACATTTCTGGAGAAATCATAGTTTATGTTTCTTGTACTTGCAGCGTGATTTGACAAATAGAAACTTTGTACTTTACGGAAGCAGACGCCTTAGCTGCCCTACTTGAAAATATTTGCTTATGTTTTTTAAAATGGTAATTGATAGAAGCTACAAGAGCAGAGGGGATATTTTTTCCAGTTCTGCTTCTGCATCTCTTGGCACTTGTGTCGTTTTTCCATCTTTCACAGGGCAGTGGTGATGGAAAACAGTGGCACATGCACTGCGTCCACTCGCAGAGGGATGGTGTTTCTATTCCGCTTTTTTGAAAACCTTAGCTCATGTCCCTTTACGCGTAGGGAGTCTTACTAATGATGTGAGTTAAACTGCTTACACTTTGGATTTTTGGACTTCATTTTTTACCTAAATCACCTTATGGCCATCTCTAGAATCGTGGACTGGGAGAGGACTGAGAGGATTCGTGAACCCAGCTCTGCGTTGCTGTGGCCTCGTGTTCGCATTCTGCCTTTGTACCCACCTCCCTGCCGTTTGCTGTGCAGGACGGGAGCGGGGGCAAGGTGCTGAATGTAGGAGAAACGTAGGGAAAAACTCACGGCAAGCCATTTGTTCTGCGGGTACTGCAGGGTGTGTGAAGCGTGGTGTTGGGCTGCTCCGTCCCTCCCTTGCTGCTGGCTAAAACCGAGAACTCCCAGTAATCCTGTGAGTGGATTTTCCGTGCAGCTGGGCCACCTGCACGTTTGCTGGTTGGCATCTCAAGTAGTAAAGGCCATGGATTATTAAAACCCATGGCCGTGGTGTTGTAGTTCATTGATTTTTCTACGACTATGCCAACTTTATAACTCTTTGTAGCAAAATATTTTCATAACGTGCTGGTAAATTAAGGTGTAAGTGGATGTTGAAGAATGATCTTACACAATCCCATTACAAACTCATTGTAGGGGACCTCTTGGATTGTGGAAACTTATGTGATCCTGCTGCATGGGTTGATTTAAATAAGTTCTCTCAGGTTGTGGTTTGGCGTAGTATTTAAGAGCCTTCAGATGCTGCTTGTGATTGACATAACAAAATGTAAATTATATGCTGGTTTACTAGGCTCTAATTTATCCGTCGTAAGGTTTGTGTACCAATAGTACTAAGCTCTTCTTCCAGTGCTGTTTCTCTTTCATGTACTGCCTGCATAGGGGAATGAAATTGCTCTTAATTGTATGCTTAAAAATGAAAGAAAATTGGGGTGTGTCTGCTTATCACAGTAAGTTAAATTTCGCTGCTTCTTGTTCTTTTCGCGCATTTCCATTAAATTGACTTTATTGAAAAATTTAGACGTTTGAATATCTGGCTGGGAAGAACAGTGTTACGAGTGGGCGGTCACGAGATGTCACAGAACTTGAAGAAATCTTAGAAAACACAATCGGTTTAAGCCTTCAGACCTTAAACTTTGCTGGCGTTAGTGCTGAAGAGGCGGAACGCGGGTTGAAGCAGAACTCGGCATTTGGCTTGGCGGTAAATGAACTCCGTGGTGAGAAACGGCTGTCGCCTCTTAGGAATTACCTCCTAGTAGGAGCTGAAAAGGGCAAGTTGGTTTTAGAAGCTTGTGCTTTCTATTTCCTGTGATTGTTGGGGGGGAGACACTTTCATTAAACATGCTTCTTGTTTGCCTTCTAATATCAGCAGATTTGGGTGTGAGCACGGTGTTTTAAGTGTTGGGCCCTAAAGTGTTCTCTGAGACACAGGTGTGGTGTTGCATGTGGAAATGTTTCTCCCAGGCGATTGGACCGAGTTGATTATGACCCTAAACGAAACCTGCCCCTAATCCTATTTCTCAGTACCTGCTGGAGAAGCACGGCCAGGCCCGGGGAGGTGTAAGCCAGGGCCATGAGCCCTGGAGCTGGTTTGTAAACGAGCGGTGCCCGTCTCTAGAAATGAGCTTGGGCAAAGCAGTCGCGTGGAGGCTGAGGAGACGAGGCTGGGGAGCAGCGTGCAACGCTGCTGCCTTCCTCCCGTGGGATTTTGCCACAAAATGACTTATCCTAGTGCCCGTGGTACTGTGAAACTCGTATTCCTTTTTTATTCTGTATTTTAAAGGGAGTGGGTCCTGTAACAGTTGATTGATGGTTAATCTTGGAGGAGACACAAAAAAACTGTATTCCTTGTTACGGGGCATTGGGTGCCTCTGCTTTTTGTGTTGTTACCACGAGCCTGTTGAACCCTTTCTGTAAACATGATCTCGCTCTTGAATGTCCTCATACTCGCTCTTCAAAGAGAGCGTACAGCACGCGGCAAGGAGACGAGGCAGCGTGCTGCACCCCACTGAACTTAGTTGCCGTGGTTGAAAGAGGTGTTGGTCTTCAAATTGCTGGCTGGCATATACCTGGGAAAGAAGGTATTTAACTCACACGGTCTTTTCGCTGCCTGCTTAGCAAGACGTAGAGTGGTTGTGCTGAGCACATCACCTGGAGACGGGGTGAAAGCCTGCAGTTAAGATAGGTCAGATCTGCCAGTTGAACAGATTACAGCTTGTATCAACACCAACACAGGCTTTTGAGGTCTCCGTCCTGTGCCAGCCAGCCGTGAGGCTGTTGCTGTTACAGTATGTTCAGGATCGCAAAGGGCCCAGCGGTGTCACCTCATGTAGATAAGATGAACGGGACTGGGTTGCGGATGTTTTTGTTAACCATAGAAATAAATAACATGTTATCAGTGGATCTGAACGTGCTGACTAATGTGCGTTAACATTTAATCAATTTCGGAGCTGAATTAAAATAACAGCGCTTTCTGCGGCGTTGATTGTGCGGCCCTGGGCATGGCAGGAGCTGGCAGCGGAGCAGCCTGGCCGGGGCGGTTCTGGGGGCCGGGACAGTTCTGGGGGCCAGGGCAGTGGGGAGCGGTGCAGCCTGCGCTGCTGGTTTGCCAGGTGTGCTGTGAGGGAGCTCTGATGTTCTGAGGAGTGTCCGCTTGATGGTGAATCTGGGTGAAGACATCAATTTTCCAGTATGAAGATAAGAATAATATCGTTTATTCCTACTTTTGATGCAGCTGGGCTGAAGGGGCACTTGCTGTTTCTCTCTGGTTATGGGGTGCTGTCGTTTGCTGTCTGACCCTCTACATGCTTAGTGCTTTTCTGCTTTCCTTGTCTACTTGGATTTCCATCTGTCTCACTTTTTGAGTATTTACTGTAATGGAAAAGACTCTGGAATAGAAGGGGGAGCCGTAGGTGTACGGTGTGTGTCTTCAGAGTGCAGTACCGGAGAACACACGCAGGCACTGGAAAGCTGCGGGCCGTGGTGTGGTGGGACAGGTAGGGGACATGGAGTTCCATGTAAGACAGTCGGAAGGAAGGGGTTGCAAGGAATCCGTGAAGGATGATATGGCAGACTATGAAGTGCTTGTGGAGAAAACTGAGGATTGGAAGGTACCCATAAAAATGTGGGAAGTGTTTAGTTTCACGGTATCATATACTGTGGTAGCTGTGCACCCCAGAGACAAGCCTTCCAGTAAATTCGTAAGAGAAATTTCAGGTTGGACCGTACTTTACTGTGGAGGTGGATTCCAGAAACCTGCCTGGCTAGCTTGTGTTTTTTTATATGGAGAGAGACATAAAAAGTGTGCCTAGGTGGGGTCTTCAGCTGATGTAAATTAGCAGTGCTTCAGATGAATGTTAGTTATGTCACTCCTCACCCTGCAACAGAGGAAGAAGAGTCTGTGTGGCCGTGCTTCTTGGCTTCTGCAGTTCTTTCCTGAACAGTAAGTGCAGTGAGAACGGGAATTTTTTTTTTCCCCTTAAGTCAGCTGGACTGAAATCCTACCTGGGAACCTATTGGAGCTGGCAGCTGTGCTCAAGCAAAGGGGCTTGGGCTTCTTGCCTTACAACGACTTTTGACATTGCTAGACTGAGAAATGAGATCTCAGATGTAATCTCCGGTGACTGCTGGAATTATTTTGTAAATGCATACGATAGAGACTGAGACCATTTGGATTTCTACTCCTCTTCCACTTGCAATCCTGACGTCCTTCTCTTTACTCTGATAGCTGGTTTAGCTCTGCAGAAGATGAGAGGGAAATGTAAATGCCCAAGAGCTGATTTCTCCACACCTCTGCTTTGAGGAACACCTTTTCCACAACACAGATTCTTTGTGATTGTCATCTTTTCAGAGAGTTAACAGTGGTTAGTAAGCAGCTATTCAACATCCTAATGCTTCATGATCTCTTGATTTGATGTCCAGATAATTGGACTTAACAAATAGATTAGGGCTTCTTTGGTTACCCAGTCATGCTGCCCAAGTCTTTAATCATATAGAGACTTAATTTGTTTCTTTAAAGTAATCAGCTGTGCCATTTGGATGACCTTAAAGAGGGGTTGATGCAGCACTGGGCCTCAGTTGGCTTGAAATGTAGTGTGTTTTCTGCGTGGTAACCAGGGATGTTGTGTGCATCGCAGTCACCGCCAGCACTGTTGTGAGCATTCCTTCTAAAACTGGAAGGTGGGAAAAGCCCCGTGAGGAAACCCTTCAGCGCTCTTCAGGCACAGAGCGACACTGGTGCAGTGAAGGAGGTCTGGCGAGTAAACTGGAAGTATTGATTAGGGGAGCGTTTGGCCCCTTCTCAGGTTCGGCCACTGATTTACCGCACCATTTCATTTCTTCAGGTCTGAAGTTCCCCGTAAAGACCTGAAACGTTTCCCTCTGGTACAAAACCTGTTGTTTTAAAGCTGGTAATAAATGTACTCCGGTAAATATGGTGACAAGTGTTCTAGAAAAGGCAGGAAGGAAAGGCAAGTACTGGGGAGTGGGGAGACAAAGCTGATAACTTCCTCGCTTCTGGTGGGTGAGGGTGAAATTGGTGACTGCCAAAAATATGAGCTCAGCGAAGTAACTTGTTCTGCTCTGAGCCCACATCTGTACACACCTCCTCATCTCTACAGATGGCCAGGAGGCTGAAGAGAGAACACAGTTGTCTAAATTTGTGTAAGAGAAAAGAATCATGACTCCCACCTTGGAGGCGAACAAAACCTCCTGGAACTGGGGTATTTTTGACAATTTAAAAGATTTGGTTGAATTTTCAGTCTTAGTGGATTATGTGAAACCTGACACTGTAGGTGCTAATTAAATAATGGGTTTATATTACTTTATTAAAAGATGGTTGGCTGTAGTCCTTATTCCTTTAAATCTGGCCTGCTAAGGAATAAAGAAGGCTGTCTTCAAGGCCAGGCTGGATGGCGCTTGGAGCAACCTGGTCTGGCGGAAGGTGTCCCTGCCTGTGGCAGGGGGCTGGCGTTAGATGGTCTTTAAGGTCCCTTCCCACACAAACCAGTCTGTGATTCTATGAAATTGGGTCTAGAAGTCATCTTTGCACGCTTATGCTTTAACAACTTAAAAGATACTTTTCCACCTTAGATTTCGTAGTGCTTGACGTTTTAGGAAGAACGACCGTCGCTGTCTAAATAGCCATGGTGCTGTTTGAGTCAATCACAGTAAAGGGCACAAAAATACAAACAACATACTTTTGTCTGTTTGTTTTCTCCTAACATCGTGTGGGAATGAGATTGGCTTCTGCGGGGTGACTTCTTCCATAGAGTCTGCTTTAGTTTTGGGGGGAATTCAGTCATTTGCCTTTTGTTAGCCTATGAGATAAAGGACATTGTTCAGAGCAGGTAGTTGGGTCAGCATTATGTAAGTAGTGAACGCTTGACTGAAGCCCTGGTTTTGTGAGTGTGGCCTCATGTAATAAACCAATAATAAGAGCAGCTTATAAAGTACATCTTGGAGTTCTCGGGTTAACCCCCGTTCTTTGCAGACAGGGTTGAATACTGAAGGTTTCTGAATCGTGACTGTATATATTGCTCCCCTTCACCCCGAACACTGAAGAACCTGAAACTGCACACTTCCTGGCCCTTTTGAAAACAAACGAGCGATGTTGTTTAACTTCATGCTATGGGTCAGGAGCCTGAGCTTCGTGCCAAGTTTGTGTGAAACAAAGTGAGACTGCAGGGTTAAGGAAAAACTCCCGCAAAGAGCGCCTCTATGGAACTGCTGATAAAGCTGCGGCTGTTGAGGCACCGTGACTTATTAAAGCAGTTCTGAAAAGGGAAATGAGATATGGCCTACCCTAAACACTCTTCAGTAAATTACAGTTCTTCGTTGAAAAGCTTACCAAGTGCATAGGTGCAATATTTTGTGTTCCTTAATATGGATTCTGCATCAGTGTTAAAATATCTACTTGCTGCAAATGGATCTGCTTTTTCTGTTCCGTTGGGTAGTAACATACCTCTGTTTTGTTCCCGCTGAGATGCTTCCAAGTGTGCTTTTAGTACTGCAGCGTACGCGTAGAGCCATTGTCATAACAGCATTCCACCCTGGGTGAGGAGTTGCAGCAGCACCGTGCAAACGTGCGGTTGGTCTCTCCCTCAGGGGATGATGTTGGTTGTCCTCCCAGCACCGTGTCTACAGAACCTTCGCTGGTGGCTGTGCCAAGTTCCATGACATTTTGGAGGGGAACAAGTGTACAGAAAGAATATTGAGGGCAGAGAGGATTCAGAAGTTCGCAGGCAAATACAGATGTGAGCAAAGCCGATGGGGATCAGCGCGTTGCCCAAGGGGGTAGAGGGTGACCTGGTGACACTGTCAAACGTTCCTTCAGTACTTGGCATATCCACGACGCTTCTGCAATTACTGCAGGGTGTGAACATCGTTGTCCTGGCGCTTCGGCAGTTGCTGTAGAAACTGTTGGCTCAGGCTGTCTCCTTGCAGTTCTCCTTCAGAGGAAGAGCTGCTCGAGGAGAGCTTGTCTGGGCATGGGACTCCGTGGTACGTTTATTTTCCTTCAGACTGCGATCTCTAATCTTTATTTTAATATAAATCCTTGGCTAGCTTCTCTTCTTTTGCTTGTAAATGTTTGATCTGTATGTGGTACTTGCAGTAAAGGAGTTCTCTTGTGCCAGATGAACAAAGACTTGCTTTCTGTTTGCACTGGGCACGACTGATTTGCAGTAGTCGACTGGTTTTACTGCCAGTTTTAGCAGGTGCGCCTTGTCTCAATGAGTTCTCTTTACCCTCCCCACACAGTACAGTAGCAGGTCTCATGCACTGTACACAGAAGATTGAATTCTGACTGAGAGCGGAGGAGTACAGGGATTTGCTGTACTTCCCTCGCTCCTTTTCCTTGCTCCTTTTCCGTTACTTGTGCTCCTCTTGTGTTGCGGTTGGACTAGATGATCATGTAGGTCACTTCTACTCTGACATCCTGAAAAGCCCGTTTGTGTGCATGTGTAGCCTTTGTGGTGATAGATCAGATAGTTCAAGACCATGCACATGCAAAATAGTCTTGTTTTCTTTGTATTTCAGAACGTTGGAAGAGACCAGGAAACTTGACAGTCTTAGGAACTCTTCAGTTTTCTCCACACTGAGTGATTTGGGCTTGGGCAGGGGAAGTGACGACGTATGCAGTCCTGGTCATCCAGGAGCTGCCAATTCCTTTTCTGATTTGAGAGACTCTGTCAGACCCTTCGTCCCTTCGGCTTGTTTTTTGGTGGTTTAGATGGCTGCCTATTATCTAGTAAGGCTGGTTTTTTGATCGGTTGCGTTTTTTGGTTTTATGAGGGAGAAGAATGAACCCCCTTGTCCTCCGTAGCCTGCTCCTGTGCCATGTAGAGTGCTAGAAATGCCAAGTGGCAAAGACAACTGCCTTTGGGTTTTTTTGTCTTCAAAACCAACCAATACACTAGAACTTGGTGTCCAAAGTGAGACGCTCGATGCTGAGGAGCGGGCTGCTTTACAGGGGGCCTGCAAAGCTTCCCCTTGATTACAGAATGGCTCACGTCCCATGTGAGTGTCCTGAAACGTTCTCATTTTTCTGGCTCTGTTCTTCCTGAGAACAGACTGTGTGTGTCCTGCTGCCTAACAAAAGAAAGACTCCTTTGTCCTCTTTTGAAAGACACACAAGGTTCCTGAGTCCATGTCAGTTTGACTTTCAAAAGAGTGGAGTGCTCAAAAGATTTGATGCCTGAAAATAGGACACATTGTGAATTGGATTCCTGAGTTTAATCTCGCCATATTCAGATATTGAATTGCTAATTTGAATCTCATGAATCTGCAGGTAATTGTTGTCAAGCATTTACTGTGACAGCTTGCCAAGCTGGCCTGTGAAGGATGGCTGTGGTCCTACGAGGGCGAGATGGAGCAGCAAAAGCAGCCAGCAATGCAGTGTCTGTCCAGATTAAACTGGAGAAGCCTAAGCAAAGGGTGGAAGGCTAGAAAGGGAGAGAGAGCGTGCTTCATCCTCAGTGCATATGGAAGACGGAAGACTAACTGCTCTTCCAAGTCCTACCACTGAGGTACTGTGGCGTTGGGCAAGTCTCTTAAGGCATTGGTCAGTGGGGTCTCTTCTAAATGCAAACAGGGTAACATTTACACCTTTTACAGCAGTTGGAGGAGTGGTGTTTATGAAGTGTTGGGAAATTATGTGTGTAGCTAAGGTCTGATTTTTTTAAGAAAGTTTTTTTCTACTGAAAACACGTTGAAGCTCAATGCTACGATCAAGATGGAAGAGACCGAGTAATGCTTGTTAGTCTCGGCTGTTAAATACAGCCCGCGGATTTTCGTCTCCCACAGGTTAGCGATGGAACTGTGGGTAGTTCTGTCTGTTTACCGGTAGATGGAGAAGTAGTTTCCCAGATTTCTTTGTTTTTTAACCCCTGAGCTGTTCATTCAATTTATTGTTCATGGTGTTGCAAGTAACATTGATCTCGAGTGGCCGCAGAAACAGTGCCGTGAGCTGGCAGCGATTGCCAGTTGCTTCCATGAAACAGGTCGGTGACACCTGCATACCTCGGTGAGTATCTAGTTGCAGTATTTCAGAATGAGATCGGAGTCTAGAAATGTGATATTCTCCCCACGATAAACAGAAAAAATTACCGCACCCACTTTGAGTGCAGTTCTGTAGCGATGTTGTTCAGCAAACTCTGCCGACGCTCCGATGGAGATAACCCATTCCTCTATTCCCCTTTAGTTTCCAGGGCGATATTGCATGAGGAAGAAACCGCTATGGTTTTGTTCTTAGCACAGAGGGAAATGGGACGGCTCTGTCGCTTCTCTGTGCTGAAAGGCATGATGTTTTTTCCTAACGGTTTGGAAGAGCAGTAGAACAGAGTATGATTTGGGTTACAGAAGACACGTGCTGGGTCAGTTTACAGTCTGCCAAGTTCTAATTTGCAATTTCTAGAAAATTTGGAACAGAAACATCTGAGCGCCTGCAGAAATCATCATTCTAAAATTTAACTTGTGGATTTTGTCTCGGTGAAGCACGAAGCTGCCCGGTAGTATTTGTCTGCTGGATTTCAGAACAGCCGTTTCTTGTGTTGAGAGTTGTGCGCTGGCGGTTCTGGCACTGTTTTCCTGGTCCTGCAGCGTGAGTTCGAAATGCTTTGGGGCGAAATCCTGAGTGTCAAAGTGTTTGCTGGGTTTAACCGCTTACTTTTTGTTTCTATCAAAACAAGCAAAAAGCCTTGTGGAAGGACGTTCTTTCACCTTGTTACTGTTTTCTGTGATCCACTTCTGCAGTTAACTGATGCTGAACTGACTTTTGAGAATGGTTTTCTCTGGCCTCTGACTGCTCTGTGCAGTGTGTGGGAGTTCCCAGATAGCCTTGAGAAGCCTGATACAGAGACGTTTGTTTCCACGATAGAGCAGCCATGCAAAGTGAATAGAAGAACTCGGGAACAGCAGAAGCAAGTGCACTTTCAGTGCACAAAGCAACACATCTGTGTGGGTTTTTTTTTTTAAAAGGGTTTTTCTCATTAACCCGAAAGTATGAGTTTTTAGAGTTGAATTTGGTTTGAGCTGCGGAATAAGCTAGCTTGACAGCATTAGTCTGACATCCTTTGACCACTGAAAGTACAGTTTTAGACACTGAAAACCAAGCAGGTGTTTTGTGCTGACAAGAGCTGAGCTCAGTGTTCATGTCCCTTTGCTTGTTCTCCTCGCCGTGGAATCCCGTAGTAACGATGGTGTGACACGGACGCCGATTTACATGGGCGGCTAAGTGGGCAATAAAAACATTAAGTCTCTAATCTGACTTCCTCATAACTTCTCACTGGGGGATGAAAGGTTTCATAACCTACTCCCCGGCTCAGGAAGATACCATCAGTTTGTGTAGTGGCTGCGTTTAATTCTGATTTCGATCCTGCCCTTTGCCTCTTGAGCTGCGCGCTCCCCTTCCCGGACAGGTTGGGACTTTCCAAGCGCACCTTCTTTTGAAAAATAAAATAAATGCCACCAATACTGCTTTTAGGAACAGCAGGTTTCCTGTTATCGAGGGAGCTGAAGTGGCTAGACACAAAATGCCATTAATGGCCCGAAACCAACTAACTTAGATTGTTTTTCTCTAGTCTTTCCCCTGATAGTAATTTCAAGTGTTACTTTTAGCAACTACAGGGTATGAAGGAAGCTTTGGGGAGAAAGTTGTAAATCGATCTCTGCAAGGGCGAGAGCGTTTTGAATGCTATTGATTGCACAGGCTGTTTGCTTCCATCGGAGAAAAATGGGCATGCACGCTCTTTTACGCCGGAATTGCAACAGCTTGCTACCACGCGCTCCGTTCCCTAACCTGGATGCTGTGTTGCTAACCTCCGCACAGTCGTGAAAAAGCGGGTTCCTGTGGCTTGTGGCAAGCGTGTTGTCTCCAAGACGCTGCTGTTGATCACAGCCTTATGGTTGGCTCTTCAGAGACGTGTTGCTCAATGTTGACAGGGAGAACAAGGCGTGATGTTGATGACTGCATCCAAAGAAAACAGTGGTGAAACAGAAAGGAAAACAGGCGGAGGAAGCCTTCTATTAAGAAATTAAGAACTGTCTTTCACACTGTTGTGGGTAAGGTGACACACTAAGAGATGACACCTATGAAATGAGATTAAGCTAATTCATAGCCCTACGTGAAATTTGAGGAAAAGAGACTAAACCAGCAAAGTTGTGTCCATGTTCTTAAGAATGATCTCCAGCTGGGGTTGGCAGATTTATATTGATGGCTGCTTTTTTTCCCCTCAGATGTTATTTGAAATTCAAGAGATAAAAGGAAGGTGGAGTGTAACTTCTCAAGTCAAGATCAGTTGCTTACACAGTTGTGTTCTCCAGAGGCATTGGAGAGCATAGTGCCACACACCCCTA
Organism: Rhynochetos jubatus; assembly: GCA_027574665.1. Taxonomy (NCBI): domain Eukaryota; kingdom Metazoa; phylum Chordata; class Aves; order Eurypygiformes; family Rhynochetidae; genus Rhynochetos; species Rhynochetos jubatus. The sequence goes on from CM050671.1 coordinate 1,790,444, forward strand.
ACCATCGTTTTGCTGACTTTCGTTATTTCAATATCACATTAAAAGTTAAGCAAACAAACAAGGCTGTGGAGCTGGTTACTCATCCCAGGGAGTTCCTAAGGATGAGACTGACAGATCTACCTTACGCTGAGAAATAGATTTTGCAGCCTGGCTTGTGGTCTCCCAGCTGAGCACTGCCACCGCCAATGGTCGCTGCTGAAGTTGTCTTTTCCCCTTGCATAGCTGTGCTGGGCTGGCCGGGGAGGAGAGGAGGAGGTGAGTGTTGCAGCTACAGTTGGCAGGTCAGACAGCACGTGCGCGCAGGGTTGATCTGAGGCAGGAAGGTGCTGGATGAAGCCAGTGTAAAATATTTTTAGACTCCTGGTTTTCCAGGGAAGTAGGATTTTTTAATATTAATTTTGTCAATCTCCAGATATGTTTGTGACTTTTACTCCCTGGTAGTCAGGTTTCGACTTTCTACTACAAAATCTAGTTCAAGACACAAACAGGGGACTTAAGTCACTGATGCCAGACCGACAGTTCCTTCTCTGCCATCTAACACGTTGGTGTGGCGTTGTGTTTTACGTTCACGATGGATATCGTTGCTAGCTTTCATGCCTAAATACGCTAATTCAAATCTTCTGGTAGGGTTATCGTGCATCTGAAGTAAATAGTTGCGTTCTGAGGCTGTGAATTGATGGCAGCCAGGGTACTCTTCCCTAGAGAGATCCCATTGCGTCTCTTGTAGGGGTTCTTGCACTACATCCTAAACTAAGTTTGGTAGCCTCTGCCTGGCAGATGGTATTTCTACCCTTCTCACTCCGAACATTTCCATTAGTAACACTGATCCATTGGCTTTGAATATTGGCTTTTGGATCGTGTGCTTTTCAGAAACAATTCTACTAAAAATCCCTCTTTCCCCTCTTTTTTGGGTGACTGACTTCTCAAATCAATTTCCGTTCCTTCGTGTGGAAGCCATTAGTGAAACTGCAGGTTCCGTTCTGGTGCGCCGAGGGTGCTGGACGGCTGTGCTGAGCCCGCGCAGGTGGGGCTGAATTCCCCCGTGGCGCGGCAGCCACCGGACAGGATTGCGCTCCCCTGGGCTGGTGCGGCTGCACGGGTCCTGTCGGCAGCAGTGTGGAGGGAGAGGGTTTCCGAAACAGCCTAAGGTCATAGCTAGAGGTTTTGTTTGACGCTTCTGTGGCATTACGTGTTGTGACGCTGAGCTTCAGGCTTGCCCGGAAATGATCCGAGACACCGGAGAACGGGAGAAGCAAAGTGAAAGGAACAGAGTCGGGTGGATGAGAGGTGGTAAGGGAAGAACCCTGAAAGAAGGTTTTGGTAACCTAGAGCCTTTGGCAAGATGGTCTTTGACAAAACAGCCAGTGAGGCAGGAGGTAAGCAATTAACCTGCGCTTGTTCCCTAGTCAGCGTGGAACTCGAACAGGGGAAAAGGCTGATGGAGGATGGGTGTTGGCTGAGTGCACCAGAGCTCTTTGCGCAGTACTTGCAGAGCCTTGTGGCCTTCTCTTCCAAGTCCTTCTAAGCCTTTTCTCTTTAATTAATAAAAAGTCACGGAAGCTGCAGGAGTGACATTCTAGAAAATGCATTGAAGTGGAGGGTCATGAATGTTTAAACTGGCTGAAAGGCAGATGTGCACCGTGGCCTGCGTGGATTTGCAGTGTGGAAAACGCCAGCTTCTTTACACGCTGACATCTGGGAAGGAATTCCAGAGGAGAAACTCATGCTTAAATTTCACCACTAAGGGTTGCTGAAACTGTAGTCAGCAGGATAGCATTTATTCTTTAAAACTTCTTAATGCTTTGAAAATCTGTGTAAACATTAGAAAAATGTGAATCTCAAATTCAGTATTTACATTGCATTAGTTGGAAGAAAGAGCTAAGAACTAAGTTTTATTTACAACGCAGAGGTCTGGGATCCACGTTGCTCTTCTCTTTCCTCTCATTACCAGGGGGTTGTACTAGCTTGTGATGCCCAACAGGGAACAGCTACAGGAGCAAATGTGCTTTGCTGTTGCCGCAGGGAATTGATGGAAAGTGCAAACCACTACTACAAGCAGATGTAGTTTCGCTGTAGGATGGTTTGTTCTCCAGTCTCCCCCTCCCTCCCCTCCACCCCACGTTGTTTTATTTCTTACAACGCAGGGAGGGAATGCCACAATTTCCAGCCTTTTCCATGTGTATGCCTTTGGCCTCCCAGGCCTGTCGAAGACGTGCTTGGTGGAAGAGTGCCACCGTGCCAGCCTCTTCCCCGTCCCGGCTGTGTGCCAGAGGTGGGTAGTTGGTTGGCTGCAGCTTAGGTCAACCTGCAGTCTATGGGATGTGAATCACAGAGGGAGGAACTGGGGCACTGCAGCTATTTCGGTTATGCTGAAGGGTGCTCAGGAAGGACTGTCCCTGTTCTTGATCTCGTACACGTTGTGGCAGCTTCCCACTCTGGTTCTGGATGTGCTCCATCCAGAAGCCTTGCAGGTAAGGAAGTGGACACACATGGGAAGTAGGAGTTTGAAGGTGTGTACAGCTGGGGCTGTGAGTGCAGTACAGGGTGGTGAGAACCCGGCAGGGCACTCTGTGGCTGAGGAGGGAGAACTGTGATTCTCTTTTGGAGCATGTGATGTGATTTCAGGCACAGATCCAGAATTTTGCTTGAACCAGCTCTGTCTCTGGAAAAATGACATTGCAGATGGTGAGTGTCACTTCAGTGCAATGCAATCCTTTTTATTAATTTGGTTAATTCTTCAACTGTAAATGAATGTAGTCTGTGTTATGGATTTCAGATGACATTGTGGATGTGAAATTATGTCTGCTGCACAAATGGGTGTGTACTTCAAGGTAACAGCAGTTTTCCATTGTCCAGTTTAGCCGGAAGAGCAGGAATGCCTACGTTAGGATGTTAGCAGTCAGAAATTGGTTTAACATTTCACAGGCATTCAGAATCCAGTGGTGGATTCTGCCTTGTCTCAAATGAATACTTTCCTATTAATTATTCATGTACCATCTAATCTGTGATTTTTAAATTTTCTTTTCTTTTTAAAGATCCCTGCCAAGAAGTGCTCCCTTCAGGATGGTTTGTTTTCTGTAGTGCTCAGTTTTACAGGCAATTCACTTTTGGCTGTTTCTGACTGGTTGAGCAGGAAATACATTAAACTACTAATGTTCACGTGTCAGTTTGTTATTTAAGAGTCAACACCCAGGTTTTGAATTCTTTTTTGCCCTTGGACTGTCTCCGGTCAGCCTTGCATCTTGACACCCGTACCAAGAGGTGAAGGCATTTTCAAAATCAATTCACTAGAGCCCCTGTGTAGCACCAGCTGTGGCTGTTGTGCTGGGCATCGGGCAGCTGCCAGGGAGCATGAGGCCATATACCAACCTGGAGAGAGATACATGGAAAAAGTACCCTGAGGACTGCAGCTGGTGTGCTGCTCCAAAGGCCACTGAGTCAGTTGGGTGGTGTATGTTCTGTCCTCAGGAGTCAGTAGTAGCTTAAATCCTAAAGGAGAAGGATTTATGTTCCTTCCAAAACTATTTGTCTTTGTTATACGTTGTATTTTGATATCTGCAGTTATTCCTACCAATGTACATTTCTTTCTGAGATTAAATAGTGTGGTTCTGTATAAAATACAGCATTTTCTTCTAGAAATGATTGTATACGTGCTCACACTGGGCCTCTCTGCTCCTTTTTTAACATTCCTGTTAGGCTAGTGATGATTTCCCCTTAGACCATCTTTTCTTCACCCTCTTTCCAGGAGCTGAAAGTATGAGCAATGCTCTGCACATCCCTGTTTCCTTCTACCTCAGTGCATTAATCTAGATTAACTGATTGTTTGGCTTTAATTCTTCAACTTCACTAATTACTTTACCAGCGTGATTTATTTTGGCTGGTCTTTCATTCTGTGCTCTGCAGTCTGGAGGAGAATCCACATGTTCACCCATTTTCACTTGCAAGTGCTTTGTTGCATCTTTGAACCAAGGGTCGCAAGTTCTCCATCCGTGCCAGTGCTCGGCACAGCCGAGTTCTCTCCAGAAGCGCTTTCAGTGCCTTCCTCGGCGCTGACACGCGGGCAGCTGCTTCCCTTGCACTGTGAGCCTTCTCAGAGCTCTGGGCCTGGGAGATGGCTTGGATTCCTCTGTTCTGGGGATCACAGGTGCCGTGGTTCCAGATCTGTTTATCATGTGTGTGCCTGCCCTGCCTTTGGCACTTGTTAAACCTGGGCGTTGGGGCTACCTGGCAGTGGCTGCTCCGAAGAGATTTCAGAGCACAGGAGCCTTTTCTCGGCATGCTGGGAGAGCTGAACAGGAAGGAGGAGTATTGGACTCAAGTATTTGTTGTATGAAGTGTAAGAATTTACCAGAGGAAGTACCTTTCCAGCTTTTAACTGTAGTGTTGCTTTGTAATTATTCATTTGGCTGGAAAATTCCAGTCTTCTAAAGGTTAACCCAGTTGCAACTTTACCAGGAATTGCATTACTTGGAAAATAATAAAACTCCTATGAATACACAGTCTCCAGGTGAAACTGAATACTGAGCATGTTGTTGGAAGCAGCCTGAGTCCTATTAAATACGTATCCCAGTGTTACAATTGCTCTTCTTTACAGACTGCCTATGGGGTTATGAGTGGCAGGGATTTCTCTTCCCATGGCGGCGAGGAATGGAGAAAGAGGTTCTGTACAGCACACAGGGATTTAACATGGTAAATACCTGCACGAGTAGGAGGTCAGTCATGCTCTGCAGACTGCTCTGCCCTGTGCTCCTCACTGAATCCTCGTGAATCGTACTTCTTATCTGTTCCCTTCAGTTTGTTGATACCTTTAACATGAGGGAAAACTATTTTGATATTTCTCTGTCAGTTATTTTGACATTAATCAACACTGCAGATCTTGTTTTGTTTGGTGACTGAGTGCATTATAAAAAGAGTTGCTGAAAGAGTTCAATTACAATATCAGCATCTCTGCCAAATGTATTGAGCTGTTCTGAAAAGCGGCTTGTCTTTTCTGACCCAGATACACAGTTTCCAACTGTGGGAGATGCTGCCAGAAAGACTCTTGGCAGAAGGCCAGCAATAAAATTATACTGCAGAAAAACACAACATATTTTCAGCAGCGCTTTGTACGGTGCGACGAAAAATTACCTGTCTCCTGAATGCAAAGCAGAAGTTAAAATAAACTTCCCATTTAAAGCGGCAAGCCGCTTACTCTGCCTTTCAAAGGTAACAAAGGTATAAATTCCAGTTCTTTGCCGTGTCTGATACCCCTTTGGCGGTGTTAGGTACTCACTGGTTTGGTACCACCAACCTTAGTTTTCCTTGCTGCTCTGTTAATGTAAGCTGTGCGTGATCTTAGGGCGGTGGACACTGTAAACTACTTCTCACAGGCAGACACTGGTATAAGGGTAGATTAGGAGGGTGGAGGGTGTTTTTAATGCTTCAGCTGTGTATCGTTGCCCTGTGCCGCCTTGATGTAGCATTTGAAACCAATTTTCATGGTGTTCTACAGGGCCCGGCCAGGTGCCGGACCAGCAGCTCATTGAGGTCAGGCTTGGGAGCGCTGGACTCCAGAGACCCTGCTTGCCTCTGGCCTGTTGCACCAGTAACGCTTCCGTGCGAAGTGCCACTCTGTGCTGCGAGGGGGTGTCGGGGCACCAAACGTAGTTCCTGTCTCTTTTCTAGAAAGCTTACAGCTCCCTGATGCTGATGTTACGTTTCAATCCCCATGTACCTGTTTCTCCTGCTTTTTCACCTTTCACAAGCGCTCAGAGGTAGCTGAGCGTATTCGTTACTTCTGGCAGCCTAAACGCCTGTCCCTTGGGAACACAGCTGCCAGATGCAGGGATGTAGCCCACTACAAAGGCCTCATCTGAAATTCTTTTCCTTGTTTGTCTTGTGCCAAAGCATAAACTTCCTCTGTGAAGGATGGGCTGTTTAATGGAAACGTTGTTAGACTGTCACAGTGTTTTAATAACATTTCTAATGTGTCAGCTCCCCAGTGACTTCAAACCACATTGCAGGCTCCGCTCAGCTCCTCTGTGACCTGGTTTGGAGACAGCAAGTGTTTACTCCTTTCACACTTCAGGGCCACGTGATGCAGAGGTACAGTGGCTTTCTCAAGGTCACCAAGGTCTTGCTAGCGCTAGTAGCTTTTCCTAGAAATTTTCTTGCAAGTGTGGGTGGCAGCCCCTGGGTACTACAACCATGCGTCTTCCGTCGTGCTCCAGTCTGGGCATCAGCCGCTACCGCGCTGAGGATGCCGGGGCAAGTATCCTGTTGTAGCCTGGTGGTAAAATAAGACTGGATTTATGGAATTGCTGCTCACTTCACATAATGCTTTCTGGTGTGTTTGGTGCTGAGCTATGTTCTGCTGCCTTAGTCCATATGGTTGGAGCAGATTTGATTTTGGTTTTCCTTAATTTAATTCTGCATGCTGTCAGATGTACTTTGTTCTGTATATTGTGTCTGCACTTTTATAGTAAACTCCCTCCTCTTCAGGGCTTTTGCTGAAAATTTTCTCTCAAAGTCTGAACTACATTAGGTTTTCACTCCTGTGCGCGTCTGTGAGATATTCTTAGGATGTTAGTGACTTGAAAGACATCGTATATCAGCTTCAACTCAACGGTCAGGATTTAGTTTTCCAGCTTTCTGAGTTTTATGATAAAGATCCCGTCGTAATGCAGGTTACGTGCCCTGAGCTCAGCCTTTCTACCTGCCCTTTTTCTCAGCTGTGAATTCAGCTTCATCCAGCAACTTTTGCTGCCACTGAAACTTGAACCTGTCTTGAAAACAGTGGTTACTGCCTGCTTAAGGCAGAGTACTGGGAGGTGTTGGTGCTTTGGCTTCATCTGTCGAGTAGAACGCTAACCCCGTCGTAGCTGTGAAATGCTTATTTTCGGTCTGTTTCAGGCTTTCAAAGAACCCCAAAAAGCACTCAGCACACCCAGAACTGCACGCTGCAGGACGTGCTTCCAGAGCCTGAGAGGGAGTTTGCAGACTTGCCCTCCAGACAGCAGTCTGCTCGGCTGTACCGAAGCACCAGGACTTGCTCAGCCAGCTATCTTTGTCCATCTGCTTTCAATACACTGTACAAGCTGATAAGCAACAGCTTGCAGCAGTCTTTGGAGGGAGGCCAGGCTGGAGTGTTGCTTGGAGTCTAGAGACATTGTACTGGGCATATGCTGAAGTCAGCAACACATTCCAGTGCCCTTCTCTCTGCCTGGAATTGCCAAGTTACGGTTACCACAGAAGATAGCAAACTGAAAATGTGAAATGTAGGAGTCGCAGGGAAGAGTATGTGAAGATAGCTGGAATTTAGTTTGAAGAGAGAACTAATTTGAAATAGATAGATGATCTGGAAAGACGTCTCTCTAGCTTCCCATCTGCTGGCTCAAAAAGCATGTTATTGTAGAAAAGCGAACCAAAAAGACCTCGTGAAGAATTTGTTTGGTTCTGGGGATGGTGATGGCCTATTAAGTGTGGAAGAGCTTATGACTAGCTCATAGACTAAGTAGTGCCAAAGCGGTAATCCTTGCTTATTTTTCCTCCCAGCTGCCCCTGCTTAGCTTTCAGGATCTCTTAAGAGAATCTGGTCCTGTGAAAGAACATCGCCTTCCTTGATAGCTTCTGGGAAGCACTTTGGGAGAGTCAACGTACCTTGGTAGAGTCTATGGCCTTTGTGTTAAGAAGAGAGGTCCTTCAGGGTTTTCATTAGCTTGCTTTTCCCAAGTATTTTTAGTCTGACTGTATTTGGCACTCTTGGGGTTTCTTCCTTGGCAACCTTCAGCTGCTGCAGCAGACAGGTTCTCATCTGGCCGCTTTTGGTTTACCCAGTTCTGCATCCTAAATGCAGCTGTGTGAGATGCAAGCAAACAATATTAGGCACTTGCTGCCAAAGCTATTGGTCCGGTAAACATGCTTCATGTCTTCTTAACTAGGAAAGCAGTGAGGCAGGATTTGGTGGTGCCTTTCCCCTAGCATGTTCAAACCTCTATGGGATGCAACATTTTAATTATTCCCTGTCATACCCCTGAGGTTTAAGCACCTACTTGGCTTTCAAATCATCTCACCCATCCCTCTGCTGTTGCCAAACATGCTTTTAATCTCAAACAATGTCAGGATTCTCTGACAGACAATATGCAACATACTGCCAGAGAAGGAGGATCGACATAAAGGAGAAAAGGAAAATATTTGAGCATGTGTGTCAGTCTGCAGTAGTTTACTGGCTGGCTTTCCAGTTGCTTCAGAACGTTGCTGAAAAGCTTGTGCAACAATATGTGCAGTGAAAGGAAAACGAGTTTTCTGCAAGGACTAGTGTCTTGCTATGCAATGAGCTCATGCCTTCCCCTCTCGCATTACCTGCTCTGTTATTCTGCTCTTCTCTTGTCATCCAGAGCGTTTGTTTGCAGTTCCATATGCTGCCTGTGCTGGAGGTTTTTCCTAGTTTAGCACAAGACGGCTGCTCTTGCAGGATCTTCTACATGTTGTGTGCTGTGAAAAGCAGTGCAAGGGCAGAGAAGAAGTGTGGGTGATTTCAGCTGAGCGTTCTCGCAGGTCTTGCATCTTCAGTTTGTTATAATGCGCTTGTCTCTCCTAAAATAGCAACTTACAGTTATTGCCACCTGAAGTCTTAGTTCTCATACAGCATCTGACACGTTCAGGGTCGAGGGCTGCCCTGGGGATTTCAAGAGATAATTACTTTTTGATAATTAAATATAGTGTGTTTGATTCCTAATGTGCATGCCACAAAAATAGAGACTTCTTGAGCTGGTTTCATAGAAAGTGTATTTGAGATGCTGGACTTCCCGTCTTCCTCGTATTATTCCTCCACTTAGATTGCCAGGTGGCTGACAAACCACACCGAGATAAGCTCTAACTGGCATGGGAAAGTCGTTGCGTACGTGTGGGCACAGGACAAAAAGTTGCTTTCCACAGTGACATCTGCTTGTTGTTCAGGAATAAATGGTTCAGCGACTGCTTGCCATCGTGAAGCCTGCTTGCTGTAACCAGTGGGTTGCCTTAACGCGCTGCAGGGAACGCTTATTGGAATTAATGTGCCATTTCTTCTGGTTTCAAATTGTTTCTCTCTTTTTGCAGGTGAATTACAGAAAGTGACTCCCAGAGCACCTCGGCTGTATGAACTCTTGAGCTGTCAAGGGACTGAGAGGCTTATGAAGAGGTTCTGTCAGGCAAAACAGTGCTTAGCGAAGACACCAAGGAGGAGGGAAAAGGAGAAAGGGAGAGAGAGAGAGCTGAAACACTAACGAACCATGGTAGGTGTTTGTCATCTTTCATAGGGTTGCATTAAGAATATTCCCTGCTGGCAGTCTTGCACGGGGCCTGGTAACGCCAGAGTAAGGGGATTTTCTGACCTTGCGCTAAATTAGAGGCGGTGCTGCATGCTTTGAGCAAAGCAAATGAGGTTTGATATATTGTTAGCCTCTTAAAACCAGAGTTGCCTTGTGAGCCTGCATTACATGAATTATTAAATATGAACGAAGGGGATGCTCATAAGGTATTCTAATAAAACTGGCATTAGCAAGCTGTAGCAAACAGCACGGCTGACCTTGAACTTGCAGATTGCGTAACCAAATGCTGATATTCCTCTTCCACCTCTTCCTCACAAAAGCAAGTGCTGATTATTCGTATTTGTGTGTGACGGAACGTGGTTCTGTGCACGCTTGGTAATAGTGGGGATGAAACGTGTGTAGTCAGATATTCTTGGTGTATATTGTTTAAGTGAGTTGTTTCCAATCTGCTTGGTACTGGTCGCAGATTGGGAAGGCCTGAGCTGTCGAATGTGTAAAGCTGTGCAAGTACGAAGTAGTGCAATGGTAAGAGTCTGAAGATGTGTTCACAGAGGCCTTAAACCTGCCAACTACCTGAGAAAGATCTGTGGAGAGCGGTTTAAGCATAGATGTATATATTTAAGTCCTCTAAGGTAGTTATTGAGAGAATGGGAATGAAAATAAAAGCAGTAGGTTTTAAATACAGTTCTCTGACGCTTGTATAGCTGATGGCTGGATGTTTATATTCATATTTTAAAAAAAAGCACCTGAGAGTTACAGACCTCAAAGGGAGGACGAACGCTTGACAAAGCAGAGTTGTCAATATATTGTATTTTAAATAGTGTCCCATTTTGCTATTATCTTTGGCTAAATCCTAATGAAGAATTGATCTGGTCGTCCCTCTTCATTAGAAAAGAAAACAAAACTCTTCTAATTCAGGGGTTACTAATTTGTTCCTGTGTGAGTGTTTTTCCTAATGGATATTCCATGAGATAAGAGATGGTGGGGTGAACTAAGAAATCAGCTTGTCAGTTCTCACTGCTGAGCTGCAGCTTCTCTCTGTGTCCGTGTTGAGGACAAGCCACAACAGGAAAGCTCCGGGAAGCCCTTCGCAACCCGTGAAAGTACTGGGGATCATACCAGACCCTGACTGCTGCGGAAGTGTCCATCTGGGTAGGAGCACCGGAGTTAGGGAAGGAATGATGTCACATCAACCCCCAGTGCAAGCGATGAGCCAGGAAATGGTGATCAGCTCCTTAACGAGGATTCAATCCAGAGGCCTTTGAGATCCTTCAAAGGCCCTTTTTGTCCCCAGGAGTGCATTCTGTTACAAACCCATGAAGCAGGGGTGAAAATGAAACCTGCTTAAGGTATTTAATGTGCAGGAGGAAACAGAGACTTTGAGTTGATGATTCCAAGCCCTGGGAGGCTTTCAGCAGTGGTTGATGTGTCCGTAGAAAGCAGGATTTAAGGCGGCTGTTGCCAGAGGTCTGTGCTGTAATTGCAGCTGGCCCGGCTCGCTGTTTAGATCAAATAAGTCTCGTGGATAGTGCGTGACAAACCATACCTTCTAGCACAAGTTACCCAACCACATAAGTTTGCTTTCCTCAACAATATCACTTTGAGTTTCACTGCAAAATCTTTTAATTTGCACTCTAATCTCCTCCTATTTTGTAAGAAGTAATTTCGGTCTCTTCTTACCGGTTTCTCTCTACCTTCACCTTCATTCATGCCTTTGTAAATCCCTGTGCGGTTTGCTAAGCCTCCTGCGGCAATACGTGTTGCCTCTGACTTCATCCGCCGCAGTAACGGAACCGTAAGGGAATGGCTGTTTAACTGCCGTGTTCTGAGGTGCGTTGCCATCGTCTCTCGCCTAAATTGGGCAGAGACGGCTGCACTCAGCACTTCCAGGATATGCAAAGTTGTATTTCAACAGTATAAAGGCCTGTTCCAAAACAGGAACCTTCTCCCTGTTCTCCTTGCCTGCCCTCCTTTCCGCGTGCGTTCCTCAGTCTGCTCTCACCCTGGAATGCTTACGTTCTAAATTTCCCTACCATGGAATGAGGTTACCTTCTGGGACTAGGACCCTGCTTTTTCTCCTTGCTCTGAGCTATCCAGGGGCTGACGGTTGGCCCAAGCCAGCAAAGGCTGCCGAGATCCAGGAGCTCCTTAATTCCTGCGAGCATGCCAGGGTAGGGAGGCCCCTCTCAGCTTGTGTCCCCATGAGATGGAGGTCCTTCGGGCAAGATCAGGGCCTAAGTGATTTCTCACTGAGTTTCAAAGCTTAATCCAAGTAAAGAAGGAACTCGAAGGATGAGGGAAGTCAGAGACACGTGACAGTGACGAGTTCCCGAGGTGCCAGACTGCTGCAAAGCTGGGAATGAAACCCAGGTTTTGTTGGTCCCCTGCTGCAGCACGCTAACCTGCTCAGCCAGCCCATGCCCTCTTCGCGGAGATGTGTGGCAGGGAGGGCAGGGAGAAGTGAGAAAAACAGTGAAAATGAGAAGGACAAGATGCAGAAACTCCGTTTCTGGCCACTGCGGTGACACGTACTGCAGGTCTTGACCCTGTTTTGTGTCCACCATGGCGGTATATGGGGCATGGAGATGTGTCTAGTCCTGGACCTAACACCTCCCTCTCCGCTCTGGGTCTAGCAGGCGGTGTCGCAGCTTCCGCTTCCCACGGACACACAGACAAGGATGAAGTTGGGGTTGCTTAAGTTTTAGATGTCGGTAGCAGCTCAGCTGATAGAGTAGTCTAGACTTCTGTAGTCACGTGGGGGGCGGAACGTACCTCTGAAGCACGATTTATCTCATCCTAAAGTAGACATCAACTCCGCTCCGGATGCGCCTGGTAGACATAAACATGAACCGCACTCCACGTGTGCCTGTTCCTCCTAGGGGCCAATAACTCCAACTCCTCTAGAACCCTTTTAGGCATCAGGTGCCATAAAACCCGCCCCAAGTGTTAAATGTTCCACCAGCTTAATGCTGATTTTGCACTGGTATTTGGTTTCTTTCTTTTTTAAACAACTTATTTAAAGATAAGAAATCATCGTAAGCAATGGCCATCGTAAAACGCTTTCCCACGCCGGGCAGGGAGGATTCCCATTCAGGCAATGTCCTTCCATCGATAATCCAGTAACTCTGTTCTTTTTTTTCCCCCCGTTTCCCCCTTCGTAACAGAGATCTATCCGATCTTTTGCTAATGATGACCGCCATGTTATGGTGAAACATTCAACCATTTATCCATCTCCAGAGGAACTCGAAGCTGTGCAGAACATGGTATCAACGGTAGAATGTGCCCTTAAACATGTCTCTGACTGGATGGATGAAAAGAACAAGTCTACGAAATGTGAGGGTGACGTGGAAGCGGAGGAAGCTGCAGACAGCAATGCCAAGTGAGTGAGTTGAGCCTCATAATGTGTTACTGTGCTGCTCTGAATGGGTTCCTTTCCCCCGAAATAAGAGTCACAGTGTTAATGGTGCCGTTGCATATGAACCCTCATAGGAGGAAGTGGATATATGTGGACTTTTTGAGGTGGGAGCACGCAGGGTGAGTGCAGGGAGTGGTAATAAGCCCAGTGTGGGCAGCAGTTGCTCTCTTTCACTATTCATTTTAGCGTGGTGCTGCAAGGTTGCGTTTAGCAGACAGACTTCAGCCATTAGAAGTGAATTTCTGTCCCTGTCACACAGGAATGCAAACCCACAGCCACGTAGCTCCCGGGCGCCTTCTGTTTAAGACACTCAAGTTTATATAACTTCCATTGTTTATCCAGGGTGGTGGGGTTTGGTAGTGGTGCAGGGGCTACAGGGGTGGCTCCTGTGGGAAACTGCTGGAAGCTTCTCCAGCTCCAATCAGACACACCTCTGGCCACGGCCAAGCCAATTGGCATTTCTGTGCTTGATGTTTTTAATACAAGAAGAAAAAAACCTGCTGGGGAACCTGCAGCGGAGAGGAGTAGGAGGTGAGAGGCACCGAGGCAGACCCTGCGGTCAGGACAGACAGGAGGGGAAGAGATGCCTGGAGCAGAGGTTCCCCAGCAGGAGTTGGGGCCTTTCTTAATTTTTGGTGTCCTGGTAAATAATCTATACATTAAGACATTCACATTTTGGGAGGGTGGAAGTATAGCCAACCCCAGCCGTAAGAGATGGAAATGCGGACCCTGTGCGCTGTATAGTTCAGGAGTTAGATACAGTTAGTGCAGGTGGTGGAGGATCTAACTCTTAAGTCAGGAAGACTATCAGTTTTTAAACTGAAAAATGGAGTTTACTGGCTTAGTGTGAAAAGAGACAGTGGTTACCACTGTATTTATCAGTTACTCCTAAATGCATAATGACCTGTGTCTAAGAAGTCGAAACTGAAATATTGCTTCCTGTTTTATCACAGTAATGTGGTTCTTAGTTAAGTCTCTCAAACTTTAGAGTAGCGTTCAGGAAATGAGGTACCGCAGGGTTCGTACCTTACCATCTGGGTGTGCTTCAGTTTAGATACAAGAGAAGTGCCACTGTATTAACTGAGGAAATGTGGGTGGGTGGGGGGAGCAGAAGGCATTCATGGCTTGATCTGTTTCCCAACAGTCGATTCTACAGAAAATTCCTCAAGTAGTAGTAGTGTTTTCCACAGGTTTCTTTCTTATCATTTAAGCTTGCCTTTGATTACCTCTAGGACAAGGTGGTGGGCTTGGGAGCTCTTGAAAGAGGCTGCTTGCTCTGCATGAAGATTAAATGCAGCATCACCTTCTGACCCACGCAGGAAATGTTCAGCAGCGTGAAGACTGTAGTATGATAGCCTTGGAAGAGTAAATGTACAAGTGGTCCCTTGTTTTGATGCCTGTGGCTTTCGGTTTCCCTAATAAATATTTATCAGGCACGAGTCTGATCACTGGCACTTTTGTATAAGGCCGAGCTGTGATATGTCACTTTTTTTGGTGTGAAATGTATTCAAATAGAAATAGCAAAACACTTACAATCAGGAATATTTTTGCATAAATTAACGTATAAATTGGTTTCAGACAGCATGGTTGTGTTGACACCAGAGGGTAACTGTAGTGGATTGATAGGCTGCTTCTCCGCAGACGGACAGTTAAGTTCTGTCAGCTTCGCGAGGAAGGTATTTCAGCTCAGGGTTCTGCTGGAGAACGTTCCTCCTTGACACGCAGTGTGCTGTGTGTGGTGGTGTGACTTCCGAGTGTTCCTGGCAACATTCTTAGGTGAAAAAATCTTTGAATGTGGATCAACTAAAAGAAGCATTGAAAAGGTGTGTGGCCATGTTTAAAGTTGAAGTGTCATTAAAGGCATCTCTGATCACTTTTGAAAACAAGGTTTCTGTTAGAGTTCCTCTAGATAAATTATTCTACTCTTGGTAGATCTGCAGATAGTGAATTTGAGCTTTTTTTGCGCTCTGTGACTTGAGCCAATGTGAATTGCAAATCGGTGCTTCAATTAATTTTTTCACAGGAGCTACTTGCATAAAAGGAGTCTGTGCTTTTCATTTTCTGATCAGCCGTACACCACTTCAGCACAGTCATCAGTCCCATCTGTTTATCTCCTCACTGTGGTAGGACAATACAATTATTTTGGATGTGTGAAAATACCACTTTAATCACTCCAAATTGTTTCATTTCCAGGGATCAAGGTGGTCGGACGTTGTGTGGTGTGATGAGAATTGGCCTGGTTGCAAAGGGCTTGCTGATAAAAGATGATATGGATCTGGAGCTGGTTCTCATGTGCAAAGAAAAGCCCACAAAGACGCTGTTATGTGTAGTTAAAGACAATCTCCCAGCTCAAATTCAGGTGAGTTAATTTAGGGGAGCCCTCTGACAATGGGTGATGGCTCTGCAGGGTGTAGTTGGGTAGGGGCTGGAGTTGCTTCCAGGAAAAAAGTGGTGTATGTTAGAGATGTACTTTGAATGTAGGATGACATCTAGGGTCCATGACATGTTTCATGTGGTGACGTCAAGTAGTTACAAAATTTAACATCATCTTCCTGTTGGTGCCTCCTCCCTCTTTGGGATGTCGGTTTTCCCATGATGGCAGCTCACCTTTCTGTTTGGTAGCTAACCCAGCTGATTTTTGCTCACTGGTCCAACCGCTAACATGAGCTAAACCGCAGGCTCAGAACCCTTCCCTGCTCGAGCGTGTGCCTCGCTCTGCACTGTTGTCCCCTGCCTGAACCTTAAGTTCTGTGCTGCGGCTGCTTTGCTTCGCTTGCGCTGTCCCAAGATAAACGCCTCTACTTCTGAAGTGAGGACAAGTCACTTCAGGTGGTCACTCGGTTTAGCTCATGTTAATCATGAGCTCATAATTCTTTTTATTCATGGCTATTTAATGCTGATGTTGGCATCCAGTAGGCAGCATTACAGCTAATAGCGGTCTCTCCAAAGCAGATGGGGCTTAATACCTTTTTGACAGAGTTTTGAGTCTGAATAATCAGTCCAGCTTCCAGCCTGACATACCCTGTTGCCAAGAAACTGTGCCATGGAGTATTCCACTGCAAGTGCCTCTCTCCAAGCCATGTCCAAATTTGATCTGCTTTTCTCCTGATCTGCTTTTCTGCCTTGTGTTTATTTCCACAGACAGTACATGTTTTGCCACTGACAGCTGTTTGTTCTCAGCGTGTGTTTGTTCACATAAAGGGCTGGTTTGAATGAGAGGATGTTGTGCCCGCAGATGTGGCCCTACCCACAGCTGAAAACACTAAGTATCGATTGAGTAGTGAGGAGTAAATTGTACTGGTTTGTAGTGGGGCGTGAGATGGGAAGTGTTGGAAGTAAGAAGGAAGGTTAGTATATTCCTCAAAAGGTGAGAATGGCAGAATAGACATAATTAAAAGATATCCCTGGAATTCACTGCAGTCTTCACAAGTAGGTAAGATCCCGTGGGGAAGCACTGCGAGGGCAGGGATTACAGAAAGCATGAGGGAAGAGGGAACAAGCCACAGGTATCATGGGCATGAAAGACGAGCGGTTCTGCAGAGGCAGCAGACGCAGGAGGGAGAAGGAAGGTGTAGGCCCATCAGTGGACAGAAAGAGTAGACGAGGTAGTGAGACGTTAACAGCTCCTGCTTCGCTGCTCTGAAGGCTGGTAGTGAGCAGATGAGCAACCGTTTTCGTCCCAACAGAGCTGGAGGAGCGCAGATTGCAAAGAAGCTAGAATATGGGTTAGGGATGTTCTAGCCGTGTCGCCCTTCCGGGACACACACACAGAGCAGGAACAGCTTTAGGACTCTTGAGCCGTCTGTGGGTATAGCTGCACCCTTGGAGGTTCGGAGAGGTCCCAAAGGACTGCGGAAAGACCTGCAGATACGGATTGCTTGAGATCACTCTGACACAACCGCGTGTTAATGGAACAGATCATCAGACAGCTGTAGTATTATCTACAAAAGAAATCGAAGCAAGAAATAAAGCCTGTTGAAAACAGTTCAGAAAACACTGGGTTACTGGTGTGCTGTCAAGAGGGGAAGGTCACGTTGTCTGGGCATTGCCAGGGATCTCTCCTGGGGCTGGTGTTCATGAAGTGGGTGACAGTGCGTCCAGTTGCAAGTGCGGTGTGGAAAGGGAATGAGATGGGTGGACAAGTTGGAGAAAATCGGACAAGGGAGAATGACTCGCGAGAATAAACCGATCTGGTCTGGAAAAAGTCAAGACCGAATGCAGGTGTGAGTTTTAAGACATGAATGGTTATTTGTAAAGGGCCAGTGGTTCAGTATCTCACGTGACTACCAAGGGTAGGATGAGAAGCAAGTGGAACTGCAGCAAGGGGCGTTTTTGTTGCAAAATAGGTCATTTAAACTATGTGTGCGTCTAAGAATCAGAATAGACTGTTTGGAGTGGTGTGAAATCTCTGCTGCCAGGGCATCTCAAGAATATCTTAGGGTTGGTAAGCATGTTACTTTCTCTGTTCTTAATGAGAGGCAAGGCCGTACGTGTTACTGCAGTGTCTTGTGGGCTTGTTGTTAGGTAAGAGCATACGCGCGTACAGCGATTCTGCAGTTTTTCCGTTGATTGGGAGAGTCTTGAAATCTTTCTTGGTGACTTTCAGAAACTTACAGAAGAGAAGTATCTCGTGGAGGAGCATGTAAATGAGGCAGCTATTATTATTCGTAACACAAAGGAGCCCAAGCTAACTTTGAAGGTGATACTTACATCCCCTCTCATTCGAGATGAAGCAGAGAAGAAGGAAGGAGGTACACAGAGCATTTTAACGTGTTTTTAAGACTGTTCTATCTAAATGCCCTGACTGTGCAGCACAGGGTTAATTGGGAACCGGGTTTTTAATTGTGCATCATGTGCTAACTAGATTGGCTATTGCCACCATAGGTTACGTTATTTGTGCCTTAAAAAGACAACAGTTGCTGAATTTTTGTGTGAATATGCATAGTTGTCATTGCAAGCAATATTCCTGCAGTGTTGACTTTGACATACGATTAGATCTTAGTTCTTCTTTCTTTCAGACTCGCTAGTTAATTCTTGAGCACCCCAGCGCTGCACAGTCTTGTTTTCAAATTAAGTCAGTCAAGTGGGATTGGTTTGTAGTATCTTGAAAAACTCATAAAATTGTTTCTCTTTTTACATAAAAAAAAATTTTCTCCTGCAAAGCTCGCAAGTATGTCATCCTGGCCCTCAATTTTTATAAACTGCTGATAAGTATGTGTATGTTTCTAGCTTTAAGATAATCTAACGGGATACAATTGAAGTTACAGTGCTATAATGCAGCACTTCTGCTTCTGAACTGAACGTTGTACCTCATGTCCTTAGAGCAAAGTAGATCTAGAAAACTGTGACTTAGTTTCTTCTGTTCCTTCTCCCTGACTGCCCGAGGTCCAGTATAGCTGTGTGCCCCTTCATCAAGGAGTGTTGACCGGTGGTATCAATGAGGTTGGGAACAAACGAGAGGAATAGAGAAGAGCAAATGTAGCCGTACTTTGTTTCATTTTAAAGCTCTTGTCAGTAATTTCTGCTTCCGCTTCCCAAACCTATCCCTAGAAACTTTGCCACTGGATGATGTCAGACCTTTGACCAACTGGCCACTCTCTGTCATGACAACTGAGGCAGCTGGGCCCACGTGGGCTAGGGAACTCCCTGTCGCTCTTTTCCCATTTCTAGACTTGCCACAAGTCCTTTGCTTCCTCCCTTCTCCCCCATGAAATACCGATACAATGGGAAATGTTGGTCAGTTTCTCTTGGTTTTGCTGGAGGCAGCGGCAGGAAAGATCCCGGTTCAAATGAAATGGGACACTTTGGCAGCAGTTGGATGCAGAAAAATCTTACAAAACAGATGAATGGCAAAGATTCCCTAATTGCAACGTCTGTTTATTCTCAAATTAGTAACCACGCTCTTTTGCAAGATCATTAAAAATAAATTGCATGTTACTTCAGCTCTCCAGCTCCCTGTAAGATGCTGAGGTCAGCCCTGTAGTTGCTGCAGCTGATACATGTTCGTGGGAAAGAGCACAAAGTGCAGAACGAGTGGTAAAGGAGTTGTAAGATTCTCACCAGGGGACCCAGTTTTGCACAAAGACTCCGTCCAAGTATTTCCTTGCAGAAAGATGCCATTGTGGCAGTAAACTCTAGGAACTCCTGAGTTCACCTCAGACTGAATGAGGATTTAAATTTTTAAGCTTTCTTGTATTTAAAATGTAGGTGTCCTACTTGCTTTTCTTAAGTATCTTAAAATATTTTTCAAAATTTTGTATGAATTTTTTTCAGACTTAAAATTTTGCTTCCTCTCTTAGAGCAGCGTTCCGCTGTCGTTTCCGTACGGCCGATGCGGATAGTTAATAGAGAAATGGGTCTGGTGTTAAAACCCATGTTCCTAGACACTGAAGCATCACACGTGAGCAGACGTTTATCGTACTCCCTTTGAAAGGCACGTGAAACGTTGTGCAGATGTCACTCCGTACATTGAAAGGAGAGGAGATACTTTTTTTAAAATACTGCTTTTATGGAGTCATAGAATGGTTTAGGTTGGAAGGGACCTTAAAGATTTTCAAGGTCGTTTTCGCTTAGATTCAGACCAAAAAAGTTTCACATCCAATATCAAGGGAAAATACTGAGAGAAACTGGTGAAAATACATTTGTCTCCAAAGAAAGCACTGCCGTATTTTTTCCGTATGCCAACTAACGCCAGCCAAATGGAAATGGAATTCATGTGCCGTTTTCAAAACTGTTTGGAGTTCGCTCCATACATCCTTTTGAATGAAGGAGCTCAGAGCTTGTCAACTTGCCTTTCATCTTGCGTGTAAGATGGTCGCTGGGTCCAGGCGCGGCTGGCTTGCCCTGGAGCCGCCGGCGCGGAGCCGCTGCCGAGGAGCCGCTGCCGGGGCAGCGCAAAACTGACCAAGGTTTCCGCGTTCGGTGTGATCGGCACTAATCTGTCCTCTAACCAAACGGCAAGGTTAGGCGCAACCGACCTCGTTATCGGTGCTCCCGTTTGTTCTGTAGGAATGCTGTGTGTGCCTTCATGCCCTGATGTCAGAATGTATCGAAAAATAGTCCTGGATTTCTCTTCAGTCCCCACCTCTTTGGAAGAGTGTTCATGTTTCAGACGTGGTGTTTGTCCTATTTGTTTTTGCTGCTTGTTAGCAAAAATAAATAGCGGCCCAGTGTGTGTGCATTTCGGTGTTTCTCACAAACGGCTATCCATGAAGCTCTGCTTTCTCATGTCAACTCGACAAGTCAAGCACCTAAAATGCCTGCATTCTGCATCAGTTTAAATTTTAAACTACTTAGAAACAGAATATTTAGCCATAGCATCAAATACAAATTGGGTTTTCCAGACCAGAACCTCGTAGCTTGCAAATCCGTCGTTGTTATTGAGCAAACGGTAACAACAAGCTCGTGTAATAGTAAATAGTTCATTTACCCACGTGGGGCTGAAGTCAGCCTTGCTCCTTGGGCGAGTGCTGCGTAAACGGGCTGCCTCTGCCGCTGCCTTGGCTGGGCAGATGCAGCCGGTGGTGCTCCAAAGGTGCCACGTAGCCTTTCAAGGGGCAGCGAGCCACAGATTTACCTGCCCTCTACGGAGAAGACAGCGCTCTTTCTGTGGCTGGCTGCAAATGATTGAAGTTGGCAGCTACTGCGTGAAGAGAATGCGTACAGCGAGCGGGGAGAGAATCACTGGAGGATGGGTTCTGTGTTGCTTAGTGTGAGCTAATGTCAGGGCTTCACTGCTGACTGTTCATTAAACTCCTTGTATCATTGCCCCCGTTAAAACCACAAGGAAAAAGTAAAGCTTTGCAATCACATTTGAAAATTTGGATTGGGTCTCACTTTCCTGACTGGCAGAGCATGAAGAAACATGCCATTCTCCAGAGGGTGTCGAAAGGGAGCCTGCTGCAAGCCGCTCGCCCTCTTCACTGCCTGTTCTCTTCATCTTTCTGTTTAATAGAATCTTGCACCCAAAAGTTGGCTGACTGCAACATCCCTGAAAGGTGCTCAGGGCACTAGGACTGAACTTGTGCTGGGTGAAATTCTCCAAGGTATTTGTGATGCAGACCTTTGGAAATAGCCTTAATCCTGAGGGGAAAGTAAGATTCTAACTGGTTGAAAACAAATGAGATCTTAGGCAAGTGGACAAGCCGTTCCATCGCCCTGAATGACCGATAAGCATTCCGTTTGGTTTGTAGTTGGAAGGAAAAACCAACTTACTTTGTCCATGGCTGTGGCACTGTAGCAAGGCTTGTGCAATAGGAAGTAAAAATCCCTGGGCATTTAAAGATCCAGTTTGTTGCCAAAAATTAATGATTTTGCAGTCAGTCACCTTTGCCATTTCTAACATTTTAAAATAAGATTCTGATCATTCATTGACAGTAGCTGTTTTATACAATACGTGAGCTTTAAGCAGATGTTTATATTGTCCACAATAAAGTTTTCTTACAGAACTGTGGATGTACATTTAGCAATTGTGTGCCGCAAAACGTTATCCCTGAAAATGAAACTGCAAAGGGAATTTAGAAGCAAACCTTGTGTTCCAGTGACCTTGATGCTCCCAGAAATCCAGTGCTTTGAGATCTTGCAGCTTTTATCTGGAAAACAAGCGAGAGGAGGGATTAATCCCGATATTGTTAATACTGCTGATGAGGACAATAAGAAACAATGCAAATATCTGCTGCGAAGTTCATTGGGGTTAGAAAATAAGCTTATAGCACTTCAGTCTGCTGCTGACAGCAGAGCCAGCAGCTGCCAACTGCAGCTGTGAACCGTCAGACAAGATACCTCGTGCTGTTCAGTTTTACACTGGTTTTTTCTTTTGGCTTTGGCCTCTTTTATCCATCATAACATAATGTGCTTTTACCAGAGGAACCTTCCCATTGAATGGCACGGGAGGTGAAGCACCTTTAACGTTACAGATGCAATTGCACGTGTGACCGATACTGTCCGAAATAACCTATAAAAATGTACTTTGGGAGGTTGCTGATAAGTTGTACGTACAGACTGATGGCACTGTTTCCTCCTAACTTGTCCTCTTATTTTAAATGTCTGGCTGGATTTTGCTAATCCAGCATAGTCCTCAAATTGGCATGGATGTATTTCATTCAGACCTGCGTAGGTCTCTCAAGGCCTGGAGAGTAATGAATAGACTGTGCTTCCAAATGATGTATTTTGAAACAGAGTACTTGTGTAGTCACAGGAAAATAACATTCAGTGGTTCAGTTGAGCCATGAATCCATTTAGTTCTTATAATATGTTCTGTCAGCTAAAAACTGAAATCCGTTTAACCTAATTTCACAGGTACACAAGATCTGTCATTTGTACAGAGTTTCCAGAGACTCTGGATGCTAATAACTCCTTAGGATAAAAAAGGAAAGAAAGGCCTGATGCGTAATGTCCATCAATATAGAATCGATATGACTGCTAAAAGCAGTTTGTTGCATGCTGGATAAAAAAAGAGAAAGGGAGGAAAAAACCAAAAAGAAACAAGTGTAAACCTCCACAGAAGGTACCAGTGTCTTGTCTCTCAAATCCTTCTTTGAATTCCCTCCATTGGTTTCGGTTGCTGTTGGGAAGAGGAGATTTTTACGAGGGGAGCACCTCTCCGATACGTTAGTAATCCGGAACGTACAGAACTCACTTTTCACGTGTTCTGGTTACATGAAAGACTAATCAAGCTGTAAAATTCCTTACGTGTTTCTTCCATTGAATTACATCAGCTGGTACTGTTCATGCAATAATATTTCAGATGGAGTCAGTGTTTTTCTGTGGAATTCTCAACAATTGCATGGACACCACGTCACTTCCTGCCTATTACAATTCTTTTATACCTCCCCCCAAGAAAAATTTCCTCTTGTCAAAAGAAGCTTGTCTCTTTGAAATTCTGTGCCATTTTTGTGCACTTGGAATAAAAATCCCAAAGAAGGGAAAGAAGAGAGGGAAAAAGAGCCCAATACAACTTGGAAAAAAAAGTGCTATATAGCTGTTTTCTGCCCTGAAATGTGTTCTACATTTTTAATAAGATCCCAGATTGTCTGTAGCAGTGGCCATCTTTATTATTGCTATTATTTTACAAGGAGTGAATGCCTTTGCTTCTGTTGCACATGTGCACATTTACTACCTTTAATGGCTTGTTTAAATTAAATAACACAGTGCACTTAAATTCTGGGAGTCTTATTATCTCATTGAGATGCTGCCGCTCTTTTTGTACTGTGACAGAAACCCCTTGGTCAAATTGTATCTGTCTCTTTTTATCCCATTTTTACCAGTAGATAATGTTGCGATGAAAGATCCTCCGGACTTATTGGACAGGCAGAAATGCCTGGAGGCCTTGGCGTCTCTGCGGCACGCCAAATGGTTTCAGGTTGGCTATTTGTTCTTACCTTGTTGTTATTGTAGCCTTACGAGGTTTAATTTGAGATAGTTTTAATTTTAATGCCTCTTTAATTTCTGACTAGTCCCTAATAGAGCAAAGGTCTAGAATTCCGAAGTCAGAGCTGTACTGCACAAGGGCAAATGTGGCAGGTAGACAGCCAGCTGGTCTAGAGTTGTCATGAGGCTACAAAAGCAATCTTGACATTCTGCTTCCTTTTTTATATGTCTCTGTAGATTGAAGTATCTTATAACTCTTTATTTTGCATGAAGCTGATTAAGTATTAAGTAGTAATAATTAAAAAAATTATCCCAGGACTCTGTTCATTTAAAAACAAAAGCAGAATTGAAGGCCGGGGTTTTGCAGGTGTATTGGAATCATTTTGTTTGTTTTAGGCCAGGGCAAATGGACTAAAATCATGTGTAATTGTCCTTCGTATTCTGCGGGATTTGTGCAACAGAGTCCCCACATGGGCCCCACTGAAAGGATGGGTAAGTACAGCAAGAGTTGAAGGGCACACGGTCAGGTCTCGGTTCCCAATTCTCCTGGGAATGGTAGCAGTGTCTGGACTGGAGAAAACAGTGCCTTGGATGAAACTCCCCCTTGCGCCCCCTCCCTTGGCTCCCCACTAACCTGTGTAGAAAGGTGCTTATGGGAAGGAAAGAGAACGTGAGTATTTGTTCAGTCTGTAGGATGGACAGATACCATGGGAAGAGGCGTGATGTTCCGGGGCCTTGCACATCCTCATGGGCTTGCAATAGAATCCCACCGGGTGCCAGCAAGTTTAGCTTTTCAAAAATAGCCTGCCACGGCTCTCCCAGAGCATGCCGTTTTACGTGAGCAGGTTTGGGGAGGGCCAAATGTTCTGCACCCCCAGAGAGGAACCCTTTGTAGGTCAGGGCAGGCAGTGTTTTCTGTCACATGGAACTGATAATAACCCTTTGAGAGGAGAATACTCCTGTGACTTAGCTTTAGAGGGCTTCTCCTTTCAGACTCCCTGGGCAGTTAATGGAGATCAGCTGGTTTCCTCAAAAGGTGACTCAGAGCAGGGGACAAATACCTGTGCCACGAACTGTCCTCTGGGATGGATGCCTCTGCCCGTTAGCCATGTAGTGGATTACAAATGAAGTGAACTGATAATGTTCTTCCCCTCTACCCCGCCACATTTAACTGCAGTTACAGTTACCCTTGTGTCCATACTAATCATAATTTAATGTCTTCTAGCCACTCGAGCTTATATGTGAAAAATCTATAGGTACTTGTAATAGACCTTTGGGCGCTGGGGAAGCATTGCGACGAGTGATGGAGTGTTTGGCATCTGGAATTCTGCTTCCCGGTAAGGGGCCAGATTAATTTCAGGAACACAAAAGGTTGATCAGGCAGCTTTAATGTTTTGCTGTTGCTGTATGATGGGATGAAAAGTGCCTGCCTTGAACTCTTAAGCTGCAGTGGAGCAAAATGAATGGTTTCTGGTTTAAAATTAAATGAAAACAAAAATGAAGTTGCACAATTGTAGTTGTGTGAATGAGCACTTCCAATGCAGTAGAAGTTAATGGGGAATGTTAGGTTTGTTTATAAATTAACTCCCATCTCCTTGAGGGTTTGCAAACAAATAAATAGACCTAAGGACTACCTGCTTTCTATAGATTCATTGAAATCTACACGTCCATCCAAGTTATTTGGGCTTTTTAATCCTACTGCTTTTAATTCCCACTGTTGTACATAACCAGTGTTAACCTTGGTAAGTTCTTTGTCCATTGCTGCAAGGGAGTAAAATCTTGTACAGTGTTTGAATCCCTTACTGGAAAGGG
This sequence comes from Rhynochetos jubatus, assembly GCA_027574665.1. NCBI lineage: Eukaryota > Metazoa > Chordata > Aves > Eurypygiformes > Rhynochetidae > Rhynochetos > Rhynochetos jubatus. The sequence goes on from CM050671.1 coordinate 1,815,329, forward strand.
TGTGTGTCCTGCTCACTGAAGACCGAGACTAACTGTTGCAGTATCCATCAGTCCCCCATACTGCGTCTCGTTTACTCTCAATAATCTGCATTGCCTCTTTCCCTCCTAGGAGGCCCTGGTCTGCACGACCCCTGTGAACGGGAGCCAACAGATGCTTTGTCTTACATGACAGTTCAGCAAAAAGAAGCCATTACACACAGTGCTCAGGTAGAAAACACGTACACCTGAGGAGCTCGGTACTGTAACAGCAAAGATTTCAGCTCATTAATACAATTTATTCTTGCCAGGATAGCTAATGTTAATAGCAGTCTTGACAGTTCTTCTGGTGTGCTGCATGGAAAGATTAAATGATGGTTCATGAGTGCAGGAGTGAAATGTGTGTGAAATCTAGTCCTTAGAAAAGGCAGTTTAGTGTCTGTGTACCACTTGCATCCCACCTCGAGTGCTTATGGCACAGAGCCCTGGAGTAGGGTCAGCCCTCGAGTAGTCAGTGTGCCCTGCACGTTGTATGACTGAAATTAATGGGTGATAGATTTCTAGACATTAGCATTTTCTATAGCTATCACAGAAGATAGCCGTAGAAGCTCTCTTCTCATGGAAGTGGGTTTGTGCCTACAAACTTATTTAGGAACTTAGCCAACTGAGGTGAAGTAGTGCTGTGATGTAACTTACGTTTCTGCTGTCACCTTGTAGCATGCCCTCAGATTATCAGCCTTTGGTCAGATCTATAAGGTCTTGGAGATGGATCCCCTCCCATCAAATAAGTCATTTCAGAAATATTCCTGGTCAGTAACTGACAAAGAAGGTAGGTATCGTTTGCTCCAGAATTCCTAATCGGGCAGTACACTAGGGGTTAATTTAGAGTGGGTGAAATTCCTGAGTTATGTGCTGCGAATGCAAGGTAGAGGCTCTTCTGTGTGTTAAATGTGTTTCTTTTTTTAAAAAAATGTTGTTGGGAGAAGATCTGGAAGTTCTGTTGTCCAGAAGTACCAACAGAGGAGCAGCTGTGCTGCTAGGATATAGCTGATGATCTGCTTTAAGCACAAAATCCTTTGTGGTCTGAAGAGTAAAAGCACCGTTTCACATACTTAAGCTGGGGAAAGAGAGTGTAGGCTGATCGGAAAGCATATAACTAGTGTCCCTAGTACGAATTACTCAAGAATTCTTCCTGGAAAACAGTATACATCTAATAAAAATAAAGGTCCGTGTCTGTTTTTGTAAAAGCAATGCTATTGCCTTAGACTGACTGTAAAAACCAGGGCTGCAGAATCACCCTGGGTACATTGCACGATACTGCAGACGGGCACCTTGCATGACACGGTGCAGCGAGCAGTACGCTAATACTGGCTTACGTGTAGGCATCAGCAAGCTTTGAGTTCGTTGTCAGCATGCAAGGAACAGTTTGGGACTAATCAGACTCCTGCTATGGAATTTTGTTTCTCTGATAGCATATCCATGTTACAAGGAAATTTATACCCTAGGTACAGGCTCATCTGCCCTTAAGAGACCATTTGAAGATAGTGTCGGGGATGATAAAGATCCAAATAAAAAAATGAAGCGTAACCTGAGGAAAAGTAAGTGCAATACTTTTCTGTTCTGATTTCAAAGATCTATTGTACAGTGGGAGCTGGTTTAAAAGCTTCTCTGTGTTGGTGTGGAATAGCATGTGAGAAAGTCTTTGGAACAGAAAATGTTGTCTCTATCACCCCACATGCAGAATGTCAAACACATCTCTTATTGTGCATCTGAATTTCCCCGACATGTTTTACTAACAGAATGATTTGCATTTTTAAATGGGATTGCCCTCAGGTTACAGGAAAACTTAAGTTGCCCAAGCAGCTGAGGTATTTTGTCGGTAATGTCCCTGTACAGTGGGGGTTTGGGTTCCCCCGCCCCCCGCAAAGTACCGCAGTGACCTTGCTGTGTGAAGATTTGCCTTTTTGCATTTTTCCTCTTCTTGAGTTAGTTGTTGGTCCCTCAAGACCTCCCACAGGAAAAATAAAACGCTTAATCCACAAAACGTTGACATCGCATATGTGCACAGCCTAGAAGTCTCCCAGCATTGCTGGGATCCAATCGGTTCTGGGGGCTATTTTCATTGTGCTACTTTGGTGCCAGTTCTGGATCTGGCTCCTCGCTACCTATAAAACTTGTTACTCCTTTCATAGCAGCCAGGAATAGTACAGCGAGCTGCAAAAGAGCTGTGTTCGCAATGTAAGAAGCCCAAACGGGTAATTATAGTTGTTACCCAAAAGCAGAATGGCTTCTTAAAGACTTAACAGCGCTAGGGCTGGCCCCAACCTCTGAGGGGCTGAGCGGTTGTTTTAGAATAGAATCACAGAATTGTTTTGGTTGGCAAAGACCTTTAAGATCGTGGAGTCCAACCATCATAGAATCATAGAATGGAAATTTTGAATTTTGCTTCTTTATACCGACAGAAGGCACTGAAATGCAAACTGTTTCATTTTTCTGTTCATCTTGTTTTGTTCATCACCCCTCTTTTTTTTTTTTCTTTCCCGTCCTTCCTCCCCCACCCCTTTCTACTATCTTGTACTAGTACTAGATAGTAAAGCAATAGATCTCATGAATGCCCTGATGAGGCTGAACCAAATCAGGCCAGGGCTTCAGTATAAGCTGCTGTCACAGTCTGGTCCAGTCCATGCCCCAGTCTTCACAATGTCTGTAGATGTTGATGGTACGACATACGAAGCCTCAGGACCTTCTAAGAAAACAGCCAAGCTCCATGTGGCAGTGAAGGTAAGGCAGCCTGAAGTAACTCGCTAACCCCAGACTTTGGAACACAGAGTATGAAATGTGCTTAGAACTAGTAATACACACCCTCAAAATGAAAACATTTGGCTGAAGCTGGGCTACTACTGATGTACTCCAGACGCAGCTGGGCATGGTTCAATGAGCATCACTGGTTTCATACTAGCAGGGGGAGGGAGAACCTCCCAAGGCTTACGTGACAATGGATTGAACAGTGTTTGAGTTCTGGACTGGGGGGGTTCAGTTCTGTTCTGTCCTCCTTTTGGTTTGAAAACAACATGTTGATGGCTCCCTCTTTCTCCCCCTCCTCCTCGGTGTCCGTTCCTGGGTTGTGAGCTCCTGGAAACACGGAGTCGTTTCTTGTTTTCAGTGTCTGAAGAGTACCATTGGGATAAACAGTGTACATACATGGTTGGTTTCCGGTCCCTTTTCAGGCAGAGATCAGTATCATTCAGGTACCACCGTCGCTTCCGGTAGGCGCTCACGTGACAGAGTGTAGGCCCGTAAAGCAGCGATAGACTGGCACGGCCCATGTGAACGTCCTTGTGCTGCACAAGGACAGTTCCGAGTGCTAAAGCAGACCGAGCCTGCTGGGTTTCTGGGAAGAAATGAAAGTTTCCTACAGACAATTCATCTGAAAGAGAACCTCTTTGAATAGAACTGCACTTACGATAGGATCAAGCCCATCTGTCACTCTGTGCTTCACTTTGTTTTGAACAAGAATTTCCTTTTTAGAAGCTTCATCTGGCAACTTTCTGCTTTCCTTTGATTTCAGTTTTGAAAATCCCATTGTCCCATGTGCTTTCAAGTTCAAAGTGTCCAGAATTATCTGAGGGAATGTGTTGTTCCTCCAGGAAAAGTAACTCTGCATGTGTGTCCTTCCAGACCTTCTGCCTCGTTCTTTTATTTTGCCTCCCTCTCTCCCTGCAGTTGTTGAAGAGAAAAAATAATACAAAACTTGCCCTGAAAAGCTGTGACTCCTCTGCCCTTGAACCTCTCTGCATCAGCCGGATCTGTGCTGGTGCTGCCCAGTTCTGTTTTCTCTAAATTTACACATAGACAAATCCTGGGCTACACTTCAAAACATCCCTGATCCAAGCCAAGAGGAAATGGGAGGTGTGGTAGGGACTAGCTTTTTTTTTTTCCCACTTTTTTCCTCTAGCCGGTCTGGGCTCTGCTTCCCCAGACTTATAACAGGGAATATTGTGACCACTGCAGTTTCTAGGTCTGACCTTTTGAAAATTGAGGAGCCCTGAAAACGCAGGCGAATGTACCACAGTTGCCAGGGGGAGCTGAGCCTGGAGTTACCCTACAGTTCTCAGTTCAGTGTCAGAACACAGCGAGTTTCACACAGTTTGTTCCTGGGCATAAGTTTTCTGGGATGCTTCGGGCTCTTTTCAGATTCAGAGGTGACCCCAACCCTCTAGCTTCAGGGATATGGTTTGTGTTCCTCTTGGGTACCCACTGGCCGTCGCCTGCAGTTTCCCAGGAAGCCCCAGAAGCACCATCTTGTAGAAGTACAAGGCCTTAATTCTCCCAGGAGTCTTCGTCTTATTGCCTCACAGTCAGTCTCTTGATCTGTCCGTAGGCACAGAGGGGGAAGATGGTGCGTGAATCAGTCTCCTTACCGTGCTGCTACGCAGTGTCGTGCAGGGGATGCACGGCTGCATTTTAACCTGTTACTTTACAAGGAATTCTCGATGAAGAATGATGCTCTTGAGTAATCGCTGACTTTGAGACTAAAATTTCTGTTGGTGTCGATTCCGCTTTCGGAAACCTGGAACTGTTTTCCCCATTGCTGTTGTGGTTTTTGCCATTTCAACATAGGAGAAAATGTTTTTCTAAACAATCTGCCTTTATGAAGCGTATGGTGGACACTGTGTTGTGGTCAGCTTTGTGTTTGTTTCCATACTGCTGTCCATTCTGCAGTTGATTTCATGTGGGTTTGTTGTAGGTTTTACAAGCAATGGGGTATCCAACTGGTTTTGATGCGGATGCAGAGTGTATGAGTTCTGATGAAAAATCAGATACAGAAGGTAAAAATGAAACGACGTCTTCAATCTCAAGCAATAATACTGGAAATTCCACAGCTGACACCTCTGCTACCCTAGAGGTGAGTGTTGCTCGAGAAAGTACAGGTGGTGGAGAGGTGTGGGGTTTGTGTGTTTTTTTCCCCTCTCCTCCCAGAAGAGGATGACATTTTAGTCAGGGCAGCGGGTGAGGAATGAAGAGATGCTTTCCAGTCTCAGATCTGACATAGGTTTTGTGTCACTGCAGACAAATAACTGATCTTTGTGCCTCCTTTCTGCAAGTTTAAGGTGGGGTAGCCATCTCATCCTCATAAGACCATAAACTCTTCTTACCATGGAGAAACCAGGAGGTTTGAAACTCCTGCTTAGGTGTCACCCATTCCACCCTTCCCTTCCCCATTTCCTCAACCAGTGTTCGTAATTGCCACCAAAGATTTTAGAGAAGCATCCGATGCGAAGGCTAAGGGACAGCTGTAATTTGTAGATTGGTTTGCCTGCCTGATAGCGCTGCGGCAAGCCCTCTGGGGGCTCTGCTGATAAACGGGTGCAGATCCCTGCTTCATTTCTCGCTGTAATGGTTTTGTCCAGGACTACAGGAGGGTTGTGCTGTAAATATACGTGTTCTGTTCTTTGAATATTTGTCAAGATATTAAAACGTCATTTTCTTCAGTTGGAAGCCACTTTCTTTCCAGACAGCATAATCACGGATAACTCAATTCACATGTATTGAACCCACGGAGACATTTACAGGGAGCGGAAAAGAGGGGGATTTTATACTCAACAAACTGACCTGTTAATTTTCCTTTAAAATGCACATTTATTATATTTTTTCGCAAAAGTGAGTAATATTTTAAGGCAACCAAGATAGTTTCCCAAGTGGCATGACTTTGGGTTTCCATGTTTACGCTTTTGAGACACTGCCTTCAAAGGGCAGGTCCTGGTGCTAGGACTCCTGACCTTTATCCAGAATAAAAAGTTGCTTTTGAAAGCTGTTTTGATCCCTCCATCACCCTTTCCTTCGTTAGCGAGGAGTCAGTTGTATCTCTAGCTGAGTGCACTCTAATGCAGGCTGATTTGCTGGTGAGCAGGGATCTCCGCTTTACCTTCCTTTCTTCCCAAACACGGATATTTCTGCTGCAACATGTGACCCGGGGTATGAGACTTCTTCAGAGCTGAGTAGTGCCAGGACATAATTAGATCGAGCAGCAGAGATGTGTGCGAGGTTGGGAAGGCTGATGTCTCCTTCCAGTGATAAGGCCTTCGATTTCAAGGAACTTGACACCATGGCCTCAGCTTCAGCTTTGGATGCTCTCAGGGCTGGAATTCCAAGTGCAGCTGGTGTAATGTTGCTTGTGTAGGCACCAGAGCAGCCACGAGGACGGTCGCCCTCACCAACAGAAAGAAAAAGGGTGTGACTTCTTTTGCAGTGGTGTTTGTCCCCCTGCCGCTCCTTCCATCTGCTGCTCTAGCGCAGCACGTTACGCTGAGGCCAAGGCAGCGTTTCCTTTGATGCAGGTCTGTTCCTGGCCATGTGGCGCCACAAGCCACAACGCTGTAGGTGTTTGCCTTCTGAGGAGGTAGCGGCTCTAAAGCAACACCATAAATGTCTCTCCAGGTAAGAACTCAGGGGCCTATACTCACAGCAAGTGGCAAAAACCCGGTGATGGAGCTCAATGAAAAAAGAAGAGGCCTGAAGTACGAGCTCATCTCCGAGACAGGTGGAAGCCATGACAAGCGCTTTGTGATGGAGGTGAGGTGGTTACAGAGCTGGTAGGTGGTTTTATTAACAGGGCTTCAGTCTTCGGAGTTGCTTGCTGCTGCAGCACAGATGTTTGGTATTTTCCTTTTGGCAGTGGTGGTGATGTTTTCAGGTTTTTGTATCACTGATTGCTGCTGGGATGATTAGACTGAGGAAAGGAATGTCTTATGCTTTAGGAGAATACAGTGAGAATTGAAACTGGATTGTGACAGCCCCAAACGACATCATGTCTTGACAGGAGGAGGGAAGTAGACGATCCAAAGCTTGATAAAAATATCTGATTGGCAAATTTTGCAAACACACTTGGTAACCCCATGTCAGTGACCTGATTCGAATCTCCTATTGTCAGCTTACCGGAGGTATTTGGAATAACTGGCAGAGGGTAAACTGTTCTTGACCTACGTGTGCTCTCTCTGAAGTAGCACTGGGCTGTGGTGTGGTATGAGGTAACATCCCAGTTAAACAGTGTATGTAGAGTGTAGGCGAAGATGTTAGTGTGTAGGACATTGCTAAACATGGGGGAGCTTCAAATAATTCCTAAATTCCCTGTTTCCTCACAGTATCATTCATGTGCTGAGAAACACAAGCATGTTGGCTAAACTTAGTATCAAACACATATATCTGGTCCTCTTTGGCACCTGTAGTTTCCAGACCCCTATTATCTGCGATACAGTGGTTCACAGGATCAGGTGGGCATTCTTTATCAGCTTCAGGATCTGGAAGCAATAGAAATTTGTCACAAACACACTGGGGATTTGGGGTTTACTACTGAAGATCTTTATGGATGGCACATGATGAGGAGTGGGTGCAGCATGGTATTCCCAAGGATAAATACTAGGCATAAACTCATGTCTCAATTTTCAGGTAGAAGTAGACGGGCAGAAGTTCAGAGGTGCAGGCCCAAATAAGAAAGTAGCAAAAGCAAGTGCTGCATTAGCAGCACTTGAAAAACTGTTTTCTGGGCCTAATGCAGCAAACAACAAGAAAAAGAAAATTCTTCCTCAGGTAAGAATTGTTACTTGCTTTTTGGACTGCTCTGTTATCCCAGCTCTGGGTTGTTTTTGGGAACTTCTGCAGGAAGCAAGTGATTTCAGTCTCGGGTTTCTAGTTTTATTCTATAATAACTGCAGTATAACAACATAATCAATAGTTGGGACCATATTGTGGGAAATGCAGTGGAAAAGGTGGCACAGAGAAAGAGGGGTGCTGAGTAGCTGGAGGAGATAGAAGGGACGTGGTTCGACCAGTGATGATGTGGAAGTCTGTTGTGTTTCAGGTCAGAGCCGTAGTGTGCTCCTTCATCTCATAAGACACGTCACTTAGGGCGTAAGTCATTGCTGGCCGGGTAAAGACCTTAACTCTACACTCTGGACTAAGCTGAGACTTTTGCCCCTTTTTTGCCCCTTTTTTGCCCCTTTTTTGCCCCTTTTTTGCCCCTTTCCAACTTTTCAGATGAGCCGTTTTGTTTGCTGAGGAGGACTCGTATAATAAACGGCTCAGTCTTGTGCATTAGGTTTAACAGCCACAGTGATCTCTCAAATGTATTAAGGTTGAACAGAGCAAAAACTAAACACTCTTGTTCCTTGGAGGACTACAGTCTGAACGAAGTCCTGAGGATTACTACTGGTCTCTTTTGTGCAAATACGTTAGAATTAGGATTTTCTTGTCATTTCACGCCGGAGCAGACTGTGTCATAAAACACACTTACAATAGATAACAATCACCTCTGACTTTTGTTTTTGTTCTGGACCTAGTAAGGCCTCTGCACTAAGACCTCTGGTCAGGAGTATTTTAGTTTTCGTTCCTGTGTTGCAAGTGTAGTAAATCTGAAAAACACTGTCTCGCAGGATACTGTTCCAGATGCAGTCAAGAGATGAAATGACCTGATTCAGACCCTTCCTAAATTCTGGTTTTATTATTGTTCATGTGTTCTTTCTTCAGGAGGTCAGGGATGGCAGTGGCTGCCAAACTTGTCTTTGAAATACCTGGATTTGCATGATGTTTTCAGGGAGTAGTCAGGGCATCTAGTACAGCAAAGCTGTGCAGTGATGCATTAGGCAATACCAGCTTCTGTAACTCCCTGCCGTTCTTTCGCTTGTAGCCAGGCAGCATTCTCATAAAGCTAGGTTAAAGCAGTGCAGTATTGTCATGTTCGGGCTGAAATCCTGGCCCTGCTGCAGTTGTGGGTTCAGAATGGTAGGAGAGAAGCAAAGACAGTGTTGACATCCAGGGGACGAAGCTTGTTAAGGAGGTGGGAAAGACAGCAGCAAGGTACAGCAGAGAGAGGGTCAGAGCCACCGGCATTCGTTGATGCCCACGCGACCCAAACTGAGGTAAATAACGCCTGGTCTGACCACGCCGACTGCCAGGTCTGAGGGAAGGGAACGTGCCTGGCAAGGGACTCGCTGGGTTTCTGTCAGTCAGATTCTTCAGGGCAGTACTTCTGCAGTCTGTATTCTGCCTTTAACAAAACTGGCGCATCAGACCTGTTTGAAGAGGCGGTGGTTTAATGCAGATGTCCTCGCGTTGCCAGCAACACGCTCTGAATTCCTGTTTTTTATTACCCTGGGCAGACTAAAGGGGTTGTCAATACAGCTGTTTCTGCAGCAGTCCAGGCTGTTCGAGGCAGAGGACGAGGTGCTTTAACACGAGGGGCATTTGTTGGGGCAGCTGCTGCTACTGGATACATAACACCAGGTAAGGCACGACTCTGACACCTAATAGTTTAATTTTGTCTGCTGGAGTGTTCTTTTCCACGTGTGTCAGTCGCCTGTGCAAGTGATTTCTTCAGCTTTCATCATCCAGGGTGAAGCAGAAGGGAGAATTCAGGGGGTTTTAAATAAATCAAAGAGCTGAAAAACTGGCAGGACCCATCCTTTGTGAGTGCGCAACTGGAAGCTCAGCATGCACAGAGCACGCAGTTATGGTCATAATGGCTTTCCTGGCTTTATTATTTTATTATATGTCTTATTCATAGTTCACTGCCATGGCACAATTCCCAAATCTTTCTTCCTAGCTAAGAACCTCCTGGACCATGTGTTCTTTAGCATTAGGAGTGGCTTTCCCAAGACACCCTTGTGGAGATGAAGTTGGCAGGCTCAGGAGTCACTGTGCTCCCGGAAACCTTTCACATGTATTGCGCTTGGGAGCACAGCATCCCTTTCTCCTTAGTAGCTTCTCTGGTGGCCAGAACCCAGAACTAACAGAATTTCCATTCAAACTCTGGCTGACGTTAATTCACCGTCCCTGCTGCATTCCTGTGATTAGCAGAAACGTCTTCTGAAATCCACGGGCCTTCTGGTTCACATTTATCCTTGGTGCTTACCACACAGAGCAGGTGAGTTGCTAGTCAGGGTATCACTGCTGATTCCTTAGGGCGTGTTTGCAGCCATCAGAAGCAAAACTGTTCCAGCTTGAGGAGCCGAAGTGCCGAGCTACTGCTGGCTGGTACACAGAAGCACAGGGTTTTGTTGTTGTGTCGTTTTCAATACAACAGGCACGCTGAGGGTAATGTGTTAAAATGTAAGCACGAGAAAATTTGAAGAAAACGTTCACTTTCTCACTGCCCTGACTTTTCAGAGTGCCTTGTTCTGTGTGACTCTACAGCATGTCTGAGCCTTGCAGGTGATGTGTGCAGGGAATCTAGATGTTGTTTTCACTTGGAATAAGAATCACAAATTTGTAAGAATGAGATGCTAGAGATTCGTTAGTCAAAGCAAATCCAATAGCTTCCAGATAATCAAACTTCTATTCCTCACGCTGAGGTTTTCACATTACAGCATGAGCCCTAATTACACCTTCAGCAGTTCACCCATGCTAGTGGCACAGCCTGTGGTTTGGTAGGCTTGCTTCCTGGCACAGTCGACAGCGCGTCATCTTCATTGTTCCTGTATGTTGATGTAATTATAAATATTAAAAACCAGTAATTCATTTTTAATGGCTGTTAACATTGGGTTTGGAACTCTCTTTGCCTGAGGAGCCATTTATGAGACACTTTAACCTGCTAGGGGGCATGCTTCTTGCCAGCATGGAATTACTCCAGAAATAGGTGTAATTTCCCAGTGACTGTAGTTGTTAAGCTTCATCTCCTATCCTTCTCAGAAATCCCTTGCTCTTTGTGATGGACACAAGCGATCCAACCACAAAAACCTGTGAAGCTTTCATGAACTACTGAGGTGTAATAACCCAGATTGGTGTTACCACTGTTGCCTTTTGTCTCACTCCAGAGTCATAGCTTAGAACTTTGGAAGGAAAGATGCTGTTCTTTGCCTGCCTTGTGGTGTTCAGCTGTCTTTTGTGAATCTCTTGTCTGCTCGAAGTGGCAGAGAAAGCAGAATTCACAGGAGCTTTACTGAGGGTGATGTGGTATCTGCCATGGGCCTCTAGCATTCCCCTCTTGTGAATGGATGTTAGGGCCAATGCATGTTCTGTGCATTGGACTGTGTATTTTACAAAGAACATAAGCCAATACAGGATGTCTGGATCGTGCCAACTCCATGCTCCGACGGTACTTGAGGGCTTCAGCTGAAAGCAAATGCTCAGGAAATGAAATACGGAATTTAGCTCTGACGCTGAGGCTTAAGAAAGTCATTGGGTAGCTTGTTCTTCAGGACACCGTGTCGAAGGATTTTAGCAATATGTATTAGTGTGGGTTTGTTTTTCCCGTTGCCCTCCTTCGTGTACCAGAAAGGGTGCGTCTCTGTGCGCTGGTGTGCAAACACTGCTCACCCGCAGATGCTGTAGGAAGTGGAACCCATCCCTTCTCTGTTTGTGTTGCAGGCTATGGAGCGCCATATGGGTACAGCACAGCTGCGCCAGCTTACGGTACGTATAGCCCAGTAATTAACAAATTAGAAACGATACAGAAACTGTTGTGGCAGTCCAAATGTGGCAGTCCAAGGAGAAATTCAAAGAGATTAAAGCTTTTAAACCATGACAACAACACTTCTATGCCATAACCTTGTGGTTCTTTTTTGGTTGGAGTAGCTTTTTTGCCTATGCTTTGCCTGATTTGTGGAAGGACTGCTTGTTCTAATTGCCTGTTCCCTTTCATACTGAAACTGAACCGAACTAGTTCTCTTACTTTTTACAGCCAATCTGTGCTCCATTCAAAGACTACCGAAGGGCCTATTTCAGCACCTCTGACCAGTATTTCTCTAAATGGCATTACAGTAACATTGGCCAAATGTTTGTCCCCAAGCGTTAAGTGGCTTGTGGACAAAGCTCCCTTAATGCTGTCAGCTCGGACATCTATGTGCATATCTGCCCACCCTCCCTCCTGCAGGCTAAAGCACTGCTGCTTGGGACAAGCAGAATGGTTTCTGGGTAGTTTATACCGCTAGCAATCAGATTGCAAGGAAGCTAGGACGTGGGATTTGCCACAATGCGTTTTACTAAGAAACATGGTGATATTAGGCTGGCAAAGCACTGGTTTCATGGAGATTGTAAAATAAACTAATAATCGGAGAGCTCTGACGGAAGGGTTTTTCTTAACTCAGCTTCTCCCTACCCCCCTGGCTTTTGTTACGCTAGACTAACAACGCATACCTCTAACCGGCCCTTTTGGTTACTTTGAATGAGGTTTATGTGGCAATGGGGGCAAAGCAGTTTGGAGTCAGTGATATGTCCTGGCACACAAAAACCAAGCGCGCCGGAACCAGTCCCACTGTCCTTCCTGTCGCAGGGGCTGGGTGAAAGCCTGCTACTCAAATGACAAGCTGAGTTGTTTCAAGGTCTGCAGTTTTCATATGGGAAAGCCTGCGATTTGCTATTTGCTAGCTTTGGTAGCATTTGTAATACTTGTTCCTCTCAAATTTGGATGGTTTGGGCAATACCAACTCCCCTGATAGCATTGCAAAAGTTAAAAACATTTCGAAACATTGATTTTGTTACTTCCCTTTAGCGGTGTGAGCTATGAACCGTGGATGGATGCTGCTGCCTTATTGAAAAGGTTCACTTTTCTTGGCTCAGCCCAGCAGTGTTTCCACTGCATCCTCCAGGGGGTTGGAGAATGGGCCCGTGGGCTGCACACCTGGTGTGGAATTCTCCCCTCAAAACTGAAGCCAACCTCTCTAGTTTTAGAACTCCTGCCCTACTGAGTGGCCCGGTGCTTTGACAGAAGGGCAGCAGAGAGCAGTGCTGTCCCAGTGAGTGTTCTGTGTGTTGTCTTTCGTGTTGCATTTCCCACGGAACAGCCATGTTTTCTCAAGGAAAAACAAAAGGAAGTTTAGTTCAGGGCTTACTTCACAGTGTGGATTTTTAAAAACTCCCTTTGTTTCTTTCCAAGCAATAGTCGGGGACTGTAACTAAGATGGGTGGTAACTGCACGTATGTGTTTGTACAAGCAGCGACACGTAGTGACATAAGAGGAATCCTTTCCCCGCTGGAAAGAATACCGTTCTTTTCTTGCAGCTCTTCTTGCTCTTTTCATTCCTTCTGTTTTGTTTTTTCTCATGATGCCTATTTTGGGAGCTGGGTTTTAACCACTTAGCTGTGTATGTGTGACATATCACTGACTTCAAAGCATTGTGGAATTGAATGCCCCCATTTTTCACATAAAGAGTTTCTGTTTTTAATGTCTTATGATTGTGATGCAAAGTACTGGGATAATGCTTTTTGGCTGTAAGGTAAACGTCTCTTTGCCTTTGTAAGCTGTTGCATGTTGGGAAACTTCACTTTGATCATCTGGTGCTCTGGAATACCTGCTGTTGCTGCTTTGTGATTTCTAAATGGATATCTAGGTTAAATACTAGAATTTAAATAGGCAAGATTAAAAAAAACAAACAAACATTTAAGTGTGCAGAAGTTTGCGAGGCCACAAGAACTTTATAATAATCATGAAATCAGGCAGACGTTAATCTTTCCAGATTTGCCACTTCAATACAGGAGAGGAAATGCAGAATAATGAAGCAGATGCAGAATTTACTGTAGGTGCTTGATTTTTGTCTGACCTACCTGGATGCTTATTAAAACTGCTGAAGAGTTTCCCTGTGAGTTCTCTTTCATGCACAGCAGTGCCTGTTGAGAATATCTGCAATTGTAACTGGCCTGTGAAATTAACTCAGGACCTAGAATGAGATAGTAGAGATTCATTATCATAAAGATTCTGAAATAGAGCTTCGAGTCCAAATACACACTCTGCTTTTGAGAATATTGCTTACTTTAATTTTTGCCAAACACCAGGACAAAAATAAAAGCGAATTTTAAGCTAACCATCTGTTTGAAACAGTGCAAAGTGTTGACGTGTTACTGTTACGGGACTCTGCACCCTAAAATCACATTGACTGACTGATCTGGAAAAGGTTAATGAGAACACTGCTGTAAGCTCTTATCTGACTTTCTTGGATCACTGAACTTATTTGGAGTCCTCTCCCTTTCTTCTCTCTGTAGGTTTACCCAAGAGAATGGTTCTGTTACCAGTTATGAAATTCCCAACTTATCCTGTTCCCCACTACTCATTCTTTTAGCAAATGGCAGAAGCTAATTCCTATTGATTGAACAACACAGTACAGTACAGAATGTTAGAAGAAAAAAAGCCTTTTTATCCTGTTTTCTTTGAACACATACTTGAGCAAAGTCATTTGTAAAGAAACATCTTTTTCCTACTTTTTGATTTTAACAAAATGCAAATTTAGTTCTCTAAAACTTGAAAAAAAAAATGTTCTGTGAAATGTTACCTCATTTTCAAATAACTTATACCAGCCTTCTGTTATAGGGAAGAACTAGAAGCTTAAATCTTACGTTTTAAATGAAGTATCCGATTATGTAAAATTAAATTTGTGAAGGATGTATAGAATATAAAACACTGATCACAAATAAACTGTTTTGTTGTAACACGAGAGTACTGCCTGTTTCCTAATGCAGTCGCACAGATTCAGTTAATCACCTGTACTTGCTGTAGGGTTATTAAATGCAGGGCATAGTTCTTTAAAAAATAAAAAATAAAAATGTAAAAAAAAACCAAACCCACACAATAGAAACTTTACAGTTAACATTTAACTTTGTAAATATGGTGTGTAATAAACTTAGTAAAATCTGGGTTAAAATATTGCTTTATCTTATTTTTTATAGTTAAGCATCAGTACCTGAGTTTTCTTAGTCTTTAAGATGAGCATACTGTAACTGTGATTTTAGACACAGTCGTAATTATCCGAGAAGGCTTTTCACTTGTACACAAAATACTGAAAAACAAACAAAACAAAGGGAATTAACCTTAGAGTGTCTCTCTGTATTAGCTTACACTCTGTGAAATAAGTACTGAGCAAAGGAAGCTCCCACAGAAGGACTCTTGTTACGTAATTGTAGGGATACACAATTAAGTCCGTATTGCCCAGAGAAAGGACGACAATAATGTTACAATCAGATTCTCTAGAGCTGAAAACTGCTCCTTTTCCTTTCTTTTCTGTTTTTACAAAAACAAACAAAAAAGAAACAAACAAACAAAAAGAAACCAACAAAAAAGAAACTAAAATTGCACTTGTTCTTGTGGCCTTCTTCACTTTTAAGATTGTCTGCCCACCCTCGATTTTCCATCCGTCATTTCTGCAGAAAGCATTTTCGTTGTCAATCTTGTATCAAAACAGAGGGTTCTCCTTTTCCCCCGACATTTGTGAGAATCTAAAGCAGCAACACGGTCCCCATGAAAACTTGCTATTTAATTGTCCCAGTTCTTGTTGAGTGCTGCTGTGAAAAGTGACACACTTCAGCCATAGGCCAGTACTTTGAGTTGGTGCGCAAAGCGAAACGACCTCCTTTCCCACGAGGAGCGTGTGCCCCCGTCTGAAATTCCCGGCCAGGCCCCAGCTCCAGGCTCTCTCCGTGTATTGTAGACTGGTGCGTTAATCCGCTCTGGGCTCCAGCGGGGGATTCACGGAGTCTTTATTAAGGTATCACCCCACAAAATACGCAGCGTTGTTGGTCGCACTTCTCTGCTCAGACGTCACCCGTTGCTTTTCCGGAGGTTTGCTTTAGCTCCTGCTCCTGTAAAGATTGCCTTTACGCACTCTGTGCTCCGACAGCCTCTGCTGCCGAGGCGGGGGGGCTTCGTACATGACGAGGGTGTAAGGACGGTGCTCAAAGCCCTGTAAAATTCCTCCCCTACGCCCCCCATTATAGGGACAGAAATATTAGAAAAGCATAATAAGGGGTGGCTTATGTAACAAGCTGCTTTTCTTGGAATTAACGGCAGCTGTTACTCTTCAGAGAAGTATTTGTGCTTAGGAACGTGTTTACATCTGAAACGGTTTTTCTTCTGCTGTAGCTCTCGCTTTCGTTTGGTGCTGGTGGTACTTTAATAAAAAGGCAGCTCTACTGCCAAGTAGTGGCGAGGCTGCTGCTGTCGCCCTTGCGTTAGCGTTGGAACGAAGAGCAGGGTCTCGGGGCTGCCGTCAAATTGGAGCGGTGCTCGTAAATCACTGATCTGTTTTGCTGGCCTATGGATGAAAGGAAGCCATCACGGAGCAGAAAAAGCATGGCTGATAAGAGCCCGTTTTTGTTAATCAAATATTCATTAAAGGAATCTTTCCTCTGCACACATCCCCCCCCTCTTTTGGAGTTCCCCTGATTGGCAACTGTTTGTAGTCTCTCTTTTTCTTTTCTTTTTTCCCCCCAATCCCCAGCTTTGTAAAATTTCAAACAAAATATTCTCTGAACCAATTCCATACGCTGAACGTTGCTAAGCCGAGCAACTTGTTCCTGTTTCCAAAACCAGGAGGGCGCTATGCTCTTTTCCAACATGATGGCAGTCATTTCAGATGATTTATAGAAGTCATTTTTTATTTTTTTGTCATTTGTTGGGAGTTACTAACCACATTGTAAACTTGCCCCCCTTGCTGCATATTTTACATTTCTCTGCTTTACTGAAAATATGAATGAGCTGTCAGTTCTTTGTTTAGAAAGTGTAACCTTGGAAGTGTTAGATGTTTCAATACCTTCAAAGACTTCAAAGTGCCCGTTTTACAATGAAAATTCCACTTGCAGCTGAAAGAGCAGAGAAATTTAAATGGAGCTTTAGCTTCAGCCAGTCTCTGAAATTAACGTGAAGTTTTGCTTCTCTGCTCTTTTCCCACTGTAGGTGGTTTTTTCATTGACAGTCCCTATTGCCAGCCTCTCAGCATCGCACCTTTTATTATTCACTTGGGCCCTCAAGATTTCTTCTCTGACTTCTAGAACCATCAGGTTGTGTGGCTCGAAATGGCATTTTGTACATGTCTTAAAAGCAAGAACAAACGTGGCTCGTTTTGAGGTTTCTCAACTTCAGACATGGAATCTGAGCTTTTTTCCTTTTTTTCTTTTTTTTAAGCGTTTTTCTCACTTCTTGAACTTTGTTCCATTTAATGAAAAGCAATACTTACTCCAAGCCACAGTCCTTTCTTTGGGTACATAGCAATAGATGTGTATATACTCCTGGTTGTTTCTCTACACTAGAAGGGAAAGACTGATGTGTTGGGGCGGGGGGAACCGAGCACCAAAACAAGAAACAAAGTCTGGCGGAGTGCCTGCTTTAAGCAGTGAATCCTACGTTTACTTTCACTATTTAAGCACTTCAGAATTTTAATGCTATGACTGTATTTGCATGTGTCCTATACAGGTTGCTACAAAGACTTACAATGGTCACTCCTGAAGCAGTACTGCTTTGTACCATTGTGCATGTCAGCAGACATGAAATGTAGCAAAAGGGCAGAAGAAACAATAGAATATATATTTTTTTCCAAAAGCTAACTAAGTGATATATTCTCTCTCTCTCTCTGTCTCTTCCCCACATCATTAATATGAGGCACAAAAAGGGTAGGCCTGGACTTTCAGATGGATTGCTTTTGTGTCTCTTAAAGTCATCACCAAATGATAGGAAAACATACTGTTTGGTTCAAAAAATGCTGCTGCTCTAAAGTTACTGAGTTTTTTTTCCTCTTAAATATTTGTATGTTGATATTTTGGGATTGTGAATCAGCAATCAGCAATAACTGAAAGGTGAATGTTTTTTAAATGGTATTGGAACATCTATATGTTACAGCTTAAGACTTTTAAGCAGTTTTCAGCAGGTTAATACCACTTTATTCTCATTCTCTCCGGACCTTCGTAGCCATATGCACTTGTATAAAATAAGCAGAAATGTAGTGACTGTAAGCTGAGATCGTGATATAAAAGGTAAGAGATTTTATTTTCAGCTTAAAGACTATTTTTATTGCTTTTTTTCTAAAAACCTCATATACCTGTGACAATCTTGTATATGGCACGTTTTTATTATGTCTTGTTTAACTGAATGTTTAAACAGGTAATACATAGGTCTGAATTCCAACCTTTGTATTTGTCAAGGCCACTTCAAATACTCCAGTTTCAGTTAAAAAAGAAAATATTACTTGACACTTCTAAGAAATTGTTTGGGTTTATCAACAAGACTGTTCTCTTTCAAGTATGTTTCTCTGGCGTAGCATAAAAAGCTGTGTTGATACTGCTGTGTGTCAGGCACTGCGTTCCCAGCGTACCTGTGGAAAACATTTGGGTAGGTACCAAAGCCATGGCGCTGGCCTGCACTGACAGCCACACCGTGGTTGTAGGTACGTGGAATAAAACTGAAGTGCAGTGTGTGATACCATCGAACTAATAAAGAGAGAAAATATTTCCCTAAGCTATTAAAACTCAGCTCCAAACGAAGATTGAAAGAGTCTGATGATATTACAGTTAAATCTGCAGAGATCAAATTACATGAGGCCAAATTAATTCACGAAGCAGCCAGGTTTGCTTTCCTCTTGTGGGTGCAGTGGGAGGAGAGGAAGGCAGGCAGGCGGTGATTTAACTCTGCATGAATAATTTGCTTAGCTGGGGTTTTCTAAAGCTAGAAATTAGGATACAGCCATCCATAAATAATTCTTTTCAGTTCTGTAGTAAATGTTTTAACAAACATTTTACTTGGATTAAAATGGGTTTGGATTATGACCTATATGGTGCACATGATATGTGTAGTTTTAAAATACTAGGGTTTTTTTAATTTGCCTTTATATAACCTTGCGTTACGCAAAGTTGCATAGTAAAGTACTGCAGAACTGCAGTACTCACAGTACTTGAAGTTGCTGGAAACAACTCTTTTTATATAAAAATAAATGGTTAAAAAAAAAGCAAAAGGGAGGGACTTGATGATGTTGTATTAGCATTTTAGGGTCTCAGTTCAGAGGTGAAAGCATAAGAAACCCTGACTGGTCAGTTTATAATATGTAAAAGAGGAAAACAGTTGGTACGGAATATATAGTTGTGTATCAGGCCCAGAGCTTGTTGTTTTGCATCAAAATATAACGGCAAAAATAAACGGTATTTCATTTCAATATTGAAACATCAAATTCACTAAATAACTGCATGTGTAGGTTATCCGTAACTCAGGATATGTCTGCATAGAATCATAAGCTGATAGAGAAGAAGTAGCTGTTAAATATTGTTAGCTTTGCTACTGGGGGCATGAACCTGGCTTGCAGGTGGCCTGTGTGCTGGCACCTGGGGGAGTGAACTCAAGGAGCTGCAGCGGTGCCTTGCCCATGACAGCACGTGATATCTCATTGCATTTGCAGGTGCCACCGAACGTCCCTCCCGTTCGGTGCTACGCACTTCCATCTGCTGTTATCTTCAAGGTGCAAACCTGGGGCTTGGTCTGGAGCTCACTTAAGATTCAGTTCATTCTTTCAGCCTGTCAGGCTAAGCAGTCCCGATAGCGGAGCAGCAGGCTGCTCTGTTTCCTTCAGGAGACTTATTTTATATGTGTCAAGGCAATGTTAAGGTGCATTATAATGAACTTCTCTGAGTATTCCTTTCCTAGGCTTAACTGATGTCAGTCTGACAAGCGCTGCCCAGTTCAAGGACATAAATAAAATGTCTTCCTGACTCTTACTTGATCTGTTTCTTTGTGGCCTGTACTTGGCAGCTTAATCCATTTGTATTGGTTTCCACCAGAGCTGCTTTGACTGTGAATTTCCACATTTTTGTCATTACCCTTTTAACTCTTACAATCCAAAGCATTCCACTCTTTCTGCCTTGTGTTGATTCTCACTTGGCTGGATCTTCTCTTTCTCACTGAAAAGACACTAAGTTTCTCCAATACATTTTTGTTCCTAGCGCAAGTACTTACGTCTGAAATCTGTCCCCTTGCCTTTGCTGCTCCCCCTCCCAGCAGGAAGGACACCATGAAGTACACCATGTACTTAAGACTCCTAGATCCTGGGTTTTGCAGCCGCTTGGAATGGGTGATAAGACCTAAGGTGCAGGATTGCCTAGGAACTGTCACATTGACAGTGCAACTGGAGCAAAACATCGCCGTGTATTGGAGCATCACGGATGTAGGCTCTTAAGTGCCTAATACATTGGCGTCTGTGCGAGCAGTTAAATTCTAACAGGAGGTTTTAACCGAACTGAAACACCAGGCTGTTATCTGGTGAGTAGTTGGGGTAACACCTGCTAGGTCAGTGTTGCAACAAGCGCTGGTTTTGCTAAGGCAGAACTAGTGCCTTTTCTGTGAGATTCTGGGTCTGGTTTGCAGCTGCTGAGCTCTGGATTTGTGGATATACCCAACCTCCGAATACGTAAACCTGGTTCCATGCGCTTTGTGCAGCTGCTAGTATTGTTGCCTGTTTTGTAGCACCTTTTCAGTGAAGCAGAAATGTTATTTTATGGTTTGAATTTCTGGCTCATTATGAAGAAGTTCCTTGCGGTTAGTACATATATAAATAGGACACCAGGGAAAGTCTGTGCCGTACACAGCCCACCTTAACTCTCGTTTTAGCTAACCAGATGATAGTGTGTATTTTGAGAGATGGTGTCTGGCACTTAAAGGATTAGAAGGCAGAGCTTTACAGTGACGAATTGACCTGGTTTATCTGTACTGGAGGTGGATGGCATTACCAGTGACTTTGGAAGAACAACTGTGAGTTTCGGTGGTCTGCTCCGTTAACACGGAGGAAGTGAGGCTGTTCAGAACAGGGATAAGATACAGACTGTTCCAGTGTTACAACAGCAGCTGTTTGCCTTTAGCCACTCTTGCATACAAACCCATAGTCAGGTACTTGCTGTCCCTTTCCACCAGTTTGGATTTCAAGGGACCCCATGAGGGAAAATGTACATCAAACCAGCCTGTGGTGTTGTCCGACTGGTGCCTGAAGTGCCCGTGCGGGACAGCGGCTCTCTGCGGCCCATCTCCCTTCAGAGGATTCAATCCCAGTTGGTTTACACCAATCCTACAACTGTGTGGTAAGAGCAGCATGGATACGACCTTGCTAGGAGGTCATACGTTCTGGAAGCAATGTTTTCCCTTGTTTTGAAATAGGTGAAAGCTAGACAGAAGTATTTTATAGGAATTTGTCAGCCCCTGACTTCAGGAGCCACCTGGTGTTATCATCCATATGATACAATCAGCTGGTGTCTCCTCTCCAACATACACAGCTCTGCAAGGAGTTGGCACCTCCGTTTCACCAGCTGCAGTGGTCAAAGAACTGAAGTTTTAAACAGCAGTCTTCCCAGATGGAAACCCTTCAGTACTGTGTACTGCTAACCGTACTTCAGCGTTTCCCTTCCCGCTGGGTGAGTGGCAGCTGGAATGCTTACCATTTTCCCAGATACACAACTGTGAATTTTGAAGAAATAAGGTATTTAATAAAGCAGGGCTTCAATCCTTCTTTGCCAGCCATATGAGATTTCTCCAGGCATGTTTTATCTAGGGAAGGTTTTAAGGCAACCAGGAGTTTGGAGGGCTTGGCTAGCTGAGAGGGTAGCACATGACGCCTTCTGCCACCATGTCTCTCAGCCAGCGCTTGCTGTCTTCCTCCAGCACACGTTCAGGAGTTGGAACGTGGTGACCTTATTCCTGGGCCTTGTGCCACTTGGATGGGGGGAGGCCAGCCTATGCTTCTGAAGGGAATGTGTAACATGCGGCCTCTGTTGCCCTAGCAATTTCTGCTGGACACAGTGCACAATCCAGCCCTCACAAAGGCAATTTGGTGCCTGGGTAGGTGGTTCCTAATCGGTCTAATTTGCTGTCCTGTAGCCAAGGTGAGTTAATTAGATGATTCAGCAATTGTCATGGCTCTCACTTAATGTGCTGTAAACCTGCTGCTGTGACTTTCACTGCAGTTAAATACCTTTGCTTCTGTGAATTCTGTCCTTCCCTGCCTTTTCTGATCACCTCCTAGCATCTCAGTAAATAACCGAATCTCTTAAATTAGGGGAATCATTACATAAAAGTTTCTAGATTCTTAGAAACTTTTAATCAGTCTGTGAAAAGCTTTAAAGAAACAAGTTCTACAAATATTTCAACTTATTCATGTGCCAAGGGACTATTTCTGCTCATTTCCAAAGATCTGTGCAAACTACTCTGGTAGCTCTGATCTCTGGAGACTAGGAGTCTGTCTTTGAGAACACTTGCCTTCTGGTAGGAGAAAAGATTTAAAGTGTGTCTTGCTCAATAAAAGACTCTGCCCTCTAGCCACTTAAAGAACTTAATTGGGGAAAAGTGCACACATCTAAAATTATTTCAGGCTTTTTGCTTTCATTAACTATTGAGAAAATGTCCCTGACCACAAGTCCCTCGTGTTATTAGGAAGTAGAAAATGAAGGAAGAGTGGCATGAAGATTTTTCAAGTGGTCTAGGAGAAAAATCTCCTGTTTGTTGGCTGTTCAACCATGGGACGTCAACCTCTTGGCACTTCTAAAACTCCAAGATAGCAATAAACATGAGCAGCTTTACCGTACCGCCCCTGTTCCAGTCCCAGCAGTGTCCTTGGTGAGTGAGCCTGGCTGTCCCCGTCTTTTCAGTCACTGAGCCCCTGAAAGAAAGAGTGTCCCCTGTTTCGTTTGTAATTCTGCATCTGTACTTCTGAGAGCCTGTAGATGATCACAGTCTAGAGGTGGATCCCTGAGCATCCCTCCAGAACTGTATAAAGAAGAGCAAGCAGACAGTACAGTATTTCAGTCTTCACTTTGACAAAGTTGCAAGTTTCCCTCTGCCTTTCTCTGTAGGCTGAGATACAAGATACAATCCTTTGGTATTAGAACTTCTTGCCTTCAGCTAAGCTCTCTGTAGACAGTTGTCTGTTACTTAATCAAGGGGAAAATACTTCCCAGCTTCAGATGAGTTCCAAGTCACAGAAGCAGCTTACAAAACCAGCTACTATTTCCGGCAGCTCTGGGAAACGGTACAAGAGCTCAGCTACCGTGGATTCTTCTGGATACACAATGAGATAATGTAAATAGGAAGTTCAGACTGTTGTTCTCAGTCGTGAAGCTGACTAAGGCCTCTCCTCTCTGGCATCAAAAGAATGAAAATGAGCTCTCTGCTGGACACACTGAGGAGCTAAGAACACTGGTACTGTCTTAAAAATCAGTAACTCAGCTTGAATGTTCAGGACACAGGCCCCCCTCAGGCTTCCTGCTGGATAAATCCATTGGAAAATGGGATACTTTATTGACTTGCTTAAAGCAAAGGGATACTGTAATTGCATCCACCATCCATAGTGTATGACACAGCTTGTCTCGCAGCTCATTAGTTTCATTCTTCTGTTTTAGCACATCTAGTTTGCTGAGAATCTGATCCTTACCGTAAAGTGGAAATTCTGTTACAGTCATTTTAGAGCGATTCACTGGAGAAACTCAGCACTCGAGTCCTATGCCCATAGGTTGTTGCAGCAGTTTTCACTTGCACTTTCCTTTGAACATGAACCACGTAAGCTAGTAATCAAGCATTTGACATTAAGAGAATTGTCATCACAAAGCTGTTTGATTTCTTAGCCCCAGAGGTTATGTCTCCTTAGCTTTATTTGTGTCATCTAAATCCATGCCTACTTATGTCCAGGATTTCTAGTGCTCCTGAATCATCTTCCTTTTTCCCGTTCTGCTTATAGAAAGGGGACTGATTCAGTTGTTTGTTTGTAACTGATGTTAAGGGAATACAAAAGCATGAGTAGGACACATGTGCCTGTTCCTCTAGTCTGGGGTCTTCCAGGAGAAAGGGTGCTGTTTCTGCCAGGCCTGTCTGATACTGTGTAGGCCATGCAATCCCTTACTGAAAGTACCTGCCTGAGTTTGTAAGAGAAAAGCTCATCATAGTGTAAGATTTCAATTCAGTAAAGTGTTTTTTTTCTCCCAGTTCCTGTGGCTGCATGAAACATTCAGACCACGTTTACCTTGACACTTAAGAGGAGTTGAATGTCCAAAAGCGGTATGTGGAAATGTGCAGTTCCAAAGCAAATATCTTATTTTGGATGTTGGTTTATCTTGTATTTGGTGCCTTAACTCTGTATGATCTAAGCTCATATACACTGTACCACAGGTAGTTTAATAGTTAAGTGTACTTTAAAAGAACCCATGAAGTCAGTTCTGCAGAAACTGTTGCAAAGACTGAAGCCTTCTCAGTGGGAGAGTTCTCTTCCATGTCTAATCAATAATCCATTGATAAACAAGAGTTGTAACAATTTAAAGAGCATATGAAAATTTTAACCACAGATTGAGACTGAATTTATCTGATTTCCAACTTCATGGAGTTGTGGCAATAAATAATTAAAGGTGCAGTCTCTTCTGTGCTGTGTAATAAACAACATCAAAATGTTTTACAGCTAGCCACAAGTACACGTTTGTGAAAACCTCTGGACTGTTATCTCTACTAGAACAAATTACACTGGTTCTCAAAGGCATTAATTGAGTGTAATTGGCTATCCTCATTCACTGGTACAGGGGAGTTGGAATGAGTAAGAGTTGCCATTAATTTTAAATTCCAAAATAGCACATGGACTTCAGCCTCATTCCTGCCTCTTACCTTGATCAAGGAGCTCCAGGTGCCTTATGCTGCTTTGCAGTTTGCGAGGTGTAGCACAGCTTCTACTTGAACACATTTGCTGACTGCATCTGGTCCTGATAGAATGGACTGAGGCGAGAGAGAGAGAGAGAGAAACGAAAAAAAATGAAGCTAGAACAGCCTTCTCCAGTCTGAAAGGTTGATCATCATAGTTCGAAGTTGGAGGGAAAGCTCCACGGCCTTTTTCAAGTCCATTAGTAGAGTCTGTCATGGAACCAGAAAGTTTGTGTCTACTGTGGTAAACCCACAGCCTTAGTATACTAACAGCAGGGGGAGACGGTACTGTTTTTTCCATACTTCGTAAGAAATGAGATAATAGGTTTACGATACCCACAAAGCAGGCTAAAAGCGCCTAGTGATGTTGCTACAGGAGATTAATTTTTTTCTGTTTGATCAACAAGTCCAGGATGGAAGGTTTTCCAGAGGAGGAACGGGAGAAACCCAATGAAGAAAATCTGTTTCCTAATTCAGCCCTATCCAAGATAGGGAAACTGCTCCAGGCAGTGTACATAGCATGCAACTGAACTTTGGGAGGGAAAGGAACAATAGTATTTCCCCTAAAGGAGTACTAGTAACTTATTTCTACAATGCCCACAGTATTCTAGACAACTTGCTTATACACAGAACAGCATGGCACCAAGGGAAAGCAGGCACTGCTGCCACAGCTACACGTTGTAATGCACCTACTGCAGGTCACCACTATTGGTGGAACTAGTTACGACAGAGTAGGTTCATCTTGCCAGAAGAGAATATTTTGACATTCTATCCACTTCTATTTTTTTTAAACTAGAGGGGAGTTAATTATAGCACTCATCTGTTTCGAAGAGAGTAGAGCAGAAGGTAAGTTTTAACTTCATACTTCGAAGATGCTATGAATAAATTGATTAACAGTGTTCCATGGAAACAACCTGACATACTTATTTATTTTCTTTGTGCTCATTTCTGTGTTCTTAGAAAAGCACAAGCTTGTGTAAGCGTAATCAATACAAAGTTACTCAGGGTACTCTGTCAGCAGTGGACACTAACTGCATCTGAAGTCAACAGGCACATATAAATCAAGCTTAATTAAGAGCAACAGAACATCTTGGCAGGTTTTGCTTTACTACTGGCACTGTTACAATCTAATGATCTATGCATATGGAAATGTGTGTATTTCTGCACTCCCAGTAGAACTTGTAGTTCTGTAAGGGCATCCTGTAAACTAACAAAGTCAAATGTAGTCAGTGTAGGAAAGAGTGTTCTTCTTCCATTATTTCCACAAAGAACTGTTAATAAGCAGACGGAAAGTGATACTGCTCAAGCGGAATAATGGTGGGCTGAAGAACAGCACTCAGAACAGTACAGCTTCTGAAAACTTAGTGATTATGTGAATTTAATTACAAAAATTCTGATTTGCTGTACAGATTATTTCCTGTTTTCAGACTAGTATCACTGCTTCCCTGCTCAAAATAGGATAAAGTCAAGTGTAGTTTTCTGACAACATTTATTGCATGGAAATACACATCAACTGGAAGAAAAGGGAGGCTGTACTGCAGAGAGCATACTTAACTACAGAGCCATTCTCTGGGCAATGCTGCATCATTTAAGAGTGGGTAAATACGCCTTCAGGGACAACACTACACAGAACAGGTGTTTATAAAAAAAAAAGCCACAGGAAAAAGCCTCAAAGCTTTGTCCAGTCTTACATCTATTCTTCCCTGAAGAAGGGGCAGGTACATTCATGTGCGCTTAGTTGTGCATCAGCCATCACAAAAGTCCTTAAGGACAAATGTTTTAAAGCTAGTCTCCTTTTGGACAGAAAAGGGAGGAAGCTGACTCTGTCTTCCAGTTCCAAAGTGCAGTGTCTTATTTCTGATCCTAACCCTAAGTCAATATTTATTGATCAAACTGACTAAGCTTTTTAGGTCGACAAGCTCTCTACGAAGCAGTTCTGTTCTCTCAAGCCTCTGCAGGGGCCAGCAACTGGTGCTTAACTACTGCTTCCACTCCAGAATGTCACCCGCCCTCCGTCTGCCCCAGAGCCGTTCTGGGACACGTGCGCTTCCAAGAGAGCGGCACTGCTTGGGGGGGGACTGCCGAAAGCGCTGAAGGACTGCAGCAGAGCGAGCCCCGGGGGGCTGGATGCTTTTTTAAAGTCCTGTCCAGTTCTTAGTGACAAAGTTGAGCATGAAACCTGTACTGCCAAATGTACCAGCCCCTTACCGAGAAGCACATCTGTGGGAAGCAGTCTCGGAACTGGAGATTTTGAGGAAAGGCTGGTGTTTTCCAAGCCCAACTCATAAGCTTTTTTTTTTTTTTTTAGATGGTTTAATTTCCACCCACCAAAAATCACCATCTGTCAAATCAATTAAAGCCACTAATGCTACTAATTTGGGCTAAAGCATCCCCCTTGTATAACCCAAAGTACCACCACCCATCCGTCTAAAGATTTCTTAAGGAATGCTCAGGAGGCAGAGCCCTGCTGAGAGTCTGCACGCTGCAGGGCGGACTGGGAACCTGGCAGTGCAGTGTGGTGTTGCTGTTCTAATGACAATTACTTCCACCAGACAAGGACAAAACAGAGGCAGTGCTTTGGGGCAGTGTTTCATGCTCAGCAAGTTTGTAGAGGGAAGGAATGCAATTCTATAAATCACTTGTACTGTATTTCTGTTTCCAGACTTGAATGAATTTCACTTTTCCTTTGTGGGTCAGCATAGTAAGCAGTAAAGAAAAGGTCTATTTTTCTAAATCTCTTTCACCGATAGAGGTCTGACCTGTAGCCAACAGATGGATTTATTTATCCACAGAGGAGAGTGTTTATTTTTACACCAAGATTGGATACGGCATTGAACAAAAAGCAGTATGACCTTTGAACTAGCTAAACCTTAAATACTATGAACAAATTCCACAAATGAGTAGTATGATGGACAGTTCCATCATTCTGAATCTCTCTCTCCAAAGAAGTTACCCAGAATTAAACTTCCAAGTGAAGTACAAGAGATCCTCGTGGTCTAATTCCAGACTACTTTCAAAATATTTAAGATTTCTCCCGATTCGTCATGTGTAGAGAACAATGATGTTTAAACTATTCCTGACTATACTGTAAATAAAGCAACTTCAAATAAAGTAATTCGGCAACAACCCTAGCTATTTATAGCATGCAAAATGTAATCTGAACATTCAAATTGTCTCAATTTGGTAACAGTTGAGTGGGAAGAAAAAGAACTGCACACTGAATTTGAAACGGAGCTGTATCTACTCACGAGCCAAAAAAGCCTGTAAATGTAAAGAAATGGAATGCTCTTTGTACACTAAGTTGCTTCCTCACGCGATGCTGTACCCTGTACACCTGGCTTCATTCGGCTTCTGTGTTGCGGTTTGTACGCCAGCCACTGTTACTAACTGTACACGCCACTTCAATCTGCACTGTAATCTTGGGTCATTCGCCACGGATTGTAACCCAGTGCTACAGACTCCTCTGTATATAACACCGTAACCATGTCCCGTTTGCTCCAGTAGCACACAATAAAGGCTTATCTCTGTAAACAGCAAATACGGCCTTATGACTGGTTTGGGGTATTTTGTTTACCGTGAGGAAACTGGCTTCAAGGTTTTTTGAAGCCTGGGAAGCCAAAGCACAGATGTGCCTTCTACTGCGGCCAGGTAATAGGCTCAGCACGGGCTTCCCGAGGCTGCAGTTTTGGCAGAGATGGCGATTAGCAAAGTTGTGACTCTGAGACGTAAACGTAGAGCGCGTTTATGCTGTAACAAGCAGAGTGCCTTCGTTCACAAAGGTGGCAGCGAACAGAGTACACAGCACTGAAATTGTGCAAGGGCTGCTGCACGCATCCACCTCTGGGGTTGGCCAGTGGAAGCAGTCACAGGACAGCCCAGAGGCGGCTGGGATGAGACTAGCCAGGAGGGTGGGGTTTACTTGAAAATGGACACCGGGCAATTCGTATTTAGCTAATTAGAAGAATGAGATGTCTGTTTTCTTGAAAGATAAATTACACACACAAAGAACAACTAAGGTTCTCTCAAACTTTTTCCTCTCCTGCCCCTCTCATTTCACTGTATTTTCTAAACATTAAATTCCTGTGGTCCCAGTTTGTCCTCCGAGGTCTGAAGCAAATCTGAGCAATTTCTTTGTCCAGAGCCACTGAGGGCAGGAGTTGAGGGCACCATGAGAATTGTGTGGCTGTTGTTTGCCTGAGGCAAACTCATGGTAAGATTTACTGGAATGTACAAGTACGGCCAGTTGCCTGGAGTTACAGAACACAGTTTTACTCTGAGGGAAGACAAGTCATTGTATCATACGCTTTTACCTTTCCTTGGAACTGCTTTTTCTGGACTTTAATTCAGCATTTTAACTCTAAGTGCAGAGGTCGTTAATCAAATTCAGAGCAGATCAACCTCGAGGAAGGATTAAAAACTGTTGGGAGCTGACTAAAGTTGAGATTGCTCTGAATAAAATGCGATGTATGGAACCCCCACACCTTAGCATATATGACAAGTGGAGAGCAAGACTTGGCGTGAGACTTTTGCACTCAGACCAGTGTTGTGCAGCCAGCTGAGCCTGCCGTTGTGTGGCAAACAAGTCAGTTACGCACGTAAGAGCCACCGAGGGACCACTGTACCAAAACCAACTAAACCATGCATCGCTTAAAATGCAGAGCTGCATCAAATATTTAGCAAGTAGCATCCATAAAGAACCGAGCAGTCAGTTAAGAAAACATCATTAACACTTGACTGAAACTGAGGCCAGCTTTACCCTATGTATCAGCATAATACCACACCTATGCACATGCTTACTGTTGGCTGGCTCATTAGGAGGTCATTCAGCCAGCTACCTGAGGATTACCATCTCGGAGGTGCTGAGGCGGCTAACAGCGCTTCAGCAGCAGCCTGGCAATTGCTGGTCAGTGACAGCTAATGGAATCGGCTGGGCCCGCTCCAGGAGCTGGCTGACATTCTGTGGCCTCAAAGGAATGAACCAAGAGGTAGGTAATGCAGCCGTGCATGGGAGAAAAGTAATACAATACTGAGTCTAGACTGATAACGGAGCTTGGCACGTCCCTCTGTCTTCACTGTGATGGCCTGACATCTCCCGCTTAGTTTTATTCCTGTCCAGCTGTACC
Organism: Rhynochetos jubatus; assembly: GCA_027574665.1. Taxonomy (NCBI): domain Eukaryota; kingdom Metazoa; phylum Chordata; class Aves; order Eurypygiformes; family Rhynochetidae; genus Rhynochetos; species Rhynochetos jubatus. The sequence continues at coordinate 1,844,825 of CM050671.1, forward strand.
TCACCTACACTTGCCCAGGCAGTTGCACAGTATCTTGCCTGGGAGAACAGGGAAGCAGCACTTTGTGGCCCCTTGTACTCATTACGGTTATCACCCCCTCCCCCTTCAAACCAACTAACAATACCCGAGTCTGTCTGTTTGTTCTGCGCGTACTGCCATGGCTCTCTCTATCGCCCTGCAGTGAAATCCACAACAGAAAATGCCTTCATTTTCAGGCCCTCCCCAGCATTGCTTGACCACTCTAGCCCATCCCTTGCTGGCACAGTGCTGGAGGGTTCCATACAGAAGGAACCATCTGCTTAACAAGCAGGACACACAGTTTATCTTGCTGCAATCAACAGCACCTTGAAAATGTGTATTTGGTTACAGAAGAAGCAGGAAAAAATTATTTATTGACTGATGTCCACGCCGCTCACAGTTGCAAAGAACTGCTGCATCTATAAACCTGCCCAGAGAATCAGGGAACCAACTCCAGCCCCGCTTTACAATAGACACACAATACCAGACCGTGCAAATTCCACGTCCTACTGCTTCTTCATTTGAGCAGCCTGATTTATCCAGATGGCAGTTCCTTCTCCTCATGAAGAAACAGATCCTGAATGCAAGGTTTTGTAACAGGCATGTGGGACACTGAGGGCTGACAGAAGCTCCTGTTTACTCAAAAGCACGCTTACGGCCTGTGTCCAGCAACCAGTAAACCATCCCCCATGCTGGTCTACTTTGATGCTGCTCTGTTTCAGAAGACTCGCAAAATGGTAAGGAAAAGCAGTTGATGCAGAGTGAGCGTAGAGTTCTACTTTCAAAACAGAAGTAGGGTACCTAACACTATGTTCCCTCAGCTCAGACACCTGCCACGAGGCTGGTAGGCAGCTGATGATTCCAAGTTCCCTTGCAAAAAAAGTCAGAAGGTGCTCATTTCAGCATTTAGGTTTCTGAAAACGGGCATGGCAGTCTGAGCCACAGGACCTGTAATGTGGGTGACAACTGTTAGCTGTCGCTCGGAGGAAAGACTTAAGCGCGGGATCAATTCCTGTCGTTCCACAGAGAGCATATACACAGCCAGATCATGAAACCGCACCCTGGATGTCAGCTGTAGTGTTCCAGATTTCACCCTCAGACTGAAGTCCCACAGAACTACTGCACTGTCCCTCAGTCCATCAAGCACGAGTCTCCCCACTGCCAGAGCAATCCCCATCTGCTGCAGAACTCCCTACTGGTGCTTTACAGACTCGAGCATTACCTGTCCTTGCAGGGCAAGCCTTCCATAGAAGAGAAATTTCTTCACCAGAACTGACCCCTCTGCCAAGCTAGCACAAACTCTTTGTGAACAGCACCCTTCTTTCTGCAAGAACAGAAGTGGCGCCTCACTTAATTGCTCACGACATAATGCTGACTTTGGTTGTTTTCTGCAGGATTGAGTTCCAGCAAGTCAGCTAGAAAGAGGAGTCCTTCTCTTTCCCACTTGCTAAGCTGTAAATTATCCTTCCCTTTGGTCACCCCAGTCCTTGGTACACTCAGAGAAACTGGAGCTGCTAATGCTTTCAGGGCCTTGAATTCATCTTCACTTTAGGCTGTGCATCCCAGCACATTTATTTGTAAAGCCAAAAAAGCCTGTGTGTACTCTTATTACAGTAATACAAAAAGACCCTTTCTTGCTCCAGGCACGAACATGGGGCAAACCCTAAAAAGGCCTTTGCATATCAAAAAAGAGTCACATGCCCTCGAACAAATAACCCTTCCCTCTAGGACCCTTCGCTTAGGTGCTGACACATGCCCAAGACGGGATTTCCTGCTTGCAATAAAGGCAGACTCAGCCCTCCGCTGGTTATCAGTTATTCAAAGGGATTTTTAAAAAAAAAAAAAACTGGGTAACTTCTGCTTACAGCAGAAGCGGGAAGGCTAAAACAGGGTGAGATGACAAACTACAGCTCAGTAAACCAAATCACATTGCCCTGCAAAGCAGTTCCAGACAAACTCCTACATTACTGACGCAGCAGGTCTTGAGGTAGCAGCAGGATATTTGCATGCAGTTGCATTGCATGCATGTGTGCATTGCATGTCCACAAGCACGCGGACAGGGATTCGAGGTCAGTTATCCTGCTTCTAATGAACAATGTGGTTTCGAGAAAGATGCTGTTACGTGTTGAAGACACATAACCTCCTGTGTTTGCAGCCTGGGAACTGCGGAGGTCTGTGGGAGCCTCAGTTTAGGCTGCGACTAAACAAACCTGGACAAAGATGGGACCAAATCCCAGTGACTGAAGGAAGGGTGACAAGAGCCGCCTTCTTTTATTAAAGCAGTTATTAAAACAATCATCTCCCTTATGCTGGTTTAGATAAAAGGCTCAAATGCCCAGAAAGTTAAGCCAAATTGCAAGAAACTGCTCCACAGCGACTTTGAGGGCTCCATTCCTGTGCAGCCTGAGAAGAAAGGTGCTCTTGCAGGGAAGCCCAGAGCCGGTTTGCAAGCCTCAGCCTCAAGTGGCAGACCTCATTCCAGCCCATCTCATCCCACCCTGCCTGGCTGAGGGGTGGGACTGCTCCTACACAACAGCTTTGTACTTGGAGAGGGAAGGTGCAGGAATCAATAAACCGTTCCAGCGATGCCACGGTTACGAAAAAGGATCCGTCCCTCACAGCTCCAGCTGACCTGTACAGGAAGGGCAGTGTCATAGATTCTTTGTCATTATTCCAGTCCTTTGCTCTGTAAATTTGTTCTGCATACAGCTGAGGGTAGGGAACACAGAGCTCCTCACAGGAGGCATCTGTTTGCAGCCTCTGATAGAAGCCCAACAGAACTGCCGCAACCAGGCTGCATGTCCGAGCAGCTATCTCAAGATATTCTATACTCTAATAATCTCTCACCTTCCTTGCTATGTACAAAGGGCACATGGACTATTCAGGGATGTCTGGGACAATGAACTGGCTTGTTTTAATACTGAAACAAAAATTACAAAGCTGAAGCAAAAGCAACACCCTCCTTGCAAAAATAAGAGAATTAAAAACCACAGAGAAACCACCAAGGCCAGACTAGCACATACCCGGATTAGAAAAACGCAGCAGCGTTCATGTGAAAGATGAGGAATAAACTAGATTTGAATACAGTGAATTATTCTGAGAACAAATGAATGAAGACTTGGACAAAATTTAGAACTTCCCAGTTACACCACTCAATACTGGTCTCCTCGCTCTGTCCTAGCCATGGAAATGAGCAGCACCTGGAACTTCTGAAGACGTTAAAGAGCTCAGAGCAGGCTGTTGAGCTGCTGGGGGGTTCTAAAAACAGTCTGTTAGGTACTGCTGAGACTGAAGGCACACAGTTTGCTGCTTGTGTCTGTGCTAGCAGCAGACATCACATCCATAATTCATACAAGTCTGGCACAGGCTTCCATAGCCTCTCTGGCACGCCTGATTTTTCACTGTACCATGCAAAAACCACCTCAGAGAGACACAAAGTAGTCATCTGGTGGAAGCACTATCCCCTCCTTGATAGATGAGGTCTTGTTCCACAAGTGGTTCTCAGTGCTGCAGTCCTACCACACCACAGGCTGGGGAAGAGCTCAGATATATTCACTACTCTGTAAGCAACAAGCCTTCATCCTCCTCCTCTTTCCCATCCACTCACACTGGTGCACCAGTATTAAATTACCATAAAACCACTTCTTGAAACCAGCGTAAGCCTTCAGGGCACAGAACACATTAAGTCACTTCCCTCTTTTCTTGTCAGCCAAGAACTGTGCCAAAACCACAGTGGTTTTCTGTGGTATAAACCCCTTTGCCCACATGATGAAAGACGATAGTGGCACAGCACTCAGTCTCAGCCCAGCAAGTGCTTTAATACCTTTTCTCAGGCACAGAAATGCAATGAAATCTGCACACAGGGAACATAAACTGGCCAGAGAAATTCTAAAACCCCATCCAGAGTCATCCTAGTGTCACTTCCCAAAATTCATTTTTGAATGTGGCTCTAAGGCTACTCTTTACCCTGGATCACAGACAGCTCTATGCATTAACAGATGCTCACAGCAGCGAGTTTAAACACACAGCTTTGATGTATTCATGGTATGCACTAACTGTACACTCGGCAGGGTGAGGTCTTTGGCGCTTTGGCAGCCTGCACGCCTCATCCCTTCTGCACCTTCTGGGGTTGGAGAGCCCAGAGTAGCTGTGATTCCACCTGAAGTGCTGTAAAACCTTCTTAAAAATCATGACTTTTGTCATACAAGCTGTTGGTTAAGGTGAACACCGTAACGAAACAACCCAAACAGCGTGCTCACTTCCATAAAACAACCTGTACTCTGAGTAGTTACCACCTCCAGAGACACGTAAAGAGTTAAGATGCAGACCACCATGATATAGCAAGCAAATAACTCACATCTCATCACTTGAGTAACTCAAGTCACTAAAGCCAATTAAAAATACTTTTACCCTAACATTTTAATTAATGCAAATGTTAGGTTTTTCATATTCTGAAAAAGTTTTCCCTAATACATGATAAATTGTTGCTATAAAGTTTGCTACACCTCATGTCTCAACCGGTATTAGTAAACCAAGAGAGCAAGAGAAAGACTTACCGGTATGCTAAGCCAAGGTCAGGATGTATTAGAAATGCATCCCACAGGTTTACTTCCTACATGCTTCAATTTTACTCCACTTCCTTCTAGCAGATCCTTTTTGTACAAAGGCATAACACAACTTTCCGAACAGACTCACAAGAGAATAACAAGGAATGTTTGTAATGACTCCAGGCATCGCTCAGATGGTAGAACTGGATTTGCTGAAGGAAACGAGGGTTCACACGGAGGTATTAGGACTTGAAGAGTTAATCATTAGAAAAAGAGAAACTTGGCACAGGTTTGAGTATCCTAAGGAAAAAACCCCAAACAGATAAATGAAGAGCACAGGATGAGAAATGCACCTGCAAATGTTTTCTTTCTTTGCTCTTCTCCGACATACACAGAGTTAATATGACATGCCAAGCAGCCCCAATAATACACGTAGTAAGGGTAAGACAGTACAAAGAGAAATATTATCTTGAAATCTGCATCTCTGGCTGGATGCTCTTGGCATCCTGACAGATTCTGTCTTTATTAGTTCACCACTTGAATTACCTAATTGCTGAATTCTATTAAAAGAGATTTTAGCTCCCTGGAAGTATGGAGAACATTTAATTCAACAGTAAAAGTTCATTCAATAAAGATAATTTCCGTTAAGGACCTTGCTATTTAACATTGCTCTTCAGAAGTCTTGCAGGGTTCAGGACTTTCACAGTGCCATCTGGGGTAATTTCATCTATGCCAATTTGGGCCAAACCCCTAATACAATTACTGAATTAAAAATAAAAGCTCCTTCACAAAATTGGTTAGCAAACTGTTTCAGCAGTCCCCGGGAGGAGATCAGATAAACCACACTCTCCTCCCAGGACTTCAGGAGTAGAAGATAGAAAAGTTGCATTCACAATAGTTTTTACCCATATAAATACATTTGTATGCACTGCATGTGTGAACACACAAGCTACAGTCATCTTTCAATCCACATTAGCTACTACACAGAAACAGCTTCATTTTACACACCTACACAAGCACTACCACAGTGATCCTAATATTTACAGGGGTGGATTTCTTTTTTTCCTCATTCAAGCTTTCTGTACTTCCAGCATCAGAATACAACCCACATTCAGCAGCGCCCGCAAGAGGGAGGAGGAAACCATGAACTGCCTCAACGCGCCCAGCGGTTAGCGATTTGATTGGCTTCTTGTTGTGCAGGGTCTCCACGGGGAGAACAGCGCAAGGCAGCCACTCGTCACCTCAGAGATCAAACGGTTCAAGCACACGGCGCTTTAGGAGTTCTCACATCCCATTGCAAAGCTTTCCACGTCAGGAGGCCTCGTTTCACCTCACGGCAAGGCTGGTGCAGGAAAGGAACAAACCTGTCTATGGCTCTGAGGAGCTGGCATAACAGCTACCCCCCAGAACAGCAGGTGCTATGCTACGCAGGAGGAGGGTTTATCACCTTCTCAACCTGAGGGGCCTGTGGTGTTGTCGGCCAAGGGCAGAAGAACAGACAAGGCAATTTAAACCCGGGGCTAATTAAGAGAAAATCTCACGTCTTCTCCACAAAGACCATTAACGTACTACCAAGTTCAGCACAGGTTTCCCCCAAAATGTTGCCAATGATGTCCAGCAATTAACACTTTCTTCTAAACCCCTGCTGCCCCCCCAGCACGTGGAGAGCTCCCGGAGCGCAGCCTGCCGAGGGGACACCCCAGGCGCATGGGGAATGAGGAAACCCAGGCCAAAAGGGGTCAGGAGTGGCTCAGCAGCCCGCACTCAGCCCGTCCTTCCTGCCCAGGCACACCCAGCCTTTCCCCTCACCACCACTCTTCTCCACGGCCCCTTACCCCCAGCGTAGCGCCCACCACTGCAGCACGCTGCCTCCCCGACCACGAGGCTTCAAGCAATCAAGATGGTGCCATGGAGAGGCCACCACAGGTGCCATCATGGCCCGCCTCACGAGCTGCCGTCTCCCATGGGCTGCCCCTGCTGCCAGTCAGTGCGACAGCCTATCAGAGATGGCTCTGGCCCCGCAGGCTCTGCCCCCGCTCCTCAGGCAGGAGGAGGGAGCCATGATTGCCCCTGAGGGGTGCCCCCAGCTTCCCTGGGGCAGGGAGCTGCACCCCGTGGGGTTGTCTGCTCTAGCAGCCATACAAGGATGGGCCTGAGGGATTCGGGGGGCTCCACACAGCCCCTCCTCAGCTAAATCAACCTCAGACAATCGTCCACACATTCAGTCAGCCCAGCTCCATGCCGGTTTGGCAAGAATTTAAACGCGTTACACTCACGTCAGGCAACAAACAGGGTGTCTTAACCGGGGCAGTCCTGCTTTTGAAACAGTCCCTGCTTTCCTGCCATCCCTGTAACCAGACTGCAGCTGTGTGGCCAGATCATCCTGCGGAAAAGCCTTCGGTACGGGACTGCATTCCGCCCCGATTCATTAGCATGCAGGAAACGCAGCAAAATCAAATCCTCGTTCCTCAAAGTCACTGTGGACGTGCAGCAGTAAATGCTGGCAAAATCTTGAAGGTTTCTGTATGCAGGGCCCTTGACTGTCTTTGGTAATAGGGGAGGAATACTACTGCACAATGAAAAAAAGTGGGGGAACGGGAAAAAAAAGGATGAAAATTCAAAATAGAAAGCAGTGCTCACTGTGCCCACGGACGGCATGTTTTCATTAGTTAAGAAGGACCTTCAGTGTAGTCAGTTGGCTTGCACTAGCTTCCTGGCTCAATCGGGGCACCGGGCACGTGGCCGGGGTACGCCACTCGCCCCACAGTGCCACCCCCACTCCCACCGAGGGCTGAAAAACGTCGCCGGATTAAGCTCTTACGTTAGGCACCTCTGTGAAGTGTCTAAAGTTAGGCTGGATGAACGCGAGCCAAGCTGTTGAACAGATGGAGTGAAATCCTCCTCTTGATAACAGGAACTTTATATCACTGCCACGGATAAGAAGGGCAGCTAAAAACAGTCAGGGAGGTAGTTACATAAATTTCGAGGCAGCTTACCAGCAATGCTTAAAGGTACAACTTTCTGGTAGATCTTGAGGATCTACTCCCAGCTGCAGAGCCTGAGCAGCCAAGAAGTTCTGCTACAAAAATGAGATTGTAACCCTAGAGCTAACGCCCTACGAGACCACGGGAACTTGGTGAGGCAGCACAAACACGCAAAGCATTAGGAAGTTGGAGCCTGGAGCACACACGACTTAAAACCCAGGATCAGCAGCGGCGCTTACCTTGGGTTGAGTGCACGCAGCCAGCTGAGAGGCGTATGTGAACCGCAAGGTGACCGACGGCCAGCAAGTAACTAACCACCTTATTAACGCCAAAAGCATTGCCTAAACACTCCTTCCTTTTCATGGCAAGGTACTCGCGCTGATAGCAGCTCTGACTCAATTATTTTTTTTCTTTTTTTTTTAACCTTGTGTATTTGTAGTCTTGAACATCTGCAAAGTCATCTTCCTCACCTTAAAAATTACCTGCTTCCTTGTGTAATCCACGTGCAATCGCACTTCAGAAGATGTGCTTCAGCACAGGAGCCGTTTTTCTTAATTAGCGGTGGATGTTTTAGATGGAGTCAGATGTGAAATACATCGGTAATATCTATTTTTGAGCATCGAAATCCTGCAGGTAGAGATCTAAGATAATCCATAATGACTGGAAACCAACTATAAAATGCTTTGTACCAAATGCCAAGAAGCGATTAGTTTCTCATTATGTGTTCCATGTCCACGCTAAAATGGGGAGTACATGCGGCATGCACATTTGAGGTAATGTTTACTTAGACAGTGGAAGAGATCTGAGCAATACACTTTCCCCTCCCTTTAAGTACTTCATTTTGGGGGAAAGAGGACAGTAACTATCACACTTTTCCCAGTCCTTCAGAGAAGACAAGTGGATGAAGTGCTTTGGGCTTGGGTTGTTTCTTCTTTTTACCTATTTATTTTGGTAAATATTTAGGTACCTTCTATCTACCTTCAAACTTTCTTCAAAAAGTTGCAATTATTGAGGAACTGGAGACCTGAAGTTACCAAGTTGCACCTCTGTGAAAGACAAATCAGCAAGGACCATGTGCAACCTGGCAACGCCATTCTCTTTTAGCAAAGTATGGCTAGAAAAGTGGGGTCTGGTAACAGCCTCCTGGAGCAGGGCTGCTTTCAGTCACTTTTAGTCAGTTTGGTGACAAAAATACATTTTTACTCCTTGTTATCTCTGCAGAGCACACAGCGAGGGGAGCCTGTGCTGCACTGCGACCCAATTAGCGCAGTCATCCAGTCACACAGCTAAACCCAGTGCTCAGCTGCGGCTACAAAATCCTAGGGAAGATGACATGAATGACACTTGACCCCACACAATTTGTTAGTGATGATGATAAGCAGAGCTAGCCTACATTTATTTTGCAGATCCAAGTAGAATTTGGAGGGCCATGGAAAAAAAATGTTCTAAATTGGACACATTTGAGAAATACTGAGTCACAAGCCTCAAGCTGCACAAGGTCACTTTTGCAGTTTCTTTTTTCAAAGCAAACCCTAGATTTTTATTATATAAAGCAGCGTTGGCAACACTAAGAATACGCAGTCTTTTTTAGCAAAGCCCTTTGCAGCATGACTGTAGTTTTCAGTCTCAGAAAAGCTGGAAGATGCTACGGCTTCTACTTGAAGAAGAGAATTCATTTTATATTGCAAAATATTTAATTAATTTCCTGTTAAAATGAAATGAAACAACAAAATAGTTATACAATTTTACTAGTTTATATTTGGATTCATAAAGTATACACACTGCAACTATGCTACCACAATGTCCACGCATCTAATATTGATGGAGTTACAGTATTGGGGTTTTTTTTGGTATTAAACAATAGAGATAATGTATACAGTTAAGGAAAAAAGCTTGGACATAGCATGTTCTATTCCGTAGTTACAGAGTACGTTAGCTAGCATTAGTACAGTAAACAAGAAAAAGGTAGAAATACAAAATAAACCAAATATCTTTATATACAAACCAGTGCCTCTTATTGTTACCAGCTTATACTCAACACTGCACACAAAATTTATCCACTGATGCAATAGATACTTCAGCATAACACAAACCATTATAAATAAAAAAAAAAATTACAAGGTGCAAAACTCCATTCTACAGCTTTCTGGTGAGAACTCAAGACAATCCACTGAATAAGAACTCCAAGCATGTTTAGCACCTATTAGTGCAACTGCATCGAGCGTGAGAAATGACCTACACAGCCTCTGAACATGTTACCGGGGAAGCCAGTTGGACAGCTATAAATGCTCGCAGCTACACTCGCGCAGTGATTTTTGCCTCATATATATCTCAGTTTATTGATTCTTTGTCCCATTCATACCTATGTGCAAAACTAAACCCTGGAAGCTTTCTCAGAGCTTCGCAGAAGGCCTGCTACAGCCGGGTAAAAACAAACAAACGAAACCAAAACAAAGAGACTGACGAAAAACAGACAAAAAGACTCAATTAAATGTCAGACCATCCACATAATTAGTACTTATTAGCAGTCCTGGTGTTGGGGATTTTAACGCTGTTGCTATGTGGATCAAACAGACACAGAAGTGAAACGGAAATTTGCCAAGACTTCTGATTATTCTTGTCTAGCACTTAGACAAGTCTCCCAGCCTCAGGTTGTGAATCTGTTTGGCAGCCCATGCCAAAAAAGCCCAGAGTTGCATAGAATTGATTAGTAACAGAAATAAATGCCAAACACAGAGAGATGGATGCTGCATCTACTAAAACAAAGAGGGGTTGCTCGACAGGAATGCTGAAATCATCCCCATTCATAAAGCAAAACATGTCACCTCCTACTCTCCATATCCTACCTCTGGGGACTGCTTTCTGGCACTGATGTAGTTCTTGCTAAAGTTGTCTTTGTTGTTGCTTGCCTTTTTTTTTTTTTTCCTTTTTTTCCTTTTTTTTCTTTTTTCCTTTTTTTTCTTTTTTTTTTTTACTTAGTTAGTGACACTTTTCCTTTCAAATAAAATATTAAAAAAGGTTATAACTGTAAAAAAACCTATCATATGTAAACTTAACAATTAGGGTTTGGTAAGTTCTCGTACCTAGTCTGTGAAAAGCCTCCAGCCAGACCGCAGAATGGAGTGTTTCTCTGAAGAGCTTCAATCTAGCTACATCACCTGTTAAATATCAGTAGTATGAAGATCCCATGTCTAGCAATAAAACCTTTCGTGTGTTTCCATCCTCTTTATCACTGATCTATAGAAATCCTGACATGCTGTGTTTCTATTTTATTTACATTCTGGTCCTCTCATGTCACAGAATTAAACATCTGGCCAAGGAAGGCAACAAAAGGTGTTGTGTTAAGAAGGTGTGTTTGACAGAACTGCTTTTCAACAAGTCTCTTTTCCTTGGACTCCAGTCACTGTTTTTATAGAGCTTATTGTTCTGTTGAACCATGTTTTCTTTGCAGCTTGTACTTCATTTAACGCCAGACCCAAATGGTGCTCCAAATCCTGCAAACGGAAGAGTAATTTCATTAACTTGTTACATATTCACAGCACAAGGTTGTATGAGTTAAACTCAGAAGGCTCTAGGACATCTACAATCTCTTGGCCACTTTAGAAGTTAAACAAGTCTTACATAAATTAAAAGCAGCACAACAAGATGATGAAGGAAAATAAAAAGGCAGCTTTGAAAAGCAAAACAAGACTTGTGTCATTGCCCCTAGTGAAAACGCAGAGCTTGCTTCACTACGTCCAAACCCTTTAGTTCTTCCCCATCTGAGAAGCAGCTATTCCCACAGGAAGCGGACTTTCTACAAACGGACTTTCGCGTTTCTGTGAACTGACATACCAGGTTTAGGCTCAAAGAACAATGTTGTCATATTTTACAGAAATACCTCAAATACCCGGAGCGCTTTCCAATCGTGTTTGAAGAAACACGTCTAACATTTGTCACGTTACGTCTTCGTTTAACACTGATTGCGGGATAACGAAACGCATGATTCAGTACGCTGTCGGAGCTTGGATTGCTTCCAAGAAGTTGCAGCAGAGCAGCCAGCAAGCGCTGCACTGCAGCCAGACAGATGTCTGGAAGCTGCAGTGGCTGGTCAGTACCGTTCATGCAATTTCAATTACTTTGTCTGCATACCCTAAGTTTCAGCCCCCATGCTGGTTTAAATAACCCATGCAGGAAATACCAGGTTACAGTTTCTACCAACAGGATCTGTTCCAATCCTTCTCCAACACTCACGTTTTTCTAGGAGTGCAGCCATACCATACAGACTGCAAAACGAACCTTCAAAGCATTACCTGTATTTTACATTCCGCCTCCACAAGCTGCAACTTGGTCTGGGCCAGCTCAAGCTCCATTTCCCTCAGCTGGTTTTTCAGCGTTTCCTTCTCCTCATCTGTGTCCTCATCTGAACCGTCCTTGGTGGAACTAGCAACCTTCACACGGCCTTCTTTATTGAAGAACTCCCGGCAGTGCTCACAGTCATCCACCTTTTGCTAAAGTAAACACCTGACTGTGAATGCTTGCACTGAAGTGCTGGCGATATGATCAAAGCCTTTCCCTGCCTCTGCTCTGGAAGAGCAGCACAACACAAGAGGGACCACTAACAACTCGCAGGCTCAGGAACATTTGGGGATGCACAGCTAAGCAGGAACCCCAGTCACCCCAAGATTTACGGGCTCTGGAAGCACTGCCGTATTTATGGTTAAACTGCACTGCTGCACTAATGGGCTCTGTACAGCCTGCGTGCTACTTTATGGTAAAAGACAGTCAGAGAAATCTCCTCCAGGAAAAAAAAAGACCCCTCAAAAAATTAACAGTTATTACTGCCCAGCATCAACCTTCGTGTGTAACCAGTACAGTGTGGGAGAGAGCTGGCAGGTAGTCCAAGGTCTCCCTTACGATCTTCTTTCCAAAGCTGTAAGTCATTAAGGAACCCCATTTCAGCCACCATTTTAGCAATTAAATAAATTGTGTGCTTTCTGTTATTTTGCCAAGAGATTTAAACACTGCAGACCGTGGATTTATCTGGTCTCTTACCCGTATTTTCTCAATTTCAGCTTTATTTGCTGTTTGTTGCTTTTCCAGTCGCTCACTCAGCTGGGAACAAATCTGACAAGCAAAATCATGTTACCAGACCATTTATAAATGCATATTTCCTCCCAAATGAATGCTAAAGCACAAATAAATACTACAGCAATATCAACAGGGATAGTCTGAGGGCTCTGAGAAAGCCAGGGAAACCAGGACGCTGCATTTAGTTGTCTCATTGCACATACATATTCTTCTATGGTGCAGTTTCACCGTAAGTTTGACCACAGTTTGACCCTGCTAAAGGAGCCAGAAAAGGTCAGGAACAGCATGGCTCTTTTTGTTGCCTTTGGGATGAAAGAACCAGGCAAGACAGCCAGAGCAGTACAAACCCAGTTTGTTCCCTGAGACCTGTGTGATGCAGACTTCACCTTCGTGTTTTGAAGGTTATGGGCCCATTAAAAGGATCCATGAATTTGTTCCCTTGATACTTTATGCTCAGGAGCTTGAATTCCCAAACAAAATCTTTGAAAGGAAAAAGCCATCTTTTTTATTTCTGAAGTGCAGTTACCATGTGGCTGAAGAAGGGAAGCTAGAAAAGAATGTTTTGGTTTGGAAGGAGGTGAAGCTTTGATATACAACAGCCCAAGTAAACAGTGTGAGGCTGTAACCGTCATCACCTACAAATACCTGCAGCAGGGGCAAACAGAACTGACCCAGCCTCAGGATCTCAGCAAAAGGAAATACAAAACCAACCACCAGCTTCCCATTTAGAACAGCCAGAAGGTCTCCTCAAATGCATGGCACAGATCACACTTACTTCCAGAAATCTCCTCTAAAATACCTGAGAAAGTCTTGTAATTTAGTAGCAAACCACATCATCATGAAGCTGTACTTACCTGTTTGTAGTCACCAATAATAGAGCTGTTCTTTTTGATCTCTGACTCTGCCTTATCTAGTTCCCTGCGACACATTTCCTTCAGCTGTTGAAAAAAAAAAATAAAGGGTTTATATATTTGTACAGCCTGAAAAACACCCGGGTGGTATTTCCCCCTTCACCCCACAGCCTTCACACAGCCCTATACCCTACAGCAGGGAACAATGGTGTGGGGCTCAGCTCCGTGCAGACGAGGAGAAGCTGGACTTGGGTGGCCACTGTTGTTAGAAAAACTGACCACCTAAGAGAAGAAAGTATTTAAAAAAAAGTGCTGGCAGCTGAAGTCCTACACTGCCCCTCTGTGCATGTGCCTTTGGGATTTCAGCTTAAAAGATCACTGCCCCATGAACCACCTGGCAGGAAAGTGAAAAATTCTGCTTTGCTGATGCCCTTTACACTACAGACGAGGGACAAACATGACTTAGAACAGTAAGCCCTTCCCACATTTGTCACTTTTAGGGTGTTTTTAAATTGCTGTTCTGCACAGAAATGGGAAAATGACAGAAAAGGCCCTAACCTGAGCTGATTCTTCTTCTAGGCGCCTCTTTTCTTCTTCTGCATCAATCAACTTCTGTTTGGTCATTAGCAGTTCCTTATTCAGAGCATCTGCCTTTTCCTCCGCCTGAAACACAAAGAGTGGAGCACAGCACTGAAGAGAGAGAGGCTTTCTTGCTGTGCCAGTGCTGCTAGGCAGCCGTGGGCACAGCCAAGATAGCAGTCTTTTCATTCTTATTCACATGGGTTTGTTCATTGTTATTAATAAAAATAAAACTTTATTGTAAAAAACATTTTCCCAAAAGCTACCGTCTGCAACGGCAGAGCAGCAGCAAATCAAAGTTCACCAACAACCACGCTCCCTCACTCCAAAACTCTTCCGTTGATTCAGTGACCAGTCTTAGCAAAGCTGGAGTAGGGACTGCTCCAGAGAAATCCAGTAACAGAAATAAGTTTTGGTTTCTCATCCAGATCAGCAGTCGAGCAATGCGTTTTGAAGAGACCAAACGGCACAGAACAGCTCGCAATGTGCAAAATCGGTAAGGCGATAACCAGCCTAAACCTAAGCTCAATCTGCAAACATTTGACCTTGCAGTGAAAATAGAATTAATGAAAAATGCCTCCAGAACATTAAAATAACCTCCCAGAACTCTATGACACCCACCAATGGAAGCGATACCATCTTTATTATGACACCCAGAAAACACTGCCAGAAGCAAACAGCAGTCAGGCCCCTTTCTCCTTTCCTCCTTAAGGAGATGTCCAACCAGAAACCATACGATCCTCCTTCACTGCAGTTTAAGAATAAAGATGTATCACTGAAAAATGTCAGGCTCTTTATAAACCACTAAAAACTCTCCCTGCAAAGTTAAGACACCTTTTCCTGCCTTACAGACAGCAACACATCACTTCCAATAGCTGTATGAATTCTACGTAAAAATAGATCAATAACTCAACTGATATATAAAGCCTTCAGAAAGTACCTGTACCAATTCCCTTCAAAGGAAGAAAATCAAAAAGTGAATTTTAGTCCCTTAAAGTCCTGCTGATCCTTTAAAACAGATGGCAAAGAGAACATCTTTTCATTATACATGGGGTTTAAGCTGTTTAACGTTAAAGAAAACTGGAATGTGGGAGTCCAGCAACAGCAGAAAAATGAAGCCTATTTTCTGGTCTAGTGCAAAGGCTATTAAGGAAATTCTTGTCTTTCCAAATGCTTTGCTTTGATCCTTTAGGCTGCAAGATCTCAGACATGCCATGAGGGTATTAGAAAAGGTGTGTTAAACAATGTCCTTTGGTACTTTTCTTTCAGGACACCTAGCTAGTAGAATGAAACTTAGCATTTCAGGACCCAATTAGAAGAATTAATCAGGGTCCTAAAGTAGGATCAAACCTACCTATCTCCTCCTGAGGGATAACCCAAATACTGCCAACATCATTACCATCTTTGAAGGTGCGACTCATATACCCAATGAGGTATTTCAAAGATTTTGCTTAATTTTGTCCCTCTCTCAGCTCTGTTTAAACGAATCCATGTAAAAGCGTTAACTCTGTCTCGTACAGGCTCAAGCAGCCACAAACAACAGCTAACAGCTGATATAAAAAGCTTCTCCGGTACATTTTTTGCTGAAGTCCAGCCCCTGAGTGCAACCACTGGGCAGCCTGCACAGCCTTCTCCGAGCTGACCTTAATAAAGGGGAAAAGCACAGGCAGCAGGAAGAGAATATACCAATGGGGTGTGAAAACCCAGCTTCTAGAGCATACCTCTACAATTCACCGATTTTAACACTAAAGAGCAGTAGATGGAATAAACCCGGAGTCCTAAACCAAACCTTACGAAGAGCAACATCCACCCGTTTGCATCAACATTTACAGGAGTATTTTTCCAACGGCAAGGTTCCTGGAGACCGTGGGAAACCTCAGACTGGTGAAGCAGATAAGCTGAAACATTTTAAAGCCTGTCAGCTCCTGCACTGTACGATTCCAAAAAGTAATTTTCCTTTGAGATTTCAGAAATGCATTTATCTTGGTACAGAACAAGAATGGCAAAACACAAGCACTTGAACTCTTCCCCTCATCTCCCTCAGCAGAGTCTAAATGCGTTCTGGCCTGCCACGTGCACTGCACAGCACCTTTCTGTCTCTGCATGTCCTGTAAAGAACTTCCCACATATCCTAATAAAATCTCCCAAACATGGCTATGTAAAACAGGGAATGGGACAGCAAGCTTAAAGAAATCCTGTAACACAAAGCAAACCTGAAGTTTCCTCCTGAGAGCTCTACCGACATGGGAAACAACCCCGAATGACGAGTTCTCGTGGGCAGATTTCAACAAGCCAAACGGAAACCACAGCAACATTTTCATGTTGCCGAAGGTACCTGAGAATCCTCTGAGAGCCAGACGGACTCAGGCTTTCAAGTTTATTAGGCACTTTGCAAAAGCCTGTCTGCTACGCAATCTTACTCAGAACACCACCAGCTGAAGGAAAGCAGAATACAGCATCCACGTTGTTATCTCTGTGACAATCTCAAGACTTGACTTAGCTCCTGCCAGACTTTCTTTCGATATACCTAGAGAAGAAAGCAACTCCTCGAGTACAGGCTCAGAGCCTCTCCTCTCTTGCTAATTACTCTGAATTACTCTTCAGTCACCAGTCCTGTTTCCCATGGACCTTGGACACAGGCCTCTATCACCAGTCTGCAGTAAGGACACGGAGGAGAGAATCCTGTCCCACCCAAAAAAACCCACTCTGTAACACCTCTCCAGTGAGAGGAGTAATGAGGAATTGTCTCCCCTAGACAGCCCAAAGCCACGTCTTACGTTGTCTAAATCTTTCCGCAGAGCAATCTTGCTGGTCACCAGTTCGTGTGCAAGATCGTCATTTTCTTGCTCGAGCCTCATGTTTGCTTCCTGCAGGCGCCGGTTCTCACGCTGCGGGAAACAAAGCAAAAGAAATCAAGAAAAAGGTCTTCCCAGGTGTTTGTAAAACACAATGTCTCCTGTGCCTGAGCACAAATGCCCACCTTATATCTTACGTACGCAAAGAGAACCCTACCCGCATGCAATTCAACGAGGACAAAGCTAGCTAGCTGTATTCACAGATAAGAAATATTAGCCACGAGAAGAAACCATGTATAAATAACTCTGCTCAGCGACTACTTGTTGAGCCACAGAAACTATTTTGAAGAATGCAATAGTAGGGGTGTCATTCTGTCAATGCCTTGCCAGGAGGTTCCTACAAGTACTGATTTTCTTGGCTCAAAATGGAATTTGCATGCTGGCAAGAGGCGAGGGAAGAGGATCCTGGGAAAACCACTCTATTTTCTCCTGTTACAACTCCCAGCACACAGACAGATACTGAAGAAAGTTTGCCTAAAACTCTTCATCTTAAAACACAGATTTACGTGTATATATGTGTGTTTTAACATGTTGCATATAGAGACACAGGATTTTAATATGAAATTTGTTCTTATATTTATTTGATAGATAAAGTATTTATAAAACTACGTACTTACCCCACCATACATCATTTAAAATTAGGGAGAAGAGTGGAGGCAGGATTATAATCAATGGAAGGCAGAGTTAGAATCAATTAGGCCTTTTTTTTTTTCTGTTCCTGGCTTCTGGTGCAATCAGCCTGTTACACAAGTGCTCTAGTGGGCTCTTGTGAAGCAGTTGTGTAAGCCCACGTATGAACTCAAACTACTCCTTTTTCTCGTTATGAAGGTGGGCTCACAACCACCCATCCCGATTAATACTGCCCATACTGAGGGACTCACTTCGTGTTCAGGTAGCCGATTCCCCTGCCGTATCCAAACTGCTCTCAAACCAAAAACTGCTCAAAGAAAGACTCCAAGCAGGAACTCCCTGCAGGTCCCATGTGTTAAATCAGACTGTGCGGGGCCAGCGTTACCTCAAATCTTTCGATAGGATCCTCCTGTTGAGCTTGCTGCTCTCTCATGGTATGATATTCCTTCTCATATTTCTTCAGCTTCTTCTGGCTAATCTAAATTAAAGCAGCCCGTTAGTTCCTGCCCGGAACATCAATAAAAGAACACAATTCACACAGGGTTCTGGTACAACCTTTAGGCAACTCCTGCCCTCCACAAAACACAGCTAACATTTTCACTCAATTTCAAGTATCAAACCATTAGACATGGTCAAAAATTCTATTCCACTCAATATGACGACAGAAGAATCCCTTCCTCTTCTCCTTTTGTGGAAGATACAAAAGTTTTTGAAAGGCATCCACTGGAGCATCCTACCTGAGCTCTCCTTGGCGCTGTGCAGCTATCTGGTGCTCCAGATACCACAGTCGCTGAGCAGAACAGACTGAGCCTCAAAACCCAAAAGATGTGCTTGATTTTTGAACTAGATGATGCTGAGGTTTCTTCAGCTGCTTTTTTAGCTGGACCATTTATTATCATGCAGAAGTATTTGGTTTACTTTACATGAGACTGCAAATGCTGAAAGGGCAAGCGCAGGCTCAGCTGACATTTCTGCTCGTGTCACTCAAGCTGAGCAGAAAACAGCCCAGTCGCAGGGCTGCCTAGGTGTCTCGGCAAGCAGCAGCAACTCAGAAGCACGTACCCCTGTCCCCTGCCGTTCTGGGATCCAGAAAGCTGAAATTCTGTCCTCAGCTCTGACAGACACACAACACCAGGAAAGTGACTCTCTCCGGGTCCCAGTTCCCTCTTTTGTGAGGAGGGAGAGGAAGGTGGTGTGGAATTCAATAGCCTGAGCTGAGTGTTCGAGTCCGCAAGGACACAGAACACCAGAGAACCTGCCACAGATCCTGACCAGCATCTTTCCCGGTGTCAGCTGTGCCATATGCTACGATGGTTTCACCACACCGACCGTGCCAAGACCACCGTGAGCAGCTCACGTACAAGTTCGTGTGCACCTAAATGACAGCTCTAGTGTGAAAAGGTGCTGTGAAACCTTTACTAGTGTTTCAGTAAACCAAATAAATGGAAAAGTGATGGCTATGTTTTCCTCTTTAAAAAAGCCTTGTCTGAGAAACATGTTAAACGAATTTTACATGCAGAAGTGACAGGCAGAAAGGGAAACGTGTTTAGTTTCTCCTATCTTTGGCTGAATCATTAGTGAATTTGGCTGGGAACCAGCAGCCTCAGGTGAGCTGCACAATAGTGGTGGCCAGGCTCCCTCTAGTGAGAGCGGCACAGAAACCCCGCACCGCACTGCAGCGGACTGTGTTCTGGGAGATGTCAGCCCGTTTGACTGGGGGCAGCCCAGCCACATCACAACTGCACAAGTGATCCTTACTCAGCACTCCAGACAAACACGCAGAGGGTAACCCTTCCCTGACAACGAAGCCAGTAACTTCCGTAGATTATCTCACTGCTCTGCCCCCGGTGAAACACTGCCCAAATCACTGGGTTTCATACACCGAATCTCAAGCGACGTGAAGGTTATTAAATCTTGAGAAACGAGGCGTCCAGCCACACGAGAGAGAAGGCAGGCAGGCACACCACTGTATTGTCATCTTCTACTTTTCTGAGTACATTAAACCAGTTTTGCCTCTTGATACCAATAATAAGGTGATGCTGAGATTTGCTATCGTCACTGATTCTGGCCGTCGGAGCCCGAGAAGGACCTGTGCCCTGGGGCAGTCAGCAAGGCTTTGGGGTTTTCCTGGCAGTGATGACAGCAGCAATGGGCACTGAAGTGCCAGCACCGTTTCCCAGGGGCACAGGAGGCAGCAGTCACTCTGTTAACATTTGACTGCAACACTGAGTGACTTTAAATAATCCAGCGTTGTCTCGAGCCGATCACTTACTGACCTCCTTTCCAGAGTGCTGTTGTAATCACAATGCCTTAGCCAGGCTACTTCTCCTGCCCTATAAATGATTTATGTTGACATCAGGCCCTTTTCTGCTCAAAACCACCTCCAGATACAGAGCTGGTGATTTCTGCTGACAGCAAAGGGCTCACATTTTAGGCCAAAGAAAGCGCACACTCCCATCCGGGGCAACACACGTGGATGTGACACAGAAGAGGTCAGCGTCCGTGCAGAGCCCAGTAGCGCAGCCTGTACTTTCTCCACACCCTCCCATCCAATCCCCCCAAAACCACGCAGCGCTCCAGGCGGCAGCGGCCACGCTTGCCGTGTACGGCTCAGAGAAGCCTGTTTGCTTTAGCTGCTTCGCAGGGCACTGGGAACGCAGGGCCGCTTGGCAGAGCGGGAAGAGGAGCACGTGGTTGGTTGGAAACACGAAAGGCAAACGCACTCGTCACACGTGATCTCACCCAGATGCACGTGCAACGCCTAACGTGTGGCTAACGTGAAACGCTTGGAGAGCTAAACCAGCTGACTTTATTCTTGATTATTCCGTAATCCCGACTCCAGATTCATGTAAGATATGCATGATCTCTGCAGAATACTGTTACACGAACTGCGACACTCCCGGAGAACGTGCTGCCTTGAACATTAACGCACTAGGGAAGCTGTGTACCTGGCAGTGATGCCACAAAGAATTCCTCTGGGGAATTTTAAGGAAAAAGGATACTTTGAACCAGACCAGTGTATTTGGCTAAAAATTAATGTACATGACACTGTAAAGAAAGAATCACAGCTTCCTTAAAATACACTAAATAACTGGTCAAAGTTCCATTCAATCTTTACAGCTATAGAGAGGAATCAAAGATTTCCTAACTGTAACTTTTTTTGGGGGAAATTTCCCTTTAAGGGCTTATCCCAAAGTGCCCATGTAAAGCTTCAGTTACAACATTTACTGATTAGAAAATCAATTGACTTTCAGCTGGGAGGTAACGCAATCTTTGCTATATATAACTGAAGTCTTAATGTCAAAGGCTAGAACTTTCATTTCATGTAGCTACATTTAAGAAATAGGACTTTGTGGGCAAATGTAATTAAAGAAAACAACACAATCAAGCAAAACCCACCTCCAATGTTGAAACATACAGGAGAGCTCACAGAGTGCCCTGAATAAATTCTAGTGAGAACAGGAATGACTGAGCTTAGTTCATTTATGGGACAGCATCTCTCCAGCCCATGGTACACACTGAGGTCTAGTTCCTGTGGTTTTATTCTGTTCAAAAGAGGGTTCCTTTAAGGAGCAGATGACATTTTACTTTGATAGATGTTTCTTGTTTGGACAAGGGAGGTGCAAAGCTACAGGAGACAGAAGCTGTACCCATTAGCGATACGCCTGCATCGCCCCATCTTTACCTTCATATTACAGGCTAATTCCATCAGCTTTTTTGCATTTTCTTCTGAACGGTATCTCTTGGGCAGCTGTACACGGAAGAATTTTAAAGCCCCTTCAAAGTCAGTCAGTAACAAATCATCCTTTGTGGTCTAGAGACAAGGAAAGAAAAACCAGTTACTGCAGAGCAGATTTCGTACAACTACTGAATTCCCAGAGACAATAAAGCAACAACAGTTTTGTAAAGCTCCAAGAACATAACTACTTTTTAACCTCCTGCAAACAGAGTTTGTTTCTATTTCTGCAAGCTTCTCTTTCCCTGCCAGCCCATCCCAAAAGCCCAGTGCTGTAGAGGGCATGCCACACGTCAGCGCAGGTAATACAGGGAGTTGTTAGCTTTCCAAAAAAAGAGATTAATAATTTTGTAACAGGCATCTTCATTTTTTTACATGGTGCAGGATGATGCACAGAACACGATGTAACTTTGTATACTCACTTTTAATAATCCCAGTGCAACGTTAAAGATAACACTTATTCCCTAGAGAGAAAAATAATGATGAAATAAATTAGTTTCTCAGTATTTATTAATTTACTTGGTGGGTTTTGTTGTTTGTCTAGTTTCTGGGAAAAGGAGAACCAGGATACAAGCATAAAGTACACTCTTGTGTACTTTATTTTATTTTTTAATGGCTAGTTGGTCAGCTCAAGATAATTTAATTTTCATATAGCAACTTGTGAAAATGCCGGACGTGAACGCAGCAATATGTACATCATTATATGAAGGTCTGGCATTAAGGAGTTGGGATAGTTGTGTAATGAACGTGACTCGCTTTAGGACAGAGTCCCACATCATCTACTTTGCCACTACTCCTTGGAAGTGTTTTATTTATACTGCCCAGTTAAATACAAACAGTTCCTACAGTCCCTAGCAGCACACACCTTAAGGGGAGCCTTTGGTAATCAAGACACGTTGCTCAATTATTTCAAGATCCTGCCTTTCCCACTCAACTATTATTCCCCTATTACTCTGAAATAATTAAAAAACCTTAAAACTTCACTATGAACACATTTACTATTTATGAATTGAAAATGTGTTTCTAAACAAATAGAACTGATTTTCTCGATCCCATCTGTTGCTTTCTGTTACATTGGCACGTGGACAAAGCAAGCAGCAGAGAGAGAAAGGGTAAAAACATTGACCAGAAGATTTATGAACGCTGAAACCCTTCAGCCGAGGAAATGCAGACGCCACTTCACAGTAACAGCTGCAGACCCACCAAAGAATGGATGCATAAAGTCAACCGGTGAGTAAGAAAGCAAATCATTAAATAACCCAAGGATGCTTCAGCACAAAATGTGATCTGTTCCCTTACATTAATAAGCTCTGACTCAAATTATGCTGTTTACCAGCATACTACCAAATATACTGTTTCAAACATGACTACATATGTTGAGATTTTGTAAAGAATTCTGCTCTCTAAATATACGCTGTGAAGTATAAAGAGACTTCAGGTCCCCAGCAGAAAGAGCTCCAAGCTTGCCAGATTACCAGCATGAGAGTCAGCTGGATGACTTCATACACAATGGCCTCCATGCAAGAATATTCTAGGAAAAACTAAGTTATCATTGAGTATAATACAATTCATCAACAAAGGAATCCTCCTATCTGTAAATTAACTCTCATTCCACGAGCACTGCACAGAATCTCACACAGATTCAACAATGGTATAAGAAACAGGAGATTATAATCTTTTATGTGGATATGGCCTCCTTATTTGTGTCCTTAAAATGCTGAGAAGCCTCATGGCAGAAATGTAACACTTCCACATAAAAATAATTATCGCATGCCTAGCTCTGAAAGAACAGATAGTAACAAGGACATGAATCAGGATAGTGAGAAACTGCCAGAAGCTGCTACAGTGCAAGTCTCCAGTCGTAACACGTACCTCACACAGGAGTAAGTCAATAATATGGAAGACCATGTAGAGAGGGAATTTTGCAGTGAACAGGGTAAGGAACCACTGGGAAGCATACATGTGTGCTTCAAGGCTAATATCCAGAAAGTGGTTATACAGATCAGGAATGTATTCCTAATAATGAAACAAACACATAAAAGGTGAAAGTTAATTTATACTCTCTTGGAACTCTTCTTGCAATCCCAAAGCAACAGAAGCAAGTAGAGTGACCATCAGTGCAGCAGGGTGGGCTTCTGCATGGACCCACACCTGAGCCAACAGCTGCCTGACCTATTAAAGGACCTTCTAAGGATGCCCGTATGGCCAGTCCTTACTCTTCGTCCTTGCAAGAGGTTACAGTTAAATACCCAGTTCTGGGTTGCTGGCTCTGAGCCACTCACTTTGTGCAAGTTTGAACACCCACCTGCATGAGGCGCTCCAGCTGATAGAACTTGCAGTGCAAATCTTCAAAGTTTTGTTTGAAAAGTTCCCTGAGTCCATAATCAAACATGATTTTGACCAGAACACTGAAAGCTTGCTCTTCAGGCATCTGAGAGAGAGGAAAGTGCACTTAGCACAGAGCAGTTACATCTTCGTTGGGTTCCATTTGCCCTTACCTCCCTTCTCCTCCCCCTTACAGAAAGGCTAAATTGTCACTACCCCATCGGTTTAAAAGTCAACAAGAATATTAAGGCACAAAACAAGGTCTAGTGCTGCAAACGGCATTTCATTCTCATTCTGTGCAATAAACCACCTCTCAATCACGTGACTACAAATACATCTTTCAGACATCAAGACCAAGGCAGCTTCTTGGTGTCTTCGTTCCCAATCGTGTCACAATCAGAACCTTACAGATTTTGAACAGCCTAACCCTTTGCCACCTATGTGATTCACGCAGAAGCAGTATCACTAGAGGATGTTGAACAGGATCTTTCCCTTATTCTTAACGTTGTATTTACCTTTTAAAATGCCACTATTACATTTGACATGTAGTTATTAGACGGCTCAACTAAGAGGGCCCGGTAACTGCTAACCAAGTTCCACATATCACAACTCAGCACTGGTTTGGTGAAGCTCAATATCCCTTTCCTGACAAAAACTGAAGGAGCACTCATGAAAGCTCGTCAGTGTTTAGACATTTCTCCCCAACATCAAAATTCAGTTTTCATATTTCCATAGCAAAGCCTGACTTCAGGTCAATCACTCGTTCCTGTAAAGGACAGAACATCCATCTCAAGTATTCTATTATTAATCTGCAGACGGAGCTTGTTAAAATGAAAACTTCGCTGAGACATTCCAACCTGGTAGTGAAGGACTCGCAGAAACTTAATTTCCTTTTCTGCAACATTTCTTTTTAATATTTCTTTTTCCCTAGCAGCCACACTCCAAAGGCTGACTTCAAAGGGAATCAAATAAAAAGAAACTTATTTGAAATGTAGCCTTTTTAAATGCATACATTATTCCCAGAAGCAACAGCTATTGTTAAAGAAAGAACTCTCTAGAATAACACATGGATCATTCTTGACAGTGAGTCTCTCTACTGCAATAGATATTAAAAAAAATGGAAATATGACAGTGAAAAAGCTAAAGACAAGCACCTGTGTTTCAGCAAAACATTTCGGTTCTCCTATCAGAAAGTATCACCCTTCTTGATCTAATTCAGTGTAGCAATAAAGAGGCACTTGCTCATCAAGCAAATACTGCAGATTACAGTTACCAAGAACTACGAGGTTGTTATCATCAACCATTTGGCTTTTGTTTCAACAGAACGGAGTTTACAACCTCTTCTATATCCTCCACTGACGTTTCAGCATTATGGAAAACCCTCCATCGAACACCAGACTTCCTCTTCCGCTGGAAACTGCGGAGAAGTCTTCATACTCAGTTCCCTACAGCAGCCACAACCACTAAGAAGCAGTTGGGGAAAAGAATCTCAAAACACTACCGGGCTTCGGAACTCTGTTGGGTTTCAACTACCCATGCCTGCAATCCAGACACTGATAAAAAGCAAGAGTTACTTTAAAAAAAGAACAGACTATAAATAATTTGTTCAGATTTCTAATCCTCTCATATTTCCCAAACATAAGTGCATCTAAAACTTTTGCTTCTGCTATAGAGTAACCATAAATCTCTCTAGCTTCTGAACACACAAGCAATTAAAGGACATTACTGATGAGATCACTTCTACCAACAATTAAGTTCAAAAAGCGTAATTCATCATGTTATGAAAAA
Organism: Rhynochetos jubatus; assembly: GCA_027574665.1. NCBI lineage: Eukaryota > Metazoa > Chordata > Aves > Eurypygiformes > Rhynochetidae > Rhynochetos > Rhynochetos jubatus. Next base: position 1,870,208 of record CM050671.1, read on the forward strand.
TCGACCTGTGATTTTATCCTTTGCTAACCCCTCAAACCAAGAAGCACAAAGGCCTACGATACAACAGCCCACGTAGGCAGCACATTGTTCACAGCGCTGAGACCTAACAAACTGACATCCCAACAGTGTCATAAAGGCACTTCCGTGTATGCAAGACCCATGGCAACTACCATCCATATTTCTGATTCATTCCAATAGAAACGTCCTCTGAAAAGCTTAAATCTGACCTTGAAACCCTGTAACAAACACATACAGTGGTGTCTTATACACAAATTCCGTGCCTACTAGTGATCAGGAGTACAAGCCTGGGGTTTCGAAGGGAAGGGGTCCTGAAACAGAAACAGTGAATGCTGACTGTAGACGAGTCGTTACGAACACCACAGCAGGTTTGCAGTGTCCTCTGTCTAAACTCGTATTATTGACCAACATGGAAGTGGCTACGTGGCCGGCAACCCTACCAGTTCAGGAGTTACCAACGTTTGCTCTAGGCAAGTGGAGCAATATTTATTCTCAAACTTCAAACAAACGGGGAAGAAAACCCACCACTTACATGTAGAAGCAGCACAGCAGCAAGAAATGATTGGCCTTGACAGTAGCCAATTTCTTCATCATAGACAGAGTAGGCCTGAAAACAGAACCAAGACTTTACAGCGTATCCATTTCGAGCTACAAACACAAAGAAAACAAAACCCTGCATTGAACATAGATAGCTCCATAAAATTTTCACGGGTGCATCAGTTGGCCTTCTAATGAAGGGATAAGCTGGGTGAAAATCAAACTGTGATGTGCAGCAACTGGGGCAGCCTAATAAGCCACTTGTCTGAGTGCTACAATGCAGGACCAGAGTGAATCCAGTGCCAGGGTCTGTCCCCACGGCAGGGTTAACAGTAATACCTACGCATCCTCTCAGGTAACAGTTACAACTGCTAATGATGTTCAATGCGAGTCACAAAAACAGTCAAGAAGAACTTAAAGAATACCTTGCATATTTTGTACAGGGAGTCCTGGCCATCTCCCCCGGTATCTTTAAAATAATCATGAGCAGGGAACGTTCGATTGATGTCTCGGGTGATAGCACTGTCTTGCGGAGACTCCTATTAGAAAAAAAAAAATTAAAATGTAAATTAAAACACATCAAAAGAATATAAATGACAGTATGCTAGGCCTGAGAGTCAGGAGACTGGCATTCGGCGCACTGTTCTAAATTTAACTAAGCACAGCCTACTCAACCAGAACAGGCTGCCTGCAGGCTGGCAGCTCCAGATCACAATCTTGATAGATTTGGTTACCTAAGCACATCTGGGAACGGTCAGTGAGCAGCAGCAAAAGCGCACACACACGCGTTCCAGGACATTGCGATGCAGACAGCAGCCTGCCCTTGGAGGCTCTGAACGCGAATCCTGCCCAGTCACTTATCTCACGGCTGCGAGAGGAACAGGCAATTGTAAGCAGCTGCACGTTGCTGTCCCAAATGCTGTCCCTTAGCTGCAGCTGGAGAAGCCTCTCTTCATGCCCTCCATGAAACCTTTAAGCGAACTGGAAGGCTAAGCAGCTTCTTCCACGGGGGTGGACACGGCTGCTGAAAGAGGCTGCAAACTCTCCATCATCACCGGTGTTCACGACCCCACGGGGCGGTGGGCATCCTGAGCTGCTAAGAACTGCTCCGAGCAGAGGGTTGGACCAGGTACCTCCAGAATCCCTTCCAACCTAAGTTGTTCCATGAGGAGCGAACAACAGAAGTCACCCTCAAGCTGTCTTTCAAACACTTCATTTACCCAGCATGTAACAGGCAATCTTAGCGTGCCCTTTCAGTCTGAAACTGTGCTCACCATACTGAATTAAGAAGCCTGAATTGCCCTCTACATCACCATTGCTATTACCCGAATTGCTGAAATAAAACAGGAACAGAAGCCCTCTGTCTGTCTGGAGCTATTTCTTTTTGCTTAGGATTGGTCCCTCTTTCCACTCTTTAAAAGATGACTTTCCTGGGCAGCTCACGTGGGCGAGAGCTCCTTGGTAGGGGAAATCATCTGAACAGATGCCACAATAATCATTAAGCAAGCACCGCTAGCGCAAGGGGCAAAGGTTCCCCTGGTAGGTGGCTTCCCCAGCAATGACTGAACACAAATAAAAAAGCCAGTCGTCTTCACATGTGAGATTACCATGCAACAGTGCCCCGGTTAACACTGCAAACATACGAGATGCTCTGCGGAACCAAGGCAGAAGAGATGTTTTATTTTTAAAGAAGTGTTACTTTACCCAAATAACCCACGTTTTTGTTAGACAGACAGAAAAAAGGCTAGAAGTAAAATAGATCGTAAAAGAGTACATGATGCAATCAGTGTGAGGATGATTAAATACAGCCTTCGGTTGATCGTTTTATTCACAAAACGATTTTGCAAACAGGAACAAAATAACCACAGTGTGCTGGATTTTCTCTTCTGGTTTTAATCCAAGGTTAATGCTCCTCTCTGTGGCTTAAGACAGACATTTCATTAGGGAAGCATTACACTGCTATTACAATCAAGCTACGGGATTGTTTTGGAAATGATATCAAAAGTACTGTTCAGCATCTCAATTTGATAGTAATTAACATGCCAAAAAGGTCTGTCTCATTGTAAGGAAATCGGAAACAAACAAAATCCAACGCTAAATAGATTTCCTATAACTGTGAGCCTTTAGAGTCCACAGAGACAAGAGAATGGCTGGCTGTTAGCTTCCGCTCATTTTGCAAGCAGAGAAAGACAATGCCCAGAAACAATTCTGGAAACTTTCAAGTGCATGAATACAGCCTCAGTGACCACTTTCGGTTTCTTAATAGTTTGCAGGACTGAAGCCCAGCGAGGTACCCCGCTCACGGCTAACGGCAATCCGGGGCACTGAACAAGCGGATCCCCCAAGCAGTGCCCGCATTCTGCTGCAGTGGCAGAACAGCCTTAAATCCACTTGACTTTGAATCCCCTTATTTCACAGCAGAGACCAAAGCATCTGGCTGGAAACTCTTAGGATAGGCTTCTCAAACAAATCGCTCATTATGGCTAAAGAGAACTAATTAGTGGTCTCTCTCTGGCTTTGCGTGACTCGTTCAGCACTTGACTCCTGCGTTTCAGTAAATTCTCCGAGTAATCTGTAACGCGAGTTCCTGCAGCTGAAACATAGCTTGGGGAGAGAAAAATTAACGGAAATGATAAGGTTTAAAAACTGTTTTTCAAACCATGGCTTTGAAATCTCCCCATTAGCACAAACTGCTGCAATCCAAGCATTGTGTAACCTTTTCTTTACTCCTATTTTTATACCTTGCTGTGAGAATTGGCTCAATGGGCAATTTCTCATGCTTTCAGGGGACTGGGAACTGAAGGAAACCCTTCTGAACCCACACCCTTCGCAAACTGGGATTGAAAAATAGAAAGCTAAGAATGACAGGAAGAAAAAGAAAGTAGTAAGGAAAACAGAATGGAAAACAGCCATGAGAACTGAGGCAAGTGCAGCAGAGATTAAAATTCTCCCAAGAGTTCACTGCTCTGAAGGAAAGCGGGAAAATATAGGTGCTCAGACTAAGAACGTTCCCTTCCCCTTCCTCCCCCTCTTTTCTGCACTTGAAAGTATTAGGGGAGTCATACTGAAACTTGTCTCCAGTTGATTTAAAAAGAAACTCCATAATTACGGAGACCAGGGCGCAGTCCAGCAGGTAAAGCTCACCTGTTGTATCAGCCTGTCTGGGAAAGCACATGGCTTTCCAGCTCCTAAACTGGACACGCTTAAGAGACATTTTCCTTGTATTTTAGTGATTTTCCGGGGACCATCCCAGGATGTGCAAGCCGTATCACTGCAACCTTGATCAACCTCTGAAGTTATAGTCTCAGTCTGAAGAAGCTTTTTCTGTAGCTTAAACCATGATTAAAAAGCACGGAAGAGCTGCAATTTCTAGTACCTCTTCATGGGGCTGATCTACTTGCAGTTTCCAGCAGCTCAGGTTTATTCCTCCTAATCCCCTACATAAACCCAAGAGGATGAAGAAGCAGCAGCAGGACAAGATCTACGATGATAAAAGCCTGAAATAAGAAATCTCGAGAGAAGCTGAGGAAGGTGCCTGCTGGAAATGGCTCGTCACCCAAAGATGAACTCCTCTCTCGCCAGGCTACTGGAGAAATCTGACGGGGATGTGCCCAGACACAAGCTGACTTCCAAAATGATGGAAAAATGGAAAAATGGTGAGGACCAAACTTTAGATTTCCTCTTGCCCCCACACCCAGAACCAATCAAAAGATGGAAGTTTGCTCACTGGGGTGAGTTATGACACATCCACAACACCACCCAAACGCTGCTTGAATCTCACTCTTGCCACGACGGGATTTTCGCATGGCAGTGATTTCTTGGAAGGTGCCACCGACTTTGCAAGGAATTTGTCCCACGGTCAGAGACTTCTGTGAGAAGGGCCTAGAGACTCAGTCAATCGGTGCAATTTTACCTGCTTGCCCAGGGTCAGAGCAGCACATGCCATGCTGTCGCAAGGCACAGACAAGCCACTCGAGAGCAGCGAGCCATCCGACAGCTTTCCGCACTTGCTGCGAGCAGAAAAAGCCAGAACAGTCTGAAACTTTCAAGGGTAGCAACAAGGGCAATATCAGACGATGGGGATAAGTTATTTTGAGCAGATCTGTACATTTAAAGTACATCTGAAATATTAAAAGGGCTTTTGACAGCTATTTTCCAAGGATACGGTGTCACCAGGTCTATTTTGCAGGCTGATGGCATTCCCAAGTTTGCTTTAAATGAGCAATATTTACACTCCCTTTTACACAGAGTGCATTGCCTGCATCTGTCTTCGACCAAACCACCACGAGGTTTCGGTAAGAAGAATTACACCTGCGTGAGACTGTAAGGAATTACCTCAACGTTCGCTTTCAAAGCGATGTACGTGTTGCCTTCCCACAACAGCTGCTGCCCGCAGAGGGTGTTACCTGGAGTTTGCACTTACCAAGAACATTCAGAAATAAATAGTATTTGTGGAAAAAAAACCTGAATAATTTAGACAAATTTGGAATTGTTAAACAGCCGCAATTTGATACAATAGTGCATTGATACCGCATACTTTGAGTCCAAATATGGCCATATAGTTCAATTCTAAAAATAAAAGTGAATCCCTTGTGATATCCAGCCCTTTCGCTGTGTTCGTTTCCTTTTAGGGCTCCAGTTTCCCACAGGAAAATTACAGAATTGCCTACAGTGCCCTACATCATGTATGGATAGAGCATAAACACCCAACACACGCTGGAAGGTTGTCCCGCTCTCGGCGATTACGTACAAGCCAGGCTATTTGGCGCAATCAAGGTAAGAGTCAAGAGCCCCACGCACTGCCCAGCACCCACCTTTAGCAGCACAGTTACAGAGAGTCACCCAAGACAAGACGTGAAAACATGTGACGTATCATTTATTTCTTAAATGCATTTATGATCCATTCAGACCTTTCAAATAAAGTGTACAAGTGCATTTCAGAATAAAAAACTACACTCTTCACACAGCTCCGTAGAACACTACATTTCATCAAGAAACTTGAAGCAAAAACTTCCTATTAAACCACCCATGCATCCTTTGGCTACAATAATATCACTGATCAACAAGTACTGCTATTCAATTCCGAGTTTCCCTTTAAAGAGAAGGAGCATCCTAAAATCCGCTGCCCCTTCCAGAGACCTCTCTTTAAAGAGAGAATAGTCAATAAATTAGCTAGGCTTTTAGGCAAAACAGTAAGGCTACTTAGTACTGTTGATGCACGATCCATACATTTGGAGAACAGGCAATCCTAGGCTATGTGAAATGCGTCAACAGCCCTTGAAATTTTAGTAGTATCAAGATTACATCAATCCAGAACAAATGGCAAACAAAAAAAATGTAACCAGTGGAACAATCACTGAAAACTGTGCAGTTTCTCTTAGGATGGGAAGTGCTGATAACAGAGTCAGGAAAGTGTTTATAAAATTCGCTAAGAACCACACTGACATTTTTTTAAATTACATATTTTACAAAGCCCTAAACCGTGCGACTGTGTAACTGCTGCCGTGGCGAACTGCCTGGTTTAAAACACACATACAGACACGTATGTATGTGAAATACATATGCAGGGATGTGTTTTAAACCAAGCAATGTACCACGGCAGTAACCGTGCAGTCACACAGCACACACACGTTACACGTATGTACACTGACAGCAAATAGGCAAGAAGCCAAGAGATGTGTGACACAGCTGGGGTACAGATCAGCCCAACGGGAATAATACACTTCTTGGCGTTTCAAGAGCTCATAGCAAAATCACCTCCTGGAGATAATTATGCAAAGGTTTCGAATCAGATATTTACATGCTTCTGATTTACCTAGTTCCATTTCATATTTAAAAATATGCAAGTATTATTCTAAATCAGTAACATTTGTCATTTTTGGCTCAACTGTAGTTTTTCTTATTATTAGTCTTAGTTGAAAAATCAGCTACAGAAATGTCTATGAAAAGGATGGGGTAGAAGGACCCCTCTCCCCTGTATTAACAATTCTGAGTTGGCACAAAATACCCAATTCCGGAGCCACAACAAGGACAAGCTCTTCCGCAGCCGCCTTGCACATCAACACACCCATTTTCACTCCCCCTTTCCCCTGCAGGGCACAAAGCAGAGCAAAGCAGGCGGAGGGGAGGAACACGGGGGGAGCCCAGCCTGACACCCTGGTGCTCCCCACCGAGTCCCAGTCACACCCAGCATCAGGGAGCCTTAAGGGTCGGACTGGCTCTAATTCACCTGTTTGCTTTCCTAAGCTGCTGCGGTGGGTTTCTCTCCGTAGCCCTTCGTAGCAGGGGTTTCCCACTCACACCTCTTTCTCATCTTTTAATACGAAACAATTTCCAGCATTAAAAGGTGCACACAGCTCCCACGAACACACACACGCACGTTCTTACGTGTGGTTATGTCTATTCTTGGCCTTTTCACTGATACAGGAAAAAACTACCAGTTGTAACGTTACTCGCGTCAGGAGCTGGACTGCATCCCAGACAAAACTCCTCCTAACCACCCTGTGACAAATGTCAACCCTCCACAGAACACACTGAAACAACCTCACCAGTGGCTTCTGCTGTCCCAGTCCCGCGAAGGCGCAAGCGGACAGGTGGGACACCATGAAAAACGAGCATCCCTTGAAGTAAGGTCGCCCCACTGTCTTTCGTTCAGCGAAGCAACCCACAAGCACATGCACACGCAGCTCCCATGCCTGCGGTTTAATTGTAAACAGCATGTGAAAAAAAAACCACAATTAAAAAAGGTACTAATACAATTTCGAAATCCCTGAAGAAAAGACATACCCACGAGTATTAAGAACAGTAAAAAAGCTCATCATTAGCAATTGCAAACTCGTTTCCATCCTGTTGCATTCATTAGAGGAATACAAAATTGAATCTAGTGTTTACATGCGAGAATTACAACAGAAACTAGATTTCCAAGTTACACATGGAGCGAGATTTATCAGCATAGGAACTTGCAAAAACACTGTGCTGTACAGCATTTCTAAAGACGCAAGTCCGAAGACAAAATCCGCGATGGCAAATCCTTTCAAACAGTTCAAAAGCGTGGCTGGAGGTAATGCTGCTTCCCGTTACCTGAAAGGATTAGCTGCACCATTATTTTTAGTAGGTTTTAATGACAACAATTTAGCCTCAAGAAACACCTAACCCCTCAAAACCCGAGGTGATCAGAAGCATAGCGGTACCTTACAGCCCTCAGGGGTTTATTTCTTTGTACACTAAACATCAATTCCTTTGACAGTATCTACAGAAAATGTTTTAAAAAAATGTTTTTATGAAATACTTTGAATACCCAGTAACGCTAATATTTAAAAATACTTCACAGTGTGGTACTAATGTAACTTCATAAAACGAGCAACTTGAGTTAGCTAAAGCTCAAAGCCTTACATTCTATTAAAACAGTCCGAAGATTTCACACACACACACACAAAATCACTAGCACTATAAATATACCTAAGCCACTTTAGTGCAAAGTCTGGGTTTGCTTCCCCGGACAAATCCCTCTATGTTCCTGCCAGCATATTAAAACGTCATCCTTTGCTAATCTAATTATTGATTTTCAAGGATTCATTTACAGTTGAAATCCCAGAAGAACTTTTTTCAATTTACCATAAAAGTAATGACTCGGTTTATTAAGCATTTGATTGCTTGTGTCATGTGACCTTTGTAACATTTAAGAATGACTCGCATATGCGCAGCAAGATTTGAGTTCATCTTTACAAGGAGCTACTTGAATTCAACTTTTTAATTAAAGGATCTCCAGTAATGACCATCAGAGAGAAGCCAAAGCTTTGAATTACAAAATTGCTATCCTCATCTTACAAACGCATCTAGAGGAAGGAGTCGGAACAAGGCGTTCGGACGCCCTTCCCCCCCCGCCCCAGCCACCCAAGGGTGCTCTCATGCTCTGTCTCGTGCAAAGGACCGGCCCTGGCGTAGCACTCCTCTGCTCAAGCAGCAACTGCTGCCTTCAAAACGCGTTTGTCTGTCTAAACCCACGCCCTACATACAGTCTAACGCAATGTGCATCCGCTCAGCAGTTCTAAAAACTTCCCAACGTGCAAATCTACCGGTTGTCACCCTGCGTACAGGTAAGTCCACAGTGACCTGGCCTCCTGGTCCCCCCCCAGAGCAGAGCCTGCCCCTCCTCTGACCACTGATCACAACACCCCCCCAACATCTTCAGGCCCAAAGATGACTTCAGCAACTTCTGTTTCTCAGTTCATGCAACCGCAGACTGACCAGCCAGAGGATCAGTTTTGACTGGAGAGATTGCTCAAGTGCACCAGAGGCTGGATATAAACAACCTGGATCAGGACAGAGGAACATAACGTACGTGAACGATTTCCTTAGCTGCTAAAACTCAAGAGATGTAAATGTGTTTTGGGTGAAATCTGCAAGCAACTCCATTTGCAACCATCACTAGATGCACCTAGAGCAGCCACAGGCTGCGGCTTGTTTTAACCTCTGCAACGGGAGTAAAAACCGGAAGGCGCCAGAAGTGCGTGTTGAGTGGAGAGTGCCACCTGCACAAGCAGAACGTTTCCCCTGTCCAGAAGCCTTGTGTCACAGAAAAAACACCTGAAAAGCTGACTAAACAAACGGCATCCCATCAGATTATTTTCCCGTTGCTAGATCAACTCAGATGGTCAACCACGACAGGCTGTACTATCCCACTGTACCTGCACCGAGAGGGAGGGGCTGGGTCACCACTCCACCCCTGAAGGGCATCCGTTTGCTGTGGGTGCGGGAGCCCCGGGGCTCAGAGGAGCTGTCTCTGCAGTGCAGCGAAGCGAAAGCAAGGTTAAACTCCATTTTAATTAATTTTTTAAAAAAGAAAGCATTGTAAAGGATGTGACCCAAATTAAACACTCCATTGTTCCGACAGAGCTGGTTTACAGCCCACCGCCAGCGCAGGCACCGCGCTCCAGCGCGTTTCCTTGGTTTGCGCCGGACACAGCTTTCAGCTTCTTTCTCTAAATACAACCGCACCTGCTTGTACACAGACTGCATTTTAATTCTCAACAGCTCTTCTCTTCCAAAAAACGTTTCACATACATAACTTTAGCATTAAATTGTCTGCCTCTGCTTGCCTGCAGAAGACGTCTTGCCAAGCGGTGCCTCTGCAACGCACAGGCGACGAGGGGCGTAACAACTGAGAAGCTTCGCGGCGTCAGCTCCAGGAGAAGCTTTGTCTCGTAGTGCAAACCGGGTGGTTGTCCTGATGGGGGATTCTCCCACCACCCTCAAAAGGAGGGAGTTTACTTTGTTGGAGACGGTCTGTAAAACACGATGGCCCAACTGCAACCTACCTCAAGGTCTAACCTGACCTCGGCCAAGCGTACCTCAAGCCCACACAGTTACAGTCTTAGGGGTCCCAAACTGACCAACAGCTCTAATGAATTAACCCGAGACCACAGCCACATACAAACAAGTGTCCCTAGTTTCAGGGATATGAAACCTAAAAAAAGTCCCATGTCACACTCCCGAGAGCTCTGAGCTTCAGCAACAGCAATGGAAAGAAGGGCTGAAAACAGGCTGGAAGCAGCAGGCAGGCTGAGATGCAGGAAGCACCCTTCACCAGAACACGTGGACTCGGCTTAGGCACTTCCCTGCTGCCGTTACGCCCCAGCCTCTCCCCTCCTGGAAGCCTCAACAGAACAAGCCCAGCATCTGCAGTGTCCATGCCTTTAAGCTGCAGAACAAAGGCATTTGCTCTTCCTCACTGAAGTATAAAACCCACAGAGGCCTTCACACCGCTTGGATCTCAGCAGAACACCTCTTAGTAACATGCTTTGCCAAACGCAGGGTTGGTAGTGAGGTAAAACTCAAGCTTGCCGTGACTGACAGCGCAAAAAGGACGTGTCGTATTCTGCAAAGCCATAGAAGGGAACAGAGAGGTTTCTAAACTAAACACCACAATATGGGACAAGACAAGCTGCTGAAATTTAGGACTCCTTGCAGGTAAAAACCTTTATGTGAGCAGGAAAGGAACAATGAAATTTGGAAATTCTCATTCAAGTCTGTGCTGTAAGAAAGACTCTTCACTCAACCTCGTGCTACACTTGAGATTCTCTGTGCCTCGGTGCTTTGTACCACCTTCTTCTTGTCAGAGATCTGTCACAAATACTCAAGATTGCCCCTTGGCACTCTTAACACTGCTCCATGTCAGAATTCCAATGAGCAGACACAAATTTCTGAGCGATAAGAAGCTTAAAAACAAGTACAAACCCCTTAACAGCAAATAAAGACTGTAGAAACTGACATTCAATTAAAAAAAACCTAACAGTAGATAACAGCAAAACTTTTATTTCACAGAAAAGATATCTGTTGAGTTAAAAAAAAATACTGTCACTTGACTGGAGATTTTAAAAAAATAACGTTTCACAGATTTTTCTCCCAGCCTATCTGGAAAATGACAATATAACCACAATCTAAATGTCCAGTAAACTTTTTTAAAAAATCAAGAGTTCTAGATCAAGCAAATTATCACCTTCTGAGGAATTGTGCGTACAGAAATCCTTCCCATGGTACTAAAAAAATGCCACTGGACGGCATCCTCCAAACTGAACCTTCCAGAAGCTTAATTTGCAAGTGAAGCAGATGACCCTAACACATATAGTCTGAGATGGAACTTCAAAATGAGTTCATTTAATCATATCACAATGTTTACGAAGACGTAATTTGATTTCTGTATTTCCCTCGGTGTGGCATTCGCCTGTGGAATGCTCTTGATGGCGATTCCTAAAGCACCAGGCACGCTCAGATACAAACACAGCCAAGAGAGGATCAGTTTCCCATGCACAATGATGAAAGCGATCCAGCTGGAAAGTTTGGTGCCTAACAACTGATAGCACAGGCGGTGATGAAAAGGACTACTGTGCCTCCTGTTAACTGTATGCCACAGAGGTTACCTGGATTGGTGAGCGAACAAGGTAACACACTCCAGAATGATTTCTTCCACCGTTGGCACCGTGAACAAGATTCAACTCCCTGCAGTTTCACTGAAGACAGACTCAAATGGTATATTTAAAACACCTGATCACATACAAACCTAGATCAACATTAAATTAAGAGAAAAAATCAATAAATTAAGACAGACAAAATAGAAATATTGGACACTAAAACTAAGCTACTGAGGCAATGTATAAACGCTTCTGTGAAAACACTGGATGAAACTCGATCGCATCAACTGGCTGCAGCTCCTCTCTGTCCTCATCTCTCGGAGACTTCCAGATTCTGATTTTCACCTCTCCTGGAAATCATTGGAGCTGATGAAGACGTTGAGATGAGTAAGGCAACTGACCAAGAGCCTGGCTGTTAGGAACGCTCGGACCGAAGCCTAGCTGCCAGCATCCATCTGCAACAGCCACCGCACTTGGCGTACAATTCTAGGCTTTGAGCTGAAGTAGCAACCGCTTCATCTCGAGTTAAATCTCTATGCCATCGTTTACACCCCTTACCACTTCTGAGCATTTTCCATATTCTAAAAAACTAGCATACAATGCTCCTATTTAACCTCTTTTCATGCCACAGAAAAGCACAATCTCTGCTCTCCACCTCCCACTTAAGCCTGAAACTGCCGATTTTAGGGTTTTAGGCCCTAGCAGATTCTTTTCTATTAAATTTAATCAAATGCTATTTTAACGATAGATTGCATCACTTCAAAGACTTGGAAATGTTAGATAAGGTAAACAGTCAGAGAAAAGCTATTGGGAGTTTACCTGAGAGGCTGTTCCAAAAACACCACGCGCACACGCTTTGATATTGGTGACTAAAGCCCTGCAGTTGTTCCCCAAAGCCCACCTTTGCCATAATACCTACAGACACTCGAGAACAATTAGCCAGCTGATGTCCTGTGAGCTTATTACACCATTTGTAAATGACTCACTACACCCTTACGCTCCGCGCAGCGCAGGGCTGTGTCTAACCGAAATCCAGACTGCAAGAGCTCTGCAGGACGAATCCCCTCCCGTGGCTGTGCAAGGACTGCAGCGTAAGCCCCGGCTCTGGACACTGTTTTATGACAAAACCAACAAGAAACGACATTGTGAAGGCATCAGGGTTCAGACAACCTCTGTTCTTTCAATTTCAGATGAACTAAGGAGGAACTTCAAAGGTTTGGACAAGGGATGAAATACTCTGAGCAGGGCTCTCAACCAAACCTGGCAGCAACAGCAGGTACCCGCCCGTCCTCCCCAGGAACAGGTACACACACACGTGTCTATCAGCAATGCGTGCTGAGGGGCACAAGCCGGGAGGGCGTCATCCTCCTGCTCTCCCTTTTCTCCCGCTTCCTCGCTGGCAGCCCCACCACGCTGCTGGAGCAAACGTGGATGGGCAGCAAGGACGGGCTGTAGCGATCGCCCCTGTGCAGACACAGGACAGACACAAACGCCTATCCTCCAGCGCAAAGCATGGGAGAGCAGAAGCCAGGGCCCACCGCAGACCAGAGGGGAGGGGGTGTGCCGGCTTGCGGGAGGGACAGGGTAGAGTACAGAGGAGAGGATGATCTTGATGTCTAACAACAGCAGACCTGAAACCATTTAACAAAACCAGTTTTCCCTTTGGCCATGAGAATTACCCCACTACTAAAAGAAAAATAATCAGATTTCCCCGGGTATTTTTCCACTCCCACTCTGACCCAGGAGCTCACAGCAGCACTCCAGCGCACCGACGGGAAGCACAGCGAAGGAACGATGGTCACGGGACACAACCTGCTCTCAGACCAGAGGTGTGGCGAGGGGATGTCCCTGTACCAGGGACAGGGCGAGAGAAGCCGATGCAGACTGTAATCCATTATTACAGGAACACTTGGCTCACTTTCATTTTCCAATATGGCATCAGTAAAACAGACAGGGATAATCTTTAGGAAAACTACCCAACCTGAGGGCCAGGCTGCCTTCTGAACAGCGTTACGGTACTCCAAGACATTTGATCTAAGCGAGCCTGGAAAAGACGCGGTCATTGAGATTCTGTTTCTCAGATACTGACTTTGACCAGTTAGATAGGCGTTTGCCAACAGGATTTAACTCCTGCTATATTCGAACCATCTTTAATCCCACGAAGGCTAAAGAAAAATGCCTCTGATTTAGCTCTGTGCACTTAGGAATAACTCAAATACTACAGTTAAATTTACAACATAGTTCCCTTAGCTGTTTGAAGACAATTGTTTTCTTTCCTTTCCTCTTAAGTTCCAGTATGTAAAATATCAGAAGAATTTAGATTAAAAAAAAAAAAAAAAAAGACATGTTATTTTTAAAGTTGTTCTTGAGAAAATTTCCACATACAAAACTGTGGCATTTCTCCACTGTTTGGAGAATAATTTTCACATGTTGGCATCATCCTCGAGGGGCTGCCACAACTCTGGTATCACAAAGCGACATGTATTTTCTCTTAGCTTATCAAAACACATCTTATTTAACTGCTAAATTTGGTCTGATCCAAGTTTTTCTTCTTACTTCACGACAAACAGGAAAAGGCAGATGCCGTACTCTGCTCGCACACACGCATCCTACCAGAGAAACGGGGCACGGAAGCCAGAGCGGTCCTGCTAAGCGTACGACTGTTCAGGTCACATCGCTGCACTCACGGCTCAGTCAGACTCTAAGTTCACACTAAAATGTTCCCATTGTTCACTGCTGCTCTAGAAGTCCTGTCTAGGTAGCACTGAAAACCAAAATTGTTTGGCCCCTTCCGTCATGACGCTGGAACACTGTTTCAATATACTTTGGCATATATTAAAAAATCCCTGTAATATACCATATACTGTGACATTTCCACTTCAGCTCTATCATTTGCATGTGAAGCACGAATCTCGAAAGAACCTAGTAAAGCTGTAAGAAAGACTACATTTTGCCGAGGCTCTCAGACACCCACTCCATTCAGTCACACCAGCTGGAGAGGTAAGTGTCAAGATACAGCTTTATTCTTAAAAATGAATATGGAGGTGAAATTCCACAGCCTCCTCCACAGCAATCATTCTGTTAAAGTGAAACCACAATGATATGTGCTCCTGATTCTTCCATGTCAGCAGCATTTCTCAGAAACATTTTTGCAAATCTGGACATCTTAAAATCATATTTAACTTATTTTGCAATTTACGGAATTGTCCCTGCACTTCCCAGTCCAGCTGATAGGCGTCTCAGACATGACATCCATTGGAAGATCTTTTGCTCCTCGACGTAGAGGAGTCCTTAGCTACCCTCTGTCTAGCGCAAGAGGCACAAATAGCCCCCGAGAGACGCTTTAGCCCCTTCTGAAAGACACTGTTGGAGAGACTGTAAATGACACAGTTGCAGAAACTGTTGCTAATGGCAAGCCAAGTGGTCAAGAAAGACGCAACGCGGTTACTATAGACATTGGAGCTCTCCAGCAGGAAATAGATTATGTAGGGCAACCAGAGGATGTAGAAGACACTGGTGATGCGGAAGAGAACCATGGCATAGCGCTTGTCCGGGCAGGGCTGTGCCTCCCCAGCCTCCCCGTCCTGAGAGCTGAAGCGCACTCGCCTCTCGTTGATCTCCTTGGTGTGCTGCTGGCAGATGCGGAAGATGTTGAAGTAAGTGAAGCAGACGATGAAAGCAGCCGGGGCATAGAGCATCACCACAATGAAGAGGGTAAAATAGGGATCGGTGTTCCAGGAATTGGCACACCACTGAAACACATCCCCGTGATATCCAGGCTTTCCCCAGTGAAAAGAGGGCAAGAAGACCAGGCAGGAGTACAGCCAAATGATCAGTATGCAGATTCGAAGTCTCCACGGCGTAACCAGCGTGTTGTAGGTCAGCGGCTTCGTGATGGCAATGTATCTGTCAATACTAATGCATGCCAAAGAGGCCATGGAGACGCTCTTCAGCACCGAGACCACGTAACCAAAGATTTGGCAAACCAAGGACTCGCTTAAAACAATAGGGTAGTGCAGCAGAGACAAAGAAGGCACCAGACAGCTCACGCCTACCAGGAGGTCAGCATACGCCATAGTCTGGATGAAGTAGCTGGTGGTGTGGTGGTTCAGCAGAGGTGCACAGTGAAAGACAAATATCACGATAATGTTGCCCGAAATAATCAGCACCATGAGGAACACAATGATAACCACTTCCAGCAGGCAAAAATTGATGGTCTCCAAATAGCTAATGGCCAGGAGACAGAAGGGCCGGCCACTCTGGTTGCCAACCAAAGAGGAGTTCATCTTGAGCACTGCAATGATCTCTTCACTTCATGCTCCTGCCTGCTGCCTGCAGCCACTCCAGGCAGCTGCTGTCATTGCGGCTGGTGCTGTGTGTGTAGCAATGTCAAAACCGGAGCTCCGGTCCCCAGGGCTGCTCCAGATGCTGCTGCTGTGCATTGTCTGCAGCACAATTCCCCTTTAAATCCGGCTCCCCGCCGCGGCCGGTGCACCGGGACCCGGCAGCAGTCATGTCGGCAGCTCCACACACGCACACCGGAGAGGGCTGATTGAAGCCCCCCGGGGCGGGCTGCCTCGCCGAGGAGGGATGAGGGGTTGGGGGAAGAAGGAACCTTCACCGAGTCGGGACGGCAGTCCTCCCGAATGCTGACAGAAGAGAAGGGGAAAGTGTTTTACAGAACCACCGCTCCCCCCCCGCGCTGCCACCTCCATCACCACCCCTCCTTCCCCACGCCCTGCCACAGCGCTTCCCCGCCGCCGTCTGCCCCCGCTCCCTGCCCGGCTCCCGCTGCGCCTCCATCCCCCCCGTCCCCTCCCCTCGGCCCGGGGCGCCGGGACCCGGCCGGAGGGCAGTGCGGGGCGGCTCTGGGGGCGAAGCAGCCTCCCCAAAATCCCGGCCGTGCGGGCGGAGGGATGCGCGGCGGGGAAGGAAGGGGTCCAGCCCTTCTCTCCTTGGCTCCATTTTGCACGACGCTTTTGTTCGCCGCCTCTCCCGGACCGCGCCGCTCCGGCCGCCGCCCCGCCGCCCCCCGCCCGGCCCGGGGCTGCAGCCCTGCCCCCGCCGGCCCGGCCCCTACCTGCGGCGGGGGAACAAAAGCCCGGGAGCATCCTCGGCCGAGCGCCGGCACGGGCGGCGTGTGCTCCGGCCGCGGCGATGCGGAGCCGGGGGGAGGGGACGGCGGGGAGGAAGGGGAGGGAGGCGGGCAGGAGCGCGGAGGAGGGCGCGGCGCCGGCGGGGACCCGGCGGGGAGCGGGGGGCCGCAGCCCCCCGGCCGCTCCCTCGGCCCGCCCCAGCGGCGGGCCCGGCCCCGGGAGGGGCGGGGGAGCCCCGCTCGGCCGGCCGCAGCCCGGGCACTGCGGGTTCCGAGGCGCTTGGCGCGGGGCCGGCGGCGGTAGGTGCCTCACCCTGCGCGACCCCGCAGGCTCCGCGGGTCCCCGCGCTCCGCGGCGGCGCTTCCCCCGCAGACGGACACACGCCCACGCCCTGGTCCTGCGGGCAGACAGCCGCCCCCCGCACAGCCTGCTCCTCCTCAAAGCACGGCAAACCACAACCGCCCAGCGAGGACGGGAATGCCGTAATCTACGGCTTTTCCATCCGAGCCCTTCTGGGGAAACGCTTGTTCTGGAATAAAGGTCTTTCCCAGGGGTAGTCTGAGATGCTCAGGAGACATCTGAGACCCAGGGCAAAGCTGGGAACTGCCCCACCACTAACCCAGATGTTGCTCCAGGTCGGTAACCACCTCCTGCACGTGTGTACACAAAACCCAAAGGCACCGCTATCCCTGACAGACCTTCACCAACCAGAAACCCCAGTGACATTCCAGAGACGCAGGAGATTCACAACCCAGCGCTTAAACCTGCATTCGCATCGTCACGCAACACCGTCACGCACATTTAACCACAAAAACCTCGTCGGCGCATACAGGGCGAATATGCTGTGACAGGATACTGGTGTCCTGGTGTCCGTCAGGAGCGTTTTACCCACCTGACATGCTGGAAAACACGTTCCCACGGTATGTGGAAGCTCATTCTCTGACCCGGATACCTGACTGCGCCACTGCCACAGCTTAGGACAGGCCCATCGCTACAGGAATTGGTCTTTGATCAAACAAGAGACTGGAGCGAGGCTCTTCAACCACTGAAGTCCTCTTGTCAAAAATGAAAGCGTGCAACTGGCACCCATACGAGCCGAAGCCCACACACTGAATTCAACCCAAGGTTTCGGTTAACCCAAGCTCAATGTTTGTTATGCTGTGGAAAAGGAATTGCAGCCACAGGGATGGATCTCAATGCACTCCCACTGCAACGCTCAGGATTTAGCTGACCTCTGAAAAAACACATTGTACGATGCACTTGTATTAGTCGAAAAATGTGTGCTGGACCACAGCATGACTTGGCAGATTTTTGGCTAGCCTTGTGCAAAAGCCAGAAAACAAAAAGCTGGTTCTTCCGCACTATCTTTACCCCAGAAAAGATCCTTTTACTATTGTCCTTCCTTTTTGTGATAATTTGTGGCGTTTCTACTCATGGCAACTGAAGTACTGGAACTGTAGCTAGGAAACAAACTTTGAATAAATTTCGGCAAGGGTATTGTGGTTATACAAAACCCAGCTATGACTCTATCACCGCTGGAGAAGTAATCCCCCATCCTTCCGAAGCAGAGACTGATTTACAAACCCATTGATTCAGATGGTGTTCCTCAATCCTTAGGCAGGAATAGACACATTATAAACATCCTTAAGGAAACAACATACACTGAACTTTAAGTATATCTCAGGTATATAATAACAAGGTAGTACTGGACACACGAGACTGACCAAAACAACATCTGGTTGCTGACATTTCAAAACAAAAGATGCACCACCAGAGATTCCTCAACATTCAGATTTTTCTCAGGAGCCTAACTCCCACAGAGCTGACAGGTATCGCTGCAGAGAACAGACCTGTTTCTCCTTTAACTGACATTCCATGGCTTCTCCAAGGCTGAGAGCAATAACTCCATTCACAGTCCATCCCAACTTGCTCAACACACCCAAACCAGCAGCATCTCCAGGTGATTCTCTTACGCCCCCTGCACCAGCAGGCAGGCCCAAGTGCCTGGCCAAGGGTGTAAACCGCAACTGGAAGGTAACTGGGCTCAGATACACCCGCCTGCCACCCCCGTTTGCCGGTCAAGCACACAGCCAGTCTACGCGGAAGAACCACTTCTAAACGACATCAAAACCTGGGGGTCAGGCGGCTGGGTTCTGTGAGACTGAGATGGGTGTGTGCTGAGATGTCTCCTACGCTACACAGCGACAGAATACAACCTCACCCAAGACTATTAAACGGTGTTCAAGAAATCGTTCAAAGTTACAAGAACTCTTGGGAAAACTACGGCTTGTAAAAGATAATTAAACCTTTACCACCAGGTTGATCATACACAGTCGTGGCTCTTGGTACTCCTGAAAATTAAATGTATTCTTCTTCATTTACATGAGCATATGGAAATCTGATTGCCATACAAGTGGAAAATAAATGTTAGCCTCCCACAGCTAAAGCACTGTTACATTTTATACCGCTGATGAAGCAACACATTCAGTCAAATAATGGCGGTGACAATTTAATCTATTTCTTCATTAAAAACTAGTATCATTCGCACCAAGACAGATGAGTATATTGGGCAGAACTTCTGTGCACTGTAATCCTCTGCTCACAGCGACAAAAAAATGGGAAGATGAGAAAGTGGGTAACAACAGTCCTGCGAGAAGAAAAACTGGAACAAATTCATCTCTTACCAGGCCTAGAGTTTCTACCAGAAATGGTGACCCCAGGGTAACGTCCCAGGGTACGCCTCCTGCGACTGGATTTCATTTTTTTTAAATTTTATTTGTGCCACAAGATGTCCCTCTCCTGTCGTAATTTTCTTAATATAGTGCATTTATCTGGTACAACAGTTCATGGGGTTTTCCTTTCAACATCAGACCTATGTCCAAAACCGTTAGTTTTCTCCTCAATGTTGTGCATGTCAGGTTCTTAAAATCTGATATTATGAAGAACTTCTCCACTGAGAGATTCAGTAGTTATATTCATCCTTTTATAAAACCTTGTCTGAAAAGCAGTTAATGTCTATTCTGCTGTGTATCATGATTTTATTTTTAACCAGTGAGGCTAGCTTTACAGGTTTTCTACTCAACAATATTTTCCATTTACCTTATGACTGTCAAAAACATGAAGTATTTTTCCTGCAAGTGTCCATTACTACCTGGAGCGAGTCCCCATGTCTCTTCTCCTACCTTTCAGTGGCTGGAAGCCCGAAGATTAACAGCCAAAGCGATTGCCAAAGTCCTACCAGGAACAGATGCCTCTCGAAGGGATTGTCTAGATCGTTTTACCTAGAGTTTGCTTTCTGTCCCCAGTAGGGACATGACCTTAATTCACTGGGCTGGCCTTCGTCCACACTCCCCACCACGAGCATGGCAATCTGGAGTTGCTAAAAGCTTTGTTATTGCACACAGATGGTGCGCAAATTCTCAAAAGGAATTTGTGGAAGCACCACAATGGTGAAACTTTGACACCACCGCAGTAACAAAAGCACAGAGTACAAAACCCAGCTAGTGTTTATTAAAGAAATAAGGAGCAAATAATTAATAAACCCTGTCACGATGACTAGAAAGCAGCGAGCACGCCTCAAGGCAGGGGTTTAATGCACAAGTCAGATTCAAGAAATGACCTAAACACAGCCGTCAGTGGTAGAACACAACAGAAGGTATTTCCTTTTCAGTCGTTCAGGAGCCACACATCACGAGCAAATAAGAAACTATCCTTGCACCAGTTAATTTGCAAAAGAAAGCAAAAAAAGCACAGACTCCCCGAGCACCAGGGGCTCCACAGGAAGGCAAACACCAGAAGAAATACCGGGGCACCTGCATCCAACACCCTGCGCACAAGGGGAAAAATAGAAATCCCTGAAAGAGGCCAGAAGCTTTTGAAGCAGCTGTCACCACAGATCCTTATTAATTTGGGACTGTGCTGCCACATGGGGTCACGGAAAGCCTGACAGAAATCAAATGGAGCTACAGGAATAGAGGTCATCATTAAGAGAGACGGGGCACTGGATTATGAGCGCTCCCACAGGCTTACTGCATCTCCTGCTCGCACCGAAGAGCAAAGGTTTTACAGCAACTCCTTGTGCTTCTGCGCTACGCCACAGCAGTTATTCTGAGAAATACCATTTTCAGCGCATGGTAATGCAAGTAACTGCCCACTTGCCAGGGAAAAATACGTACTAGCAATACGTAAAACAAGGCAGAGCACTGCAAGGATGGTAAAGCAATATATGACAAGAGACCCTCGCCTTCCCATAATTAACAAGCTTTTTTTTTTCCCCAGCCATGTTTACTCCTGTGCATTGCTGCATGCTGACTGTAACTGAGCTGCTATTTTCAGAGCAGTAAGAATTAGTCACGTTAGAACTGTAACACTCAAATCATCTATGAAATATATGAACAAAGGGAAGCCAAAGCACAGTCCAGCATTATTATACTGCTAACAACTACCATACGCCACAGGTCTGCCAACGTTCTCTTCCTAGGTCTTGAAACCGTGTTCTCAGCAGCCTCCCAAACAATTCTGTATTCTTTGACTATTCTCATCTCTAATGCTTCTACACAGCCACCGATAACCTTTTTAGAAACCTTACACATCTTCCACTGGCAGCAGACTGAAGAAATCACAGTTCCACTGTGAACCACGCAGATACTTTTGCTCTCAAAGCACCAGTCTTTGTCCATTCTACAGAAACAGTGACAGCCCATTTTCATATTTAAGTCCCAGCAAGGCAGACAGCCCCAGTAGTGGTCTGACATGGCACTTCCAGATGAAAGGAGACTTCATTTTCATTTGTGTGAGCTGGTTATTGTAACGTGCTGCTAGTGTACTACAGGCCTCACAGGACTACAGCAGCGCCTGAAAACGGTCATTCAGTACTCATTTTCTTCCATTGTTTAATTCCATAATTAGTTTCCCCACTGAATGACCACTGCAGGTACATACAACCAGATATGGATGTATCTGCTGCAGAACACAGTGCTGCATCAGCCTACCCTCCCTTTCACCTGGACTCCAGAGATGCTCCCAGCACATTAGAGCCAGGTTATTTCCCGTGTCTCTGCCAAATGTAAATGAGCGGAAGGGTTTCTCCGATTTAAAAATGAAATGTTACACCATTCCCTTCTGGCTCACAAGGACAGTAGCAGCACGTGTCACCGACTGTGCCACAAGGATCACCTTTTCCATTCTGATACCAAACCACTGAAACGGAGAAACCAGTGACACTGTCAACCACTCGCCAGGCACCTACAGTCCCACAGCAGGAGTAGCTGTAACCAACTCCTTGCCGGAGCACTCAACCTCCACGTGACTTGTACGATTTATTCACCATAAACCCCAAGTTACAGCTCCACAATGCACGTACCGACACCAAGGAATGCAGCTTCGGTTTCTTCTACACGCAGTAAGTGTGTGGAAGTACTTATGGCAGGACATTTTTAGCTAATCTAACATGATTCATTCAAGTCACGCAGGAGCCTTCCCGCACGATTCCAGTGGAACGCCAGTTTCATTTCAGAAGCCCTCTTGCCCTCAGAATAAGGTATTTAATTGCTCCTTGCAAATCTGTACCATCCGAACATAGATTATACAAAGGCTGATTCCGCTGTTTGGCTTTTTTAACTAGTGAATAATTAATTTGTTATATTTGTGCTAAAGTTGCATCATTAATAATTTCTCATGCAGCTCTAGACCTGCACGTTTGATGAAGGCAGTAAAACACATTGGGTTTCTGATTACGATTTCCTTTTGTGAGCCAGTCGTTAGTCTACAACTGTGAGCAACACTGAACGATGTCTATATTTATGATTATTTTCCTGTGTTACTGAGGTCAGCATTCAAGATGACAAGTTAAAAAACTGCTGTCTAGTGCAAAAATGTCCAAAGCACTCTTTCTATCAAAAAAAGGCTGCCATTTCAACCAGCATTGGATTTTTAGCATAAATATTAAGATAATACAGAAAAACTCAGCTTTCATCCAGGAACTCCAAACGAGCAAAGGAAACGAGCTCCCTGAATCTCGGTCAATTATGAAAGCAAATAACAGAATACTATTTTTGACAAACGAACTCAGTGAACAGAAGTAGGACTATTGAAAGGAAAGCACTCCAAGTGGAGATAATGGCACAACTGCCACGGCCTGTTAGGGTGTTTTGTTGGAGAGGACTGAATTATGCTGACCGGATACACGAACCTCTAAGCAAGAGGGGACACACATGGCAGTCTATGTAATTCCATTCCTTAAGATATGGGGGAAAGAAGATGGGGATAAAAAGCATTCTACCTTTGTGATGAGAATCCGGTACTTCTCCACGAGGTGATCGTTATTGTGACACCCAGCCAGCAACTGCCACACTTCGCCTCTTAGGGCCTCAGGGACGCCACTTCTCACCAACGCTGACAAGGTCTTTGGCCTCACACTCAAATTGAGGTGCCTGGGTGCAGGTGAAGGCATTGTTACCATTATCCAGATACAAATAAACGAGCACATGAGCAACAACTGATGTGTAACGTCCAACATGTCAAATGACAGGAACTTCGAGACAGTCCGTATGTTGCCAGAGTAAGTGAAATTCAAATTACGGAACAGATTTGGAGAAACACTTTCCAAACGATTTCCTTGATTCCAATTGAATTTAAATATCATGTAAACATACACTATAGAACACTCAATGAACCAAAACACTCCAGCAAAAACTAGAACTGGAGGACAGGTACACCGCCGCGTGACGTTCCAAGCTCAGACTACCCCAAAACGAGACTTGGTTTGCAGAAGTCTATATACTGCTCTCTAGACCTCCTAGACCAGAGCAGGCAGGCCACCTTCCCGGTGAGGGAGGGAGAGAAGGCAGGCAGGCCATAACAACATCTCACACGGTTATCTACCTACATCCATGCATTTAAGCAGCTTCCACTGTACAAGCCAGTTGCCTCTCTTTTTCCAGTGAGACTGGTGTGATTTATGAGAGCTCATAGATCACAGCACTGCAAGTTGTAACACTAAACCTACATGTAATTTATGCAGTTATAGAAAGTTAAGCCGAACAGGCCATCCGTGGCTTATACATAAAACCCCCAAAAGACAGATGCCTGAAATCAGAGAAATTGCATTTTTCTGCAGTTACTAAAAAACAAAGTTCTAGGTAAAATGATTGAGAGAGAAAGAAAGCCCGTCAAAAAACTGAACTTCTGTCATACTGATCACATTATCACCTTAACAATAAACATATTTAGTACTGGTTATTAACAATCTAACAGACACGTGGATGATAATTTTATGCAGACTGGGGCTCCTTGTTGCTTTTCTCCAGTCTACAGTGTTCCAACAGACTAAGCTGGAGACTAGCAATGCCAGGCACTCAAATCAGTGCGTATCGCACAGAACCTGGTACCGTATCGTCCCCCTTCACTCCTCTAAACAAAAGCAACGACAATAAAAATAGCATTTATTGAATAGTTACATTTATATCTATACACATTCCTATCTATAGACTTATATTTATAGAGCATTTATAATAAATATATTTTTCTATAAAATACTTGTTCTGTGCAAAATATTTGAGCCCTTTGTACAGGCCTATAAAACTGCTTTGCCTTAATCTCAGACCAGAGTGAGCACTACAGTAATTCCAATGAATACAGCCATGAGCCGTACGGCTGTAGGCTAAAAGCCACACACGACTAGATGCTTCCAAACTATTTTGAAATGAGAATATTGTGTGACTCAGCAGTTATGAAATACGAGCCAGATATTACTTAGAAATCACAAAATACCAATGCACATTTAATTGCTATACAAATCTAATTACAGGATTCTAAAAACCTAGCATGAAACTACCTGAACTCTGATTTTTATTATTTTCAATCCTCTTAGGTTAAAAGCTCAAGGATCATTACTTCCAAAGACTCGTTTTTTAGTTAAGAAGGAAAGCCCTTTAACACATATTGAAGCTGTTGCCAGCATTAGCACAGCGGCTCTTCATATCCTCTTAGAGCTGCCAAAACATTTTCAATGGGAGTCAGGTGGCTTAATTATCCTTGAGCCCTTGGAAGAATTACAAGCAAATTCAACTTGAAAGAAACTTTCTCACTGCAGCAGATGCACAGAGATCATCTGTTAGAGATGTTTCAACAAGTCTGGGAGAGGGAGGGAAAAGGGGTCATCTATCATTTTACCACAGCCTTCCCATTCTTACGCATGTGTCCTTTTCTGATGGCCACTTTCCTACCAAATCACCGCAAGATACCACTGCAAAACCAAACTGGACGTAAAAGTACTCATTCAAGGAAGTACTAAGCAGTTGCAGAACATAAAAAATAATACTAAATTATTATAACCTTAAAGAGAATCTTGGTGAAGTGGTCTCATCAATGTATTTCCTCAACTAAGGTGCATGACTAACCTCTGCTGCCCTAACTCTTCAGATCTAGTGTTCTATTCAGGTCTTTGATTTGCTGCACACCCCTTGCCCTGCTCCTCAGGAAGCAGAAGGCAACAGCTAGAGCCAGACTCAAAAATGTAGCACATTCCAGCTCAATCTGATGTTGTGCCTGTCATCCCCCTTTGTAAAAAAAGGGGAAAAAAACCCACTCCACCACCCCAGAATGTTGCAGTAATGAGCATCACTTCCTTAGAACTGCTCAGGCTACTTCAAGATGAATCAAAGATTCTTCATGAAAGGAGGACAGGTGTTGCATTAGCAACCTGACTGTCAAAAAACGCTCTTCTTGTAAATTGGCGTCTTCTGGGAAAAAAACAGAAGAGCTCATGTACTTCCTTCTTGGCAAGCTTTGGAGCCATCTTCCTGCAGTGAAGGCAGGAAAAGCATCTTTGCTATCCAAGTACAAATCTCCCAGATTCTTAAGCTACAGTTCCTAACATGACAGCTGCAGGAAAAATTGGCTGTGAACGACAGCAGAATTACAAAGCGGAACAGAAGTGATCTGTGCAAAATAAAGACAAAGGAAGCGTTGCATTTGCTTCATACTACTTAGTTTAGGGTTTTGACAAAAACACAGTGAAACTCACAGATCAGTAGAATACTCATTTTAAGAGATAACCACCTAAAGACACAGCCTAAGTGAATTTCTGCACAGTATTTATGCATGCACTCAAAAATGAAAATATCTGAAACACCCTCAAAAGGAATTAGAAAACATTAAGTTGGAGAATAAGGGGTGTTGTGGAGACAAAAAAGGACTAAATCTGTACTACTCTCATCTCAACTGGCTTCTGGAAATAACAAAAACCCCAAGCAGAAGCAGCAAACAGATTGAGAATATTCAGAATTGTCATTTTCACACTGTGATTTTGCCACTTACCACTTGGACAGCAGCTCTCCCCACGTCTCAAGAATTTTTTCAGCACACTCTTTGGAAACATCTCCAGACCCACTTAAGAGCGGTTCATCATTGTCTGCCAAGAGAACAGGGGGATGCTGTGAGACAACAGCCAGTATTGTACCTCTGCAGAAGCAGACTCTGCTCAGAGGTACACAGTGACGTGACAAGAGACAAGACAAGCAGCAACACTTGAAATTCTGGTTAAAAAAAAAAAAAAAATCAGAATAAAATTCTACCACGAGGGTGGCTGAACTGATACAAGGGCCCAGAGAGGCTGCGGGGAGCTTCACCGTTGGAGGTGCCCACGACACACCAGGACAAGGTCCTGAACAATCTGGCTGGCTGGATGCACACAGAGTGGGAGGCACAATCAGAGACCTGCAGAGGTCCCTTCTCACCCAAGTAATTCTATGATTCTACCCCAAACTTTTGGAAGACTACAAAAATTCTCAAATAGCACAACTTTCCTTATGGGAAAAGCTCTTGAAAGCGAGAAAGACAAGATCAGCGTGGTGCCACTGAGCAGCTGCAGCCTTGCCACGCTGTTGCAGATCCACAGAAGTCTACAAGGTATTTAACCGGTTTGTACTTCTGCTGTGACAGCTAGTATTTTTGATAACGTCCTTGGCTTCAATTAAACAGCTTTTTGAATGAAACGCATTCAAAAATGCAGTGGACGGGGAGGATTAGCATAAACACAGCAGCTCAGCTGGAAACCAATACTAACCCGTGTGCTCCCAGATGTTTTTAAACACTCACAGTATCACATATAAAAATCGCTTCTGCCTTACTGGGGAAATACCCTTTTTCATTCAATCTGTGCTTTCTCAACTGCCCCCTGAACTTGTCAGCAAACTCTTACAATGCTGCAAGTTGTATCAACTGTAAATAAAATAAATACAAGTTCCAGGTCTAGAAAAGAATAGTGGTTAGCGAAGTGGTTAGAGATTGCTACTGAGTAACACCTTGCAAAGGAGTTAATTTTGAAATCAACCTTCCCCTCCACCCCACAGTCCTGAAAAAAAGGGAAATTAAAGCACAGAAGTGAAATGACCAACCCAAGGCCACACAAAGGCCAGCAGAAAAAGTGAAAAAGCAGAAACTCAAGTCACCTACACCTCAGCTCAGAGCTGTGAGACCAGATGGTTACATACTCAGAACTAGTCCATATTTTGGTTTAAGAGAATTTTTAACAAGCGGATCCTGAAAACATATTAAGTTTCAAGCTGGGCAGGCCCTGGTACAGCTCTGTATCTTACAGATGCCTACGCTCGCCTCTTCACCAAAACATGCTGCTTGTTTGTATTTCCAAATAATATCAGCCTCTCGTTTTTACTCTCAAATCTGTTCACAGCTGCTCGGGGAGGGGCAGAAGCTACAGGATAATCCCAAATTTTTAACAGCCTCTTTTCACATTGTTCCAAATATATCACATTGCAGGCTTCAAGAGGCCCGGGCTGAGAAAAGCATAGACACAGAAGTGTCAGACAAGGGAGAGGCTGATCCAGGAATGCAGGGGTACTGGTTATTGAATACTCGCAGCATTAAAGCCAGCAAGAAAAAACATCAGCAGGCCAAATTCTGACTGGAAAGGAGTCAACATGTTTCATAACTGTGTTATTTACCGCCTGCCCTGGCTGTCCAAGTATACAAAGCATACAATCGACTTCTTACCTTCCTCTTCATCGTCCTCCGGAGGAGAGGGAATCATTGAGCCCTGTGACCCTGACTGGGGCAGACGAAGAGAGGGGCTTGCTGTAGTTTTTCTCCTCTCCCTTTCCGATTCACTTTCTAGGCACACAACTTCATATAATGTGTCCGAGTTATTCTTCCTGTCCTTCTGCTTTATCTAGGAAAGAAGTTGCATTTTACTGACAAAAGCTGTACGAATATCCAGATGACTCCAGAGGGCTCTACTGTCTCTTTTGGGAATAGGAGACCTGAGCAGCGACTGTCATCACATTCTCCAGCGAGGAATGTTCAATCCTTGCAGCCCTGCATGTGTTTCTAGCCCTAATGCCCTAGAACAAGCCATAGGCACATTGCACCAAAAGGCATGGATATCTCTTACAGACAGGGAAGTAGGATCTGCCATCCACAGGTAGCTCATCTTTTCAACCCTAAATGGACACAGATGCTCAGAGTTTTAAAGCTGCAACTGCATTTGTCCAACAAATGGTCTGAGAGAGGAAGGTTCCTTAATATGAACTAACTCTGCCTGGAAACATTAGAGGAAAATAAGAAGCAAAACCTTCAAAATTCTGTCTGTTTTTTCTTCAATTTTTTGAGGATACTGATGGTGGCAAAAAGAGAGTTCTAGTAAAAATTGTTCATATTTATTTTCCCACCACGGCATCTGTCTCTAGCGATGCTTCCAAGTCAGATCTGTGTATAGGTTGCTGCAGGATCACAGATTGCCGAGTCCCAAAGTCTAGTATATGGCCTTGTTTTCTCCTGAATTTTCAATGCCTTTCTTTTTTTTTCCGTAAATGAATAAAAAGAAAGAGTAGAAAAGGTGAAGAAAAGAAGGAAATAAGATTTATAATTATACTTTACACTAAGCTCCCAGTTCTCAATTTTACCCTTCGGTATGTTAAAAGTGAAGAGAAATGCATCAAAGCTAAAAATTACTGAATCACTAAATGTAATCTGAGCAAATAAAATCCCTCTGCTTTCGGCATTTCCAAATAAAGAAACACTGCCAAAGTAAGATAAGCCAGTTCTACACAGCTGTAGTTTTAATGGGCTAATAATCATGACTCCATAGAAACAGGTTTCCCTTCCAGGCTTATCAGGCAGCACATTCTATATTTATTGCTTTCACTAGGCATTTTGATAATCTTCCAGTAGTAAACACTGGAAGTTGGATAACCTGACAGTGCCTGTGGAAGAAAGAATTAGCTAAGATAAGTCACAGTGCCTGTGAATTTGTTAAGACAAAAGTTACCTAATCAGCTAAGTAAGATAAGTTTCCTTTACGCTGTCAAACAGGAAAGGCACCTTTCAGAGACTGGAGGATATTTATAGCCCAACAGCCTTAACTGTTCAACATCTCCATGTCCTACCTTAAAAATACCTTCAATAAAAAGACTGATGTCATCCATGAAGAATTTTTCCACCTTAAATTTTGAAAGAAAGTTCCCAACATGTTTGTTCATATTTTATATAAAACCCAGGACATACACAAAAAAAGAATCCTCAGTGAACCTCACCTTTGTCACTACCAAGATGCCATTATTTACCACCACATTACAATGAGTGCAAAAAAACCCCACAACCCACTAGGAAAAGCCTCTTACTTCATTCAAAACCTCTCTAAAAAGAACACTTGTCAAGAAATCAGGACTCCAACCTTGCTCTGTTGGGCTGCCCCCAGAATTATTAAACCTTGAGGGAGCACATACATCCATATGGCTATTTGCTTCTATGTATTTTCATTTCTTCAAACGGGACTTTCATTCCAGAACAACCATTTCTAAAGCAGGAGAATAGCAGCTACTTCATTACATCATCTCATCATCTCTCTAGCAACCTGGACCTTCAACTTTCCAGCCTTATTTTGAGACCAAGTTATTGCCTTCCACTGTTATTATGAATGTCCTGGACAGAAATAATCTTTCCTTTTCAGTAAATAGTATAGTAGTAAAAATGTAAGTAGGAAAAACCAGGAAAAGTTTTTAATAAGTTCTAAGGATTTTCTGTGGTTGCTTGGATTTTTTTCCCCAGGGGAAACTGGGGGTATGTGTGAAATCTCTGCTTCCAACCATGCACAAGGGGGAAAACAGGCTTTCACAGAAGTATTTATTTGTTCGAATTTCAGGTGGATGGTTGCTCATCTGAAAAAAAAAAAAAAGAAGCCCAACAAAAAGAAACATTGGATTTGCATGATAAAATGAAGGTGGTGACATATCCGAGAGCACTCACCAGCATTATGTTAAAGCCTTTTTCTCTCTTAACCCTTAGTTTCACATCCTTACCCTACTATACACTTTTACAAGCAACTCTCAGCATAGCCCCAGTTCGCAGATAAATCCTCTGTTCCCTTTGTTTCTGTGGTTTGGCTGGAAAATCCAGAAGCCTCTCTGTAACTTCACAGCCTCAAAGCTCTCAAACAGTGCTTTGAAATCAGGACACGCAGCTTTTTATGGGAACTTCAGATAGCCAGCAACAATTAGCCTAATGACGGCAGCTTTTCCAAAACTGAAGAGCATTTGTTGCACCCTCCGATTCAGGAGCGAGTGTTGAAATGACCAGCGTATCAGTCAAGATGTTACCAATCACAGGGAGAACCAACTATAGCGAAATTGTGATCCGCCAACGGCACCAGGAACTGCAGTTCATCTTCCCCTCCAGCGCGTTTGCATTTATTCAGCGTTCCACCGTGAACCTACCTCTCCAGTCTCGAAACAATATAATGGACCCTACCACAGTTACCTCTGAAAAACAACCTTGCCAAACCCCACATCAACTGTAGATTTTTATTATTTTTAAGGTGTTACCTGTTTCAGTTTTAGGAAAAAATTTTCAGTAGAGCTACGCTTGCTGAAGGGCCAGAACAATCTCTCGTTAGGTGAGCAAACTCTGACTTTAGTCTCCAGAATGAACCGAACAGGTTCCTGAACCTCAGTTATCACCAAATCCACAGCGGTGGTCATGAACAATACTTTATCTAGAGAGAGAAAACAAAGTGAGAGTGTTAGAAGTGTTTCAAACAAAATATTCCATAACCTCTTTCCTAGTAAGAGGAAAGAACAAAGAAATTTTTTTGCAGAATTCATCTTTTTCCCTAATTTAACATCTCAAAACCCTCGAAGTTTCGAAAGAGGAAAGTCAGATGACTATGCCCTATTCACAAGAGAGTAGGAAACAGAAGTCTTCAAGCCAAGAGAATGATCCAGTTAAAGAGAATAACAATTTTGCTCTTTCAAATCCCACTGAAACGGATCAAGAAACCATGAAAGGTTTTTTAGATCCTTTAGATCAGACAACACTGAAGTCCCACCACACTGAAGACAGCATGTGAGATTCAGAAAAGTGACTGTACAGTGTGGTGACAACACACAACAGATTGAAAAGATGATAATTCAGCTGACGTCCCACACGAAGTAATGACAGATCCGTTTCAGGACTCAAGAGAGCAATGCAGCACCAGGTCTTTTCAGAGGACAGTTGGGAGTGTGTTACTTTCATTTCCACAGGTACAGGAATCCTTTTTTCTTTTTTAATTAAAAACTTGGATTCAGAAAAATCTGAACTGACCACAAATGAAGGAAAGAACTTCACAGCAGTCATTTAGTGCAATTCTCAGTGGGATTCTTGGACACTCTAATGGTGCACAAAGCCCCTGCATGCTGTCCCCACATCCTACTGGGACACAGTTATTCTGACAAGGCATTAGCACTGAACACAGGAGTGTTCTTCCAGCCTTCTTAGTTTGATTTTTTATGTTACATCTGGCATCCTATTTTCTGAGAATACATCCCATACTATGAAGATAGTCTTTTTGTAGGATTCACCTTAAACAAAAGACACTGATCCCATGCCCACTATGGATGTTGTTTTCCCTGGCCAAGGATAACATCAGGCAAAATTTTCATACCTTTTGGTGTTTCTTCATTTACAAACTGGAAGTGCGGAGATTTCTGATTCCAGCTCCCAGTGATCACATAGGATTTCCCATCAGAACTTTTACCCATGGACTCCTGGAAACAAGGTAAGTTTATCTATATTTATTTAAAGTAAATGCATCTCAGTATTATGAAGTCTCAGCACCATACACCAGCTACTGCACTGGCAAGAGAAGGGCAGGAATCTGAACTCCATGTGACACAGTCCTGTAGCTGGTATCATCCCTGAAGAACAGAGTTCCCATCCAATCTCTGGTCTCCTTGCTGCTAACATAAAAAGGCCAATTAATACTAATTGTTATACATGTATGTGGTATGATCAGCTGCCTCGTGAGACCTGAAGACCGACAGCTCATTTTGGCGGTGGCCATTTGACAGCAACTTTCAGCTCACACAGGTGTCGTGAGATCACAGCCATGTTACTCAGAAAGACAGGACTCTGAGGCGCAAACGCTTTGCTTGAACGAGAACAGTCATGACTGACCGCAAAATTGGGCCACTCCCTTGCCAAAGCGTCAGGTCATATTCTAACGCTGTAGCACAGGCAGGGATTCGACCCAGTTGCCCAGAGCCTCACCCCCAACAGCAGAGGGCACAGCATCAGTCCCCATCCCGGGTGCATAAGCACCTAAAGCATTTCTGTCTATCCTGAGATCACACACAATTGTAATACAAATTGTTACTCAATTTTGTTAATAAAAGATCCTTACCAAATCTAAAAGATGCATGTCACCGCTCCGAACATCTTTCCCACGGCTAAGGAGAAGACCAAAACATCTGCAAAGCCAGGCAAAAAATTAAACTGCAAAAATCAGACTTACTCATAAGCAAATCATTAACACTCCTTATCTAAATATTCCCTGTTATACATCACAAGCAGCCCCTGAATCCAGAAACAAATGTCAGCAAACGTTCACATTTGAAAGCAGCATCAAGCATGTCAAGCCAGCATTAAAAATGTCAAGCAAGACTTTGTAAGCATATTTACAATGTCATTTTACCCGGCCTACAGTAGCCTGGAAAGTTGTTTTACCTTTGTGCTGGGTTTAGTTTTGTTTTGCTTGCAAGAAGAGTATAAACCAGACATTACTAACAAGGGTTCCCTACCCCAAAGGACAGCTTGGCCTACATTCTTCTTCCTCCTTTTTTTATAGATATATTTGCATAGATTCTACCCTTTGATACAGACAAGAATCAGGAAATTCCAGACGAAGTGCAAGGACCTGTCATTTACGGTTTCACTTTGCAAGGACTTTTGGCCCACACAGGTGTATTCCACTTCGTTCTCTGGTTTACCACACTGTCCCGCGTTTCATTTCAGACTGCAAAGGCTGGCAGCTGCCGTGTCTTTTCTCTGCACCATAAGCAGCGCTAAACTCTTTCAGTACCAAAACCCACTCGTTTATTTCCAAGCAGAGAAAGGTTTGAAGTGTGGGCTCTCCCCTTCCTGACACAGACACTCTGTATTCTACAGTCCCAGACAGTGGCAAGTTCAAAGCGTATGTACACCACTCTCCGATGCAACAGAGATGAAAGCAAATACTTGAAATAACTGTCACTGATTATAGCCTCAGCATTTAAGACAAAGCGGCCAGTTGAAATAAAAGCAATATGTTTTTAAAACAAGCTCTTGAAATGGGTATTTAGAGGAGACACAACCCCTGATTCCACCGGCAGATCGGTGCAAGATCTCACTGCGCCTGTACTGTGCCTCCTGCCGCACACCGCTGAACCGATCTGACCTCCTGCACCATCCCACTCGAGAGAGGTGTGGCGTCAAGTTACGGAGCACTCAGAATAGTTCCCCATCTGCTGTCTCACAGGAAAGAACACAAAACATCAACTAGATACAGAATTTTTTTCAAATCGATGAAATTACCTCTCAATAGCAAGTTCTTTATTAGTTGTCTGTTGGACGTAAATCACTATCTTCTTATCGATTCCTTGGCGGAGTTTAAAGCATTGCCTGTCCTTGTCTTTGGGAACAGCACTGTTATTTACCAGGAAAGGAAAAAAAACCCTCAGAGAGTGTCATTTATCTGTATCCCTTGAACGTATCAAAACCAGCATCAGACACTTGGTGAATCCAGCTTCTTACACAGAAGCACTCAAGACCTTTCTTCCTTGCACACTGCAGTCAGTGACATGAAAGAAATGGCAACTTAATTAGGTGATGTTATTTTATCATTAGATGAAAACAGAAACAGTGGGTTTATAGTCATGGCTTAGTGTGTGAGACTTCCAGCAGCATTCGGGGGCTGGAGCTAGATGATCTTCCCTTCCAACCCAAACCGTTCTGTGATCCTGTGAGTTCAAGAACGTTTTAAATATCGATTCCCCACGTAACCCCAAGTATTATCTGTTAAGCAATTACATATAAGAAACTGCACATTGCTTTCACAAGGGAGGTGGCTGCTGGGGCACACGATAAACAGGCACAACTCTGGATACGAGCACAGTCACAATGATGCAGTTTCAGCTTCAGCAGCATTTCAGCTGAACACAAAATGCACTGCATAGAAAAGGGGTTAAAGACAAAAGAAAAATACAAAACAGACAAAGCACTTCACAGGTAGCACCAGGTTCATTTCCACGACCAAGATTAAATAGTCCACAGGGTCATCACTGGTTTACTTTATGTCTGGGATTCATTTAAACCAGAACAGGAACTAAAAAGGAATTTGGGGACCACCTCACACTCACACTCTCTGTTCCCTTACTTTCCAACAGACCCAGATACTGTATGCACAGGAATGAAGAATTTATACCTGAAATAACCTTTCCCATCATCTTCTTTGATTTCCAGTGACACGGAGAAGGTGAAGATATCACTGTCTGGAGTCTGAGGGGTGGCAATGGCTGAGAGCGGAGTTTGTTTGGCAGAACGACGGAAGGCAGTGGCAAAGCTGTACAGTATTCGGCTCACCTGCGTTTAAACGGCACCAAAGAAAGATCAGAAAGTTACAGGCATACAGAATGCAGCAGCTGAAACCTACCTGAATTTTCACCAAAGCATAGAATGAGAACTAAATGTATGAAAATAATTCAGTTTTAGCATCTAGTTAACTGGGTTTTTACACTTCTTAAAAGGATAAACTATTAAATGCGCATTCTTATTTCATATCTGAGGTCTCTGTAATTATCTTAACTTAGGGTAGAAAAAAAGCCAGAAGTGATGAATTACATTACTTCTCAAGGGCCTGAAATACTTCAGTTTCATTTCAGCAATAACATTTACATGTACATAATTATCATTTGACAAAAAGATTCAACTTACAGCCTCTTGGATTTCACATCGGAAGACATGAATCCTGAAGAGTTCTGCATTGTAGTGGCTTTCAGTGAAAGCAAAGCAATCACTTTCAGGGGTTCCATCATGCCCTCGTACACAGAAAAGGATTTTATAGATTGGATAATTCGCTATTTCTGTGTTTGTCTGAGGATCTAAAAGTCTGTTAAAAAAAAAAGCTTGCATCTTTAGAAGAATTATTTCAGCTACATGTTAACTTACAAGCAGTTTTACAGCTGCTGGCGAAAGTACATCACAAAGAAACTAGCTCCTGCCTGTCATTTACTGCAAACCTTGACCAGAATAAGCACATTTAAATCGAACAGCATAAAAAAGTACAATGCAACAGACATTTCCACCAATATTTTCCCCATAGTTTTCAGGGCTTAGCCTTCAAAAAGCTACGCTCACGTGAAGCAGTGGATAGCCTCATCCCAGTTAGGCCTTGTGTATCAGGCAGCTTCCAGCCCTACAAACTCAATTCTTTCTAGGCTATTTCCAAAGCGTTCATCAATAGCCACTCCCACTACCGCTTCGGGGACACCCTGGATCATCCTAATATTTCCTACCGAGCCTTGGCCATAAAATGTCTTTGGTAAACAAATTCAAAGTATCACTTTCCTCAGATCTCTTTAAAACCCACTTTTTCCACTAAACGAAATCCAAAGTTGCTAATGTCTCCTCCCATAAAGTGGGAACTTGTTTCCTTTGCTAAAATTACATGCACAGAGTCGACCTGAGTGAGCTTCATACCTCACTGTTCCTTCAGAGACATTAGGCACTGACAGGGTCACGTCTAGAGAGATCTGGCACTGGCTTCGTAAGATGGACATCATTCTGAGGGCTTCCACTTCGCTCCGGGGAGCATTCACAGAGGCGCAGCCTAAGTAGGTGAGCTTGCTAAACACCACGCTGTCCTCATCCGTCATAGGTGTAAAAGGGCTCAAATCCTCACAATCTAGGGTGAGACACAAAGCTGAACGTAAGAACCAAGACCAGGCGTACGTAAGTAAACCACCAGAGGTTGACTCATCGTGAACTAAATGACAAAAGCGACCCAGGAACACACTACAGAGAGTCAGGTCAGGCCAGAGTACTACAGGAAAACCCTGCCGGAAGGTGAGTTACTGACAGCAAGAGAGCAAATGCAGCTACCCCAACTCTACAACTAGTTCATTCAAAGGGCTCCTGTTACATGTAAGAGAGCGTTGATTTTCATCACAGCAATCAGACGCACAGACGAGCCAAACAGACTAATTTTATACAGCCAGGCAAGTAAACATAATATTTCTGCACACATCTCAAAGCTAGTATAGCAAGTGTTCTCAGAAGAGAGGACAGTTCAGCATATGTTAACTCTTCCATCACATTCCCTGGCGTTTACTGCACCAGGTGACTGGGAGGCAGAATGGGAGAAACGGGGAAAGGTTGATGGACACACTTGTACCTAAATTCTCCTTCCTTTCCCCACTAAAAGCTAGCTCATATGATACCACCAGGCATTCCCACATTTTTTTTTTCTAACCTCCCTGGGATGGTTTCACTGGCAAACTCATTTCTGGCTTCAGGAGTCCTGCCACCGACACTGGGTTAATGGTAGAAGATGCTGAAGCTTCAAGGACAACAGGTTCTTCGCCATCTCCATCAGTTCTAACTTCCTCTCCATGGTCCCGGTCACTTGACTGATCTTCCATGGGTGGGTCCATCAGCACGTCTTCAAGCTCCCTCTGCAGCTGCTGTTCACTTCCATTCCCCACAATCTAATAGCCACAAACAGAATCGGGACACAAAAAGAGACTGTTCACACGAAAACAAAAAATACCCCTCAAGCACCAGATCATTCATACGGCTTGTTCTGCCAACCAAAGCAGCAGTTAACAAGTTTAACGTCGTTACAACCGTACCACAAACTGCAGCGTGCAAATGGTTACCAGTACGGATTACAACCTCGCTGCTTCAACAAATCAACAAGCTCAAAGCAGGGATTTTCTAGGACTGGAAAAAGTGAGTTTACTTTCAAACTAGTCTATAATCACCACCTACAAAGACTAGCTTATGACAGAACAAGCTTAGAGATGTCCACAGTACAGCGGTCTATAATAATTCTCAGAACAGTACCAGAAAGGGTCAAATATAATTAAATATGCTACACAGTTCATGGGTAAGAGAGCAAGATTCCACAGGAAGAGAAGAATCTGGAACAGAATTATGATGTCATGCTGAGGAGAAGAGGTTGTGTTGTTTTACTCCCTAACACTCATCTACAGCCTGACTTTGCACTCATTGAAGTCAACATGAAAGCATGAAGCAACCTAAATGGTGTGAAATTAGGTCCTCAGCTAGAAAGAGAAGGAAGACATTAATGCCAGTAAGCCCTTAGATACTGTATGTACAGAAACTCTTTGGCTATTCCTCTGTCATCAACAGGGAAGTGACTGACGCTCTACATAGTTTAGAAATTAAGCACAGAAATGGAGTTTACAGAAGCATTTTACCAGATGGCAGTCAGAGAAGGTATCTGATTCCAAGACTTCAGCTGCTGGTGGTTACTATTGCTGGCACCAAAACGCAAGCCTTTACGCAAATATGCATTTCTATATCCTTACGTCTCTGTAAGCTCAGTGACTTAAGACGCTACACACAAGCTAATAAAATCCAAATTGTGCAACTACCCCAGATTCTTCAGAAGAGTGTAAATGAAATCTTATCAAAGAAAATTATCTTTTTTTTAACATATCTTCAAAATAAGATAGTGAAAAAGGAAGTGGTTAAAACCAAGAGGAAGAATACAGAGCAGACAGAAATCTGCCCATAACCCAATCTCAGTATTGAAGCACATTCCATCTGCCTCAAAACTAGCATCATGTACTAGAAAATTAAATGATCTTGGAAATCCCTGAAGCAATGGCTAAGCTTCTCACATTTTAACAGCAAATGCATCCGCTGAGGTCCGGTTACAATTACTGAAATAACACTGCAACAGATAATAGAACACCTTCGCACACATGGATGAGCCTTGCAATAATTTAAATGTACCATGAGCAAAGCATCAGATGTCACTTAAATATGTGTACGTGCGGTTCCACCAGGCATGCCTCAGGAATAATTACAGCGAGACTAGAGGTTTCTCCGCCAGTTCAGAATTCTGACATGCAGTCATTTCCATCCCATCGCCAAAGAAACTTCTCGGTTCAGAGGGAAAAAGGAACATGAAGTGTACTTACTGTCTCCCCTTTCACACTCAGACCCACACTAACAATCTGTATCTGCAGCCTCTATCTACAGCGTGTTGAAGGTATAAACTGTTAGTTTTCTGGTGAAAAATAACTATTTAGTATACAAGAATATTAACAAAGAACAGAAAGTTCTGACCTGGAATTACTCCAGAATAGAGCAGAAAGCAGTTACTGGAAGAGAAGGAAAGTCCCAGATCCCTGTTCTTCAGAAGGAAGTAGGAAAAATGGGAAATTCACAGGTAATGAAAAAAAACCATCAAGCACACAGGATCCCAGAGACAGGAGCAACATAAAAAGAAGTAATAACCTAGTGACTGCTTTACTACAGAATCGAAACAACAACAAAATCTGTGAGATGTTTATGGTTCTGAAACTCATGCTCCAACAGAGAGTAATTTTTTGGTATGGATTAAAACACATTCATGTGCTATCTGGGACCACCTGCCAGGAGGAGGACAGAGTACCTGCCCTACTCAGCTTACATCCACAGCAGTATCAGTACCCTGTAACTCATCACAGGAATCCACAGATTTGCATTTTCCTCCCAGTAATGTTAGTATTCATTTGCATGATTCATCATGGAACCAATGACAAATCTTGCAGAAGCACGTGGTCATCAAAGGCTTAATCCCTTCCAGTATCAAGTTTATTATTCAGGCCTTTGCAGGCATTTGTCAGAAGGATGACGGTGAGGATGGAAGGTGCACCATGTTACTTTACAGTACGCAGTTTACATGTTTTGCTACTAAATATAAATAATCTGTTATAACGTCCTACCAGCCCTATTAATGCCTATATATTTAAAAAACTAAAGTAACTTCTAGTTTACAGGGCCTGTTTTCTATGAAACTTGAACTTAAAATACATTCTAGCAAAAACCTGCATCTCGTATGCTACTGCTGACAGTGATTAAACAGATTCCAGTTGGGTTTGGGAAAGGAAGGTGAGGAATGTATATACAGTAAGAATTAAATGTTGTAATGGTATTAACATGAAATGCACATGAAAAATGTTCCATTCCATCCAGATTACAAGCCAAAAAAGTCTGAATGGCGATCTACAGCGTTTGGTAACATAATCAGTATCAATAAGTTTGATTAGGTATTGACTCGGTATTACCCTACATAACATGATCTTGAGAATTAAGTTCCTAAACATAGCAGTGACAGGTAAAACACGAGCCCAAGTAGTTTACGGTGTGACAGGAAACAGCATGCAAAAGGAAAACAATCTGTCTCAAATGTCATCATCAAAATAATCATTTTAAAAGTAATTTAAAAGAATCCTTCCAAGAAAGCCTTGCTTCTCAGCCCAGACTACCCTCAAAAAAGGACTTTACAAGGCACAGCAAACACACTGTTGGCCTGCGGGGGCTCCGCTGTTCTCACAGCCCCAAGTCAGGTGCAACAAGCCAGCTGCCTGAGAAACCAGGCCTAAATTACCAGCTAAGACTAGCTTATGTCAACCAGTCTCTTATTCAACCGTATAAATTCACCACGTCGTGGAAGTACAAGCACATTAGGAAGTAAACGTGCTTGAAACTCTGCTGCAACCCAAAAAACCAGTAAGAGGCAGCATGACAGAGCACAGCAGAACCAAGGGCAGACTAAAGAAGGTGGGTGTAATAAACGCTTCATGGAGGTTTGCCTGAGATAAAGACACCATTTACTCTAGTCACTGTTTCCTGTTTCTCACAAAACTGAAAACTAATTTTACTTAACCCTTAAATAGGACATAGCTTCCCTCAAAACACGGGGGATTTATTGGAACTGTAGTTTATTCCCTTCTCCTGATGCATGTGCTGGTGGCCTCTGCTGTGAGGGGTCTCGTTACACCATGTAGGTGAAGAACTGTTCTACAGTGCTCCAGGCTTTTGTAAACCCAGGTCCGTCCCGCTGGCAGTGGGCAAAAGCAGACACAGAAAAAATACTGGAAAGCAGAGACAGCTAGCAAATTACATTTCTGGAAAACAACCACCAACAACCCCTTTTTAAACTGAGCCATGTATTTCAGCACAGACACAACGCAAAGACACAACTATGAATTAGGAGCAACTGAAGAAAAACGTGTTTCCTGATTACATTCAGAAATTTTGTCTGCACTTGAGAAAGGACAAAAAGGAAAACATTCAGTCCACAGCACTTGTACTTTATAGCATATCCACAAATTTGACATGAGCGCCTTAGGTTTGATTCACAAATTTCACAGCCTGTCACAGTCAGCAAACACAAGCCTGAACTTCTAGCCCCGTCCTCAGACTGCACCTAGCCAGTGTAAGATCCTCAAACTGCTTTTGTGAAGAAGCAGAACACCAGAAAAAGACCTCTGCTTAAATCTGAACCTGACCTTATTTTCTCCTTTTCTCAGCAGGCACATCAAAGCAAATGGTTTTGACATACACAAACAATTTAACTTAGTTGTAAGTACCAAAGCAACTGCTTCTCCCTGAAAAAAATCATTTGTTCCTGTGAAATACATAACCTCAGTTCTCACATTCCACTGCTAATTTTCCATATACTACTTCAACACTTCGAGTTATCACAGCAACAGTACTTTTAACATACCTCTGACAACCTTCACAACTCCACTTATCCGTGCACACGATGAACAGTTCAATAATACAGTAAAACTGGCTACTGAGTGACTATTTGCAAGCTGGGAAAACAAAGTATCCCAAGAACAAAGCCATATTCGAGGGTAGTGTGTCCCTTTTCTTGTAGAACAATACCAAAAGACAATTTCTGTCCCTAAGAGCAGCTAAAAAGTCTTCCCATTTCCTCTGCTAAACGTTTTCACCTCCTTAAGCGGAAGGAAGGTTAACAGAGATCCCTTTATGGGAGAATTTAGACTGTGCACTGAGTGCTTATCTGAGGTGTAACGTTCCCATTAACCATGGAGACGGCAGCCAATAACCAAACAGCACATACTCTCCAACGCCGGAATCCCAAAAGGCTCAAGGTGAATGACTTTGTTCAAGGATTGTGCTCAGTCTTGGCACGAAGTTCATAAAGAAGCTTATCTTTAAGACCCGGAAAGCTGTGACATTCAGTGCCAAATCAGGGAACAGCATAACTTTTACAACTGTTGATGGTCAGGAGGCAGCAGTGCTACTGTTGTTCTTCCCTCACCAAGAGAGACAGCATACCTGTAGCCAGCACTTCATAAACCACCTTGGAAGTGAACACACGAGGAATACGTAAGAAGCACATTTCAGGAGTTGGTTTGAAGTCCCTGAAACATACTCTTCTCTGAAGTATTTGCAAGCTTTATGAAGATGACTGTATATACAAGTCTCTTCAATTCCTTTAATCATACTAAACAAGATCTAGCGTGTTGTACAAACACTGCAGGACAGCCACAACAAGGCAGTCCTTACGCCAGCAATACAAATAGCTCCCACGCGGAGCAAGAAGTGCTGCAGACTACGGCATTTCACATTTCCAAACTTTGGGTGTAACAGGATGGCACGAAAAATCTGTTTGACCCTGTCTGTCTCGTGGGGCCTCGAAAAATGCATCGCAACTTTGGGAGCTAATCACATACACTGCCACGTCAGGTTCTCAAGGTAAGCACCACCACGGAGGCTGTTCTGAACTTGGAAGTGTTTATAGCCGCTGGTATCTGCGGCATCTAGAAAGACAAGCCCGAGGCTACCGTCTTGCACTGGGTTTCACAGATCACCAGGCTGACTGTTCAAGAAATGCTCAGATTTTTTTAGACTATCCTATGATGTGAAGTGGCAATCTCCTCAGCAGCAATAAAATATAAGTGAACAGATTAAGCAAAAGTAAGATCTTGAGAGTCTCAAGTGACAGAATTAGCTTGAAGTCCAATGTAAAAGACAATAGCCACTATAATGGCATGTCTTGCCCAGGACTCAAGGGAATGCAAGAAAAACAAACAAAACAGTTGGGAGGTAAAAGCAAGATGAGCAAAAGCATCCAGAAATGTTTAATGACATCTCTGTTACAACTGCTGCTAAGGAAGAGCGGAACACGCCGTCCAACAGGGAAAGCACATGATTTCTTATCATCTTTAGAGATGCTATTTTGAAGACAAAGATGTAACTGTAGACTTGGGTCTCTGTGATGGAACATCTCCTTCCACCTCCCACAAAGAACACACTAACTTGACTCGCTGTAGGAAAGATCCACTTTTCAACACATTAAAATGACGGCATTTGGAGTGACCACCCCTTACTTGTGGCACTTCACTTGAAGACTGCCAAAATACAAATTGGGATGGAAGATTTTCTTCAAGCAGCAAAAAAAAAAAAAGAAGTGTGACAAAGGCCTCTTCTCAGAGCAGCACTTACAAGTGAGAAGATGTCAGTGCCCTTCCAATTCACACAAGCCTACCGCACGGGCTTGGATTCTCAGATTCACGTCAAGTTGTTAGTTATAAGTACACTTCTACATTTCTTAAAGAGAACATTTCACATTGGGGAAAACTTTAATAGAGCTTTGAATTACCAGATATGGTCAAATCAAGTGTATGCTAATACTGCTTTCTGTCTGCAAGTGGTGATAAAATCACGGTTCCAAGTTCTTGACAGTCAGATTGTTTCATCCAAAGCACTTCATGAAGGATTCTGCCAAGCGGGGAAAAAACCCCACGGGTAGTGATGGAGAGAGCTCTTACTCAAAACCTAATTATCACCTCTGACATCCGCAGAAGTAATGCAGGAATTACTGGCAAATCGATTCTTGAATAAGTTCTCCCTTCTGTCAAGTTTTCCACAATAAAGAAGTCCCTCTTTAAGCTCTCTATGGTTAGTTGGATTTAGAAGAATAGGGAACAAACTCAGGTTATTGATTCTTACCTTCAGTCCTGTTTTTTCATCATCACTACCATTATTGGTAGATGGTGTTTCATCCCCTTGCCTGGAAACCAAGACAAAATCTTCACTGTTAAGAGTGGATACCGAGTCTGAAGAGACACTGATTTTTCCAACAGAAGCCTTGTCATCCATGACTTAAAAAGGAAGTTCGATTCATGAATGAGATTAAATATGTTATAAACTCCTGAAAAACAAAAATCATAAAAATACTTATATAAAACTTCATGCTAAAATGCTCAAACGTTTCTTTTCAGAAACCTGCTGACTAGTTATAAAAAACAACACATCTGACAGCATAACCAAGTTACAACTCTTCTGTCAGCGAACACTCACGGTCCTGCTTTGGTTCCACCAAGAAGCACGCTGCTCCAAAGCCCACAGAAGGGAAGTTAATAAATCTTTTTGCAGTATTTCATGATTATGTCAGGCACCACTGTCTACATGTAGCACAAAACAGGCCCTTGGAACACACCCTATGCCTGCTGACAAAGGACTGATATTAAGGCCAGGACTATAAAGTCATGTACTTTCTTCAGCTCATCTGTCTGCCTCCACCTACAGGCATGCAAAAATTACTTTTGTAGCTATCAGAGCTTCAGTCACATTCTTTTCCCCCAAAACAAGAGTTAGACCTAACTCTTGATACCTTGTGGTAAGGATGCTCTAAAACCTTGGGACATACTGCATTTTATCAATCTATGCTGAATCTTCTGTACTGTAAGGAACAATAAAAGATTTCCAAGAAGCAGGAAGAACAGCGTGGGCTGGATCAGTACTGAGAAGCAGAGCCAACAGAGGGGTTTTAAAAGCTGGAACTGGCACTGAGAGGCATTTGAAGGAAGGAACAAAAGGTGAAGTTCAGCTGCACACCTTGAACTCTACAGCACAGATTCTCAGAATCTGTGGCTGAAAACAGACTGCCGTGATAAAAATGGCTGATTATATTTCCCAGAAACCCAAATATACCCTTATCACAAGTGCTTGGGTCTTCACATACTCCCAAGCATGACCAAACCCAAGTGCTTTTTCAGCCTCAAGTTATCCCTCCCATTTGGTGGGGCACTGTCCCAACCTGGCTTCCAACAGAGCAGCCACAGAAACCTGGCATGCCCACAGGCACGGCTCATCGCATTCCCCCTGAACCAAGAACAACGCACCCAAAATAGCAAAGCCTGCTTTTATTTCCATCAATACCCTTTTCTCCACAGCCACCAATATGACTTGAAAATCTGCCAGGAGGACGGCAACATTTTTTTTTCCTCTGGGTTATTTTTAACCCGATTACTTTCCTGAGCCAGTCACTTCACGGTCCTGAAACATGTTTCACTGGACAACTGAAGCAGGGCGCAAGAGGAAGAACGGATGTGGGTTGTTCGTGAATAACAATATAGCCGTGATGGTTGGGTTTTGTTTCCAGAAGCATGTACGGTGTTTAGATATCCTTTTCAGACACTTGATGATCCACTGACTTTCAATGGGAATTGCTTGCTGAGAAG
The DNA here is from genome assembly GCA_027574665.1 of Rhynochetos jubatus. Taxonomy (NCBI): domain Eukaryota; kingdom Metazoa; phylum Chordata; class Aves; order Eurypygiformes; family Rhynochetidae; genus Rhynochetos; species Rhynochetos jubatus. The sequence continues at coordinate 1,914,596 of CM050671.1, forward strand.
TTTAGATACTTTGAAAAGTTTTACCCACTGTATGTGTCTGTCTGGTATTATTCACATGTACCTTAAAGGTGGGGCAGAGTGCTCATTTTTAAAGATGCTTTTGTTTAATGAATCCATATTAAAACATTCCTATAGCAGTTCCTTCTTGCACTATCTACATAATACATGGCTCACTTAAAAAGAACCAAATCAAATATATTGAAACACAGAATGAAAATAAGCTTCAAACACCTAATATCCCTCTGGCTTCACTGTTTCCATTCAAACAATGCAAATGCATCTGCCACACTAAGACAGGATGAGTAGAAGAGCGGGCTTTGATCACAAGCTGCTGTAAAGATCATCTAGGCAAGGATCAATTTAGCAATTTATTTTGGCATAGCGCATCTGTCTCTGAGTGTTCATTTCATCTATTCCCAAAGGCTGTCAATATGACACCTTTCACCAACATTAACTTCAATGAAAGAACAGTACGCTGTGCTTTTGCATCCTCCTCTTTTCAGCAGCATGGTGTAAATAGACACCACACTCCATCCCGCAGCACACTGGCTTAGCCTTACCCTGCGGGACTTTCACAATACAGAATTGCAACAGCAAGGTCCCGATTAGCCCGATTTTGCCAACCTTACATTGAGCAAAAGTCTGACTGAAATTACACAAGATGAGAGAACACAGGAAAGGGGACAATGTAGTAGATTACTGTAAGCAGCTTTTGTTTATTCGTGATGTATCAGCAAGCAGGGCTCGATTACCCAACACACTGGAATCGCCCACAGAGGTTCATGGGATTAATGCTCAAATAGTCGAGGTGCAAAAGCAGAGTCTTAAAATGCTAAAAATGCTGAAGTATCACCTGCAGTCAACCAACATTTCCATATTCCCACCATTTGCTTTGTATGCATGTTATTTCCTCTGGTCCTTGCTATCACTTTGTTCTATGCAGATTACCGCACGGACCATTTTACCTGGATCAGAAAACTCACCATGGCCAAACCAACAGCAGAAAGCCTGTGAGCTCATTAAAACACGGGCCAGCCGAGAAGGGCCCACATCAAAGACCAGCAGAGCAATTAAGCGTGGCAGACTTAATGACTCCTCTGGAATCAAACAGCCAGAAGAGCCAGCAGCGGTGACAGCACTCTTCAGAAATACCTGCAACCTGCCTAAGAACTAAAGCTGCCTGTTTTCACAACTCAGAGCAGTGGGAGAAGAGACCCCAGCCAAGTGTAGATCCCTGGCTTTAACGTTTCTCAGCAGAAGCCAATGTCTCATACCCTACAAGGAAAGAGAGACTGGTTTGTTTCAACGTAAATAAAACACAAGCTTTTGATTTCAGCATAGTTTAGTTCCTGACACAAAACTACACCACAACAATGTAGTAGTTGCCTGAAGGTGTCTTTACACCTCTATGGGAGACAGAATGTCTAGGTAAAACACATACTAAGAGGCAAGTTTTTAACAACTTATTTCTTTGCTCACCTGTGTAATCAAGTGGGTATCCTGGCCTCTCTTCACACAAAAGACCATTAGAAAAAAGCTGCAAAATGAGAAAGTCAACACAGCTGGCTCTTGGGTCACTGCTTTCAGTTTTATTTAAAATTCTAATTCATACCATCACGAAATGGTTTGGGTTGAAGGGACCTTAAAGCCCACCCAGTGCTGCCCCCTGTCACGGGCAGGGACACCTTCCACTAGCCCAGGTTGCTCCCAGCCTCATCCAGCCTGGCCTTGAACACTTAATTCCGAAAGCAATTCACCTTAATTGCTGTTTTATACAATGCAAGTCCAAAATCCAAACTATCTTTTTAAAAAATGCTTATTTATCTTTAAAGCAACCAAACAACTTAACTAACTAGCAACCTACCTTACTCTCTCTATTCAAAATAACGTGCAAAGGAACGGCAAAGACACCATTCACCATGCTAAAATCTCAAACAGCTGGAAAACAAACCCACCAAAGTTCAAGACTGGTTACACAGATTTATAAAATATTTATCCTTTACTTTCCTATCCTCTCCCAAGTATTTGACACCTGACCTGCAACTTGTAATCAAAATTTTCCTTGGAAGTACTACCAGAATGAATTTAAAAGAACTTAAAGCCAACAGCATATAAAAGAAAAAAACCAGGAAACCTTCCATGTTACATTACTGTAAGAGACCGAGGCTTGAATGCCACCTTGAGACACGCAACAAGTGAAGCAAGGCACTCATAACTGTGGCTGGTCTCACTCCATTTCCAAGGGACACCTGTTTTCTGGTGTTTAGAATGTCCAGAGCCACAGAAAAAGCCAGAGGGTGAGCAGAAAAATCAATGTTTCAGCTGTGAACTTCTCTGACGACTGTTTAAAACAGCAGTTACCTTTAAGTCAACAGCAGTGGTAGCACCTTTAGCACTGAGTTTTGAGGGGAATACTACAGAAAATATACTGAAGTTTGGAGTTTTCAGGGAAGAAAAGAAAATAAGCATAACAGGTATGCAAACTAGAGAGGAAAAGATATTTTTTTCCCTATTCAGACCTTTCTCAGCTTTTGCACTTCAGCTGCAGCTCCTACAGCGATTCCACAAAGTTACAGCATGTCTGATGAAGAATGCACCAGACAGAGAAGAACAATAGAGCCATACTAACTAAATTACTGAAGAACAGTATAATTCAAGAAGCTACCTGAAACAGCAAGGTCCAAAAGCTTGGCATGCAAAATAAACTTAGATCCTCTATCACCTAAAATATAAAACCACTAAGTACAGTGAGAAAAAACATGGAAAACAAAGAGGTAGCACACAGCCAAAACACTGAGGTGACTGATCCAATACAAACTGACTCACTAAAAATAACATATTTTCTATTTCTATTCCTCTGGCTTTATTATTTTAACAATAATACCCAGTACAGCTCGATTTAAAGATACAAAGTTCCACTTTCCTACTTCCCATCATCAGCATCTTAGCGTGGGTGAAAAGTGGAATTCGTAGCAGAGTTCTGAAGCTTTACAATGCACTTTGCAAAGCTCTGTTATGACAAATAGGCCAGCCCTCTTTAGGGCTCTTAACTCTTTACAGTCCTTGACATCTGCGATTTTATTTTCTTCATAACCCACACGCTGTACACGCCTTGTTTTAGTGAGTCCGGAAAAAGGCTTGGGACATGCTACGGCGTAATGCCGACATCACAGGTGCTCATGCCAGGTGTTTCAACCTGAGCAGCCTAAGAAACAGAGGAGCAAAAGAGGTGCCACACTGACACACACGTGGGAAAGGCGCTGTGGTTTGACTTTTCCTGAGTGCATACACACCGTCTGTATTTTACTGCAGCTTTGGGAGAAAAAAAAAACAACATACAGGACCAATGACTAGCAACCTTTTTCTTCTCACCTATCACATGATAGTCTGCATAATCTTATGTTTGATCTTTACCCACCTTCCCTGCGCAAAAACACATTCTCAAAAGCAGTGAGAAGTATTGTGCGCTCCAAACTAAGTAAAAAAGCCGGTGGAATACTGCATGTGAAAATAAAGATTCAGGGTAACTTAAGAGAGTAATTAATAAAAATTAGCAACTACAACACTAACTTCTCTGTTCATTTTAATACACACTGACAGCCACAGATGTTCCCACAAGCCAGAAAAAACACTTATTTGGAGATAATGCTGCCTCAAATTTCACCCCCTCCTCAAGAGCTGAGAAGCACAGACCTCAGGAAGTGAATAACTATGCAAAACCCGGAATCTGACAAGACACGAGTTAAGCTAATGCAATCATTGCTAACGATCCTTAACAGATGCATGGTTATTGGCAAGGTAGTTCTTTTCATCTTAATTTGAAAGAAAATTTATCTGCTCAGAGGACAAAACTCTAAATTTAGGCTCTTGTAATAAGCAAATTCTCCAACCCCAGAAAGAGGCGGCAGGTCCTGGGAAACTGTGGTGTATAAAAGAACTGCTGACGCTGCCTTAGCTAGCCCATCACAAGAATGTCGCCGGACTGAATTAGCTGTGAACGGCTGGTTCATCCACGCTCCGCAGCTGACGCTCCATCAGCATCAGGCTCATCTACGCGCTGGCTGCAGCGGGGAGCCAGGACACCACAGAGGCTGGGATAAAGGCAGTGCAGCCAGGGGCTAAACAAACGCTGAAGAGGATGCTCTATGTACTTCTGGAGTCCCTCTCTCATTCGGATTCAAACAGAAACAGTTATGCTTACCAGACAAACATAGCACTTTAAAAATACTCCGTGAAAGAACTGAAAAAAGGAGTTACATTGGGTGCATGCTACTAAAACTGTCTGCACTTGGATTGGGAAGCGGAAGGAAAGCCCTACGCCAAGCTCCATTTGTTAATTTGTTTACTGTGTACACAAAACTAAGTTTGCTCAGGTCCGTGACCTTTTAATGTTAAGTGGAAGCCTTTAAAAGAATACAGCAGTTCTGTAATTTAAGCAGCAATGGGGAAGACGATGCAGTTATACATTTTCTAATAAAGTAGCCAAAAATCTCAGAAATCCCGTCAAGTTGTGCTTTAACAACACCTGCAAGTCGAGTAAAAGTGGGAGTATAGATCAAGCAGTAGCTGTATACAGGTAAGCTGTACTTGATCTCAACTTGTGATCTTTTCCCTCACTCCAAACCTCTCCGGAGTATTTTTTCTTCTCCTCCTCTCCCAAGAAATGCCTTGAACAGGCAAAACTACACCGACGAAAACCACAAAGCCTACTGCTACCAGTTTGATTTTCACTTAGTTTTTGCTGATGCACGTTTTTAAACCAACTTAGAGCAGTCTGTTTGGTTATGCTTCATTTTCATCCCCAACTGACACAATCAGCCCTAAAAAAAAAAAACTATCTTCCAGGGATATTTAAAACGAAACAAGCCTGTCCTTGCCAACAGGATGGAAAAACCCCCAAAGAAAACCCGAGAGACCCACCGAGGTTGCGGTACCCGAACCAAATGAAGATGTGTGAACGCAAATGCCACCTTTTAGGATCCACCTGGAAGCAACAGGCGCCAACCGACACAGCCAGGTCACGGAGAGGGAAAGCGGCCGCCTGGCCGGTAAATCAGTGCCAGCCGCCCACGAGCCCAGCGCAGCGCGGGGCAGCGCGGCCGCGCCGCCCGAGTGAAGGCCGGCGCCCCCGGTACACGCTCAGGGGTCCCGGGAACACTGATGGGTTTCGAGCATGGAAGGTTGTGAAGAGCGAGGCGGGTCCCCCCTGCCCCCCCTACCCGGCGCCAGGGGAGCTGGCGAGGGCGGGCCCAGCCCAACACCCGCCGCCCGTCCCGGGACTCGACCCGGGGCCCCGGCAGCGGCCGGCCCTGCGCGAGCCGGGGCGGCCTCACGGCGCCGCTTCCCCCGCGCCCGCTGACGGGCAGCTCCGTGCCGAGGCCGCGGCCGCCGGCCACCGGCAGGCGGAGGGGACGTGGGGCGGGCGGGCGCCGCACCAGGACGGAAACACGGCCCGGGGGTGGGGTGAGGGGAGCACGCCAGTAACGGGGCGCGGGAAGGCCCCCAGCTCTCGCACGCCTCTCGCCAGTCAGAGGCGGGGAGCGGCGGCGAAGCCCCGGAGCGGCGGCGGGACAGCGCCCGCACGCACCTGACAGGAGCCGCGGGAGCAGGCTCGGGCGGCCCGGGGGAGGAGGGACGGAGCGGACGAGACCCCGCCGACAGCGCGAGCCCCACCTACCCCGGCCGCCGCCGCCACCGCCGCCGCCTCCCGGTGCCGGGCCTGAGCCGCCGCTGCCGCCCACCACGTGACCGGGCAAGGGGGCGGGCGCCCCGCCAGGCGCTTCCGGGTGCGGGGCGGAGGGTGCGTGAGCGCTTCCGGCGGCCGAACAATGCGGTTCCGAGTCGCCGTCCTGGGCTGCGGCGGTGGCTGTAGGTCCCGGCGGGCTGGCGGGGCGCGGGCGGCGGCCCCGGAGCGAGCGGCGGCTCCCGCTCCCCCCGTCTCCGCCGCGGGCCGGGTTCGGCGAGCAGCCCGGCCCGGCCGGGGGCGCGGCGGGTCGCGGGGCCGCCCGGGGGGCGCGGCTGGCGGCCGGGCCCGGCCCGGCGCTGGGGCGGCGCGACCCCAGGCCCGGGCGGCGGCTCACGGCGGCTCTCCTCCCCTCTCTAGGTCCGTAGCCGGAGGCCGCGGCGTGCGCTGCGGTAGGAGCGGCCGCGGGTGCCAGCGGGGGGACGCGGCCCGACGCTACAGGTACCTGCTCCTTCCCTCCCTGCCGCGGGGCCGGGGAGCGGGGCGGCGGAGCCGGGCCTGGCCGGGGGCAGACAGCGGCCTCCCCCGCTTTGGCAAAGCGCTTCGCGTTTGGGCATTGTTTGGAAAAGCGGCGCAGGCTCTTGGCCGAGCCGTCCCGGACCGTCATTTTCCCGGTTGTCGGGAAGTACGCGTTCAGGAGCCGGGGCCATCTGCGGTCGGCGAAGGCCGAGGAAGCACCTGCTTCCAGAGGGAAGGTGCTCCGCGGAGAGCCCTGCCCGCCCCTCCCGCCTGGAGGGTCGCGGCTAACCAGGAGTTTGTCTTGCTCTGCTACCCGCCAGAGAAGGAGGGCTGGGGGTTCCTTCCGGGGCTGTTTTGCCTTGGAAGTCAGTAGTAGCGAAAACTGAAATTGATTTGAGATGCTTCATGATGATACGTTGCTACCGTTTGTATTTGCTGGAGACTCTTGTCTCCTAAAATTAATTTTTTTGCCTGAGAAGTTGGAATGAGTTAGGCAGCACGGAAGATGGGTTGACTAAGAGACTGGCAGTTCTGCCCTCTGTAGATTCGGCAGAACCGGTTGTACTGCAGGATGATGCTACCCCCTGTTTCTGAACTTCCCATGTTCCCTGGTTTCTGAAAGCTTCTGGAATCCTTGTGTAACCTTCACCTCCCATGCACTGGAAGATACCCTCGATGGGCCTGAGTAGTGAGGATGATGTCTGATCAGCAAATTGAAACACCCCTGATTAACCACAGCTACTTCTAAAAACGTTCTCCTCTGAGCCCTTGTCTTGTGTAGTCGTTCATCTACACCAGGCATGACTCCGCTTCCTGTTGTGTACGGCGGGCTGATATTTCATGCCCCAAGAAAGCAGCATCTGCTTTTATCTGTAATCTTCAAAGCTTTCTTTCAAGCTTTCTGTGGGGTTTGTAATAGTTGTGAGGTGTAAGTTTTGCTTTGTTTTGTTATTTTATCTCACCAAATCTTGCATCACTTAGTCTCCTGTGATTTCTTCACTTCCTGCAATCCCAGTTCTCTGGCAGGATTGCATGAACTGTGTTTCATCGAGAAATCAGTGTAGTCTTATAAATTCTTAAGAGAACTGTTGAAAGACAGAAGGTCGATATTTGTTTCATGGAAGAGCTACTGTTCTTCATTCCAAATATTATCAAACAGGAACAAACCTAGAGGAGTGGTCTTCCAAAGAAGACAAGAAACGGGTTCCTACGTTCCAGGAATTCAAAACAGGGAGCTTAGAAGACGTGACTTGTGTAATGAGGGGCCATGTGGAAGAGGTTTTTGTCTGTGATCTTTTTCAAAAAACTAGAACAACACACAACAAAACAACTTAAAAGACAATGTAAACCGATGCATTAAACCCGGTGCCGCAGATACCGCAGAGCTCATGTAGTCCTTCCTGCTTGGCTCGTCAAGATTAGTGACTGCCAATGAGACAAGGTGTCCTGTAGCAATATTCCTGCAAATTGTGGAGTGTCCTAGAGGAACTGTAGCGGTTGGTTTTGGACTGTAACTCTTATGAGCAGTATGTAATAGGTGCTGATGGTTAAGAGGGATGTTTGTGTGTCTGGCAAGTGCCCGGTTCAGTCTTGCCTTGAGTTAAGCTACTTTGGCGTTAAAGGAAATGAAGAACCAAAAGCTGAAGGAATGTCATTGTTATTTGGTAAAGACAAAATCTCTGAGGAGTTCTAATGTGGAAGCAAAGCTTAACAAGAGCTAAGCTGCTAAAAATACTTCCATGGTTTCCCTTTAAATTCCAGACAAGTAGCGTGGAAAACATCTTATGTCTTTAGGATACTGCTTCAGGAGAAATTGTGTCATATCGCCTCTACTTTACATTCAAGCTGCGTTAAATTAAAAAACGGTAAAAGATACTGTAAGGTGAGGTGTAAATTTGATTATTTTCCTTTCAACTTGTAACGGAATTTATTTCTCTCTGATAGAGTATAACATCTGGCTAAACACATGCTTTGTTATTTCAGACCCTTCTAACGTGCATTTAGAAAACAAAAAAGTTCTCACTTGTTTTTTCTTTCTTGCTGCTTTTCCTTAGGTGTGCCAAAATGTCAGAAAGATCAGACATTCTTCACTTCAAATTTGACAATTATGGGGATTCGATGTTACAGAAAATGAACAAACTGAGGGAAGAAAACAAATTTTGTGATGTTGTGGTCCATATAGATGACGTTGAAGTTCATGGACATAAAATCGTATTTGCTGCTGGCTCTCCCTTTTTAAGAGATCAGTTCTTACTCAATGATTCCAGAGATGTAAAGATCTCGATACTGCAGAGTTCGGAAGTGGGGCGGCAGCTGCTTCTCTCCTGTTACAGTGGCACTCTGGAGTTCCCTGAAATGGAACTGGTCAACTACTTGACTGCCGCAAGCTTTCTGCAGATGAGCCACATCGTGGAGCGATGTACGCAGGCCCTCTGGAAGTTTATAAAACCGAAGCAGCCGTTGGAGAGCAAGGAGTGTGAACAGCAGAGCGACTCATCTGAGCTGAAGGAACATCAGGGAGATGATGACTCTCTGCAGCAAGATTCGCCTTGTATCCAGCCTTCAGAAGACAGTATGGACATGGAGGATAGTGATATTCAGATCATCAAGGTGGAGTCCATTGGGGAGGTCACAGAAGTTAGGAATAAGAAGGATCAGAACCAGTTTATTTCTTCTGAACAAACTGCACTGCATTCCTCAGAGCCTCAACACTTTCTTATCAACTCCACCGTTGAAAACAGAGCAAGTGAAATAGAGCAAAACCACCTCCACAACTATGCCCTTTCGTATGCGGGCAGTGATAACATCATTTTGGCCTCTAAAGATATGTTTGGGCCTAACAACCGAGGTATAGACAAAGGCCTCCAGTGGCACCATCAGTGCCCAAAGTGCACGAGAGTGTTTCGGCATCTGGAAAACTATGCTAATCACTTAAAGATGCACAAACTCTTCATGTGTCTACTCTGTGGCAAGACATTCACTCAGAAAGGCAATCTCCACCGGCACATGAGAGTGCACGCAGGCATCAAACCGTTCCAATGTAAGATCTGTGGGAAAACATTCTCCCAGAAATGTTCCTTACAGGACCATCTCAACCTGCACAGTGGGGACAAGCCCCATAAGTGTAACTACTGTGACATGGTTTTTGCGCATAAACCCGTTCTGAGGAAGCATCTTAAACAGCTACACGGTAAAAATAGCTTTGACAATGCCAATGAAAGAAACGTTCAAGACATAACAGTGGACTTCGATTCATTCACGTGTAGCGCTGCTACAGACAGTAAGGTCTGTCAGCAAGCTGATGCAAGCCAGGTACTGGACGCAGGGAAGCTGCCTCAGGCTGTGCTCAGTTTAAGAAATGATAGTACCTGCGTTAATTAAGCAATTAAAACCAGCCCTTTGTAGGGATCGTGATTTTGAGGAGCGAACGGTTGGTTTGGGCTCTTACCTAGACTAGTGGTATGCCCTGAAGGGCTACGGATGGATGGATGGATGGCAGGTTGGATTGCAAAACTTGGCAGGTCCTCAGCCATCGTTCTTAGTCTTACTTGATATTTTCTGTGAATAGCGATCTTCCTTCAGGTTTCTGTCTGTGTCTCTGCTGTGGATTATGGGGTTAATTGTTTCATTTCTCTCTGATTAGGAGACTCAAGACTAACACCTTTTGAAAGACTGTTGCTGTGGGCTGCAAGTAAACCATCTGCTGTACAGTTAGAGGTCTCTGTGTGTCTGGGCAGATGGAGGAAAGAGCAAAGAGGACAAGTCTGTGAGATAACCCGATTACCTTTTTTTTTTAAGCACTGGATGATTAAAATCACTCCATATAGCTAAAGTTAAATTTACCTCTTAAAACTATCTTTCTCTCACCTTACCCCTAGTCTTCTACTTAAAATGAAGTATTTTTGTGTCACTTTTTTGCCCTTTCTAAACTATTTCAAGAAACTTCTGCTGCCAATTAATGCTATCTTAAAAGCTCTCAGGGTTTTTAACCTCAGCATTATGCATTATGAAAAGATAAAACCCTAAATGATTTGGCAGGGTTAGCTGATGATGGCATAGAGCTGTTCAGAAAGAGAATAAATTGCAGCTCTGGAATGTAAGAGGCTGGTGCCTGGAGTGCAAGTATGACCTATTTCTTATGCTGTCATACCTAGGATTTTTAAAGGGCACTTAGCAGTGTATGTACTGAGACAAGCTAACCACTTCAAAACTAAAAATTACCATCTTCCATAAATTTTGCATCATATAACTACAACAGTTGTTGAGTTTAAAGCAAAGCTGGAGTGGAGAAATACTGCTTTTAGACACTGTGAAAAGAATCTGTTTTAAAAGCTGCAGTGTATAACAACTCCATGCTTTGCCCTTTTTTTTTTTCCCCCCTTAGTTCTTGTATATCTCACCGTGAGATCTAGGAAGGGCCACATGTCAGTTAACTTGAAAAAAAGAACAATACCTGTCATAAGAACATAACCAACCTAATGTTTTTTGATTTCTTGGACATTCAGAGAACATTTTTTTTTGTGACCTGCATAGTTCGTGACCATTAGTGTTTTACAGAGCCTAGGATGAGGATTAGGTAGCAGAGTTTCCGTAGGTTAATATATCAGCTATTGACTGTACTCAGCAATACCTCTTGTATACCGCCTTAAACATCAGATGTAGCGGGAATGGCATGTTAGTTGGGATTCTGGGATTATACCATACTGCTTCTCAAAAGTGCCGTGGAATTATCCATATCCCAATCAGGCTGAAAGAAACTCATCTATCTGAGGAACACCATTCCCAGTAGAACAGCACTCTTATTACAATGAAGTGTAGCATAGACTAATAATCAAATGGCTGATCCTCGGTAGAGAACTGCTGTTTGTGTTTGGAATAAGTATTTCTTCCAGTGCAGCTCTTTTCCACAAGGTTTGCCATGAGGCTGAGATTATGCTTCCTACCTAAAAGTAGTACTGTCTGTGTGTTTGAGTGAGGGGGTGGGGGCGAAAGGCTGCTATTGTATGGTTTAAAATGTTAAACAGGTATGACCAAAGGTGTGTTAGAGCAAAAAATGTTTTGTGTGTAATTATCGAAAGTTGGTCTTGATCTTCAGCTATGTGTGTGTAGAAGCCAGGATTTCTTTATGCGGACGTTACACTGATGGACGGTAAAATGCATTAATGTTGCAGAATGTTTTCAGAAATCCACATATTTTCAAGTAGAAAAGCAAGGTGATTCTGTGAATCAGTTTTTGCAATTGAGTTCTTAAACTACTGTACTTGACTGTTACACGAGCTGTTACACAGACAGCTGTGAAGTAGCAATGGGAATGGAGTCAGGGCATTACATCTTGCAAGTTGTAGCAAATACCTTTAGGCCTAAAATCTAACTATTTGGAACTTTTTAAAGTTATTGTTCAGGTTTGTGGGACAGAAAATAAGTTTGCATGGAAAGAAAAACTGTTTTTCCTCTTAAAGCAACCCACTTTCAGAGTTGTTTCGGGTTAAAACTGACCGTGACATTTGCATCTGACACTTGCATTCTGTCTTCAGGCAGAATCTTCTGTATTGTTCCAACATTCTGATAATACAGTATTTACTATATGGAAATAAGTTACAGCACTAACGACAAAACAAAGATAGACCTGGAGAGTAAGAGCTTGCAGAGCCAGGTCAACGTGCAGTAAGGACTAGTGAACAATAACCAGATATGAATATGGACACGATACGGAAAATGCTCTTCTGCCAGAGAAAGGAATAAAACTGTACAAATGCTAGGAAAAGAGGCAGCAAAACGGACAGTATTGAAAGCCTTGTCTATCTGGGAATTCTGTTTTTTTTGGTGTGGAATTATGCAGCTGTAATGTTACTGCAAGGAGAATACAGCTTGTTGAAGTAGCCGTGGGTGACCTGAAGCTGATAAAGAGACAAAGGGTTTCCTAAGAAAGAAAAAAAATTGTTTGATCAAGATACATAGGTGTTTCAATCCACCCTGTGCTGTGGTGATGTCAACGTCTGAGAAGGCTGAGACTGCTGGCTGTTCAGTTGGAAGGCTGCTCGTGGTCATTGGTGAGACCATGGCAGAGAGAAATAGGAAAAAGCAGAAATGCAGAAGACTGCTGTTTCAATGAAAACGGACGCATCTGTTGGATGAAAAGTGACTTTTACTAATGTCTGTGGTTTTGGCCTGGCAAAAGGGTGCAGACCAAAAGATTTATGCAGGAGACAGCTGTGTGATTCCAGAAACACTGGAGATCCAAAAGGGCAATACGCTGATGGTATGGTGCAAAGTGCACTGGTGGTAGAGGTCCTCTAAGGTTTGCCCCTATGTGGAACAGACAAGTGAAGAGTATAGAAGAGGTGTTAGAAAAGGAAAATCTGGGTAATGCTTCTTCTCTGAATTACAGATTAAGACGGAGTGAGGATTATTATGAATGGAATATACAGAGGCAGCTCGATTATAGAATAAGATGAACTTAATTGTCCATGTATGTAAAATGTTGTCTTCATTGCAATGTTCCGATTAGTGAAAGACTAGATCCATTGGTTGTTGCTACTGATGCTGCATATTCAGATGAGGACTGTGGCAGTTACCATAATCTGTGTGTTAATGTGTAGAATACTATTTGCTGGTAAGTGGATAGTCTCACAATTTAATGTGCTGTACAACTTCCTGCATATCCTAAAAATAATTGAAGTCTATTACAAAAATACTTTAATAACTTCTTGAATATATTAGGATTTTTTTTTTTTATGTTGCCATTTAATTTATTTATTTTATATAGAAGAAGAAAATCCTAGCACTCTTAGGTTTACCAGAGGTTTAGGCTCAGCACTTTTCTGAGTGGTGGTAGCTTGTGTAGCCTGTGTTCCTGCAGCGTATGGGGCAGCTGCACAGCCTCCTGTGTAGATCAGGGATGAGTCTTATCCTTAATTTATTTTTCTTTTAGAAGACATGTTTTGCAAGTTAGTAATTGATAAAATTGAAGTGTCGGTCTTTTTCTCCCCTAGCTTTTTTGGCAAAACTTAGATAGCTGCCACTGAACTCTCCTTGACATAACTTAATTGTGTGGGGCTGATTTGGGTTCCGGAGTCATTGGGAGGAGTAAAGGCGCGAGGGAGAATCAAAACGTGGTACAAACAAACTTGAGAGCGAAGTCACGTTAAATCCTTGCTTTTAAAAACAACGGGGGGAAAGTAGCCAGCCCTCCTGACATGGTAAGGGTTGAGACGGCGGAACGGACGTTGTTTCTTTGAGATTGTATAATCGACGGACTGAGCATTAGCTACCTCTTCAGTGACCGGGCAGAAGTCTTACACTACGTGTTGTTACCAAAGCAGGCGGGGCAGGGGCTGTCGGACAGCTTCCTCCCCGCTCGGGGCCGGGCCGGTGGCCGGGGAGGAGCCAGCTGCTCGGCCCGGCCGTGCGCCTCTCGCCGATGGCGCCTGCCCCCGCGGCGGCGGCGGAGGAGGAGCCCTGCACGGCTGCTCTCCCGGATGCCTTACGGGGGCGGCGGCCCGGGGCGCCCCGGGCCCATACGTTGCTACCTCTACCGGGCGTTCGGCGAGGCGCGCCCCGTTGTCGGTGCGGTGTTCCCCGGCGGCAGCCGCTGTAGCAGTGCCAAGTCTAATAATAAACGTGCTGCTAACTCTGTCTCCCGCCGCCTCTCATTTCCCGCTGCCGTAACGGCGCCTGGGGGGGGCGCGGGGGAAGGGCGGCAGCGTTGGAGCCGCTTCCGGCGCCGTTTCCGGAAGGGGCGGGCGCACGAGCGGCGGAAGCGCTTCCGGGGCGTTGCGGCAGCGGCGGAGCGCGCACCGGCGGCAGGAATCAGCCAGGCCGTGGCCGGTGAGTGAGGCGGGGGGCGGGCGGGTGAGCGAGCACGGGCGTTGGTAGCGGCGGGCAGCTCCGCGAGGCCCGTCAGCCGCCGCGGGGAGCGAGGCCGCGGCTGGGCCGTGCCGGTGGGGGTGGCCTGGGCTCGGCGTGACTGTCCCCGGCGGTGCCGGTGCCTCCCCCGCAGGAGCGGAGCCATGGCTGCGGACTCGGAGGTGCTGCACTTCCAGTTCGAGCAGCAGGGCGATGCCGTGCTGCAGAAGATGAACCTCCTGCGGCAGCAGAACCTCTTCTGCGACGTCTCCATTTACATCAACGACACCGAGTTCCAGGGGCACAAGGTGATCTTCGCCGCCTGCTCCACCTTCATGAGGGATCAGTTTCTGCTCAACCAGTCCAAGCAGGTGCGGATCACCATCCTGCAGAGCGCCGAGGTGGGCAGGAAGCTGCTGCTGTCTTGTTACACGGGGGCTCTGGAAGTCAAAAAGAAGGAGCTGCTGAAATACCTCACCGCCGCGAGTTATCTCCAGATGGTTCACATTGTGGAGAAGTGCACCGAGGCTTTGTCGAAATACTTGGAAATCGATGCTTCCATGGAGAACGGTAACCAGGCTGCAGAGGGGTGTCATTCCTCAGACGCTGAACTGAGAAACGGGGATGATGTTTTAGATAAAGACTGTGAAATAATTGAGATCTCTGAAGACAGCCCGGCGAACGCGGAGTACCCCGTGAAACAGGAGAAGGGGGACATCTCGCAGCCTGACGCGCAGAGCTTGATCTCGGAAAGAAGGGACGTGAAAACTCCAGAAATATCAACAGTTGAAATCGGATACAAGGACGATGAAATCTGCATCTTCAGAATGGATTCTATGAGCGTAGCCAACGTAGAAAATGATCATTTTCCTCAGCCTTGCACGTCCTCTAAAACAAATTTATATTTTCCGGAAACCCAGCACTCCTTGATAAATTCTACGGTTGAAAGCAGAAATACAGAAATGTCAGGAAATCACTTCCAGGCGTTTGTCGGTGACAATCCTGAAGGAACGTCTAGTCTGATGAACGGGTTCCAGAGTCTGGACGATTCTGGCAGTTCATGGCGGCACCAGTGTCCCAAGTGTCCGAGGGGATTTTTGCATCTTGAGAACTATCTCAGACATCTAAAAATGCACAAACTCTTCTTGTGTTTGCAGTGTGGCAAAACATTTACACAAAAAAAGAATCTCAACAGACACATCCGGGGGCACATGGGCATCCGGCCCTTCCAGTGCATGGTGTGCTTGAAGACCTTCACTGCCAAAAGTACGCTTCAGGATCACCTGAATATACACAGCGGTGACAGGCCCTACAAGTGCCATTGTTGCGACATGGACTTCAAACACAAGTCTGCTCTTAAAAAGCATTTAACGTCTGTCCACGGAAGGAGTACCAGCGAAAAACCAAACCTGAACGCTATTACGAAAGTTGAAATAGACTATGATTAACAGATGGGTGGTTGTGGAGCCAGGCTCCACGCAAAGCTAGTGAAATTCTAGGCGAAATTCTAGATACAGATCCCCACGTAACGGAGAGAAGCACAGATGTGTGACTGGTGATCAGACAGGCCTTGCAAGCAGGGAACTTGCCTGCTGCATTAAGGGTGCTATTGCTGTAAGTGTGAAAAAGGTGTTTACTAGTTGAAGGTAAATTGCAAAGTACAGGAAATTATTTCACGCTTCTCTTCTGTTATCCTGGACGCATTCTGATCATCCCTCTCGCCCCAGTTATGTTTTGCACTCCCCTGTTTCAAGGACAGGCACTGCCAATGCTCAAACTATTACTGATACTGCAATAAGCTGAAGCCTGGGCCGTAGTGTTCCTGATCTGTAACGGCTAAGGAAAGGGGATGTTTCTGTTTATTGAGCAAACCTGTCATTCCCATCAGTTCACATATCATTTATGGTGAAATCATCTCCTTACTTGCCCAAACTTGGCTAGATCTTTCAAGAGAAAGAAGGCATGTTTTCATACTCAAACCTGTGATATTTAAGAAAGAACACACAACAAACGAAAAATAATCCAGGAAGCTTTCAAATCACCTCTTGCAAATAGAAAGTTGGTAAAAGAGAAAGAAACAAGCAGTATTGCCTTGCAGTTCATTTTTAACTGGATAGTCTCGTTAGAAGTACTTGCTTTCAGTTTTATGAGCGAGGTCTGAATTTTTCTAAACTTCTAACGATCATTTTTTTCTGTTATACTGGTGTTTTGCACCTGTATTTGACTAATTCTGATTGAGTCCTGGTTGCTGAGTTGTAACATTTGCCTTCATTTTTCACTAATCTTAGACACGTACACTAATGTGAAAAATTAAGCGGTGTGCGGTTATGTAATAGCAGTTTCTGCGTTGGTTTGGAAAAACAATCCTTTCTAGCTTACTAGGAACGGCTTAGAATAGGGGTCTAATTCTGTGATACAGTAAAACAGTAACTGTGTGTGTTTGGATAGGTGTGTTTGTACTTTGTCAAAGGTCATTTCGGTTTCATCACCAGCGTTGAAACCCCTGTAACACAGGATCTGTATCCTGTACCTGTCTTTGACTGGTGTGTTTCTTCCACTTCATGTGATATGAATAAAGAGTCCGCTCCGTTGTTAATATGAGATAACGGTACTTACATTAGGTTCTCTCCAGTTAGCAAAAAGCAGTAGTTCTTGATCTCGTCTGTATCACGAAGGTATGCTTTCCTTCAAGTTTCAGAAGTGCTGTTACGAAGTTCTTGCTCTGAGTCCAGAAGTCTGGCCCGTGTGCTCCATAATCTGGCTGTTCATAAAATACAAGACAGTAGTTTTTAATGGCAGTTAGCAGGTTTCACTTACTTTCCTCCCCTGTGTCTGTGAGTGCACCAGCCATTGCTTGGAGGTGTATTTATCAGTTACATGAGGGGTGAGGTGCGTAGAATATTTACTGTGCAACTTTTATTATTGTCTGTAATAGGCATGGTCAGCTGTGACAGCGTATTGGAAATTTCAGTTGAAGAGCTTTCAAAAACTTGTTTCATGAGGGTTTTTTTAAGCTCTTCGTCTGATATTATTAGCACAAAGTACACATTAGTAGGATTGCAGCAATATTTGCAGGTCCCAGTTCACGCTAGGCCTTACTGCAATAGGCAGTGTTTATCTTCCTCAGCAACCCTGTAGCCTAAATGGGCAGGGAGTGCGTTCGGGAGCCGGGAGCGCCGCTAGTGCTGTAGTCCTCCAAAAATTCACAGCAATGTCTGACTTTACATAGACAGTTGAGTGGTGAAGGACTCCATTCTATTGGATCACTGGAAAGGGACATCCCGGGGTGTCCCAATGAATACTGACAGAAGTGGCACCCCCGGAGTAAGTAGCTAGTGTAACTGGGAATTAAAATGGTCTGGTTTATCCAGTACTTTAAGCATAAGGCCCAACCTTTCACAATCTCTGCTGTTATTTCATATTAAAAATTGATCATTTGCTTTATTTTGGTGATTTTTAACTATAGGAAATTGCCATAATTACTGCAGTTAAAAGGTTTGAGAATCGTGTGGTGCAACTGCCTGATGTTTTGCAAAAAAAAATTGCACTGTTTTCTGTTTGCATTTGTTAGTCTCACTATTTACAGCCTTTTTGGCCTTGATTAGTATTGTTAGCTTGGTTTTCACAGAAGATAATTCATTTTTGTTCCTAATTGCATAAAAATTAAGAGTCTGAAAAGCATGCCAATACCTGCACTTGGCCTTTTCTATATTTACAGGTGTTAACTCGGGTATACGTATAGGTTTGTATGTAGCTTTTCATTTGTGTCTAGAGACTTAGTTACTTAAAATAAACCCCTTCATCCTCGGAAGAGGTCATAAGGCAAGGAAAAAGTTTACTTCCCTCCCCCCATCCTTTTTACGTTGGGCTGCTGTTACTGTAGTTCAGTCAGTAAATGTACTGTGCATTTATGGGACAAATTTGGATCAACTGTGCTTAAATTTGTTGGGTTAATGTGCGTTTTTGGCAGGTGTATGATGATCGTTCATAACACTTCAAAAGATCATTCCTCGGGGTTTGTTCCACTCTTTTTTACAGGCGTATGCATCGGTGTTTCCCTGTGTGAAAGGGGGAACAGGCTGATCTTTTGAAGTGCATCTTCTGTGGGAGCAGGATTGCGAGTGATCTTGGTTTGCTGTTGTATTGCATGTAAACACGAGAGGGAGTTGTGTTGTGGGCCGGGCCAACAGCATGTTCTGTTCAGTGGCTAGTGTCTCAGTAAGCTTTGTGAACAAAAACTGACTTGTGCTCATGTTCACATAAAGGTGTTTCCTCTCCCATGCCCATACATGTAACCACTTGTCCTGTCAAAACACAATAAAGGAAATCCAAACAAGACATTGTTTCAGAAATACATGTGCTTTCTTCTAATCACAGTTAAATAATTGTATGCATACCTTAGCATTTACTATTTGGGCTCGCTGTGGTGAGTAAGCAGGATGTTGTAAACGTAATGCAGCGTTCAAGCGGCAGCCTTTTAGTAATGCCTTTTTCTCTGTCCTTCAGAAGGGTTTGTCAGCAGCACCTACGTGTCAGAGCAATGCTTTCTCCTCAGAAATCACAACTCTACACGCCTTGGCCTTGATTAAAACTGGTTTGATCTTTGTGAGAGAAGAGAGGTGCAGCCCTCGGGCTCTTCTCCAGGCTGGCCCGTGGTAAGGTGGGCTCCCACCCGGGCTGTGGCGGGCCTGAGGCGTCTGTGTGGCGGCTTCCCCTCTCACCTCCTCGGGAGGCCGTGGCGGGTGGCACCGGGATAAGCGACGTGCGCCAGAGACGGTCTCTAATGCCCTGCTCCTCCTGATAATAAAGCTGTTAATTAAAACCGGAAAAGGCACATCCGGCACTGGCCGTGAAGATGGGCCGGTGCGCGTAGAGGAGCACCTGAGGCGCCACCGAGGCTAGGCGCGCCGCCAGGGGGCGCTAGCGGCGTCGGCTGACGTTCTGCCGTGTCGTCTCTATCTGCTGCTTCCCCTCCGCGCCGCCGTCTCGATGGTAGCTCCCCGGCCGGCTCCCACAACGCCCCGCGGCGCTCCCCCCGCCGCGGTGGTCACGTGCGGGGCGGTGGCGGGCGCGGCGCGGCCGTTGGGCTCTCGCGCGGCGGCGGGCGGGTCTCGCGAGAGGGGGCGGGGCGGCGCTCCCGGCTGTCAGCGCGATGAGGAGGCGCCGCCGAGGGCCCCGCCGCTGCCTCCGCCGGGCCGCCCCGCGCTGCCCGCCCCATGGCGTCTGAGAGGCCGGGGCCGCCGCCTGCTCCCGGCCCCGCCGCCCGCGCCTCGCAGGTAGGAGCGGGCTGGGCGGGGGCGGCCGGCGCGGGCGGGGGGGGGGGGGGGGGGAGACGCGGTGACCCGGTAGGGCCCCGCCCGCCTCACCCCTTCCCCCGCCTCCCGGCGCCCTGCGGGGTCCCGGCGCTGCGGAATCCGGGCGGGGAGCAGGGCCGGGCCTCGCCCACCGAGCGAGGCCTGTCAGCACCCCCGCCCCGCCGGGCACCGGCCGCCGCCGCGGCGCGGAGGAGGGGGCCGCCGGCTCCCCGCCCCCCCCGCTAGGCCGCTGGGCCGGCCGGGGGACGCGGGGCAGCCATTTGGTGGCGGCTCCGAAATGACGGCGAGAGCCGGGCCCGGGCAGGGGTGCGCGGCTGGCGGCGGCCTGGCGGAGGGGGGCGACGCTGCGAGTGGACCCGGCGGGCCTTCCCGCGGCGGGGCGGCTCCGCGCTGGCACCGGCGGGCGTAGTGCGGTGAGGCGCCCGGTCAGCCCGCTGGCAGCAGCACGCAGCCTGCTCCGTGGCCTCGTGCAGTACGGAGGAGATGGCCCCGGGATCGTGAGGATTCCCGTTCCTGTGGAGCTGTGCTTGAGGGTAATGGTGGAAACAGGCCCCGGGACTGCACCCACCGTGTCACGCTTAATGTGTCTTAAACAAAAAACCCCAGAACAACAGGGCGGAAAAGCGTGTCTTAGTCCTGCTGGTGTCTGAGGTGCTCTGAGGATTTTGAGGAGAGCGTGAAAGTCAGCACAACCCATGGAAAAGGGGTGGCGGTGTGAGTGGGGAGCGATGGGTCACGGTCAAGGTTCAGAGCAGAATGGCGTGTATCTAATGAGAGACAATGGCAGAGTTTAGGCTGTGGGTCTGCTTCAGGTTTATGTCTTTAAGGGCAAACAGGATTTGGCTTGACCGAGTTGGCTTTAATTGCAGCTTCTGAAGCTACTCGTGTGAGTGTTCCTTCGTGCCCATTGCAGCTGTACCGTAGTGTTGAAACAAAAACGGCCCTGCGAGTTACAAGGGTGTAAATTTGCAGGTGTGGTGGAAGAGATCTCGTTTTAAATGAGACCCTACAAGTACACCTGTGAATCTTTGGAATTAAAATGCTGTTATTTGACCTTTGGTCTGTGTTAAACATCTGTGGAAACTCCAGAAATTGAAGTTTGTGTTGCTAGTATACGTGTTACTCCGTCAAGCACTGGATTCTTAATTTCTGTAATTAATCACTTTCATCAGACCTGTGTGCCTTTTTAATGAACTTTTTCTTGTTTCTGCAATGTAAGCAAAGCTTTCCACAAGAAAAGGTTTCTTGTTAACTCAGGTTCCTGTCTTTGTTGAGGTCGTGGCCGTTTCTCTACAACATGCTCAATTCCAACAATTTTAGTGTTGATGCTTGAGCTATCTCCAACTTAAGTTTTGAGTATTGATCTCTTTTATTTCAGGCTTTCTTGATTTACAATAGATGAGGTGTAGACAGTGTCCAGAGGGTAATAGCTCGTAGCACGTGTTGTGTTAGGTGTATGCTTTATTTTCTTGGTAAGATTTTGTATAGCCCTTAATGGGATGACTAGAAATGGTCTCTCCTTACTGACTGGACAGCTCTAGTGAAAGGGAGGGGGGATCTACATCTGTGGGCTATTCTATGCAAACATTAAAAAGGCTTTCTGATTGTGATGAACCCTCTGTTTTCTTGTTGATGTCTTGAATGGAATTAGTATTTAATTAAAATCATTTGAAAAATGTTAGAATACAGGATTTCTCTTCTGGAAAATGTGTAGTTGAAGCATGGAGGTTATGTTTAAAAAAAGCAAGGGGAACTAAGGCACGCGTGAGAGTCCTTATTCTCTGAAAATATTAATGAAGAGCCAGGAATTCTTCAACGTGTCACTTCTCAAAGTAATTGAGTCAAAATAGATCTGCTTAGAAATAGATTCCCCTTCTCTGCGTTCAGTGTAAGTCAGTAACTGATCCTGGTGGCAAAGAAAATTTTTCATTTATTTGCCCTTCAGTTAGTCCTGAAAAGTCAATACTGTTAGAGGAGCTGAATTCGATTCAAGCTTGTGGCAAGGACAACCTCTCCTTCCAGTGACACCTACGAAACACAAAACCCCCCCACAGTGGCATTATGTAAGTATATAGGAAACTTTAAAATCCAGTACCAGGATTTCTGCTCCAGCACTTGAAGGGGAAAGAGCAGGTGTGAAGTGTTGGGATACACTGACTCTAGTGTTGATTTGAAGGGGGGATTTTCCTCTGAATTGAGTCAACTTTGGCAGTTCCTGAGCAACCATGAACTTCAATTTGTATTAGTGAGTTGTACTGCTGTTCACAGGGGGTTGTTCTGCAGCCACGTGTTTTGGGGAGGGAGAGGGGATCTAAGCTCTAATTTTTTTAAGAAGCTGGCAAGCGAAGCATCCCATAGATGTTTTGGCAAAATGTAATCTAGACAGAGAGGGATATTCTAGCGTGCCACCAAGTTTTCTCGTGATAACTTTTCTGGAGTTTAAATTGGGCTGTAGGTACTCCCATTAGCGTTAATGTTCAGTGAAAAAATTGCACTGAAATGCTGTCTTTAATGGCCATTAAAGACACTGCTGCATATATAGAATTTGCACATGATAGAGAGAGATTTACATGTGACAGATAGTATGGAACATAGAAATAAGCGAGTCTGCTCTGTAAAGAGGATTTATTTTAATTTCAGGCCGTCATAGCTGAATGATGCAAAGCTATTATGGGGATGGCCCTTCTAAGCCTTTAATGAAGCTAGTGATTTACATCGGTAGATGATGGTTGGAGAAGTGAGTAAAAGATTCTAGCCCTTTCCAAGAATAATTTAATGCTTGTAACTTGATTACATGCACACTAAGTTTTTTGACGCAGTCAGGGTGCTTTCAGAACTACGTAACTTAGGAAAGAAGGCTTGAAAAAGTTACCTTCTCCTAGTGCAAACAAACCATAAATCTGCAGAAATGGGAAAATATAATGGAGTTCACTTAGAAAATACTGTGATCCCTGCAGTCAGTATTAAGAGCAAGTCAATATCAAGGACTTCAATGACTAAAATCAGTTGAATTCTAGGATTTAGGCTTAAACCCACAGTGATATTGAAATTGAACTACATTTACTTGTGAACATGCCATATAATTTCACAAGTTTTTCGAGATTTTCCTTCATCTGTAGAGAATACTTCCCTTTGTTCAGCACTGACAGATTTATCCCATGTCACATTCTCATACAAGCTCTGCTTCTTAGACTTCCCTTTGCCCGTGTCCCCAAGGGACCCGATCAAGTGGGCCTGAGCAGTGGAGCTCCAACACTGCTACTTCAGAAACACTGGCTGCTGGTGACGCTGCTGCTGCTTCTCCTTTCTTTTCTAGGCTTTTGCCTAGGTTACGGGGAGCTGAGTTCAAGCCTTCAACCCTTCCTTTGAAAAGGGATGAAACTAGACTATGGCATTTTGGTGAATGCCCTGGCTCCAGGTGGGGTGCAGCTCTGAGGGGGGTTGCTCCCTGCCTTGCGTTCAACCTGTTGCACTTGCAAGACAAGGAAGATTTCTTAAGCCAAGACCCATGCTCACCGTGCGGCCTAGAAACTGGGGCATGGAGCTGGGCGGGAGGCACTGACTTTTTTTGTTCCTTGCTCAGCTAGCTATACCTAGATTTGATCCAATGATCGATTAATGAAAAAGCACAAATGATTTTTAAAAATGGAGCAAAATCCAAGTCTGTTTGGGCAGCTGAGGCTGCAGTTGCCTTTCAATATTCAGTCCTTTTACATGTGAGGAATAGTTTCAAGGGGAGGGACTCACATTGTCCCATTTCTAGATGCGTGTGTTTGGATGCTTTTTGTAACGGGAAAACATGGGTTAAAAGTATTGAAGAGAAACTGAATTCCCACCTCTAAGTGCAGGTGAGAAATCTAGTCACTGGATTAAGAAGTGAGGCAACACAGCACCACAAACTACACAAAACTAGAGAAAGGGATATTCATTAAAGTGGTTGAACTTGAGGCCATTTGCTTCTGGTGCGGAGTAGTCAACATCTCCTGGTGTTAGGCCTCTAAGCCCTGGATAAAGGTAGACTGTAAGATAAAGCATTGTCATCAGAATTTCTAATTACCTAGTCCAGGCGACGTTCAGCTCAACGTGCTGGCTCAGTATCCTGCTGTGGGGTTCTGAAACCTCTGCTTCCTTGCTTAACAAGTACACTGAATGCGGGAGGCCAAGTGCTTGCTGTTGCTCTTCATAGATCAAGCCCTCTGTCTTTAAAGGTGTGTTGGAATTCCTGCAGGTTTGTGTCATATCTCTGCCTTCCAAATAGCCCTTTAATATATCTGAACAAAACGTGCTGTGTTTTGGCTGGGTTCTGGTTGGCGGATGTGTATCTGCTGATAGATCAGGAAAGCGGGCAGAACAGGTGGATAAACTGCTGAGCCCGGTGCTGTAGCCTTTCCGCAGAGGCATGTGGGTTTGGACCTTTTTCCAGATCCCAACTTTCATGGGATGTATATGCATTGCAGATGTGACACAACTCTTGGGTTTGCTCAGAATTGGTCCAGGGGTCCTGAGGCTCACACGGCAGAGGAGCAGACTAACAGGAAGCATGATCTCACCTAAGCTTGGTGAGAAAGGTGGAAATCAGGATTAAATGATGTTTGTCATGTCCAGAGGTTGTTGAGTAGTCGTAGAGAATGTCATGGGACTAGGTAGCTAAAAGTTAGTGTAAAATAGTAACACTAATCTAAATCTTACAACTTACATCGTTTGTAAATGGTGCAATGTTTGAGGAAGGTTTGGGGCGTCACCTTTCTCCCTTTCCACCCCACCTTCCAACTTCATCAAATATCCTGGTCTGAAATTATCACGGGAAAGCCAGTCGTTTGTCATCGTTACTACGCTCCGTTGCAACCATTCTGCAGTGGGAAAAATGTTACTGTGTTAGAAACGGAAAATTACTCAACTGTAATGGTTGTTATGTAATTTCTGAATTTAGGCTTAGGCGTTTTTCAGTTTGCCATCTGAAGTATTGCTTCTAACAGTAATACCATCACGTTTATTGTAAATAGACTATGGAAACATCTTGTAAGTGAAATCTACTGTGCCTTTTCAAACTGTTTACCTCGTATGTTTGGCCAGTTTCTGTATCAGCCATTTCTTTGGGATTTGTGTGCGGGGTACTTTGGCTGTGGTGGGAAGAGAAGCCCAGTCTGTGCATGGCCACAGCTAGAATGCCTACTGCAGCTAACAGCTAGACCGAGGGTAATCGTTCTAGCAGGGTATAGTGTCTGTTAAGACAAAACCAAGGTTGCGTGCCGCCTTTCCTATGCTCTCCTTGGATTTGCTCAGCTTAGAGCGCTGGAGCAATTTGTTCTTTAAGAAGACATCCCTGAATTACATTGTTTCTGACAAGGAGGAAGAATCTATTAAACACTTGGCTTATGCTTTTTGGGACACTGACATGATAATTAGGAGATGTGAGATTGTTTTCTTAACACACTGGAGTGCAAGAATGGCAGGATAGCTGGCATGCTTAACGGAGTATGGAGATTTCCTCTGTGTGTGGCTGCTGGAAGTTTGAGGAGTCAAGAGCTTTCCCCAGCTGTTTGCTGATTTAATTAATTTTTTTCCTGTCAAGAAATGTGAAGGTCAACACATGCTTAGCAGAATCTGTCATTTGTGATGATGAAGTACTCCAGGGTGGATCTTTAAAAATCAGTGGTGCACACTTTAAGAGTCTGTTGTGTTTCATTTCTGTGCTGGTCAGGAAAACAAACAAGCCTGTAAACAGAGGTGGCTGTGCCTTGCAAGGCTCTGAAGTATCTGTGGAAACAATGTGGGTGCTGTCTGAGAGCAGAGATTCCTGCAGTTGAGATAATTAATGAGCAGTGCGGAAATAGAGACTGTTTATTAGGAGATTGTCAGTGACCAACAACATATTAGCGATAGAGCTGTGTACACTAGCCTTTCCTTCAACTTTTCCCTGCGTGAGTCACGGTAGTAGCACACTTGCAGAGTCGTTTGGTTTGTACCTGTGCTGTGCAGAGAGGTGAAAACACGGGGATAGCGTTCCTAGGTCAGCAGAAGCGTTCGTGTTCTAGCTTGGCGTTTCTGGTAATGCTGACAAAAAGCTTTAAGGGGAGTGTTTGCTGCAAGGCTTTACGCTCCAGTTCTGAAGTAGGTGTGCTAAAGGAAACCGTAGGATTCTTCATAGAGAAATTAACAAACTTCCTAGGCATGTTGGCTCATTGTTTTGGTTTGCTTTTGTTTGTTTTGCTTTTGAATTTCCATGGTCAAGACACATGTAGCAACAGCAGGTTAAAGAGGGCGGCAGGGTTGTTTTCATCCCTCCAAGAGCTCTGGCTGTGCTTTCCTAGAAAGTTGGATGAAAATCTGTTTTGTCCAATGCATGTGAATATTCTGGCGTACGTTGAAAGTGAAACCTCAGCAGTTTGATTTTGAAGGGGCAGGTTCAAAATTCAGTTTGTTGTATTTTACGCTTACTATGGGAATTCACTTTGGGGGGGAAAAAAGTCTCTGCGCAATATTGAAAAGCTCACTGAGATAAGGACATCTTGTACAAGTATCCTCTTACTTAAAGGGCACTGAATGTTCATAGTACTAAATAGGATTTCTAAACAGATGGGCATAATTAACATAAAATGTATCCACAGATAGAGTCTATTTGGTGTTCTAGTAATTATTTCAATGGTCCGACACTTTAGCATTAATTAAACCGCAGCACAGCCAACAGTGGCATTGCAGTGAAGAGTTACCGAGCTCGGATGCGGAGAGATCTCGGGTTCTTCAAACCAATTACCTTTTTTCCGTCATCGGAGAAAGAAAAAAGGACTGTTAAACGTATAATTAAAACGTGTGTATTTGCATTTCCAATAAGCTGCTAGGAGAAGCTTGTTCCTAGCCGTGAAGTGAACTAACTGGTCTCTAGGTTGCATAGAAAGTCAACTGGGTTGCACATTGCAGCACGGGGTGGGGCTGGTCAGCTCTTGGATGGAGCTGTGAATTTAAATCTTCATGACAAAAGCTTCAGTGTAAATGGTTGTGATGAACTCGGGTCTGTTATCTTTTCAAGAACATAAGTTATGTAAGATGGGATGTCGGTCAGAACAATTTCTATAAACCCATGTTTTCCTTGGAATACATTTATGTGGGTGATTTGTATGGTACTACTGCGCAGAGTGAGATGTTTCAAGAGAGAAGAGTCAATAGGGAGCCAGCTGAAGTTGTTGCTTCTTTTATCATAAGTTTTGTCCTAAATGCCTGCATTTTCCACACAGATTTTTTCACTGTGAGTTCATGGAAGTGGAGTTGCGTCGTTGTGTGAGGTAGAGATGTGAAAAGCCAGATTGAATATAGCGATCTCGGCCCTTCAGTGCTGCAATGGGAGGGAAGGGGAAGTAACACAAGCATCATAAATCTAAAAACGAATCTCTAATTCTTGTAGTGTTTTCTTATGATTCTTTTATGAGTTGATTTTACAGAAAATGTCTTTAAAAATATAAGTAAAGCTGTGTTTAGTTTGCTTTCTGGTTAAGTCTGAATAAGATCTGCAGAAGGAAGGTAGTGTCCTACTCACCTCAAATGTAAATAACATTTTAACTTCCCCCTAGCCCCTCTCCCCCCCAAAAAAAGTCTTCCCATTCCACAACCAGGGCGTGCTTTCGGGGTTTTGAAAACTTGAGGTTAGATGAGATATTGTGAGATGGTTACTGTGATTCATGCCTGTACTCTTTCTATGCCAATAAATGTCTTCCTCTTCCTACGCTAAAGGTGTATTTAATCCTGTGAGGAGAACTTAAATGCCATTTATTGTGAAAAGGTTTGACTTCAACTTATGGTAGTCTGCATTAATTCAGTTCATGAGCCTTTTTTGATATAGTTATTAAACTAACATGAATTTGGGGGTTTTGAGTACTTCAATGTAAGGATTGGTTTTATTCTGTAAAATATTGAAATGGTGGGTTTGGGGTTTTCTTAATTAAAACTCATTCTAAATTAGCAGAAAGCATGTTTTAAATACTGTGTTATTCACTTACAGCTGCCAAAACATAGTACAGTGAAATAATGGTCTGCTAGCCTGCTAAACAAGTGTCCAGCTTCCACAATGCCTGTGCAGGCAGCTCAGTGGACAGAATTTCTGTCCTGCCCAATCTGCTACAACGAGTTTGATGAGAATGTGCACAAACCCATCAGCTTAGGTTGCTCTCACACTGTCTGTAAGACCTGCCTGAACAAGCTTCATCGCAAGGCATGTCCTTTCGACCAGACTGCCATCAATACCGACATCGATGTGCTTCCTGTAAACTTTGCACTCCTCCAGTTAGTTGGAGCCCAGGTATGATTTAAGCAGCTCTTTGTTTTGCCACTTTGTTACTACTGTTTACGTGCCAGTTGTGATACATGTGCTGATCTTTTCTCCTTGGTTTAGTGTAAAAAATGGTTAAGACTGTGGTATTTAGAAAGCCGTACATATGCTGGAAGCAGCTACATCGTTTTCAGGACTATCCCTTCCTCATAAATTGAAAACATGTTCTAGTTGTAAGCTGAATTCTGGTTTAAAAAGGCTCTTGAGCTGTGACTGGAGAAAAATACCAATTAGGAAACAGACAATTACCTGTCACCGTTGTCACTAAAAAAGTGAACCTGCAGATTGCCCTCATCGTACTTTTGCAAGGAGTCTCGTTTCTACATGGCACGTGTTCCGAAGTAGCTGTTGAACCAAGTTTCAGAAGTCTGTGTGTGTAATTTTTTTTGAATGCGCATGATGATGGCTTTTCAGTCGTGTTTTCAGACACTGGCTAATCAGGCCAGGAATGTTCCCTGTGCTGTCTCGTAGCGGTGGCACAACAGTGATTATATAATCAGTACTGCGCTTTATGGAGACTAAATAAGTCTGTTCACCTTACGCTTTTTCATACTACTCTCCCTGTAATACCTGGGTGGTGCAGCAAGATGATGCTTGTTACTTTGCTTTTTAATGTCTTATCTCATTCCCTGGCACAGCTATTGGTAATAACACTGTCAGTGTCAGAGGGGTTTTGTTTCTCAAGTTCATGTGTTCCTTTCATTATTTTTGATTATTTCTAAAGTTTGTGTCAAATCAGTGCCTTGATTGTACAACATTCATTTTCCTGGCCTCCTAACTTCTCGAAATGTCTTTCGAACAACTGAATGTATTGTGACTAATATTCTTTCTGTGTTCGTTGTCTGACCTTGTTACTCTACTCTGAGGGTTTTTCCACTAAGTTTGCTTGTTCTCCTCTTTGAAGGTCTCAGCATGCCCAAGTTATGCTTTATTTTTAAACTTTGCATTTAATTTTTTTCATATTTTCTTGCCAGCTAATTTTGTCTTACAACTTCACTTGTGTCTCTGTAGTAAATCATGCTGATCTTGTACACTGATCAGCCCCTCAGATCATGTGTTCTTCACTCATCTTCTAAGTACCTTCTCATTAGACCTTAGCTATTGTTTTCTCTCCTACTCTTGCTCTTAATGTGTTGAGTACTAACAAAAATAATCTTTCATCACCCTGATCTTCATCTCAAGTCCTTTTTTTATTCCTTATTGCATTTTACATACCCTGGGTGGGTCCTGTCTTCTCTAAAAAGCAGTGTACATCTGCAGTGTTATGTAATTACGAGTCGTGATGTTGGTGCCATCGTAGGCATATCGGAGAGGTCAGCTGGGTATATATAATTCTTCTCCCTTCCTCCTCCCCCTTGCGTTTTCTTAGGTGCCCGATCATCAGACAGTAAAGTTGAGTAATGTAGGAGAGAACAAACATTATGAAGTAGCAAAGAAATGTGTTGAGGATTTGGCACTCTACTTGAAGCCATTAAGTGGAGGAAAAGGTGAGTCTGTACTGAACAGCGGAATTCTGATGTTGCTTACTTTGAACAGCACTGTTTTCAGCACTGATTTTAGGCGTCAGTGGGATAATCCTCTCAGTTTTGTAATACATTTTCCCTGACGTCTTTAAAAGCTTATTCACATCTGTGACACTTTATTTCTTAATTTTAAATTTTTAAGATATTCTTTTAAATTTAATAATATCTTCTTGGGACTATCTTTGCACTAAAGCTGAACTTTCCTCAAAGGATGGTTTGATGCCACTCTAAGACTTAACTAAAATTCTTTTTGACAGTGAAGTACACAGAGTTGCCTAAGTGAAGGGAAGATACTGTGACTAGTATCCGAGTCCTAGAGAAAGACACATACTGTTAGACAGTTTTGTTTTGTCTTACTCAGTTAAATTTGTCTGATTACAAGTAACAGTTTGCCTTTTCTCGCTTTCTTTGAAGGTGTCGCAAGCCTGAATCAGAGTGCACTGAGCCGTCCAATGCAAAGGAAGCTTGTGACGCTGGTGAATTGTCAGCTGGTGGAGGAGGAGGGTCGGGTTAGAGCTATGAGAGCAGCTCGATCACTGGGAGAGAGAACCGTTACAGAACTGATCTTGCAGCACCAAAATCCTCAGCAGCTTTCTGCCAATCTTTGGGCTGCTGTCAGGGCACGAGGATGCCAGTTTCTAGGACCGGGTAAGGTACCTGTAGAATCTGCAGCAGTATATTTAGCTGTACCTTTTCTTAACAAAAAATTCTTTGGGAATTTTGTCTACTCAGTTGAAGATGTAATTACTTCTGGTTTTCAGCTTTTTGCCAGGAAGAAAGGAGAAGGAAAAAATAAAATAGACAAGTCAGTACAACTTAGCATTGATGAGACATACAAAATGGCAAAGGCTACAAGACTGCATAGTGGAGAAAAGTACAAAAACTGCTCTGCTGATGTGTTTATTACTGAAAATTAGACTTAGCTTTTTAGGCTTGCTGTGCTTAGGGTGCTTCTTATATTTGAGAAGTCACGGCAGTCCAGTGAAGTTTCCACATGGATGGTGGGATTGAGCACACGCTCAGCATATTTGTTGATGACAGCAAGCTTTGTGGTGCGGTGACACGCTGGAGGGAAGGGGTGCCATCCAGAGGGACCTGGACAGGCTGGAGAGGTGGGACCGTACCAACCACATGGATTTCAACAAGGCCAAGTACAAGGTCCTGCACATGGGTTGGGGCAATCCCAAGCACAAGGACAGGTTGGGCGGAGAATGGATTGGGAGCAACCCTGAGAAGAAGGACGTGGGGGTGCTGGTAGATGGAAAGCTGGCCATGAGCCATTAGCGTGCGCTGACAGCCCAGAAAGCTGACTGTATCCTGGGCTGGATCCAGAGCAGAATGGCCAGCAGGTGGAGGGAGGGGATTCTCCACCTCTGCCCCACTCTGGGGAGTCCCCCTTGCAGTTCTGCACCTGGCTCTGGGGCCCCCAGCACCAGAAGCACACAGACTGTTGGAGTGAGTCCAGAGGAGGCCACGGAGATGCTCCGAGGGCTGGAGCCCCTCTGCCATGGGGCCAGGCTGGGAGAGTTGGGGTGTTCAGTCTGGAGAAGGGAAGGCTCCAGGGAGACCTTACAGCACCTTCCAGGGCCTGGGGGCTACAAGAAAGCTTGGGGGGGACTTTTTACAAGGACAGGGAGTGACAGGACAAGGGGTAACAGGTTTAAACTGGAAGAGGAAGACTGAGATTGGACATCAGGATGGAATTCTTCCTGGAGAGGGTGGGGAACACTGGGACAGGCTGCCCAGGGAAGCTGTGGATGCCCTATCCCTGGAAGTGTCCAAGGCCAGGCTGGATGAGGTTTGGAGCAACCTGGGCTAGTAGAAGGTGTCCCTGCCCATGGGGACTGGTTGGGCTTTAAGGTCCCTTCCCACCCAAACCATTCCATGATTCTGAGTACTTTATCTAAACTAGCAAATTTCTGAAAATGTTTACAAAGTTTGTTTTCCTTAGGATTTGTGAAATAAAAAGTAATAATAAGGAATTATGTTCAAGATGATTCAGATGCTCCTACTTAGCGTGGTAATATGATAACCTTGCTGGTTTCTGGCACTACATTTCACTTCCTATATTTTATTTTCATGTGTTAAAGCTATGCAAGAGGAGGCACTGAAACTTGTATTACTGGCACTGGAAGATGGCTCTGCGCTCTCAAGAAAAGTTCTGGTACTTTTTGTCGTGCAAAGGCTAGAACCAAGATTTCCTCAGGCCTCTAAAACGAGCATTGGTCATGTTGTGCAGCTACTGTATAGGGCATCATGCTTTAAGGTAAAATACCAGTTTTGGAAGTTTGTTACTGTGAAGTAGTGCAGCTCCACAGAACCCTACCTTGGACTAGTATCTTTCACCTGTAAGATGTTACATAACTTCTGTTTCTACACATTTAAATAGGCTATAAGATTTTGTCTAGAACTGCCATGAAGCAGTTGTTTGAGATTTAAAAATCCCTGTAGAAGGAACAAATGGTCACATGTGGAATTGGCCAGAGCAAATTGTGGAATTACTGCCCTCATTATTAGCTGCTGCCCACCATATGAAAATTATCTCCCCTGAAGGAGACATGGAGCCTGGCTCCGTAGGCACTCCTAGCCTGCTTCAGGAAGAAGTGATGTGTTTGAATAAAATCTCTTCTGATTTCAGTTAGATGCATGAGTTGGCCATGGCCAGACATGCCACACTGGCCTGAGTGCTCTCAAAGCTTTGAATCCAATCCCAGCATTCTAAAGAAAACTTTTGGAATGCTGTAGTCCTGGGAGCTTCCCCAGCAGCAGGCAGGAGAGGGACATACACACAGCACGCTCAGCCTGAACTCTGGCCTTGTGTTCCCACACATTGGTCACTTGCTCTGTTTTCTTTTGGCTGTATGGAGCCTCCTTGCACTGAAGAGGTGCTTTATTTTTGATACATAGGGGTGGGTTGTTTCAACTGAATATTCCCAACTCTGTATCTGGAGAAGAATGAAAAGTTAATTTCATGGGTCTTTTTGTCTTTTTGAATCACAGGTAAAAACGTGATTATCACAACATCGCTAAACTAAACATTAATGAGTCCTGTTGCTCTCCTTTATGACAAACGTCTTTTGTAGCTTAAGAGTTTTACTTAACTCAGTTAAATATTCTGTTCTTTAAATGTCAATGCCTTAAATTTTTTCTTCCTTTTTATTATTGAAGTTACTTCTAGAGACTTTCCTGTTCCTTTAAGTCATCCTTTAATATTGCATAGCAAATTCTGCTAGTAGAACTGCTACCTCCTGTAACTTCAGTAAATGTGATTACTTTCCTAATTGGAAGCAGTGAGCTGGGGTAGGTTTGCACCTGTGGTCCTGTACAAAGTTGGTGAGCTGGCTGCTCTGCCTGTGCACTGCTGGCTGGGCGGATCAATACATGGAAGAAAACCACGTGTATAATACACATACCAAAGCAATACTTCTCTCTGATGGACTTGGAGATCTTTTGTTAAAAGACTGTTTAACTGTTTATTAGGTCACTAAAAGGGATGAAGATTCTTCTCTGATGCAACTTAAAGAGGAGTTTCGGAGTTACGAGGCTTTGCGGAGAGAACATGATGCTCAAATTGTTCACATTGCCATGGAAGCAGGACTTCGAATATCACCAGAACAATGGTCTTCCCTTCTTTATGGTGACTTGGCACATAAATCGCACATGCAATCCATCATTGACAAGGTTCGTTAAGGGTATGGTTTAGTGTCTTTATAGGATTGGATTTAATCTGGTAATAAAAATTCAGAGTTCACTTTTTGTCTTTAGTTATACTAAACATGAATTAAAGCTAGAATGAAGGGCTTTTTTTCCCCACTGTAGTGTATTCTTCATGTGAAGACATTTTGGGTTTCAGTAGTTTAAGATTAATTCCTTTTTTTGTGTCTTATGATGAAGCTTCATAGGGCAGATTCTGAGCTGAGAAATAAAATTTCTCACCACTGATCCTCTCTATGCCGTCTGAAGACACTACGTATTGCCTTTAGGAATCAGTGTAATGAACATCTTTTTAGGTTTAGTAGTTCAGAACTGTGAGATGCAGCACACTAATGCTCACTTTGTTTTCAGCTCCAGTCTCCAGAATCTTTTGCAAAGAGTGTACAGGAATTGACAATTGTCCTGCAGCGCACGGGGGATCCTGCAAACTTAAATAGGCTGAGGCCTCATTTAGAGCTCCTGGCAAACATAGATCCAAATCCAGGTATGCAAATGAAGATTTTTAAACATTTCTTGATTGTTATTTTTTCATATCTAGCAAATTAAGATAACCTCCATTCTGTTTTCAAAAGTCCCATTAATTAACATAGCGTATCATAAACTGTTCTTCAGGGTGCTCTGAGTTCTGTCCTAGTACTTAGCATTTTGAGTTACTAGAAGAGTTGCCTCTAATTTATGGTACTACTGGAATTATTGACAGAATGACAGCCCTGCTTTTAATAATTTTAGATGCAGCATCTCCAACATGGGAGCAGCTGGAAAATGCAATGGTCGCCGTAAAGACTGTGGTACATGGGCTGGTGGATTTCATTCAGAATTACAGTAGGAAAGGCCATGAAACTCCACAGGTAACTATATTCTATCACTGCATGACGTACTAGGGAATGAAATCCCCCTTCGGTCAGTTTGAGTCAGCTCTCTGAACCATGTGTCCCCCCACACTGCTTGTAGCAAGCAAGTTGGGAACACAGCTGCAGTATCAGAAGCTGAGAAAGGCCTTGCATTTGGTACAAGCACTCCGCAGCACCGGCTAAAAAGACCTTTTTCTCAGGGTAAATTCAGAAACCCAGTTTCATACGGGCCACTGTGAAGTTAACTCTTCCCTGACTAAAACCAGCACAAATGTACATTTACTGAAAGATGCAACTTTGAAAAATTACTATTGATTTGAAACATTTATGGCCTTTTCTGTGGAATAATTGATGATATTATTTACTGCACTCAGGCTTTGAAAGCTTAACGTTTCTGAACATGGAGTGCAGCAGAGCTTGCTGCAGTGAGATCGTACAGTGGCATAATACTTAGCCCATCAGTGGGAAATTTCCTCAGCTTTCTGGTTAAGGGTGTAAAATGTAGGAACGTTTCATGGATGTGCTTTGTGTATTTTAAGCCTATTTTTATGTAAATGTCTGTTAGATGGTAAGAGGAACGTCTTGTGCGGTGTTTTTCTTTTTTAAGCCACAACCAAATAGCAAATACAAAACAAGTATGTGCCGAGACCTTCGACAGCAAGGAGGATGTCCAAGAGGAACAAACTGTACATTTGCTCATTCTCAGGAAGAGCTTGAAAAGTGAGTGTGGGAGACTTTTTTTTTTTTTTTCTTTTTAATTTAAATCCAAGCAACCTCCATAAAATTTTGAGAACAGTTTCTTCTATACGTTTATTCATTCGGAAGGATTTGTGAATAACTTGAAGTGACAACTCTTTACATGAAATTGAATGTACAGTAAAGAAATGTCTGCAAACTAATTCCAGTTTTATTTTTTATTTTACTCCATATTGAAGGAAAATTTCCTTTCCTGAAACTGAGCCTAGGCTCAGTGTCTGTCAGGGATTTCTTAGATCACCTACAAGAGAGAAAATGGTAGTTACATTTTAGTTGATTAGGGAATAAAGTGTATTATTTGAACAGTATGGAACATCAGCATTCTTGAAGCTGTTTTCACCCAAATCCATCTTTGAAGAACTGCAGAAGTGGATCTCCTGAGAGGAGAGATGATCTTTGGGTACAGGGAAGACACTGAAGTTCTGTTTGCAGATAGTTGAAAATAAGCACCAGTTTTTCAAGTCTTGTAAATGATGGATATCGTGTTCCTCTCAATCCCTTCCTTCTGCAAGTTTTACAAACACCATAAAGCTCAGAATAAGCACTTTTAAAATTGTCTTTTGTGTGTGTTTTGTACACGTGTTTGTTTGTAGGTATCGCTTGAGGAACAAAAAAATCAGTGCAACAGTGAGAACATTCCCCCTTCTAAATAAAGTTGGCGTAAATAGCACCGTCTCAACCACAACAGGAAACGTGATTTCTGTCATAGGCAGCCCTGAGGCAACAGGGAAGATGGTGCCAAGTACTAATGGAATAGCTAATCTAGAAAGTGGTGTTCCTCAGTTGATCCCTCGCTGTGCGGACACCTCCTTGAGAGCTTTGGAGAACACCAAGAAGGGAGGGAAGACTGGAGCCAATGGCCAGAGTGTTTCTGGATCCCCTACAGAATCACTGCCTGAAAAGTAAGTAACTTTTCATAACGATAACTACTCACATTTTACTTTTAGACTGTCATGGAGTTAGTGGATGTCAAACAACAGATCATGAATTCTGGTCCTGGCGTGCTGTTGTTGCTGGTGCTCACTCGCTGCAGCGTTGTGTAAGATGTTGTACTGCGGTGCAGATACCGTTACAGTCTGTGGGTGCGAGTTGTCAGAGCCAGCACTGGTTGTTTAGCTGTTGTGTGTTCCTGTGCAATATAGATAAACTGGCAAATCTCTCTCTTTATCCTTCATCCTGTTGTTCTCAGCCTGGTATCTTACGTACTATCAGGTTATTACATAAAAAATAAAACAAAAAACTGGCACTCAAAACTCGACGTTTCCTGAAGCCAGGGAAAACGCATGTAGGGTGCAGTCCCTTAATGATCCTGGAAACCTTCTAATTTGGGGGGTTTCCCCTTTTTAGATACTTCTCCAGGAAGCACTGAGCTTCTAAACAACTCTTCATAGCCTTTGTCTTTACCAGAATACACTTACAAGTGGTGTGTATGCCCAGTGTTCTGGGCACATACCAAAATGTTTGTGTCCATGGTCGAGTTCTCTGAGGAAACAGTCTGAGATGTGGCAGTAGTATCAGTCTGGGGTATGAAAACTAAAATTCCAGAGGAAATACATGGCCTGAATTTCCACATTACATGGGAGTGTACAGAAAGAGATGACTAACTGAAGTAACTATCTGCTTAATGATTTCTTGGTAATCCTTTTCAGTAAAATTGGTTCTCCACCCAAGACTCCTGTAAGCCAGGCAGCAGCTACCTCAGCTGGTCCTCCTAATATTGGAACAGAAGTTAATTCTGTGCCTCCAAAATCCAGCCCGTTTGTTCCCAGAGTACCTGTCTACCCTCCACATTCTGATAATGTTCAATATTTCCAAGACCCCAGAACTCAGCTGTCATATGAAGTTCCGCAGTACCCGCAGACAGGTGAGTGAGCGGAGCGCTGAACCAGAAGTAGCTCTGAACTTTCTTCAGCTTTTAGGCTTATCTGGTGAAATAACTTATCTTAGGTTTGTGGATTATTTTTTTTTTTAATATTAGCTGAATCTTCACTTAATGGAATACTAATCTGGTCCATTGCTGAATATGGGAGGGACCTGGAGTTCGCTCCCAGTGTTGGTGTTTCATGTCTCTGTGTGTATGTAATGCAACTTGTACCTCAGTATCCAGAAGAAATTGAACCTCAAGGTCTTACATCTGCTTTTTCCTTTGTTAGCATTTAATTGTATTTATTTAGGCTTGCTCACCTCGTGCCCTATCTGTGAGAGTGTCCATAGACAGGATTCAGACCCAGAGGCATAGCATGATTCCACTGTGAGACTTACACACCTTGGTGCTTGCTCAAATGTTTTTGAAAGGTTTCAGTCATCTTTTTAGTTTGCAGTATGCGTGTTTATATTCAAGCAAACAATTAGGTGTTGTAGCATCAAGTCGTTCACAAGCTCTCAGCACACAGGGTAGACAATCCTCTCCAAAGGAAAAAGAATAAGCCAAGTGTGAAATGGTTATTTATGGATCTTTGGGTTATTTTTTTTAAGCAATATAGCTTTTTATTTCAGAGAGAACTATTTTAACTTCCTCTATAAAGAAGTGCTTAAGATGCTGTCTTTTCAGTCACATAGTTACACCACAGCATGTAGGAGCAATGGCAGAGAAACTCCCTTTTCCAATTGGCTTAAGGTGGTAAAGGGTCAGCGCTACGTCCGCAGATATGGGTGTCATCTGTGAAATTGTATTGCAGAGAACAGTGATCGGGTCAGTAACAGATTTGTAGAGTGTGACTCTTCATTCTCTAAAGGTAGTTAATCAGCGCTATTTACAGTTTTAGAAGGTGTAAGATTCTGGGTCATTTGTGGTTACATTAAATATGCCTTTTTCCAATTTTTAAGGATATTATCCACCACCTCCAACAGTACCAGCTGGTGTGGCTCCCTGTGTTCCTCGCTTTGTGAGGTCCAATAACGTTCCAGAATCCTCCCTCCCACCTGCTTCCGTGCCATATGCCGATCATTACAGTTCATTTCCCCCTCGAGATCGACTGAATTCTCCTTACCAACCTCCTCCTCCGCAGCCGTATGGACCAGTTCCTCCTGTCCCTTCTGGAATGTATGCTCCAGTTTATGACAGCAGGCGCATCTGGCGCCCACAGATGTACCCACGAGATGATATTATTAGGAGCAATTCTTTACCTCCCATGGATGTGATGCACTCATCTGTCTATCAGACATCATTACGTGAGAGATACAACTCTCTGGATGGGTATTACTCTGTGGCTTGTCAACCTCCAAACGAGCAGAGGACTGTGCCTTTACCAAGGGTGAGAGCCAGAAAGGGGAGGGATGTAGTCTTGATTCTTACGGTCATTACTGAAAAGTTGGTAAATAATTAGCATAGACCACTTCTGATTATTTGGAGTTACAGCAGTCAAGATGTGACCTGCACAAAGTTCTTGTTTCTAACCTTAATAAATGGGCTTGTAAAATAGACCGCTCTAGAGCCCCTCTGCCTCTTTAATTCCCATGCATGTTGCTTGAATTAATTGCATATTTAAGATCTGAGTTGCCGTACATTGGCCAGGTTCTCCCCCAGATCCTTGTGAAATTCTTGTGGGGATACCAGTGGAAGGTTACAGACCCAAGGGAATTTGGGGACCCACATGTGTCACCTGCAAGTATTTCCCTTCTGGTTAGAGCATGATAGGATACACAGTCCTGTATTTATTACTGCTAGGAGCCTTGTGGTCATTTGAAGACTGGTTATGATGAGCAGTTAAGACGGAAGCCGGAGCAATGGGCGCAGTACCACACGCAGAAAACTCCTCTGGTATCGTCAACCCTTCCTATGGCAACACCATCTCCAACACCACCTTCTCCTCTCTTCAGTGTGGATTTCAGCACAGAGGTGGGATGCCAGAGAAATTCTTGATTTTCCCTTCCTGTTTCTGTCAGATGCCATGTAATATTTCTAGTAAGGAATTTCTACCTGCCATCTGTTTTTCGTAAAATTTTCTAGCTAAAGGGAAGTAATATCTAATAAGGAATGCATTCAGTTTTATATTAAAGTGAAGCTAAACATGATTGCTGAAAAAAGGTCAAGTGGTGAAGTGATTCAGTTTACCCCCACTGAAGGAAATTCAATTTCATTGAAGTAGCTTTGTGAACCTCCAGGTTTTTGTGTGGGGATCAACAATTGTTTTCCATTAAGAAGGACTTTCTCTTATACTCCAAATGGCATGATTAGGCTGAATCAAGCTGCAAGTGCTTGTCAAGTTCTGCAGAATACAAACCCCTTCAAAGTGGCAAAGGGCATCGATAGAACACTGTGTGCTTAGGGCATAAATCCTGTGAGCAAGAGTGGAAACTCAGTATATAGAAAGAGTGTTCCTTTGAAGAAGAAGAATAGCTTGTGATACTTACTTTCTGTATGTGTGAATTAAATGCATCCAGGAAACTAGATCAAGAACCACGGTGCCAAGCACTCTTCGCTGTGGTTTGGCAGTTGTGTTGATATTTGAGGTGTTAGACTGCCATTATTCAGAAAAGGTCCTGTAAGGTGCTTGAAGTCGCTCACGGGTGCATTCAGGGCAGATCAGGATTTAGTCCTTTTCACTCAGGTTGGAGGGTTCCAGGTCATACTTCTATTTACCACTGGCTTATGCATTTTCCCTTAAGGTATGGCTTCCTCTCAGTTCAATTACTGCAGGTATTTGCCAGATGAAACCTGCCACTAACAGAGTGACACTGGTTTCAGTCTCTCATCTTGGCAGGCCGGGCAGTTCTGTGCAGTGGCAAAGCTTGAGTATGGCTAGGGCTCCTTGACTGACTTTTGAGATAATTTAATTAAATAGCAGTAAATGTCTTTTCTTATTTTAAGACTGAATTCCCTGTTTTTGTTATTCACTGCTTATTTATTCATTTTTCCGTAGTTCTCAGAGAGTGTCAGTGATTTGAGTGGAACTAAATTTGAGGAAGACCATCTCTCTCACTATTCACCGTGGTCTTGTGGCACTATTGGCTCTTGTATAAATGCTATCGACTCAGAGCCCAAGGATGTGATTGCCAATTCAAATGCCGTGTTAATGGTAGGGGTTTTCTGCATGTTATCTCATTAGTGTAATGATACTTACACGCCACGTGTCTTCTGTTGGTTTGAAACAAGCCTTTTTCTTTTTTTTTTCTTTGAAGTTGATAGTTTCTGTTCTTGGTATTTTAAAGTAGTTCTCCCCATTTGAAGTTATTTGGGCCATCATTTCCCAGTTTTGTAAATAAACAGTATGTTTACTTCAGTGACTGAATGTAGTGCCATAAATGAAATTCTCAGGTGTCTGGAAAAAACTATTCTAGTAACAGAGCTCTGTAAATCAGACTGGTAGTCAAAATATTTTGAGTAGATGGTCTGTAAACTGGTAAGAATTCATTACTTTTAGAAGTGTTCTCTGATTAGGATGGGATAAAATATTTTGACTTCTTAATTTTATTTGTCCCTGTTCAGAGTTCTTTTATGTAAATGTCTGTGTGTACACATGCATCCTTACCATTTCT
The DNA here is from genome assembly GCA_027574665.1 of Rhynochetos jubatus. NCBI lineage: Eukaryota > Metazoa > Chordata > Aves > Eurypygiformes > Rhynochetidae > Rhynochetos > Rhynochetos jubatus. Next base: position 1,954,600 of record CM050671.1, read on the forward strand.
GAGGCTTCTAAAATCGTCTCAGGATACGTTGCAGCGGCAGGCTTGACTGGTTAATACAGGGTTGGTGTGGCCAGCTCAGAGCAGGTGCTTCCATTGCAGAAACACGTTTCCTCTTTGCCTTAAGTGCAATAGTCCATCTTGTGTGAATGAATCACTGGCCTTTTCAGGATTCTAAGGCCTGTTACGGTGCCATGTTTTTAGAAAATGATTAATTTGAAGTTAATCCTGAGAGCAATACACACTCACAGAGAAAAGTTGAAATACTGTGGAGCCAGGATGATCAGCATGAACTCCATCTTGGCTGCTTTGCACCCCCAGAGAATCTGTATTAACTATCCTCCTAGACTACACCTCTTCACTTGGTTGGAAGGCACATTCTCCTCTAATAAAGAGTTTAATGCAAACAAATCTGTGAAAATAAAATAAGTCTTATTTTTTTTATCACCCAATTTCCATGAAAACGTAATTGAAAGAAATGAGTGTAACCAAATTTCATCCCAAGCCTTCTTTGACACTGCCTCCTTCAAGTATAGGAAAGGGTGCTGAAGGACCTTAAAGCATACTGGAACTTTTTCTGCCTGGAAACACAAGCTTGGAAAAGCAATATTATTTCTTCCAGTGCACTGGCACTAACTTTCTGATGGTCAGTTTGGCATTAAAGGGCAGTAGCTCAATCACTGCAACCCATTTTGGCTCTCTAGTTGGGCAGATTTTCAGCATTGTATCCCGCAACAGTAATCGGAAACTTACTGGCCAACTGAGTAATCTGAATAACTCAACTGAGTCCATGTATCTCCTGTCTCCTAACCATGTAGGATTTGGACAGTGGGGATGTTAAAAGAAGAGTGCATTTATTTGAAACTCAGAGAAGGGCAAAGGAAGAAGATCCTATAATCCCCTTTAGCGATGGACCGATCATCTCCAAGTGGGGTGCAATCTCCAGGTCATCCCGCACGGGTTATCACACAACAGATCCTATTCAGGCCACTGCTTCCCAAGGAAGTGCTACAAAGCCCATCAGTGTATCAGGTACAAGTCCAGGCTCTGTATGACAACATAGCGTACATCACGAGCGTCCTGTTTGTGCTCACTACGGCAGAGAAATGCAAAGAGCTAAAATACCTGCATATCCCACTTTAAGAACAGAGAAGATAATGGTATCTCAATTTGTTACAGATTATGTCCCCTATGTCAATGCTGTTGACTCACGATGGAGTGCCTATGGCTCAGATTCTACTTCATCGGCACGTTACGTGGAACGGTATGGACTTCACTTTCTGTGTTCCGCTAAAGCGTTTTCTATAGCTTGCTGTTCTTCAAAATCCTGAATGTGAGGGGGAAATCTGGATCTATTAATAGATATTCTTAATTTTAAAGTAAAAGATTTTTTTCCTCTCCAGTATAAAGGCTTGGAAAAAGTAGGTTAGAACTTGTGTAGTCTTTAATAATTAACACCACTAATAATACCCAATTACTAGTAGTGTCTCTCTTGAGAGACCTAATCAGAGAATTGGAGTCAGGAACTGCCAAGCTGTCATGTCAAAGTCTGTGACCTTGAGCAGTTTCTCTTGAGTTTTCTTGCCACATCTTACCCGTGTGTGAAATGTGGATGTTTGCTTTGTACAATACCTTGGGGCGTTGTGAGCCCCAGTGAAAACAAAGAGCATCTTAGTCACGCAGTTTTTGTCCAAAAATCTAGCATTGATAGACTAATGACATTTTGGGAGCCTTTGATTTATATAATGTGTTTAATTTCTGGTTTTGCCTCCTTTCTCTTAAAGGGACAGGTTCATAGTTACAGATTTGTCTGGTCACAGAAAGCATTCCAGCACTGGAGATCTATTGAGTATTGAATTACAGCAGGTAAGATCAGATATTATACCATGTGGTTTCTTTTAATTAAGAAAAAGTGATTTGGTAAAGGGATTTAAAATACATTTTCTTAGTGTAGCCTACAGAAAATAGTACAATTAACAAAATGATCAGTGAGTTAACTAGACATTCATACTGCAGCACTTGGTATGATGCATAAGGACTGCTAGTCTGAGCTCTTCCATTGACAGCAGTAAGGCCATTTTTGGGAGAAAGTGGTGGGCCTGATAAATGTCAGCAAATACAGCCTGCACTTGGGCCACCACAGCCCCACGCAGTGCTACAGGCTTGGGGATGAGGGGCTGGAATGCTGCTGTGCGGAAAAGGACCTGGGGGTGTTGGTCGACAGCAGCTGGGTATGAGCCAGTATGTGCCCAGGCGGTCAAGGCAGCCAGTAGTATCCTGGCCTGTATCAGGGACAGTGTGGCCAGCAGGACCAGGTCAGGGATCATCCCCCTGTACTGCGCACTGCTAAGGCTGCACTTTGAATCCTGGGGTCAGTTTTGGGCCCCTCACTGCAAGAAAGACACTGAGGTGCTGGAGCATGTCCAGAGAAGGGAACGGAGCTGGGGAAGGGTCTGGAGCACAGTTGCTGTGAGGAGCAGCTGAGGGAGCTGGGGGTGTTCAGCCTGGAGAAGAGGAAGCTCAGGGGAGACCTTGCTGCTTTCTAAAACTCCCTGAAAGGAGGTTGTAGCGAGGCGTGTTGGACTTTTCTACCAAGTGATCAGATGAGAGGAAATGGCCTCAAGTTGTGCCAGGGGAGGTTTAGATTGGATATTGGGAAAAATTTCTTGACTGAAAGGGCTGTAAAGCATTGGAACAAGCTGCCCGGGGAAGAGGCTGAGTCACAGTCCCTGGAGGTATTGAAAAGACTTTTAGATGTGGCGCTCAGGGACATGGTTTAGTGCTGGGTTAACGGGTGGACCTGATGATCTTAAACGTCTTTTCCAACTTGAATGATTCTGTGAAAATACATGCGATGCGTTAAAGGAGCACGTAGTTATCCATCTAGCGAGAGAACTGTTCGTTTTTGTAAGCTGGTTTGTTTTGCCATTTGACAATACATGGTTCAAGTGTAGTTGTTGGTACCTGCTATGTTTGTTTCCATAGGCCAAAAGTAACTCCTTATTACTTCAGAGAGAGGCGAATGCACTAGCCATGCAACAGAAGTGGAATTCTCTAGATGAAGGCAGTCGCCTTACCTTAAATCTTTTAAGCAAGGAAATCGATTTGAGGAATGGTGAGGTAAAGAAAGGGGTAATTGGGATGAAACAAATCTTTGGAGCTTTTTTGTATATACATGCATGCAGCCATTAGTTTTAACATTCCCAAATATTTATAACACTCTCTGTACAAGTCACTGTTGTTGCACCCAGTTATCTCCCTGAGATCAAATGGCTGCTCCAGTCATCCATTTGTGAGATGGGAAGAATTTGACAATCCATTGTCATGCAATCGTTAGTTTTTGTTCTACTTGCACATGTTATAAATCTGAACATCCCGAAAAGAATTTTCTACTTCAGTATTCATTTTATCTCTCTGTAACATGGTTAGAATTAGCTTTGTATCCTATATTGTCTATGCCCAAAGTTCTCTTTGTGTCTAGCTCTTTCGTCTTGTAGAAATGTGTCCTAGAAATGCATCTTCTCTTTTCACTTTAATACTTGAGTGTTGTGTGAAGCAGCTGAAAAGCCAACTTGACATTTACAGAACATACTTAATTCTCTTTTTTAGACTGATTATACTGAAGACTGTGCAGATACAAAGCCAGACCGAGACATTGAATTGGAGCTGTCAGCCCTTGATACAGATGAACCTGATGGGCAAGGTGAACAAATAGAAGTAAGTACAAAAATGAGTGCATCTGAAGTGGTCGCTGAGTCCTTTCACTAGCTATTGAACAACCTTCTACAATTTCTTTGTGAATTGGTAAATTATGTTGGTACCAAAACCTTTTGGTTTAGTCTTTGCAGTGATACCAAACATCTGCCTTGTTTTAACACTAGGGGTCTCATCCTTCTCCCTCAGATACCGGGCTGTCAGTATTACCCACCTGCTCACCGTGTTCTTTGTGGTCAGCGTTTTGCCCTTCTGAGGGCATTAGTAACAGTGCAGAGTCTGTTCCTTTCCCCTTCCCCTCTAGTGGGGAAACTGTAGTTAAGAATGTTTTACATTCAATTGTGAGCATTTAATTTAAACTTTGTGCTCACCTGATCCTAATAGAAAGTCACGTAAATTATTGTAACCCAGTCTTCTGTTTTTAGTTCTTCATTGTTGTGATTCTGTGTATCTGCCCCAGTTTTCTCTAGGCTATTTCCTCCATTGCTGTGGAGTGATAAAACCTTCTGGTGTTCGCTCCAAGCATCAGGATCAATTGTTCTTTTCTTAAAGCATCGTACACCTAAAAGAAATTAAGGTTTTTATATGGAACATATTCCATAACACACTCCAATACTGGCTTACAGTACTGGCTGCAGCTTTTGTTTGCTCTGCCTGTGGAATGTGATGCAGTGCTGTACTGTGAATTGCCATTACATGGAGAGAAGGGACCTTTATCCTTAGCCTTTCCTCTACCCCTGATTATTGAAAGAGCTCTCACTGTCTTTATTGCCTCTTCCGTATCTCACCTGAGAAACCATTTTTTAGCAACTGACATTTATGCTCCTGTTGCCATTTGCTGCCATCTTTGAATAATTATTTTTCCTATAGTAAAATGCAGTAGTATGAAGTAAAACTTAAGGAGTCTTATGTTGAGGTTCCCATTTCCATCAGCTTTATGTAGTGGACCGTAACAGGAAAATCTAAATCTGGTAGCAACAGTATTGATGGACATTTCTCCTTTCCTCCTGTAGGAGATTCTGGATATACAGCTAGGTATTAGTTCTCAAGATGATCAGCTGCTCAATGGAACAACTGTGGAGAACGGGCATCCACTAAAGCAGCACCAGAAGGAATCTATGGAACAGAAGAGACAAAGTTTAGGTGAAGACCTTGTGATTCTGTGAGTGTTAGACAAAACAGCAGTGTCTGCCAGTGTTAGACAAACAGCAGCATCAGAGTAGTTGAAACATGATTGTTAAGGATGAACTACGTACTGCTCAGACTTGGATTAGACATCTGCGTTGCGTAGACATGGTGAAATAAGAAGAACCTGTTCAGAAATAGAATTAGGTCGCAAATATGAAAGTCACAGGATGGTACCATTGTTCGTGTGCGTTGTTGTCATCGTATATACCAAAACGTGTCACAGCTGTTAAAAACACCTTTCACATTCAGTAAGCAAAAAATGCAAAATATTTTTATAGTGAACAGAAATTAAGAAAAACTTCAGAAGGTTAAGTGTCATACTGTTTGCACAAATCTCCACGGAGAGGTAGTTTTTAAGATACACTATTTTAGGTTTGTATGTTCTGTAGTCTTTAACGTGTAATGCAGCCTTTGAAGATGAGGCAGACTGCATTTAAGACCTTGAGCGTACCGTTCCATAGTAAGATGTTTAGCCTGTTGCTAAAAACGAGTTTATGTCAGTATTTATTTAATGCACACAATTCAGTTCCGGATACTTGTGCATGTACTTGTTTAATATTTGTGTAACTTATTTTTCTCCTCAGGGAGGAGCAGAAAACAATCCTGCCCGTAACTTCTTGCTTCAGTCAGCCGATCACAACATCTGTTAGCAATGCAAGCTGCCTGCCCATCAGCACATCAGTCAGTGTTGGCAGCCTCATTTTGAAAACTGCTCACATTATGTCTGAGGATAAAAATGACTTTTTAAAGCCTGTTGCAAATGGCAGGATGGTTAACAGCTGAAAGGCATTCATCTTTCCAGCTTGTGACCACACCATGGAAGCATTTACACTAGCTTTTTATATATATAATATATATTATATAATGTATATTTTTTTTAAAAAAAATAATATTGGGGTCATGCATTTCCTGTGGACTCTTTGATACTTCAAGCCCCTCTCGCATTAGCATTCTGAAGAAAAAAAAAAAACTTACTTTACTAGGGTAAGGCGTTCACTTTCCACAAACGAATGGAATTTGGACATTGTTTTACTTAAGCTTAAAGCAGCTTTTTATGAGTTTGTAGCAATCCGGTGCGGTATCTGAGCCATTCTTGTTTAAAATGGCTTCTGTAGAAAACTAACAACTCAGTTATTTCAACTAGCAGGATCCTACAATGATACATCTAGTGAAAGGAAGACTAACTTATTTGTCTCTATTTTGTTTCATGAGAGAAGAAATTGTGTCTTGTTGCAGCTGCTTTTTCTTTAGTTGTGGAACTTTGCATGGAGTATTGTTCCCTGTTTGAAGACCGAGAGGTGGAGATTTGGACTTGAGACTTTTACAGGGTTAACACACCATTAGCTTTGCACTGCTAAGTTATTTGCAGGTCTGTGGTGCAGTGCTTTGCTGCAGCTTTTCGTTTCCATTCCCCCACCCGCCCCAGTTTCTGCTTTAGTACGGTAGATGCACATACACAGGCTACTTGTCCAAGTAAAGTTATCAGAAGTAAACCAAGTGCCTAAGTCCTCCAGCTAGTGTACTAGGTGTCGATTGCCCCAAGTTATACGTGACACGATTCTCAACCGTTTTGAGAGGTTATGCACTAATGTAACAGCAATTATGGTTTTTCTTTTTTTTTTTTTTTATTGTTCTCAACTTGGAGATTATAGAATCCAGATGACTTGGCAAAAAGTATCAGGTGCTCTTGGCTTTCCTTTGAAAACCCTGTATGTAGTGTTTGCACTGACTAACAAGATGGTATTGCTGTTTTTTGTACTGTTTTGTTGTTAATTTAAACTAAATATTGGGAATTTAAGGCGGTTGTATTACCTTTGTTAAATGTTGTTAATCATAATTTTGTATTCAGGTTTAACTTTTGCTTGTTCAGTGGCAACTTATTTTCAAAGACCTTGAAAATACAATACGATAGCATTATCTGACCTTCAGAGTACTGAAAAGTGTATGAATTTATGCCCCGTTAGGATGTGACTGAGAATCACATTTGACACGTCAACTGAAAATTGGTTTTCGTAAATGCACACGAACTAGCGCCCTGGGCATATTTTTTGAGAAGCTTAAAAATCCACTTTTTTTTATTCTTTAAAAGAAAGCAGGGCTCTCCCTCCTGACGATTACTATCTTCTCTTTCATCCTCTTACTTTTCTTTGTGACAAGTTTTACATTTTTTTTTTTTTATGTTTTTATTAACTTCTGTGAAGTTGTTTACTCTGAAAATTGTACTGGAATATTTTAAGCCAAGCTGATCTTTCACCAGGTGTACTGCATGTAAGGGCTTTTCCTGCTAGCAAAATGCTTAAAGAGGATCATGTTACTGGTCGTCTGAGTTGTTATTTTACAAAATCACAGCTATGTGGTCGGGTAAGATTTTGATAACTGTTTTGTGCACGCTTCTGGGGGGTGGGGGTTGGCATTTCCCTGAGGGTTACTGATTAGACTAAGTAAATATTGGTGTTTGATATCTCTCCTAACGAACCTGTCCATGAAATAATTATGTTGTAAATATACCTGCAAATCCAAGGGTTAGTTTTGATATTCTGGTGTCAGTATGGAAGATCTTACACATCTATTTAATACTCAAATGTAAAGGAATGTATGTAGAAAAACAGTCGAGTAGTCTTTTCTTAGTTTCCTTTGGCTGTTGCTGTACCTTCCTATAGCCAGTGCCACCACGTAGCTAGGATTAGACTGACGCTTGGTCTCACTTGCAACTTGAAGTGAATGGATACAAGAACCAGACCACCTTTGTCACCTTAACTTATTTCCTATTGATGTTAACTTAGAATGTTAGACATAAATATGATTGTTGTATATTTTATACCAAGACCATTCTGTAAATATGAATTTATATTACTTTTGAAATGCTTCTGAGATACTATTATTTGCTGTACAATGTAATTCCAAAACAGATATGCAAACAAGTATGTCTCTTTCATGGATATTTAAACAGTGAGATCTTCCATGTTGAAGGTGATGTAATTTTTTTAAAAGATTTTTAAATTTTAAATTGCTATTTTGTTACAAAAATAGAGAAAATATAAAGGTTTGAGAAGTCCTTATTTGCCCTCAGGGAAAGAGCCCTCTGTGCACCAGAACTCCACAGAACATCTTCAGCATGATCTGAGGGTGAATATATACTACATAAATTGATTGTGTATTTACCTTAACTTTTTAATTTTAAAATTGCAATTTTAAAAACTTGGTTGTGCTCTGCTGGAGGGGGATTGGGAGAAGCTGCTTACACACATTTGCCTGTTTGTCCAGTGAAATTCCATAAGCCGAACATACTCCTGCCGAACGTATTGGCATATTTAAGAACAAACGTATCTCTCTGCTCTTGTCTGCAGCAGGAGGTCCCGAGATAGAGCAGTTCTCTAGGATGGCCGTACCCTTCATACGGAAGGGTGGTTCTTAGCTGCGACTGGGGTTTGGGGTGGTGGTGGTGTTGAATTTTTACTATATAGAACAGCAGGCAAAAGAATTCCTTGGAGGTTTAACAGCATGCCAGCTTTGTTTTACGGTTTTAACACTGACTGTGTGGTTTTTGCCATGAAACTATGCCCTCCAGAGCCCTGACAAGAAGCTACGGGCGGGAACCTAGTTCTGGCTTTCTTTGGTGAAGTTTCAGCCCTTGACCCTACACAAACAAGTATGTATTCATTTTTCTAGTTGCAAATCCGGTGCCTTTGGGCTGTGGAAGGGCTTATTTTCTGACACCGAGATACAGTGACTGATCTTTGTGTGTTCATAGCAGTGATTCCCATTTAGGTTTTGGCCTAACTTACCTGTGCTGTCAGAAAAAACGCCCATAAGCAGATTGGGGAAGAGAGATTGGCTATTTTGCTTTGCTTGGACAAGCATTTTGGGTTGTTTTGGTTTGGGGTTTGGTTTTTTCCCCCACCACCCCCCCCACTAGGGGTACAGCAGGGATTTCACATGCAAGAGATACAGGAATTATTAGTATCTAAGTTAATTGTGTTGCCTCACTACCTGGATTTGTTCCTTGGTTTGCCTCATTGCCCACATGGGTCTTAATAGAGACTAATGCTTGTGCTGGGAGAATGCTTGTGTGAGAAAGTCATTATCTGTACATTCTTAGCGTATACTTATAGCAGAGTGATCGCCCTGCTACTGATATTTTGTTCCTGTAAACAGGTGACAAGAAATGAATCTTAGTGTTTATGCAGATTTTGCATTGTAGAATGTATACTAGACCCTTCAAAGGAAAGGTTAGACTCTTTGCAAAGCAAACTGGCGTTGGTTCTTGGTAGTCTAGTACAGGGACACTCAAGTTTGACATTTGAGTTAGGGGAAGAAAAGAAAACAAGTTGTACGCAGCTGATTATGTTAAATAAGCTCTTAACTGCTCTTTGTAGAAGCCTAATTTGGAAGGTTTTAGTGCTTTGATAACATGATTGACATTTTAATTTAACCTGTACTCAAGAGCTGAACGCTGTTCTTGTATACTAGTGTACTAGGCTGGATGAGGTGCAGACTGATGCGCAGTGGTCCAACAGCTGAGGGAAGAACGCTTCAAGTAACTTGACCTAAACTCAGAATAGGTCCAAACATTGGTTTCATTTGCTTTTCTCAAGCACAAGTTGTCAAGTTGTACCTGTTGCTGTACATAAACACTGTGTGCCAGCAGCTCCTTTGTGAACAGACTTTTCATTAGCATTAGACTGTTGTTAAAGGAAGATGTTGGATTTGAGAGTGTAACAAAATGAGAAACGATCGGATTATCTATAGTATGTAAAAGTCCATTCTTTATGTTGTAGTTGAATCCCTTTGTTAGGAAATTCCCTCTCGTTGAGGGACCTCTTCTGCAAGCAGAACACAATAAATGTGCTTTTTTAAATGACCCAATTTTCTGCTATAGCCGAACAGCTGACTTTGGCAGTAGTTAGTCATCACGGTGTATCTCTGCTGGCAAGGGAGCACGACACGGAAAACCAAAAAGCCTGTCAGTGATGAAATAAACCAAATCTGAATAGTCAAAATGCCCAGTGCCCGAACGTAATAACTGCACCCCGTTAGTTCAGAAGGATGCTTGTGGAAGCTTTCAGTCACTCCAGATTCCGCTGTAAAGGCTGAAACAAAACAGAGCCTGGCTGCGCTGATTACTGCCAAAAGCCAAGGTCATTTGCACATAGCCCATCGATTTATCCAGAGTAGATCTCAGTTAATCCAAGGCATGGAAATGCATGCATTTTCTTAGCTGGGCAAACAAGTACATTATACAGTAGTTGTGATACAACACACGTGGCTTTGATTTGTACTGCACATACCCACTGTACAGCCACTCAGAAGTATTGTGGTTAGCTTGCAGCATCTGCTGTCCGCATTTATACTGTTTACTGCGTATTCTTTTCCCTGGAAGTTTTAAAAGAAAATCTTGTTTTTCTTGTTGCATTGATTACATTTTATAAATTTGCTTAGCTGGAAAGTTTGGGAAAAGAGGCCTGTTTGTCAATTGTACAACCGATTGTGAAGCTCTAGTGTGAATATTTTTACGTCTGTATTAGACATTTTCTTTGCAAATCTATTGTTCGATTGAAATGTAAATGAAATAAAAGATGGTGTACACCCATCATGTATAAAGCAGGCACCATCGCTACGATGGATTTAATGCTCATTTTTATGGCGCATTCTCAGCTTCTATTTAAAACTATAATTTAAAAATCTGTAAAATGAAATGGGGATATATGGGGGAGTAAATTCTATTCCGTTTATTTCGGTTCTGAGTTCCCGATGGTAACGTTTCCCTTCGTGTTAGAGTAGGGGGTCCCGGCGGGGCGGTGCCGTGTGTGTTTGCTGTAGCACTGAAGTGCAGAGGTTTAGCTTTGGCTGGTCACGGATTGAGCATCCTGGTTTTCAGTGTTTGAGAGACTCGATGGACGAAGTTTGCAGTATTGACATGTATTTGCATGCACGAATAAAAATTATTTGTCCACCTTAATCGCCTCTTTGCCTTCCAGCGCGGCCGGGGGGGTGGGGACCGGGGCGCGGCGCTGACTCCTCCCCGCTGCCGCCGGGCCGCCTCCTTCCCGCCGGGCCGCCTCCTTCCCGCCGTGCCCCGCGCTGCGAGGGGCAGCCCCGGAAGGCGGCGGCGAGAGGGTGAGGCGGCGGGGCCGGGCCGGGCGGTGGGCGAGCTGGGAGCCGGCGGGACCCCCCCAGCCCCGGGTCTGGCCGCTCCCGTGTCCCACCCTGGGCGGGTTTGAGCGCGGCGGGCACGGCCCAAGGCGGCGGCCGCGGGCGATGCGGCCCGGCCCCGGGAGCGGATGAGCGGCGCCGGGGAGCGGCCGAGCGGAGGGGGCGGCTGCGGATGAGTGTCGGGAGCTGTTGCCCTTCGCCGCCGCCGCTGGGCTGTTTTGTCTGCCGAGCCCCGGCTGAGCTCCGCGCTGGCGCGTTCGGCCGCAGCTGGCGTGTCCCCGCCCGAATTCGGGGCTTCCCTGTCGCTCTGCAGGGCTCCGGGACGTAATCCCAGTAATCCCGGGCCATCTCGGGCATCTGCTTAATCCGGTTTTACCTTCGGCAGAAACGCTAAACCCCTCCTCCATCCGTGCATGGCTCGGGGTGCCTGGCACAGCACCGGAGCAGGGCTGACACAGAGCCCAAATCGGCTGATTTGATTGAAATTGCTTTTAAAGTGAGGTTTTGTGGACGTTTAGACGTGGTTAGTGCATCACTGGTCCACAGCCTCGTATCTGACCTTAGTGCCGCTCCTTCCTCCCCCCTTTGCCCCTCACCCAGGAAAGAAGAGTGATAGAAGGTTAATTCTCGGGTATTGTACATCTCCATCGGGATGAGACCCCGTCGGCAGCTTTTAGAGGGCTGTGGTGGAAGGGCTCGCAGAGATCCCCGGCTCTTGAGGCGTTCCCTCGTTCTTCAGCCCTCCACTGCTCGGAAGCATCTGTTCTTTCCGCTCCTGATGCAGGAGGCTCCCGAAGGCTGTCCAGGCTGATGCTTTCGGGAGCTTTGGAGGGTGGATTCCGCTGCTGTTCGTTTCTGTTCAGCAGATGTTTTGGGTAAAGAAAGCGTTTAACTGGGGAAAAGCGAGCATTTCGGGGCTAGTCACAATCACTTTATCAGTGTGCCACCATCTAACCCTCGGCTGTTGGCTGCAGTGACGGTGACCAGCGTGGGCAGCGGGCAGGCGAAAACACGACAGACGTGAAGAATTGTCTTTTGATACGTTATTTCTTAGCCGGGCCGTGGTGTTTGTAAAATGGTAGCACTGTCTTGCACTGAGCATTTGTTCGTTCTCGTGTTTCCTGTGTTAGAGGGACCTTTTTCCACTGAAAGCTACGTGGTTACGTTTTCTTAAAGCGTTTCTCCTTGCGTGTGTCGTGTCATTTAAGCGCGCTGACTTTCTGCAGAAGTTTTTGTGAGATTGTCTTCGACAATGTGAATTGCTGTAATCTGAAATTTCTTCTTCCAGGTTTTCATAGAAGCTTGTCTCTGAGAGACTGCAAAGGAATAAAGGTCAGAACGTTTTAATTTGATACGTTACATTTGATCATTTTTCAGCTCAGATGAATCATTGTTAAAATAATGCAAATAATAATGGAATTTTAAATTTCAATACCAGGGAAATCAAGCTCATGGAGCCGACTGAGTGAGGCTTAATAAGGCTCCCGAATCACAGGTTGAAAATTCATTCTCCATGAATGAGAACACACATAAAGTGTTTCTGCAGCAGTGAGCCTCAAAGCAGTTCTGCTCGTAAAGGCTTTTAATTTAAGTGAGTTTGAAATTGTGACTACGAATTAACTCACGTGGCTGTGTGCACTGTAGGCTGTTCGATAGTGGGCTGTAAGCTGTTCGCACGTGGCTAAAAAACTGCTCTGAGGAAGGAGAGGACCATCCCTGTGTGTTTAAAGGGGTGTCTGGCACTGCATATTTGAATGAGAGATACATGCTGTAGTTTGTTAATTTATTCTTCAGAACACAATGACTGCTTTGGATGATAAACTACTTGGTGAGAAGCTCCAGTATTACTACAGCAGTAGTGAGGGAGAGGATGAAGACAGTGAGAAAGAAGATAAAGAAGGGGAGAGCACCATTCCTGAAGGCGTTGGGGAGGTAGAGCTTAGCAGCGATGGCAGCGCAGTCAACACAGGTATCATCACACTGATTGTTTTGTCAATACTTTGTTTATTGGAAGATTTGTGTTATTCTAAAATCCATGTTTCGAAATGAAAGTAGTATTGGTGGTTTCCTGGCTATAGTCTAGCCTCATTTTAAGTAGGTGGTTCTTTAATGTTTGACTTCTCCTCTGAGAGTCTTCAGTGCTGTATCTAAAGCATTGGGCTGCTCCCAGAGTAGCGTTCGGTGCTGGCTCTGTCAGAGACACAGTGCTAGTCTGGGTTGGTGATGTGATCCAGAGGGTATTTCTTACCTTCTTGTGAAAGACTGTCCCTCTGCATTTTACAGTTTCTTTGAGAATGATGAAGAATCTTTAGTCTTCGTAGAAAAAAAGAAGATACAAGCTCAAGGACGCATAAATGGCAAATTACTACTTTTCGTTTCATTTCAACGTTTTGCACAATATACAGAAAGTTTATCACAGGGCCACAACGTTACTGCTGACGTATAGATTATTTCTTGAATTTTAAATGACAGGTGTGATTTTATTACCCTTTTATACCAAGTACCTATGCATTTAATTTCAGGTCCAAAAGGAGTCATTAACGACTGGCGAAGATTTAAACAGCTGGAAACCGAACAGCGGCAGGAGCAGCGCCGAGAAATGGAACGACTCATTAAAAAGTTATCTATGACGTGTAGGTCTCACTTAGATGAAGAGACTGAGAAGCAGAAGCAGAAGGAGCTTCAGGAAAAAATCAACGGAAAGGTATCATGGCACAAAGGAGTCAAAGTGCCCCTTAAATGTTCAACATTTTCCATTTCATCATTTGTGTATGTGAAGCACGTGGGAATCCTTGTGCTAGCAGTAGATATCTGTCATTTCTCCCTGTGAACAGGAGCGGTGTAAGAGACACGCTGTAACTGTGTTTGCCAGGTGTTGTCCAGCTGAATCGTTTTCTATTTTAGTGGTATTTCAGGGGCATTGCATTTGTTTGTGTTAAGAAATAAGCAATTTGGCGGCTGTACCAAAGAAGTCCACATTCTCTTCCCGGACTTCCCTTACCTGTTTATCAAAAAGTCAACTTTAGGAGATTAGGAGTCCTTACTGGTTTCATATTTAGTAAGTGAATATTGAGAGTTTAGCGTTGAGCTCCAAAGGTAGAAAGCGTTGGAAGCAGGGAATGGTTTTAATCAGCCAGGCTGTGTAACTAGCTCTTACAGTTCTGGTCAAGAAGTTCCTGATTAGCACGCAGTGTTTCTTGCTTGCAGATAATGAAAGCTGGCCACACTGCCCTATACCTGGAGCGATGCAAGTAGGTTTAACGCAGCAAGTGAACAGCTATGAAATACATAAAATCATGTTAACTTCAGTTTCACCAGCAAGACAGTGCATTTGGTTGCCATAAAATGTTAACTGAAAAATGAAAGGAAAAAGCTAATGAAAACAAAGCTGGACTTAGATCGGCGGGGTGTCCAAATCAGCGCTCGTGGCTCAGTGAAAGCACACAGCCACTGCTAACCTGAATTAAAGTGGGAGCATGGAGCAGCCACGTGTGTTATTAGTGCAGCTTGTGGAAACTGCAATACCCAAGGCTGAAATGGCCATTCCCACTGGGCTTGGTTTCTAATTAGATCAAAATGGGGTGTAATACAGAGAGTGCTTGAGCCTTCCTGGGTTGCACTTCGCTATTATTAAAGATGAGTGGCCCACATTAGTCCTCTTGATCTAAATTCGCGTTATGTAAGTGACCCACATAGTGCCGCAGGTCTTTTCATCACGTATCTTTGTGTGTGTTTTTTAGATGACGTTACAAGAATATAACATGATTCACACTGATGAAGATGATGAGGAATTTTTACAGCGATACAGGAAGCAGCGAATGGAGGAGATGAGACAGCAATTGTGCAGCGGGCAGCAATTTAAACAGGTTTTTGAGATTACTAGTGGCGAAGCGTTTTTGGACACAGTTGATAAAGAGCATAAGAGCACACTCATCATGATCCATATTTATGAAGACGATATCCCTGGCACTGAATCCCTGAATGGCTGTATGATCTGCCTGGCTGCTGAGTATCCAACGGTGAAATTTTGCCGAGTAAAGAGTTCGCTCATTGGGGCTAGCGCTCGCTTTACTAATAATGCTCTGCCAGCTCTGCTCATCTATAAGGCAGGTGAGCTCATCGGCAATTTTGTGCGAATCACTGACCAGCTTGGAGAAGATTTTTTTGCTGTAGACCTGGAGGCTTTTCTGCAGGAATGTGGTTTGCTTCCAGAAAAAGACCTAGTGCTCCTGACTTCTATACACAATCCATCTGCATGTTACAGTGAAGACAGTGATCTGGAAATTGACTGAACCACTTAGACCAACGGGCCAGTGGGTGTAGTTGTGCTGTGGGATGTTCTTGTGCTAGGGATTGTTCTCTTCCTTCCTTAATGTGGGTATGTATTCCCATTCATGCACTTCGACTTTTGCCCGTTAAAAATAACATAAGGGATTCCTAGCATTTTGTTAATTCAGTAACGTAGGCACTGAAACAGCCTTGCTTTTATGCAATTCAGATGCATTTTACTAAACATAAAGTTCTAACACAGTAAGTTTAGGAAGTTTAGGAAATCATGTATTTTCATCTCTGTTCTCCAAATCATTGTTTTTTTAAACATTTAGTTCTCAGATCAGCTGTGTGGTCAGTTTCTGTACAGATTTCCTGAAAGGGTGCATGTGAATACCAGTTGGCTCACCATGTGGCCACCTGCTCCCTAAGACAAGAGTTGAGACCACGGATAAAGAAGCTTTTAAGCCTCCAAGACTCCTGGAACTGACGTTCTGTCGGTTAACAGTGCAAGGTCCCATCTTCCGTTCCCCAGTTTGCATTCTCCTTGGAAGTACTTTCTTGTTCCAGTACTTGGCATCAGATTTTTGTTGCTTTCTCACTTACAAATAACAGCAGCCCCTGGCTTCATCCTGAAAATTACATTTCAGCTGGAGAGGGTTCTTGAACCTTGCCAGAGACTTAAATGAGAAAATCTTCCCTCGGATACAGCTCTTGATATGTCCTTAGGTTTTAAAATGCCCACCCTTAGAGTTCATCGTAGTCACTTCATCGGAAAATGATCCCTGCCTCTTAGGAAAGCTGCGAAGAGCTCCGACGTGCGTGCTGAAGGGCATCGAGGAGAATTTTGTTGGCAAAATGCAGAATTAAGACATGAATAACCTTGGAGTTTCATCCATCTGTAAAATTACTAAATAGTGCTCAAGTTCATTTGTGTCTGCCTTCATATTGTCTGCCTCAGCTGGGTGATCAGATTTATTTTGAATATTAATTACCGCGGGACCCGGCAGATGACCGGTTGGCGTTGCGGGAAAGCGGCCCTGAGCTGATAGAGCAGGTCACCAACACAGGCCCCTGTTCTCACAGCGGTTTCCCCTGTGGGAAGCTCCGTATTCAGTTTCTGCAGAGTGTTCAGCAGGATCAAAAACCTTGCTGCTGTCCTGGTTTTGCTCTGATGGCAGCTCTCTGGGAGCACAGATGTCGCTAACAGAAAAGTCTTGCGGGTGGGGGTAAAACCTTTGGAGACGCTGCAGTTTTTCCCTCTCCTTTGTAAGAAATGGCAGATATCAAAGGCCTCAAAAGCATCACCAGGGCTGTTTCAGTTGCCCAGTGACACTGATTGTGAAGTTCTCACCTTCCCCAAAACCACAGGGTGACTTCAGAGTCAGAGCCATCTAGCGTTGGCTGAGCTCTTTGGTCTCCACGAACATCTCTGCTGCTGCACCCACCGGCCATCTGACGCTTCCTGCTGCAGCACCGTTGTCATTACCATGTCAGTGATTACGTTAATTGATTAAGGTGTGTTCATTTATGTTGTTCGTGCTCTGCTTCATAAATCAGATCATAGCACAGGGAAGTAATTTTCAGGGCCTCGGGTACGTCGCAGCTCACCCAGCCGCCAGCACGTCTGGTGCGGCGTGGCTGTGCGATAACCTGGGAAGCGCTGGAAGCCGTCAGCGGTTTATAGGGAATGCAAGCACAGAACCCTTCGATGGTGTAGAGGGAGGTAAAGGCTTCCCTGGCCCGATCGTGGAGTGGCTGAACCGCTCAGCCGCTGCACCTGGCACAACTGAGCGCGTGGAATGCGTGCACGCTGTGCTTGGTTATTACCGAATCGCCTCCTACTTAATTCGGTGTTACGACATGTTTGCTTTCTCACGCATTGCTTACTGTGCTTGTTATTTTTTAATTTTAAGGAAAGTGTATGACCCCGTGTAATGCCCTGTTTAATGATTAAATTTAATTGCAAGTTTTATGTAAGATGCTTCAGAACTCCAGGAAGAAATTAAAATGTCCCTGTGTAAGCACTAGGTTCTTAATAAGAATGGATCTTAAAATAGAAAAAGAAGAATCTGTAGTTGTATCTAATTGAACTGTGTTTTAAAAAGTAGTATAAGCAGAAAAATAAATAATTTGTAAGGAAAAATTACTCTATTGGCACAAATTGTAGCTGTTTTAAGCAAACTGGCAGAAATCCAGAGTTTAAAATGTGGTAAGAGATTATTTCTTTTTATCTCAGAATTGCAGGGGGAAAAAAAAAAACGTGAAACTTCTATGAAATTAAATCATTAAGCATGGATATCAGCACTTTTAAGGAAAAAACAAATCACAGGAGCTGTGATTCATATTCGGGATGGGATGCAGGGGAGGCTGGTGTGCAGGCAGGGTGCATATTAGCGTCATGATCAAACCTGGCTTGGAGAGGGGGCTGGGGGGAGCTGCCTGCTTGGGTTGCTTTGAAGTTTTATTTTTATAAAGTGCTTTTGTTTTTTTTAGTTTTGCCCCCGTGGCAGAAGAACTGTAATAGGATCAAAACCTCTCCTGCTGCTCTGTGTGGGATGGCCTGCAGCAAGGTGACTCCTGGTCCTTAAGCGCCAGTGCTCAGGTGTAAGAGAGGGGGTTTACAGTGCCGGTAGCAAAAGGGGGAAAACAAGGTCTGGATCCAATTAATGATTGGTCTGGAGGAATGTAATAAGTACGAGGGAGAGAGTGAGGGAGAAGATGCACTACCATGCTGCTTCTCGTTCCATGAGAAGGAAGGGGAGGCGGCTGGTGCTGGGCTCTGCTGATGCTTGTCCATGCGTGAAGCTAACTCCTTCCAGGCTGACCAGCGGGTAATTGAGTGCCCTAAAACCCCACCATTCTTAATGTGCATTAAGCAATGTAACAGACTAATTCAGGATAGGGTAGTTCCTGATTTGCAAGTGTCTGTCCCGCGTGCATTCAATAGAAATAAAAGCTACAGCTCCAATTAACGCTGCAGCTGCAGACGTTTTGGTTGGAGTGTTAACGGCTGCTTCATGTCTCTAGTTTTAGGTGTGATCCTGACCTGCAGATTAAGAATTGGGGTGTATTTATATACACACATGGGGACTAAAGTGACAGTGACATTGCATGAATACCTACATAAAAGTGTTTCGAAACACTCAACTTGGCACCGAGAGCATCGGGTTTTGGGGTTGATGCCGGTGCCTCTCCTTCCCCCAAAGCCATTGTGCTCTGTCACACACAGAACTTCGTTTAAATTAATGTGTTCCTACTGAACGGTTTGGGTTTGAATAAAGGACGCCTTTTCATTTGGTCAAAGGAGTTTCCTCTGTCTCTTCTGGCAGCGCAGCTTCCCTGGCACATGGCACTGCTCTGGGCAGAAGGCTGACAGGTTGGGGCGGTGGGTGTCTGCGCTGTGCAGGGCTCCGGTGCAGCGGGCGGTAGAAACCAGTCAGCGGTGGGGGCTGAAGGGGCTGTATGCTCAGATATTTTGTCACTAGACCTTCTCTCGCCTTGGAGAAGGAGACCTTAGAGCACCTTCCAGTGCCGGGGGGGCTACAAGAAAGCTGGGGGAGACTTCTTCCAAGGGCAGGGAGTCACAGCACAAGGGGTAATGGGTTTAAGCTGAAAGAGGGAGATTGAGATGGGACATCAGGAAGGAATTCTTCCTGGAGAGGGTGGGGAGCACTGGGACAGGTTGCCCAGAGAAGCTGTGGGTGCCCCATCCCTGGGAGTGTCCAAGGCCAGGCTGGATGAGGCTTGGAGCAACCTGGTCTGGTGGAAGGTGTCCCTGCCCATGGCAGGGGGTGGGACTGGGTGGGCTTTAAGGTCCCTTCCCACCCAAACCAGTCTGTGATTATATGATACGATTCTATGTACCAAGTCTAAGTAATTCTGTGTCTGATTTTCATCTTCAGGAAGCTCTAAAAATAGGAGTTGAGAAAAACACTTGTCAGGTAGGTTGTGTTGCCCCTGGGAAATGTTTTGTTTTGGAAAAAGCAGCAGCCTGCTGCAAGGAGGGCAGCCAGAAACAATGATTTTTACAGGAGGGTGTAATTCTGCACTGGGGGAGAGGAGTGTAAAATCGCCTGGGTTTGTTCACATCTAGTGATGTTCCAAAACAAACAGAGGAATTTGGATGCCCAAGGAAACGCAGACGGCTGCTTGGCGAGGGCAGGAATGAGATCACGGGATGAGCTGAACTCTGGCATTTAATCACGGTGCCGACCTGGGTGCCAGGCAGGGAGGGACAAGATTTAGGAAAGTTTATACTTTTTTTTTTTTTAGCCTCCAATCTATCTCTTTCTGAAATGTTCCAAACGCACCTTTGTTGAAAATCTAAACAAACATTCCTCTGCAGTCGCTGGTGCGACTCGCGCCGCAGTGGGGCCTGCTGGGGTGGGCTCGGGGGAGTCCAGTGCCTTTCGGACCGGGGACTGCCTTTCCTTTCAACTCCAGGGCCCTACTTATTTTTGCCACCATGGAGTTTAGGTGAGTTTCTGGTGTTGATCTGGCTAGGGCAGAGTCCTGGTGGAGGGATGTGAGCTGGCCGGAGAGGGAAACCGTGGAGCAGCTGCAGCCCGGCTTCAACCTCTGCCCTTCCCTCCAACCGTAGGGACCACTTTGCTTGAAAATCATGGCCGAGCGTTGATCTTGCTTGTACGGTCTGCTCTGGTCAGCAGTAACCTCCTGCGCTGAATCATCGCTTAAGAGGTCGAACAACCACAGCCAGATGTTGTCATTGTTGATGCTCGCACCACACGAATGCGCCGTCCTCCCGTCCGCGCCCGTGCCCACGCGGGCAAGCTGCGGCTGGGCCCCTCGGAGGCACTTGTTTAAAAAACCAGGGGACATCCATGAGCTGTGTTTACCAAGAGCTCAAACAGAGGGTACGTCTGGCACCGCTCGCCCCTGCGCCATCCCCAGAGCTCGCAGTGGTGGGGAGCCCTTGCCACGCTTGGGTGATGCTGGCGGATGCGCCAGACTAAACACCGCGTTCAGATGCAAACTATCTTCTACTTCGGACGTGGCTGCGCGTTGTGATGGACGAGCTGGTGAGGATGTGAGGGTTTTCTACAGACTGCCGTGGCGGAAAGACCAGCAAAGGCAGTGCAAGGGCTCAGCAGTGCTGGGCTGGGGAAGCTCCGTGGCAGGGCTGTGGGTCCCCAGGCTCCCGGAGGAAGAGGTTGCAATAGCGTGTTGGATGCTGTGCTTGGGGTTGGTACGTGTCAGTCCTTCAAAGAAACAATTCCAAGGCTTTTCCCACTAGCAGAAGGTGAGGTGCAGGAGGGAGATGCTTTGCTGTCCTGGACTGTGCTGTGTGGGAGCTGGCAGCACAGCTGGAAGAGGTCAGGTTTGTCAGTATTGGCTCAGCCGAGCTAGTTCCTGGGGACACATTCCTCCTTGGTGGCCGAAGGCATCCAGGCAGCTCCCTGTGGGTTCTCCTATGTTTATCAGTCGGTACCAAACCGGTGCTGGCAGCCTTCGATAACTGCAAACAAAAGCAGGATGTTTGTGGTCTAACTGAAATGAGCCAAGCTTGTGCCTTCAGCCAGATGGTGACGGATCCTGGAGGCTGGAGCAGCTTAGCGCAGGGCCAGGGCAGTCGTACTCAGGCTCTGGAATCGTGCTCTGGCTGGCTGGAGACACGGGGTGCATGGATCACAGTGTGGATCTGAGACACGCTGACGGTCTTTGAGCTCTGTGTTGCTCCTCGTTTGCTGCTGTTGGCCTTTTCTTTGAGTGTTGCGTTGCTGGCTGAGTGAGGGAAGTGTGGCAAGGGTCATGGTCCGGGGCGGGGGGACACACAGAACAGGGTACAGCCAGTGGTGGGGCAGAACCTAGGAGAGAAACCCCCACCACCTTTCTATAACCAGTTTTGTTATCTCCTGGAAGTGCTACACAATCCCCTCTTGAGGAATTTGGATCATGACATACTTGGTTGATCAGAGATTTAAAAAGCAGCTGGTACAACCAGAAATGATTGAAACTTCACAGACAGAAAATGGGATATCACAGGACTGTTGCTCCCCCCCTGAAATGGCCAACATCCCCATCCATCCTCATATCCCCTGGGGAATGGCAGCAACGTGTGGAGGGGGCTGTGTCTTCCTGGGTATATCTACCTGAGGTACCACGTCTGTCCCCATCACCCCCTGCCTGCCCCGTCCCTCACATGCTGCCTGGCCCCAAGGTTTGAGGCAGCGCCCTGGACCAGGACTCCCTGCCCTGGTTCTTGTTTAACCTGGCAGGGAGCTAAACACCACACAGCCAGCGCTCACTCCCCCCCAATGGGAAAAGAGGTAAAACTCATGGGTTGAGATAAAGACAGTTTAATAGGACAGAAGAAGAAAGGAAAATAAGAATAATGATAAAAGAATACACAAAACAAGTGATGCACAATGCAGTTGCTCACCACCCGCTGACCGATGCCCAGCCAGTCTCCGAGCAGCGGCCACCACCCTGGCCAACTCCCCCCAGTTTTATTGGTCAGCATGACATCATATGGACTGGAATATCCCTTTGGCCAGTTGGGGTCAGTTGTCCCAGCTGTGTGTCCCCCCCCAGCCTGCTCACTGTCGGGGCAGTATGAGAAGCTGAAAAGTCCTTGAGTTAGTGTCAGCACTGCTCAGCAACAACTGAGACCTCAGTGTGTTATCAACATTATTGTCTTCCTGATCCCAAACACAGCACTGTACCAGCTACTAGGATGAAAATTAACTCTATCCCAGCTGAAAGCAGGACAAGTTTTTGAAATAACTTACTATTTTATATGTCCATTTTCCTGGAGTTGAACAGTATCTGATGGGGATCAAGGCCATCAATAGTGGCTGCCAGCTATCATGTCCTTGTGTTGGCGAGGGCTGGTATCTGTGTGCATTTCTGGAGCAGGACAGAAGCGGGCTCTGTGTGCCTTGTGGACACCAGTTGCTGAGTTGTTAATGCTGGGAAGTGTAATGGCTGTAGGATGGAAGAAACTTCATCACTGTGTTTGCACAGAGGTAGCATCTTGCTCCGAGCAGCCCAGTGTGGGCGGCCGGCAGCGTGTGCCAGGATCCTAGCCAGCAGGTAGAAGACACGGGCGGTCTGGGAGGTCTGATCTGATGCTTCTCCACTGGTCCCTTCCTGCAGAGACATTGCTTTGCTTCCTTCTCCTTCGCTGCGTCTCAGCCGTGCTGGGCAGGCTGGGGTGGGCAGTCCAGTGCGGCTGCGGGAGAAGCGGATCAGGGCAGGTTCCTACTGCAAGCTCAGCCATGGCTGGGCCAGCATGACCAACTGCAGTGTGTCCTTCCCATCCCTCTGCATGCTTCCCCCCTGGGGAGCTCAGTGCCTTAACCGAGTGTAGCAGAGGGGGGACTGTGAGGGCTCCCCGGGTTCTGCGTTCCTCTGTCCCCAGCGGGGAAGCCCTGCAGAAGAGGGGCTGCTGGTGGCCTGGTGCTGGAAAACCGTGGGGGTGGAGGGTGACAAAGCGCAGGGGAGTCCAGAGCATCCCAGAGAGGTGGGTGTCCCCTGGGGAACCCCAAAGCTGGCTTAGTGCAAGGTATTTGCTAGCAGAGAATTGAGTGTGCTGAGGACAGCGGTGGCAGCCGCGCTCCTGAGGCACCCCAGCTTTTCACAGAGCTGGTTCCAGCCTCTCCTCAAGAACCGGTGTGGAGGGCACCCAGGATGGGACCATCTTCTGTCCTGCTCGGCACAGGGGTGGGCAGGTCCCCGCATCCCTGCCCTCTCCCTGCAGGAAGGAACGGGACATTCAGCGCCAGGCCGGGAGCGCGGCTCAGCCAGAGCCTGGGCGAGGATGGTCTCTACCTGGGCGGGCTGTCCTGGTGCTAGAGCTCAGTAGATGGTCCATCACCCCGCGGGCTGCCAGTCACGCCTGTTTCTGCAGCATCCGGCACGTGAAACGCCACGTACGGGCACTTCTTCACGTTGAGGCACACGAGTTTCTGGAGGGATGCTGTCTTCACTATCTCAAAGCCAGTTGCTCCGCCGAATGTACTGGGTTTCCAGTACTCTGGGGAGCAGATGGGGTTTCCAAGAAGGCCCTTTAGGGAAAACGGAGCTCCGATCTCCACCATGCTTTCTCCAAAAATACCATTGGGTTGGGGTTTCTCAAGCAGCAAGCCCAGATAAAACTCCAGAGCATCAATGTCTCCATACAGCTCCTCCAGCTCTGCTGCCTTCTCTTCCTCTCCTGCGCCAAATGAACATCAGTGCTTTAGCAAGGGGATCGCCCCCGGCAAGGACTGGCCTTGCTGCAGGTAACGGGGATGTGGCAGCTCCCACAACCCAGGCCAGGCAGTGCCCTCTGAATGCTCACCCAGCCTGGCGGCAGGAAGGACCCCTGCAACCGAGGCACCAGCCCTGCCGCCCCGGCGTGAGGGTCACGCGCAGGCAAGGCTTGGATGGGCAGGAGCGGCGGAGGGGCAGCTGGTGGTCCCGCACCCCGTCTGCGCTGCCCCGGCACAGCCCCGAGAGGTCCCACGGCAGCCCCGCAGCCCTACCTGTGAGCTCCCGAAAGGACTTGTAGGGCTCCATGCCAAACCTCTTCCGATACTCGTTAAATGGCTGTAGCCTCAGCTGCCGGGATTCCCTGATGACCCCAATGGCCACTTTCAAGACGTTGGCATTGATGGTTTGCCCCCCACCGATCTGGAGGGTGAGAACATGGGGAGAAGCACATGTAAGGCACAAGGCAGCGCCAGCATCTGCTCCTGGGAAGCTGCACCACCACCCTGCACTAAAGCATCCGTATCCTGGGCATGGTGTTGTGTGACCAGCACATCGTCACAGCGCGAGAAGAGCGGGAATCCCTGGACACGGCCAACAAAACGCTGTAGAGCAGCTTGGGTGAAAGCCAGTCCTGTTCCCAGGGCAGATCAGGGAACGGTGCAGAAGCCCTGGATGGACAGTGACCCACTGGCCTGGGAGGAGGGGAGAGATTATGGGGCTTTGGGGTGACAGCGGGAACCTGAACACCCAAAGAGCAGCCGGTCTGCGCCTCAGCCTTGCTGCTCTGCAGAACCGGAGGGTCAAAAATGCAGCTGTAGTCACTCAGAAGCAAACATCCATGTGATGGCAGCAAAGAACAGTGCCAGGCAAGCTGCTCCCACGCCCAGGCTGCTCCACAGCCCACCTGGCCCAGGAGATGCCAGCTTACACTGGCCTCACGGCAATGCTCACTACCGAGCCCCCAGAGCCAGCGAACGGGGCTGCCAAGGCTCAGCCTGGCTGCGGTGTGTGTGGGGACTCACGGTGTGCACGTTGGGCGTGTAGAAGGCCCTGCATGTGACATGCGACGCACTGCTAACGGGGACGTTCGTTACTGTTAATGGCACCGTACCGCGAGCATCCCTCCCAGGGTGCCGCTGGCAGGGAGGGGAGAGCAGAACCTTACCCTTCCTGCAACCTGCTTGGAAAAGGACTCCACCAGCGCCTCCACACCGTAGTCCATGAGCATGGAGGTGTTGTAGAGGAACTGCTCGTAGGTGTACTTTTCCCCCTGGATGACGAAGGAGTCGGGCATGAGCCCGTGCCAGTGATAGAGCTGGTTGAACTCCACGGCGATGCGATTCCGATACTGGAACTGCGTCCCAAACAGCAGCTCGGGGTCGAACTTGAGGCTGAGGAAGTACCCGCTGAGGTGCTGGACGTAGTCTTCAATGACGATCTTAATGGTCTCCCCTGGGCAGGAGGCGAGAAGCAGCCGTCAGCTGGCAGCAGCAGGACCTACTGGCTCTGTACCCGCAGGATTACCCATGTGCTATGGCAGCGTGTCCCAGCACCCACCCACCGCCACGGACCCTTCTGACTACGGGCTTGGGAGTTTGTCAGGTAATGATGTTTTCACCAGCAAAGGTCAGTCTGCCAAAACCGGAACGGTTCCTGAGGAAGCTGACCGTGCTGCGCTTCTTAGAGATCATGTGGTGATGTGGCTTTTTTCTGGATTTTGGTTCAAAAATTACTTTTCATGAGATTGTAGTAAATTTATAATGAACATCAACATGAAATAATTCAAAGCTATTACAGAAATATTCATAATTAATTTTTTTGATGGACCAAAGCCCATTTTTGCTATATGGACCAAAGCCAGCGATCCCCAGGCAGCTGCCAGAGAAACTCCTCCAGGCTCTAAAGCCAGCCCAGCCACCAACGAATGCCCAAGTCTCTGGGGCTTGCCCGGGGAGGTGGGACACAGGGCTCCGCGGTGCCCATGCCCTGCGGCACCGCTGGTCCTCACCGATGAGGATGAGACGAGCCGTCTGGAAGAGCTGCTCGTCGTTCCAGGTGGGATGCTCCCGTTTCAGCACGTCGCAGACGCGGTTGTGCTCGCGCAGCCAGAGCGTGGCATACATGCAGAGCCCCGGCAGCAGCCCAAACACCTCCTGCCCCATCGCCAGCTGCTTCTCCTTGGGGATGGCAGACGGGTAGACCATGTGAACCGGGGCATTGGTGACCATGGGGGGATACACCTCTCCATCCACCACCTTGGGGAGGCAAGAATGGGATGACAGAAAGGAAGGAGGGGAGAAAACCACCTGGTGAAAGTCTGTCCGGCTGGGACCTGCCTCCCTACGGGCACTACAGCCACTCTCCTGCAAGCCCTGAGCAGGATGGAAACACCTCCCTCATCCAGCCCTGACCGCAGGATGCCTGCTGCTGTCAGAACAGCTCGACCCCAAAGCTTATCCCTGCGGGCAGCAGCTACTGAGGGGGCCCTGGCAGCGCTGCCCACGGGGCACCAGGGCTGGGGTCTCCTGACACTCCTGGGAGTCCCTGCCCTGGTATCTGCCAGAGGCACGTGGGCTTCAACCGACCCTGGAGCACAGGGCTGAGGGATGTTCCGGTCGCTCCGGTTGGTACCTGGAATTTCAGTTTCCCATCTCTGAAGAGTCGCAGCTGGTGCTGCCGTTGCAGGTTGTCCCCATACAAGTGCCCCAGATCCACCTGCACAGAGAGCAGTGTCAGGGCTGCTCCGAAAGGCCACGTGTGCCCCGTTCCACTCCTCGCTCCCTGCATGCTCCTGCCCCCCTCACCCCATGCCCCAGCGCCTTGGTGAAGCCGCGTCCCATCTTCCCGGACGTCTTGAAGAACTGGTGGGTGAAATGCTGGGCAAAGAAGGCGAACATCAGGTTGGTGCCTCGGGGATCGGCCTCGAACTTCTGCCGCAGTAGGAACCTCTCTGCCAGGAGCTGGGGGTCGGGGAGCTGCTGCCTCCCTGCGAAGGATGGATGTTGAGAGCAGGAGCCCCATGCCAACCTGGCTGGGTACCGGTGCTGGCTGTGGGGCTGCCGGCCAGCGCTGCGGTGTCTGCTGCAGCACCAGGCACTGACTTGTCTACACAGACACCTTACACCCCTCTTACACAGGCTACAGCATGCCCCAGCAGCTCAACCCGAGCTGTCCCAGCAGCATTTCGGATGCCATCGAGCTCCTCCTGCTCATGGGGCCAGCTTGGGCAGGAGAGCTGTACCGCACGGCACTGCCAGTGGTGCCTTGTGGATGTGTCCATGGCAGCGAAAGCTCAGGCATGAGCAGGTGGGAAACACCGATGCTGCACTGGGTATGGACCTGGGAATCTGCTCCAGGTGCCAGTTCCCCCAGGCCAGCCGCGTACCTTTGGTCCCCATGGGCGTCGGGCAGTTGTCTGGCACGGGTGGGAGGACGCGGGTGTAATAGCTGACGTTGGCGTAGGCCTCCCAGCTGATGTAGCCGTAGTCGGAGTTGAAGGTGGGGGGACTGGGGATGAGATTGGCACGAACTGAAAGGAGAGAGAGAGAGAGGTCACCACTGTGGGGCCCAGGGCCCAGGGCAGCACCCCACGGGCTCTGCCCCTGGCCCCTGCCCACCCACTCTGTGCTGCCAGATGCCCTCCCCTGCCACCCTGAAAACCAGGAGGGTACAGGCAGCGGAGGCACGTGGCTGTCCCAGGCTTTGCTCCCAGCCTTTTAAAGGCTGCAATTCCCTGCAGAAGAGGAGGGCCCATCCTAATGTACTAAGTGGATTCTTGGGTGACAAATGAGATGACAAGCACATAGAAATGGTAAAACCTACAGCCAGAGCCTTTACGGCTCCAAGGGCTGGAGCCTAAATATTTATGCAAAGTGATGGATGTGGGGACATGAGTAACAAGGGCCAGCTCCATATTTCCGCAGGCTGCTCTCCGTGCGGCTGCTTAAGAGCCCTTTGGCCAGGGGGAGCACAGCATGCCGGGAGCCACTTGTGTTTTCCAGCTGGCTGGCAGCCCAGCACGTGGCTGAGGATGCATGGGCAGCCCAGCCTGCTGACCCCCTGCACCCAGCCTCCCCCGGGCAGGGTGATGGGGTGATGCCTCCCTGGGTCTCCCAGTGAGGTGACTTAAGTCCAGTGCTCACCATTCCCATGGGAGCTGCTCAGCATCAGTGCAGCCACGCCGCCCCCACCCACACCTCTGCTGATGCCTGGGGATCCCTAAATCCTGCTGCACCCCGACACCCACTTCAAGCCCTCACCTGTGAGCACGAGCCTCATGAGCATGTCCCGGATGAAGGTGCTGTTGATAATGTCCCAAAACCACCTGAAATGGGTCAGGATGAAGTGGTAGGAGGCAGGACTGAGCTTCAGCAGGTTGTGGAGGCGCGTCCAGAGCTCAGCTGGGAAAGACAGACCAGGCAAACTGCTAACAAAGCCCACCGATGGCCCCAGCCCACCTATGGCCCCAGCCCACCGATGGCCCCAGCCCACCCATGGCCCCAGCCCACCCGCACTGTTGCTGCTGGTGAGAGCATGTGCTGCAGGTGCAGCGTGCGCCCCCAGGACCCACGGGTGCCGGAGGTCCACTGGGTGAAAGGGGACTTACGGGAGGTGCAGTTGACCCCATAGTATCCTGTCCACGTGCAGTCGCACTCGTATCCTCCCAGGCCGACCCTCACGCACACCCCTTGGTGCTGGCAGGGGTAATAGCAACAGGGATTCACTGCGGGGAGAGAGAGACATCACCGTCAGTCCCCTGTCACCGCGTCCAGTGGCTCCCCGTGGGGTGACGCTGCCCCAGACACCACTGAGCCAGGTCCAGTTCAGTTGGACGCTCCCTAGAGGTCCCCCAGAGATGGGCTCCCCCTGAGATGGGGTGCTTGGACGGCAGCTGCATCCGTGAGCCTGGCCCCCAAGTCTGGTGTCCGTGACACGCTGCAGGGAGGTGACAGAAAGGCGCTGCAGGAGCCATCGCAATATCAGACCCATAGTAGGGATTACTGCCCAGCTTTCCTTTTACCTCCCTGGTGAAGTATTATGGGCAGGAGCATTGCTTCGGCACCGTACCCACTTCCTCATGAAAGTTGGCCTTGTCTGAAACACCCGGGATTGCCATAGGAACCGTCTGCACCCCATGGCCATGCACCAGAGGAACCATCTGCACCCCATGGCCATGCGCTGACGGGTGCTGCAGCCCAGCTCGGGCTGTTGCTGCCAGGGCCGTGCCCTGCCCAGTGTCCTGTGCCACTGCGGGGCCAGGTCACGGCGTCTCCTGCACGGCCGGGGCTGTAGCCTCATGCACAGAGGGCTGCTCTGCCCCCGCAGCCCCAGTGCGCGGGACAGAGCTGTGCAAACAGCACCGGTGTTAGTAATAATGGGAATTGTCAGGGGTGAAGTTTGCTTTGGCACGCGGCTCCTCGCCCTCGCCACCCCGAGCAGATGAAAAGGGCCGGTGGCTCGGCTCGCCCTCCCAGGTCCCACCCAGGCCCTTCCTCTGTCACTTCACGTCCCAGACTGCCGGCGTGAGATAAGGGCCCCTTCCCGCCCGCCCCACAGCAGGATCCCGTGGGACAGAGGGATATGGGAGCAGCACCGCTGCCAGGCTGGGTTGGTCTCCGCAGACCTGGGATGGAGCCTTTGTGCCAGGAGGTGTGCCCAATGTCACGGCTCATGGAGGAAGGTGTCCCGGGTCCGTCGGCCACCCCACATGGTCGTGAGCTCACCAGGCTCCCACCAGACCTGGTCAACATTCTGCTAGAATGTGGGAACGGGTTCCAGTGCTGGGGCGGAGCGACAGGCACACAGAATAGAAACCACATTTTTTCCATAGGAAATTGCAGCTAAAAATTAACATCTTTGAAAAATAAGGCTAATTTTGCAAAGTTCTCCAGCTCAGTTGCCCTCGGGAGCTCGGTCCCCCAGCCGGCCGCCCACTCGGGGCAGGGCAGGGGCGGCCTGTGAGCTTTGTCCTGGCTGCGCTCGGCCCTGTGACCCCAAATCCCTCACGTCACGGGGGCTGGCTTGCAAAGACACATTCAGCTCCCAGCCCTTCCACCAGACTCCCTTTCATCTCAGATCTTTTCATGTATCCAGATGTTATTACAAACCCAGGCGGGAGGCAGCAGGCAGGTTCTTATTTATCTCAGACAAATTAAGGTCAGGACCACCCCTTCGGTTTTCTGCAAGACGGAAACTTTTGCAAAGGGGCCCGTGCTGCAGCGCAGCTGGAGCATCCTCCGGGCTATTCCTTCGTCGGAATAGCAGCTCTGCACTCGACTGCTGCAAACTGTATAAGCACCTAAGAGAGCAGCTCGGAGCCCTGCCTGGTGCAGCCCAAGGGGATGTGGATTCTCCATGCCGCAGGCTCTGGCACGGCAGATGGTGTCCTGCCCCGTCTCTGCAGCTGGTGAGGGAGTCAGGAGGAGTTCACTTTGCCAGGCTCTCCCTGGTGCAGGGCTCCGTGGCATGTCCTCCAAGGCAGGTTTGGCAGCACGCCGGGCTTGGCCGAGCTGCCTCCTCCCATGGTTCACAGCGGAGTGGGTGCCGTGGGGTCCTGGAGGTGGGGCAGGAGCAGCGTGTTCCAGCCAAAAGGGTGGGATGGGGGACAGAGCATGTCCTGGCCTGCAACAGCAACCCCCTTGTGTCCTTTCAGAGCCTCCCTCCCGCAGTGGCCTCTCCCCACCCTGGCCAGGAATCCTGCGCCAGCCCTGCCGGAATGGGTCCAGGTGAGGGGAAAGCTGCTGCCAGCGCCATGCCGGAGCACGGCCCCCTCCGTGACAGCAGAGCTGGTGAACATGCTCCATCACTGCTGAAAAATGCCAGATTTCGGGGACAACATCCGCTCTGCGAACTGCAGCCAAAGCAACCTGGGGTGAATCACGGGCAGGCTGGGGCTGGGCTTGCTCGATAGGACACGGCTCCGCAGCCACAGGCTTTGAAGACAACGAAAGGCTCATGCACTTGTTTTTCTGATCCAGGGACATTTCCTTGGGCCGTGAGCTGTTCACAGCACACGCAGTGCAGCCAGATTGTCATCTGCAACCAGTTCTGGCAGCACCCTGCGCAAGAGCAGCGTGCCAGGGCCGCAGCTGCACGCCACGTGGGGCTCGGCGATCCCCCTCCCCACACCTGAGCCAGGCTGCCAGCCCCAGGGACCATCAGCAGGTGGGCGGGTGGGCTGGCTGGAGGGGGTGATTCAGTCCCGGCGCTCTCGGTGTGGCAGCAGGCTCCCCTTCGCAGCCCCGGTTGAAGCCCTGTTGCGGAGGGGCTGTGCTGGGAGGAGGTGGTTGGCCACGGGCTACGGGAACAGGCACGAATCAGAGGTGGCTCTGCCAGAGGCACTCGCCTGTCATCACTCAGTGGGGTCTGGGCCCGACCTGCCCCATGGCTGGAGGTGGGGCAGATGGTGATGTTCGGGTGCTGCCGCACCTCCCGTTTGTCAGCAGAAGAAGCAGCATGAGCTTCCGACAAGGGTGGAATGACTGTGGAGAGGACGGTCAGGTTTATTTAGCAAGAGCACTTGTACAAAACTACACCCCTGAAGGCAAGCCAGCAGCCAAGGGCAATACCTACTGAGGAAAACAGAGAAACACCATGGGATCAGCTTGGCTCTTCTCACAGAAAAGTCGACAGAGAGCAAACATCGTGGCATGGGGCCAAGGTGCAGCCAGCAAGGAGTCAAGTAGAAGTGCTCTAAGCAGCAAATACCAAGTGAGCAGGAGATCCCAGCCTCAGCCCAACATCCTGTTATTTGGTCTCTGAGAGTAGATCCAAAGGCAAGATTAGGGCTGTGGTCCTCCTGGAGCAGTGATGGGGAGAAGAACCAGGAACCCTGCCGCTCTGCTAAGAGCACCTCAGGGCACAGTGCAGTTTCCTTAATTCCCCAATCAGATATTTTCCTCCCTAATTAAGGCTTGGAAGAAAGCCATCCTTTCATGTATATCCCAGGTATCTTTCTTTTTTTTCCCACACGTAGTGAAATTTGCTTTCATCCTGGCATGCAGCAGTCAGCTCCAGGGGTTGGTCATGGCTGCGCCATCCCAGCGTGTCTGTCCCAGCTGCTTCGGGCATGTGGGTCCCCAGTGGGCGCCCAGGCCCTGTCCTGTGCCCAGCAGGACACGCAGATGTTGCTCCCCACAGTCCTCAGTCCCCAGGAGAAGCTTCTCAGGGAGATGAGACCCATGCCAGGAGATGGCCAAGACGAAGAAGGAACCACTCAAGAGGCTCTCCCTTGCCTGTCCACACCACATGTGGTCCATCCCAGTAGGTGACAGCCAGGACCATCCCATGGGGTCCCTCCTTATGTGCAGACGTGCCCTGCAGCAGGGTACCCACTGCCTACCCAGCACCAGCCCTCCTCCAGCGCTCACTCCTGCTCTGACTGCAGCCCGAGGCCAAGAAGCCTGGAGGGCTGCAGGGTGGCTTGGCCACGCTGGGGGCACCCAGCCTCACTGTCCCTGGCAGGTGGACCTGCCAACCTCCTGCTAGATCTCATCCCAATTCCCGGAATCCCCTGCAGAGCAGGCCCAGCCACCCTCTGCATGGCCATGGGGCCTCAAAGCGCTGCAACGCTGGATCGTGTTCCCCTTTCAGACACATACGCTGCTGAAACAGGGAAGTCCGCACCTCGGGGTCACTTATTTTGCACAGGACCAGTCGCTCCAGCGCAGAAAAGTCCCTCCTCTCCCGGCAGGACAGCTGTGGGGAGGGAGCATGGTGGGAACAGCAATATGCCCCACTCCAGCACACAGCTCTGCCTGCTCAGCCCAAACCTGCTCGGTTCAGGACGCTGTTCTCATGGTCTCGCATCCCCTGCAATGGGCTCCGCACCCCGAGCCTGCGCACACTTTGGGGACTCTCGGGTTTGGGTACACCACTTCCCAGAGCGGTGGGTGAACCTGGGCTGGAGACAGGGTCAGCATCAGCACCAGCTGCAGCACAGGCGGCCGGAGCCCCCCGAGGGATGCAGCCCATGTGCCTGGGCTGGTTTTGCTGAGCACGTTATTTCAGCGAGGAACTGTAAAACCTGAAGAGTCCCAAGAACTTCATGCTGTTCATGAAGTTCATGTTCAGTTTTCTGCAGGGAGGAAGGTCATTTCACGGAAGAGGGACTGAAGTCAATGCCCCACTAGGAACCTGAAGAAAACTGCACTGCAGGGGCTGGGGATGGAGCTGACGGGATTAGAGGGGTTTATTTCGCAACACGCTCCACCGATGCCTGCCATGCGTTACTCCTCGACACCCCCGGGTGCACGGGAAGCCCGAGCCCACCGTGGCTGTGCCAGCATGTGGCGAACTGCTGCGGCACATGGGCACGGGAATGAAACGATGGCTCAGGCCACCAGAGCCGTCCCTGCTGCTCCATCCTCACCCCCGAACTGCAGCTTCACCTCTACGTGTTTGGGGAGAGCGGGGAAGGGCCCTGGCTGCCAGCATTCATGGACACTGTCCCCCTTTCTTTCGAGAAGCCCCGTCCCGGCTGGGAGGCTGCGGGGAGCAGCCGGGTGCTGTCCTTTGATCCGGTGGCCGGGACACCCCGGGGTGGCCGCGGTCACATCCAGCCCAGGCCAGGCGGGCTTGGCGGGAGCCCAGCTGTGTCGTGCGGCCGCGCTCGGGCCCCCGACGGCTCCTCCAGCCCTGCGTGTGGTCCCCGCGGCCGCAGCGGGAGGCAGTGGGGAAGTTTGTTTTTCATGGGTGATTTGACTCTTCGGTCACACGCGACGGGCCAAAACCTGCGGCTCCGGGTCCTGCGGGGACCCTGCCCCAGGCGCTGCCCCCGGGGCTCCCGGCCGCTGCCTGCCCTGGCCTCCGCTCCGGTGCTCCGCCCGCCGCCCCACGGCCGGGTCCCGGCAGCGGCGGGGCGAGGACCAGCCCGGGGCGATGGGCGCGATCCCGCCCCTGGGGACCCGGCGGAGCACGGACCGGTCCTGCGGTGCCGGGCAGGGGCTGGGGACAAACGCATCGACCTCTCCCGGCGACGGCCCGGTACTGGACCCTCCCGGAACAGTTTACCCTGCATCTCCCGGTGCCCGGTCCCCCCTCGCTCCCGTCTCCCCCCCGGTACCGGATCTCCCCCGGGGCCGGGTCCCTCTTCGCTCCCTCGGTCCCCTCGGTGCCAGATCCCTGCGATGCGGGATGTCGCGCTGCCCCCCGGTCCCAGCTATCCCGGGTCTCCCTCCCTCCCTCCCTCCCTCCCTCGCGGTGCCGGCCCTCGCCCCGCGTACCGGAGCCGGCGGCGGCGGCGCTCCCGGCGGCGCAGAGCAGCACGGCGTGGGCGAGGAGCAGCCCCGCGACCGGCGGGGTCCGGGCCCGGCACCCACCGCCCATGGCGAGAGGCAGCTCCGCCGCGTCCCACCGCCGCTCCCGGCCCGGCCCGGCCCCGCCGCCCCCGCCCTCGCCGCGCCTCCTCCCGCCTCCGACGGGACGGGGCCGCCTCCGACAGCCCAGCCCGCCCGGGGGGCTGCCCCGGCCCGCGCACCGCTCCCCGTGGTTCCCCTGGCCACACCTGGGTCCCCGGCCGTGACCTGAGCCCCGTGTCCCCCAGGAGCCCCCTGCCCATCCCCAGGTCCCCCCGTGTCCCTCCCAGTCCCCACCTCCCTGAGCATCTCCATACCCATCTTCTGGTCCCCAAGTTCCCCTGCATCCCCACGCCCACACCCTGGTCCCCAGGTCCCCCTGGTCCTCACAAACCCCTGGAATCTCTGTGTCCACACTCTGGTCCCCATGTCCCCTAGTATCCGCATGCCCACACCCCAGTCCCCAGGTCCTCCAGGACCCCCATGCCCATCCCCTGACCCACAGGCTGGCATCCCCATGCCCTGAGATACCCTGTCACGGCTCGAGCAGCAGCACCACCCCCACAGCGTGGCCATGGGCTGCAGGCCTGGCTCAGCTCCCTCCAACCTGCCGTGGGAGGCTGCCCGGGCAGTGCTGCCCAGCTGGCACCAGGACCCAGGCTGCCCACAGCCAGAAAAGCTGAGTTTATCAGGGAAACCATCGCTGGGTGTTTCCTGCCTGGCTGCTTTGCCCCCCAGCCTGCTGACAGTGGGGACAGGATCAGGCCAGCCCAGCCCAGCCTGGCACCGGCCACCCCGCAGGGGAAAGCATCCGGCCAGGAAAGGCTCTGCGTGTGGCTGGGGTGGGTGAGATCGCGATAGGCTTCAGCCCCTGCTGGGCCAGCGTCAGGGGATGTTCCCAGCCCTGGTGGCACACAGAGCCCAGGAGCCATGGCTGCTCACCCTTTCCGTGCTGCTCAGTGGCAGCGGTCGAGGCCCCGGCACAGGCCTGGGGGTGTTTCCAGATTATCTCGGGTTTTGCTGTCACCTCCTTGCAGAGTGGCAGGAAGCCCCGGCAGGGCCGGCGGGTGTGCGGTTCCTGCACGGTTCCTGCACGGCTCCAGCGCGGTTCCTGCGCTCGGTGTAGGAAGCAGCTGTGCAGTGGGGACGGGGCAGGAGCAGGGCTGTGGGAGCAGGATCACCCTGCACGGTGAGCGGCCTTTGCAGGTGTCCAAAAATTGAACAAGGGCCTCGGCTCCAGCTTCAGTGGGCAAATGGATCAGCCGTGACACAAACATGAGCTCAGTGGGTTCTTGATACGCTCTGGCAGGGTGGGGACACCGGCTGCCCCCGGTGATGAATACATGCTGGAAAGCAGGGGCAGGTTCTGCTGTACACGTACAGTTGGTGCGGTCAGCGTGTGCCGGGGCCAGGGCTGCTCCTGCCTGCTGTGAGCAGTGCCGTCCTGCTGCTCACCCCATCCTCGTGCCTCTGAGATGCTGAGCCGCCTGGATGGGCACCACGTGCAACCCACGGCAGGACGGCGGTTCAGCACAGAGGGACAGATTTCGACAGGGCAATGGTTTCAGCGAGAGCCGGGGGGGACAGTGTCAAACACTCACCCAGGCACCGCCCTGTCCCCCCTGCCCTGTACCTGTGTGATGCTGGGGGAGCGGGGCAGCACGAGGTCCCCCCACCCACTGCTGCCACCAGCCCCTCTGTGTCGCAGCCCCACAGAGAGCAGAGCAGTTTACCCTGAGGGTGTGCGTGTTTCCCCTCCCTCCCCACACACGACGCCAGGTGTTGTTGGCTGCAGCATTGGGATCTGGCAGAGCCAGATGCCTCCACAACCCCCCCAGGCCAGCCCAGCAGCCCTTGGGGATGTCCCGGCTGCGGGAGCCCTCCTGCTCTCGCTCCTCCGCTCTCTTCCCTCTCGTCAGGTTTTAATAACCATTCGCTTGCACAATACGGGAAACGGTTGCAACAGCCCCGAGGCCGACTGTCTCGCCAGGGCCGCTGAGGAGCTGCTGTGGAGGGACTGCCCTGAGCTGCAGGCTGATGGAGGGGGCTGCTGCCGGCAGTTGCAGGCTGGGGGGTGGCCCAGCCATCCTGCACACCCCCACCGCTCGCCCAGTACCCAGACCCCTCGCTCCCGGCGCTCGGTGACACACTGGGCTGCTCAGCACAAACCCATCAGCTGCCGACCTCCCCGCTGCCAGCCCCGGCTGCCAGCAAACCTCCTCCTTTCCCCTTTGGGATGGCTGGCTGGGCTGCGACCCCGCGTGTCTGGCCTCATGTCCCAGGATAGGAGCCAGCTCTGCGTCCCCAGATGAGTCCCTGTCCCCAGCCAGGGCAAGGGCAGGCGGTGCTGCCTGGGCATCCTGGTGGGGCCGCGGCCTCACAGCCTCCCTCTGCACGAGCACGAGGCGGGGGCCACCCCGGGCATGGAGAGCACACCCAGGGATTTGCCCTGGGCTTGGCAGATGGATCTGGCCAGCAAATGCCCCAACGTGGCTCTGTAGTGGGGTCCTGGGGGGCGGCAGGAGGACACCAGGCAAGTCAGAAGGTTTCCTTTGGCCTGACGACCCCCTACTCAGAGGGGCGCGGGAGGCTCTCGCGGGGCAGGGGCTCCAGCAGCTGCCCTCTGCGGCACATGCAGGGCGGGAGGAAGTGGCTGCTGGGCTGGTGCCAGCGCTGGGGAGCACGGAGCTGAGCTTGCTGGGTGCCGGCCGCTCACGCCACAGCAGCTGGCCCCAGCTGGGAGCACGGGAGTCGTGGGGCCCCACGCCAAGCACCGTGCAGGCGATCCACGGGCCGGGGTCCAGCCATAGCTGGTGGCTCACTGGAGACTACCCCCCTCCTCCCCACTGCAGTGGGGGGGTGCTCTGCCCTCGGTGGAGCTGGTGGGGCAGTGGGAGCAAAGGAGAGCGAGGGGTCTCCCCCAGCCTCTTGGCCCCAGATTGCAGCCTCACGTGTGGGCCCGCTGTCACGAGTGGCTCCTCACATGTGGCCCCCCACTGGAGTGGGGCTGGGTGCCTCATGCTTCAAGCACAGGGCAGCAGCCGGGCTGTGGCTGTGCCGTGGCTCCTGGGAGCGCTCCTCACCAACTGGCTGCCGGTGGGACACGGCGGTAGGATGGACAGCCGTGGGGCAGAGGCGGCCTGGAGTGGTCAGGCTCTGGCTGGAGGGTTTCAGCCCTGAGCACCCAAAACCTTCTCAGGGGTGGTCAGAGCAGGTCCTGATGCCCAAGGGTCCCCCCGTCTTGTCCCGCGCGGTGCCGGGGCCTTGCTGTGCCTTGTGCCACGCTCTCATCCAACGCCTCCCAGCCGGCCCCGCACTGCTCTCACGCTGCTCTTCTGCTTTTCGCAGCGGTGGCCATGGGCGTCGGGGCTGCAGCTCCACTGCTTTGCTTCCCACGGCTTCCCTCTCCTCCGGAGACATCGCCGGAGTTTTGCTTCCTTTTTCTTCCCCTCCTTGCAGGGGGGATGCAACCCTGCTCCTGCTCCAGCGCCGGCTGGCTCGGGGCCATCGGTGCTGCCCTGGTGATGTCCCGGTGCTGGACCTCGGTCCCTGGAAGAGGCAGCAGCTGAGCGGGACGGGTGTGGGAGCTGCCACGGTGGCCTTGCTCCGATTTAACATAGGGTGGGGAAGGTGTTTTCGGAGATGCTGGAGTGCACCCCAAGCTCCTCCAGCGAAGCAGCGGCTCTGCCTGCCCGGTGCAAGGTGTGAGACACCAGTGAGAGGTCACTGCCGCGGGGTGACCCCGTCCCAGGCCCCCCCATGTGCACATCCCCGGGCAGGGGGCGGCGAGGCCCCGGGGGAGGAGCGGGCGGGGCTGCGGGAGCCGGTGCTGCCGGCTTGTCCTCCCGTAGGGAGGCAGCACAGCACCGTCTATGGCAGCGCGGCGCGGCCGGAGCGGCGGGAGGCACCGGCAGGCACCGGGGGGGACCGGGAGGCACCGGCGGGGCACCGGGGGGCCCAAAGCACCCCCGGCCCTGAGCCTCCCCGCCCCCCCCGGGCCCCCTTCCCTGGGTCGGGAAGGATACTGCCTCCGGGAGCCACCGGGACAGGACAGCGGGACCCAAGAGCCCGCGGCGGGGCAGCGCCCGAAACTCCTTCCCCCTCGTCTTCCCGGGATGCTGGAGCCGTGGGGACCCCCGTGTCGCAGCCCCACAGCACGGTTGGATGGTGGCTCAGGGAGCCCACCCCGGGCAGGTGAAAGGCCAGCGTGGGGCAGGCACAGAGCCTGCCCGAGCCACGCGCACAAGCAGCGCCGTGGGGCAGCTGGGCAGGGGCACCCCATGGCCCCCCAAGTCCAGGTGGCTGTGCCTGGGAAGAGTGTGTCACCCTGATCCCGGGGGATTTGCATGGCCTGTGGAGCATCCCCAGGCCTGATCCATTCATTCCCGCGAGAGTCTCCTTGGGTGGGACGTGGCTCAGTGGGTGGACCCTCACCCGTGGGTTTTGGGGGTCTGGGCAGAGAACAGGGAAGCCAATCCCCCCGCTTTTTTACCATAAGGATGAGGCAACCGGTACCGCGTCCCGCGTGGGGCACAGCCCTGGCGGCCACAGGTACTTCAATCTGGCACAACGGCACAGCAGATGCTGGCGGCTGGAGACCCCGCACGCGGCATCGGACTAGTCTGGCACCCCTGCACTGGGCTCAGAGGGGCTCTGAGGGTGTGGGGCCAAGCGGGGCAGCAGTGGGGTGGGCCAAGCGGGGCAGGAGTGGGGCAGCCCAGGGGGCGAAGCTGTTGCCGATGGCCAAGCGAGGCTTGCAGCCCCTTCCCCAGCTCTGACAGGCACAGGCCAGGGGACCCAGTGTTTCCTCTGGCATGGGGAGCTGACAGAGGCTGTTTGGGGGGCTACAAATCAGAGCTGAAAAGCTGGGGCTGGACAGGCTGTCTGGGAACTCGTAACCTGAGCCCCAGGAAAGGAGGACTCAGGAAAGCGCTTTCAGCAATCATATTCATCATCTTCAGCTCAGACTCATTAGGCTCACGGAGCCCAGCCCCGCCACCGCCAACGCCTCCCGCACGCAGATAGAGCCGCCGGCTCAGACAAATAAATGCTTCCAGCTTCCCGGTGGATGCAGCAGGTCAGGGAGCATCTGATGTCAATTACCCGCGGTGTAGGGTTCCCCGGCCGCGCTCGCCGGCACCGCGCAGTGAGGCGCTTCCTGCGCTGTGGCCCTCCCTCCCGGGTCTACCCCGGCCATGGGGGTAACTTGGCCGCCTACAGGTTCCCTCCTATTTGGGGTGGCCCCATGGATCACCCTGTGCCAGGAGCCATGGAGGAAGCCAAGGGGGGAGAACTTTAGTCTCCCATTGCAGGGGGAAGAGCAGCCCTGTGCCACCCATGTTTTGAGCTCCTCCTTCCTGGGATCAGGAACCAGCACAGCGATCACCCACTTGAGCATTTCCGGAGATGCTCAGAGGCCACCTCTCCGTGTGGCTGTCCCCACCATGGCTGGCTGTGCACAGCATTGGGCATCAGCCTGTCACCGTCAGGGTTCAACTCCCACAGGTTGTTTCCTCCCAGGCTGTCCCCATCACACGTGCTCACAGCACGGTGCGGCAGGGACCCCTCCTCCCTGTCCCCCGGGTGCGGGGCTATGGGCAGGAGAGCTGCCCCACCTGGTGCAGCAGGTCTGGAGACGTCTGGGTGGGAGGTGCATCACCCTGTGACACCGCACTGTGCCCACCGCCCACGAGTTTCAGCGACAGGACTGCCTGGGGACATCCCTGGGGCGGTACATGCCCATCTCAGGGTCTGAGCAGAGGGAAACCGGGAGTCTCCATCAGGTTCAGGTCCTAAGTTACAACAGACCACAGAAACCAGTGGAAGGGGCTGGGAAGGGACCCCAGGGTCCGGGCACCCATCCTGAGTGGTGACAGCAGCCGGCATAGCCACGCAGCCTTGCCGAGCGCTGCGGCGAAACGGGCGCGGGCGGCTCCGCTCACCCGGCAGTTCTCCGGGGCAGCTGCACGTTTCCACTTCTCCAGGCTCAGGCTGGCCTGGATGTCCTTAATTGCCCAAAGGTCGTCGTCCCCGAGCCCAGGGCCACGTGTCGGAGGGACCCTGGGCAGGAACCTGACACGGACGCGAGTCATTCGGGATCAACGCTGGGGGCCAGGAAATTGCAACGGACACGAACCTAAATACGCTGCGCGTCTCCCCAGGTAATCAGGGGCCGGACCAGATTCCGGCTGACAGCTTAAATGCCTTAATTCCTCGGCCGCTGCGGTTCGAGGGGGTCCCGCGTGCCGTGGGCTTCTCCCAAACGGTCTCCGAGCTGGAGATTTGTCTGTAATTGGAGGCATGTTGCATTCCCCTGAAAGTAGCCAGGTCCCGCTGGAGGGGGGCTGCGGGAAGGCAGCAATTTCCCTTATGGAATTATTTACCTGATTAGAGAGTTTATTTTATCAAAATTGCTTCAGAATGGGGCTGCTCGGTGTGTCCAGCGTGGGGAGCTCCCCGGTGGGGCCAGGGGCCTGGAGACAGGTAATTTGTGTGGTTAATGGGACTAATCCACCAGGCAATTACACCAATAGATTTCACGGCTGCAAAGTGCTCTGTTCCCATTAATTAAAAATCTGTTAAGAAGATTAGCACGTAAAGGTATCAAAAGAAACCCAAGAGTTTCTTTCCCCACCGGCCCCCAAAGGCGAGTGTGGGAGTGCTGGATTGCTCGCATTAGCACAGAAATTATTCTTTTAAAGGTAAGGGCTTCGCATCCAAAGTAACCGCTGACAGTTTCCCCCGACTTCCCTACCAAGAGGTCCTTTATGTTTAATTATAGTTTGTTTAAATTAGCCCTGATTGTTCGCGTGGAGTGTTAGCTTAAATATACTTCGAACGTGTGGTTCCCCCGTGCCCTGCCAGGAGGGCAGCCTCCGGCCGAGCCCTGCGCCCCGCCAGCCGCCCCGCCAAGGGGGTGATGCTGGGGGCTGCCCGGGAGGGGACGGGGGATCCAAACTTGGCATCCCCTGGTCGAACCGGTTACGCCAAAGCAGGAGCCGGGGATGGCGATTCCCACCATGGTCCCTGACCTAACCCACCAAACCCAGCTCTGCTGGCAGGAGCTCTGCGCCGTCACCACCCGCACCCCGTGGACACCCCACTCCTGTCCCCTCGCCGTCCCCTCGCCGCCGGCCGGCACTGCTCAGCCTCGGTCGCTCCTGGCCCTTGTCCACAGCCAGACACCGAGCGAAACAAAAGCAAATTCCCCGGCAGCTGAAGGTGCCATTTTTACGGCTGGGCTGAACAAGGAAGTATTTTTTGATCCCTTAAAAATCCCGAATATTATCTGACAGTTTATCTTGTTTCTCGCATCCGTGTCTTTGCAGCAACGCCAGCTCATTTACATGTGTATTGCGCCTGCCTCCACGGGTGCTGAGGTCAATTGAAACTCAAGAAAAGAGGAGAAATTTATGCAAAACTGTTGATTGCATTTGTATGTAATGAAATCATCCAATATTCATCTGACTATAGACTCTAATCTGAAAGGAGAAGTGAAGGACATAAGAGTCACTGGAAAGCAATAATGAGCTTCTGTAGTGATTAAAAAAGCACTTGAGCTTTCTGAAAATCCAGCCAGAAATCGTGTCTAATCAACACGGAATATAGGAGGCAGAGATTACATTGATACATTTTGCAAAGCTCACTGTTGAAAATGTATGCGAGCTGTAAACTCTGACATGCCATCCATGGTCTGTTTGATACAAATCCGGGCGGCACACAATCAGCGCCCGGGCTCGTCCCTGGCACAAAGCAATCTTGGTGTCTCTGCTCGATGACTCACAAGGAGCGCAATCACATCTATTTTGAAGAGCAATGTTGGTTTTTAACTATGTCGAGAGCTTCCAGCTTCCTCGGAGTTTTTCCTTCCTTTCTCCTCGGCTTCAGGTTTCCCGGCGGCCGTGGGGCTCAGCCCGGGACAGGGTGGGAGGTTGGCACCCGCCGCAGTCCCTGCCCCAACCCCCTTGGTGTGGCTGCCCCAGTTCGGTGGCTTGAGCGAACCAGGGCGTCCCAGCAAAGCTGAGCGTGGCCGTCCGGGTGGCCCCGGGAAGGGTGCGGGTCCTGCTGGGGCGTGCGGGGCAGGGATGTGCACAGGGGTACGATGCCAGCCAGGAGCGCAACGCCCTTGGGGAGCACCGGCCCACAGCAGTGCTGCCAGGTGGGAACCCGATGCTGCTCCAAAGCCACATGTGCTGTTGGGAACCAGCGTTGGCTGCTGCGGCCAAACCCTTTGGTGGCCAAAGTGGCATCACTGACACCAGATCCAGGTTGCATCTGGCCCAACCAATTTCTGGCCCCGGGTCCCTTTCCCTCCTGGGTTATTCTGCGCAGCTGGAGCTCCTTCT
Organism: Rhynochetos jubatus; assembly: GCA_027574665.1. NCBI lineage: Eukaryota > Metazoa > Chordata > Aves > Eurypygiformes > Rhynochetidae > Rhynochetos > Rhynochetos jubatus. Next base: position 1,996,778 of record CM050671.1, read on the forward strand.
CCACCCACCAGCAGCATCAGCTGCAGCTCCTGATCAGCTCTGGGTGCACTCCAGGCTGGAGCCAAGGAAGGGGCTCCTGCTGGAGGAGGAAGCCTTTGGAGCAGGCAGGCCCTGTGCTGCAGCTCTGCTGTGGAGTGCCTGAACGGTGGGTGATTTGTGCCACGCAAGGGAAAGCAGGACCAGCCTGGAGCCACACCCTGTGCCAGCTCGCCATGGTAGGTGTCCCTCCTCTCTTCTGGTTTACTGTGGCCCTTGGGAGTGGCTGCTGGGGCTGGCACCCAGCCCTGTGGTCCGGTGGGCTGGACGGTGCCAGGGCTGCAGCTGGCGCTTTTGTCCACCTGTCCCATGGGGCGAGGGAAAGGCGAGAGCAGGATGGGCTGTGGGGGCACAGCTCTGTGGGCTCATGTGCCACCTGCACTAGTACCAGGGCGAGAGCAACATCCATGGGTGCTGTGGCTGCTGTGGCTGCTCCTGGCTGATGCAGAGCACAGGGGGGCGAGGGGAGGATGCAGGCAAATGGGCTCCCCAAACCCTCCTCTGCCATGGGGCCATCAGCTGTGGTCGCTCAGAGTTGCCCCGGACCCCCTCCCGCTGCCTCCCAGAGGCACAGGGCACAGCCACTTCGGGGTTGGGCAGCTCCATCCCCAGCCTGGCACCATTTACCACTTGGTTTTAATTCATGAGAGGTGGAGCGAGATGCTACAGGATGTGGAATAGCGGCGAACACTTGGGGAATCCCTCCGTGCCATGACCCCCAGCAGCTCCGCTGCCTGCCTCCACCAGCCCACCCCTCCGTTGTCCTGTACCAGGGAACCCCTTCAAGCCCAGGCTGATGCTGAGGCTGCAACGACAGCAAAAAAAGCCCAGTTGATAAATGTCAAAAGAAATACAGTAATCAGCTGAAAGCAATTTACCGAGCCATGTAACCGCCCTGGGCTCGCCATTTTCCTTTATTCATTTATCATGGTAAACGCTTTGGCCAAAATACACAAAGCAGAGAAATTGTTGACATGTGGGGCCCTAGCAGAGCAAATCCTTCATCCTCCTCCCTCTCCCCACGGCACACAAACTAACTTTCTTGGGAGTTGTTTAAGGACTGGAGAGCACTCCGTGCTCTTTGAACCCAAATGCCTCGGGAACAGGGCTGCGGTGCTGGCCACCACCTTCCCTCCCCTTGCCATTGCCCGGGGCGGCCGGGAGGCCGTTTGCTGCCGTCGGGAAGTACCTGCTGGTGGTGAGGGGTTGAGCTTGCGTGACGTGCTCAGGACCCTGTTCTGCTTCTACCTCGTCCGCCCACTAAAATGTGGTACCAGTGACATGCACGGGTGTTCTGTAACTGGTCAGGGAAGGCAGATGCTGGTTTTGGACAGTTCCCGTTATTGGCTTTTGGTCCTCTCAGTCCTGGCTAAACCGGCCATGCTGACAGCACTGGTTTCGGTTCTCTATGCACAAAGCTCAGGGAACCGCAAAATCTGTCTCCTCTGCCACTCTCCCCGTGCCAGCACTGAGGCCCCTCGTGCCTTCCCAGTGGCCAGGCTGCAGTTAACTGCTGGCCACGGCAACGGGCAAATGCTTCTTTTGGGACGTGGGAACCTAAGGGCACACACCGACCGGGAACTGGCTCAAGGCTGCTCCTCCACATCTCATTTGGACTTTATTTTAAGCAAAATCAATGCCACGGCTCGCAGCAGGAGGGGACAGGTTTCTGTTGCACGTGGTCCTGGCTTGTGCTGGCTGCCGGGACGCAAACGGGCTGGTTTGTGAGCCCCACAGCGAGCGGGGCAGCCGTTCCTCCCGCATCTCGGCTTCTGTGCGGGAGCCCTTCCCACAGCTTCCAGTCCTCCTTCCCACTGTCTCATTTTTAGTCTCAGTTCACCCAATTCTGTTGCCACCTGGATGAAGAACAGTGAGGGGAGTCCCCCCTGTCCCTCCAGCACAATCCAAGGTGGGGAAGCAGCAGCTCTGTGTTTTGACCGCTCTGGAAGTTCAGGAGAGTCGCCCCTGCCCTGTCCGAGGCTGCCGACTCCGGGCAGGGATGGGCACTGTGGCACGTGGCAGTCCGTTCTTGCTTGAGGGGGGAGTGCGTCCATCGGGATGGTGCTTATCCAAGCAGCTCCTTGGTCTTCGCTGCCAGCAGCTTGTCCATCTCTGCTGTGGTGCTGTCTGCCATTTGCTGGATCTGTGGGAACACGGTACGAGCCTGAGCCGTATGCCAGAGGTTAAGGGGAAAGGAGTGACTGGATCAACTCCCGAAACAAAGCCTGAAGTCCTATTAAAACCCAAAACCAGTGCTGGGCAAGAAACTGGCTCTTCCTGGGGGCTCCCACCCACCCCAGTGATTCTGTGCCAGTGTTGCAGCTGTACAGTGAGAACGGGGACTGGCCCAAGGCTCTGAAAAGAGACTCAGAGCACAAACTCTTGGTTTCACAAGTGACTTGGTCAGGTCCTCATTGAACAGAGCAACATCAGGGAAAGGCAGAGTTAGAGACCTGCTGGTGTTGGCACCACGGAGAGGGGTCGCCTCGTTACCTCCTGCAACCTTGCCGCTGTTGGAACAAACCAGACAATAGCAGGAGCGCAGCCTTGGTACGCGCTAAGAATTCACGCATCTGGTTATTTCTTGTAAAAAGAAATAAATGGCGATTGTTAAAGCCCTGCCCAGGGATCAGGTCTCCTGGTAACAGGGGATGGACATGGCGAGCATGTAAACAGGGCCAAAACGTGCATGCGCTCCTTCGAGCGAGCGCAGATAAAGGCTGGAGCACACTGGGGTGTAGTTTCACGGGACTGATTAAGATGCACTCGCTCCCAAGGTCCGGGGTGTATGACAATGACCTTTCCTCCTGCTGAAAAATTTGGGTACAAGCAAAAATTTGACTTGAGACGTTACCTCTATAAATGCAGAAAACCATCTGTCTGCTCTGGGAGAACTGCTTCCCCACAGGATTCGGTTACAATAGCGTGGCTGCTTTTCCTGCTTGCACGAATGCTCTGTATATCAATGTTTATTTTTGTGAGCACACAGAACTGTCCCGAAGCATTTGCAATGTATCTGACTTTAGCTGTTAATAAACAAACAGCTAAGAAGTAATGGCCTGCCTTCAGAGGCATCAATTCAGCAAAACACTTAGGCTTGTGCCTGAGTTTATGCCCAAGTAATTGACTTTAGTGACATCTGCTCTTAGGGAATTAGGCATGTGCTTAAGTATTTTCCTGAACTGGAGCCAAAAAGTCCTAACAGAGATAATCTTGCTAGCCTTTTCATTAATAACAAACTGAGCAATCCTCATTAACACCAGCTGTTTTGCTGTGGCCAGGCACTGTGTACGTGGGTCGTTTTGTTCCCCAAGTTCAGCTGCTTTGTGCAACAATCCCTCCCAGTACGAAAGCTTTTGGGGAAACGTTTGGGTTTTTTTTCCTGCATCAGCTTACTATGGTTCGTATCCTAACACTGGCCTTGAGACTGAAGCCCCAGATCTCGCACACATACAACAGCTACTGTTGAATTCAGCCCAGGGCTGCCCATTCCCCAGCTGGGTACTCAGTGCTGAAGATCTGGCAGCAAGAACTGAGACAAACACAGCCCTGAGCTGTGAAACATCATGATGTGGCAGAAGGGGAAAAAAATTACCTGCTTTTCTAGCAGCCAGATGGTGTCTTCAGACACTTTGCTCTTGAACTTCTTTACCTGGCTGATGCTTTTGCTTCGCACTTTTCTCAGGGCCTCTTTGGACTTGTTGGTGGACTGCTTGGCAAGCTTGGCCAGGCTCTCCCTGTGCTCTCTCGTTATCCTGGCAGCGAGGGGAAAGAAAAAATGCCAAAAGGAAAAATAAGCATCGTGTGTAGCACTGCCAGATGTCTTTTCTGCGACGGACTTCAGTTAAATGCAGCGATCTGCTCTGCTGCGGTACCTCCCCGACTGGCCACGGCCCCGAGATGGGCTGCGCAGGGGCACCCAAAAGCCATCCGTGTTAAGACAGAGCTTGCTCTGTGTGGAGGCTCTGTGTCACAGGGACAGAGGGACTGAACTGCTCAGGGTGGTTTTGTCCTGCTTTGGTCCACCTGAGCGAATCGGCCACCTCTGCGCAGCATCGCCAGGGCAGCACATCCCAGAGAAGCAAGTCTTGAGCCTAGAACGGGAAGTTCCCAGCTTGGCCCTGAGCTGCGGGACTTGGACTGAATCTTACTTGGTTTATAGTTGTCACTGCAGTGCCTGAAAGTCATGCCGAAACGTTCAGACTTTCCTTTTTTCTGCTGCCAAAGCATTTGTGGGAAAGAGGGAAAATCCAGCTCCAGACCTGAGAGATGGAGCTGGAAAGTGTAATCCTGCAAAGCCAGGAGCAAACCTCCGTCCCTTCCTGAACTGTGGTATCGTCTCCTTGGAACTGAAGAGCCTGAACTATGTATCTGCAAGCTACAGAGCTTATTTTTCACTCAACTCAGCTCACCACAACCAGGCTCTTCCACCAAGATGAGGTGAACGCCCGGTTTGACGTGAGGATGATGCTAGACAGGGCTTGCCACAGGTAATTCAGCCCAGAAGAACTCCAGCTCCACGGGGCCAGTTTTTCCTGTAGTGCCATAAGAAAATCCTCAACTTCCCATCCCAAACTACAAACTGCAGGTGATGAGGGAGTCCGGCCATCTGAGTAAGGCACGGCAATGGCTGACACCTCAGCTCTGGTCATGCTCCAACACCTCCAGCTGATCGCTGTCAACATCAACTCCTAGTGCTTAACAATAATATTTTAATTATTTTCATGGCTATTGAAGTTTCCAGACTGCCTTGAGAATGAAAAACCCCCGGTGCGCTGAGACTCGCTAGCAAGAGAGCGCCCGTCTGCTCGCAGGAGATATTGCAAAATAAACATTTCACAGGAGTATTTAGAAACGGGCTGCAGCACCCGGGTCACCAAAACACCGAGGCCAAGACCCTTCCTGCAGAGAGCTCAGGAAAGGTGGAGCGAGGGCTCCCAGGGCCGCTGCCCCTGCCAGGGTGTGTGTTACGGGGAGGGCTGCGGGGGCACGATCGGACCCTCAGCCCTTCTCCAGTCGCACGCACGCCAACACCTTCCCCGGGCAGCCAGGTCCTCGCAGATGTCTGCGGCGACGCTGGCCTCTCGCCAGTTAACTTGATTTCACGGTGCAAGAGGGAATAGGCTTCCCAGAACCGCTTAGTAATTACAGGAATTTGGGATTGCTGCACAAGCTGACAGACCTAGAGAGCAGCGACCCAGCCCCGTGTCCCCAGTGCCCCCCCCCGGATAAGATGCACTCGCCCAGGGACACCCCCAGCCCCGCTCCCTGCTGAGGGACAGCCGGAGGGAGATGGCCACCGAATTTCACATGTGGTGAGAGGCTTCTGGTCAGTGCGGGCTGGAGCCTGGACCAAACGCCTAATTAGAAGCGAGCGGGGTTACGTGTGGTTTCCTCCGCATCCCAACATCGATGCCTTCAGGGCTTCTCATGTTCGATCTCCCGCAGCACATGCGAAACCACCAAAGCCGGCTCACAGAGGTCTGGGTGAGGTCAGATTCTCAGGCAGACTTTTGGGGGGGTGCGGGGAGTCAATCCCAGCTGCTAAACTTGGAGGAGGGAGCTGGAAATCTCTCTCCATCTCCTGCTGGGTGGCGAGGCGAGCGGGACCGCAGCAGCTACTCGCCTCCCCGCTCCCGCTCAGCTTTTGCCGAGGGTATCACTTGCCTGCTTGGGGCTGCCGAGCCTTTAAGGAAATGTTTTTGTTTATGCAGTGCTGCCAGATTTCCTATGCTTCTTGGCACGGGGTCACAGCTTTCATGCCTCCTTGTCTGTCTTTATTAACACCAATTTCTTTTTATCACTGCGCAGCGCCGTGGAGTTTCTCAGCGGGTTTTATGTTCCAGCCAGACTGTGTGTAAATTCTCAGCAATGCTACCAACAATGCCAGAAACGGATGCTTTTTCAAGCAGATGCTGTTTCTGGTTAAGGAATCTATCAACACGAGCCAGGCCCATGGTTTCTAAGGACAGTTGTTTAATCCTGCCCCCAGATCTGGGACTTTTAAAGCTGTTCTTGGATATGTTTTCTTTTCTGTCTAGTAACCATTGCCCCTACCCCTTTTAAAGCCAAAAAAACGCGTGAAGTGAACCTGGGGAAGGGATGCCAGGAGCGGGGAGGAAGGACAAAGTCCCTGCCTGTTGCCCTTTCCGCTCTCCCCTGGGAAAACGCCGCTTCCCCTGCAGCCCGTTCCCCCAGGGACAGTCCTGCCCTGCCAGGATCAGGACAGAGCCCGGTGACTGATGTGCCACGGAACATATATGGCCCCACAGATAACTTCTCCTCTTTTTCTGCTCCCTGCCAGCGAGCAGTGGTCGAAGCACCGCAGCCCTTGGATGCTGCTCTCCCCACAGACGGCAGGAGCAGCCCCACGGTGAGCGTGAAGGTCTCCGACGCAAGGCGTTTATGCGGGTAAGAGCGATTTCTGTATCTCAAATGCTAGGAATTTCCTGAGAAGGAGAGGGATCAGTTAAAGGAAAGTGGGCTTAACTAAATACTCTGCATGCATAATTGCAGATAAACATAGGGTGCGAGGTATATTGCTCAACAAAAAGCATGCAGGAGACTTCTGATGATGAGCGCCCCGGAGCAACGCAGCCCAGAAACAGCTTTGGGTTTTTTTTTCCAAATAACATTTTTTTTGAGTCCTTTCTCCCCATAGTAGGTATCTCTGCATATTTCTTAAAGGGCAAAGGGAAAAAAAAAAAAGCTCACAATGAGTCATTAAACTTTCAAATGAGTCATCTGGCTTTCAGTAAAGCATGTGTAAAAATATTACTAATTTACAAACAATATCCAGTGTAACACAATGGGTCCAAAAAAGAGGAATCTAAAAATGAGGCAATACCATAAAAGACACAAGGTCAGGTCAAATTCGGCCAAGAGATCAACCAATACAAATGTTCCCATGGCTGGTTTTCTTTTTTTTTTCCTTTTTAAACCCTCAGAGAATCTCTCTCTTACACAAATAAATATTGCCTGTGCAGCGCTAGCAACGCAAACAGGCAAATGCCGCCGGCAGCAGAGGGGATCCTTCAGCAGAGGGGATCCTAGCAGGCGGCAGAAGTACGCACGAACGGAACGAGCGTGCTTTTTCTGTTAGAACTGCAAGGCAAAAACTAAACTAACCGAATAAATACCGAGAAGTAAATTCTGTTTTAAACTGCTCGGTTGAAACACCCTCCAGCGTGGAAGCTGGACCTGCATAAGGCAAATACAATGCCTGCGTGTCCAGCTGACAGGCCAGAGTAAGAAGTGTTTTTAGTACCAGGTAAGGCCGTTGGGGTTTGATTTTAGTTTTACTGTGCCTCCCTCGTGAAAGAACCAATTTCTGCAGGAACAATACTGTCTCTTCGTTTCTGATTTGACTGCCCATTTCACACGCTTGCCACAATTTTGGCAATTCCACTGCGTCCGTCTGCCGTGTATCCTTTCGTAAACACCTTTAGCGTTGGGAAAATGAAAAAACTTAGACATTTTAAAAAAGTAATTCAGGACTATAACGTTAAAGAGAGGCCTCTACCAGAATTAGATTCTTTCTGCCCCCACTTTGCATTAGAAAGGTTGAAACTGCTTGTCCTTTTGGTGAGTGGACGAAACTCTGACAGACCCAGTCGTGCTGCTAAAGAGCGGGTGGGCCAACGGGAGCGGAGGTGCGCACAGGGCATGTCCCCCAGGCCAAAAACTCTTTCAACTCGGGGAAAAAGGGGCCAGGAGCATCCCTCACACCCGGGAGGAACAAGGGAGCGCACCAGGCAGCCCTCCCCTGGGGAGGGAGAGCGCGTTTTCGCTCTGCAGCACCGCAAAAGATCCTGACGGAGCGTACACGTTTGTTTAAAAAATATTATTTTTTTAAAGATTGGGATTTGCAGTTTTGGAGTTTCCTCCCCTGCAATTCATATTCAAGGATGACCCAAGTGCCCATTAACAATCAAACCACTGTGCAGCAACCCGGGAGCCTCAGCAATTATGAAGATAATGGTGCCCTCCTCCTCCTCTGCCTCCTCTCCTGAGGAATGGGGGAAGGGCAGGGAGCACAGGGAAAAGAAAATCAGCAAATAGAATGATAATGCCATTCCTTCTCCCCGTCAGCAACGGAAAGCTGCAATTAGGTTTCTCTGCTCAAAATGCTCGATAAAATTCCATAGAATTTTTAAAGGCGATCTAAAGCACGAGAAATACTTGGCTTCTCTCTACTGAGAAGTCACCTGCCTGTAAAACGCAGCGCACGTGCAAGGTGTTGGTGCGCGCAGGCAGCACACGGAGCCGGCTCTACCCTTTGTGGGAGCTGCAGCACCCCAGCACCACGTAACCCCGGGCAGGAGATCACGTACGTCCGCATCTGCCCTGAGTATTTACACCGCTTCATCACCCCAGGAACTCGTGAATTCCCCTTCCACCACCCAAACCTGGGCAGGGCAGTGCTGCTGCTTCTGTTACAGGCTGCGTCTCGCGAGCCGCACGGCACAGTCCGAGCACAGCTGCTGGGAGGTCTCGCTCCACATGAGGTCCAGCCTGACCCCAGGCACCGACCAGTGTGCGCATGGGGGAGCACTCAGTGCACTCCCAAAGGGTACCCCTCTATTTGCTTTGGTCTGAAAGGGATCCTGTCCACAGGCAGAGACCCCAACGTGCTGCAGCCCAAAGCACTCTAAGCAGGGATCACTGGGATCTCTTCAAAAGCGCTCTCCTGATCCAAACTGAGGCAAACTGATGTATCATAGAATCATGGAATGGTTTGGACTGGAAGGGATCCAGTTTCAACTCCCCCTGCCATGGGCAGGGACACTTTCCACCAGACCAGGTTGCTCCAAGCCTCATCCAGCCTGGCCTTGGGCACTCCCAGGGATGGGGCATCCACAGCTTCTCTGGGCAGCCTGTCCTAGTGCCTCCCCACCCCCTACGGGGAGAATTTTTTCCTTGTATCTAATCTAAATCTCCCCACTTTCAATTTAAACCCATAGTGGCATCTCCTGCCTTGTCCAAGGGCTGGGAGACACCTGCGGTGGGTGAGGGAAGCAATGCTCAGTCCAGGAGCAGCCTGCTTTTCCAGCAGCCCTATACCAAAACTTGACGCAGCTGTCGGTTACACAGTGCGTATTACCCAAGAAGAGGGAGTGGGTTTTTCAGTCAAAGCTATGAATTTCCTCCCTCCTTCTTTCATCACTTCCTTTTAGTGGTCTCTGCAGCAGGGTGCTATTCACCCCTAATACTACTGGTTCACTACTGTGTTGCTGCTGCTCCACGCTGGTGTAACTCAAGGGATTTACAGCCGGGCAGCAAAGAATCAGCCCCTGAATTAAGGCAATACAGCTTCAAAAGCCTGGGGTTGCCTCTTGCGAAGCGCTGCAGCCAGCTAGGACCAGCTTCCTCTGCAGGAGGAAGATAAAGAACAATAAGACCAACCATCAGATGCCAAAATGTGGTGACAGAGCTCAGACGCTTGGAAAAGCTTCTACCAGATGCTTTTAGGGATGCCGATTTTTTTTTTCCTGAACCTGAAATACAGCTATTTGGAAAATAGCTGCACCACGACGTTACAGCAACCTTGCATGCTTTCCCTCTAAAGGGCACTGCGTTATCTTGCATGACGATGAACTCGGGCAGCCGTCAATACTCACTTAGGAATTGGCACCCGAATTATTGTCCCATCCGCTTCTGGGTTCAGGTTCATGCCACTCTCCCTTATAGCCTTCGTAGCCGCAGCTGTGCTCTGTAAAGCAGATCAAAAGGTAAAGGGAATTAGGAAATAATCATTCCCATATGCCAGAACTCCGTCAATAGTTGGCAATCCATCTCCACGGAACATGGAAACATTTACTTCTGTTACCAGTAAGATCAGGAAGTTACATTGGTGCAGAGAGCTTTGATCAAACCGAATGGGAAGCTATGGCCGCGCTCGGTATTGGGGTAGGGGGGCACGAAGGAGGGGAGAGGGGAAAGGAAGCGACAACAAAAGAAAACTGTTTTGCTTCTTTGAAACTATTTGAATGGTTTGAGGCAACGCAGAGCGAAACCGCAATAAATTCCCAAGGCATAGCCTGACTGTGGCGAAGGGGATGAAAGATTCTGAGCATTTAAAAATTCCAGTTGGATGTTTCCCACCAGAAGTCACACAGTGCCAATTTAGAAACGTTAACTAACTTAACCACTTCAGCACTACAACCTAACCACATTACAGCAGGGCAGTAGCAGTTGGCTGAGAAATCGAGCCCGTGCCCAGCTCTGTGTTTATTTTACAGCTTATTACTTAGGATTAACTTCTCAAAACTCGATCACCGCTGGCTGACGCTCTGTCCTGCTTAGGAGGTGGGGTGTGCAGGTTTGCCTGGGAACTGCCAAGCGCTGAACAGGCTTCCTCCCCCCTTCCAGGGCGCTGGGGTGCCTTTACAGAGCGTCAGGCTTTACGGTTACGTCGGAGTTTTGCCAGGAGCTCCCGCAGTTCTCTGCCAGGCTGCTTCATTCTTGACATTGACAATAACAAGACCCAGCGAGTCTCTGTTCTTGCGGCGCTCGCGTGGCATTCCGACGAGGCGCGTTGCTATTTCTGATACTCCTTCCCAGCGTTAACTTTAGCTCCAGGCTGCTGCAGCAGACGGTATTTAGAAGTTCAGCTTTTGTCAACTGAGGCACAAAATAGAGCTCTGCCTATTTGTTTAGGCCTCTGACATCCCTGCGTGAAACGAATGCTCTGCTAGTGTTCTGTAAGGCATAACTGCTGTCCTCTAGAACACAAGGGCTGAGAAAACGTAACCAAGATGATCTCAGCACATTAGGAATGTAAACGTGTTATTTTATGGACAGAGCTTGCTCTGTAGGAAGGAAATGCTCAGTAAGAAGCTGTGTTGTTTAACATACATATGGGAGGAGATAGAGGATGGGGAAAATATTGCAATATTGCCTCCATACTCTTGCAGCCCATGAAATAAATAGCTATGCCTGAAAGACATAGTCCTTTTTGGTTTTCCAAGTCTTGGGCAAACAGAATTTGGCCCTGTAAGTCCTCTTCTGTAATTATTTTCTTTCCCAGACTCTTCAGGCATTTTTATTTGCTTTCCAAAGCCATGAAGCACTGGCTATGTGCTGTAAATAATGACATCAACTAAACGTGTCTGCCATGGTTTTCAAGAGTTCTGTCTATCCATGACAGCTATGGTGTAAAGCAACTACACTGAGAGAAAGAGTTTTACCTCCAGTTCAAATGAGAAATGGGACTTTGGCTTAGATAGCAACGGTATATGGTGTGATACTGAGTTTCTCACATGCCCATTTCTCAGTCTGAGCTTCTGCCTGGACACGGGCTAAGTCATGGAGGGACTTCCCCAGCCCTCTCAGCTCCAGCACTCCGAGGGACCTCAGTGCACTCGCTGATGAGGGGCCTTCATTCTTCAAAGCCATTATACACACTGGATACACTTTAAGAAACACTTAGGCATCAAGTGCCTTACACTGACCTCCTCTGAGACTTTGCTGACTTAATTAATTGGGGAAAGCCTTTGGAAAATAAATAGAGATAAGCTCTGGCAAACCTCCAGACCTGGAGCGGGATGAATAGCTAACCCTGCGCTCGTTACTGCTCCCATCTGCCCGGCTCTGTCTGCGTGAGCCCGTGGCAGGCGTTCACCAGTGCGTGAGCCTGAGGTGGGACTCGGATGTGCTGCCTCATTTAGGGGCAAGTTGAATTAAGCTCCTGCAGAAAATTAAGGGAACTGAGCTCTCCCAGAGGACAGGTCAAAGCACCTAATTTGGGTTCTGACCTGCAGGCGCTGCCAGGGAGGAGCTCAGCAAGCTCAGCAGTGCCCGAGTCAGGCCCTGTGCCAGCACTTGGCACGGGCCCATCTTAGTCCTACCAGGGAGTCTCTGCGGAGGCTTGTGGGCTACACCAGCAGCTGCTTCCATCAGCTCTCAGGGGGTGTCCCCAGCCCCGGTGACAAGTAAGTTTTAGAGGAGTTTGATGGTGCCCCCTGCACAAATACAGGCTATTCCAACCACACGTCTGTTTCTGTGCATGGCTGCGTCTTCATAGCGAACTGAAATGACATAAATACAACCGGGCAGATGCAGCATCGCTTCCATGTGTGTAATACGGGTGAACCAAAGGAGACTGCGTGCGCTCGAGGCTTCTGGGTGCCGTAAAAGCACGGGAAATAGGCAGACCTGGCAGGGCACAGCTAATCCAGGCATCCGTCCCGCAACACGCTCAGTGCTGTTTTCCAACCAAGCTCTTGCAGATCCAGCTGATGGGAAACCAGTCCCCAAAGCAAACCCCTCACACTGTGGCATCTATTGGGTACGACCCTGAGAGCAATCACAGCCTGATGGGCTCTGATCTGACCCTCATGCTGCTGAGCGAGGTAATTATCTCGCGACGCCTTTGGTAATGTGTCCTTACCTCCGGAAAATTGGTCATGTTCACTATAATGAGCTGTGGTGACTTCTGTGAGATCTGCCCCAGCTGGTTCAGCGGAAACTTCCCATCTTTTGTCACCACGATTAGGTGATCGAGGGCCCCTCAAAAGAACCAAACACAGGGGAGTTTCAGTATGATACAGCAATTCACAGCGACGCTGAAGAAAAACGCGTACGCAGTGTCCCACTTCCCTCCTGGTATGCAAAACGTAGATGTTACAAAAGGAAAAAACCCCATGTTTATTCAGACTTCAGGTGCTGTTTGTGTTCATGCATCCCCTGTGGTATCTGCAAGCTAAATATTTCAACGCTACTCTAAAGGACAAAAACACAAAACCAAAACTCTTGTTTGTTTTCGTTACTAGAATAGGAAAACTAAGCAAGATTGTTAAGAATTAAAAGGAAATTGGTTTTTTTTCATTCTTAGAACTTAAAGAAAAGCAGAATGTTGTTATAAAAATCAAGACAACTATTGTCTTTTACTTAGTGTTCTCTTAAACCCCTCATTTTTTTTTCCAAGTCCCAAGAGGAGGTGTTGTACACTGCCTAATTTAAAGTATTCAGTTTCTCCCTGAGCTACTCTTAATCTGCTCTCTAGTTTCTGCTGCAAAATGTTAGCAGGCCAAAAGGCACATGAGACAAGAGGTACTTTATCAGTGCAATTAAAAAAAATACCTATGGTTAAAATAAATAGTTAAGAGACTGAGCTACGCTTTCCAACTCCATTAAAGACTGAAGTGTCCCTGCCAGAGCTGGGGTGGTGAATGATTCAAATTTGGTCATTGTTTAATGTTAAAATTTTAGCCCTGAAACTTGATACTACTTACAAATACATATGTTTGGCGTGTTACAGTAACTGTAGCTTAGTCAAATATATTCACATTTCTTCCTAAAACACAAAATTCACTGAGTGAACAAGGCTTGTAGAGGTCACTAACCACAAAGACACACAGCAAAAAAAAAAAAGTTTGTATATGCCAGACACCAGCCTGATGGCAATTTCCAAAAGGCTAATTTAATGGCAATTGGATTTTTCCTGCACTACTGCACCATTAGCTGACAACCTGCTTCTCCATCACATCTGCAAACAGTTCAGTTAGACACTTTTGACATCTCCCACTTACAAAAGCTATTTCCAGGAAGCTATTAACCAAAATGGATTCTTCCTGGTCAAGCTCAGGGTGAAGAAAGCCTTTAGTTGGGGATGTCAAGGTTGTGGTAATTGGGTGCCCAGCGAATAACTCAATAAAAAGGAAATCCATTTTGAAAAATACAGAGTTCTCCACTACTCAGTTCGGTATCCTTATTTTCAGGCAATAGAGCATCATACAAGAAAGTTACCAACCTGGTGAGGTTCTGACACTGAGATTTCTGCTGAAATCTTCTTTCAGAGCTTCTACCACTGCCTGCATGTCTTCATTGGTTTCCTCCAAATTGATAATATCCTCAACTAGGGCAGCACTGATATTCACTCTGGCTTGACTCTGCCCTTTGCCTTTAGCTGCAGATTACACGCAGAATTAATTTCTGTTTCTGACAACAGTTAGTTGTTGCATTAGAAAGCAGAAAGAAGACAGTAAAACCCCTGTTAGATTCAGAACTGAGTCTGAGATAAACTGAAGTGTATTTTGTAATAAGCAAATAGCCCAGCACTTGAGCACATAAGCCAAAATACATTTGTAGGTCCCGCTGCGAGCCCCATCTCCAGCCTGGACCGTGACGACTGTGACCGGCTGCCCCAGCGCAGCAGCAGCTCCGTGCAGCACGTCTCCCCAGGGAACAGCGAAGGTTTCCTGTGCACTGCAACACCAGCAAGCAAACCAGCTCCTCCAGAGCTGTGTGCTGCCTAAGTCAGGTCAACAGTGGTACATGAGATAAAAAGGGTAAGAAAAGAAATTCTGGCGACACACTGAGGAGCTGGAAACACCAGGAAAAAGGCTGCTGCCTTTACCTTTCTTGGTAGCTAGCTGTCTGGTGAGCAGCATCTGATGGACACACTGCCTGCAGCCGTCCAGGAGCAGGGCTGGGCAGCCTGCAGGAGCCTGCGGCAGCCCCCTTATCGTTGCCACCGAGGAACGATAAAGCAGGGAAGGCAGATGACGGAAGCATCTTAGCGCCAGAGCCATCGGTTACAGCTCTTCGCTAACTCACCTGGAAAAGAGAAAAGGCATGTGGTGCCCTCGGCCTGCTGAAAAGCAGCAGATTCGGGTCTTAGCTGTACCGATGAGTGCAAGGTGAACGTTCCGCGGGGGGGGGGCGGGTCGGGGCGTGCTGCAGCGACCAGGAGGGAAGCTCAGTGGAAGGGGCTCGGGGGCAGCCAGCCCGTACCCACATCACCTGGGCAGCCTCTGCACATCTGGCCGGGGGAGGGGGGGGGGGGGGGCACGGGCCTGTGATGCGAAAGCCACATCTGCTAAGCGGGGACAGCTCGATAAAGCTCCTGCTGTCTCCACGTCAGCCGAGCAGAAACGTTAATGTCTGGCACACGAGGCCGGAGCCCCCCGCCCCCCCGGAGCGCACAGGATTGTTTCAGCCCGGGCGGGTCGGGGCTCTGAGCCGTTACGGCGGGCTGCGGCCCCGCTGTGCTCAGACCTACAGAAACGCCGACGGAAAACTCGGTCCCTTCCCGACAAGAGCGCGACGGCTGCGGGCGCCGGGAAGCTGCCGCCCCCGGCCACCGGCGGGACCGGCCCCTCCCTGCGCTCCCGGCCGCGGGCTGCTCTCCGCCGCTCCGGGGACACCCCACCCCCGTGCTCGGGCACGACTACCGTCCCCTCTCACCCCCTGCCCCCCCCGAGTCCGGCGACGGAGACCCCGCGGGGCACCTCGGGCCGCAGAGCCCCGCCCGCCCGGCGCCCACGGGGGCCCGGCCCCGCCCCACGTGCATGCAGGCACCGCCCACCTAGACCACGCCTTCCCACGCTCCGCCCCTCCGGGTGACCACGCCCCTCGCTGGGCCCCGCCCTCGCTGCCCCCCCCTCACCAGGCAGTGCTTGCCCCGCCCACCCCCCGGTGCCCCGGTGCCCCGTGGAGGGCCGGGCTGTCCCCCCCGCCGGGCCGGGCCGCGGACCGGGGGTAGCGAAGGGGAGGGGGAAGGCGGGCGTCCGCCGCCTCGCTCACCGTCGCGCAGCCCCGAGCGCTCCCGTCAACGTCATCGGGCCGCGGCGCGGCGTTGACGTCATCATAAAGCGTCGCAAAGGGCGGGGTGAGGCCTGCGCGAGGACGGAGCGGCGGCGGCCTGCGTGGTCCCGCGGTGTCATGGTGAGTGCGGCCCCGGCCCGGCCCGCGCCCCGGCCCGCCTCGCCTCCCCCGCCCCGCTCTCACTGGTGCCGTCCGCAGAGCCATGGAGCCGGGGCGCCAGACGCTGCCGCTGGAGAACGCCTCCATCCTCTCCGAGGGCGCCCTGCAGGACGGGCACCGCCTCTGGATCGGCAACCTCGACCCCAAAATCACCGAGTGAGTGACCCTGCGGCACCGCCGGCCCCCCCGGTACCCCCCGCTAGCCTCTGCCCCGCTCCCCCCTCATCCCTCAGGGGCGCCGCCTCTGTCCCGCTACCCCGCCCTCAGCAGCGGTGCCGCCCCCCCCGTTACCCCATCAGCGGGGCCGTGTTTCCTGCACAGCAGCGCAGCATCCCCGGGCACGTCTCCCCGCCGCGGCCGCTGTCGTTCCTGCCCTGTCCCTCCCCAGCCCCGGCTGCCCCCGGAGCTCAGCTCTTGTCTCTGCACCACAGCGAGGGGTGACGGTCGCCCACTTGAGCAGATTTGCCAGCTGGTCCCGGCTCCCGCGGCACTGAGCGGGTGACCCTGTGTCTGGGGGTGGGGGCGTGGGGGGGTGTCCCCAGGGCTGCGCTGGCCCCGTGGACCAAGGGGCTCAGAGGTAGGTGTTAAATCGCCACATGCAGCGGTCCTCTGAGCCCCCGCTCAGGCTGGAAGCCCAGGGGTTGAGAACATCTTTGTTTGCTGAACGAGGGCAACGTTAGAATTTTAGGTTTGAGACTTTCAGGCTGAACAGGAACCTTGTTTTGTTTTGCTGGTGTCAGCAGTGGGATGTAGGTAGAGCCACTCACTCGAGTAACCGAGTGGTAACGGGGTAGGTACAGTGTGACTGGCTAGTGGATAAGTGCATAAATCAAACACATGTGTGTGTGCGTTTTGTGTTTTCTCCAGACTATGGATAATTACCTTCTGAGCAGCATGATATTGGAACAGCTAAATTGTCAAGGAGAGATGACTTGCTGTCCAATATTTGGATAGTGTGCTGAGAAATCAGTAGGTCCTATTAAAAAAAAAAAAAAAACACCAAAACACCCACAAGCCAAAACAATTTGGGGTTTCTAAGAAACAAGCATTTTTGATTAACTATTGTATATGTCTGTCATGGAATACTTTTTCTTCCTGCTTCTTTTTGTGTGTGTGCAGGTGCTAGGTTTTTATTCTAAATGTGGTTCATCTTAACAGAGCAGTTTTCTAATAGCCTCTAAATGGAATCGTTAATGCATTGTGCTTTTCAGCCATTCAGCTTTGGGTGATTTCTGCATTAATTACCATTTTTATCCCACAGCTATGTTACTCTGGTTTGTCCACGTTTGCTGACCACGTAAAATCACACGCGGGAGTTCTTGAGCGTGTTGTTTGCTGGGTCCCTTAACGATTCAGGAAACTGGGTTAGGTGAGAGGGAGGACAGTGGGTGTTTGTAAATGCGTTAGATGCTTCGCTTCCCGGGGCGATCGTTAGTGGAGCTTTCAGTCTAGGTTGTTCCTTTGAATCTAGGCCAGACAAGTGACAGATTTATATGGCAAAATTTACTGATTTCGTAGCCTGGGTGAAATGAGTTTTGTGGGTTTCAGTCGGCTTCTTGCATGGGCAGGCTGGTCCTTCATGAATAACCTATTGCAGCTGCATTTATTCAGCAGTTGGGGTGTGGGGCACGGCTGCCCTGGTACCCTCACTGCCGGGGACTGTGTCCATCACGGCTGTGGGCAGGGGGTGAGAGACTGGTGAGAGGGCTTCCTTCTCCAGCATCGTCAATCCTAGACTGCTTCCACACTACTGAATGTTTCAAGTTCGCCCAGTGATGAGCGACATTGCTTCTTACGTACTTCAGCCTTTATAGTTCTGTGTCTTGCTCTTGGTTTTGCTTTAAAAATGGCTATTCTCTCCTGAAAACTGTGTTGTAATCTCTGTTGCCTTGCAAACAAAAACAAGAGGAAGATCCTTTTAACGCGTTGTCAGTTTAGAGAGAACGAGCGCGGTTCTGTCAGGTCAGTAACTTTCCGTACATCCCTCTGACCTTTACTTTCTTATTCTAAGGGCTTACATCTCTGCTCACAGTTGCTCAACTGAATTATCCCTGTTGAGGTTACTAATCACGTGACTAAAAACATATACCTGAAAACTAAATAGCTGTTTCTTCGTTTGCTGCTTTTATCTGATTTTTGAAGGGTTGTCCCTGCAATTTCTCCGTTAGGTTTCTTTAAGACGGAGTGATGTTGATTGTTTGCAGGGTTAATAACCGGTTGTGACTTTCTCGAGCAGAAATGAGTTCGGAAAGTCTTGCGTTAATCCAAGGCTTCCGTTTAGAGAGCAACCTACAGCTGCGATCAAGTGCTAGGGAGTTAGTAGGTAACGTACACGTTTGAGCACAAGCTGCAGCAATAGGAATTTATAAATGTGGGGCTGCCCATAAATTACAACCTGCAAATTGATGGCTTAGAGGAGTTTATTGCATGTACTGAGTAACTGTGACGCAGATGGGAGTCTCCGAGGCTCTTGAACACTGACATACCCTATGTACTGGGGTACGGTGGGTCTTCTGGGGGGCATTCTGTTCCCTGGGGGCACAACCGTTAGCTCATGTCACCTCTCAGTGCTCCCATCCTGTGGGGAAAAGGCTGCTTTTAGTTACGTCTCCTGTGTGGCAAGCAGAGTAGAACTGCCTCCTCTGCCTGTTTGTAAAGCCTTGTGAGGCTTTTCAACACTCTGGACCGGCAAAAATTTCATTTCCAGCTCTACAGTTACACATATTGTCTGGTTTCCAGTAGCCCTTGAGTGACAATTCATTTTTCCGTGAGTATGAAATAGCGGGTGTTCAACTTCCTTGGCTGTCCTGCGTGTCTAGGATCCCATCTTGATGAGTCTCACCTACAGAACAATGTGCGCCTACGTTGTTGTTACAGACTCCCGCCGACTCCCAGTGGGGCAGAATTCCACGCAGTAATAGGTTTCGCATGTGGCGGTACCTTTGCGGCATCCTTGGGACAGCATTGTTCAGAGGAAGCCTTGCCTGTGTTTGAATAGCGCTCGGGGTGCCAGGAGGAAGAGGGGAGGAAAAGGAAATGGGGGAGCTGCTGGTGTGTCTCGCGTTCACATCAGATGACAGGAAGTGGAAATTGAGGTTGGCTGCGGTGATCTGTACAGCACGGCCGGGCCACATCTGTGTGAGTAACTTCCAAGCTCTGGGTAACCCACGTCGTTGCCATGGTAAAGCCTTTTATATGGTGGGGTGTTGTTTTAGGTTTTGGGTTTTCCACGACAGGTCTTCCTTCAGTCCTCTTGGCTTGGAGGATTACCCGTCCGCTTACTGTTAATGCCCTCGCTGTATTAACAACAACAAATCGTAATCACGGCCTGAGTTACGCAAGGCTTCGGTGCGGAGCCGTTCCGTGGAGAGTAGAGTAGTGCGAAGCCTGCCGTTGTGAAAACTGCATGCGTTGCAAATAGCATTTGCATCATCTGTGATCCAAAGATTCTAAATAAAATGGATCACGTGAGTTGCTTCTGGGCTCTTAATGGAATTTGTTTTAAAGGAACAACTTTGCTGCTAAGAAATTCTTATTTGAACGCAGAGGTTCTCAGAAAAAACCCCAGCCATAAAGTATTCCTTCTAGTAGGGCAGCAGCAGGGGTTTTGTTGTTGCTAAATCGAATGCAAGGAGAATTGTCGTTGCCTTTCCACTGCCTGTGATTGCCAAAGGGGACCAGCGTTCTAGTGGTGAGGACTCTATTTTCCTACCGATGAAACTGAAGTGTGTTTACAGAAACAAACCTGAGGTGCGTTTACATGTTTTAGAGGCTGGGAAAGTTCAGCACCTGGGGGTTTATATACATCACGTGTCTCCAGAGGTAGTGCTTTCACTTGTACATCTGTGATGGCTTGTTGGTAGCTTGAGGTGCGGTGGTGAAACTTGGCTACTGGGTAACCGGCTCCTTTTTCTTTTCCTGCGCTTCCTTTGCTGTCACCCTTGCCTTCTGGGCAGAGACAGAAGGTGCGTAGGCCTCTTGGAAGACCACGGTGCTTCAGCTGTATTCCAAAGGATGTAGGAAGCCTTCCATAATCAATGACAATGAGTTTATTCCCCCAGGAGATAACTTGGCCCTTCTGCACTGCTACTCTGAACGCTTGCTGCACCTTCACCTCTTTAAAAGTGCATATCCTGAATGTCCACCCTGACCCATCCTGTGAAATGACTCACATTCCTGGAACTTTCTTGCCTGGCTCCTGAAGCTTAACAAAGGGCTAAAGCCCTTTTCAAACATCTTATCAGGCCTTGTGGCTTAACCCCAGCTGGCAACTAGGCACCACACAGCCGCTCGCTCACCCCTCATGGCAGGATGAGGGAGAGAATCAGAAGGGTAAAAGTGAGAAAACGGGTGGGTTGAGATAAAGATAATTGAATACATAAAGCAAAAGCCGTGCACGCAAGCAGACCAGCCAAGGAATTCATTCCCCACTACCCGTTGCAGGCAGGTGTTCAGCCATCCCCAGGAAAGCAGGGCTCCGTCACGTGTAACAGTGACTTGGGAAGACAAATGCCATCTCTCTGAATGTTCCCCCCTTCCTCCTTCTTCCCCCAGCTTTATACACTGAGCATGACATCATGCGGTCTGGGATATCCCTTTGGGGGTCAGCTGTCCCGACTGGCCCCTCCCAACACCTTGTGCCCCCCCCCCAGCCTCCTCGCTGAGCAGAAAAGGCCTGACTCTGTGCTAGCCCTGCTCAGCATAACGAAAACATCCCAGTGTTATCCACACTGTTCCCAGCACAAATCCAGACCACAGCCCCAGACCAGCTACTGTGAAGGAAATTAACTCTATCCCAGCCCAAACCTGCACACAGGCTTTATTAGGAAAAATGTCTGCCCTTCTTATTTGGGCTGTCCCTAAAGTTTCCTGGTGCCCTTGGCTGCCTTGGGCCACTGCTGACCGTTCGTGTGGGGACAGGCAGGGTTTCACCCAGTGCCTGGTGCTCGGTGTGCACTTTGAGTTTCCCGGGCAGGCTTTCAGCGCGCAGAGCGTTACCCTGCGGAGCTGCAAGTTGGGCTTAGTCTACATGACTCGCTAAGGGCCGCTGTGCAGCTGATCAGGAGACGAGTCCTGGCTCAGGCACCCCTATTAAACCCTTAGACAGTCTGTAACTCTAGGGATGGGCTCAGGCAGTGAAATAGTAACAGGTCTCGTTTTCCTTCTAGGTCGGCTGCTGCTGTTAAACACGTTGATCCAGGGAACTGGAAAAAGCTGCAAAGAACTTTCAGGATTAGATGTGGCCTCTACAACAAATGTTCTCCTTATTTTCAGTTGCTCAGTGCAGTAGATACTAAGTAGACAGATTTACCCTGGCTTTCCCCTGTTTTATTGGAAACAGCACGCTCCTCGCTGGATGGCAGGAAGATAATTGGCTAAATAAGTGTCTGACTTTGATGTGCATGTTGCTGAAAAGCTGTCTGAGCCAAAAGCGCTGGCAGATTTGGCCTGGGTGATACTGAGGTCTGTCTGGTGCCTTTTTTTGCCTGGTCTGCTGTCAATTCCTGGTTGCAGTTTGTTCTGTTTCTTCTTCTGTCTTCCTGCTTCCCCAGCTCTGCCAGGCGAGTGGGAGGGTGGCTGCTTTTCTGTGTGATCTGGCCATGCCCTTGTCAGTGCACTGGTCCCACTTGGCAGGGTCAGGGATGGGACTAGCAGTCCTTCTACAGGGAGTGTGTGGGCATCAAGAATAGCTGGGATCCTGAGGGACACAGCCTGGAGAAGGGAAGGCTCCAGGGAGACTTAGAGCACCTTCCAGTGCCTGGGGGGGGCTACAAGAAAGCGGGGGGGTGGGGGGGCACTTTTTACAAGGGCAGGGTGTGACAGGACAAGGGGTAACGGGTTTAAACTGAAAGAAGGAGATGAGAGTGGACATCAGGGAGAAATTCTTCCTGGAGAGGGTGGGGAGGCCCTGGGACAGGCTGCCCAGGGAAGCTGTGGATGCCCCATCCCTGGGAGTGCCCAAGGCCAGGCTGGATGAGGCTGGGAGCAACCTGGGCTGGTGGAGGGTGTCCCTGCCCATGGCAGGGGGTGGGGCTGGGTGGGCTTTAAGGTCCCTTCCAACCCAAACCAGTCTGTGATTCTGGCTATGGGCTAGGACTGCTTGTGCAGGGAGAGGATACAGGGGATGGATGTAGCTTCAGGCAGTTGCTCAGGGCTAGTGAGGGGGGGACACAATGTTTAGACATGGAAATAGGTGTGATTTAGAGAGGTGGGAGGCAAAGCCCTCCCAGACCCCTCGGGAGCCATTGCATAGTTGTCCAAAAGCCAACTATCAATAGATTTTCCACATGTCCTTCAGATGGCACCACTGGGAGGAAACCTTTGTGCCTGGGGGCTCAGAGCAGTCGCTGATAATGCGGCTCAGAGCTGCGGGTGCTGAAGGGTTGCTGTACAGGGCACCCACCGCTGCGGGTGTTTGGGAGTACATGTATGACACAACTGAACAGCGTACGTAACCGAGCGTGAAACGTGTGCGTATCGGGGGGGTCAGCTCTATCTCCTCGCATTCAGAGTGGTGACAGGTTTCACGCATGTCTTCTCTCCCTTTCAGGTACCACCTTCTCAAACTCCTTCAGAAGTTTGGCAAAGTGAAGCAATTTGACTTTCTCTTTCACAAGTCCGGTGCTCTGGAGGGGCAGCCGAGGGGTTACTGCTTTGTCAACTTTGAAACCAAACAGGTATATTGCTTTTATCTAAAACTCTGGTTTGAATGACTGCCACCTTTCCCCATCTTTTATTTATGTTAATGTAAAGCTAAAACAGGAAGGGATAAATTAAATACCTTGTGTACACAAACCCACAGGCTCTAACAGCTCCGCTCAACGTCAGCCACTCTGTGACTGCTCTTGGAAGTAGCAGCAGTGATTTCCTTTCTCCTCTGCTGCCTTTTCCTGAACCCTGCTGCCTAATGCTGACCAGAAAGGGCCAGGTCGTTGGTCCAGTTTTGTAGTGAGCTGGTGGGGTTGTGCCATGGAGAGCTGCGACTCACACCGAGCCTTGAATCATCCCACCAGACCACCTGAAATCCAGAGCTGCTCTGGAATCCTCCTAGTTTTTATTTTGGCTTCCTGAATGCAAAACCACCAACTTGTGTGATGCTGCCAGATGTACAGCGTGACACATGTACAGCATCCTGGAGTGTACCGCCCCTGGCTGTCATTTCGGCTGTCAGCTCTTGTTACAACCCCAGATTTCAAGTCATGCTCACCTGTAACATCAGAGTCATAGTTATTTTGTCATAATTCTGCTAGAATTGTTCAAAAGTGGGGAAGAATAGTGTGTTTGGAGATGGCTTGTTGTTGCATGACTTTGTCTTTTGCTCTGCGATTGCCGGTAAGGGTGTCTGCAGAGCCCTGACACGGTGCCTCAGCGCTAGAAAATTACTCGTAGCAAGGTGGAACAGCACTGCAACAGAAATCTTCAACTGCTGTTGTATGGGAGTGTCCCAAAAACTGAGATTCCACTGCTGAGCCTACAACAGGACCCAATGGATAATGTTCCCAGTGCACATGAGCAGGGTCTGGAATAAGCATGGGTAGGTGTTAATGAGACACACGTAATCACTGTAATGAGTGTTTTCTAGG
Organism: Rhynochetos jubatus; assembly: GCA_027574665.1. Lineage (NCBI taxonomy): Eukaryota > Metazoa > Chordata > Aves > Eurypygiformes > Rhynochetidae > Rhynochetos > Rhynochetos jubatus. The sequence goes on from CM050671.1 coordinate 2,020,105, forward strand.
GAAGCTCCTGTCGCACAAACCTCCCGCAGAATGCTGTTCCAGTCGCCTCTGTTTGGTGTTTCCAAAACTCCTGATGATTTTCCCCATTTCCTCCCCCAGACAAGTGAAAGAATAAACCAATAAGGCTGATAAAAGTCTGGTTACTCAGATGTTGGGGTCTTCCAAAGATATTCCTGGATTGGGATACAGCGGGGTAAACTTCCTTTACTGTCAGTTAGCTGTCCTTACGGAAGGCTTCTTAACAAAGAAAAAAGGCTCTTTGCATCCCAGTCGGTTTTGACTAAAGACTTGGTGTGTTTACTGAACTGTCTTCCTGTGCAGGAAGCAGAAAAGGCGATCCAGTGTCTCAATGGGAAGCTGGCCCTTTCCAAGAAACTGGTGGTGCGGTGGGCACACGCACAAGTCAAGGTAGGCTGCTTGTTGTAAATCACAATTGCTTTGGGTTTGCAAAACTGAAGAACTTTAGTATTCAGGAACAATTCTTACCGAGGCTGTCTCAGCCTGGCCTAGGAAATAACCCGCTTGGGCACGGCGTTAACAAGCTGTCGCTGCTCTTAGCTGCGCGCGTGCGCGCTGCTGGGTTAGCTGTAAGAACAGGGCACTTAGCCTGGCGTTCGCTGGAAGGCAGTCTCTGACCAGAGCGGGGTGGACGGGTTATTCCTCTGAGTACCCACGTTTTAACTTTTCCCAAACTTCGCGAGTGATCAGCCGAGAGTTTGAATCCTTCCCTTTGTGGTTTTGCTCCCTTTTTGGGTAGGAGATGCATGGAAAATCCCAATTAGCAACTACTTTGTGACTTTGTTCCACTCCTGAAGGCATTTATGTGGCAGCAGCTCTAATTACGTCTGACTTTAAAGCAACATATTTCACATCTAAGCGAACTATCCTGTTACTGCTTGCCCTGTCACATAAAACATCAGGTTTTTAATATTAACTTAGGCACTACCTTCTGGAACATCCTTGTTCTAATCTTTTTAACGTCTTGCTTCTCCTGCAGTTATTTGCTAATGGCATTTAATAAAGCAATTGATTTTGAATGACTTTCTTTGCAGATAAATGGATTTTGGGGAGACGGTGGGGGGAGCTTCTTGTTGCTGTTTTCCTTCGGGTGGTTTGCTTTCAGGATGTGTTGATTATCTATCCGACAAGCACCTTTCCTACCCTTTCTTACCACGTGCATCTGGTTTGGGATGCTAAGAAAAAATGAAAAGGCAAACCAGGTATCTTCGTTAGAGGAGACCATGTTGTTTTAATTACTGGCTTCAAGGGTTCCAGGTTCTTGTCAGCACATACAAGCTTGTGCAAATCCAGGCTCCGTTTTCCGTCGCTCTGTAGCTACTAGAGCGCCATGTGCTTCCGGATGCCTTAAGAATGATCAGGCCATAAAAGGAGTTTCAGCCTGAGAGCGAGTGTCTGCTCAGCTGGGAGCTCAGGGGTAGCTCAGGGCTCGGCTCTCGAGCTGTGCTGAACACATCATCAATAATCCGTGCCATTTGCGTGGCACTTTCTGATCTGTGAATGGGGAAGATTGAACAACGCAAACCCAGGGCTTATTGTAACACGTGTTTGGTTTAGACGAGACCAGCACCACGCACAGTGGGTTTAAGATGAGCGGCCAAGGCTTACCCAGACACTGTCAGCTTGAGCAGCTCTGCTGAAAAACAAACCTGACTTGGTGCCAAGCGAAACAAGGAAGCAGAACACTGCGAATAGTTCAGGAGGCCCGTTGCCCGCAGTGATGACAGACTCACAGGCTGCTTTCTGCAGAAAGGAGGTGGTTCCTAACTGCTCTTTTTTGTTTCTTCCAGCGCTGCATGTTTCTGTGCAGTGGTGGGCTGGGGTTACCTTCTGACTCTGCCCCACGTCTGTTGAAAGAGCGGAGCAACATAGTGCAGCGGTTACCTTAAAATTTACCAACTTTGCTTCGTGCCTTATAGAGGGGGGAACAAGAAGGGATAAGACAGGATGCGCTTTAAGGATCCGCAGCACAGTGCACAGAAGTGTTCGGTATCGGAGTCCACATTCCACATTGGTACTCCACAAATATTAAGGTTGGGATTTATTTCAGTGTTTGGCCGCCAGAATCATTCCTAGCGGAAGGCTTACAAAATCTGAGGTGATGTTAATACAACTTTAAAGTGTATCTGTGGGCAAGGGCTTCTGTGTGCATAATTCCAGCTGACTTCAACCCTCGGTCTCTTGTTTGCAGAGATACGATCACAATAAAAACGAGAAGATCCTTCCAATCAGTCTGGAGCCGTCTTCCAGCACGGAGCCGCCCCAGTCCAACCTGAGGTAGGAGATGGGGTGGGTGAGACGTGACCAAACTCTGGGAATGGCAGGGAACTAACTTCCTCAATAAGATCTGGAGCTGTCGGCCTTTGTGCTAAAACTGTAACGTGGCAGAAAAGCTGGTTTCAGGAGGGCAGCAGGTTGCAGAGTAACTTGTGCTGAGGGATAGTTCAGACCTGAAGTTCATTTTCTCACGTGTGAAGCTACTAGGGCAGTAGGAAGGAAAAGAGCTGAGGGAAGGAATTGGGAACGTGTAACATTCCAGCTCATTTGGCCAGGATGTGCTTCACACTTTGTGTGAGTGTCAGTGAGAGGTTTTGTACTGTACTAATTTGATTAAACAAAATGCTTATGAGCAAGAATTTCTACTATTTTTTCTTCTTTTTTATTTTCCCAGCTTTTGGTCCGGTAGGTCTGTGGGATGTGGTTAAATCTTCTAACCCCTCTGCTGACCGAAAGCCCGTAGCGCTGCTTTGCTAATTCACAGTTTGGTTGAAAGGGTGTCATTTTCCCCGGTGTTCTGGCAGTGGCACCCTATAAGGAATTAGGACTGGGGATAATTAATTTGCCTACAGATAAAATGAGCTTGGAATTCAAATTAACACACTAGGATGTAATGAGCAGAGAGACTGGAGTCGTGCAGATTGCTAGCTACGTCAGTGGCACAAAGGAGTTGTCTTAGCGAGGACGGATGCTGCAGGAAGGCACGGCAGAGAAGGGAACGTTCCTCCGTCCATACCCCATGGAGCATAGTGAATAACAAATGTCCTAGGAATTTGGGATGTAACCTGGGATAGCGTCTCCCTTTGGGATAAACCCTGCTAATGCTGAAATAATGTTTCTTTCTGACCTAATTAGAGTCTGGGGTTTTCCCAGTCCGAGCGGTCTTGTAGCTCGGAGGAAGTCTGGCTTTCATTTCTCTGCTGTTTCCAGCAGCCTGGTCTGAGCTGCGCTCTGCTGCACATGCTCAGACCGCTGTAAATGACATCATTTTGCATGGAATAGGAAGCCTTGTTGTGTACTTGCCTCGCTCAGTGTCCTCAAGAAAGTGCTGAGTAGGTGCAAGGACCGTTATTTTGCCGTGCTGTGATCTATCTTGGAGGACTTTTCCTAAGCAAATCCCTGCTGAGGATTGAAATGAAACAGCGTGGGCTTGAAGCGGCCGATTCCTGCCTCCCAAATTCATGCCGCTTGGGAGTGCAGCGGTGGGGGCTGCCTTAGCCCCTGCTCGTGTGACTGAGTATTTGCATGTCAAAAAAATCTCTGGGTTGCTGTAGTCTGATTCCGTGCTAAAGCGCAAGCTCAATTTCTCTTCTGTTTTTCCCTCTTTCCAGTGTCAGTGCAAAAATAAAGGCCATTGAAGCCAAGCTGAAAATGATGGCAGAAAATCCAGATGCGGAATACCCAGCAGCACCCGTTTATTCCTACTTCAAACCACCGGATAAGAAAAGGACTACTCCTTATTCCAGAGCTGCCTGGAAATCTAGAAGATGATGCTTATGAGTGGATAATGGTAGCAAGAAACACTGCTTTGTACACCCGGGGTCCTCCGATGCTTTTGTACTTTGTAGAGCGAGAAGGATGCTGCCACGCGAGCGCCGCCCGCGGCACCGTACACCTTGGGGGCTCTGAGTGCTCCTTCCTGCCAGCGCAGCTTCGCAGCTGAACGCTGTTCAGAAAAGTAGGTTCCCTTCAAAGCCTCTGATGAACAGGCAGACAACCTCTCGTTAGCGTGCATTCATTAGCAAGATTAGAAACAGTAACCAGCGCGTGGAGTAAAGCACATCCAAAAATACTCCCTTTAACTGATTACTTTTTAAAGTATTTTTGAACAACAAGTATTCCGATTTGTGTTTTTAATGGAGGGGAAGCACTTGGTTTTGATTAACATTCTGTAGTTACCATGGAAAACTTTCTCATCTCAATAAAACTCATTTTAAATAGATTTTTTTTTTTTTTTGCAGCACTTTCAGTAACCGTGCAGGCAGTGTTTTATAGGCACCAACACACGTTTACTGTGCGTTCTGATCTGCAAACGTTCAGGTGTGAGTTTATGAGATGCTCACCTCAAGTCAGGACACAGCACGGGTGTCTCCGGTATCGTTTAGGCTGTAGGTACGTGCCTCCGTGTAGGAATCGGTGTATGGACAACCCCCCCCCCACCGCGGTCTGCGCTGCGCCCTAAGCTTCAGAGCGCCGCGGGGGCGTAGCTGGTGCGCGTTCGGTAATCCCCCTCGGTGGTTGCTCTTCGTGCACCGGATGTGACGGCGCGACAGTAACGCTGCAGCCTCGGGGACATCTCTCAAGCACGTGACCTCAGCGTTTGCCCGCCGACCGGTCCAACCTCTGGTTTTCGCTGGTGTGTAAAGGTGGCTGGTGGCCGCTTGGTGTGAAGTTCGTGGTGAAGGGGTTCTGCTGTGCGCCGGGGGCTACCTGCACCGGGGGCTTAATTTGCAAGTCTGACGGATGGCATTTTACTTGGACCGCTTGATCTGCAGCCCGTTGTGCTCCCTAAACGCTCTCTGCAAAACAGAAATCTGAGGAAAAACCGTTGTCTGGCAGCGTCTTCTCCTTTGTGTGCGCTGTCACTGCGTGGGCAAGGGGGCTGTCGGAGAACCTGTGCGCTCGGGCCCAGGAGACGCTGGTCTGGTTCTGCCGATAGTCACTCTCTAGTCCTTTCTATGGTGAATCTTCACCTCCTTGGTCACCCCAGAGCTCCTTCCCCAAGCCCGTTAACAGCGGTCTCCAAGGAGAGGAGGAAAACCACGTTGAACAGCGCCGACACGCAGGTGCTGCTCATAGGCACAGCGAAGCAAGGTTTGTGTTCCTCCAGCGGCGCACCTACCTCCAAGGAGAGCGTGCTTCCCGCCCCCAAACCCCGCATCTGCAGTGGGGCTGTGCGTGTCTTGGGTTGTTAGAAGCCTGACTTGTTCAGAAGTAGGTCTTGTGCTGTTAAATACTTGTTGGTTTTTTTTAGTTTTTGGGTACCTGAGTAAAGAGAAAAGTAGTGTCGTTGGGAGTTTGTACCGCTGTGACTGTCAGTAGCACCCGTTTATGTTCCTCTGTGAACAGCCCATGTTTTGCTCCTACGTGGTCTAACGTTTGTACTCCCCGGGATCTGTATCTGTGTTATTTGGAACAGCGATCCTACTAGGAATTGAGGAGATGCCTGGATTCGAATCGGCTGTGTGGTTGTGATCCTGTCAGAAACATACTTTGGTGTTTATTTGTATTTAAATACAATGTGTTGGAATTCTTACGGCTCGAAATAAACGTTTAAAATGCATGTTTTCCTCCAGGGAAGCGAGGGTGGCCAGCAGGAAGTGAGGGTGGTAAATGCTTGGCATCACCGAAGTCCACGGGTACAAATCCGGGTACAATGGCTGTAGTCTCTCTTCTCTGATTGTTTTTCTGCCCTACCCCAGTCCCGAACAGAAGCGCCTTGTCCGTCGTTCGGCCAGACTCAGACCTGGGGGAACTTTATCGCAGGTCGGCGCTTGTGTGCGGCGCTGCCGCCGGCCTGGCAGGCGCTCGCCCTGCCTGCGCTTCCCAGGAATGCTGTGGCTTCCCGGCTCCTTCGGCGGCCGTAGCGCAGCAAACCCAGGGAGTTTCTAACCCTGGAGCGGGGAGCAGGTCAGTGCTCAGTAACGGTGCTTCTTCGTCAGCTCTGGGGCTTTGCGTATCGACCGTCGTAACGTGGGTTTGGAGCGCACCGGGAAGCGTGGCCTTGCTGCGTGGAGGACGTGGCTGGCTCCCAAGCCGTAAGTATGGAGCTTGGTCGTGGGAAGTGAGCGGGGCTCAGTGCGGAGCTCCCCCGAGGAGGGGGCTAGGGGTCCATTCTTACTTTTGGCTTGTGGGTCTGTCCCCTTGGGGGTTTCTTTGCTTCCCCTCTCCTGGCAAATCCCTGGGGACAAGGTAGGGTGCTGGTGTTCACTGTGTGGGTTTTTCCTCAAGGATCTTCCTGCCTGTGGTGAGATTCCCTCGCTCAGGACAGGTATGAACTCTCGGCTTCACCTGTGGGAACATCTCACAGGCCCAGCCCCTAATCCCGGGATTCTGGGTTACGCGTGGCCTCGCGTGCACTCCAGCGCTGGTGGGAGGGAGCACGTGGGGGGTGAGAAAGGGGGTAGAGTTGGTGCTATAACACCCGCTGACTGCACCGCTTCGTGTTCCCCAAACGCCGCGCAGGCTGTGTCCCTGCCGCGGGCGGCGGCTGCGGAACTCGCGCTTGGGAGAGGTACCTGCTCTTGGCAGGCAGGAGCCGGCTGCCCGCAGGGCCGAGACTTGATCCCAAAGCTGGGCAGAGGATGGGCTGAAGTCACCCTGTTCCTGATCCTGTTCTGACTTTGCGGGGCCTGGAGCGCCCGGTCTGTAAATACCCGAGTGGAGGAAGCCATCGGTGTTACAGCCCCGCATCCCGCTCGGACGCGAACCAAACCCCATCGCCCTGCTCCCACTCGTGCTCTGCAGGGGCCAGACAGGCCCCTGCGTGTTTCTCCCGGAGCGGTCGGAGCCAAGTGAGACCCGGCCAGCGTGGACGAGGGTTCGCGTGGTCCTTTCTCAGTGCGGCTCCCGCGCACTTGTCCCCGTCCCGCTGCCGCGCTGCCTCTGCGAGGCCGAGCTGGCGGGCCTTGGGCTGACTTTCCGAGGGGCTTCTCGGCCTTTCTTGCAACCTCAATGTTTAAACCTAATGTCTTGTATTTATTCTAAAATGGCTTTCATCTGATTTCCCTCTCGGTTAACAATTTAGCTGTCACAATCAATAACGGCGAGGATCCATCCCCGGCCGCCATCAGCTCACGTTACCGTCCTGCAATTACTCCGCGGTGGAACCGCTGCCGGGGCTTTGCCGGGGAATTATCAGGTTACTAATGAAGCCCGGGCAGGGGCGGGCGGCCAGACGCCGCGGTGGTGGGTGCGCTCCCCGCTGCCGCACCCGATCCCGCCCCGCGGGGGGCTCCGGGGCCGCGGCCGGTCCCGGCGGCGCGGGGCGGCGCTGCCCCGGCCCGGCCCGTGCGCCCCGTCGGGGCGGGGGAGGACTGGGCCGGGCCGGGGCCCCCTCCCCCTCGCCGCGCCCGCGGGCGGTGCCGCCGCCGCAGGTAGCGGGGCCCGGCGGGGCGGGCGGCCCCCGGGGCGCGGCGGGGGGGGCGCCGCTTCCTGCCCGGCCCGCGGCCGCCCCCGGCGGGGGAGCGGGGCCGGCGCGGCTCCCCGCCCTTCCTGCCGCGGCCGCGGGACGCGCCGCCCGCGGGCACGGAGCGCGGCGGCAGGCGGAGCGGGGCGCGCCCGCCCCATGCACCGGAGCCATGAGGGCGGGCAGCCCCGGGGCCCGGGCCGCCGCGTCCCGGCCGGCGCCGAGGCGGGCAAGGTGAGCGCTGCCGTCGGGGCCGGGAGCGGGGCCGGGAGCGGGGCCGGGCGCCCCGTGGCGGGCGCGGGCCGGGAGCGGGGCCGGGGCCGGGGCCGCTCCGCTGCCTCCCGCGCCCGTGGGGAGGATTTTCCATCCCGGCGCTTTCTGGGGCGTTTTGTGCTCGGCGGAGGGAGAGGGGGAAGAATTTCGATTTTTAATTACTACCATTAAAAAAATCAAATTTGCAATTCTTTGGGTGGCCTGATGGATTCCCTGATTGACAGCCGGAATTGACACTCTGGGTACCTCTTATCTCGGGCATTTACGGCAATTTCTAATTGCAGGTAGTTTGTGGGGTTTTTTCAGCGCTTTGGCTCGCATGGGAACCGAGCGATTACTTCAAGAGGCCCGGGTTAAGTGCAGGCAGGGAGAGAATTCAATCCACATTCAAATTGCTTCATTAAAGAGACGCTGCTTTTGTTGCAAAGGATTTAAATGGCCACTAGAAAGTTCTTATTTATTGTTTTGAGGCGGTTTATATAGGGTGCCCCGCGCTCGCCCGGCGCATGGAGCCGCAGCCTCCCTCTCCCGCTCTCTCCCGCAAGGTGATGCCGCCGGAGCCGCTGCCCAAGGGGAGCGCCCGCTGCCTCGACCCGCACGCCCGCGCCATGGTAAGCGGGGCCGGGGGCTGCGGGGACCCGCCGGGACCCATCGGGCCGGGGGCTGCGGGGACCCGCCGGGGCGCACGGGTGGGTTGCGGGGACCCGCCGGGCCGGGGATACCGGTGGCTGCGGGGAGCCGTCGGGACGCTGCGGGCCGGGGCTGCCGGGACCAGCGGGGCCCGTCTGACGGCCCCGCGGCGGCTCCGTCCGCAGTCGCAGCCCGACGGCGAGCCGCTGCCCGGCGCCCTGGAGAAGGAGGACGCCCGCTCAGCGCCCAGCACGCCCTCCACGCCGTCCGTCTGCTCCCCGCCGTCCTCATCCTCCTCCACGCCGTCGGCCGGCAAGAACGTCTGCTCCAGCTGCGGGCTGGAGATCCTCGACCGGTACCTGCTCAAGGTGAGCGGCGGCGGCGGCGGGGGGTGGCGGGGGGCGGCGGGTGGCCCCGGGTCTCAGCCCCCTTCTCTGCCTCAGGTGAACAACCTCATCTGGCACGTCCGCTGCCTGGAGTGCTCCGTGTGCCGCACCTCGCTGCGGCAGCAGCACAGCTGCTACATCAAGAACAAGGAGATCTTCTGCAAGATGGACTACTTCAGGTAGGGGAGACGGGCCGGGGGGCGGCAGCTCCGCGCTGGAGCCCCGGCTCCGCCGACGGGGGGGCTCGGCGTCCGCTCCGGCGCTGGTCGGGAGATGGTTTGAAAACACCGCCGGGCTCCCCGGAGCGACCCGGCGGAGAGGCGTCCCCTCGTGGGGCACGGGGAGGAAGAGGATTTGGGGTGCCGCTGCACCGTTTCCCGGAGGGGTTCCTGCCCCCACCCCCTCGCCGCCGGGGTGCCGGTGCCCTTCGGCGGGAGCTTCTCGGTGCCAGCTGCGCGGGGATTGCGCGGCTCCTCGGCTGGGGAAGCGCTGGGTGAACGGCATCGCCCCGGCTTCCCCGGGAGGGTGAACGTGTACCGAACGGTTTTTGGGAGCCGCTGTCTGCCGTGCAGCACCGCCAGTGCCGAGGCGGGAGTGTGCCAAAGAACCGAAACGAATTACCGGCAGCACCAGCCTCCGCCGCCGGGCCGGGGCTCGCCGGGTGCCCTTGGGGTCGGTCCGGACCCGCATCCCCCGGCGGAATGTGTCCTGCAGAGAGGCTGTTTCTGGCTTCGACAGACTTTTGGTTATAAACCTTGAACCGTGATTTTTTTTTTACCCCAAAAGAGAGGCAGGAGAGGATGGAGCATCCCCAGCTCCTCGCTGGGGTTTAACTAAACACTCGCTGGGGTTTAACTAAACATCAGAGCTCCCCGCTCTGACTTTCCCCATCTCCTCGGGATGAGGGAATCCTGTTTGCCGCGGGAGGAAGGGGATCGCGGGCAGGAAACCACCGTGACCCCGGCAGCTTCCCTCGCCGCGGCAGAGCGGTCGGGGGTGTCTCGGCGGACAAAGGTGCCGTGGGCAGGGCGTGCTCGGGGGAAAAAACCCTTTGTGGTCGCTCAGTTTGTTACCGTGAGGGTCGCCAAACGCTCGCTGAGCCGCGACTCAGCCCCGTCCCCACCGGGCTCGGTGCCGCCGCGGGGTGCGCGGCTCCTCGGACTCCCGAGGCGGGGCCGGGCGCTGCCCACAGCCGGCTCCGTCCCCGGCCCGGTTATATCGGGATCGTTTTTTAAACTGCTATTATTATTTTTTTAATTTCACCGAAATACGCTTCACTCTCAAAGGAAATTTTCTGGGAGGTTTGCGGTGCCGTTGTGCTGCTTCGGGGCACTTTCCGCGTTTTTCATTAATAAATAACCGTTCTGATGCCGTTAATTACATATATTTTTTTAAGAGCGAACCTTTCCAAAGGCGGTTTTAAAGTAGCGACTGCATCTCTAAATCGCTTTCGACCAAATACAGCGAATAACGGCTGTTAAAAACGAGCCCGTGTGCCCGGGAATCCCGAGCCGCAGCCGCCGGTCCCTGCGCGCCGGGGACCGGGGATGCCAAAGGGAAACCACAACGAAAATCGCTGCAGGCGCCGCACGACGCCCCCGATTCCCGGGCGGCCGGTTTGGGGGTGCTCCCGGGCCGCGCTTCGCACTCGCCTTTTTGCTCAAAATTAAGCGTTGGATTTTTTTTCGGGAGGGGTGAAAGGCCGTGCGGCGGGAGCGGCAGCGCTCGGGGCCGGGCGGGCGCGGAGCGGCCCCTCTCCACACCCCCAGACCCCGGGTGTGCGGGGCTCGCTGCGACCCTCGGCCGAGCCTCGGGCCGGTCCCGCTGCGGAGCGGGCGGGGGTCGCTCCCGCCGCCTCCCAGGACAGCCGCGGCGGAGCCCCACCGGGTTGAGCCGCGCCGTCGGTGCCGGTTTGCGGCCGGGAGCCGCTCGCTGGGGCGGGTCGGGGCAGACCTTCCCCCCGCCCCGGCAAACCCGGCTCGGGGGCTGCTCGCCGGGCCCCAGCCCCTGGGAGCATCCTGGCCCACAGCCTGGCGAGCCCGGGCCAGCCAGGACCCAGCACTTGGCAAAAGACAAATCTGACTCTTGAGATGGTTTTGGGTTATTTTTGTATTTATTATTTGCTGCAGATGAAGTGTGTGGGATTTTTTTTTATATATATTTATTAAAAAAAGCAGAGCAGAAAACCCATCCTAACATGTGCAAGGTCTTCGGAGCCAAGGCAGATGGGAAGGGGCGGTGGGATGCGCTCTGCGTGGAGCTCATGGCGGCTTTTACCGCGTCAGAGCTAATTCCCTGACAGCCGGGGCTGTTTGCGGGCAGCTGGGGCTGGGGGGGGGGCCATCAGGCATGGGGCCGTCCACGGGCACTGCCCCACTGCTGGGTGGGCACCGCTGCCCGACGGTGAGCAGGTTTTGGCCTGGTCTGTCCGACCTTCCCTTCCCGGTTCATGCAAGGGGCCGCGTAAGTCCTGGCGCTGCCGTGGCTCCATGGCCTCGTGCGCGTTTTTCAGCAAACGCCGCTGTTTCCTGTGTCTTGTCAAATAATTGCATTTGGCATCCAGGGCTCCAGCACTTCGAGGAGAACCAAATTAAAATTGGAGCTCATTGAGCAGAACATTGTGTTCCTGGGCGATGCGAGGGCTGCTCGCGGCCAAGCTCCCACGGCTGCGGTCGTGGGAGGCCCGGCGTGATCCTGGTGTGATTCCCGCAGCGCCCCGCTGTGACCCCTGTCCCTCCCTGCCTCTCAGGGCAGCCCTTGGGCACGCAAGCATGGGGTCGCTGACCCAAGGGCTGGGACAGCAAAAGAACTGTGTCGCAGGTGGGCCAGCGCCTGCAGCCCGACGGTGGCCCAGGTGGCCTCCGTCTCCCCTCGCGGTCGTGCCCCACTGGGATGATGCTCCTGCTCGAGCATCACCAAGGCTCGGCACGGATGGACCCGCTGCGGCAACTCACCGCTGGTCCGCTGTGTGATTTGGGATGGTGTCTGGAAGCTGCAGCTTACTCTGGGGGCTGTGCTAGTGGCTTCCTACAGACTGGGCCCAGGAGGGGATGTGGACATTCACAGCTGTGACCCTGAGTGCTGGGGACATTTGGAGCTGTGGCCCTGCGTGCTGGGTGTCCCTTGCCCCCTCTCCGCAGGCAGGGATGGACAGCAGGGCTCAGGGAGCTGCGGCACCCGGGTACAAATGGCGTGTGAGAGCCAGGATGCGCCAGGGTGTCCTCCCGCCTCTGCTCTTCCCACGCCCCAGATGTTGCGGCCGCCCCTGGGGGAGGTGGGATGAGTCTCTCTGGGATGAGTCTTTCCTGGTAATGTTGTTGGTAGTTTCCATCTCCCGGCGCTAACCGTCGCGGCAAGCTGGCAGCATCCTCTCACCCGACCACAAGCCATGCGTGTGGGGCGCGAGCCGATGGCTCCGGCAGACGTTGGTGATGCCAGACCTGTGCTGCAGTGCTTGGGGAAAGGCTCTGGCTCTGTGTTTCCTGCTGCAGTGTGGCCCTGTTCCCCTCTCTGTCCCTGCCAGTGCTCCGTCACCCCGAGCGGGCAGGGCTGTCTGGGCTATCGCTGCCCTGCCATCCTGCTGAACTCAAGTCTGTTTTATTTTTGAGCTGGTATTTCCAGTGGCGACGGGTCGGGGCAGCCTGCTCACAGGCATTTCTCTCCCCATTCCTGCGTCCCTGCGGTGGCAGTCTGTCCCTGTTGGGTGTCAGCGGGTGCCGGTGCCTGGCCCCAGCTCAGCCTGGGGTCTGTAAAACCCGATCGCTGCGGTTGGTGCCGAAGGCAGGTGTTGGCCAAGAGCCGCGGGTGCAGCATCGGTGGTTGCCGGTGCCGCTGCCTGTGCAGCCCCGTGCCCACATCTGGCTGCCAAGGCTGGTCGCATCCCGGCTCTGCAGGACTCAGCCCCTGCCGCGCCCTCAGCAGCCCCTGCCCCCCTCCCTGGGAACCTCCACCAAACTGGGGGTCCCGCCTTGCCCCGGGGAACACTGTGCTGTGGGTCTGGGGCCACCTGGGTGTCTCTCTTAGATCCCAGCTGGTATGTGACGGGATGTGTGATCTTTCCTGCGCGGTGCCCCGTGCCTCAGTTTCCCCTCGGTCCCAGAGGCGCCGGGATGTGGCTGTCCCTGTGCTGTGCCCCCCCTCCCCGCAGCAGGCTGTGATTCGAGCAGGGAGCAGCAATTACCATGTGCTATTAGCCCGGGTAAGCCTGCCCCTCGTTTGATACCGTTCAGCAAGTACGACTGTTTACACAGCACATTGTTCAAAGTAATTCAATTTACAGGAATGATCTTTACTTCTAAATAAAAAATTAATACAGTTCTTTTGTTTGTGCGTTTATATAAACTAGCTGGCACAAAGTCAGTTTACAATGTTCCCATCTGAAGTAAATTAGTGAAGTCTTAGCTAAGTCTCTGTATAATTTCAGCACAGAAACGTCCTCTCGAAAGCAGCCCTTTTCTTTTTTTTTTTTTTTTTTTTGGTCAGCCATGGTCAGGCTGAAAAATTTAAACCTTTCTTTTCCTCCCAAATAGTTTTGCAATTAGTAATTGCAGCACAGGACGGTCTTTCTCCATCTCGCTGAGCCCATGGCAGGCGGCAGCTCTGCGGCGTGGGGCCGGGCACGGGCAGTGTGCGTTGGGCTGACCTGGGCTCTGCCGTCGCCTGTCTGCAGCAGCCAGGGCTGCTCCGGCCAACCGAAACCGGGGGGCTGCAGTGGGGAGCGTCTCCTGCCGCTTGGTGCGGTCGGCTCTTCTCGGTGTTTTGTGCCTGCGCTTGAGAGATCCTGGAGCTGCTCGGGCAGGGTGGCAGCGGCTCTGCTGCTCGGCTGTGCCGGGGGGCCGGGTGGGAGCCCCCAGGGTGCCCGAGGCGGTGGCAGTGATCAGGGCTGTGTTGGAGTCAGCTCCAGCTCTGCGGTGGCGGAGGAGATGCTGGCTTCTCCCCTGCTGCTCTCGCTGCTCGTTGCATTTATTTTTTCAAGCAGCGGTAATACTCAAACGCAGAAGCCGAACCAAGGCCGTGCCTGACCCTGCCTGCACCGCGGGCAGCACCTCCTGGCAGGCACGGGGGTGCGGGGGCCGCATCTGCTGCTCCCCGTGCATTGGCCAGCGACTCCTGGCAGGAAGGGGGCTTGTCAGCAGCGCGTGCAAATGCCCAGCGCGGGGGTCGTGGCCGTCTCGTTGCCTCTTGGTCGCACCAAGCTACTTTCCTGCATAACTCTCCCAAGCGCGATCGTCATCTTCTCACAGCGAGGAGACTCCTTGTAGGAGGAAAAAGCAGATGCATGTGGCTGTACGTGTGAGGAGAAAACACATGTTTTGATTTATGGCAACGGGAGAGAACCGGCTCTGACACAGTTTCCATCCGAGTCTCACACTGGCTGTTATCAAAATAAAAAGCCCACGGGCTTGGAAGCTGATTCATGGCGCTGCGTCACCTCGGCCCCTCGGTCATGTCTGGCGCCTTGGGGCCGTGTCCAGTCGCGTCCCGCTCCTGCCCACGCAGCTGCCTGCACTGCTGCCCGCAACGCTGCCCGAGCCGCCCTGCCGCAGGGGAGCGGCACCGGTGGGGCGGTTTCGCTGCAGCTGTCCCTGCACGGGTGTTGTGGGATTTGGGCTGGACGGGGCGAGTGAGTGGGAGAGCGATGGGGCCTGCAGCTCGGCATTGTGCTGCCTGTTGTCACCTTGCCTGCCCTCACCCTGCCTCTTCTCCCCCCGCAGCCGGTTCGGTACCAAGTGTGCCCGCTGCGGCAGGCAGATCTACGCCAGCGACTGGGTGCGGCGAGCGCGGGGCAACGCCTACCACCTTGCCTGCTTCGCCTGCTTCTCCTGCAAGAGACAGCTCTCCACCGGCGAGGAGTTCGGCTTGGTGGAGGAGAAGGTGCTGTGCCGGATTCACTACGACACCATGATAGAGAACCTCAAGCGAGCAGCGGAAAACGGTACGCAGCCCCGATGCCGCGGTGGTGGCCTCGCCATGGACCGTCTCTGTCCCTTGTGCTGACCCCCATTGTGGGGTGCCAGGGCCAGACCTGTCATTTCTGAAAGTGAGGGGTGATGGGTGGCCCTGGGGGGAGTTGAGTGTGAGGTCCTGGGCTGGCAGAGGGCTCCATGGGGTGGCCGATGTGCTGGCAGCACCCGCGGCTCATGGGAGACCTATGTCCCGTTGGCAATGCCAGGGACAGGTCCCCGGTCCTGCACAGCCTGGCGCGCCGCATGCAGCGAGTGAGGAAGCTGCTGGGATTTTGAGGCTGTGAGTCATAAATCTAGAAGGTGGGAAAGCTGGCAATCCGACAAAGCCTTCCCATCATTTTCCACCCGCCCTGCCTGCCCTGGGACGTGCCGCTCCCAGCTGGACCGCGCCACGTGCTGCCGTCCTTGCCGCGGCACGCCACGAGCAGCCGGCCAGCTTCTGCTTTCCCAATCAATTCCCACTCCCACCGGGGCTGGGATGGTGACACTGAGGTCACCCAGCGCCGGACCCCTCTCCCCTTGGGCACAGCCCAGCCAAGTCCTCCAGAGAGATGCTTGGAGGAGGGAATCGGTGGGATTAGTCCGACGTGGTGCACAGGCAGTGCTGGGCTGTGTTGGGAAGCACCTGAGATATGTTGATATAGTAGTGATCGCAGTCTGGGGGAGCAGGCAGGGTTCTGGGCTCAGTGCCGCAGGAGCTCAGCCGTGCCTGGGGCAGGAGGGACCCGGCTGGGTCCTTCCCCACTGGCTGGGGCCAAGGCCGGGTCTGTCTCCCTCCTGTGCTCACGCCTGAGGGAGCGATGTCTGCGAGGCTGTTTGCTTTTATCACGTGGGAGATGCACCGGGCGAGGGAAGGCTGCCCAGGGACACTGTGCAGCCACTGAGGGAAGTGCCTGGGGCTGCCTTCCCTTGGGCTCCCATACCCAGGACCCTCCTGGGGCTGGGGCTGTGCTGTGGCATCGCTCCCGGCCCTCCAGCTCTCTGCACCCTTCGCTAGTGCTTGGTGGGCATGGGGAGGCAAACGCTGTGTCCCAGCCCATGCAACATATGGAAACCATTAACAACCTGACATGAAAATAATCAGTGTTTCTGTTTACAGTGTTTGAGTAAGAGGAGGAAAACAGCGTGCCCGGTTGGGCTGGGAGGGTCCCGGCTTGGTCCATATGGTCAGCTGGTGTGGAGGTGCGAGCGAGGCAGCAGGGAGCAGGGATGGAGGGGGGAGAAGTCGCCTGGCCTGGAGGAGCGGGCTGGTGCCAGGACAGCAGGGTCTGGCAGCAGGGGGGTTCTGCAGAGCTGTTACCCAGCCAAGGGCTGGGGCAGCGGGTTTGATGCTATTTGTAGGGTCCTGTTGGTGTGGGCTGAGACCCACGGTGTCAGGGCAGTCCTGGCACGTGTGGCGAGTGTCTTGTGTGGGTACCTGTGTCCAAGTGTCCCCTGGTTTTGAGAAGGGGATGGGATCGCTTTGGAGAGCTGCAGTTGCTGCAGAGTTGGAGGGCCATGCTCCCCCCTCCAGTAATTACCCAGCAATTTCTTCTGCACATGAGGTTTTACATACAAGAAAAATAAACAGATGTTGCTGAAGTCAGAGTCCCATTCATCATCCCAAAAGAACAAGTCAAACTATATGAGAAAGTCCTTCAACTCAAGCCAAGACAATCACAGCCCAGTCCAGCTTGCGGAGCGAGCGCCGGGCTGTGCAGGCGCATCCTGGGAGCGGGGCGAGTGCCGGCCCCGCTCAGGCATCCTCCCTCATCCATCACGAGTCGATGCTTCACCCGCACCACGAGAGCAGCCAGGCCGGGCACGACACAGGCTGCAGCGGGGACCTGGGTCAGGAAGGAGGGACCCCGGCTCCAGCCACCCTCCCTGCAGGCTCCATAGCTGGGCCAGCACGGCTGGACTCACCCCAACGCTGTGCTCAGCTAGGGGGTGGACAGTCCCCCCTTGGTGTGGATGCTGCTCAGGGCATGGGAACCCCGGGGCCACAGGGATGGTGCTGCTCCAGGAGCCAAGAGAATGTCAGGGTGCCGGGAGGATCTGGGGCCAGGGAAAGGAGCAAAGAGCCCAGGGAATGCTCCGAGCAAATGAAATAAGTGGTGGAGGCAGCATCCGCAGGGGAAGCTGGGGTCACAGGGAGCAGCATGGGGCAGGAGTGGTGGATGTCAGTGAGCCTGGTGGGGGCAGGGTCCCCTCCTGAGCCACGCACTGGGAGACGTGGCCAAGTGATGACCACGAGCCAGGGCCAGCAGGACATCACCTTGAAATCCATTGTCCCTGTCCCTCGTTCCCTGCATCTTCCACCAGCTTGCTGCCTTTTTCTCAATTCAGCGGTAAACCCCCGAGGCCGGGGGTGTCTCCTGGAGGGGCTCAGCAGCCCTGGCAGCTCCTGAGTGGGGTTGCTGGCTCCAACCACAGCAAGGGATGCTGCCAGTGCCCCCCACTGTGATGTCAGGCCTGTTTTCCCCTGGTCAAATGGCCAGTGCAGGCGGGCAGGGGAGTTTGTGACCTGCAGGCATGGGGCTTCTCTCTCGTAGGCAACGGGATCACACTGGAAGGGGCCGTGCCCTCGGAGCAGGACAGCCAGCCAAAGCCGGCCAAGAGAGCCCGCACTTCCTTCACCGCTGAGCAGCTGCAGGTAGTGGGGCTGGGCCGGGGGGGCTGGAGGGGCTGGGACTGTCTGGCCTTATCCTGACCCCTTCCCTGTCTCTTCTCCCACTAGGTCATGCAGGCACAGTTTGCTCAGGACAACAACCCCGACGCACAGACGCTTCAGAAGCTGGCAGACATGACGGGGCTGAGTCGGAGAGTCATTCAGGTGAGGGGTGGGCAAGGGGTGGGCACCATGGCCCTCCACCACGAGGAATAGGGCAGAGGGGGTGCACCAAATGGCTGGTACTAGATGGGGCTCAGATCCCTGCAGCCCCTCGCGGCCACACGTCGACCCCGGGACTTGCCACATCCAGCAGCTTTGTGCGTGTTGGCTTTGCCAGCTCTCACAGCGATGCCAGCGCCATCCTTCCTCTGCCTTGCTCATGGGTTTTCTGGTTGGTTTTCCCTCTTATGATCCAATTAAAAATAACCCAAAGCTCCCATACAGCCCCAGCCAGACCCAAGAAATCGAAGGGTGGGAAAGCTGCCGTCAGCTTGCCGCCCCGGAGCTCAGCGGGCGCGAGCAGCACAGCCACTTCCCCGGCAGCTGTCCCCACTGTGAGCAGGCAAAGTCGGCCGCTTTGGGAAGCGTTGGGGTAGAGAAGTTTAAAGGAAAAGGGGGTTTGCAGCCCCAGGGGGACTGGCGGCAGGGAAGCCCCCGTGCTTGTGCTGTCCGGGAGGGAGAGCAGTGCTATAGGGACTGAGAGATGCCCCCGCCCCCAGCTCTCTGTCCCTGTAGACAGCCCAGCTTTACCCCTCGGTGACATTCAAACTCTTCACTTGAATGTTCTGCTGACATACTTTCTGCATACAATGAAAACACGAGTGATTAAAATAAATCTGGAGCTTTCACCCGGGATGGTTTTGCCAGCGACACGTTTAAATTTTGTGTGTGAAAACCTGGCTCCAGCCTCAGCTATTGAGATTCTTCACTTAGCTGAAGATCAAGCAGCCTGCACACAGGGCTATTTTTTATGTGGATATTTTTTAAAGGCGCTTTGAACAGGAAACAATCTGTCAAGCGCTTATGCCTGTTTCCTTCTCCGTGGTCCGGCGTGCGTGGTCCACTCAGCCTCGAAGAATTTTTTACTCCCAGCTATCCTTCAAGAATTAAAGCATAAGAAAGAAATCACCACATTAGCATACACCCCCCCACCCCCCCACACGTTTTAACTCTAGCATGTAAGCCCCTAACTGTTCCTTTAATTAGGAGAAGTGAAATATGGTCAGAGGGCTCATACCTGCTGCTCAGGTGGAGTAGGGCTGTATCCCACCACAGTGCCCTCTTTTCATCAGCTTTAATGTTCTGCTGGTGTGGTTTGTGAACAAAATAAACCACAAGCGATTAACACAATGTTGTTTTCCTCATCTCTAAAGTCACATCTTCTCCCAGTCTAAGCGTTTACTGTGTTTTCTCGCACTTTGCCTCTTGCTTTGCCAACGCTCACACGTTCCCCAGCTGATCTCAGCCGTGCTTTTAGGCCAGGCTAGCTGGGGTTGAAAGTTAAAATCTAAATAAGAGCTTGAAGGGTGCTCCCATCATTCGCCGTGGAAGCAGGGACGAGGCTTTCTGCCTGCAGGGATGGATGAACCCAGCCAAAGCTCGGGTACGGAGGGGTGTTTCTGCCCAGCGGCTCCCCGGGCTGGTTCCGTGCTGCTACCGAGGGCTTTCACCACCCTTCGAGCTCAGGGAGCAGCTTGCCGTTAAAATTATTTGAGTGTGGCAGGGAACAGTGTGATCGATAACATGAGTTTCTGCATCACCCAGTCAGGGTGTTCGCTCAGTGACTCCTGTGACAAGCTTGAAAGTTTTAATTACCCTAATGAAGAACAGTGTTGGTTTTGGCTGAAGCACGTTAACGGTAGAGACGCCACTTCAGGCACCCTGATGTCTGTACTGTCTTGAGACAAAACTCCTGTGCTAGTGAGGGTAGAACAAAGCTGTGGAAGCTGCTGGACTGCTGGTGAGGTATTTCAGCATGCAGATCCCTAAATTTGATTCCTGTTTTTAAGTACTCAGAAGAGACACCCGTCGCAGGGTCTCAGTGAAGGACCGCACTTCAATCCACTTGTCTCTCCACTGACGCAGGGTTTGCTGCTTTTGTTTCAGGTTTGGTTTCAAAACTGCAGAGCCCGCCATAAAAAACACACCCCCCAGCACACGGTGCCACCCTCGGGAGCCCCCCCGTCCCGCATCCCTTCCTCGCTCTCCGATGACATTCACTACTCGCCCTTCAGCAGCCCGGAGCGGGCCCGGATGGTGACGCTGCACGGATACATAGAAAGTAAGTGCCGGCTCGCTGGGCTCCGGCAGTGGGGCTGCTCGTGGGTGGTGGGGCAGTGGGGTGCTCCTCGGGAGTGGGCCGTAGTGCCATGGCACAGAGCACGGTCAAAAATTCCCTTGTACTCCCTTGGGTGGCTGGTGCACGTGCTCCTTCTCCTCGTGGTGTGAACAACCTTTTCGTTGGGATTTTCAGAAGGGCCGTTATGGGGAAGCCCCAGATGAGAAAAGGAGGGGAGAGGAGGCTGCTGCAGCTCCTTTCCCTCCATACCTCAACTCCAAGAAAGGTACTGCCAGGGTTCTACCTGAATAATCCCGGCCTTCCTTGTGTTTTGTCATGGGGAGGAGGTGTGTTGAGCTTGGTGGTCACGTCGTCTCCTTCCTGCTCAGATTGGAGTTGATTTCTCTAACGGTTGCCAAGTGTGGGTGAATAATTAGTGCGTGGTGGGCAGCTTTCATCATGCCTGGACAGAGGTTTTGTCCCCGTGACTCTTGTGAGACTTCTCCCTCACTCTCGTGCGCAGTAGTAGAACGTGGTTCCTGCTGCACCTCTGCCCGACCCACCGGGCACCTCTCCTGCCACGCGTGTCCCGAGCTGCTCCGCGGTGGAAGCCTGACCGTGCTGGTTGGAGGGCGTGTGTTGTTTGTAGTAACAGAGACTGAAGCCTCTTCTCATCCACAGGTCAGGTACAGTGTGGACAAGTGCACTGTAGACTTCCCTACACTGCTCCACCAGTGCACCTCAAAGCAGACATGGAAGGACCACTATCTAATAGGGGTGAGAAGGTAATTGTAGTCCCTGTTTCAGGCTTTGGGGCCAAACTGCTGCTGTAGCACAGATTTTCATGTAACATCCTTGCCACTGCCGACTTGTCACTGCTTTTCCATGACCTCTGGCAGCTGCCACCCGCTCATGTGTCTCCTCTTAATTTTGGTGGCCATAGATTGATGTACCGACAGCATTGCTTTGTTCTTCACTAAATCCCCCTCGTTGTTGTGATGTGCTGGGACGCTGTGTCTGCATTCACTGAAGGCTTTGGCCTCCTCCTGCCTGAACTCCTCTCTGGTTTCTCTCTTCCCGTGTGCAACGAGCTCCATTCCCCATCTCCGTTCCTGCGGTGTCGGTGCAAACAGCAACTGGCCCTTAACAACGGGGCGGGGTGGGGACCTTTAGCACGTGCTGACTTTCCAGTTTTCCATGAGTTAATAAGAAAGATTCATTTCTTGGGGATTCCAGTATTGCTTAAAAAGAAATCACAACTGGCTCTTACAGTATCTGGAGTAGGAATGTTGTTTCACAATGCCTGGCCTGGAAACAGTATTGCATATTGATATTTTTCTGTTCAGCACTTAAAATAGCTGTCAGTTCTAGCACACAGCTTATTTGGGGGGCAAGACTGCTGAAATATGCTATTTAGGATCCCAATTTAAGGGGTTTCATTTTGAGGCAACACTGAGCCTTTGGCAAATTTTATTGGGTTTAGCTTTTGTTTTACTGGCAGAAGTTCTCAGCATCTCTTTTCAAACCTCTGTTCGGTGCAGCAACTGCAGGTTATCGAGGTGTTTCGAAAGGCGCAAGCAGGGGTACGGCCAGGTTACTTTTTCGGTCGAAATGCTGCCATTTTGTCATTATATCTGCGCAGCAACCTGGAGAGCTTACAGACAATATTATAGTCCTGGTGCTGTCATTCAGAGAAACTTCACGGCAGCAAGTAGTTCCTGCGATTCAAATGTAATTACTGGGTTGCAGCTGCTGCAGAAGTGGGTTCTCAGGACATGGAGCTGCCCCCCAACCAGCTCCTTTTCCAAACAATCTCGTGTTGAATCCCTGAAGCCTGAAGCAGCCTCTTTTTCCACATCCAAAATTTTTTAAAAGCAACGATAGCTGAGATCCCGGGGTAACACACGTAAACCTATGTCTCTGTTTCCCTCTGGCTCTCCGCCCCACTCCTCTTGGGGCACCCAGCGCAGCGGCTGTGGGACAATCGATTTGTGACCAGCCTAGTGGCTGCTCCTCCTGACTGATGGCAAGGACAGATGCTGTATCTGCAGGGCAGGGAGGTGTAGTGGTTGGAGGGAAGCCCGTGATGATTAGGGGCTGAGGTGGGTAGAGTCAGGAGTGTTGGTAACCGTCTTCACCTTTCCCTGTAGCTGCTGTATCACAGAGCAGATAGATTAACCGCTGGTTTCAGCGTGTTGCCCAGTACTGAGTAGTTCCATGGCTAAAGGTGTGCCCGGAGGTGCAGCCCTCTCTCAGGCTGTGTGCTGCCACGGTCCTGGTGCCTCCACCGTGCCTTCCCTGTCCGGTTCCATTCCATGGGCAGAGCTGGCAGCTCCTAGGCAGTGGTTCCAGAGAGGTTTTTCCCATGGGGAAGCAGCTGCTTGGGCACCCACTGCTGCAGCGGCGCACCGCTCTGTTCCGGTGGTCCCTGAATACACGTTTCCACCGCGAGAGCTGTCTGTCTCTGAAAGCAGCTAACACTCCGTTCCCATTTTTCCCACTAGGTCATCCTCTTTCAGTATTGACTGCGCGAACTCTTCCTCATCTGCCCACGGCGCTACCAGCACCACTGCCCCTCAGCCGCTGAAACACAGCGTCCAGCCCAAGGCAACCGTTATCAGTCATGCAGCAGAAACTCAGATCCAGCATTCTCGGTTATTTCCACTGACCAGCACCTAACGTCCACTGTTATTTCTCCAGCGACACTCTGTGTATGTGTGTGTTGAGTGCCGAGTACCATTTTTCACTTGTTTCTTGTGGACTTGTAGAATGACCGTGAGGCTCTCCAAGGCGATGCCAGACACAGTCAAAATTAGTGACTCTACTGTGCTTGCAAATCTTGCTCCCAAACCCATGGGATTATGAACAAACCAGAACATGCTGAGTCTCGGGGGGGGTCGATGATCACCTCTGAATATAAAGGAAGGAGGAATTTACGTGTTTTGGCCTGATTCTCTTTTTGCACCAGTGAAGCGCTGTCGGTTCCCGGACATCCCTCCTTATTTCCACTTGCACGTGTGAAATCTGAAATGGGCTTTTTGGCTCAGCAGCTCGATCTATACACAGACCTTCCTGAGCCAAACTCGCGGGTAGCTGAGACTCCACTAAGTGGAAAACACGATGCCAGCTGGAAATAGGCAGTTTTTCTTCCTCCTCAAAGTGCTTTAGAATCACATGTCCTTTGATCACTTTAAGGTAAGTCAATCTTAGTGTTTTTCCCCCCGTTTTATAGGAGGGGGAACCGAGATGTCCCAAACTGAGAGGAACCGTGGGGGTTGGTGGCAGAGCCAGGTTTAGCACTCTGACGTTTCTGATTGCGGACTTGTTCTTAGAGCACTGAATATCTCTCTCCTCGCATAGCCATCTGCCAAATCCTTTTTTTTACTATTATTTTAAACTGTTGTTCTTTATTAACAAGCTACTTTATTTCCTTGGAGTCATATTGGATCACAAACGGGTGATTTCAGAATGTACCTGCGCAAAACTCTTAGGCACGCCGTACTCTGGGTCTGGGAGATCCTCAATGGAAGCTGATCGTGAAGGTGTAGAAATGTGCTGCCCTGGTGTGGACCCAAGTGCAGTCAGTGGAAACAGTGGGGTAGGAATCAGAGACCAGTTAACAAGGCGGAAACAGCAGTAAGGCCGGCAGGAACAGTCGCTAGCGGAGTGGACAGCAAGGTGATGGCGTATTCCTTTATCTGTCAGCATCTCTCTGAGTCCTTCAGCCCTCCTCCTGTTGTTCTCCTTGCTGGAGTGCGACTGTTGCTCCTGCCAAGTCCTCGGACGAAGGCACATCCCAGGAGAACTGCTGCTGGCAGGGCAGGCACCGCGGGGCTCATTGCAACAGCAAAGGAAGTGCTCAGCAGTCTGGCCCCAGATCAGGAAAAAAACCACTCCGAAATGATCCTTCATTGACAGTAATAACACAGAGTAAACAAGTAACCTTTGCCAGCCCTTCTGTTTGCACCAAGCCAAGAGCAGGTCTGTAAGGAAACCTCTCTCCATGCAAGCGCACGGGTCTGTCTTGCTGCTAAGTGTCCGTGGGGCCGTGTTTCCAAGAATGTGAAAGCCTACTATGAGCCACAGTTAGTGTGTAATATGACTGAACTGTGCCCGAGGAGCAGAAGACAGGAATCCGTCCGTTACATAACTTGTTTTTAATTCAAACTGTGGATACATGTGTTTTTCTCTCTGGGAGATCCTGGATCAATCTCCAGCATCGGCTGGGTGGGCAGCCATCCCACTGGTTTGGCCAGCCCGTATTGCACACGCGGCAGGCCTTCTCCTGGCAGTGCCCCCGAGCTCCGACGGCCGGACACGCGGCTCCAGCTAACCGCGAGGCACTCTCGCTGCTTTGACCGCTCGGGGAATGGCGTAAGGAGACGGGGATGTCTGCTGAGGTGTCCACCAGGACCTCTTGGTTTGAGAACTGAACGCAAGCATGCACTGATATTTGTTGGAATGAATTATATATATAGATATATATGTACACACACCCCTCTGTGTGAGTGTGTATATAGATATATATAAATAGAGAGAGCGAGTGATGGTAACATCTTGGACAGTTAGGCCAGTATTCTGCTTGATTGCAGCCAGCAGCTCCATCCCCCATTTAAAATAACAGTTGAAAGAAGAGAGGAAATTAAGTCTTTAAAGTATTATTGTCACCTCCTGACGTGCGAATAACCATTTTCAGTGTGAAACCAGTGACGAGGCACTCCCGCACGCCTGACCTGCCTGGAACCTCCGCTGCGGCAGCGTCCCCTTGGGGAGGGGACAGTCACAAGTTGCCTCCCTGTCAGTCCCTTTTCTCTGTAGCAATGGGCACAGGACGGGCGTTCCCTTTGCTGGCCGTCGGTGGAGCGTTTGTAACCGCGAGGTTGAGCTGGATTGCTGCGTTCGCATGCCTTGAGATGCTTGTGGTGGTTGGCCGGGCCTCCAGGGCTCGACTTTCTTCTCCATTTGTGCTCGCGCATCCTAATGATCGTTTAGTTGCGGAATTAGTGCCATGAACGAGTGGGTAGCTGTTCTATTTAAGACTGAAGGAGAGACTTCGGGCTGTAACTTGACCTGACATCCCACAGCACTTGAGATTTCCACAACTGTTGTGTTGAGGGAGACAATGGTTTGACGCATTTCTCTTCTGTCTCGGCGGTGCAATGAAAGGGAAACCATTCAATATGTATCTGCTAAATATCAGTTACTGATCAAAAAAAACCCCAAGCAAACCCACTTGTGAAATGTACTGTATATCATCGTTTTTGTAACCTATACCACTGACAGGACTGAAGTGCAAAGCAGAGGGCCGGGGGAGCGTAGGTGCTTCTCTCCGGTGGAAGTGGACTCGCCACTACCCATGGGGCGAACCGCCCCGCACAGACCGTGCTCCGGGGCACCTTCCCCCCTGAGTAGCCAGGAGCAGCTTTGCTAATTCAGAAATCAGGCTCTGTTTATATTAAGCCCAAATTGTTTGCAAAAACTGGAAGCAATTCAGCTTGTGCAGTTTTAGAGCTAATTATGTGTATGGAAAATACTCAACTGTACCAAGAATGTAAGAAATCCTCTAATTTATTCGATACATTGTTTCACAACATATTTCACACTGACTGTTGCCACTGAACCAAACCTTATCTCAGGTCATTTGCATTCATCTCCTGTCTGTAGATTAAAAAGAAATAAAAGTAAAATCATTCTCATTTTCTTAGTTTATTCAGTAATTGCCAAATGGGTTCTGGTGCAGCAATGCAGACTCCACGTTCTAAACTTTTCCAGTTGCTATTTACAAAACCGTTTGCAGACAAAATCCAATGAAGAGAGCCAGTGAGAGGCTTTTCACGCAAGTTTAATAAGGTGGCTAAGTATGGCAAGGGTCTGAAAGCGGAATGGTTTACAGTTTTATTGCCAATTATTTTTTTTTTCGGCTCATGCTGGTTAGCTCCAATGCCCGAGCTAAAGGTGCTTACACAACGTACTGGTTGGGACGGGGGAGTGGGAACCAGTCCTGCACTACTAGCAGTGATCTATCTGTAGGATGCCAACTCTAGACACATCAGTTTTATTTCATCTGCCAATCATTTTGTTGTAGCATGTTGCAATTCTGCATGTCTTGGCTACAATGATAAAAAAAAAAAATCTCTGAATGGGTGGACAGTCAAGACTAATATTTATTTTAAAAAAGTAAAACTAAATTGTAAGCACTTTTTTGTAAAACCAATGTCTGTTTTGTTACATACTTTTAATGTTGTGCTTTGTAAATGTCTTATTTGTGTAATAAATAAAGTTAATGCAAGTAGAAGTGCTGGCACTTACATCCAGAAAATGATGTAATTCCATTTTATTTTATTTTTAAATACTTTCTGGCTTACTAATCAAGCAGCAACCCACCCAGTTTTCCTCTTTTATTATTTTGTTAAACTCTGGCTTCAGGAGAGTTCAACAAACGTTCGTAGTAAATGGATATAATTTCCTAGTTAGCAAACCAGTCATTAAAGAATACCTCTGGTGTACATTATTACAATGATCAATCAATATCCAAGTACTGAGCAAAAAGAGAGGAAAGGAATTCACCAGGACAGCTAACTAAAATCTGGGAAAATAATGTTGATTAAGACGGATTTGAATGACTTCAACACTGAATCTGAGGCACTCTTTTTAACAAATTGTTTTCAGGCTTAATAACGTGTATACGTACTACACCACACACCTCTCAGGAATATTATTGTGAGTACAGTCTGCTTTTTTTTCCATGGCTTTTTCTCAGCGTGACTGATTAAATGATTATTTCCATTTTTGTTTGTGCTGACAAAGATGACAAAAAGATTATATTCCTGTAGAGGGAAAGGGTGAGACAAATCCACGAGGACAAATGAGATTTATTGTGAGTCAGATTACCTGCTTTGGAATGTTATCGTCTAGCAAAAGCTGTTTTCATGGTTTGGGTTTATGTTCAGTTTTTTCATCCCAAGCTTTCAGGCAGGTCCGGATGATCCATTCATGCTCATCATCGTCTAAAAGGGAGATAAAGAGAATGCCAAGTATCACCATATCAGAGCTGCTCTTTCATCACTAGGGTCCAGCTCAAACAAGCAATTTTCCCTTTGAGAAATAAATCCATTTTTAGCCATTGGCACCTTGTAGAACGTATTTTTTTGTTTGCTTCTTTAGAAGACTGTGTGCTGTTGTGTTGGAATTTGTCAAGGCAGGAGGTGCTGGATCTGTGGCAATTAGAGTGATTATTTGTCTGTTTGATAAAATTAGCTCATGCAGAACTATGAGATTTCCATGTGTATATTTTGGTGTTTGACTTTCTGGCAGGAGATAGGTTGAAACTATCAGAAATGAAGATAAACCTTTTTTAAATACTACGTCTGTGTTGCTTGTCGGTTTATGAAAAGTGAAGGTAATGAAAAATCTATTGTCAAAACCCAGGTTCTTGTCCTCTGGCTTTTCTTTCAGTGCTGTTTTTGAAATGTACATCACGAGAGGTATCGATGAGCTGGAATAGTGGCTGATAGATGTATTTTAGACCATCTTCTGCTCTTCTTCTTAGTATTCATGTCTGTCCTATTTATTCTCAGAGCATAATGACAGTGTGGAGAGAAAAAAAATCAAAGACAATGTAGGGAAAAACAACCGTCCAGCAAAGTTTGAATAGAAATTTTGTGTATGATTACAAAAAAAAAAAAAAAAAAGTTGGCAAATGTCAAGTTGTGGCTTCATAATTCCAGGGATTTAAATAGTCTTGTCTCCAGAACGTGTTCTGCAGCCTTTTGCTTTGTGTTTGCTAAGGGGAAGAGAGATCTGTGTAGCAGACCAGGAAGAACAAACTTCAAAAAGCCTTGAAAAAAAAATCAAAGTATTACTTAAAACAATACCTGTATTTATTTTTATATAAATGAAATGCATGAGAGCTGCTTCTTGTGTTTACCACTGTCTTAACAAATTCATGTCAGCTGCTTGTGGTGTGTGCATCTAAGTCTGAAGGGGTTTGTACCTGAAAGAGTAGATGATTGCAAGTAGGATGGAGCAGTTGGGGCTCTAGTCCTGGTGCTGTGACCATCGCTTGGCACAGAGCCAGAAAGCAGCACGTTGCTTGTAAGGAGTCAAGTTTTCGTGGAGATCTTTTGGCTGAAGAGTGGCACTTTTAACTTAAAGTAGCATTTGAAATGCAAAAGGCAGGAAGGTCCTGGGAATGAAGTTGTGCTGATCCCAGAAGTTAAAGTTCTCTGAAGGGTATGTGACAAATTAGGTCTGATGGACAAGTCTTCAAGCTTGGGGGTTAATCTTATTGATTGCAGTGCGTTTTGAATCCAGTCAGCTTTGTCTCTCCTGTTTTCCTTCCTTTTCATTTCCATGCTACCCTCCCTTTCTCCCATTCTGGCTGGGTTGAGCGCACACCTTCGCTCCTCCTAGGGTGCTGCTCACACAGCTCTGTTGGCATCCTGGCAAAAGCAGGCTTAAGGAAGGCAGGAGCCAAGGCATTTGCCCCTTGCCTAACAGCAGCACTCGTCTGCCACCCTTGACAACCGGTAGTCGAAAGGCCAGTGAATGGCAGGAGGTTTTCCCTAACAGCCTGTTCTCCAGTTTGCTCTTTGCACAGCCACTGGTTTCCAGGCCAAGTGCTGGCTTGTGCCTGCTGACCCTCTTCTCATTTCCCGCTCAAGGGTGCTGCTGGCTTGCAAAAGCTCGGTTTTGGTGGTGAGCGCCCACCTTTGAGCAGCACCCCAGGGACTGTGACGGGGTTGGAGAACACACTTGTGCAGCCATTGTTCCAACAGCTCAGCCTGTAGCCTCGCTTTAAGGACTGGGAAATGGTTACCGTTTGGGTAGAATAGCTAAGTTCAGCTCTTTCTGTGTTTTACTGACATGATCTCTTTTTTTATTCCCTGTGACTATGAATCAGTAAGTCCATAACAAAATACTCTGTTAACAGTACATTTCTTATTTGGGTATAAACTAGGAGAAAATAAATGCTGAAAATATGCTAAAGGGGAAATTAAAAAGGCAAGCACTGAATCTTGCTTAAAGACCACGTAAACCTTACGGAGGCAGAGATTCCACCGAGGGCTGCAGTAGGAATGCAAATGTGGTCCTTAAGCTTTCTTAAAAACACCATCAAAGCCATAATCAATGTGCTGGCTTTTGTTCTATGCACTAGGTGTTCCAGCACCGTAACGACGTGATCACGTGAGCCTCGGCTATAACAGATATTGTCCAGCCTGGGGAGCTCTGTGATTTTAGCTGAATTCACCTTAACTAAAAAAAAACAGTTTATCTGAGTTTGTAATAATTGCAAGAAAAAGAAACTTTAACCATTTCTGGCATGTTGAGGGAATAAACAAAACTCACAGATGCTGTACATCACCGCTATCTCACTCACACTGGGGCACAGGTGTACGTGGCTCACCTGAGTACCAGAAATAATCAGTCTGTCTTCCTAGTGAGAAATCGACAGCGCTCACTTAGCGTAAGCACTAAGAAAGGTAGATGCTAACTTGGCTGCCAGGTTTCCAGCACATCCTTGGTTTGCCTAGATTGTTTCCTTCTGCACTCTGGGTTTTCCTGGGTTCCTAGGAAAGCACACAAGGCAGGTTGCTCTAAGGATTTTAGCCTCCCTGAATTGTCTCAAAGTGTCTCCGTTCATGCAGTGATCTGATCCCACGTCAATTAAATACATGTTCATAAGCACTGCTTTGCTTGCATATCATTTAATCAGCTGTAAAAGCTGAACGAGCTATATGAATTGCAGCTTGGTATATGAAGAGATAAAATAGACGCAATGACTCAATATTCCCAAAAAAACAACCTCAAGCAAATCCCTAGGACTGCCATCCAGCCCAGGCATTCCGTGCTACGGGTCCTTGGGCTAGGTAAGGGGAAACGAAAGAATTGATCCAGCACAGGAGAACCACAAACCCAGAGACGGGAACGGCTCCAGGGCTGGCTATGTGGGAAGAGGCAGGGAAATATGAGAATGTAAAGAGTTAAGCTATGGTAAAACATACTTTTGCTACACTAAAGACGACTGGTTGATAATTACTGTAGTTTTAGGGCTATTTGAATCAGTGCAGCTGCAACCTCTTCAGTAGTAACCCCTGAAACAAGACAAACTGGGTTTATTGTACTGAACAAGTCTTAAAGCTCCTCCCTGATTGTTAGTAATTGGCAGCAATGGACTTAACAGCCTCTTGACTACCCTTTTTACACTCTACCTGACTGTGCAGCTAACAATTTAAATCACAGATGCCGATCCTTCTTTGTGGCAGCTGCTTGTTAACTACACGTTCCTCTTTTTCTGTCACTGGCTGCTTCCATAACCCTGCAACACCAGGGTTAGATTGGAGAATCACATTTCATCAATATTTAAAATGGGATTAAACCTTGAAGTTTGATTAATGCTACCAGATAGTGAGTCGTAATTACTATTTTGTAAATTGCAATTGTTTGAATATGTTAATATGATTGTCTAAGCACATCTTCACCTTCAGAAGTAATTTTCCCTTTAAAAAAGATTTGAAAAAAATACAAACTCTTTAATCAGCGTTAAATTATCACCCTGCGCACAATTAGGTAGTATGGGGGTTCTTCATGTTGTGTGCTGAATTTTGTGTCAGCGTATTTATCTTTAAAAGTTTATCTGTTTTTTTAGATTTTCCTCAGTAGAATACACACTCGTGGAACAGACTTGGCTGAAACAGGACTAACCATGTTGATATTTGAAGGTAAAGGAAAAAAGCTTTGTCTGAAAATTATGTTGCAATCTGGTGTATCCCTGTTCAGTCAGTAACTGTTAACAAGTCATTTCTTCCAAGGTTAGTGAAATATAATGATTATTATAATTATGACATATCACTGAAATTGTGAAACGGAGAGACAGCGAGAGATCTCAATGGAAGAGCTGTTAGAATATATGCAAGTATTGACTGATTCTTTTAAATTATTGTCTTGTGTCTCAATCAACAATAAGATCAGTTTTCTAGCACCCACAAAATACATTTTGACTACTGTGGGCCGGACCCTCAGCCAGCCCAAGCTGGGACAGCTTTTTTTTTAATTTTTGTAATTAATTCAGGCTGTTTTCATTAAGCAGGCAGAGGCATATGGAGCCAACCCTGACAGCCACCTGCACGACTGATCCCCAGAAACAGCATCTGCCCACAGCAGATGATTAACCAGGGGTGCAAGTCCTGCTGGTCTCCTGTTGGACACTGTCTACACAGCCAACAGGTCCATCTGGATGGAGTCTTTTTAGGCAAACAAGACCCAACTAAACCGTTAGTCGTCCTGTGCTCCTGTAAGTAGCCCATTTAAAAATTAGTTCTTCTCAACAAATACTGCTTTGCAAGTTTTCTCCTCGTTTTGGGTGGCTTTAGGGGAAGCTCCAAACGCCAGCAGAGTCCGAAGAGGTGGCTGTCAAAACTGCTGTTAGGTGTACTGCACAGTGGGCTCAAACTGCAGCCCACTTAAATCCGTGGATTTGGGCTCAACAGCTCTGCAAAATGAAACCACTTGTCTGATTTTCAAGGTTCAGTCTAAAAGTAGTGGCAGAAGAGACTTTCCCAACTACACACCACAGATTTATCTCTCAGGTGGGACTCGAAAGCTGAAAATTCAGGGTGGGCTTGCTTCACGGTGCTTCCCAGGGACAACTTGAAAATACACTGCAATTTAGGTGAATTTAATCTTCCTATGGCAAATACATATTGCAAAGTTTAGAATTTGCTTCTGGCGGTGACGTTTCTGTGTCGCTTATGGAAACCTCAGCTGTGAGGGATTTCTTAGGACTCTGCGTGCCCAGGTGTCTGCCGTGATGCCGAGCGGACACTCAGCAAAGAGCGGCGCTGTCTGTAGCTTCTGGATTTGCCCTCTTAACTAATGCTTTCCCAGGAAACCACCCAGAGGAGTGTAGGAGGATGTACTGCATTGAAATTAGAATATTTAGTGACTTACACAGGGGGAAAAAACTACATTTTTCACCTTAAAAATCTTGTCTGACTCTAAGTTAGGTCTTCATACTGCCCTTCACAGCTGTGCCTGTTCCTGGTGGCTTAAGGGCTCTGTCTACGCTCGAGGCCTGATGCCCTCCAAATGCCCTCCAAAGTTCAGATCCTTGGCTCCCTTCTCTGCCTGAAGGCGAGCCGGGACCAGACTTGAGTGTACACCCTCTTCTGTTAAAGGCCATGTGAGCAAGGAGGGAAGTAGAAGTGCCCTGGTACGTCCCTCCATGAGGACTATCAGAGGCTCACAGCCCCAGCGTACCCTGAGGACACAGCTTTCCATGCCCACAGTTTGTAAGAGAGTGTGTTTACAATAGACAATTCTTGAACAAGAGCTGAGTTTCCTCTCTGTTTGCAGAGGGCCAAGCACAGGCAGACCATTGTAAACAACAATATTGTTTAATTCTTTCGCATGCCTGACTCCTCCCATCACCCGCAGTGCAGTTTATCATGTTCTTCCACTGCACAATTACAATCGCCTGTGATAGCATCTCAGCCATGGGTTCTGCCTGGCACACCCCTCTCATTTCCATCGCCCCCTCCGGGTCCCTAGCACCACTTTCCTTACTGCACCTGACCCCACCAACATCAAGGCTGGCAAGAAAAGGGAAAATATGTTTTCAATTAACCTTTGCTTCCACCCACAAATTCTCACCCTTCCATTTACTTTTAATTACTGTAATTCCAAAATGGCCCCCAAATGAACTTTCCATCTCTTGTAAAACTTGTTTTCCCATGATCTGTACAGTTGACTCTAAGTGCCTATAAGACTTGTGTATAACCTATCTAATGGATTCACAATGGGATGGCCAGCACACAAACAAAGTTGTTATTCTTGGCATGCCATTATATGGAACCGAAACTTTCACGGTTTTCAAAACGATAAGTATTTTAAGACCAGGAAACCACAAGGAACAATGTATCTGCAACAGCTTTAGCTACTGAAATCACTAGTGACCTACACCGTGATGCATACCCTAATATTATCGTTGTTGGGTTTAGTACCGAATATAAATCATACGGGTTCATAATCTGGTTTACTGAATGGAGGGTCTTTTGTAGTAAAACTTGTAAGCTAAGTTTTATCTGAAACCATTTTCTTGGTTATACGGATAAGAAGTCTGCAATATCTCTGTCACCTGAGCAGACTTGGACACTGAGAAAGACATAATGCGTTTGGCAATGGCATTCAAAATGTGCACAATCTTAACACATTCCTATAGAAAAATATATGGAAAGAACATATGATGGGTAGGAGAATTGTCCAACATTTAAAAAAGTGTTTAGGGTAGAGTCAGAATAGACATGAAGCTACGTCTCGTAGCAGCCTGGGATCTTCTCTTTAAATGGACTCAATTTCCTTCTCCATCTTCACTTCAACGCTCATTCATTTGCCTTGCCCACTCCGCAGTCCCCAGTCTGATACGTGCTAACATTCTGCCTCCCCCCCTTCTAAGATCTCAACTGATTTATTTGTTAAGTGTTGGAGATTATTTAGGTCCAAAGCTCTCACAGCAGGGAAAAAAATTAGGAAGAGGTAGATGAGCGACACTTGGAGATCCAGATGAAAGAGCTATAATACAATTTCAACCTTCCTCTTAATGTAATGTTTTCCAAAACTTCTGGCTGTCACAGAAGCAGTGAGTCTGGAAAACAAGTA
Organism: Rhynochetos jubatus; assembly: GCA_027574665.1. Taxonomy (NCBI): domain Eukaryota; kingdom Metazoa; phylum Chordata; class Aves; order Eurypygiformes; family Rhynochetidae; genus Rhynochetos; species Rhynochetos jubatus. The sequence continues at coordinate 2,053,370 of CM050671.1, forward strand.
CCAGAAAACTGGAATGGTATGAATGTGGGCAGAAAAACTATGATGTCCTGGGTTTGGAGGAGAAAAAAGCATATGGGAGGTGGAGACACGACCAAAAGATGAATTTGTATGGACCTGTGTAGAGCCTTGCGGGCAAAGAAAACGAGCTGAGTGTCGTGGCAGAGAGAGAAAATAGGTTTTGGAATGATATTTTTGAGGAATATGAATCAAAGAGGCCAGAGAGAGGCGTTAGCAGTAAAAAGGTCAAGTGCTACAGATGTTGCAAGAAAAGCAAAGGGTTACTCACATTTGTGTGCTCTGCTGGTGTAAAGGGAGAGTAGTATTGGCTCTGTTTCACAGAACCATGTTTTCTGAAATAAGTTTGTCAGCCAACGTAGAGAGAAAACGATCAGTGGATTGCAATAAAGAGCATTTAACATAAAAATGAGTAAAATTTACAATTCAGTTAAGTTGTTAGATGTTAAAAAAAAAAAATCAGCAAACAATAGACACAATTTGTTTTGTTCAGAGCCCAGAGGTAGAGACCAAATCCTCTAAATTAATTTCTGCAAAAGCTGGGGTTTTTTTCCAAACAGGTCTGGATCCTATTCGTTGTAGAATATACTGATTACCAACTATTTTTAAGAGCTTTACACAAACATTATTTCTTTTGTTGTGTGAAATGCAGAATCAGCCATCTGGCAAATGCCCCAGAGCTAAAATCTTTTACATGACATATAATTCAAAATGATTAAATATACAACAGAAAATAGCTATAGCATTGCACTTAAAATAGCATGAACTTTTACTGCCGATCAAAACTGATTTCTTTAGCTTAACAAGTATCCAAAGAACAATTATTTGAAGAGCTTTTAAGAGTTTCAATATGTAGGAACTAAACCTCATCTAAATTCAGTATCTTAAGTCAAATAAAAAAGAAACAAATGTACAAAAGATTAAATGGTCCTGCGTTATAAGTAGACATTTAAATCTATGGGAAGCTAAATTCATTCGAACAAAAATACTATATTCCCTCTGTATGTGTATTGCTGGGGCTTTCCTCTCCATTGCTAAGGGCATCTGCCAAAACAACTCTTACATTCTTAGGCAATGACTAGGGACTAGCCTGGAATCAGACTGTTCATCCACTCCCTCCATCATCAGAATGGGCAATTTCAAAGAAGAACAGGGAATAAAGCTCCGTGCATGATCCCTGAGTGCAGTCAATCTTTTTTTTTTTTTTTTCTTTCCTGCACCACAGTTGACTTGAAGTTAAACTTGCTGTCTTTTTTTCCAGAAATACTCCAGGCCTGAAAAATTGCCAGGTCCTCATCCCACACCCAATTCTCCAGTAGTTTATGAGAAAGAGCACGCAAACATCTGCGTGTGTTTGGGGTACATGAGGGTAGGTACAGAAATATTACCCTGAGTAATTATTGAGTGGTTATGGCTCTGTTTCTCAACTACATTTTTCAGACACGTCAAAGTCTACATCTCCCAAAAAGCACTTGGTGCAAGTCAGATCTGAGTTGTAAGATCAAAAAAAGTCTAAATGTGAGAGATTTATCTCATGGATTTGCACACTGGGATAAACCTGAAATGGATGAATACATCACTGACGACTTTAAAAAACATTTTGCTTCTAAATCCTGAACTGATTGCTGGCTGGCTTGGGATTGCAGCAACACCAAAACCTCTCCTCTTAATATGACACTTGTCCTGGTTTTCTGGGCCTAATCCTGCTCTTAATAACACACAGGTTAATTCGGTTACCTGACTGAGCTTCGAGTGTAAAGGCAGCCTTTGTGCCTTCCTGCTCTTGATGTGAAGAGGTGCACACATCCCAGGTGATGCTGACTGCGCTATGGAAAGCTACACTGTGTGCTGTACACATACTAATTAAACCTGAAGATGGAATACGAAAGTAGTAGCTCAAATCTTCTCATCTTACAAAGAGAAAAAGCATGGTTTATATTATTTAACCCATCCTTTGGAGAACTGCGGGAGAAACAGAGCAATTTTCATCAGAAGTATCTTTGCTTTTCATCAAAAGAGGTGACCCAGGCAATCTCTATAATCTTTTCCATCTCAGTAGAACAAAATTTCTACTTTTGACAGTATTTTCCCTTTGAAAGCTAGGGGCTTCTCCGATATTTGGGGGTCCTAAAACCTGAATGTCACTGTTCTTGTATCTCCCTGCTTTGCATTAAACATCATATATTTTCTACTTTTCACTGAAAAATTGGGAAATCTTCCCATCTTTCTATTGACCAAACTCCGTTAGAAAGGTGCCAAGAGTCCTATTTCTGGAAAAAAAAAAAAAAGAAAAGAGTGAAACAGGAGTCTAGTCCCAGTATCTATTAAAAATAAACAACGTATCTTCTTACAAATGAGCATTCTCATTCTTATTTATGTGTCCAATTTTGCGTCCTTCGCAATACTGGAAAACAGCAAAGATTGAAGAACACATGGAGAGTCAAGAGAAACTTGAGCATCCCTGAGGAAACAGAGGTTTAGGGATGGAGTAATAACTGCAGGATCGTAATGAGAATTTGGAAAACTTTGCTAGATAAAAACGTATAACGAAACTGTTGCTGTCATTTCTTTCCCTGGGCCTGATTATGTTTTCACGATGGGCCTTTGCACTGCTTTAACAGTAAGAGCTCTCTAAGTAAATGAGTATCAGACCTCCACGCTAGCGAAACGCGAGGCTTGCCAAATTTAACAGGAGTCTCTACGGTACTCTACATCCACTCCTCTTGACAAAGAAGTGGTGGAAGCAAACTCAGTAGTTTCAAATGGCGTCTATTTTCTTCTCTTCTGGAACGGTACCTGGAGGCTGCCAGTTTGGGGGCAAGTCCGTGCCAAGGCTGTATGTTTCCTTGCTCTCTTTCACAAACAGCCGAGAAACAATCAGAAATCGCTTCTTAATAGGGCCAGGGTGAAAGGTGAGAACTGGAGTATTCTGAAAGCCTGCTGCCAGACCTGAGGAAGATAGTGTCATTTTGGTAAACCTGTCAAGCTGTTGTAAGAACTTCCTGAATGCTTCCTACCATCTGCTTTTGATGCTTTCAAGACTTGGCTGCAAGCCTGGAGGTTTTCCTGCTCCTTCCTGCCCAACCTATAATGGAGTAATTCTGGATCTGTTCCCTGTCATCCCAGCCTCTTCCTCAGTTTCTTCTGCTTACAGCTGGGTTTTTTTAAATTTCTTTTTTTTTTTTCTTTACTGCAGTGGCCTTGTGCCCTGAATCATCTCTCCTGGGGCGGTGAGAGTTCCTCTGATGTTGAGCAAGTGCCGGCTTTTTCAATTGTGTTCGTGTTCTTGAGAGGAAGGGTCTGGCCTACATGACACATTCCTTCTTCACACTCACATCAACAAGTTTAACTGTGTACGGGGCTCTCGATGGAACAGCCACACAAAGCACAACCCCGACTCCATCAGACTGCACGCCGCGCTGCTCTGGTTAGCGAATGCTGATCGATATAATTTGAAGGGTTTGAGATAAATGTCATGAAGGACAATGAGTTCAAAGAACAGATTAAAAAACAATAAATTGAATTCCAAGGCGTTCCCTCCTGTACTAATCTGTGTAGGTTCCTGTGTTTTTGGAAAGCATGTTGCTTATCTTCCTCATCAGTAGGCCCACTGCATTCCAGTGTTTTGGATCAATGCCATTTGTAATAATCTAGATCAGTTTTTATTCAACGTTTATAAAACAGGCCATGTATCATAGGGTATATTTTATAGCAGATGGTATCTCCAATTCATTTAACGCCCCCCTTCACGTCCCTCCTCCAATATCACAGTGCATACTTACAAAAGCTCTCGAAAGTGGAGCTGAGCAGAATTTTTTTTTCCAACAAATAGTAAATTTTCTGAAAAATGGAGTTTCCAAGCAACAAAATTGTTAAATTGTGGCACACTGAAAATGAAATGTTTTGTCTTCTATTTGGGCAGGTCTTGCAATTTGGGCATTTGGGGAAAAATAATTAAAAATGAGTGGGGTGGGTGGTTGCTTTCAGAAAACATTTTCGTTTTTAAAAAAATCTACACTAAAAAGGTGACAAGCACAAAGGTTAAATAGTCGGAACACAAAGCATCTGTTTCAGGTCAGATGTCCTTTTTTGAGTTATCCCAGTGCCAGCTGTTTGGGAATCTTCCGTGTGCTTTTAATTTGAAAAGTTTCTCTTTTGGCTTCATGAGACTTAGTTTTCCCCGAGGCTTATTAATTTGGGGACTCATCCACAAGACCCAGTATTTACCAGACTCTACTCAAAACACAGCTCTACAGGGTGACAAGAAAGCTTCCTGTTCAGCAAGGAACAGCCTTAGGACTCGTTTCAGTAAAATGGACTCTTCTAACACGTAGAGATAAGCACATGCTTAAGCACTTTGCTGGTTCACAACACAGTTTATTAGCTGTCAGGATCAAGGATGTGCACCTTACAACCACTCCCTTACTTGAGGAAATATGGAAGAGATCAAAGATTTTCCTGAGATTAACATACCAAATGGCAATAAAATATATTTAATCATACCTGCTTGGGAATAATTCATTGTAAGTTTGCAAAATATGATTTATGCAACTCTGGGGATATATAAATCGCTGGTGAAAATAAATAAGTTAAAAATATTTTAACTCATTGGTAACAGAACCAGATCATGGACTTCTTTATGTTTTAGCCTTAATCACATGTCCCAGAAAATGTGACAAATAAATACATCTCAGTTTACCTTGCAGAAGTCATACCTGCATTTCTCAGAAACCTGAGTTTGTAGTCAACAACAACTCTGGTTTCAGGATTATAGAATCCATCACCACAGTCATAACATCCTTCTGGGATTTTTCTGGGAGGATCCACGTTTGTAAGCTGAGAAATGCCTGAAGAAAAACAAACAAACAAACAAACAAAGGGATTGCTTTATTTTGCCTTTTTTTTTTTTTTTTTTGCATTTGTGCTTTTGATCAAGGTAACTAACAAATATTACATCTCCATGGTCTTTGTTATAAAAACAATGCAGTTACCTTGCAATAAATTTTATGCAACATTTTGCCAATTTTTCAGACGGAGAAAATGAAAAATGAAAAATCCATATACAGAAAGTGTGTCATAAAAAGAGATCACTTTGATTTCCTCACTCGCGGTCCTGAGATTCAGCCCACTCAGTTAACATCACAAACATGCCCCTAAACTCCAAAATGGGGCCAGAAGAATCTCGCTGGCCTCACAGAACTACATCATCACTAAAATATTCTATGTATAAAGAAGAGTGTTTCATGTATTATGTTACGTATTTTACTCACTTGTTCCTTATAAATCTTTTCACATTTTGACTACAGGCAAATAATAATGTTATAAAAGTCTTTAGCAAAAATATAGACTGGACACAAATGTTTATTTTGGTACCTACTAAAAAGGTATGTGGGGCTGACATTCAAACTTTATTTGATGTTCCGGATGTAGATTAATTGGCTGTGCTCAACTTCCCCACGGTAAAAGCACGCTGCTAATGCAGTGAAGGCAGAATGTATAAAAGGGTTAATCAGGATATCAGAAGCTGTGGATAACAAAGCCCTGTCCTGCGGGTCATCACCCCAGAAGAGACCGCGCTGCATCCTGCGCTGGTGGAAGGTGGTGTCAGCATTCTTCTGGCAGCCTCCTACGGTTGGGTCCTGAAATTAGCCAGAGCATTTCTGCTCCATGTTACTCATGTAGCTGAATTAATCTTTCTTAAGCAAAGTTGTTAGTTTAATTCCTTCCAGACTCTAAGGATCGCAAACGCAACTCAGTACCTGCTGGTTTAAGACCAGAGCAGATTTCTGTATAAAATCTTCTGTCGTAGCCGTCACAGTAATGCCATTTTTTATCTTTGTATTTGAGACCATCTGCAAAAGTGTATTCCCCCTGAAAAACACGTTCAAGCACAGAGTTAATAAACATGATGGATGGATTGAGCGCGAGCAAGGCTCGAGTTCCCACTGCCGAAACTGAGCCCTAACTGCGACGAGCGAGCGCACGGTTCAACTCCCGTTTAAATAGCGCTGGGAAGGCCACCTGCGGGATGCCGGCCACGAGCCGCCTTGCCCTCACACCTTGGGGTGAGAGAAGCCGCCACGGGGGCGAAAAATTGGCTTAGCTCGGAAATCCACTTATTGCACCCCAAAACCTTCCCTGCGGCGCGGCTGCTCCCAGGCGGCGTAGTCCCCTCGGGGTGAGGCCCTCCCGCCCGGGATACCTGCGTGGGCACCCCGCGCTGCCAGACTGCCCGGTATCTGCCGCCGTTGGGGAACAGCAGCTCTCCCTCGCCGTCAAACATCCCGTCCCTCAGCGCTCCCCGGTACTCGGTGCCCGTCGGCAGCGTGTAGGAGCCCTGTCCCTCCATCCTGGAAGAGACCGCGAGGTTGAGGAGGGAAGCGAGGGCATCTCTGCGCCCCCCCACCCCGCCCCGCCGGGCCCACCTGCCGCGCACGGTGCCCCCGCTGTACCGGCCGCCCGTCACCTCCATAGCTGCCCGGCCCGACGGCGCGGCGACGTCGCCATGGCAACGCCGCCGCCGCGGGGGCCTAAAGCTCCGCCTCCCGCAACCGCCACGCGTGCGCGCTCCCCGCCCTTCGCCGGCCGCGCACGCGCGGTGGCGGGCGAGCGCGGAGGGGAGCTCAAGGAGAGCGGCGGCGCCGCCATGGCCGGCTCCCTGCAGGTGCCCTCCTTGGAGGAGCTCGACGTGCAGGAGGTGAGTGAGCGCCCGCCGCCCGGCCCTTCCCCCGCGGGGCAGCGCCCTGGGCCGGCGCCGAGGCGGGCTGCCCCCATTGCCGCTCCTCCCCGTTGTAGGTGAGTGTCAGCTCGGCCGTGCTGAAGGCCGCGGCCCACCACTACGGCTCGCAGTGCGACCGGCCGAACAAGGAGTTCATGCTGTGCCGCTGGGAGGAGAAGGACCCGCGGAGGTGCCTGCGGGAGGGCCGCCAGGTCAACCAGTGCGCCCTCGACTTCTTCAGGTGAGCGGCTCTCCCCCGCGGGCTTCGGGGCCGCAGAGCCCCGCGGCTGAGGACACCCGCCCGCTGGAGACCCTCGGCAGCCCTGAAGGTGTTTGGGGGCTCTCCCGGCGCAGTGCGGCCTTGCCGAGCTTTGTAACTGGGTTTAACTGAAAATGCTGCCCCATCACGGCCTGCAAAGTCTTTCTTCTTGTTTTGTAAACAAACTCTTGGGGATGGAGGCTGGGCCCGTTCTGTTTCGCTTCTATGTGAATTCATCCTTTCATATGAAGCGCCGTGGTCTGTGCGCCAGAGGAACTGGCGCAGGTTGTTGGTGGGTTAGCAGAGGAATGCTGGGGGGTGGTGGAGGACTTGTTGCTTCCGTACCCTGCATGTAAGTTATGAAATCCCAGAAACCCACCTAAGCTTTGCACTGTCGGTTCTCTCTCTCACAGCTGTGCTACTGTGCAAGCTCAGGTAGGCACACAGTTTACCTCTTGGGACCAGAAACGCAGAGGAAGGCACGTGCCACTGTCATGTTCCTACGTTGCTAGCAAATGTCCTAGCTTAATTAGCTTAAAGCATGTCTGTTTCCAGGATAGCAGCTGGTAATAGGAAAAGGCTGTCCTGAGCATGTCTTCTCGAGCTTAAGACACCGAATTTAATTTGGAAGCATCGGAGCATTGTCTGATGTACACTGTGTTACCTGGCGAAACAAGCAGGCCATATGGAGGAGCTGTGTACGCCTGCCTCACAAGAGTACCCTCCACGTATTGATTGTTACTGCTCTCCCTGCTTGTAGCCACGGCGATACAAACTTCACTGGGGTCGGTATCAAGGTCTGTTTAAGGAGGCTTCAAATATGGACTTCTCTAAAGGCTTTAGGTGTTCCTGAGAACTTCAGACTACGAGAACACTTTATCACAAGTAGAAGTTTGAATGGATAAGGGAGAAAAGCAACATTTGCTAACTGCTGTCTTTCTCAATGTCTTACAGGAAGATTAAAGCGCACTGTGCGGAGCCGTTTACTGAGTACTGGACATGCCTTGACTACACCAACTTGCAGGAGCTCCGTCGATGCCGAAAGCAGCAGGCAGTGTTTGATAACTGTGTGCTGGAGAAGTTGGGTTGGGTGAGACCTGATCTGGGCGAGCTCTCCAAGGTAACTTCACACATTTTTTGATCAGATAGCCAGATGCTTTTCTGCCTTCTCAGGGATGTTTTGACCAGACAGGTCTCGCGCTTCTCCCGGCCAGAAGGTGATTGATGAACTTGACACTGAAAGCTTGTGGACTTTGCTAGAAGTCAGAGCTCTGTCAGTTTTCTCCAGGCCTGCTTTCCCAGAAGACTCACGCTTTTCTTAAACACCACCACTTATTCTTACATTTTTGCTTTTCCTAGCACAGAGACCTTTCCTTCCGGGGTGAAACTCGCACATGTGTAGAACTACTGTGTAGTTATGAGTGCCTTTCCCCTCCCTTTTCTTCAGAAGCGCTGTGGAGATAGGAGCTCTCATCAGATCGCTAGCATGTCCTTAGTGTTGTCTGGTGCTTCTTGGTGGTTGTTCCTTTGCGCTGTCTAGCTTTTCTGCGAAGTGCTGTGAGAAGTCATATAATTTCTGTTGTCTTTGCAGGTTACGAAAGTGAAGACAGACCGTCCAATGCCTGAGAATGCCTATCACTCTAGACCTAGACCAGAACCAAATCCACCCATTGAAGGTGACCTGAAGCCTTCTCCGTTCGGCAGTAGGCTCTTTTTCTGGTCCTGGTGAAGCGGGCAGACTCTGACTAAGGTGCAAAGATGTATTGCTTGCAAATGTAAATTGTCCAGTACGCGTTGGGTGGAACTTTAATCATTAAAGAACCCCAAACTGTTACATGGCGTAGTAGACTTCTTTAAACATGCATGGTTTCGGTTGCTGTGGTGTGTATTTCCCCATTTTACACGGTGCTTTTGCCGGTCATATAGCCCTTAGGACCATGTTAACACCAGCAATGTCAGTCGCTTCATAGCGTCTACCAGGATTGTCCGAGATGTGCAGCCTGAATCTCTGACTGCTGCTTCAAGCAACCAGAAACTGGCGTGACACTTTACTTATTGAGAGCACTGTCGCTTGGATCAAGGAAAATTTGAGAACAAACGAGTCGTTAATGCCTTCCCTCAGTCTTGCCACTGATAATTGTATTTTTTCCAAGGGATTCCTGAATAGGTTTAACCTAAAATCTGTCCTCGAGTGGGGATTTAGTCTGAATCTGTGGCTTTTGCGAGGTTCGAGGGCAGTACTGTGTCCAGCATAAAGAACCTCCTTCTGCTTACAACCACTCGTTCCTCAGGCAGCTAGGTTAGTGGCTTCCTCTTCATTTTGGGGGGATGAGGGAGAGCACAAGCTACTTTGTCAGGAAAAATCACACTAAATTTTCAACACCTTTAAGGAAAAATTATCTCTTAAAAGGTCTTCCTGTCCTGCTAAACAGCGTAAGAAGGTAGCTTGGTGGCTTGTCTTCTGCCTCAGGGCCCTGACTTGAGGGGTTTGGGGCAGATCCTTCCTGTTGTTTCACTGTGATGCTCTCTTTGATAGAGGAGTCAATCATCTTTTGTAAATTTATCTTTTCTACAATATTTAGAAGTCACGTGTTTCATAGGAAGTAGATCTAGTCTCGCCTGCCCTGTCACCAAGTAGCAAGAACCCTACTACAAAGGTCAGAGCACGTTAAATGAACGTGTTTTCAGAGCTGCGTGCAGCTTGGCTTGCTCCGGGCCAGCTTGTGTAGCCTGAACCATAACTGAGGCTTGAGTAGTGCTTTACTCCTCGAGTAGCCGGGCCTTCAGCAGGATCTGAAGATCTGCCATCTCCTCGTTCAGGGTGGGACCAAAGTGTAATGGGTCCGTAGCTGCAGCGTATGTTTCTGATCCATGGAGCTAGAGGGAAAATTGTATAATGTTTAACTAAGAATAGCTTTTGGGTTCTTGCTACTCCCTGCTTGGGTGTGTTGTCTGAAACTCCACACAGGTGCTGTGGCATCCGTGTTTGCATTTTAATGTATGTTTTATACTGTCTTAGCAGCTTCTCCTTGCGGATCTCTGCCGGCGCTTCAGAGCAGCCACGTATTACTGAAGGCAGATAACCCCTTTTCTGCAGAGCTTGAAATCAGGACAAGCTTGAGGCCTAATTACATTCAGCTGAGGGAGTAAAATGAGGTTTGGCCAAGCAAAGGATAAATTGTTCTGGGATGTTAACACGTGTCACATCTGATCTTCTGTTGCTGACCCACTCCGATAGTTAGGCAACCTCACAGAAAGACTTTTGAGATATAACTTACTGTGTTTTGCTAATAATTTACTATTGTCAGCGTGAAACGTTGCGCTGCTGAACATCTGCTTTGGAATAAACAGGCATGGGCATTCCAGTAGTCAGCCCCTAATCATAATTAGTGTTTTTTCCCTTTAAATTGCTTCTGAAAAGAATGACAGGCATCAGTAGGGGAGCGGTTTTTTTTAAAGAGCCTTTTACAAACCCCACCCTTAAGTTAGTACTGTAAGCAAAAAAAAAAAAAAAAGGCCTCAAAGGTTTAAGGTTGTTCATTTGTTTTGTGACAGCTGAATCTGCTGCCTCTTGGGTCAGAGGTGGTTGACCCAGTAGTGACGCACTCAGCGCGTTTAACCGTCAGAATTAACCGTCTGCTCGCCGAGGTTCCCACTTCGGTTTCAAGCGGGGGTGGGCAGGTGAATGTACCAAAGAGAACAGCGGAGGAGGACAGTGAAGCGACACAGTCAAGTAGAATTCAGCTGTACCGTGAGAACTTCTTTCATTAACGTCTGAGATAATTGCTTGCTGTCTGTGTCTTGGCTGAATCTCTGCGAAAAAAGCGCTGCCAGAGGTCTGTTTCTTGGCGCTTCGACCGTGCCGGTACGGAGCTATTTCCGTTCAAAATCACGGTGTGGCTTTCCTCAGGCGTAGGTGCCCCCTTTGGAGCTCTAATGTTTTCTTGGAAACTTTAGACCAAGTGAATGTCAGGATTGAGTAAGGACCACAGAAGCATTTCTGGGGAACGCATCTCGACGTTTTCCTGGCAGATGGAGAGCGGGCGCGTACAGGTTCAGCGCGTGCTTTACTGGCAATGTGCGAAGTGGCGTTTGTTACGCTGTAGGCGCTCGGCTCTGCCAGAGCTAATCACGTGGGTCAAATTAATGAAACGTTAAGCTGCTGTCGTGGTAGCTTAACACCGTGGGTTAAGCCGTGGTAACACTGAGGGTTAGGCTAGGCAGAACCTGCTCTCTTCTTTCAGATTATGGATGGGAAGAGTAAAATCGAAGTGTATTTTCTAACCTTGGCAAGGTAGGAGCGTGGTGCGGTGGCATTGTGTGGTGTTAGCACGACAGCATCCTCCCGAAGAGGAAATCCCTCTCCAAGACGTCTGGCAGTTTGGCACGCCCTGGTCTGAAATGGCTCTGCGTAACTCCTAAGGCAAAGGGGCTGGAGGAGGTGTACTCTTAGCCAACAAGGCCAGGAGTCCATCTGCTTATAGCCACCAAATCTGGGTGAGGGGTAAGTAGTTTTTTATTTGGCTCTCTTGCCGCTTTCCTATTTCTGTTGCGTGTTGTGTTATCTGTATTATCACCCCTCATTAAAGAAGAGCCTTCTAGGAGTCAGTTCAGGTGGAACTAGCCTTTCAGGCGTTTGGAAGCTGAGGTTGGCTAGGGCAGAATCCGTTCTTGTATGCCTCTTCCTCTGCCTTCGATTGCAGTATGGTTCTAGAATGGATAAATAAGGTGCATTTTCCCCCCACCTTCGTAAGGAAAGAAAAATCCACATCTTTATACCAAGGATTCCTAATTTTAAAGAACCTTTGCCTTCAGAACAAAGATGCTGCTATAAAGCCAGAGAGGGAATTTGGAACTCTGGATGACTGAAATCCTCTCGGAAGCTTGTGTACTAGTGGCACTTTGGAAGTGGAATCCGCCTGGATGTTAACAGGAGATTTAAGACTCCCTCTTGTGGTTACATTAAGCTGATCTTGGGCATCTGCGTGAAAATTTTGCCAGGGTGAAAGTCCGATGGCTGTGGCCGTATTGCTGCTGGAAACTTGATTGGGCCTTTTGCCTTTGCTACAAAGGCCCCTCGAGCGTTGTCTCAACTTGGTTTTTCCTACGTATGAAAGGCGTGAACTGAGCGTGAAGTGAGAAGAGGAAGGAAAACGGTTTGGAAGCGTTCTGATTGCCTCAATCACGTTTGATGTGACTGGAGGAAGTTAAGGCAGAGCCAGGGTAGATGGAGGTGGGTGGGAAACCCTGGTAGGAATTGCATTTGCTTCTCTGAATCTGGGAAGGGGTGTGTGTCCCCGGCACTGCAGAGCAGGGTGGTTCTGACCCTCGGGGCCGCTGCTTGCAGCATGTGACAGGCAGACACGGGCAGCAGGTTGACTGCGACATTTAACTTCACGTAAAAGCGCATTATTTCTCTTTATTAGGAGTAGACACGGCCTCACAGAATGGCCTTAATAACATAACCCTGTGCTTCTGTTCGTAATTTCATGGTGATGGTTTTTCACGTGAGCCCTTCTAGCTGGTGACTTGAGCCGAACCCGAGACACCTTCTGCATGGCTGAGTGTGGTGCAAAGGAAGAAGATCTGGGAGAATGCAGAACAGCGAGCTAGAAGCAAAACGTCTGTAGTGTTGGATATTAAGGCAGTAAATCAGCTCAGCAAGCGGGAGCAGATGCTGAAAGGGGGGTGGTTCCCAGGCACCAAAGGCAGGTCAGCAACAGCTCGCTTGGCGGAAGAAGGGTTATTCCTGGTTTTGGGTTTTTTTCTGCTTCAACAACACATTTCTCCACTCCCTTACACGTGTTGCAAAGGCTTTGGCAAGCTGAACGCCTGCATGGGTGCGAGTTCCTCCTGCCTGCGATGTCTGTGCTCGAGGAGAGCCGGCGCTGAGCGGGGCTGCCGGGCTGGTTGAGAGCTGCCGCAGGGCTGGACAGAAGTGGAAGCTGCTGGGGCATGAAGAGCTTTGCTGTACCTGGCTGGATCCAGGAATAAGGGCTCAAAGGAAAGAAATGCGACCAATTAATAAGGTAAAAGCTCTTGCCTGCATCCCAAGCATCTCCACATTGCTGCTGCTCTCGCTGCCTGTGAAAGCGCTGAGGTCACGTTAGACTGTTGCAGATGCCTGAACAAAAGGATTCCAACCTGTGCTCCTGTGCTTGTGGCTGCGCTGGCACGTGCAGATGGTTCAAGTGAGTGTTTGGTTCCCGCTGTGTTCTGCAGCACAAAATGGTGAGCGGCTTTTGCTGTTTTGATAGGGTTTCAATGAATTTCTCCCTTCTCACCAGGAGAAATGAGGGCTGGGAAGAACGGCCATGCCTGTTGCTTTGTTAAGCTCGGCTTTGGCTCCGATTCTGCCACCAAGAAAGGAAATAAAATACAGGGAAGGGAAGCTTTATGAAAGAGCTATGAGTCTGCTCCCAAGTTGATAGGTTAAACCGTACAAAACACCGACTCTGAGGCACTGCTCTGATATTTGTAAAATCAGCATGGCAGCTCTGTTCAAGGCTATGAGTCACCCTGAGGGTGGTTCAGCTCTTTACAAGCAGTAGCACAGCCTTCTGCTTCCATGCAAACGGGAGGGAGAATTTTAATGGAGTCAGAATTACCCCTTTGGTTACAGCACCCTCTGACCTCGGCTTTGTTCTCGCTGCCTCCCGTTTACAGCTCCGCGGAGCGTGGAACCTGACCCATCTTTGTCTGGGAGAAAAGGACTGGATGGAGCCCTTCAACGTGAATCACACCAATTGTAACCGGGTCCCCCCACCGCTCTCCAGACTCCTGCGCCCTGCTCCTGCGGGACATGGTCAGGTGTGGCCCGTCTTGGCTTTCGTTTTCAGGAAGCCGCTGACAGCGGGCCTGACCCTGCCATGTGCAGGCAGCGGGAGGCTCTGCCTGTCCCCAGGCGCGGCCTCAGGCGCTCGTGGCGAGCCTGCGCTCCAGGCTAAACAGAGGAAGGTGAGGGTCAGCGGCTGAGAGCTCTGCCCAAGACTCAGGAAGCACATTTTGGCAGAGGAAAGAAATACAATACAAGCAGGGAGGGAAACTCAGCTTCCATCCAACCCCCTCCAAGAAGCTTTTGGCTCCCTACAGCTGCTGGAGTCTTTACTATCAGTTACTGGGCTCTTTATTGTTACAGGCCTTCATCTGTTTGTTTTTTCTCCTTTACACCAGCGTGTTGCAGAGGGGAAAGAACAGAGCAATACAGGAGTAGCACGGACCAGAGGGTAGAGCCCTGCACTGGGGGACAGGCAGCCCGGCTTCCCTTTCCTGCCTGTCACTATCTCATTGTGTGGCCTTGGGGCATGTCACTTCCCTCTCTGCCCTGGCTCCTCTGTGCATGGGCTGGTTCCACCCAACAGAACACTCTCTGCTTGTTTACTCATCTTTGTCCTTGTGAAATGCCTCAGAGGAATCTTAGGGGAAGCTCTGCACGGCCGCGGCCTGCACAGACCCATCGCTCGCTGGGAGCCGCGCCGCGTGTGCGGCCGGGGGGAGGAGCGGGGGGCTCATCACCCTGCCCTCCTCGCTCAGTCTGGTAGCTGATGGCTGTTGGAAACGCTGTCCTTCCCAGGCTTTGCCCGTTGTGCCCTATTCTGACTGGGAATATCTCCCCGTAGGGGGTGGGGGGATATGGGAAGTGTCACTGGGCAGCCTGGGGAGGGTATTTCCCAGTTCTGAGCACCACGGTCTCTCCCACCTTTCGGAGATGATAAGGGCAAGCCCTGCTTCCAGCTCGGAGCCGTTCCTGGCAGGGGTGGCAGTGTCATGTGGAAATGGCCGTGTATGGGGAGCAGGGGAGGTGGGTACAGCAGGTCCCCAAACCACACGTAGCACCAGCGCACGGTGCTTGTCCTTGCAAACCCCGCTCTGCTCCCCATCGGCACTTGCTTGGAGCCTTTGTTTCTTCTAACCATGAGTGAAACCAGTTGTGGGATGGTGTGTTCAGGGCATGACATAATCCCAGCCTGGGACTCCGCCGGAGGATTCCTTTTGAAGATTTACTGCTCTGGCTAATTGCACTGAGACTGGGAAGGTGCCGCACTCTAAGTGATTAACAGTTAGTAAGTGCTTTCTCGTGGTTTTCATTAGGAAACAAACCAGAGCTGGTTACTCCGTGGCATTCATTTTTAGGATGGAGGTCTGTCAGAGGCTTGCTAACACGTGGTCACAAAGCCACTGTCCATCCCTTGCTGGTAGTGATCACTTGATTAAAAATACAAGTCTCCTCCTTGCTCTGGGTGTTGCCTTTCTGTGTCTGAGCTCGAGCGGTGCCGGTAGCCTGCAGGATTAATTTGCTGTTTGTTGATGTTTTCACTTTGATGCGCATCCTCACGTTACCCCCATGAGCTCAGCTTGTGTCAGCCGCAGGGGGATGGTTTGGGGGAGGGCAGCATTAGCTGGAAATGTCCCTTCCACCCTCAATCCCTCTAAAAATGCCCACGTTAACAATTCACTTAAAATCTGAATTTGAGTATCTGCTTCCAGCTAGAGACCCATTTAGCTGTTACTGTCCTTAAAATATTTGCTGTCCGTTCCAGCATCTTCATCCTATTTTGGGAGGCTGTGTCATTACGTGACATCTGTAGGAAGTCCGCAGAGTCTCGCTCTCCGTGCGTTCAGGTCTGCCGCGTCTCCGTGTTCCTGCCGGCGTGCTGCCGCCGTGCCCGATCGCCCCTTTGGTTTGCAAGGGCTGCCTGGAGTTGTCACTGGGGCTGGCGTCACACCAGTAGCTTCAGCGTTCCTGGCATGAAACTGTGTCCCCTTAAACAGAAGCCAGGAGGGGTGAATGTACGGACATGGGAAGCGATGGGAGCGGGTTCTGGGCTAAGCTGAAGCTCGTGAGCGGACTCCAAAGCCACTAGGAACCTTGATAACTTCAACCCCCGACTTGGGGTTTCTTTCACCCATCGTAGGCCAACTTGCCCCATGGATCTATGGGGGAGAAAGGCCAAGCCCCACCAGCGCTGCTGGAGCCCTGTGTCCACCTACCTCCAGCATTTCCCAAGTACCAACACCTCCTGAGGAGCAGCCAGAGCTCTGGGATCCCGGGCTGAGCCTGGGACGTGGGTGGCTGGGCCCTGATGCAGCAAAGTGCCGTCGGAACAAAACTGAATCGAAGCGATTCTTTTGCTCTCCCCTTGGCCTGCGAGGAAATCTTTTTCCATTTACTATAAAACACGGTCCTTAATAGTGCTGAAGTGTTCTACGTATTTTAAATAAACATGAGTGGATTTGAGCCCAGGAGGACATGAAAGAATGCAGCATTTGCGGGGTACCGGCCCGGCACACATGTCAGCAATTTGGCTGCCTTGTGTACTTTGGCTTTTAAAAAAGCATTTAAAAGTAAACAAATGAAGGAAAATCTGGCAGCTGGATTGCAAAGTAAATTGCTTTCAGCTGATCTACCCCATTTCCAGCTTGCTTGGGTAGTATCAAGCCGTACACATCCAGGGAGAAGAGCGAGCGGCCAAGGAGAAGAGCGGGGGCGGGAGGGAGAACAAAAGCAGGGAAGTTCTGTGGATTTAATTCTCCCATTTCCTTCCTTTGCACCAAACACTCCCTGCCTGTCGCTGCCCTCGTGTCAGCCAGGCAGGTTAATGCTCCGTCTTCTCTCAGCCCCTCTTCTGCTAGGCACTGCCTCCCTTCCCTCAGGCCTGGGGATGGGATGGGATGGGATGGGATGGGATGGGATGGGATGGGATGGGATGGGATGGGATGGGATGGGATGGGATGGGATGGGATGGGATGAGCATCCATGGGACTGTGTTAGCTGGAAAAGAGCTGCTCAGCTGCAACCTTGAGCAGTTCCATCAAACCCTCATCCCTATCGCTGCCCTGCCAAGCGTAGGGAGACCCCCATCCCATGACCAGCAGGATGAATCCGTCCCTCGAGGGGTCCACGCAGGCGTGGGCCAGGGCGCCGCTCCCTGGGGGCTGCCAGCCCGGGGAGGGCATCA
This sequence comes from Rhynochetos jubatus, assembly GCA_027574665.1. Taxonomy (NCBI): domain Eukaryota; kingdom Metazoa; phylum Chordata; class Aves; order Eurypygiformes; family Rhynochetidae; genus Rhynochetos; species Rhynochetos jubatus. The sequence goes on from CM050671.1 coordinate 2,070,321, forward strand.
CCCCTCCGCCGGCGGAGGGAAGCGGAGCTGGAAACGGCAGAGATAACGCGGTCGTTAGAGGCGTGCGGGCTGCGGCAGGTCCCGCTCCGGAAGGGCCTGGTGTGTTCCCTGAAGGAGGAGACTCAGCAAATGCTGACAGATAATCCCGAGGTCCCAGGCTGGACAAAGAGGGGGGATTGCTGAGGTCACGCTTTGGCTCAGCTTTGGGCTCCTTCTGCTTTGACTCGCGTTTCCTCAAGTTTATAAAACTTTCTGCAGGTTGGCTCAGTGGAAAGGGCAGAGGAAACCAGTGGGTCTTAAATCCTGGCGACACGGGGCCGGGCTGCTCCGAGCCCTCCGGCAGACCCTGCCTGGAGCTGCACGTGGTGCACGCTGCGAGCTGGGGGCGAGGGCAGCAGCCGTCGGGTGTCCCCGAGGGGCTTCCCACGGTGACACGAGCTCCTCTGCGGCGGGACCTCAGCAGAGCACGGAGAGCCCTGGGGAGGCCTCGGTGTGAGCGTGGTGGCCCGTGGGGGGACAGTGCTGTGGGGAGCGGCATTTGCCGGTTTCTTTGGGGGCTGAGGCTGTGCCACGGTGGTGCCCTGTGAGCACCCACGCGCCGGGGAGGGAGGCAGCAAAGGAGACGGGGTCCCTGCATCGTGCCGGGTGGGCCGGCTCCGTTCCCCAGCCATGCTTCTGGCTGCAGACACAGCTCTGTGGAGACTCCAACACCACTAGGAACCTTGATAACTTCAACCCCCATCTTGGGGTTTTTTTCACCCATCGCAGGCCAACTTGCCCCATGGATCTATGGGGGAGAAAGGCCAAGCCCCACCAGCGCTGCTGGAGCCTCGTGTCCACCTGCCTCCAGCATTTCCCAAGTACCAACACCTCCTGAGGAGCAACCAGAGCTCCGGGGTCCTGGCCCTATGCAAGGAGCCAATCTAACAGCTTTTCTCCTCCCGTCCCTTTCCTGGCTCAGGACTAAATCCCTCGGCCCCTGGCAGTGCCAAGGTGCTGCCAGCTGTAACACACAAGGCAAGTCCTGCGTGGGGAAGGCAGAAGGCAGCCGGGGCTCAGCCAGCATCCTCGGCACACGCTGCCGCCATCACAGCCAGCAGGGCTGGCTGTGCCCAGGCTCCGGCACCGCGCTCATTATCCCTTGGCACCGGAGGCCGCTGGCACCAGTGTGGGGAGCTGGCAGTGCCCGCCCGCACCTGCGGCACCAACGAGCTCACCGGCAATCTCTTGGCTCTCAGTGGGATGGAGAGTCGCTTTTTGGGTCCTTTCCCCCTGCCACCCACGTGGGCTCTAGCACCCTGCCCTAGCTAGTGGGGGCGCTGGGGCAGGCTTCTCCCTTCCAAAACACAGGTCATGATGCAGAAGAACCTTCCTGTTTCTTTGGTTTTTAGGAAAGGCTGTTGGCTCCTGGCTGCTCCTTGTGGGTAGCCAACAGGGCTGCTGAGCTTTGCTCCAGCTTGGGAGGCGCATCTGCACCCTCCGTGTCCCACCAGCTTTTATTTGCTCCCTGGCTGTTACTTCTGAGAGGGAATGAGCCGAGCAGGGCCCCCGCCCCACCTCCCATGAGCTGCAGGGTCTCCTCCGTGCTGGGAACAGCCACCCCACAGCTGTGCCGGCTCTTGGAAACTCGGTGCCCCATGGCTTGTACTCCCCTGGGACCACTTTGCTTTGCCCCCCTCACATGGGGTTCACCTCTCCCTTCCTGGCTTTTGCTGCCTGCTCTGGCTGAAGCAACACCTGGAGGTAACCACCTTCGCATCCTCCACAGGTCATGTTCGGTCCCAAAGCGCTGACGGGCAGGTGGCTGTGGTGGGTGGATGGAGGAAATCGGGCCATGAAATCCCTGAGGTGGGGTTGGTGTGGATAAATGTGGACATCTCCAGCTGATCCAACCACTTTAGGGGAGCGGCCACGGGTAGGAGATGGGGAACGCCGCAGGCCACCTTTGGCAGGGTGGGAACAGCCCCCTGGTGAAGACAGTTGCTCTGGACATCCCTGTGATTAACGGGAAGAATATGTAAATGTATATGGCCGTTGCCATAGCTACGGCAGGAATCCTGGCTGGTGCTGGGGAATCAGAGCCCCTGGCCCACCCCGGGTCAGGATTTGCATTCCCAGCCCAGTGGCACCCCGTGCACCCCGTGGTGCTGGCAGCCAACCTCCCTGCCACTGCCACGTCCCCAGAGCAGGCAGGGGACAGCCCCCAGCACAGTGTCCCACCACTCGTGGTCCTGCAGCTGCTGGATGCTGCTCAGCAGCATCAACCTGGGACGTACAGCCTCTCACCCGCAGTGGGTGCACGGGGGTCACGGGATGGACGTGCCTCAGGTCCCACGGTCAGGGCTTGTCACGCAGGGAGCGGGATACAACCAGGGGATGGGGATGCCCAATGTGCCCATGACCCTCCTGCCCCAGGTGTGCCAAACCCCTGGGACCACCCAGCCCCACCTCGCACCTGGCCAAGGAGAAGCCTTTCCCATCAGCTCATTTCTGGCTGGTCCTATAAAGCTGGGAGGGAAAAGGGGCTTCCCCTGTGTGGAGCCTGTGGAGCCGCCTCTGCTCACCCTGAGCCCTGGTGAGTGCCATGGTTTTGGGGTTCTGGGGGGGTGCGTTGTGCCATGGGTTGGGCTGTGCCACTCTCCAGCATGTTTGTCACCAACCCCACAGTGAGGAGCCCTCATTCCTGGGTGGGCATTGTGCGTGTGAGCCCAGGATGCACCGAGGGGGGGCCTGCAGCCGGAGGGTGAGGTTGAAGCCCACTGGCGTTCAGGCACCCAGTGCCAAAAAGTTCCTGTTTACTCATCGTGTGCGCATCTCCTTCCCCCGAGGGATGGGCAAAGGGGGTTTAAACTCTAAAAGAGGCCCGTTACTCCTATAAACTGAGAAATGGGGCACCTGGGGGGTTGAGAGCTGAGCATGCGTCCGGTGTAACACGCTGCGGGCGGCAGACGGCAGCCCTTCTGGTGATGGGGGCTGCTCAGGGAAGGTTTCATGGAATCATAGGATGGTTTGGGTTGGAAGGGACCTTAAATCTCACCTAGTTCCACCCCCTTGCCAAGGGCAGGGACACGTTCCACTGGACTTGAGTTGCTCAAGTCCATTCAGCCCGGCCTTGAAGACAGCCAGGGATGTTTCCTGCTGAAAGTGTTCGTTTTGGCACTTATTCCCAAACTATTGTGCAAACCTGACTTGAAGTGAGACTGTGGGTTGCTGCTCCTGAACCAGACCTCCTCTGGGTGGGGTGGGCAGGGACACTACGGCTGTCCCCACACCAGCTGCGGTCCCAACCGTCTCCAGAGGCCGTGGGGACCCCTGGGGGTAAGGGGACTCCTGGTCCTGCACCCCCAGTCCAGGCTGGCCCCGGGTTTCTCCTCCGTCCGAGGGCTTGCCGTTACTGATGGCAGGCGTGCGCGGCTGGGCTCTCCGTCTGCTATTTCCTTATAATTTGAAAGCCTTCCTCACATTAATCTCTTTATTTTTATTTTGACAAATGTATGTTTCCAGGAAGTTGCTGAGGTCAAAGCAGCATCTGTTGCTCGTTATTTTGGGGGATGCAGAGGGTCTTTGTGAGGGTTTCCAAAGCAACAAGGAATTAAGTGGTTTGTAAAGCGGAGCACAGGAATGAGGAGCAGGCTGGGGCTTCCCGAAAGGCGGCTGAAGATGCTGATGAAAATCAGATCAGCTCCCCTCTATTTTCTTGGAAACTTGATCTATTTTTCTTGTACGACTGTCAGCCTGACTCCCGTATTTCAAGTGCTTGGCCACCGCAAGCTCCACGTTTCGGCACTGGGATTAGCGTGGCCCCGGTCAGACTTGCTTTCCCTGGGCCCGCCGCGGGTCTGGCCGTGCTGGCGGGGAGGACGCTGGCTCCGTGGGATGGAGCGGAGCACAGCTTCTGGCAGCAGCAGTGCAGGTCTCCTGGCGTGGCCCTGCCTGGGGGCAGGGGTCAGAGACCCCTGGGATGGGCACCAGAGCCCCTTCCCGTGCCCCAGAAATGTCCCTCATCCCCCAAAATCACACCCTGAGTTGCCTGGTGTTCACCCCCCCGGGGGCCAGTGGCAAAAGCTGCTTTTTTCTTTCAAAACAACCCGAGGAGGGTCCGGTGCCAAGGCGAGGGCTGCGAGGAGCCCAGGAGATTTATCGCTGAGGAAATACTTTCTCCAGTGAGGGCTGACGGCCGCAGCAGGAACAATGGGAGATTCGCAACGTGAACAAAGCTGATTTCGTTCTTCTTTTTATCAATGCATTTTCCTTGCGGAGCCTCCCTTCCTGGAAGTGGGAGATGCAGCTTCCCCCGCGCGCCGGCCGTGTAATCAGCAGGAATGGCCATATCCTGGCTGGGAAGCGAGCTGTGAAACGCTGTCGCCCACCGTGATTTATGAGCCCGTGGCAGCAGCCAGCAGCGGGGCTGGCCCGGGGACAAGGTGCCAGGGCGCGTGCAATATCCACGTATTCTTTCTCCTCCTCGCCGGGTCCCCGGGGAGCTGCCAGAGGAAGTTAATGGATTAGACACACACGTTCCACTTGATTTTTATTTTTTATTGCCGTGTCTCTCCAAACGCCTTTAGCAGACGCGCGAGCACAATGGGGTCTGGCGGCGAGCATCCCGGCCGGGCGGGCAGCGGGGCAGCAGCCTGCCTGGAAAGGTCAATACGGAGGGTGTTTGTTCTGGGAGATGGGGACGGCGTGTCCCAAGTGGGTATCGTCCTTCCCGCCGGGGAGTGCTCACAGGGGCCACGCTTATCGCTGCCGAGGGGCAGGGTTAAGGTGACTCCAGCTCCTCCTCGGATGGTGCTGACCAACACCCTCCGGGCATCGCAGCACCTTTCCCGTGGGGTTATTGGCACCCGTGGGACGCAGCCGGTGCTGAGCAGGTCTCTTGCTGAGTCCGGAGCCGTAATGCCCTTCCCGGGGGGCTCACGGGTGTGAATCGGCCGGTTTCGCTCCCGGGCCCGCGCTCCTGCCACGCGGCATTTATGCAATCCTCGCCCGATACCGGGAATATGAAATAATTATTCCAAGTGATCAGATTTTAATTATGCAACACAGAAGATGATTATTGTACGCCAAATTGGTGCCGAGTGCTTAGTTATGTATATGCCAAATTTAGTCTATACTATTATACCCAGTGGGTGGCCGTAGACAATCAGGAAGTAATTAGTTTTGCTGGAGGTTGTTCGCCTGCCTGGTTCGCTGTGCTGTCTGGGGAGCGTCTTGCTGCGCTCTGTGAATACCGTGGGCTGCGAGTTCAATACCGTCTTTTTGTGACAAGCTAATAAGCTGTCTGCATGGCGGCCTGTAATTAGCGCTGTCGATATTCATTTGGAAACGGAGCCCGCGCTGAGCAGCTCCGCCGACGGCGCTTCCCTTTGTCGAGGCGCTCGTCCGGTCCCTCCTCGCCGCCGAGGAGCGGCGACGGGTGCGGAGGGATGGGGATGTGGCTGCGTGCTGGATACGCTCACGTGCGTGCAGCGCCCTTGGGTCCCCACGGAGGAAAGCGCCAAGCTGTGAGTGGTTGAGCCCCCAAGACCAAAACCTGCTCCCACCCCCCACTGTGCCAGCCTGGCCCCATCCCTCTGGAAGAGCTGCTGTTGGCCCTGGGCGTGGGGTGCCCCATCCTGCAGCATCAGTCAGGAAGGTTGAGCCGGTGTGTGGTGCTGGGGAGATGAGGGTGTGCAGCGGGGCTTTGGTTGGGGTGGCTGTCCCCTCCCCAGAGCCGCGGGCTGCTCTCCATGGGGAGACCCAAGCATCGCCGGGGTGTACCGAGGTGCTGCGTGGTCACACCTTTCCAAGGCAGCCTAATCCCGCAGCGTCCAGGCTTGTCCACTGGGGTCTTACATGCAGAATTGCTGGGGGGCCTGGGGCTACATTGGCTGGGAGGTGACCAGGCCATCGCCATTGCCACCCTGGGATGCCGTTTGCAGCCGGTCAGTGTCGTGGGGCACCGGGAACTGGTTGCCTCCACGGGAACAGCCCGGATCTGCCGTGTGGGAATTGTCTGAAGTATGGAGCAACTTTTACCTCTGTTACACAAAGGAAACTTTCCTCCTCTTTCTGTTGGAGATGCTCACTCCATTGAGATGATTGGCAGACTGGAGAGCCGAGAAACTAAATTGTTTATACACTAATGAATAGAAGCTTGATTGCAAGATCCTGTTTGGAAAATTATAGTGCTGAATTGAAGCCGTACAATTACATCCAAAATGCTGCATATTCATTTCATCTGCTTTGCATAGAGATTAACGAGCGAGCCCTAAAGCAGACTCTGAAATTAAAGCTAACACCAGATTTAGTCACAGGTTACAAACTAAATGGCATTGTTTGATGGATATGAATCTTTACCACCTGCCTGCCTGATGATTGCTAGCAGCTTACCAGACAGCAAAGGAAAAAGTTTCTTCCCAAGAAGGAAGCATAATAAGATGCTGGGCTGGAAGTGCCCCCTCCCCACGCAGGCAGCCCCCCCCCCCCAAGGCAGATGTCTGCGGTGAGTCTGGAGAAAGGGCTCCTGGCTCTGTCGTGCTGGAGGGATGGAGAGTGGCCCCAAGACCCCTGCGGGGGTCCTGGGTCCATTTGAGGCTGGGCTGGGTCCCTCCAGCTGGGGCCACCCTCCAGGGGTTTGGTTGGGGGAACGTCCTGTGGGGTCCCGTCTGTCCTGGAGTCTCCATGCTGAATCACCCATGGGGTCCTTCTCATTGGAAGGGCTGGGGGGCTTGGAGGGTAGGGGGTTCTTGCTCCTCGGCAGCTCTTGTAGGGAGCATATGGCTGGTCCCATCCTGCAGCATCAGGCTTTGCCTGCCCATGATCTGCCCCCCCCATTTGCAGTGCTCCCCTTCTGTGTGCTGGGATTTATTTTGGGAGCAGAAATGGGTGCAGGGAAGGGCAAAGGGGGTGTGTGGGGAGCAGGGCCCTGCCCGGTGGGGCTGTGGTGGGCAGTAGCACCTGGCCCCATGCAGCATGACAGAGGGGTTGTGTTGGCAATGGGTCCTGGGTCCCACGCAGCAGGCTGGTGGCTCAGGGCAGCCGTGGTCCCCAGCAGGGATCTCGCTGCTTTGGGTGTAGCTTGGGGGGGCCCCAATCCACACTTGAGGCATGGGGTAGACACCACAGCACTTGCCCTGCAAATTGGACACCTTTTATTTTTTATTTTTTCCTTTAAAAGTCCATTACCAAACCATGTACTCTGTTCCTACGGATGGGCCGTCTGTCTCTACCGTACTACGGGACAGCCCAGCCCCAGCTTTACGAGCCCTCCCAGGCCCAGTCACCTGGCTCCCCCTGGCCAGCTCCGGCATCCCACGGTGGGCTCTGGGGTACAGGTCCCATCACCCCCCTGGTAGTAGCCTTGCCAGGAACACATGGACATGGCTGCTCCGTGTCTCCATCTCTGCTTGACACTTCCCCATCCCCACCCTCCCACACTTTCCCAACGCCCTCTCACAAACCGAGGTAGAGGAGCATCTCCTCGGGTCCCTCCCAAACCTGCCCGGGCTGAAGGGGGACACGTGGCACTGCTGCGGCCTCGCCTCGGCCCTTCACCCGGGGCTGGCCTCCTTCTTCAAACATTCACTCATCCCGGGACACTCACACTTCCAAGACCAAACCCAAACCATGCCGTTACACCCTCAAATCAGTGGATGGAGCAGCCTCCTGCCCGCAGCCTCTGGCTGCTCAGAGAGGCACAGGAGGGCTCTCTCACCCTGACACCAAGACACGGGGTGCCCCCTCCCTCCGTGCGGGCTCCCAGGGCTAGCCCTGCACCTGACTACTGGCCTCCCAGGGGATGGCCCCAGCCTGCCAGGACAGTGGGTGCTGGGACGCAGGAAAAGGCACCTGTGGGGGGAGGCAGTGGTGGCTTTGCCATGTAGGGACACAGCAGTGGGGCTGCTGTCCCCAAAGGTAGGGCTAGGCTGGGCACAGCGTGGCAGTAGTGGGCACAGGCTGCCCTGGGGACGTGGTCTGTGGCAGCCTGGCACCCATAGCCGTGCTGCACAGCCCCTCTGGCACCAGTACTGCAGGCAGCAACCAATGCACTGGGCTGGTGACAGCAGCCTTGAGTCTGGGTGTTCACAGTCCTGCACCGTGCCCCTGCCTGGGGGCTCCTGTGGCTCCATTTCTGCCATGGAGCATCCCATGGGGAATGCTGCCTGGGTGGGAACCTCCCTGGAGCAAGTCAAACCAGTGACAGCCCAGTCCTGTGTGTCCTGGCCTTCTGCAGTGCTGGCTCCTCACCCTCCCAAGCGGCCTGGCAGGCGATGTCACCCACCCAGGCTGGGGATGGCACCCACCTGCTGCAGAAAGGCTGGGGCTGCCTGCAGAAGGGGTGTAGGGACCAACGTGCCATGTGCCTCTGCCAGACAGGGGCTGCCTGGAGGCAGGGACCCCGTGCAGCTCCCTGGCTGTGTGGGCAGGGACAGGGTAGGCAGCAGGAAGGCAGTGTGAGCTGGTGCCAACTGAGGGCAGGAGCTGGCCGGGTCACATCTTGCATGGCAGCCCCGTGTGTGGCGAGGGAAGCTGCTCTGTGGGATGGGGACAGGAAAGGGACCTGCCTCTCAGGGTACAGGGGCCCCCAACCCCAGCACGGGCTGGTGGAGCGGCACAGATGGAGCTGCTGGGACTGCCGGTGGTCCCACTAAGAGGGGACCCTGCTGGGCCCCACGGCAGCGTCCAGCTCTGGTTCAAGCAGCTCATCTTCGGAGAAGCTGATGTGCAAGCAGGTGTCGTCTGCAGGGGAGAAGGGCAGTGTGCCGTCCGTGGGGCTGGCCAGGGCGGCCAGGGCCTCGCTGGCTGCAGGGTCGCGGATGCTGGCCAGGGGGGACGTTTGCCCGCTCTCTCCAGTCCTGTCTTTGCCCAGAGCGCGCTGGCAGGTCCCAGCAGGGAGAGGCTCCATGCTGGAGGCGGCGCTCCGTGCAGGAGTCCTTGCCTCGGAGTCCAAGAGGGTGAGCGAGCTGGCAGCGATGCTGGTGAGGCTGGAGATGCTGGGGCTGGGCAGGCTCACATGGGCGGCACTCTCGGGCTTCACCTCCACTTCCAGGCTCGGGGAGGTCTTGCTTGACCTTTTGCGCAGGATGGGCGGTGGCGGGTTGAGCTTGGGAATGGGCTGCTGCCGCCTGGGAAGACAAGGAGAGAGAGGAGGTGATGGGGGGGGGGGCTTGGGCTAGCTGTCCCAGGCTCTCTGAAAGACTTTTGCTGTGTCCCATCACCAATGTTGGAGCAGGGTGAGGGGATGTGGCAATGGCTGTGTCATGGCAGGGGGAGAGCAGCAGGGCCGGCAGCCACCCCACGGGGGGACACAGCGGGTTTCTCACCCTGGCTCTGTCCTCTTGGGATTCATTGAGCCTGAGCCAGTGCACAGACCCTGAGCTGCTGGTCCCTGCCCCTCAGCACCCAGAGCTCTGCTGCTGCGAGCCCCCCAAACCGCGGTCTGTGCTGCAAGCCCTGTCCTAACAGCGAGGGGAAGCAGGAGGGTCCTTGGGAAATGGAGGTGGCACGTCTTACCTGTCCTCTTCCCCTCTGTCCGTGTCATCTGTCTTCTGCCGGGTGCTCCCGTTGAGCAGAGAGAACTCGCTGACCTCGGAGCCCTCCACGCGTCGGCTGAGCCCGTCCTGCCCCTCCAGCACGGCCAGGCACTCGTCCCCCTCCTTGCTGCCGCAGCGGTGGCCGCCCCTCTCCAGGCTGATGAGGTTGAGGTAGGAGTTGCCGGGGCCAAGGGCTGGCAGCGAGCTGGGGGCCACGGGGCTGCCCAGGACGCTGGCGGGGGTGGAGGTGGATGGCAGGTGGACGTCCAGGCTGTAGTGGTTCTTCACGTTCAGGGAGAGGGACTGAGCCAGAGACAGGTTTTGCAAGGAGCGGTCAACTGGTGAGAGAAGGACAAGGGGCACATGAAGAGCTGGGGATGCTCCAAAGGGATGGTGCTGGGAGCATGCCAGCTGCTCCACAGCACTCTGAGGGGTGCAGAGAAGTTCTGAAGACCCCCAGAGCTTGCTGGGATGGTACTTGGAGCTCCCTGGGACCACGAGGCGTGCAGAGATGCTCTAAGGGGATGGTGCTGGGAGCATCCCAGCAGCTCCCCAGGACTGTGAGGGGTGCAGAGATGCTCTAAGGGGATGGTGCTGGGAGCATCCCAGCGGCTCCCCAGGACCACGAGGGGTGCAGAGATGCTCCAAGACCTCCAGAGCCTACTGGGATGGTACTGGGAGCAACCCAGCTGCTCCCCATGACCCCAAGAGGTGCAGAAATGCTCTGAAGCACCCAAACACCCTTCTCCTACACATCCCGGTGCGGGGTCCACACGCTTACCCGGCTGCCGGTGCTGCTCCCGGGCTTCCAGCACGGTCAGCTGCCGCACCAGCAGGGAGACGTGCTGCAGCAGGTCACGGTTGGTCAACAGCAGCTGCCGCACCCGGGCCTGCGCTTCGATCCGCGCCGCCGTTTCGGCCGCCAGCTGGTCCTTCAGCAGCTGCACCTGCGGGACGGGCCGGGGCGATGCGGGCCGGGGCGGGCCGGGCGGCGCCGCGATCCCCCGACACCGGCGGCGCGGCGGCCCTCGAGCGCCCCCTGCCGGCCGCGCCGCGGCACCCCCAGCGCTCCCTCCCGCGGGCCGGTCCAGTGCGGGCGGGGACACTGCAGGTGCATCCCGGGCTGGGGGGGGACACACCGCTGTCCCCCTTCCCCGGTAACACGGGCTGGGGAGGTGCCCAGCGCGGGAGAACCGGGCTTCACGCTCTGATACTGGTTTGGGGATGAGGCAGAGGGGGCGGCTTCCAAAAATGGGGTGAATGGGGAGCTGGTGGCTCTGGGGGGAGCCCCACGATCCTGCTAGAGCAGACTGGGCTCTTGCGAGCAGCCAGCTCCACGCCTGGGGAACGCGAGCTGTGCTGCGAGCTGCGCCGAAACCAGTGCTGCGAGCTACGCTGCGAGCTACGCTGCGAGCTGCACCAAAACCAGTGCTGCGAGCTGCGCTGCGAGCTACGCTGCGAGCTGCACCGAAACCAGTGCTGCGAGCTACGCTGCGAGCTACGCTGCGAGCTGCACCGAAACCAGTGCTGCGAGCTGCGCTGCGAGCTACGCTGCGAGCTGCACCAAAACCAGTGCTGCGAGCTGCGCTGCGAGCTACGCTGCGAGCTGCACCAAAACCAGTGCTGCGAGCTACGCTGCGAGCTACGCTGCGAGCTGCACCAAAACCAGTGCTGCGAGCTGCGCTGCGAGCTGCGCTGCAAGTTATGCTGCGAGCTGCGCTGTGAGCTATGCGGCAAGCTATACTGCGAGCTGCACTCAAACCAGTGCTGCGAGCTACGCTGCGAGCTATGCAGCGAGCTACGCTGTGAGCTATGCGGCAAGCTATACTGCGAGCTGCACTCAAACCAGTGCTGCGAGCTACGCTGCGAGCTATGCAGCGAGCTACGCTGTGAGCTATGCGGCAAGCTATACTGCGAGCTGCACTCAAACCAGTGCTGCGAGCTACGCTGCAAGCTATGCTGCGAGCTGCGCCAAAACCAGTGCTGCGAGCTATGTGGCAAGCGATGCTGCGAGCTGCACTCAAACCAGTGCTGCAAGCTACGCTGCAAGCTGCGCCAAAAACAGTGTTGCAAGCTGGGCTGCACTGCAAGCAATGCTGCGAGCTAAACTGCAAGCAATGCTGCGAGCTCCCTGTCCGGCTCCCACTCCAGGACAGGGCGCTTGTCCCTGCTGCCAGCCCAGCCTGGCTGGAGGCTGGAGCAGGGAGAGGCAAAGGGCTGGTGCGGCCCAGTGAGGGGGCAGAACGCGTACCTGGGCCACGGCCACCTGCGTCTGCTGCTGCTGCTGGAGGAGCTGCTGCTGGAGCAGCTGGAGGCAGTGCTGGGAGGCCAGCGGGGTGATGGAAGCTGAGGAGCAGGGGCTGCTTGGGCTGAGCAGCTGCTGGGAGCCGGCCGGGTGGAGGGAGCAGTTCTCAGCATCCTGGGCACAAAGAAAGGGGCAGGGTGAGCAGAGCAACCAGCTCGGGCTGGGATTTGGGTTGTGGTTCCCTGTGTCACTGATGCCAGCATGGCAAAGCAGCCCCGCGCCCCTGGCACCAAGGGACTGCTGAGGGGGGACAGCCCTGGGCTCAGTGTCAGGTGCTGCACGCCTGCGGGATCCCCAGGACAGCACGTTTCGGCACAACTCCCACTCCCAGAGAGCTGGCAGGGCTGAACCGTCTGTGCCTGGCCATAGCTCCAAACAGGGAGGGCACAGCCCCGTGAAACGGACATCAGGGAGTGACCCAAACGCCGCACCACCTTCCCCGCGTTGCAGCTGCCCAGGCTGGGTGGTTTCTTGCTGCCTGCAGCACCTTGCAGCCACGTCCCGTGCCCTGGGGTCCGGGTGCTGGCCCTGTGCGTGGCTCACCTGCCCTCCGTAGCACTGGAGGTCTCGGCACACAACCCAGAGCCGGGCAGCATGGCCCCCCCAGCAGGCAGCCTCCCGCCCTGGCATCAGGGGTGTTTTAGGAGGGTTCCCACTGCCTTTCCTGCACCCTGCCCTCCCCTGTTTGCAGCTCTAGCACCCAGAATGAAAAGCGCAGGAAAGCCCAGCCTTTCCAGCCTTGGAGATGAATCCCATTGACTGCGTTTCACGGCAGCTGTTTTCAGCCAGGCCTTGCGAGTGATTCAATGGTGTGAGATGAAGCGATGCCATTCAGGCTGCCAGGAAGCGCTCACGGAGAAGCTCTGCGGATATTCGTCAGGGCAAAACCACTGCTGAACGCACTCTGGGTGCCTGTATTCCCCTAGGGGATGCTGCTCTCTGGGTCTGGGTGTGAGGGGAGTTGGGGGTCACTGCCACAGCAGTTGGATGAGTGACTGCTGTAGTGGGGGCCCAGAAATCCACCCCACATGGTGGGGGAATGGCTGCCTTGCCAGAGACACCTCATCTGAGTTTCTGCCTGGTATGTGGATGCTGCTGCAGGAGGGGCAGTCCTGTCTTGCTGCATCTTTCTAGCGCTAGCTCTGGCAGAGCCCCCTTGTGCTCTGCCCTGCTGCACCGTGGGTTCTCTGGGGTTGTTTGAAGCCTGCTCAGCTGTGGGACCCAGGAGGGGGTCTGCAATGGGGTCTCCATGAAAGCCCCTCCTTGTCAAGCCATGGTACAGTGACCCCAAGCAGAGGGCCCCCAGCAGTGGCAGAGCATGTGGACTGTCCCCCAGCCTGGTCCCCCCATTACCTGGCAGTTCTTATCTTTGGAGGTTTGCCCAGGTTTCGGCATGCCAAGGTCCCCCCTGGCGGCGGGCAGCTCTCCGGGTCCCCTCTCAGACACACAGAGGCCGTCAGAGTCGATGCCAACCTCATCTGCACCCGTGATCTTGGAGCCCTTTATCTGGTGAACTTCAAACGAGATGGATAAATAAACCCAAGACCCCACCGCGCAGCATCGCAGCAAGAAGCCCTGAGCAGGGCTGGCAGCCAGGGTGACAGCTCGGGGACAAGGGCCAGGACTTGGTCCAAGCCTTGGCATGCTGCGAAGGGGCAGGAGGAAGGGAGCGGGCCAGCTGAGGGGCTGGTGCCTGTCGGACAAGGGGGCTTAACCTCCGCCTTGCTGGTGCCCAGGATGAGTGGGCAGACAGGGAGGATTATCCATGATCCCCATCCAAAGGGGCACAGAGCTCTGGCTGTCTCCAGAGCTGGCCCATGAAGGACGTGCCACCTTGCAGTTCCCCCCCAAGGCATCCCTGCTGCTGCAGGAGGGCTCTCCCGTGTCCCGTGGGGAGCCGCATGTCACCTTCCAGCGGCTGCTCCTCGGCCGACTTGTCGCTGGCACCGTCCGCCTGCCCGTCGGCGTTCTGCAGGGCGTGCTGCAGGCTCAGCTTGTGGCACACCTCGAAGGCCTGCCCCACCGTGCGCACCACCCGCATCGCCTGGCTCTGCGGAGCAAACCCGGCACACTCAGCCCCGCTGCCGAGGGGAGCCTTTCCCCCCGCTTCCCATCCTGGCGCTGCCCCATGCTCCGGCATCCCTTCCTGTGCCGGGGGGCTCCAGCCCTGCCCGCTGCTGGAGCCGACACACAGCATCGCCCGGTCCCCCGTCTCTGAGCGCTTTGCTCTTGCACGGGCTGGGGCAGACGGGGTGCTGGGCTGGGAGGGGGCAGGCACATTTACTCAGGGACATCCAGCACTGGCACTGCCTTGGTCTCTCCCCAAGGGTCTGCACCCTCCAAGACAGTGGCCACTTTGGCTCCTGCACACGGAGGTGCAGGAGGACCCGGCTGTAGCCCCAGGAACATCCTACCTTCTTCTTCGATTTGAAGACGTTGCACCTGAAGGAGTTGTTAGTGCCGTCCCTTGCGATGTAACTAAATATTTTCAGGTCTTGCGAGTCGTGAGACACGTAGAAGATTCTAGATGGAGGAAAGACAAAGGGAATTAAACACCCAGGGGGTGTGTCTGCTCCCCAAGAAAGCTCGGAGGCTCCGTGTCCCCAGGACAGGCTGGCGCTCAGCACCCGGGGCTGGCGGAATGAGGCGGTGCTGGTGCACGGCCTCTCCTGCCATTTTCATGTCAGGAGGCAATGGACTTAGAGAGTAACTCTAGCTTGACGGAAAACTTTCTGGTTTCTGAAGCAGGCAAAAGCTTTTTAAAGATACTGCGTGAAAGCTAAAAAATCCATAGTACTGGAAAGCGTGTGGCTATTTTTAGCCGCAGCAATTCCTGGCCACGCTGCTGCGTGGCACGACTGCCGGTACAGCGAACGTCCTGCCCACCTCGGAGCAGCCAGCCCGGAGACCCAGCGTGGGTCTGGTCGCAGCGGCCGGCGGGTGGCACAGGACAAAAGCCAGCGTCCCTTGGACGCTTCTCCCAGGGATGCTGTTGTACTCGGAGGATTTCTCTCGCTCCTGTTCAGGTTGGCTCTTTTTCCTCTCCACGCTGCAAAACCATTTTTAAAGGCTTTTTTATATAATTGATTTAATTGGGTAAAAATGTGACAAATGAATTCAGCTCTCAATAGAGAAGAAACCAAAGGGATTCTTGAGATGTTTTTTCTTGTACTCTTTTCTGTCACTGGAGTTTTTTTGTTGCAATTGGAGCAATTATTGGCCATGTACCACATCCTGTAATAATCCATAAAAATTGCCGGAAGGTAGAGCTAGGCTGGGATAATGCATCGGCACGTCTTCCACGCCTTATCCTCTCACCAAGGCTCTGACCCAGAAAGCCAGTGTCAGCAATCCCAGCCCTTGGGGCTGCGGGCTTTGTGCTCGTCGTATAGTTACCCACTTGGCAGATCAAACAACCTGGTGCAACCTGTGCTCTTAACTGTGTCTGCAGGCTACGCACCGTCCCTGGGATTGCCTTCGAGGAAGCCACCCCTGATGGCTCCTGAGGAGTCAGGTTTACAGGCAGTGGAAACCTCTGGGTGCAGCTCGTGGTCCCCAGAATACTTTTAAGATCCCATGGCAGGTGCTATGGGAAGTCAATGCTGTGTTACCATGTCCTGTATGGGTTAATTCCCTGTAAGCACTTACACCTTAGAGTAAGGCTCTTCTACAGAAGCCGTGCTCTGAAGGAAAACCGCGGGAAGCCTGTCTTTGGAGGCAAAATCCGAGAGTAATTCAGGTTGAAGCATTCTCTGGGGGTCAGCTAGTCTAACCCCTGTTCAAAGCAGATCCGGCTTCAAAGCTGGATCAGTCCCTCTCACTCTCAAAAATGTATGAAAAGGATTCCCCATCAGCAGTAACTTCACAACCTCGTTAACTTTTCATGGCCCTTTGGAAACTGGTGGAGGAAACTCAGCAGCGGGAGGATGGATATGCCACGCTCCGGACTGATGAACGGCACTGGACCTAGCGGGTGTAAAGCCCCCGTCACGTACCTGTACACCGGATCGTGCATCACCACCATCTTACTCTCGTCCCAGGTCCACTCCTTTCTCTGTAAGCAGAGGGCAGAAACACAATTACAGCGAGTCAAGTCAAAATGAAATTCCACCAGGCTGATGGGCAGGAACCCGTGGAAAATGGTGCATTTGTCCCGAGCCAAATCCAGGCTACAGTTTGACTATATGAGCAATGGCTGTTTCTTCGGTATCTCAGATAAAAATAGGTTTCCTTGGTCATTTATCATATCTGGTCATCCCATCACAGCCTCCAGGGCTGAAAATGGTCCCTAAGATTAATTTATAGCATCAAATATGCAGAAGATTAACATGTTCTGGGGAACAAGGCACTCAGCGGGGGCGCAGGAGATCAGGATCCAGCTGCTGACTCGGCTCGGTGGGAAGCACAGCCTGGGCGAAGAGCAGAGGGGCACTCAGTCCAGGCAGTGTGGAAAAGGTCTGCTGGTATTAACAAGAAAAAGGAACTATTTCCTGAAAGCTTTACATTTTTTTGATAGGGCAAAACCCCAAACTCTTCCCATGGTGTAATTTTCCCCACACACCTTCCTGTAAGGTTTTGTTATTAGTTTGATGAAAAATTGAGTGTTTTCTTGTGAAAATTGAGTGTTTTTAAGAAAAGGCCAGTTTTGGTTAGAAACGTGACTATGCTGAGCAGCAATAACACTCAGCCATGGTCAAAGCCAACATCCCAGGAGCTCTGGCCCCTGGTGAAGTCTCACCTTCTGCTTCTTGCGCAGAATCACCTTCACCCCGTCCACGGACACAATGATGCTCACTTTCTTCTTCTTAATGTTCTTGGCTTTGAATTCGTACTGAGGGGAAGAAAAACCCGGGTTAGAAGAGATGTAGGACTGGGGGGGCACCTGGGATGGTGTGTGGTATGGGTCAGCGTTTCACACGAAAATGTTGGGTTTGTGTTTAATCCCAATTGCCAAGGGAAGTGGGAATTCGGTTTGGGCTGCTAAGAAAAGCCATGTTGGGAAGGACTCGTTGCTGTAGCTGGGATGCTGGGCAGGAGCCTGGCTTTGTCAGGAGCATCCCTTGGGAGAGGGCACGCAGAGCTCAATTTGGACTACATCCAGAGACCATTAATTCGGATCTGGGAATAACTTCCCTGATGTGTTGGCTGTGCCTAGTCCAGCAGGACTCTGCATCAGAGGCTTGATGGGGAGACAGCACTTGCAGCAACACCAAGCAGTGATTTATGGCATCTCCAGTGCCCTTGTCTGTCAGCGCTGCAGAGCAGGGGGAACATAAAATCACTTAGGGTTGCAAGGAGGGCCAGATGGGTGGCGATAATGCAATTATACCTCAGTCATTTACATAATCACATTAACCTCAGTGGGCTCGGTAGCTCTGAAGACAAATCCAGCTCCTCACCTGCAGGTGTCTGCAGCCTGAACTCACCTCCGTTGGTGTTAAAAATTAAACTGCTGGCTTTTAAACACTGCTGACAGCTAGAAGTGTAGCAGAGCCCTTCCACTCTGGAGACCTGTATTTACAGCGCTGATCCTTACTGGCCCTGTTTTAGGCACTATTTTTGGCTTCCAAATACAGCATTTTGATGCCCCATATTTTTCACAGTCCCTCTCTGAAATCCTGCCTTCCTGGGCCAGTTCCTCAATTTATCTAAACCAGCACATCCGCTCCTGCCAGTGCAGCCACCACGTATCTATTAAAAAATAAATCCTTTGGATGTACAGTTGCCATAGCTGGAAAGCAGAGGTTATAAATCCTGTTTTAACAGTCTAATAATGTAAACTGTGCTGTACTGGAGTTGGGCCTGGGCAAAGGGGAGCTCAGGACACCACTGCCTGCTGGCTTTGCCCCCGACAGCAGCTGCAGTGAGGCTACGAACGTGCTCTGCCCTCGCACCCTGACACCTCTTGGCTCTCTCCACATGCTGCTTGTCACGGTCTCCCAGAAAACGGGCTGTAGGTAGGTTCCCCCTGTATCTTCCATCAGTCTGTCAGCTTGGAAGCTGCGTGCAAGTCTTCCCTGCTATGATGCCAGGGTGGTGCAGCCCCTCTGCAGCATCCCGTCCCCTCCGAGGACAGCCGGTCACCTCACTAGTGAGCACCGTGCCACTGAGCCTTCCCAGGGAATGCTGTGCCAGCCCAATGGGCTCATGGGGACCGGAGGTGCCTCTGCCCCACTGTTTTGGAGAATCAGTGCAGACTGCGGAGGACAAGGCAATGCCAAGGTGATGCCAAGCAGCAGAGTGCAGCCTGAAGCCTGCCAACACCGTGTAATTAGACATCTAATTAGAAATCTTATCTCCTTATACAGCCAGTGGAACTGCAGGTAGCAATTGGGATGTTAAGGGAGTCAGGCACCTCGATCAGGAGCCTGAAGTTGAAGGACTGTGTGTGGCACCCAAGCACTGCAGAGAAGATGGGCATCTTTCCAGCTCCTCAGCACCCATTGTAAGTCACGCCAGCCTTACAGGCACAAAATTGGGTGGCTTTCATGTTTATCAGGCTTTGGATGCTGCTCTCTGAATTCTTAGCACTCTGCAAGGTTTAAGGTATCAGACAGACCCCGGATTAAACCATAGCCTTTTGATGTCCCCGTGAATTATTACTCTGAGACAAGCGCTATAAAAACCCCTATCTATAGCACCACAGCGTGTGAAGCCAGAGCTAAATTTGCTGTACAGGTTTTTTATTTCTAGCGAAATGGGTGCGGTGGCGAGTGCATCCCGGGCCGGGAGGGCCTGCTGGAGATGCACACGGGGCCGAGGCCAGGCAGCTGGGCTCGCCGGCCTCTGCACCTGAGAGGGCTTCTCCCACGCAGGCAGCCCCTCGGTGCCCCGGCACCCCCAACCCAGCCTCACCGGGTGCTCCCAGCTCTGCCAGGCTGGAGCTTCCCCCTCCCCTCTGCTCAGCACGGCCAAACTGTTTCTCCTTGTCTGCTTGCATGAACGTCAATAAAACTGGGGTAGATTGTTCTGCCGGCTAAAGAGCTATTTATCTTTCTTTATACATAAATGGCTGGGAAAATACTAGCCGAGCTTTCCAAGAAAGAGGGAGCAATACAGTGTATTTTCCCCTTATAGCAACAGGGGTGCAATTACATTCAAACAAGGCTCTTTGCTCAAAGGCTTTAAGCAAAGTCCAAGTCTGGATTTTGCAGAGATGCTTTTTCCTTTCTCTCTCGGACAGAAAGGAACAATTGGGAGCAGCGGCAGCGCATCTCTGGGTGCTGCCAGGAGTGATGGTAAGCCTCTAAACCCAGGGAATTCCAGCCAGCTACCGCACTGCACCCCCCAGCCTGACACTGGGACAGGTATGAGGGCTTCAGCTCCAAGCAGAGCTGGCGTGATCTGCCCGGCATGCTCTGCCCTTGCCCCATGAGCCCACACCGCACCAGCAGGGATTGGATTCTCTATCTCCATCTCTACACATAAGAAGCAGATGGAATACAGCTTCAGTCATTTAATTGCTTCTTATCAAGCAGGAATCAGTATTTTAATTAACTGTGATTTATATAAGGACAAAAAAGCTCATGAAAGAATGTACTCCAAGACAGCAGACTTTATCTCCTATAAAAATGTCTGTGCATAAGCCAACACAGAGCCGAGCCGAGGCTCCTGGCTAACCCGGCGCTGTCGTCAGGGAGCAAAGTCTAGTCACTGGTATCTTTTTTTCTCACTATTGAATTGATGTGATTTTTTTTTTTTTTTTTTCAAATTTGCCAAGGTTACCAGCAAATCCAAACCCACACAGCAGCGTTCACCGTCTCTGCTGCCTTCTGGGATGCAATTGTTATTCTCCTGCTGCTTCTGCTATCCTGTGGGGGAAAGGTTTCTGGATTTTAAAGGATCTGGAGTTGTCCCGAAGTGGCAATTTGGCAGGCAAGCCTATGGAGACAAGACGGGCCATTTTATAAAAAAAATATGCATCAAAAAAGGGCAATGCATCTAATTTAATTTAGCAGCATCGTTAATTCTATACCTTATGTGTCTCACCTGGAATATTTTCCATTTCTGCTTTTAAATCCCCGTGTTCAGGTCCTTGCCTTTCATACAGTCCCACACACTGCTGGCATGTAATATTAACTTACCCAAGAGCTACAGGCTGTATGACTAGAAATGTTAATGGCGCCGTGTAATGCATATTTCATCTGATAATTCCACCCAAGCAGATATAAATTACACATGCAGTTACCAGCTTCCATCTGCTGATGAAAGAGATGGGCTAATGCACACTGGAAATCATATGCAGTTTCCAGCACTAAGAACAACTTGCATGAATAGAGTTATTCAAGGAAGCAATTCTTAATGTGATTAATTACTGAAGGTATCAGGGCCTTCATTATGCAAATGAAAACTGTCATAAAATAGAGAGTTTGCAGGTCTTAGAGGCAGCCTCTGTTTCCAAAAAATGCATCTTCCTCATTAACAAAGAGCAGAAGGGCCCAACTCAGGAGAGCTGGCAGTGCCAGGATGCGCTCCCTCCCATGGTTCAAATGGGGTTGTATCATGGGAAATCAAGGCAGAGGCTCTCCAGATTTTGGAGACAGGAGTACATCAGTGCTCCCAACTGCTGCTAGGTAAGTACTTTGTTTGCACGACCAAAGGAAGATGCCACCAGCTTGGAAATGGATGCAGCTAAAATGGATGCAGCTCCCTGCAGCTAAAATTCCTCCAGCCAGCCCATATCCCGCTGTCCTGACCCCCCCCCTGCTTCGCCCTTGTCCCCACCTGGCAGGCTGCAGGATGTATGTGTCCATGTGTCCATAAACAACCCCACAACAATAAGCAGTCCCAGCCCCTTCCCAAATCTTGCCCACCAGACGGACACAGGGAGCATGGCAATAAGGAAGTGGAAATGTGCTCAGCTCTGCCCCCTGACAGATGGGCTCTGGGCAGGATCACCTCGGCAGGACCCACTCCCTCTCCCACTCCCAGGTTGGCACCCAGCCGCATCCCAGCCGCACGGGAGGCATCCTTCCCTCCGGCTCCAGTTTACAATGTCTGATGGCCTATGAATGCCATTTTAGGAATTAAAGCCATGATGAATCCAAGTATCTCAAGTTCAGGAATGTTATTAATTTCAAACTGAACTGACCCGCGCAGCACGAGGACACGGCATTATCTCGGCTGCTGTTTGAATTACTGATGCTTGGAGTGCTGCCGCTTGGAACCGATGCCACAGAAAACTCCTGAGCTCTTCTCCCAGCAAGCGCAGCTTAGCGGAGCGCTGCGTGCCGCCTCGGAGCTGACAAGCGAGCAGTGTCAGTTCCCATACCCTTTGGACCGCAGGCTGTGGTCCAGCCTCCAATCCCCCCTGAGTCACCATGGCCCCTTCTGCACCACATCCCACCTTCCCGTGGCAGCCCTGCCAGGCAGCGGCCCTTCCACCGGTCAGCCCCAGCCTGCTCCCTCGCCACCTCCGGCTGGAAACCGCTGGGTTATGGCCTTCCCTTTGTTCCTCTTGGAAAGCATGTGCCTGTCTGAATCCTATGAACTCCCAGTGCCCGGCGGCGGGGTGCACGCTCCCAGGGACACGGCCGGTGTGAATGCGGCCGGGCATAGTCTGGGTCTGCGCTGCAGTAACTGGGCAACACGGACACAAAAGCGACGCAGGAAGCAGTGGAGTCCAGGAGTGCACCTCCTGCCCAGTGGAAAAATGAGAATTTATGATCCTTGGAAACATAAAACTGTTCAGTGGAAAGCAGAAACCGAAGGGGGAGTACAATAGGCCAGGAGAATGCTGGCAGTGTACCCAAAGTCTTTTTTTCTCATTTAAATTAGCTCCTTCCACCATCCAACAAATTCTCTGTAGATACCGCAGGCTGCTCCCCACGCAGAGAGCTGAAGGGGGCCGAGGAGCTATCACTGCCCCGCTGGGTTTCTGGGAGTCCCTGGAAGGGCAGCAAGGAAATGTGACCACAGTTCATCACACGGGATTGATTTATTTACTCCTAGTTCTGTGCTTTGGCAGCGGTGTTGCTGCCTGCAGAGCCAGGCAGGACTCGGACTTCTCCTGTGATGCAGGACAGCGTTTGCAGGTTTGTGCTCCAGCCCTGGAGCTGGGGCTGGGGTGCCGGGACGTGGCTTCAGCTCGGTTTTGGGGAGCAGCTGCCTGTGCGTGCCTCTGCGCTGGACCTTGGGTCAGGGCTCATGTGTGGCTGCAGGCTTCGGCTGGCCCAGTGATCCCCTTCCTCCTTTCCCAGTTCTAGGAATGGAGCTGGCCAAGAATGCTGAGATTGCATATTCGAGTGTAGCCCTCTCTGTCCCCTTCCTAGTCTGAGTGCAACCTCTGGCATGGTGTCCCTGCCCCTCCTAGCACCATCCGTGGGGTTCAGGACCCCAGTGATCACACACCATAAGGTCCCACCACAATCTCCTCCCCAGGACTCCTGTGCATTGGTCCTCTCCTTCCCAGCAGCTCATGCAGATAAACCCCCAGGAGATGTGGGCAGTAGGAGCACGGTCCCCAGTGCAGCGTGATGTCCCGGGGGAGCTCCATCCGCTCCTTCCCAAGGACTGCGCACAATCCACCCAGCAATGCCGACATCCCTGGCCACAGCCTGAGCTGCGGAGACCTGCTTACAGACTAAGCTTTGATTATTCTTGGCAAGAAAAGCACCACGGTTGGACCAGCCACAGATGATTTATTGATAGGATTACTGTGGCTGGCTTGGAGCTGGTGCCCTGCATGTGCCGGATCTGCAGCTGCTGCTGGGGTGCAGGAGCCCCAGACAACTTGTGGCATGGCTGTGATGAAAGGGTTAATGGGAAAATCCAGTCTCTGTGGTCAAAATCTCCCCAGCAGACCACAGCTAAGGGGCACAAAATCATCTGCTTCCCAACACTGGCTTGGTCAGGCAGCCGGGTAACTGCTGTTTCAGAGCTGGGAAGTGGAAGCAGAGGTACTTGCAGGTTGGCCATGGGGTGGAGGACAGACTCCAGGACTATGGAGTCCCAGCATTTGGCTCTAGCTGGAGGAGAGCCCTCCTGCTCCAAGGCCTCCCACCAACCCAGCTGCCCTGCTGGGACCATCTCTGGGTGAGCTGTGCTGACACCTCTGCCTCTTCTCACTGGCCACTTGACCAGCTGTGAAGGTGTTAATGGTCCTGACCAGCCTTGCCTGGGGCCTCCACCCCCACCCATGGGCACAGGGGCTCCATTTAAGCTCAGCTCTGGGCCTTCAACCCCTTCTTGAGCTCCAGTGTTAGTCTCCAGCTCCACCACAGTCATGCCTGGCCATGGAGCTGCTGATTCTGATCTGACTGACTTCCCAGCTGGGCCTCAGACCTGTCTCTTCAGCATGGACCTGCCTGATGACCTGGACTTTTGGTTGAACCTACTCAGGGTCTGCTCTGCTCCTCTCGCTCAGGTATGATGGGATGGGGGCCTGGCTGGTGAGGCCCCAGCCATGTTATTGTGTAGGAAGCAAAGGCCCCCCCTTGCTGCTCCCTGACCCTGAGGCAGTGTGCGGCCCCTCGCACAGCTGTCTTGGTGCATGGGGATGCACAAGCATCTCACTGTCAAGGGGTTCTTTTGGCCAGACCCCTTGCTAATGCCCAAACTTGGTGGTCAGCCCCTCACTGCAACTAGAGCTGAGCTGTGCCGTGGATTGAGGGAGGAGGAAGGATGAAGGGCAGCAAAGGAAATAGCAAAAAACCTGAATTAAGCTAAGAAAATATTTGCACTTCTGGACTCTCCCATTTGGCACTGTCAGCACTATTTTAATCGGTCTAATCTGCAGGTCTCTTGGACCTGTGCCCCAGGACCCCTCAGCCAGCATGACAGCACTCCAGCCATGCTCAGCCAGGTCTGGCTTAGCTCACCACTGCAGCTCCAAAAGCAGCTTCCTGAAAGCTGCCTGTAGATGGAAAAGGGCGTGTGAGCTCGGCCTGGTCCTTAGTCCTGGCTCTGGCCAGGAAAGGGGTGCAGGTATTTTCTGTCTCTTTAGGGGACAGAGGTTTCTGGAAGAGGCAACACCAGGAATGGTGGCCTGGCTACCTCCTGCCAGCTCCTGTTCTGGCTTCGGAGATGTTCTGGGGTGATGTGTGCGCATGAAGCCACAACGGTGCGTACGGTTTAGGGAAAAAAGATAATCCCTTAGGAAGCAGTACCAAGTGCCACCCTCCTGCCAGGGTTTGGGAGGCTGCAGAGAAGCAGTTTGTGGATAAAGGGAGAACAGCCCGTGGATCCAGGTTCTCTGTTTCCCAACCCCAGTTTTAGGGCTCAGTGCTGTATTTCAATACAATCAGACAGGCTGCTTCAGCCCAAACAGCTTATGTGCCCTCTGCGGCCCCTGCAGGCACCCTTCCTGCTATCATCCCAGCCACCTCCTGCCTGTTGCCTTGGTGGAGTGAGGTAAACAAGCCTCCAAACACTGTTTTGGGAAAACTGTTCCTTTCAGGAAAGGAGCTGTACAGCTCAGCAAAACATGCCTGACAATTTTCTGCTTTCATAAATATTCAAAACCAGCCGCACTGGGAGCTGACTAATCTGGAGACCTTCCCTGAGCAGAGCTTTCCACGGTTCAGATCCTTTTGCAGATGTGAATCCTGAGCTGCAGCTTCTTCCCAAGGTGCTCGGACATTAGCCAGAGTCCCAACACGGGAAACTGAGGCTGGCTTATTCAAGAGTTCACCTGGCAAGTCACGGCAGAGCAGAGCTGAAATCGGGAGTTTCCAGCACCCACTCACGGTGAGGATTGCACATCCTCACTGCACAGCATGTAGGAACTTGTGATCCTCAGTGGGGCTGTGGTCCCCATGGCCACCCAGAATCGCCTGTCAAGAGCTCAGGACGCTGTTGTGCCCTGTAGAGCCGTGGTCTCTTTGAGAGCCTATTTACAGTGTAGATGGAGTTGGAGAGAAACACTACACTGCTCCTTAGTGTGAGGATGGAGAAATACAAGCAGGTACTCACTCACATCAGTAGGAACTGCTCCCCTGCAGCAAGGTGCAGGTAAAGATCTGCCTGATGCCCTCCTGCTCCGGAGGGCTGGGATCCACCAGTTGTACCGGATGGGAGAGCTACAGGAAAGCTGGGGGGGGACTTTTTCCAAGGGCAGGGAGTGACAGGATAAGGGGTAGCAGGTCTAAATGGAAAGAGGGAGGGATTGAGATGGGACATCAGGAAGAAATTCTTCTCAGAGAGGGTGGGGAGGCCTGGGACAGGTTGCCCAGAGAAGCTGTGGATGCCCCATCCCTGGGAGTGTCCAAGGCCAGGCTGGATGAGGCTTGGAGCAACCTGGTCTGGTGGAGGGTGTCCGTGCCCATGGCAGGGGGTGGGACTGGGTGGGCTTTAAGGTCCCTTCCCACCCAAACCATTCTATGACATGGCTGGAGTTTAGATGTTCCTCTGAGCCAGTCAAAAGGATGTGGAGCAAAGAGTGCCCTGAGTTATACCCATGGGGGAGAGCAGAACTGCAGGTGATGGGAGCTGCTGGGGAAACCAGCACGGGCAGTGGCTCTTTAATTAGTATTTTCCACCTCTGAAAACAGGCAGACAGTTCTGGAACAAAGCTGCTTTGCCTGCTTTTTAAAAAAGGGTGGGATAAAAGCAGCCTTTGCATGGCCTCCTCCCTGTTAAAGAGATACTGCCATACTGCTGAGCTCCATCCCCAGAGGCACAAGCAGCCTCCCAGCCCAGCAAGGTGACATCATCTGGCCCTTGGTGCCTCTCTGACAAAAGTTCCATTGTGTCACTGCCACTTCCAGGAACCCCCTGCTGTCCCCAGGTTTAATAGGGAGCTTTCCCACACACAGCCCTGCAGTCCCTGTCTCGCCAGGGCAGGCCAACCCCTGCCCACAGGGAAGCTGGGTTTTATTTTCTTCCTTACCTCTATTCACTTTGCAGGAGAAAACAAATTACCTTTTCTGTCCGCAGTGCCTTGGATGATTAATTAGTTGGCGTAATGAAGGAGTGTCTTGGGACCCCACCCCAAAGGAGGCTCGTGTACCAGGCACTGATTGCACATGAAAATGGTCCCTACCTCAAAGAGCTGCTAGGTTACTGCAGATAAAAAGTGCTAATTTCATTAGAAGCAGGTCAGATTCACCTGAAATAACCCTCAGAAGTGAAACTGCAATTATACACCGTGTTACCTTCAAGTAATTCTGTATTTCCCTATAAACATCAGTGTCAAGTTGCCCTGCAGAGAAGGTCCTGTTTCTGTACACATGATGTTTCATATCCTAGTATCCAGCCTGGTATGTAGGACAAGAGGCAAGTCAGGAGACTGAATTGTTTTAAACCTTGTTCATCAATGTTCAAACAACAAAGCTCAGAAGAGCTGGAGCCAGGACTCTGCTCAGAGCTCCATGAAAAAGCCTCAGACCCCCTACATGGCTGTGGGAAGGTAACCGAGGATTTTGTGCATTGCTTTCTCACCCACAAAGCGAGGATGTTCATTTTCTACTTCATTCATGCAGTTGTTCTGGTTACAGCCTGTCCCCTGCAAAGTGACAGCTACCCAGCACCTAGCCAGCCAGGCCAGGCCACCAGATACTGCCCGTACAGACATGAGGAGGGAGAAACTGAGGATTGCTGCTCACTCCAAAATCCCTCTTGTACATTGGGTCCTTTCCCACCCTGCCCCGGGAGCCTGACAGGCCGCTAACACAGCGGCACCGCGGAGAGCTCTGTGAGCCCGACAGCAGGGGAGATGCTCCTCGCTGGCTTCTTGGTGTTAGGGCTAAGCTGTGCAGGGGGAAAAGAGGAGCTGATGCCCTCGCAGAAGCAGGAAGGAGACATGGGACAGGGGTGATTAATGGGATGGCTTTGCTTTCTCTCCGGGAGCTGGTGTTTAGTGCTTGTTTGGAGAGAGCATAAAAATTGGAAGCCAATTTTTAATCCTGTGGCTCTCCACAGGAGCGTTTGTGACAGCTGTTCTTCAGGAAGCACAGCACCCGTTCAGACCGTGGGCACTATGGCCGTGGGAGCCGGGCAGGACCCACCACTGGGCGGACGGAGCTGCAGTGCGTGGGGTGGGGGGTCAGGGATGCTTAGCAAGGGCCCTGGCAGGGGCTCACTCTGGCCCAGCAGAGCTAATTCTGCTGGCATGCTGAGGCTGGTGCCAGGAGTTCAGGCCTCTAAATAATGCAACGCTTCCCTCTGTTTTTATGTAATGATGCTGTTTTAGCGTAGAAGGACAGCAAACTGGGGGTAGGGGCAGCTAGACAGGTAGGTGGGGGGAGCCACGCTGTGTGCGGGGACGGAGGGGAAGTGTCGGTGCTCCCGAGGCTCAGCTCAAGCAGTTGACGTTAAGATGCAGAAGGCAGAGAAGGCTGATGTGCTAAAACCAGTAACTAAGTCAACCCAGCCCTTGTGACCTACTGTGGTTCTCTGCTTTCAGAGCCCTGCGGCTGCAGCCTCCTCCTTAAAGCCTCTGACTTGAGGATGTGGGGGAGAGTGATGCTCAGCTGTCCAGCTGCAGCAGATCCTTATCCAAAGGAGGAGGTGGAGGAATCTAGTTTGCTTTTGAGAATGTGGAGAAGCTACATCTGCAAGACTTAACACCCGCTTTTGGTAAACGTGGCAGGGAGGGACCATCTCCTGGCATCTAACTTGCTATCACACACCATATGCGCTTGGAGGGCTGTCCTACAGCTCTGTGTCCTGTGGTTTCTCCTAGCCACCTACCAGGGAAATTAGCATTTTCTTTGCATATCTACAGCAGAGGGAGGAAGCTGGACTTGGCACCTCTATCTTTGAGCAAGCAGAATTCAAGCTAGAATGAAGACTTGATCTCTGTTTGCATTCAGAAACAGCGCTTGGTTACGAACCAGACCAGAATGAAAATGGGAGGGATGCTGAGCCTCCTAGCGTGCTCCTGTGTGCAGACCAGGTTTCGTGCCTCGTTTCATGGGTGCCATCAGGCTCCGTGCCCTTTCACGGCAGAGAGCTTTTTGCTGTCTCAAGCCCTGGGTGCAGCTGAACCCTTCTACTTGTCAATGCCAGTGACTCTCATGAACAGCCTCGCGATGTACTGGTCTGAGACAGTCCGGGACTGAAATAACCTGCTTTATTCCTCGGCAAGGAGACTTTTCTGTGTAGCTGTTAATACTATTGATCTCCAACAGTTCCACTTGAGAAACCATTTCTTGCAGAAAGCTCAGTGACTTATAGTTGGTCTCCAAGCGCTGCACAGAAGGATGGGGCTGCATCCAAGCACCAATACAGCAATTCCAGCCAGGAACAGGCTGTTGAGCTTGGAGGGGTCAGTCACCAAAGGGTCACAGGACCCTGTGTACAAGGTCTATCAGTTAGAAACTTGGGGTGTAGTACTGGAAGATCCTGCTGCCTTAGTAAAATCAGCAGTCAGGTCTGATGTTTAGATGCAGCTATTAAGAGGGATTTTCCAAAGCACACAATTCCTAATTCCCGTTGACTTTAGAAGGAATCTTGGCTGTTCTGAACAACACACAGGACACAAATGTCTTTTGAAATCTGCCCGAGAGCTCCTGTATCCTGCATGCTTCTGGACTACAGAAAAATCAAAGACAGAAGGGAGCTCACCCCCCTCCTGCCAGGCTGTCCCTGGGCAGGGGTCAGTCGCACACAGGTATTACCCTGATGTGAAGACCTGAGCAGAGCCTGGCACGGCTGGCACACCGCTTCTCGCTCAGTGGTTCTTGGTTAAATGCTAATATCATTTTGCTAGTGCTAATAAAATCGCCAGTAGACTGTGGTGACCCTTCTCTGGACCAATCCCTAAATCTAAAGGAAAGTCTCCAGGTTCTCCTCAAACTGACTGCAAAATCTTACTCAAATTTGGACACAAGACTGTTACTATAAGAGAAAATTCAACACAAATTGTGTAATTTCCAAAACTCCAGAATATTAAGCAGTTCAAGGACTCTGTTAACCTCAGGGGAGCTACTGAGGTTAGTAAAGCATGATGAGAGAAACAGCCTGGGTTTAGACAGTGGGAATTATGGGCAAAGAGGGTTTTAAGATGTCAGATTTATTATCACAGAGGTCTTGTCATCAAAACTGTACCAGAGCATCA
This sequence comes from Rhynochetos jubatus, assembly GCA_027574665.1. Lineage (NCBI taxonomy): Eukaryota > Metazoa > Chordata > Aves > Eurypygiformes > Rhynochetidae > Rhynochetos > Rhynochetos jubatus. The sequence continues at coordinate 2,099,143 of CM050671.1, forward strand.
CAGCCAAGTGCCAAGGGAAGCAGCCTGCACTGGGGTTTATGTGTCTCGGATAAGGGGCTACTGGACGATTTGTTTGTCAGCCGTTTGCAGGCTCGCAGTGCTGGGCAGTGTCTGTGCCCGGGTCTGCTGGGGACATGCCAGGGCCCACGGCTGGGTACACAGCTACATCACTGCCACGTAAGTAAAGATGAAGGACTTGTTAGGCAGCTGCAAAGAGTGGGAACCCACCTCGGTGTGCCTTGTTCTCACAAAATAGAGCTATGACATGCTCTTGTCCCCCTGCTCAGCAGTGACTGGCAGTCACCCTCAGGGCTGATGCACAGTTCCACTTTCCTGATGCCTGCTCTGCTCCCCAGTGCCCTTCCCAGTGTTCCTGGGTTCCAGTGGAGTTAGCAGCTAGGTTTCACGCTGTGGACGTTAGTTAATGGTCCTGCGCTGCTTGCATATGGGTCAATGATTAACCCCAAACCGCTCCCTGCTCACAGCTTCTGCCCTGGGCTTGGATGCAAGGAAGCAAGAGGAGGGGAGAGCAGCATTGCCCTGGGGGGCAAGAACGTGAAAATAAGAAAATATGCCTGGGCAGGAAGTTTAGGCCCTGTAATCATTAATGGCAGGAGCACAGGCTGCAGCAGGACTGAACCAGTCCATGATAGCTTGGGATCACTGAACCTTAGTGCTTCACAAACGACGTACAGCTCTGCGGTAGGCACAGGGCGCTTGGCGAGGCAGACGGTGTTGATGGCAGCCACCACTATCTGGGCCATTTCCACCAAAGGACCTGCATGCCTGGAGATAACCGTGTGCCTTACACCCTCTCACAGCCAGCTCTCAATGCCCAGTCCTCCATGCTGCTGCTAGTCCTAACGCGTCCCACCACTGTTCTTCCCGGGACAAAAATAATTTGTTTTTTATTAAAACCCTGGAGCTCAGAGGGTTTGGTGGGATTCCTGGGGGCTGTGCAGGCAGCAGGGTGATTTGGGGCCCTGGTAACCCAAGGGGCCGTAGCCTCCCCTCCAGCAAACCCACTGCATGGCAGTATCTCTGCAGCAGTGACAGAAGGATGGAGGAAGAGGGAAGTGACTCAGGTGCCCTGAAAACAGTCAGGCGGTTGGTTACCAATTAGTTCAAATAACCCATCTGGCCCAGGGAAAGGCTGTTTAGAGAATGTCTAATCACTGCTGCAGGAAAGAGAGAAAACCATTCTGTAATGCCTTTGAAAAAATCCCTGCTCCCTCCTCAAAGGATTCTTCCCTCCAGGGTCCCATTCAAGATTTTTATTCTGTAGATTTATCATAGTTATTTGGTCAAAACATGAAGTACCTTGTCAAAGTATTATGTTAAGTAGCACCGACTCTGTTTGCCTTCAGGCCTCGTTTAGAACGGAGAAAAAGCAGAATGAAGAAAGCAAGTACAGAACCAAGCTATTGTTAGCTAATCTTATTTTACTAGGCAGAATTTTGCTTTGTGGTCATGGTCCCTCAGGGTTCCCTCTCAGAACACCAATCTATAAAGTACAAAGGGCCCTTGCATTGGACAAAATCAAGCCAGTATCTACAGCTGCTGTGGCACTAGGTCTAGCCTTCTCTTACCCTAAGAACCAGAAAGGCTGAGCTCAAACAAGCTATGAGGTTACACCATAGCTACAAGCCACTTTTTAAATTGTTTTTCCCTGCATGTAAATAGTTTCACCCACAGGGCAGGTTGAAATGTTTGTCTTTTCATGGACCATTCTGCCTTGCTCCTGAAAAGTGTCAGCCTGCTGTAGTGGAAATCAATGCGTGCACTCATATTAGCCGCACAAAGAGGGTCCCTGCTCCACCAGCGTGGGCAGAGGCACTCTGCACCCTGGGCAACCCCAGCTTCTCTGTCTTTCCCATGCAGTTGTCACTCAGATTAAGGCACCTCCTCGTTAACAAGCTAACCCAATGTGCTTGCTCCCACTCCGGTTGCCATCTCGATCACATTTTTTCAGACACCAATATGGAAGCAGCTTTGAGTCGTGGCTGAGTGTTCTACACCAGAATGTAATTTGAAAGCCATTATATTTCATCTCTGCAATATTCTACCACCAGTAACATAATTGTTGAAAAAGCTACTTTATTTCAAACTAGATAAAGCTTTGCAGAGATCTCATACGCTGATATTTTAGCTAGTGAAATCAAACATTTCAGTAATACAATGATAATACTATTAAAGCCACTTTATTTTACAATTAAAAGGTACCTGCCTCATTGCCAAGATTTAGCATCAGACAAAAAGCTCTGTCTTGTTCTATTTAGTGCTAACATTTTAATTCAGTTTTTATCTGTTTAACTGCTGCTTTTATTAGCTTTCAGCTGAACTCCAATGCATCATGACTCTTATACCAAACAGTACTAATGTCTCCCTAGTTCCACCCCCTCGTTGGAGAAGCCATCCAGTTTGCAGCACTCCAAAGCAAGCATTAAAAGGTCGCTGTTGTTTAGAGATGACACATTTTACTGACTGATCCCTCCATCCATCTGTTATCAATCATAAATGGCACACTCTGAACAGGGTATAAGAACCAAGGCATCTATTATCACCAGTCACTTCCCAAAAACTAGGTCATAGCACGTGGCTACTGACAAAGCTCTAAGCTGTCTTCTCTTACAGTGGCTTGTGTTCACAGCTAGACCAGTCCCCGCTCATTTCAGCTCAGAAGTTAAGTGGCAGAAGATAACTAATCATTACTGTACGACAAGAAGTCCAGAGGTGATTTAGGGCTGGAGGTGAACAGGGTGGAAACCTGCAAGCGATTGTAAGTCAGGGAGGTGGCTCTACGGCATGGTGAGACATCACCAGACAGTGAGCAGAAGGCTGGATTCTCATGTAATCTCAAAGATGTTTATTCCTCTTCTCCCACTCAAGCAGAGCACGGTCAATTCTCCACCAGAGCCACACACCGCTGCCTAGAAACCATGCATGATGCCACTGCAAAAGCATCTCATTAAGAGCTTCTTCCCTTTGCATCATGATAATGCAAAGAGCAGAAACTCGATAAAAGAAGCTTGGGTTACTCTGAGATATGGTAGGCTAAATTCTTCTAGGACAGCAGCTTCCATGTTTTTAAAGCCACTTCTCTGGTTTATGAAAATTCAATTTTCTGTAAGGCGAGTAAAGCAGCAATACGCTTGAGCCTGCCAAGGTGACCACGGACTGGAGAACACATGTAGAGTGGCCTAAGGAGCTGCATGTGCATCACCTGTCCTTCTAACACTAGCCTTCATGGCAGTGGACCTCTGGAAAATATAGTCCCACCTGGCATTGTGGCTAACCAGGGCTGCAGAGCATACTGGGAGAGGGGAAGAGGCTGTAAAACTCCATGTCAGGGCAGGAAGCTCCTTCCTGGAGATGGGGTGGGAGCTGAGTGAGGAGTAGGGGTTGGGAGCTGCAGCTCTGCCAGTTGTCAGCAGAGGCTCTGCAGCCCCAGCTGAGGCCACTTGTTTCGCCTGGAGAAATGGATTCTTGCCAGACCTTCTGCCAGAGAGCTTGCCTCCTTCCCCAGCATCCCGGTAGCGCCCGTGCTGCGGAAAGGTAAGGCCGTAACATGGCTGTCATTTCCCAAGGGTACCTCTGTTATCTTTTTAAAGACCAGCAAACAGACTGCAGGAACCAAACTCAGGTGCTACGTGCAATGTGAACAGTAAACTGCTTTTCAGTAGAGCAGGGCACTGAATAGCAGTAGCTTCAGTACTGCCTGCCCTTGTTAAACCCACTAACTAGCCCTCTGGCGTGGGAGAGGGCAAAGAACCTGCTAAGGTGGCTGTGGTGGTGAAGACTCCAGCAAAGGAGTAATAGGGAAGGATGCAAAATCCGCCCTATCATGAAAATGGTCTAATGTGTGTGCCTGGGCACACCAGAAACCTCTGCAGAGCTGCTGCCTAGATGGCAATTAGAGTGTTCAGGTCTAAGGGCCTCTGTCTCCATACCCAGATCTCTTCATCTTGAGCAGGAAGGGGTAAGAGGCTTCCTGGCATGGCTCAGGTAGGACCCTCAGAGCACACTGCAGGACTCTGTCTCCTGGGAAGCCCAGCCTGATCCCAATCCCTGTGCAGGAGACTCTGCTATAGGTGCAACAAATAGAGGAAAACAAACTAATGAGGCATTAGGGCTAAACTTAGCTGCAATTAACACTTAATTACTATCCTGAAAACACTTGCTGTATTTTGCTAGGGCCTGGAAAGGTAAAACCAATTAGCTTAATCTTGTGTGGTAGAAACCTTAAAGTGCCTCAGATGCCTGTCCTGGATGGGACCCTGGGAGTAGCTGGGGTTTCTGAGACCACAGTGGCTGGAGCTGAGCAGTCCCGCAGGTGGGTCGGGTAATGGGACACAGCCTTGGGGGGGCACCAGGTGCCTGGGGACGAAAAGGACCTTGTGGCAAGGTCACCTCGATCGAGCCAAGTCATCCCCTCTGCTCTGGATGCCCTTGTGCCAATCTTGCCTTTCTTAGCCTGCCTGTCTGTCTGAGAAACGGTTCTTTTCTGTGCTTGTAGCTTTGTTGTGTTGACCGGCATCCTCCCGTAATAAGCAGATGACAGGTAAGGCTGCAGGCAAAGGTGTGGGGGCTGCTGGACAGGGAGACAGAAGTACAGAAAGATCCAGAGAGTATGCAGAGGACAGAAAGTCATCCGTGAGCGCCTGTAAATCTCCTTCCAAATCACTACTGCAAGTTCCTTGGTTGTTTTTGTGGTTGCCTTGTAGGCTCTGCTGAGGATTGACTATAGTCTGATCATGTACTGCCTGTGTGAAGCTGCAGGAGCCTTTGCTAGGCCTCTGCTTTGGAGAAGAGCCAAAACTGACACCAGACCTTATGCAAAAGGTATCAAAGCAAGTTTGTACATGCTCATGTATACTCGGTTTGGATTCCTAAAACTACTGCTCTCTCCTGGAGGCTATAGGCTCTGCCTAATATGTATCGGTGTAAGCAACCCTTGCGTGGTTCTCCAGAGAAGCAGGGAGGGCATCCTAGAAATAGATACTCTTTTGGAGCATACTCAGGGGTAAATATATTGTCCTTTTGGTAAGGAGGAAGAGAAATGTACAGGCATGTCTCTCTGAAGTCTTCCTGTAAGGTCTGCTGTCTGCCTGTATGCTTGTCCGAATCAGTGCCAATTGGACCCATGACCGCAGCATGGGACTGTCTTCCACAGTGCAGTTCCTCAAGTGGTCTAGTGACCTACGTGACGGCAATATTTATTTAAAGGTCTTGGGTGAAGTAACAGGGCCCAGCTCGCCTGTCTGTAGAGCATCTAGTAAGTAAGACTTGGTTGCCAACATGGAGCACCTCCCCACCACCACCGTGTGCTATCAGCTGTGCCTTTAACTGGCTCAGGGTGTGCTGGCCGTTTGGAGCAGACACACGAGGCCCTTGAGTTTCACACTAACCATGTAAGAACTGTCATCTGGTTTTCCTGCGCCTTCCTGTAAATGAAAGGAAGGTGTGTGGCATTCGGACAACTAAAGAAAAGTCCACAGCAGCAGTCTGAAGACTGCTGAAATATTCTAAGACGCTAGGATTGTTTTCTTTCACAGCCCCAGGCTGTCATTAACTGAGCATTTGGATGCTCTTCCAAAGAGGCTGAAAGGAAAAGCGCTCCAGGAACTGCAGCAGGACCAACTCCCATCCAATAACAACAGATCCTTGCATGCAGATACAGAGGTCCATAGCAGGGCAAGCGTTCCAACAGCTTTCACTTACACATGAGTCTGTGCTTCAGCTGCAGCGGACCAAATAACTTCATTATAGTGACAGAGGCTGCAAAGACTAACCAAGGAACCCAGCAGCTGGGAGTTGGGCTTCTATCTGTTTTAGTACACAACTCCAGCTCAGATTAACATGAAGCTGGCAGGAAAACAGCTCCGAGCCTAACAACTCAGGAAGGGCTTATAGGCAGAATATATCAGAGGAATCTACGCAGTGGTTATCTTGAACTTCTCTTTTGTATTAAGGCGGCTGTCTGCCTGGGAACACTGAAGGAACTGTGTTCTAGAAGAATCTCATGAACAAGTCTGTTAAACACCTCTACCTCTGAAGTTTGCCACACGGTGATAAACTGAGATGGCTGAAAGCAGTCACCCTGCCCTCTGCCAGCTGTCCACCTGGTTCCCCTCCTTCTGTAGCAAAAGCAGATAAATGACATCCATATTTGCTCCTGAACTATTGCAATTTTTAGTCTGGCACAGCTTTAAGTATAAGCTACCATATGAAGCCAGCCCAGCCCAGCCCAGGAGCTGGTGGGATGCAGGAGAGGCAGGTTCTGTGTGGCTGTCCCTGTTGCCTGTTTGACAAGGTTGTACCGTAGGGTTGTAACTTTACTCATGACGATTTAAACAGATGTCATGTCACACTTCAACACTACCAGTTGATATTTGGCAGCCAATATGACTTATAGTGTGGCTGGATTGCACTTCCTCACTAGAATACTATGTGAAGAAATTGTAGCGTTGAGGCTCTGCTTAAGAGCATGGATGCAACGAGAATGATCGGGGTAAGAGGGAGGCTGAAGTGAGAACCCAGTTCTTGTTCCAAGGAGAACTCGGGCATTTCTGATATATCCTGTGTCAAGATTTATAAATGTTTCTGCTTCTCTGGCAGACTGGCCTCTGGGGGGGGGGTGGGAAAGACTTCTCAATTAAATTAAGCCTAAGAAATGTGGAGGTAACCGAAGAAACACATTAATCTGGATGCCTGCCTCCTGTTTGTTCATCCTGGTGCTTGGATGGGCACAGCACCAGTTGGCTGTTCCCTTATGAAACGATTAAATAATCCAACATGTGGCTCCTTTCTGAGTGCTAATACCTGCTTAGGTCCAAGCTAGACCTTCCAAACAGATCTGAAATTTCTAGGCTTTGTAGAATCTTAAGTGCAAATTCCAGGGAAATTGATTCTGTGCCTTAAAGGTAATTAAATGGAGTGACTTGGGCAATTGATGGCAGCAGGCTGTCTGTGGGGATGACAGGCTTTGACACTTACTCCTACCGTGTCCTTGTACAACTCGCCACTCAAAATAGCATTTCACTGGAACTGACTGGCTGTGAAGTGCCGACTGAGGGCCGCATTGCTCTAGGAGGGTAACTGCTGACTGTTTCTCCTCTGGCCAGCGCTAGCTCTGTGGAAGCTGGGGAACAGATACAGGACATGTGATGTTAATCCTTAAAATAAAGCCATCCATTCCCTGGTCTCCCAGGGCAACATTTCCCAAGCAACCTCAGGAGCTTCAAGCAAATGTTTTGTTTCACAAAACCCATCCTTACCCCTAGGCCTGTACCCATCAGCATCCTTAGCAAAGCTTTCCTGTTACTGTTTCAGTGTTGCAAGGGCTTCACAACATCTTAACTTCTGTGAGAGCCTTCACCTGGCTAAGGGGAGAATTTGGCTATTTAGTTTTTCACTAACAGGCAACCAGAGGTAGTGTGTCTAGGGAAAGGGTGATCCTGCTGAACTGGGGAGCTATTTGGGCCCTTGAGAAGGACTTTCACATTAGCTGCCACTTGACCTGTGCAGGAAGAAAAACCTTGTCTTGTCCATAAGCTCCCTAGAGTGCTGAGCAGGCTCAAACACCTGCGGATGAGCCCACTTCAGCAGAAAGCCAGCTCCACCAGAACGCAGACTCTGAACGCAGGAGCTGGAGCGGGTGCTGTCAGGCACCCAGACCTGGATGGCCTCGGGCAGCAGGAGACAGCAGATGCGGCACGCCGCTTCTCCCTGGGAGGTGGAGGAACGCCTGCTGCCCTGGGTGCTCGGAGCTGCGCAATGAATTGGACTCCCATAAACAGCGACTTGACGTGCCTGTCTGAGCACAGTGTACTTATTCAAGTAGCAAACTAATTTCATCACCTCCCCTGCCAGGGCACGAGGAGGTAGAGGGATTAGTGTGAACTCTGACGATCATATAATAACATGGCAGCTGTATGCTGCTAATAATCCACAGGGAGGATTAGCAAACTTAAAGTTGTCTAGCTCTGCATAATGGGAAGCTAAGAGCAGCAGCTTCCCTATTCTACCTATTGCATTAGCATTCCCTCCAGTGGAAGCGTAGAACATGATGAGACAAGGTTTTCCAGTCTGTTATGAAATGGGAATCTAATGTGTGACTAATGGAATATTGCTAGCAATTCTACAAGCATCCATTCAGTCAGGAACAGGGATTTAGGCTTTACTATGGGAGTGGATCTTAAATACCTACTGCAAAAGCACAGATCGCGATTTCAGCAGACTAATGTTACAACCGGTCATTTGAGGCTCTCAGGGAGTAATGTCCTACAGCCCGTACGCTCCGCACATCCTCAAGTCTGCAAGCAGGCCGCTCTGCTAGTGCGTGGAGAAGTCACTGAACTCCTCCCAGGTTCCCTGGCATAATTCATATGCAACTGGAAAAAGAGTTAAGTCCAAAACACCAGACAGTATGATGTCAAGGAGTAGACTTAACAACCGGAGCTGCTACTTTTCTCACCACCCTTTCTCTCTCCCCACTCTAAGGACAACTTTGAGTGCCAGGTAGCTCAAGGTTTCTTCCCTGAGGCAAGTACTTTTAATCACAGGCTGGAAACCAGAATCAGACATGGTAGTAGGACAGCAGTTTCAGAGCTTGTATCAATTTACTAATGAATAACTAGAGTAACCAGCTCTGTCAGAGCATGGAAAATACAGAGCTGTGATTCCCCATCCTCCTCCCTGGTCCCCTTCCAGAGCGGCAGAAGCCATGAGTAACAGCCCGCCTGTGCTGTGGGCTGGCTCCGTCACCGACCGCTCCAGTGACGGCTCACACTGCCTCCTCCCATGTCGCAGGGCGTAGAGAGCAGCAGAGGGAATGTTGTGCTGGGACTTGCACTGTGTGACTTTGCTCTTCCGCTCCAGTAGAGAATTCCAGTGGAACACTGGAGTACACAAAGGATGAAAGCTCCAGCGCAACGTGCCCCTGCCAACACTTGGCTGGGCTGCAGGACCTTTCTGGCTCTTGCGGTGCAAACAGGCACTACCACTCACAATAAGATGGTAGCAAAATACTAGTTTCCACCAATAGCTTCTTCCAGTGTTTCCTCCCAGTTGTAACTGGTGGTGCTGAGAGCCCATGGGAAAAAACTCTAGTATACACGAGGCCTCTGCATGCAAATGAACGCTACATAAATAACCTCCATCTTCCCTCAGTTCCTAGGTTGTGTACTCTATGCACTAGAATTCTCTTCAAAGACCTCCCAGTTCATTCTTTATGCTCTAATTAAGGATCAGTGCCAATTAACTATCTTCAATAGAGGAGCATCTTCCGCTCAGCAGCCAGGAAGTGTCTGAATAAGGTCCCGCTGTACAATACGCACATGAAAAGGGAAGCCCTCCCTTTTTGGAAAGGGCTTCCAAGACTAAAAGCCCAGTATAGAATACAGGATGCCTACTTTAAAATTATTGTGTGATAAGATTAACTGATGGCATCCACGAATGCAGAGCGGTTTTTTACATGCCTCGTGTAGCACTTAGGCGTGCTATGGCACTGCCAAGACTGAGCTAGATGCCATCGTGACAACAGCAGGTGTGAAAACAGAACACAACACTTTCTAGAAACTGATATTAAAATACTGGCTGCTTTTTCTTGCAAGGGTGTCATCCAGTCAAAGATCAGCAGAAGTGCAGTGTCAAATCTGACGTTAAACATTGATTCAGATCAAAAATTACCAATAGTCACGCCAGCATCTAAACTGCCCCGGTAGCGCTCACCTTGCCTGTGCTTCCTGTGGATGTTCACCTGTTCCAGAAATAACCAGGCAATTTAGCTTGCTGCTGCGCTGTGCTCTGAGCAAGAGCTATGCTAATAGTCTGAGCAGGCAAAGGCAGGGGAATGTCATTTCTGAGCTTGGCTGGAGATGAATACATCAGCTCCCCAGCCACTTGCAGGCTAAGTTTAAAAAGCCCTATTCTAAATGAAAATTAGGTGGTTAAACACTGCAGGGGGAAGGGGGGAAATAGGATAATCCCTTCAAAGCTTTAAATGGAAGATTCTCAAACCTGCTTCGGCTGATGTGTGACATATGAACAGCCTCAGAATTCAGACCCCTGCAAAACTTGAGGCAGGCACAACAGCTGCACTGCCTTTTGGGGTAGATACTCTTGAAGTGGTTATATGTGAAGCAGATGTCAGCTAGCCACCCTGCTAATCGTAGCTAAATCTCGTGACTGTTCACAGGCTGTTCTGAAGAATAAGGGGCTAGAGGAGGAAGAGCACAGTCTTGATGAGAAACAGAACTGTAAGACTGTATTGGAAGATGAGGGAAAGCAGCAAATTATTCCATGAGCAGCAGAATCCACAAAGTCTAGTCTGATGGGATTTACATACGTAACATCTGCCAGGCCACCGATATTTCAGTATATAATAACATTTGGAACTGTCAGTGAATTTGAGCGCTTTTGTGGAGCAGATTGTGTACATCTCATTTTTCACACACACAAAACCCCAAATAAATAAATAAATCTCTTGGCTAATAAATCTCTTGGGTTCAAGAAGAATCCCTATACCTGCTCAGCAGAGACCAGGGTTTATGTTTGAGTTTTTCTAACTGATCCCTTTCAAAGAGCAGGGGATGAGTCTATCCTAATATGCCTTGGGAATTTCTGGAGAAGCATGTTACCATCCTGATTGTGCTGAGATTTGAGCTCCAGATGGGAAAGGTGGGGGGAAATGCAGAACAGCGCACTGCAACCAAGTCACTCCAGTGACTGTAACCTTTTATTCCATGTGGGGGTTCAGCCCTTTTGAACTTACCCGAATCCTTCTCATGGCTGCCACAATCTCCACGCGGCTGTTGGGCCTGGGTACGTCCAAGCTACCGATGTACTGAAAGACAGAACAGTGAGATGTCTGTAAAGTAATGCCCAACTCGATGGTGTAGGCTTCTTCAGAACAAACAGCATCTCATTAATTTAGTCCCTGCGTGGTTAGACTGTTGACCCAGGGCATGACAGTAATATCTGGATTATCGTGGATAATATTATCAAAGTCTGGGAGAAGTTCATGGATTTCTAAGGTTGGGTGTGAGCCTCTGACCTCATTCAGATTCTGGATGAGCCTTTACCAGTGCTCGGCAGGGCAATGTCTGTTGCTAATCAAGTCATGATCCTGGGGCTCTGAAAATGGGACTGTTTATCCTTTGTCACTCCTCACTACACCTGCTTTTTTAGACTCAAAGCTAAAAGCACATAAGAGCTGGGAAGTTGCCAGGACGTGCAACAACTAGCTTTCCTGGAAAAGGCTTACGATTCTGGCCAAACTTTCCCATCTGGCCCCCCTTTCCTCTGGTCATTATTGTCCCTGCTTGGTTGGACCAGCTTGGCTGTCTGCAGAATCCTGGCAAACCCACCCAAACCTGCATCCTACCCCAGCTGTTTAACTACACTGCGACAGCATCTGGCCTTGGTGCTGGGTGTCTGCGTTTACGTGTAAGCTCAGTCCTAGCTGGGCCCCTTACTTGGAGGCTGAGACGCGGGCAGATGGCAGGTTCCCAGCACCTCCGCCTCCACCACTTCACCACACCTCCAGCTTTCTGCGAGTCACTTGCCTGTTCTCTCGCATGCAACGGCAGTGTGCTGCTGACGCTACGTGGGTTGTTAGGGAAGACCTGCAGGCAGACAGCTTCCCGCTGCTGGTGCTTCTCTCCCTCCTGTGTGCTGTGTTCCCTGTGCTGTCTGTACTCCTCTTACGCTGGGTTGTGTGTGGAAGCAAACTGGTGTTATTCACCTGTCGGCAGGAGCTGCAGCACGGTGGTACCTGTGACAGCAGAGATGCGCAGGAGTGCTGCCACACCGAGGGAGGCACAAAGCTGCCAGCTCAGCCTTGGGAATGAGGAAAACATCCAGTGTCCTGGACAGCCAGCACATGCTGTCAATGTTAATATTGTCAAGTGGTGTGGCTGACAGCTTGGAGGAGACGCATGCCAAGGGCAACTTGGTGAGGGCAAGAAAACTGTCATCTGAGCGAGAGGGCGAGCAGCCCGATGAGAAACGCCAGTGTCCTGCCAGCACGGACTGGTGCTGGGTGCGGCGCTGGGTGCAGCAGCCAAGGGCAGGGTGCCGGACTCGGCACTGGTGGGTTCCCAGCGGGGTCTGTTGGTTCCCTCAGTGTAACACAGCCCATCTCTGCATGGCTGCCACGGGCAGGTCAGTAGGGGGGCAGAGGGTGGTTTATGAAGCTGAGTCACCCTCTCAAGAGCATTTGGTTCATGAATTGCAACTGAGTGTGCGGTTTCAAGTTGTAGGGGTGTTTTTTGAAGTTGTTCCCCTGTGCAGAGGGGAGGAGGAGAAGGGGCCGCTAATCAGGAGGCCCCTGCAAACAGTCAGGGTGAAAATATACATATGAAGAGACAAAATACTTCTCCAAAAGCGGCCCCATAGACATCATTGTTACTGATGCAGTCATTTGCAGCTTGCAATGGATTTGCTCTTGAAAACTTCTACTTAATAGGGCTTTCAGAGATGACTTCTCCTGGCTCAGTATTTATTGCTCTTCCGCCTGCCTTGAAATAAACACCGCAAGCGATCTGAAAGGTCATCTGGCTTTTCTGATGCTTCTGTAAAAGCCTTTGCAAAATGGCATTTTTAAGAGCAGTTAAGTTCAGCTATAGCCTTCGGTAAACCACAGGAGCGTCAAAAGGCTCGGACCACGAGAGCTGGAGGGCATCAGGGGAGGGAGCGACAGAGCTAGGATGGCGAGGGCATGTCTGTATCGCTCCAGATTTGTGGTCTCCTGGGTCTGCAGACATCTCCTTCCGCGCTCTGTGGTGGCTGTCGGTACAGTCACAGGTAATCCAGATTAATTCAGTGCAGCCAACTGGCCTTTTGTCTGTGAGCAACTGAGCTGCAGTGGGGAACAGCCCATGCTACCAAAGACAAATGAATAGGTGGGGGCAGGAGGAGAGCTGGTGACTGCTGAGCCAGAAGAGATTCTCCCAAACTCCCTGCTTGGGCCCTGCTGCAGAGTTTGGGTACTCGTGCTCCCATACAGAGCCCTGCCAGCTCACGAAGTTCTGCACAAACAGCCACCTTTCCACAAGCAGCTCCCAGCCCTGATCTCCTGAAGTTTGTCTCTGAAGATTACAGGGCAAGTAAGACAGTTTGGTATGTGGAGATTAGAGACTAAACGTGGTCAGTAAGATTGCTTGGTGCGAGACACCAGGCAGGCAGTTACAGCCCTGTCATTGTCAGCGTTGCAGCTGACTGATGTCCCCACAATGAGCGTCGTAATTGGAAGAGACAGACTGTAGAGCAGAACCCAGCAAGCATGTTACTAAGGTAATGCAAGCCCCATCTCAGACCCACACATCTTACAGCGCCTTATCCACTCTCTGAATAGCTCTGGGTGCCTGAAGCTGTCAGTCTGAAGAAGCACATTCACTCAGTTAAAGGTACAGTTGCTTCACGTCTTCCAAAAAAATCAAAAGGATTTTTCTCCTCAGCACAGCCTGTGGCATAGCAAACGTTTATTTTTTAAAAAAGAAATCAAAGAGTAATTGTTTTTCTCCCCTAAGGAAGAGAGAGATTCTTAAAATACTTGATTAACTGTATCTTCAGATCCTTCCTATATCCTGCTTAAATCTTACAGCTCTTTTAGCAGGAAAACCAAAATGCACAAAATCCACATTTCAAAGATTTATTTGAATATATTTGTCCCTTCTTTCCAGCTCAGGAGACAGCAGGCGTGAATTCCATTTCTAATCCGTGTTAGGCCACCTGCAAAGAAGGGAAGGGAACCCTAGAGTTTCTCCAGCAAAATGCAATTCTTCTTGTCAGCTGAATTATAAGCCCTTTCCCCGCGCTGTCTACAGAATGTCAATTCCAATGGAGTCTCGTTCTGAGAGCGATGCTGCGCTGCCACACTGTTTTTCATGATCAGTACAGAATTTCTGACAATATCAGCCTTTCGTTCGGATACCTGGAGACCGCGTGGCGTTTAAACGAAGACCCTGCCTGCCCAGCTTTTCATGCAGGGAACAGGTCAGGTGGAATGGGGCACTAATATGGTTTTAAGCAGCACACAACAGTCTGCTGGCTTCCAGGGGAATACAAAGCTGTTGCCTCGCCGCAGCAGGAACAGGGTCCTGTCCGATGGGGGGACAGGACAGACACCAGATCCCGCAAGGACATGCACGTGCATCTGGCACAGGCAGTATCCACTGCGCTGCCAAGGGGGGTCTTTCCAGATCAGTTCCCAAATGAAGCGCACAGGGTGGCTTCTGAGGATTAAACAGCTGAAAAAATACTGGGGAAAAAAGCAAGAACCTGTTTGATTGAGATAATTAAATGTAAAGCTTGTAATTTGTTGGTGTTTTCTTCAGATTCCCCTCGATCTGGCATGCAGTTGCGCGGGTACGGGGACTTTCAGAGGGAAGAAGAAACATGCCAGGGGCAGGGCTAGGGTCAGCCATGGGCCCCGTGGCCAGCACATGCCCCGCCGGTGGCAGCTGCCCGGCCCGGGGCCCCCAGCCCGCAGGGACCCCGCGCCCAGGGCTGGTCTGCAGCAGGGCAAAGAGGGCCCCAGCGCTCCGGGGGCACCTGCCCGGGGAAGCCTCGGCCTCTGCCAAAGCCCCCCGGAGCCTGGAAGGAGCGAGGGGCTCCGACGGAGCCGCTGCCGCCCGGGGCTGCGGGAGCGCGGCCGGGGCTCACCTTGGCCTGGAAGTGGATGCCGTGCTGGAAGGCCTCCTCGTTGTGCAGCGGGACGCGGGAGTCGCAGCCATCGTCCACCAGGTTGTACCGGTTCTTCACCGGCATGGCGGCGGGCGGGCGGCCGCCTCAGGCCGCGGTCCCGCCGGGCATCCCCGCCAGCAGCGCCCGGCCCCGCGGCCCCCCCGGGGCGGGCGGCGCGGAGCTGGGACAGGGGTACGGGGGCTGCCGGTACCCGAGCCCGGCCGCGTTTTGAATGAGCGTCCGCGGGTGCGAGCGGGGCCCCGGCCCTCGCCGCGGCGCCATTGGCCCGAAGTTCCCTCATGTGATGCGGGGGGGCGGTGGGATCCCGCCCTGCCCGCGGCCGCCCCGCCTCGGCCGGCCCCGCCGCTGTCCCCGGCGCCACCGGCAGGCACCGTCCGGTCGCTCCCGGGAAAGGCACCGCCTTAACCGCGGAGGTTTCCCGGGCCGACCGACATCAGCTCAGCCACACGCCGCTGCACCGGCTGCCGAAGAGCGGCCGCCCCGGGCCTTGCGGCGCCATCGTTTTGGTAATCCCGGTTTCAGCCTTGGCCTGGGCAGCCGGTGAGAGCGGGCCTTGGGCGCTGGAAGGAGCAGAGCTCCGTGAGCCTGGCAGCGAGGTTTCACCTTGCAAAGTCTCTCTGTAGGCTCGGCACTGAACACCTGAAGCATCCTGTTGAGGTTCGGCTCATAGAGGTTTTGTCTTACTGCGTGTTTGGGGCTACCCTGGCCCGATGGTGCCGTTTTGGAACCAGTTGGAACAGGTTGGATGGAACAGGATGCCCAGAGAAGCTGTGGGTGCCCCATCTCTGGCAGTGTCCAAGGCCAGGCTGGATGAGGCTGGGAGCAACCTGGGCTAGTGGAGGGTGTCCCTGCCCATGGCAGGGGGTGGGACTGGGTGGGCTTTGAGGTCTCTCCCCACCCAAACCAGTCTGTGATTTTGTACAGATGTCGTGTCATGACGTCCGAGGGCACAGAAATACCAAGCCCCGGTTCACAGGTGTGAATGTGTAGCGAGACGGTGTCCCGAGCACGCCTTGGAGTGGGCGGTGTTGCCTTGTCTGTGAGCCGCAGCACCGCGCTCCCCACGGCAGGGGCTATGGATGGAGTCTCATGTAAATCGAGCAGTTTGCTTTTTGGGACAGTGTAAGTCACCCTGTATCATGTCAGCAGCACCTGCTCTATTTTCCCATGTCAGGAATTCTAAAAAGACGGTGTAGGCAATGATCTAGGATCTCACTGCAGCTCCCGCACAAGGGTGGTTGAGTAAAACCATCATAGATGTCCAACGTCAATGCGCCTTACAGCTCTGTCAGTAATTAGCACGTGCCCTCTGTCAGAAGCCTACAGCATGGTTGCTGTCCACTGCCTGACTCAATATACTGCTGGGATTTTTGGTGCCCTGTGCGCTCAGGTTGTTTCCTTCCAGCTTTGTCTTGGTGGCAAGGCACTTGCCAGTGTGCTGGCGAGCCCCTGGGATGCTGCTCTGGGATGCCTGACGTGCCTGAGCGTGCTGTTCCTCTCAGCAGGCACCAGCACGGGTAAGGAATGAGGCACAGGCACAGCTGCGATGGCAAGACCCAAGACTTGTCTTCTGTTAGTACAGCTGCGCTCTTTGCCGGTTACAGGAATGATCAGAAATGTGAATTGTGTAGAATCCAAGGGGTGGAGGCTCATACGTGCTCCAACTGATCTCGTCTGGGTTCCCCTGAATTAATATTTCAGTGATCAGTTGTACCTTTTTGTCATACAAATAACGCCGCAGCTGGATGCTTGAGCATTGCTGGACACCGCCTCTTACGCAGCTTTCACGTTAGCAAGAGAGAAAATGTTGGGCATGGGGGCACAGTGCAGAACTCCCTGTCTCCATCTCAGGAGCGTAATCACCCTGAGTTTCCTGGCTTCTCTGAGTACTTGTAAGTCAGTGGGAGATGGACAAGAGCCAAAAATCCAGAAACATAATTAAGAGAGGGAGAAAAATCCCAAAGAATTAATATTGGTTCACTGACTGTGAGCCTACGTGTTCAAGTGTTTTGTGGTATTAGCAGCTGGCGCTGGGGTGGGTTCTGTGGTCAGCCTCCCGTCTTTGCTACCTTTTTCTGTTCTCACATCGGCTTCTTTTTTCTTCCAAGTTATAACATTGCAATACCCTCTCATTTAAATATTCACATGCTCATGCTAATCCCTCTTCTACACAGCATAACTCAACATGGGGTTTGTGTCAGGTATGTAAACACATAAATTGGTTTCTGTCCAATCTGCTCCTCGAGATACACATCTTACCTGCAGGTTCATCGCTTTAGTTGTTAGTCGATGACTTTCTGTGATCTTTATGCTGTTGTCTAGTGTGTACTTAGAACATTTCATGGTGCTTTTCTTGTCTTATATGAATCTTGATTTAAAAAATACCTGTTGACCTGAATGCACAACCTAGATTTTGTGTGCAAATGTCCTTGGACTGACTGAGCAAGATTCAGCCCTTCGGTTCTCCTAAGCCCAAAGAGGAGGCGATGCCACCCAGCCAGCCTCTGCTTGTGCTTCCTTTGATGCTAATGCCAGCAAAGCTCAGCCGGTAAGGGTAGAAAACCTAAGACAGCCGCTACTGGTATGTCTCTACATCATTAGTTCTGCAATATTGTATTTTAACTGAGGCATGCACGAACTTGTCATGGTGCTGAGCTGCTGGAAGTTCCTCCTCGTTACCCTCCCATTGCCACAGAGTGTTCCTGTGTAAGTGGGAGTGCATGGACTTTGCTTAGGATGGTTAAATTTTTTAATCACAGAATCATGGAACGGTTTAGGGTGGAAGGGACCTTAAAGCCCACCCAGTCCCACCCCCTGCCATGGGCAGGGACACCCTCCACTAGCCCAGGTTGCTCCGAGCCTCATCCAGCCTGGCCTTGGACACTCCCAGGGATGGGGCGCCCACAGTTTCTCTGGGCAACCTGTCCCAGGGCCTCCCCACCCTCTCCGGGAAGAATTTCTTCCTGATGTCCAATCCCAATCTTCTCTCTTTCAGCTTAAAGCCACTACCTCTTGTCTAATCTGATAGAAAGAGCAGGATGAAGTAGAAAGAATGGTCTTTTTATTTCCATTCTGGTGCTTTCCAGTATCCCGCAGATTATAAAATCCTTTGGATAGGGAGAATGAAACATCTCATGGGAATCCTGAGAAAAATAAGGCAACTGTGATTTAATAAAGCTTGCAGTGCCAGGCTGTGTTAGATCACAATTGAATGGAGGTGTTTAATATTTCATGTTCATTAACTTCTGTGAACTTTTCGTAGGGCTTAGCTCTTCTAAGGTTAATGGTTTGGATCTGTGTTTGAGAAGAGTTTGAAGGCTGCTAAGCTCAAGAAGCTGTTAACTTACTGGGGTTTTTTCCTTGGGCAAAGAAAACTCTTTGACTCTGTTGCAAGTAAGAAAGCTGTATGCCTTTTCTTCTGGATAATAAAACTGGGCAAATATGGAGAATTAAACAGTTACACAGCACATAGTCAGGGATTTAGTATAAACAAACCCCTACTAGCATTATCCCTTGTTCTTGACGCGAACAGTTAGCCAAACTTCATAGTGGGTGTTTGCATCAGATGGAGGTACTAAGCTAGTTATTCCTTTGATGTGCAAAGCACACATAGAAAGTCCCATTTCTCTGAACACAGTAGGAGTGAAGCACCAAAGACAGCTTCTTGGCTCAGAGCTTCAAGTGTTTTTGCAGAGAACAGGTTTATATCAGCTTGCTTTTTCAGGCCCAGGCTACCAAGATTTCTGTCCTTCTCTTTCTCTCACATGGCTGCACATTTCTGTCTGCATTGACATTTACTCTGCATGGCAATCCCTCTTCCTACGTAGCTTAATCATTTGAAGAGACCTCGAACGTGGTGTAAATCGCGGAGTGGGTATTATATGCAGGGTGTTCTCTCATCGGTTGGTTTGCAGGGAAGGTAGCTGTTGCTCCCGTCTGTTCCTGCCAGGTTTCTTCCAAACCCACCTTCACAACTCAGATGGAGTTGCAGGGACACTGCATGCTTTCCAAAGGAGACCTGGTCTTGATGCCAAGGAATTTTCCTCCTTTCTGCTAACCCTTTTAAGCACTTATTTCTGCACAGCAGAGCTGCAAAGATCTTAAATGACAAATAAGATGTGACATAGCAAGGACAGCCAGCCAGACATCCAGCAATGGCAGACAAAATCTCTGTTACAGGAAATCACTTCCTTATCATGCCTGTGGGATCTGGGAGATCTGTGCATGCTCACTATCTGAGCAGACCTGGGTTTGTCATGCAACTTTATCGGCATTATTAACACTTACTTGTGCTGCTGGTGCAATGTTTAGAGCAGAGTCTCCAGCATGCTATCATGCTAGCAGATTTGCAGTGTGCCAGTGGCCATCCCTCTGAGATTTAGCAGCTGAACTCGCTGGCTGTTCTTCAGGAGATGTGTATTTGCTTGAAAGCAGCATTTTTCTCTATACACTGAATGAAGTGGCAGAAGGAAGCACAGTCTGCCCAATTCATAGTTACTGAGAAACAGCAGTTACTGCCGTGACGTTTCATCAGTTAAGACCAAAGGGATTTAACTGACTTACTGACGGATTCATAGGACAGAAAGATGAATGCAGGTCAGTCAGCTGGGGTGTGCATCAAAGGAATAAAAACTTTCACTAATTTCAATGCCTGGATTTTATCTCAGTTATATATAATAGTCATTTAAGAGTTTGGGTGTTGGTTTTATGCACAATACTGGCAACCAGCTTCTGTCCCTTTCTCCTCCAGAGCCGGATAGGCTGACGTGGGGGGAGGACAGCATCTTAGGGGAATAAGGTGCTTTACTAGCAGATGCAAGAAATTGTATATTGCAGTTGATTTCCAAAATTTCAGACACATTCTACTTCCCTTACAATTGGTTTCTTTACTCAAGGGAGCAAAATTAAGCAGTATTACTACACATCAAAATCTGTTGGCTTTTCTTGATATCTGAAGACAGTCAACGATCACAAGTTAAGATGCAGGCTTCAGGGGAATGGCATATCAGTCCTCCACAACCATGAAACGTTATTGTACAAAGCCCCTGCAAGGTTAGAGGGTTATGTGTGTGTTTTTCCTTCCGTTGTTCTAGAAAGCTGTGCTTTCCCGTAGTGAATAAAGATCTGGAAGCAAAGGGAGGTAAAGATTTATATTCCCCACTATGTAACTGTCCACTCTTCATTTAAAGGAACTGCTCTTGAGCTTCAGTTTAACAGAAAAAAATGGGAGCAAATCAGAAACCCCAACCATTGCCAAACCCAAAGTTTTCTGTATAGGTAAATTATCGAAATAAAGGTGGATGAAGTAGTTCAGAAATGTGTTTTGACCTGCAGTTCCTCTTGTTTGCTTTACCTCAGGTAACTCGCTATCACTCATAATCACTTGGTGATAAACTCTTTGTTTAATGAGGTAATCCTGGGGCCATCAACCATGTCCTGTAAATGCTGCTGTGTGATGAAATATGGAGGCAAGAATAGGTAAATTAGATACTGTTGACTGAAACTGTGTGATGTTACCCTCTGTTGTATTGGGGATTTGAAGAAAAAAGAGAAAACTTGCAAGCAAAATCTTTAAGTGAGTCTTCTACACGATATGAACTCAGGCATGGCGTGGGGAACTGTCATTGTTTCAGCCCCCACGGTCAGTGTCATACATGTCCTCCGCACGTACAGGGTCTGCTTGGTTAGATGATTATACCAGATTTGTGTTGCTCAAGAAGAAACAGAAGCTTAATGTCTCAAAGGTTCAGCTTAGCAGCACGGCCAGGCAATCTGCCCATTAGGATTGCAAGCCTCTTTCATGCATGGCCAGTTCCAAAGTTCTGTGCAGCAGGACTCGGGAATGGAAAATGTCATCTACAATTATGCATATTTTCATCATCTTCTGTCATGCAAATCCCCCCGCCCCAAGTAGGCAGCAAACGTTTTGTTTGCATATGTAGGTCAACCACAAATCTTCAGCGGTCTAGCGCTGGAAGCATAGGTTGATGTATGCAGGTTTAAGGCCAGTCTGAAGCGTAACAGCACCACCGAGATTTTCCAAGTGGAGTCTGTTTACTACAAATGTTTTCTTCTGACTTTTCATTTTATAAAGCATTGCTTTCTTAGGGGTTTGTGACAGCGCAACTGACCAGCTACCATCACTGCAAAAGGAACTAACAACTTCAGACATGGGTGGATCGTTCTTAATGAATAACTTTATTTTTGTAATAATTGTTTGAGGAATGTGTTCTTTTTCAAAATGGTACTTTAAAGTATTTCTGCAAATAATTCTTATTTTGCCACTGGCAGGAGCCTGGTTTTATGTGATATTTTAGATTGTAGGGTGGGGGTTTTTTTCAAATTTTTTTCAAATTACATGACACTTAATGTTTTCTTTATCTTGGCTATCTTTTAAAAAATATAGAAAAGAATACATTAATTGTCCTTACGATGCTAGATAACAGCTAGAAATTTTGATGCGGACTCAGTAACCAAAAAGCTTACTAGAAGAAGTCAGATTTATTATTTGAGAAAAGTTTTGCTTATTAAACTCATAAGGTTGATGCGTTTGCATGTCTGACCCATGAATTCTGTACACCACAAGCTGGCAGTACAGTTC
This sequence comes from Rhynochetos jubatus, assembly GCA_027574665.1. Lineage (NCBI taxonomy): Eukaryota > Metazoa > Chordata > Aves > Eurypygiformes > Rhynochetidae > Rhynochetos > Rhynochetos jubatus. Next base: position 2,120,453 of record CM050671.1, read on the forward strand.
ACCCTCAGTATAAGCTGCTTGGATCAGCACGTTACCATCACGTGAAACCCATCCTGTTCAGTTTACTGTCTGGAAATGTGTAATTCTTAGAATCAGGTTTTCAGTGACAGTATTCCTGCAAATACAGGCAGCAGACCGGCTAGCACAGTTCAGCGAAACGGGCTGATCTCTGGAGTGCTACTGCAGTATGCCACCCATCGGTCGCCTGCATCTGTAAAACTGGTTTATTACCAGGCTTGTCCTTGGATGTGACCGTTACCTGTGCACGTCACGGGAAGGGATGTATTTGCACACAAACATCAGGTTAACCATGTCATGGTATAATGGCCCAGCAAGTTACGGTTTAGGATATATGAGAGTGAAGGTGTCAGCCTGAATAAAGTACTGTACAAACAGGGTCCTTCCCCATTCCCGTAAAATTAGACTAGCACCTCCGTTCTACCTGATATCCAGAATGTAGCTGATAAAAGTACAGGGGCATTAGGAGTCAGCTCAGGGCTCTTACAGGGCAAGAATACTGTGAGATTGGAATTGAAATCTCTCTTGAAGGTATGTGATACTGTGCAGATGAATGTATAGCAATACTCTGCCAAATTCCCTCCTGTGTAGGAGAGCACACTTTGTTCGTCCTGCCTACAAATACCATTGCCACTGGACACTGCAAGATGATTCAGAAAAACCCAAAAAGATTATTTTTCTCAGCACAGTCCAACAGATGTTAGTTCTCCCAGACAGAAAACACATTCTTGTTCACTTGTTATCACAAGACAGTTACAATTTGTTCTTACCAACAACCGCCTCTGAACAAGTCTCAGGAAATAAGCTTGTGTTTAAGAGCACACAGTAGCTCTAAATATCTCCTCATGGGGGAGAGATGATCTAAAGTTTCATATTTTGTCCTCTCCTGCTGCTAGATCCAGCTTGCCGTATTAAGCAGGATACACTCTCTGCATTACCTTGCTTCCTTACTGCCACTCAACCTATACTTTATTCCCCTACCTTGCAGTACCTGAATACCATGCACAGCCTGACTTCATGCTGCACACCACAGACCATCTCTATTTATCTCAACATGAAATGAAGGTTTTATCCGTACGATACAGTGCAAACCGGGTGTCTGATGTATTACAGCTTCTTTGGTAGAGAAACAACTAATACGTTATTACCCTGTAAGAAATAGGGATATATAATAATTAAATATAAAAATATTTCTCCTTTGCAATAATTCTGTTTGGTATTTCCCATGCTCCAAAGCCTATAATGCCTTGGGCCGCCTTAACTATCTCCCTGCTTTCCTTCAGCACTGCTGACACTGGTGAGGATAAATCTCTAATATATGTTAATGTGTTCATCCAGGGGCCTGGCAGTGAAATAAGAGGCAGAGTCAGGTCACCATTTTAAATCACACTCCAGTTGGCGGCCTCCAACATCTGGTGACGGTTGGTGAGACAACCAGGATGTGCCCTTCAGTGACGGACACAGAAAAGACACCACGTGGACAGATCAGCCTTGCCAAAGGTACAAGCTTCTGGGCTCGTGCTGGCACGGGGAAATGCTCCCCCCAAGTTTTTAATTAGGAATTGTCACAGCTATTTATATTTTTAAAATAGCACATAATTTAATGGCAACATGAGAGCAGCCAAGAGCAAGCTATGTGACCTCAGCCTTCCTGGTCACTGCACATTGTAAGACACAATGCTGTAATTAATTAATTCCTTTCTTCATTGCCTGCAAGGGTAAGAGGCAGAAGATAGGTAACGCACCGAAAAAAATACGGGTAGGGTTAGGATTGCAGGTGTAGGTCCAGCTTGCTGTGGAAATAAGCCAGTATCCTGATGATTTAACTTTCTTCTTCATAAACTACTGACTTGTGGAAAAGGGTCCACGTGTAGGGAATGATGGTTACTGGCACATTGTGTTTCACGTCTTAGAAAAGCAGGGAGCATGAGGTGAGAACGGGAGCTTGATCCAGATGTTCCTAAAACCTGGTCTAGCAGGGTAAAAGATGCATTCATATCTCCCCCTGGCCCGAGGAGTTGCACAGCCAGGAACTTAGTCTTGACATGACCTTTTTATTTTAACTCACGGCTAACTGAAGTCCCATTTTTTTCTGCATTTATTTAAATTTTGCTTTCATTTAAATGATTTCTACTGACGTCTTGTTTCGGGCTTGCCCCTGGTCCCTATCAGGAGCGCGAGTCTAGTGACAGCTCCTTCACACAGAAACCTGATTATTCCTGCCTTTTTCCCCTTCCCAAGCCTGGCATGCAAACCCGGGATGCCTTGGAGCCGGGCTGGATTTCCCAGGGCGCAGCGCCACCGCCTGTCCGTGCTGCTGCTGCCGCCTGCGCTTCGGAAATGCCCTGAGTCTGGGTTTGCTTCTCTTTGGACAACGGCTGGTTCACTCTCGCGTTCTGTTTCATCACCTAACTAATATCGTGAGGGATTCGTGTAACTGCTGGACAGATTAATTCCGTTACTGACATTGTAAAAGTGGGTTTTCCATTTTCTTGCAGTGCATTTGCCTCGCTCGAGCCATGTCGGAGTGTGTTTAAAATCCAGAGATTAAAGTGACTGTAGCAGCATGGCATTCAGCTGAAACTGCCCATCACAGAATCACTAAGGTGGGGAAAGACCTATCGGATCACCCAGTCCAACCATCAACCCAGCACCACCGAACCCACTAAACCGCATCCTCAAGTGCCGCGTCTACACGCTCCTTGGACACCTCCAGGGCTGGCGACTCCACCACCTCCCTGGGCAGCCCGTTCCGGCGCCTGACCATTCAACACATGTACTGGGAGACATTTCCAACAGAGGGTTTAGGGACAAAGGCCCCCTCAGGCAGCACGCCCCACGCTCCCGCTCACGGCACGGGGCCCAGTGCTGCTCTGCCAGCCGCACACACGGGGACAGGCTTCCCAAGTGGCTTTTGATTAAAAATAACTCAAGAAAATACAGAAACTAATCAAACCATACAGCGTCCAGGACAGCATGTTGGTCACGAGTGGACAGGGGTGAAGAAACTCTGGAGCTGAGCTCTGGTGCTGGGCCCAGGCAGAGAATGGGGCTTCCTCTTGGAGTAACGACACCTGCCGCATGTGCATCACTCCACCGCACGATAAGGAATGGATTTAAATTCCAAGCCAGGCAGGCAGGCGGTTCGGTGGCAGAGGCAACGGCTGCCAGACGCAGAGCCACACGACGGGCCTGAGGTTGGTTTCCCGCCCCGCGCCGCCCGCTTCCAAGATGGCCGCGCCTTTCCGAAATGGCCTCCCCGAAAGAAGCCGGCGGGTCTACCCGCTCCCAAAATGGCCGAGGCGGCTACGGCACGTCATTACCGGTGAGGCGGAGCGAGCGGGGTCAGCGCCTGACGGGGATTGGCCCCTCGCGCGCTCCGTCCGCCGCTCCGCTCTCATGGCAACGGGCGGCGAGCGGAGGCGGCGGCCGGTCCGAAGTCGCACGCCGCGGGATGGAGCCGGCCGGGGCCCCGCCGCAGGGCTGCGCCCCGGCCCGGGAGGCGGAGGAGCCCCCGGGGTCCCCGGCCCTCCCCGCCGAGGAGCCGCAGGACGACCAGCCCGCTGGGGCGCCCCCGGGGGAAGGGGAACTGCCCGCCGCGGCCGACCGGGAGCGGGGCCGCCGCGGGGCCGGCCCGCAGGGCCCTCCGGCGCCGGGCAGGGGCCGGCGGGTCCCGGTCCGGCGTGGAGCGGAGGAGGGGGGCTGCGCCGCCCGGCGGCCCCGCGTCACGGTGGACAGCTCCAAGGCCAAGACCTCGCTGGAAGCGCTGAAGATCAGCCTGCGGCAGCTCCGCTGGAGAGAGGTGAGCGCCCGCGGGGCAGCCCAGCCCCCGGCCCCTCGAGCACGGCCCTCAGGAGGCTCCTGGGGCTCTGCCCGGGGCCTTCTTCCCCTTCCCCGCCTCCGCAACCCCCGGCCCGGCCTAGCGGTGGCCCCAGCTTCGGCCTTTCCCTCTGCTCCCCTCGCCGCTCCCCCGGTGGTTCTGGGGAAACCTGCCCTCCGTTGCCTTGGGGTCTGTCTCTGGCAAAGCGTTTCCCTTTCCTCCTCCTCCTGCCTCCCTGAACCAGCGCCAAAGTCGGCTTCTGTAGCCGGGAGGGGGTCATCCCGGCTGGTGTCATCTCGACCCTGGGGTTATTTCGAGTTAGATGTCACGTCTGGAGGCTGATTTGATTCATGATCAGGACTCATCACCAGTTACGCAAGCCAAAATAGGGGTAATCGGATATTATGCTTCAAAGCCTAAACAGATCACTGGAAAGGGCAAGAGAGAAACCTACCCTTATGTAGAAATGTTTGGCATGTTGTGTCGATTGCATTTCGTTGCTTTCACCCTTCCTTCATGGTATGGGTACATGACATGAGGCTCATGACAGTGGACAGAAAGCTATGACCTGATGGATTAGCTGTTTGATCCGATAACAAAGCCTCTGCTTCGCAGATTATCTTGGAGGCGTGTCAAAGAGCATTGTGTATGAATGAAATACTAAACCACCTTCTAAAGGATACGTAACAGGCTTTAGCCTTCTGAATTCTTGTATGTAGAGAAGCTACAGCTCTTTTGCTGTTTCCGACAGCTTGAGTCGTGTGTTTTCTCTGTGCTGCGTGAGAAGTTCAGGGTCTGCTTGTCTGTGCTGAACTGGAGACATGACAGTACAGGAGCTGGCACAAAACTGACACTTGGAAACTCCTTATTTAAATCCTGTAGAGATTCCTAATACATATCCTATTATAGGTGCTAACTTGTACTCAAATTGTAAAGGTTTTCTTTCCATAACAACTTTATAAATTGCTTTATAGAAGCTGAGATGGCTTCTAGGAGCTTTTCAAGGAACTTCTGTAAGAAAAAGGGTACTTCCAATCCATTTGGAAGAGGGAAGCTGGAGGGGACATAAGGTAAAAGGATGTAACCTGAGGATGAACTGTTCCTTCGCATGCAGAGCTAGGGTGCAGCAGCGTGATACGTGGCACCTGCTCCACTGCACAAAGCCGCCTTTGGGGTGCCCGTTCACAAGACACTAGTATTTCTGTGCATCTGATGCTTTCTGTAACAAAACTTGAACAGACTTGGGGAAGACAATATATTCTATGTTGTTCCTAGCTTCACAGTTAAATGCTACAAATTAATTTTCTGAAGGATGAAGTGGCAGTAAATATTAGCTGTGTTTATTCATCATGTCCTAAATGTCTAATATCGTGAAGACACGTGTGCTCCTTGCCAGGAGGAGTAATGCCTTCTCATTCTCTGTCTTCATAAAATCTTATTTCAACATTTTTTTGTTATTTAAATCCAGTGGGAGAATTTCAAAATCTCATTGCACAAAAACTCCAGTTCTCAATTCCTGCTATCGAGGTAAAATAGTAAGGAAATACCAGAGGTGTGAAATTAAAACCTCTCATGCTCACTTCTTTTACCCTGCAGCACGCCTGTGGAGCGTGTGCCAGCAGCCATGCTCCGTGTGTTACTCAGTGACATGCAGAGCAATGGGGACTTGACGCGTAATTTCTTCAGTCTCATGGCTAAGTTTTATGTTCAGAGTGCCCGGTGCCATGCCAGCGAGTGCTTCTGAAATACTGACTTAACTAGCCTCGCAGATTATGTTGGTAATGAGCCATACTTCCTGGTTAATTTTGTCTTTTCTGTTTCCTGAGCTTTTACAGTTTTGCATATCTTATCCCCTGGATTCTCCGCACTTCGTATTCTGTCCTACCAGTTGACTCGTTTCACCAGCTCTTGTTCCTCTCTTGAATACCTGCGCTGCATTATCAGGGTTCTCTTTCCCGCTCTGCATCCCACAAAAGCAATCGCTTTTGGCTTTACTCCATCTTTCTTTGTTTACTGTCTCCCTCAATATCCTTTCTCCTCCATCCCTTAGTTCAGTCAATATTTCTCATTTAGTCTGTTGCTTTCCCTTCTGGACAATTCGTATTCTTAATAAAGAAGAGACCAAATATGGAATTTTGTGCCCTTTTGACCGTACCATCTAGGTGGGCAGTCATTCATTCCTTGTAAACAAGTCACTGAATTTCCGTACATTTTTCAGCTTATTATAATAAATATGTTAATATGTATGAATGTAACATTATCTTTTGTTAAGAAAGTATTTTCTCTTATCTCTGGGGTTTTTTTCCTTGTTCCAATCTCCCTGAAGGTGGAGAGCAATGGAAAGGGGAACCAATATTAGCTATGACTCTTAACTAGTACTGTTTACATTGGGGGAAAATAAGAAGATGAAAGTCTTGTAGGACAAACTGTTGATTTTGAGCTAGCAGACTTCAGGAGAGACAGGGCAGAAGTAGGCAAGATCCTGTCTAGATGTGAAGAGAAAAATAAACTACATTAAGAGAAATCCAAGGAAAACTTTTATTCAAGTGCATATAAGTTTTAAAGCTTTCCCTTTCAGATGTTTAGAAAAGTAGCACTAAAGTATTTGTTCAGACATCTATCACTGATGCCCAAAGAGCCTTGGAAGTGGTTTCACCACGACAGCAGGACAGCAGAGGGAACACACATGCCATTTCTTCTTTAAGAATCCATAAAAATAATGCAAAACAAATCTTAGAAGTAGCGATGAAAAGCATGTATTTAAAACCCTCATGTTTCTGAGGCTGGTACTGTGCTGTCATCACTTGTATAATACTCATCAAGGTGAGTAAATTAACATATGGCAAATGCCACTATTAGAAATAAAAAGCACTATAGTCTAAATATGGCTAACACTGGTGAGCAGTTTATTCTGTGACACTGGTAAATGAGAAAGAGGTGAAAAAGTTTGAGACAGCACAATCAGACTGTTGAGATTCTGTCATCAGAAGCAAAAGGCACTTTTTTTCCTTGCTGTGGCAATTTTGAGCAAATTAAAACATCAGTGATGATGGCCCTGTCTGGGGTAACACGCAGGGATGGACCTTTTAAAGAGCATTGCAGAACTGTCATGTGCATGCCAGTGGAGCAATTACTCCCGTCACTAGATTGGACTGCCTGATTTGGTGTGTCAGACTCTTTAAATGAACATGATACGCCAAATCAAATAGCGGGCACAATTGGAGCTCGCATCCTGAGTTTATTCGTCACTTAATAAATTATTTCTTCGTCTAGCTTTCAATTACCAGGAAAATGGAAGAAGCAGATGTCTCGGGCATCAAATATCCCACCATTAAGTGTTTCATTTGTCTCGCTGTTCGGTAGATGCACGGAGGCGTAGAAGTAGTTTGAAATTTTACGCTGGGCAAAGCTGATGAGAAGACAAGAGTCATTTAACTTGTCATTAAATGTGATGGAACAGACTGATGTGACCCGTGAGACAATTGAAGTTATTGGCTTCCAATCAAAAGGTAGAAATGACCTGTCAGACCAATTTGACTGTGATTGATTATTAATTGTGACAGAGTTGTGAAAACAACTCTCCTTTCTGTGATTCCTTTGGCTCTTTTTGTTTCGCTCTGACATGCCCCGCCCCCCCCCCCCCAGCTTCCAATAAAACAGATTTAAAATAAATTCTTTGAAGAGTCAGTGAACTGATTGCAACCTGCAAGTTGTTTGCAGTGGCCGATCCTACAACCAGGCTCCCGGCTTTTCTGCACAGGATGGGCACAGCAGCAAGGACGGCACCAGTCCTCCTTACAGCCTCTGGCCCTGAGTGCCTGGGCTTTGGCATCAGTTGGTGCAGAGCTGAGGCTCTTCCAGCTGAGACCAGGAAGGCGTAGACAGAAGTTCAGAGGTTTGCTTCAAGTTTCCACCTTTGTGTTTAGCTAGACCCCTACACCAAGGTGCCAAAAGGCCTCATCTACCACAATAAGATTATTTTATCTGGCAGGCACTGCCTGGGGGAGGCAGATAATTGAACTTGTTTATTCTTTTCCAAACACTATTCTTGCGTAAAAGTCTAGTCGGGATGTTGAAGAATCCTTCCCAGCTCATTCAGGAGTTGGGCTTGATCCTGTTGTTGGATAAATCCAAATAATCTTGATTTGTCGGGAGTAGGGAGGTTGCCATTCTATCCGAATCACTGATGCGGGGTGCGATGCTTCCATTTTCCAGTCTAGAGGTGCTCACTCTTCATACGCTGTGAAATGATTTCTGTGCAGTCTTTGTGAAGTGCTTTGATATCCTCTGTAGATGAAAGGTGTTATATAAATGCAAATTTCATTCCTTTCCTTTCAATTGTGTTTAATAAATAAATAAATGGTTCAGGTTTTATTGGGAAGAGCACTCTGAGACCTAATACTGCATCTGTATTCTGGGTGTACCTGTGGAGAGAGGTTAAGGCCACTGATTGTCTTTCAGAGCCTAACAGAATTAATTTTCATGTGTACAAAACCAGATTTTGCAGGCTGCATAGTAATGAAATAAGTGAAGAATCCACTGGCTCTGTTAAATTGGGTATCTCATCCCTATGAGTAAGGAAACAGAAAGGATGCATTTCAATTAGCATTTGAAATCAATTTTTCAAGGCTATTTACTGAAGAAACTGAAATTTTAATTAAAGTAGCAAATACAGTAACTCACTCAAAAGTTTTATGAGTTCTTATTTATTCTGTCATTTTGGAAAAAAAAAAAAGTCCAGTGCTTAAAGAAATGCTTTAAAGCAAGAAAAAATACATTTGGAGTAAAGAACAAGTAGTTTTCCACAAAACACTGAGGTTCTCTCTGCTACTGAAGTCGTTGGGTGATGAGGGTGGTAGGTATTTAATACACTGTATTTCTGACCACAGCGTTTTTAGGACACATTTGTATTTATTTGAAAAAAAAGAAGTAGCCTAATAATAGAAGAGGTTCCTGTGAATGTGTTCCATAGGGTATTTCAAAGGCATCTTCATGGAGTTGCAGATTAAATGGTTTTTTGGATGGATAAATGGGACTGTGTCTAAGAGGACAAGTTTGGGAAAGAACAGTACTTTTCACACAAAACTAATTATTCATTATTATATCATGGATTACAAACGTTTGACTTTTAACGTAGCAATTTTTTTGCTTTGGATTGTTGATACTGCTAATTCCCGGGGCTTTTGTTCTTACTGCTGGTAGCTTTTTTTAAACCACTTACTGCTATTAGAAATTGTTGCTATCAGTAATTGGCAGTGCTGTTCCCGAGCTCTTCAGACTGCTTAAAAACAGGTTGATCTTCTTGATAGTAGAAAACAGACTGTGCAGTTTTCCAGTTTATGGTGAAATCTTGTCTGAGTGGGAAAAGAAACTCTTAAATTGTTGGAATACTTAATATTATTGAAATAATTGCCTTAGTCATTAATAGTTGAAATATATATGCTCAACAAACAAACTGTAAGCTTTTCTTTTAATTACTGGCTATTAGTATCAGAAAGGAATTAATACTGAACAAATTCATACATATAGCTGAATATATGTAAGCACAAATGCAAGCCATGAGACTCTCGGCGTTAAATGGTCATCTTTTTAGGAACAGGAGTTGATTTAGTAACTGCCAGTAATGCCAATTCCTCCATGACCTCTAGTGCTCTTTCCCTTGATGGCCTTAAACTGGGAAGGAAAATAAAAACCCAACTCAGATCATTGTCGGAGATTGTTTACTTCCCAAATGGATCACTTGCTATTGCTGTGCCTTCAAGTGCCGGAATTAAGTGCTGCTTAATGAAATTTTATTCACTCTAATAGTATTTTAAATTACAAATGAGTCATGCCTTAATTGTGGTAGATAACAAGCTCAGAGTTTCTCAGCACAGATCATGCCTCAGACGTTTGTTTTTACTTACTAGAAACCTATCACGCTTTGTTAACATCTTGAACCTTAGAGTCTTGAACTGATCAAAATATTCTTAATTTTGCAGCCAAAATACAGAGCATGTTTTCTTTCGACAGCCGGAAAACTGTTCTTGAAGGCTTTACGCTCAATATGAGTGCTTAGGAAACTCGGGGAGGAATGGGTTTTGCCAGTTTGCTTCAAAACTTGTCTCCTCTCTTCCAGTTTCCTTTTGGCAGACGCTTGCCCTGCGATATCTATTGGCATGGGGTGTCGTTTCATGACAACGATATATTCTCAGGTCAAGTCAACAAGTTTCCAGGTACCTTACTTCTGTTTCTACTTGAAACAAACGCTTTACAAACATTATTTTAACGGTTTCTGTGCTTTACTGTTTTCTTTTTTAATGTGAATTATCTGTCTAATCAGCTGATAGCATTTTTAGCATATTACCATTTTTAGCAGGTGATTTCTGCTTAGAGGGTAAGAATATCAGAATGGGGCGTCTTGAACAATTTCTGAACTGAGATTTGTTTTGGAGAGGAAGTGTTGGTGATGGAAAGAATACTTCACATGTATGAATTGAGGAAAAATAAGTGTTAGGCTATAATTTAAGTGAAGTATGTGGTTAATGTCTGTTATCCAGCATTGATAACAGTGCTGTACCTTGAGATTTGGGTTTGATTCCAAGTGGAAAGAGTCTGTTTAGTTTCGTACTCTGGCCTGTCTCGGGGAGAAGCTGTAAGCGGAGTTCCTCAAATGGCTTTTTAATATTGAAGAGTTCATGTCAGCCCTCATCTTATGATGACTCTTCTACTTTTTTAAGCTCCCTTTTTTATCGTTTAATCCCCGTTGAGATCTCTCTAAGTAAGAGCTAAGAGCTTAGGTATTGACTTAGCTAAGCCCTTTACTTCAGATTTATTGCTGCTGTTAGGATGCCGTGAGAATAAGAACCCTCAGATAGCGAACTTTACGTTCTATTCACCCTGACTTTCTCCCCTCTGTGGGAAATTCACGTTCAGCTATTGGATGGCTTCATTTCCTGCTGGTTTAAATCTGTTGGATGAATGATGTTACCCTCTATATTCTGGCTTCTACGTGGTAAGCGAGTGGCCTGCCCAGTAGTCAAAACCAGAGCAGTGCTAGACCCGATTTCTGGGAATGTTGTGCTTACTTGATGCTGGTTTTTACTAAATTCTTTCTCTTGAAGAGATTGTGATGCTTTTCTTAGTTACTTTTGAGAGATTCAAAGAGTCTGAAAGGGTTGGTCCTCAGGAAGGCGTAGAAACCTTTCCATAAAAATAGCTTTGTAGCCATGTTCTCCATGGAAATAAGACTTCTGCAAATATGTGCCACTTTCTGTCCTCCTTGTTCCTTTGGAACCTCCTGGCCAAAATCAAGCGTGCTCGACAGATGTTGGCAGTCACGGAGTACTGCATTCCGGTAGGTTTTGTGGAGCTTTGCTGACCGTGGAAAGAAGCCCACGGGTGATGTTCTCACTGGGAAAGAAGCTGCAGCATGAACCTTATAAGCGGTAATATCTGAAAGCACATAAACAACACGGGAGTAACCCTGAATGCCCTGACCTTGGGAGGAGCTTCTACCGGAGATCACACGCATCTGGACGTGGCATGATCCAGGCACGAGATTCAAAGCTGCAGGCAAGCAGCTAAGTTTGGCTGCTCACAAAATAGCCTATTTCTGATGTAGCTACTTAAATGTATTTCTGGAATGACAGCAGGCTAAGGCAATAATTTTGGATTATGGCAAAGACAGTAGTTGCTATTTGACTAAAGCTTTCCTTCTATTATTCTGAGCTGTATTTTTGATAAGTAATTTATTTTTCTGATATGATACAGTAATACATGCAATATGGCAGGGGAGTGCTACAAATATTTTGTCAGATTTTAAATTTGAAAAGGTTTTCAGCTGCATTGAGAGCAATGACTGGAGTGCCTACCAGTAGGGTGAGCAACGACACAACAATTTACTTTTCGGATGAGGCTTCAGTGCGGCTTTTTCATCCCTTTTAGACACTGTCTGTTCTTTTCCCAGGCATGACGGAGATGGTACGTAAAATTACACTGAGTCGGGCAGTACGAACAATGCAAGATCTATTTCCTCTTGAATATAATTTCTATCCTCGGTCCTGGATTCTGCCAGAAGAATTTCCCCTCTTTGTCGCTGAGGTACATTGCTTTTATTCTCAGAACAGTATAACTTGTTGCCATATCATTCTTTAGTTTGTCATACCTTCCAGATTATTTAAAATCACACCTGGATGCTGTGGATATGACATCTTTTTCAATTTGCCTGAGATCAGCCATAGTCTGGTTGAATGGCTTTTGTTTGTTATGTCCTGGAATAAACTTAAAACCAGTTATGTTTCTCTGCAATGCCAGAAGAGATGTCTGAAAATTAAATGTGGTAGAGCCATAAACCCTTTCTCTGCATATTCTACGGAGTTTGAAAGGGCTGAGGATGTTGTAGTACAGTGTGTGAGAGTGTTACTTCACCAGGTTCATTGTCACTGGAGTCTTTAGTCCACCTGTCCTGTTCTATCCAAATCATTCAGAAAAGCGTTTTGTACTGTACATTGTTAAATATATTCACATCTTCCTGAATAATTGCTTGTTTGAACCTCTTGTTAGACTCTTGCTTTAAATATTCAGAATGTAATAAAATGCCATAATTTTTCAGTCTCTTTTTTTTTTTTTTTTTTTTTTAGAAAAAAAGGAGTACTGTGTGTTGGTGTTTGGTTCTGTTATTACAAATATTTTTAAAAATACTGTATGTACTTGTTTTAACTCTGTTTGACTCGCCCAGTGCATTCTTGTATTCTACAGTATCCTCTGCTTGGAAAAGTGAGAGAAAAGGGTATGGACTTGACTTCTATACTGTGTGTTACTATTAAGATAATTACCATACCCACAATCCAATTAAATCCATGAACATCTCTAGTACATACAAGTGTGCTGGGTCACTGCCAGGGCACTGCTAACAGTAAGAATGAACAAAATCTCAACAGTGCTTCAGCCTTATTGCTTTAGATATAAGGCCAGTTTGTAAAAGGAGTGTAAATTATCCAATCAATTAGCAATGACAGGTATATAAGTGCAAATAACTTGGAAGTAAGCTTACAAAGTGGTGCGCTGGGGTTCTAGCGATGGCTCTTTTGGGAACTGTCTCCATTCCGAGGCACTGATTAACTGAGCAGCACATAGCAGTGCGGTCTGTCCTCAGGTTTAATGCACAGACCCGCACGCTGTCAGCAGGTGGCACTGCAAATAAATAATTTGCTCTGGTGAGTGGTTACTGGAGCAAAAACTGTTCGTTTTTTGTTCCAGGAGTAACAGATGTCCAGTAACACACTCCTAGGAGTTTCCTTTGCATATGTTGTTCCATCTGTGTTTGAGAAAAGCATAGTTCTTGTTATCAAACATTATATTTCATGTTGTAAGAGTGTATGTTCTACTTAACACAAGTTTGTAATGTAACCCCTCCAAAACAATAGAAAATGCTAAACAAAAGTCCCAAATCCACCATGAACCATAACTGGTTCATAACACTTTTCATTTACAGTTCTCAGTTCTAATTCTACAGCTGCTACTTCTCAGTAGGAGCTCCTCGGTCTTTTCTGTTATTTGTTCATATGTGGTTTTGTTTGCTTTACAACCAAGGGACCCTAATCCTGCTGAACATGTCATTTCGGAGACTGGGTGTGCAGCTTACTCACACAGAAGTGCAATACAGCATTGGCAGTGCCTGCATATTCCTCCAGGAACTGGCATACACTTGAATATGTGGATGCCATGTGTACATTTATCTGAGCAGAAAAATGATTTAGCCGTCTCTGGTACCTCTGGAAGTAAAACTGTACTGCCAGGGCCTTTAATCCTGAAAGAAGAAACTCCTTGAGAATTTAAATCTCATTGCCTCCTCCTGAAGCACTACAACACTTCAAAGCACTTTCTTTCTGGAATATTCTTATTGTGCCTCACTTCTGTAGGCGTGGTTGTGAACTTATATCATACATTTCTGTCAATAACTACATCAAGTGCTGTCAGCTTTTCCCACTTCCCCCTATACCTAAATCCAGGTAGAAAACACTGTGGTCAATCTAATATTAATCTTCTGTGCTTTAAAAGCCAGTAATTGATGAGAAACCTGCACTCTTGAGTTTGTCATGGATGAGCTTCATATTGGGAAATACCAACGAAATGGTACTCCCCTTAGTGTCATTTGTATTGAAGTGAAATGGTGATAGGTATTTTTAACAAGGGCTTAAAACTTTGTTTTACAAAGCAAATATATATTTATCTATTTTCAGTATTCACCTATTTTATCTTTCAAAACATTTTGTACTAACATGTCACTATAACAGAAGATGAATTGCAGATAAGCAAATCTTTCAGGTGCTACAGTGATCGCCCCTCACTAACAGAGAAGAACCTGTTGGAATCTGTGTGCCTATAACTTATTTCTAATAGGAAATGCCAATTTCTGAAAAGTAACTGACTTGGGATTCAAACCAGGACCTTGATTGCTCTGGTACTGCCTTCTTTATATTGTCTGTGAGGATGATGAATAGGCCTAGTACGATTAATTTTTAATAAGAATCTAATTTGGACAGTCTAATTTTCAGCACAGCGTATTTTTGGTGGTTTAATCAGGTTTTCAGCTTTTGGATACCTTTTAGGCATAGACATGAATATTCTAGTCTTTGTGCTGTCAAAACTTATAGCCCACTACATGCATTTTTTTCCAAACACTATATTCATTCAGCCTCTGTTGCCTCATGAAAGGCAAACCAGCAGCTGGATCAGATTTTCGTACCATTACACATCATACTCTCCTCTTGCTGTTGACTGTAAACGGTTAACGTGTTCTTAAAGATAATTTCCTTCTGTCAAGCTAAGTACACAGAAATACCTCATTTTGTATGAACTAATTTTCTTACATGACTCAATTTTCGAAGTCTGGACAAGCCTCCTTATAATGAGAATTTGAAAGAATATAGTTGAGGGGATTGTGGAGAATTTGATGATGACTGTCAGGAATTTCCTTGAAGATCAACAAACCATCTGCTTTCTTCAAGACAGTCAATCTGTCAAAACAGCTTGACTCTGGATTACTACTCCCCCTTTCCTCACTGTCCTATCTTCATCTGCCATGTGTAAGTTTTGATGTATTACAATGCCTGAATAATATCCAGGACTTAAGTCCATCAAATAATGGACTAGAAAATGATGGAGAATATTGTTTCCTTTCAAGCCGATTGGAAAGAGTTAAGTATGAGAGCTATGGGACCAGTGATTGTTAAGATGCAGTAATCCAAAAGCAGGTTGCTGTTGCTTCTTTAAAATTAGGCCCTGGAAAACTATCATTTTCAAAAAGGTGCTGCTGTAGCAGAGCAGAAGTAGCCTGAGGCATGAACAGCAGCCATGGGATTGGGAGGCAGATTGCCTCAGCTGGTTTTGTCGAGGTTTTTCATTACTTTCTGCCCTGGTAGACCATGATTGGAACTTCATACATACAACTGGAGTCATAGTAACCCAAGTATCTTTGTGGGATCTCTGAACTGAACAACAGTGAACCAGAGAAACTCTCTGGTATGCAGAGTAATGTCAGGTCGGGGCAAGATCATGATTTAGTGGTAAAAAGACTAGGGTATAAATCCTGCTTTCCTTCTTGGCACATCTAGACCTGGTGATCTACTTGGCTGTTTATGTAAGGCTGATCACCATTGTGGTGTGTGATCCCTCAAAGTGACCTAATTTGAGTTACTGTGTCACTTGTCCATGAGAAAAATCCTAGGCTAAATGATTAATCTTGAATTTCTGCTGTAGTTAGTAGGAAGGTTTTTAGCAGTGTGATTCTCAATGAAATAACCGGATAGGACTGAGCCGGGAGTCCCTCAGGTCTTGGGAACGTCACTGCTAGCAGAGCTGTGCCTCTCCTGTGGGTCAGCAGCCTAATGTCACGGCAGAGGATGCTGTCCGAGAATCACCATGACCTGACTGGTGCTCTGCTTTTTCCTGCGTGCTAACTTTTTTCTCTTTCGTTCTGCAGTGCCAGGGCCGATGGTGGCAATTGGTTGTTTTTTCCTTTGTTAGCTTGTATCCTCAGTCTCCTTAAAGCCAATCTCCAGTTGTCGCTGGTGAGCTGCAGGCCTGTGTAAAACCGAATCGCTGACCGTTCACCTCGTGTCTGGCTGAATGGAGAGAACAGCGACTGCAGGTCTGGTGCCGTAAAATGTGTGAATGCAAGAAAAGCCATCTGTACTGTGACATCCCCCTGTTTTAAAAAGAAGGAATTTTAAGTGCTTTATTCTTCCGAATCCCATGAGTAGCCGATAAATGTTGTCAGCCTGCATCCTGCGTTTTCGTTAGCTGTATTCTTTCGTAGGGCTGCCTGTGCCAGAGCCATTAGGAGTTTCATGAGCTACAGTCCTTCTGCATCTATTTATTGAAACCTGGATTTTATAGTGGCATTTTGATAAATTACAAATTGTGTTCTAACAATTTCTTTCCTCCTAACCACTTGCGCGTGCAGTGCTACTGTATTTACACGTGTGGGGGCTTTATCAGCGCACAGAGAATGGCAGTAAAGCTGGGGGAGCTGGAGGCTTCCTCACTAGGGTCTTGTTGCTTCAGCATGAACTTAAAGGGCTGCCCGAAAGTGTAATGCAGCAGTTTGTTTTCCACTGCTTGCTCAGTCCTTGTCCTCCAGACCAGTTTCCAGTTCATACTACTACGCTTGGGATTTCTTTTTGTTCTTGGTATGTGCCAGTTGGATCACTACGTTGACATTCCACTTGCCAAACAGGAGTGAGCACCACTGGTGCTGACAGGATTTGGCGAGACGGCAGATGGGTCCTCAGGCAGCTGCTTTTTTCATCCTGTGCTTCTGAAGGCTGAGACATGTTAACTCATTGGCTTAAATACGCTCCTATTCTTTCCTTGCTACATGATGTAAAACATGCCATATTTTATGATTAGCTTTAAAAATTCATCTAAGGTAACTCTAAAAACCTTCCTGACTTCCTTCCTTTCTTTCTCAATTTCACTTTTACTAAACGAGGCATCCAAATCTCTGCAGTTCTTACTTTTGCTATACAAGTAATAAATACACTATAATTTATTTAGGCAGTGGGAGATAAGCAGTAACATGAAAGATCTGATACTCAGCAGATGTGTCAGGCCCTTACAGTGACCTAGTTACTGTGTTCCTGATTTTTTTTGTCCTCAAATAAATTGCATCGAAGCTTGCAAAGTTTAGGTTTGCTTCTTGGGAATGTGAACTTTGTAGGCAGTTTAATGCCTTTTATCTGATGTAAAAATCTTCCCTAATTTTTGGGGTTTTTTTGAGAGAGAAAGAGTTTTGAGTGAATCTAAGCACAGATTTGAATCTAGCGGTTAGTTATTGGTGCCACGTTTATTTCTGACTCACTGTATGGGAATGACATTAGCATCCAAACATTCCTTGCTAAATGAATGCATCAGTTTAATATGTTTAAAGGCCAAAACAGCCCTATTACAATAATCATATTTTGGACTGCCAATTATTAACAGTCTGTTCCAGGTGGGATTATCTAATTTTCTCACAGATAAAATAACAGATTCTTTAGGAAAGAAAAATGGGCATTTCCCTCCCTCCCTCCCTTTATACTTTTTTATGTAACTCCCATTAGTTTGTTAAAACCAAAAACTCCAAAGATGTCTGTTGTTGCTTCCAAGAAGCTAGATTCCATAAAAGGCTATTGTTTGCTATAGTGCCAAGCCCTGTTTATGCCCCAGAAATCAAATGTCAGTATGTAGAAATGACAGTGAGATTGAGCAAAAAGTTCAGATTCAATTGCCTTTTGAATTTGAGACATTTGGATCTAGGTCTGAGGTTTAGAACTTTTTTTTCCTTTTTATTCTCCCTTTCTGTGTGAGGATGGAGACACCTCTATTCATTCGCTATAATGTACTTCTGTGTTTTGTCTTACTCAGGCCACATCTGGAGTTCTGTAGGACAGCTAGGTTCTGACAAACCATGGATATTTCCCCATCACTGTTATTTCTGTTGGTGCTAGACCATTTCCCTTATACACCCAAGAATCTGGGGCACAGTGTGGGGTATAAACCTCAAGAAAAGGGGTATAATGGCTTATACTGTGCTCATGGGTGTCTGCAAAGCAGTGAGAGAAGTGGGTACACGAGAATCGACATCCACACTGTTGTAAACGATACAGAAATAGGTCATATAGTCCTCCAGTGGCATTCTCACAGAGCATTAAATTTGTCTTGAACAAACGGAGATCTTTCATGGCAAGGCACTACAAACACTGGAAAGAAACTGATGCTGAAAGGTACTGGTTTGCTAACCTCTCTGGTTTTTTTCTTTTTTCTCCTTTCTCTTGCTGTTTCTGTGCATTGTCCGTTATACAAAAGCTCACAGACTGTTAGTAGGTGTCAGCATTTCTTACCTGCTATTTCCTTTCTAGTGAGGGCATCTCCCATCACCCCATACATATGTAAGTTCAGTTGTCAGTGTGTGTCGTGGAAAAAGTGTTTCCCAGAATGATTATATTAATTTAACTTGTTAACAGGAAAGAGTATTTGACATAACTTTGTAAGAAATCTGCAATCTGGAAGAATTTCTCTGTGAAAGAAGTGCAATGTGTCTTGCGTAGTGACTTTTTAAAGCATTTTTGCATATTAAAATGCATTATGCTGTGGAGACTCTGGAGTTGGCTGTTGGGGAGCTCATACACTAGAGTGCAGTGGGCTTCACACTGAGCGCGGTGTTGCTCTGAACAGACTGAACTGCTAGCTTGAGGAAACAACAGGCCAGGCATGGCGTGCTTCATGGATTCATCCACAGGTTGTGATTTTGTACTGGACACCACCAAAGTCTCCGCCAACTTTCCTCCCTTTCCTGTTTTCACACTAGGTACCTCTAAAGCAAGCATCTGAATTGCCATGTGATATTAACAGATCTTCCTAACACAGATCAAAGCCTGAGAAGGGTTGTCAGAGTCGTGGTAGAATTTTTCTTGTCTTGTATTGGATAGAAAGGTAGTAATTGCATGTCAGGCCTGAGGGGAATTCTGCTATAATTTAGTAAGCCTTCATTTTGGGGAATGGTGGTAGGTAGCAACTGAGACACAAACTCTATGCTTTGTTTGGTAAATTTGTGGTATTTGCTTAATGTCTGTACATAGCTCAACATTCCCTAGTTTTACTGACACTGGGTATCTGATTGTGCAAAATATTCAGTGGTGGAAAAACGTAATATTTGTGCCAAATTTTGACTTTATCTTTCCTTCTTCTGGTACTGTTTGTCTGCATTCATACCGTAGTCGGTAAGGTCCCTTTCTTAGGTTAATCGTTATCTTTGTCAGTAGGTGTTCGGAATGCAGCACGGAAGTTTAACTTTGCAGTTCCATATACATTAGTGACTCATAAAATGGATCTCATGAGAGATACAGCATTTCATTCTGTAAATTGGTACATGTCGTTAAAAAGAAGTTCCCCAAATCATTTGTACAATGGCTTGTTAAATAAAATGAACTTTTATTTGTACTAGTAATTCCTTACTTATGCATTTTTGTTTGTGCTTGCCAGCACTGTTTATCTTTTGCCTTTTTCACACAGTGTTTACTACCACAGTGGTGTGGTCATGTTACTTCTATTTTTGTTTACGAATGCAATTTGTTGGTTTTCATGGTATCAGCCCTTCTTCCCCTCCCATTAGTGTCTTTCAGTGTAATTTCTTTTCCTTCTAGGTTCGTGTGATGAAAGACAGCGATCCATCCTGGAAGCCCACTTTTATTGTAAAACCTGATGGAGGGTGCCAGGGGGATGGAATCTACCTCATTAAAGACCCAAGTGACATCAGACTGACGGGAAGCATCCAGAGCCGGCCAGCTGTGGTCCAGGAATATATTTGCAAACCACTGCTTGTCGATAAACTGAAATTTGATATTCGTCTTTATGTCTTACTGAAATCTTTAGAACCCTTAGAGATTTATATAGCCAAAGATGGACTTTCTAGGTTTTGTACAGAGCCCTATCAAGAACCCACACTAAAAAATTTGCACCAGGTTTTTATGCACTTAACTAACTATTCCTTAAATATCCATAGCGGGAATTTCATCCATTCTGACAGTGTAAACACTGGCAGCAAGAGAACTTTTTCAAGCATTCTGTGCAGACTGTCTTCCAGAGGAGCTGATGTCAAAAAGCTGTGGTCAGATATAATTTCACTGGTGATTAAAACAATTATTGCACTGACACCAGAACTGAAAGTTTACTATCAGTCTGACATACCAGCAGGAAAGCCTGGGCCAACTTGCTTCCAGGTAGGTTGGATTTTCTGCCAGGAATGCAGTTATTTCTATGTATGGATTAATTTTCTGGATGTTTAATTCCTCTTTGATTACTGGTTGGGCGTAGTGCATACACTGAATAGCATTGCCTGAGCTTAGAGCTTAGGTTCTCCTCACCCAAGTTTTACCTTACAATTCTCCGTCTCCTGACTTATGTTACTACTAGCTGTAAACATATATGGAGATTTTGTAATGGCTGTCAGTCGTTAGTAGCACGTAGAGTATTCACTCTAGTTTCTGTCTTTTAGATGTTATAGAATCATGGAATGGTTTGGGGAAGGGACCTTACATCTGATTCTAACCCCCCTGCCACGGGCAGGGACACCTTCCGCTAGCCCAGGTTGCTCCAAGCCTCATCCAGCCTGGCCTTGGGCACTTCCAGAGATGGGGCATCCACAGCTTCTCTGGGCAACCTGTCCCAATGCCTCCCCACCCTCTCCGGGAAGAATTTCTTCCTGATAGCTAATCTACATCTCCCCGCTTTCAGTTTAAACCTGTTAACGCAGTTATGGTGATGGCCATTTTAAGACCCACTTGTCATAGGTGCTAAGATTCCATGTTGACAGATGCAGTATTTAGGGATGAGGGTGGTGTAAAAGTAGCCATCAGTATTGAAGTCAAATGCAGTGATTATTCAGCAATATAGAATGTTCTCAGTTATTTCTCTTTTGTCCCTCAAATGTTTCTTCCTCCTGAATGTTGACATATGGATGATCGTTGCATTCTCTGGAATAACGCAGTGAATAGAACTGAAGTAACACTTTGCTTATTATGCACAGATTTTAGGGTTTGACATCCTCCTGATGAAAAACTTGAAGCCCATGTTACTAGAAGTAAATGCAAACCCCAGCATGAGAATAGAACATGAGCAAGAGGTAAGACTTCTGAACATGATAGTGATATTGGAATGAAATTGTTTAGGTTTGGTTTTCTGGTCTTTTTTTCCTTGCTTGAAGGATGAACGCTGTCTGCTGATATGAAACCTCTGAGATTCTCTGTAATTTTCTGCTTTGAAATCATTGCTAATCTTATACACTGGAAATACGACTTACTGGAATTGTGAAAGCTCTCCATCATCTTGTCATAAACACATTTATTCATCGTCTCCTGCAGTTGGCTTAATTGTGTTTAGGGGATTGCTAATAATTTTTTTTCATGTCTGTATACATAGTATAAATGGTAACATTGGCAGCAATCTTTTCTTTTTAATATTTCATTTTACTAGAGAAACCTGCCACAGATTGTTGTAGTATTGTACGGAAAATATTAAGGTGTTTGTGTATCCTTTAAGAAGTATTTTGTAAACTATCATTGTGTATTGAAAATATATATGACATGCATGAAGTTGGAGCGAATGTGGAAGAAACAATCCTTAGTTCTATACTAAATAGTTGTTCTTTTTGTACTTTAAAGCTTTCTCCTGGAGTATTTGAAAATGTCCCAAGCCCCGTTGATGAAGAAGTGAAAGTAGCTGTTATCAGAGACACTCTTCGTTTGGTGGACCCTCAGAAAAAGAAGAGAAAAGATACCCAGTGAGTGTGTTGCCTGACTTTGGGGTTTGCATTAGTCCCTTGCAATAATTATACAAGAGAAATATTTTTTTCCCAGTGACATTGGTTTATCCAGGATAATGAGATCCCAACTGTCTGTGAGACTCCTTTTGCATACGCAGTGTTCACTCTTTCAAAAATGCTTATAGGGTGTTAATTGGTGGTGTGGTACAAGAAGAGTGCCTGGATTTATGGATCTGCCAGGGGAAGACCAGGGAAAACCCCAATTCATTATATATTCAGGTTGGTAGCAGCACGTCCACCAAATAGTATTCTCGCAGCTCGGCACTGGCCACGTGCTGCTTTCTTACAGGGATGGTGCAGGCGCGAAAGGAGCCATGCAAGTGCTCTAGCTCAAGGAATTGGAAAGATCTGCAGACTGGTAGTAGGTCAGGCTTTATCAGTTCCCCTGGAGTGTCTTACCTTGGTTTCAGAACTGGTGCAAACAATTTCGTAGCTCAGATTTATTTATTTGTACTTTTACTTGAGGCCTCTTTATTCCAAACAGTCATGAGATGTAGATTTTTGTATTAATTTGCTTGAAAGTCACAAATGACTCTGAATGAATCGCCCCACTGGAGCTGAAAAGTATGAATACTGTATTTAGAAACTGCTTCCTTGATCTGTGATAATAAACATAATTAAATCTATGATTTAGAAATGAGAGGAACCGCCTGAAGCAGCTTGCACAGAAATGCTTGTGGTGGGTTCAGGCTGAGAGAAATATCTTCTGGTTTTGATAAAACACCTTGTTTTAAGCGGTTCCTTGGAGACATGAAAGGGAGAATTTCCCCCTCCACCCGTCCCCCAGATTCTTCCTTATGGGCCTGCCTGCATACTAGCATATTGATTTTTGTTCTTCTCTTGGCAGTTGGCTGCAGCTGTACATGTTGTTCATGTTGATGATGATTTCAAGTGCAAAATTGCTGTCCTTTTGTAGACATGGTCCCATGAACAAGACATGACTGACAATACTTACAAATTCTGTATTATTGTAGTTTTATAGTAAGATCAAAGTATTCTTTCAGAGGCAGTGCCACACGTAGAGGTTGCTGTGGTCAGTATATAGAATGTCTTGCAAAGCAATCTATACTGTGTGTTGCCTGTGCTTAACCTTCACCCTTAAGATTGCTTCAGTGCATGCAGCTGAAGAATGATCATTTTTTAACCTGTAATTATGTAGTCATGTCTTCTTTTTTTATTTATGCTGAAGTTATGTCAGGAATTCGTTAACTACATATTAGATATGGGAAAAAGGCAAATGGTAATTACAAATAAATTGCTGGAGAACACTGGTGTGTGTGCAACACTCATTCAACTGAGGATTCTTCTCTGATACATTTTGGAGTACTAAATAGTTTATAACAGGATTAGTCGGTGATGAGATGAAACCATTGGCTCGTCACAGCAAGAATTCATCAACGATGCAGGTTTTGTTCAGGGTAATCTGGTTAACAGAGCATCTTGTTGATGAATATCTCCATGACTTCACCATGAGTCGATCCTATTTCTTGCTGCAAAGGGCAATGTTTGGGTAACTATTTGCGTGGATATACAGGAACTTGTGTGACAAGTGTATATGCTCTCACGTTCCCTCTCCAAACACTCCTACCAGTAACTGCAGAGAAATGTCATAATCCATTGATTTGCAGGACAGAGGTAATAACTAAATGATTGACTGACGATAGAAAGCTGGACAGTACTTTTCCTATCCATTGTTGTACTTTTGCTAGTCTAATTGCACCTGGCAGCAGGGAAAGCAAAATTTGGCCTATTGATAGAAAACAAAAAAAAGCCCAAATAATTCCTCTTTTGACATTTAGCCAGCAGCAAACATTGCAGGCTGTAGTTTTGATGCTAATTAAGTATGGACGTTAATCTAAGTAGAGCTTTAATGATGTCTGTAACACTGAGTTTGAACACACAGGGGAAATACTGAGAGGTCTGAGCTGCATCTCAGGTAAATATTCTGCTGTGGAGATGGACTTGATTTCCCTCTAATTATCTCCCGGATTAAAATAAATGAAACATCTAAATGAAAGTGAGTTTTAGAAGCCATCCTGAAGTACTTCATTATCAGGAAAGATTAATAGCTGAGAAATTTTTTTTTAGTTTAATTTTTCCTCATCTTTATGAAGTTTTGATTATTTTTTTTCCTTCTTCCTTTCATGTAAGGTATAATATCAAAAGTTAAGTTGAATAAGATCAGTTTATGATGTCGTACATAGCTCATAATTTTTCCAACACAACTCCAGTCTTTACATGTACCGATCACTAGTGTCTTGGCGTTCCCAGTAATCAGTCACTGAAAATCTACAGTGACACAAGTTCAAATGAATGTAAAATGTACTTAGTGGATGTTGTTCCACAGTATGACTGATCTTTAGTTAGTTTTAAGAATTTGTTCTGACCATTTAATATTGAAGTACATGCTTAACATTTTGTGCACGTAACATGTTTAAACAGAAACCTTAAAGGCATGCAAAGATTTTTTTTTTAAATCACTGTGGAGGAAAATCTCATTTTCCAACGGAAGAGAAAATCTCTTCTGTTGTAGGGATGAGGGAAGGCTTTGTGCTACTCCGTGATGCAAAGAACATAAGGAATTTAACTGGAATATAAAGCGACACAGGCACACGTGGGGCTTTTGGGGAGGGATGAGCAGGGTGGGTACTGCACAGCTCCTGCTTTTCCCTGCCGTTACGCAAGCCCTGCCAGACAAATCCCTTGTACCTTGTACAAAGACAACCTGTTCGACACATGGAGGTCCTGCAGGCAGTAGGTATCGCTACGAAGGTTGATGTCCCGCTGTGCTGCATTAATTCCCTTGCTGCTTCCGAATCCTCTGCGTTAGCCCAATTATAGCCAAAGTCCGATGACAACAGATTTTCCAAGTAACTATTAATAGAGAGATTTGGAGCCACGTACTGCTCTGCAGGGTGAAGATGTGTGCCAACGGTTCGGAGCCTCTCCAGAGGAGAATCTGAGAGCAGCTCTGCAGGTTACGTCGTTAGGCTGTTTTCAAGCCATTCTGTAATCCGGAGGGTGAGTGGTATCTGGCTCTGCCTGACCAAGTAGAGCCTTGTAGCCCTTCTTGAAATTAAAGAAGGCAGCTAATCAACTATGTGTGTGATTTGTTTTGATTTTTTTGCTCTTCTTTAAAAGAAAACCCAGCTAAAAAATGCATCATTCGGATTTCCAATATTTAATTGTTTGGGGTTTTTTTAACTTTTCCTAATGAAATTTTGCAGAAGCCATAATGTAAAGCCTTTTTTGGCTTAGTTTTGGTTCTTAGACAAGTCTTCATTGCATTAGGCATTCTTCATTTTGAACTCAAGCTTCACTCATGATTAAGAAATTTAAAACATTTAAGAAAATAATACAGAAGATACTAACTCATTGATTTTGTTTGTGTGGCAGTACTGTTCTCATGGATCTGAAGGCTTGAGTAGATCATTGCGGTCATCCAGGCTGATGACATGCTGGAACAAACTCAATCGTTTGTGGCTGAGCTGTTTTCTTGGAAAAACGGAATTTTAAACTCCTCTGTAAATCTGTTAGATATTATCAAACAAAGCTTACTTTCTTCTAACATCACTACAGGGTGAATTCAGGGGTAGTGATGGCCAGTAATCTCGATTTCTGTTCTGAACTTCTGTCACCGCTAATTTCAGAATGATGGTGGTGGTTTTTCCAGCTTACGTTTTTTCAGCAATGGTAGCTCTTTTGAATTGAATTTATCATCTGCTGAAGACCTTCAGTACCAGATGGTCACTCTGTCACCAGGAGGCAGCTTTCTTCCTTGAGTAAGAAATCTAATGTGAAAAAAAGAAAAAGAAGGTGAGGGAATGTAATTTCTTTTTGCTGACCATGTTGGAAGCATCGTGTATAGCAAGGGTGGCACGTGTCCCCTCATAGGACCCAGTTCTGCCATAGGCAACGTGGTCAGAAATCTTGGCTACACTTGACTTGAGGAGTGAGATCCTTGTCACGTACTGCTAGGGTAAGGGGCTGAACTGTGCTCCATGATGTTCTGCAGAGAAACGTGTATAATCTGCTCTGGATTTACTTCCTGCAGCAGAGATGCTGTTCACAGCCTGCTGACGGTGGGAGAAGACTTCAGCTGAAGGAAATGTGCACAATTAAATGAACGGTCTAATGACACCCATCAACATTTAAAGTAAATCAGCATCACTTATGTAAACAGCAGTTTAATTAAGATAATCACTGATGCAAATCATTGTTTATATTGTACCTCTGACAGAAAATCCATTTTAAAAGGCTTCGAAAACTCCTATTTTTTTTTTGTGTGCCTAATTTTGATCATTATAGTAGTAAAAGGTTTTAGTTTCATTGTTTATTAGCAATTTATTCTTCTTAAAATTGCATTAGATTTGAGGAACAAAAAGGAGTTTCAGTCTTGTATGCATATACTGTATATTATCCACTGGGTGCAAGATGTAAACTGTTTGGTGTTATAATTGCAAGCTGTATCATTAACATACCAATTAATGGTTGGACTTGATGATCTTAAAGGTCTTTTCCAACTTAAAATACTACAATTCTATGATCATTTGGAGCAGGTCTGCTCTAAATGTCTTAGGAAGATCGTTTATATCATCTCATCAATGCTAATGACCTGCTTTCCTCTACTGTCAAAAATACTTGTACCCTGGTTTATTAATGCTAATTAATCCAGTGATAATAAGAGACTTCTTTATATTTTCGTTGCTGCTGTTTATTCTGTGTCCCAGTATGATCTCTTGCATTTACATGCCTAGTTGCTTACATCTCTCAAGACAGAAAATAAGCATTTTATTCTTTTGACAAAGAAAGCATAGTATTTTGGCATGCTTGTCATTAGAAATACGAGTTGCTCATGGAATAAAATTTGCTTTTTACGTGCTAGAGATGAGGAAGGTGCAGCCCCCTAAGTAATATAATGACTTTGATTCAGCACTGAAATAGCCGTTGACAGAAGAAAGAATTGAAACACTTTGGAAATGAAATGTAATTTAATCTATGGCTGTTACAAAACCAATCAATTCATTGTGCCCACAGAAGTGAGTGCTTCTGTTTTATTACCCGTTATGGTATTGCTGTTTCATTACTAGTTTATCTTTTCTTGGATGCTGTTCTCTGTACATGCCACTTCAGGGTTTTTCTGTTTGAATTCAGCCTTGAAATTTGTGATCTTCTGGTTATTTTTTTCTTCTTTTTAAATCATGTCAGGTACGATTCTCCTCTCTGGATTCTGTGGCACTAACAAATGTCAAATATGATTAACCAGTTTGCTAGGCAGGAGGAAGCCCAGTGTGGTCTCTCAAATTTTTGCAGTATCAGCATGCAAACACTGGCTAATGTCACTCTCTTTGGAGAGCAGCCCGTAAATATTAATGTATGTCAGTGCAACTTTTTATCTCCAAGTATTAGGAAGAAACTCCAGAGAAGGTTTTGTAGAACTTAATGCACAGCAGACCTTACTCTTTGCTTGCACAAAACAGGATGGTTCGTTTTTTCTACTGTGCGGATTACTTTAAATGATTACTTTCTCTGATGTAGGACAACATTACTAGTTTCTAGGAGAGGAATGTGATCTGTATTAAGTGAAGCCATGAATTATCTTCTGGACATTCTATGTATGTACTTTCTGCCTTAAATGTACCTGTTTAAGTGGCAGCTTTTCTGGGAGATGTCTCCTGCTGTGCTGGTGAGCAATGGGTCTCTCCTTGTCTACTGAACTGCAAGAGGAATGTGGGTCTTTACTTAAACAGTACAGTAATGCTTCTCCTTTGTGTGCTTCAAAGACGTTTTCCAAAGCCTAATGCTATTCTTAATTTCTAGATATTGAGAAGCTGTTTGGTGCTTCCTTAAAGATGGAAAATAATTTTTAAAAAAGTCAGGAAATCACCTCTGCAGCTGTACTCCATTTCTTTTCCAGATATTTTTTATTCAGTTTCATAACTCCCCTGATGTTTGTGTCATGTTTAATGGAAATATGAAAATACACTGCGCAAAGATATCTCGAGAGTATGATTATCCTAGATTTTGATGATGATAAAGTCATTCTTGCCACTGATTACTGTGTTTATCTCTCTATACATGTTCTAAGGTTATGATTGTGTGACAGGGGTGGGTTGAGAGGGTTAGAAACTCTGTGCACCAACATGGAGAGAATGAATAGGAGAATACTGGTGTTGCAGCTATCACTGATCAGAAAATGATGACTGTTCTTTGGTCTTGTTGTAACGTATCTCAGTTTACACTTCTGTGAGTAACTGTATTATGTTCCACAGGGACTCGTTGCTCGCGGTTGTCAGTGCCTTCTGCATTATAAGGGGTGAGTTTAGTGCTTATAAAAATAAGCATGTAATAAACCTAGCTACGGTACTATCACTATTGTTTCCATTTGCTAATTGGCTTTATGAGCTGACTGCTAGAGCTTTAGGTTGATTCCTGTATCCCTTTGCTATCACTTGGAAGTCTGGTCAGGTTTTCAGCTATTCAAATGCTTCTCAAGCACCACCTCTTAGTTCCAAGCCTTATTTCTGCCTGAGAGTGTATAAGCTCATATGTGTGGCTTTCTTGAGATTGATCTCTCTACTCTGGTTCATTTTGGAGGCTGACACAATTTTTTTCTCCATCAGTCAAAGTGACCCAGCATTCATATTCAGGATCATTCTGCCAAAGCCCTTTGAAAGCACATTGCATTAGACCCTTTCTCTTTCCCAGAGGGCTTTTTGGTTTATTCCTTCATCAGGCAATCTACCAACTTCAGTATCAATTCTTGTCTGTTACATTAGCCGTGCGGCTTTTGATGAGAGTTAGACATGTGAGGGAGACTTTTAAATGTGATGTTTGTCAATGTTACACAGTTCAGGTTAGTGAAATGTTAACTTTGTTTTTCTGTAGCTGGGGAGTATTTATTTCTACTGCTATTTCTCATCCTGCTCAAGAAGAACTAGCCTCAACTACTCTGTTCAGTTTTGTGAAGCGAATGTTATATAGGTGCTCTCTGTTCTTGCTTTTGCAGTTATTTATCTGCTTCATCCTTAAGAGCTTTTAACCTTCTTCTGTTGATAAGGACAGGCCCTGCTGGAAAATCTACTGACCGCTGTGCGATGTCCCTCCATGAAAGGAAGGGATGGATGTGGTTGTGCTTGACTTGCAGAATAGTTCTACATTGGTTTTAAGAACCACTTAGTGGAAAGCACTGCAGCAGTGTTTACTGTGACAACAGAAAATTCAATACAGAGTGCAGAACAGTGGCAAACAATTGGAATGTGCAGTGGCAGCAGTGCTAACGTGGGAAAGAAAATAAAATCTGCTGATGGAAAGGTCAGATCTTATCGTTTGTAAGTGGCTCTATTTCATACATAATGTTTTAATTGAAGTGTGTAAATACAAGAGCACTAATAATATTTATTAAAAAATAGCTAAAACTATATCCCCTACAGTAGATACAGTAGGAATTCAGTAATTCACTTCAGTGTTTTTCTCCATCAAACCAATACAGGTAAAGTTGTTGTGAAAATAACTCTGGGCTAGGACATAAAAATGCAATTTCTGTTCCCGATTCAGCCACTTTACTCAGTGACCTTTAGACAAAATATTTTCCTTCTGCTACTGTTTTCATCCTGTGAAAAGAGGATGATGCCTGTCTTCTCCCGAGCACTGCCAGTCTTTCTAAATTATAGTCTTCAGGATATGGCCTGTTGTTATGCTTAGTAGTATAGGAGGTCACTTTATGTATTGTTGGTATATAAAAATATTACAGAAAAGCTTTAGTTTCCTTCTCTGTAAGACTCCAGGTTGAGTTCTACACTCTTCATTAAATATCCCTGGTGCTTACTGAGGTTTGCAAAGCGTTCTTCGCGTTTCGCCAAGCGGATTGTCATTAGCGATCTCTGCCTTTTACTTTCTCCCATACAGAGTGCTGCGTCTTTGCGTTTTCTATACAATATCATCATTTGGCGCATGGTGTGCTGTTTGAATATTCAGGATATTAGTATTTTTAAAAGGTTTTTTCTCAAAGCCATTCTTTGATGGTGTTATGTTCATCTTCTCATTGTTACAGTCCTCTGCTAATCAAATAGAGAATTTATGGAATGTCATTGGAATGCACACAAACACAGCACTAAGCAGCCTATGCTCGACAACAGATTGATTTCTGATTATTCCCATTTCAACCTTCACCACTGCAAAAAGTGCTGCTATTCATAGTCCAGTTTTGCAGGTTGGTCTGTGTTTGCTCCTATATTGTGTTCTAAGCACTAACGTCTTGAACGCAGACTGTATTTTAACTCCCACATACGGAGTGAATTCAGCCTCGATTTGAGTCTCTGGAAATGACCCCATATTGCGGGACGGCTGGAAGGGCTTGGAATGTACTAAGTGAGCAAGCTGATGACAGGCCCAGTTCATTTAAAAATTTTAAGGGGCAAAAATTGATAGGGGTTGCAGAATTTTAAGAGATTTCATTTTCAGCACTGTGAAATTAATTGGTCCAAAACCGTAGTATGCTTTTGCAGTAATTGGCGTGCTGCAGTGCCCCCAGCTCCGGTGTGATCCGAAGTCTGGTTTTATGGCATCAAATTGCGAATGGAGGCCGCTTTGTCCAATTAGAGCTGAATCACAATGTTTTGGGATGCAACTAATCTAATTACTTTTTTATTGACATGTCCTTTCTTTTTGCTCTCTAGAATTGAGCAATAGAGGGTGCTCATAAACTGAGCAATGTGACCTGTCGAAAGCATTTCCATAAAACCTGAACATTCCAAACATTCTAGTATATCAAAACGTGCTGTGGCAATTCCATCTGTTAGATATTCACACTGTATTAGGTTTTAAGTTGATCATTAAGAAGTCTTCCTGCTTTCTTTTCTCTTATGGTGATTTTTAAATGAAAAGCAAACCTTTGTGAGGAAATGCAGAGACAAGGAAGGTTTTATCAGAATATCTCACTGTCCTCTACTCTTTGTAGTCCAGCCTCAAAACTTGCTGTAATCTGCAAGGTTTGCCCGAGAAGAAGGGAGCTCAGGAATAAAGTGGGGTGGCGGCTTAGGCTCCTTCCAAACGGCATAAAAATGAATGTGGAGACGGTGGGTCTAAATACATCTTTGAACTCAGTTATTTGATTAGAGATTGTAAGTGAGTCTTAATGGTAATAGAATCTGGCTGAAGGTACGCTGTGTTTTGCATCCCTCGTAACCGGCAGTAATGGCTGGGGCGGCGGATCAAGCCTCATTCCCTTGCTGACAGCATAGATGTTGGAGCTCCTTTGGTGTGTGCTCCTGCTTTGGCTGAATTCTAACAAAGTAAGCATCTTCTGTGTTGTTTTGGTTTTAAACATAAACTCAGCAACACTCCAAAGCATCCCTGGGACCTTTGTTGCGTGCTAGATCCAGCCATTGCGGATGGCAAGCTTCAGCTGAAACTGGTGAGAATTCACATTAAGCCTGGTCAGAAACTTGCTCTTGTGTTGCTTAGAACTTGCGTAGATTATTCCAGTGTGTGGCAGTACTGATGGACTGCTGTGTAATCACCTCTGGTAGCTGCTTTCCCCTCTGGAAGAGCATTACTTTAAAATAATAGGGAGATGCATGACAGCTGGAAATACCTGTTTTGTTTTGTTTCTTTCCTTCGACAGGAATACTGTGGTTTGTTAGGACAAAGTTGAAAATTACCTCTTTTCCTAGCAAGATATTTACTTTTCAAGAGGCTTTTTTTTCTGTTGCAACTATAGGGTAAATGCAAGCATTTCTTTTGCTAGCATTTGGTCTTAAATAGACATGGAATGAGAAATGAAGGAAAAATGGAGATTACTTCTCTGTTTTGTTGCAGGAGCTTTATTATTCTCATCAGCTATAGGCCATCAGAAAGTTAGGTGTTCCCAGATACTGTGCATAATGATGAGTATGAATATTAGATCATAACCATATCTGAGAACTGTTTGCTTATTCCCCTGTTTACGCTCACGTAATAATGGCGAGGGAGTGCAAAGCAGGTTTTAAGGAACAGCAAAATTAAGTGCTATGGATTCTGGCTTGGCTTAAGGACAGGCACTGAGCAGAAAAATAACGTTCTCTCTCTTACAGATATCCTTCAGGTGTCAGTTCTGCAGGATCCTGGTTTTATTACATCAGTCACAAGCAGCTTAAGGCTTCCAAAAACATAGTCACAGACAGATGTTGAGCCTGTCTGGGGATTAGAAATATCCTTTCCCATTAAGTATAAATTAACTTAATCACCAGGTATGAAAGATAAGCAGCATAAACATCATTCCCTGAAGCTTTCACTAAAATTAAAATTCTATTTAAAACTAGGCTCGTATTTTCTATGACTTGATCCCCCTTCAAAGAGATTATATCTGCTGTAAATTTTTAGAGACAGAGTGACAGAAATTAATGTATCGGGGGCAGTGATGTTCTCTATAATTTAACTTCTGCTGCTAGTCATCTTTGAGCAGGAGAGATGATTGGCTTATTTTTAAGTAATAATTGGTCTCTAGTCTCTGAAAAAATTAGAAAGCAATAAAACTGCCTAGCACCCAGTTGCCACAAAATGAAACGTAAAGCCACATGACTTAACAGCAGTGTAATCATCAGCAGCATTATTTTGTGTATGTAGAATTCACCTGCTTTAATAGGAGGATTAATGCCGATAACATGCAATTGCACTGCTGCTTTCTACTCCATTGGATGACAGGGTAAAGCTCCTTTTCTGCCCTAGCATAATTGTGACTGCTTTCTAAGAATGATTTCTACAGGGGAAGAAATACCATGGGGTTTAGGGGTTTTTGTGTTCTACTCTAAGACACTTGGTGGTCTAATTTAATGTTGGTTTCACCGTATTATCAGGCTTTACGACTGGTCTGCCTTTGCAGTCTCCTGTATTACTGTTTTTAAGGCACACGCTTCTAAAGAAACAAAGGAAACTGCAGAAATAATGAGGCACATAAGTACCTTAAAAGCAAAGAGTGAACACAAGTAAATCTACCAGGAATAATAAAAGCTACATCCATAAAAAAATTAAGTATTTGCTACCACATTTAATGATCTTTGTTCTATAATATTTTTTTGCGATGGTGGAACAAAGTCCTGCGATGCAGGTTTTGGATTCCTTATGCATTATTTCATTATAGTAATGCCATATTTTCTGCAGCACTCGAATAGATGACAGGTAATAGCATAAGCATTCACTGCTTGTTACATTCAAAGTAATAAATCTTTAGCTAATGCAGACTGTTATTACCATTATTCTTAAAAAGAGAAACTTGGAAATAAAGAATCTCAATTAGTAATTAGGAAATAGCTGTTTTTCAGCGCATTGCATCTGAGACTCCTCCAGTGCATTTCGTCACTTTAATGATTTCAGCTATGTGTTAGAGAGTGCCATAGGAATCAAACCAGAGGTCAAGTGCAACTATGACATCCAGTTGGATGTTTATCCCACGTGTGCAGTGTCTGCATCTCCGAAAGATGTCTTTTCTCTCTGGTGTGCTGCTGGCCTGATTCCTGTCATCACCTAGTAAGGCAGGAGTTTAACGAAACTAGATTTAATCACACTGTCACCGGTGAACACTTAGTGTTGGGTATCAGGTTTGAAATGGTTTATTGGCTTCAGTTTAAAATACAAGCCTTACAATCCAGCCTTTCTGATATCCCATTTGTGTGATAGACTGGCTGAAAACCTAAACACTTCATATATGTTGATTTTTAAAACACCCTAAAATTAAACCCTTTCTGATCTGGAAGATCTGAAGATGACCAGCACCTAAATTGTCTAGAAAAATAGATTTTTCAAAGGATAGTGGAGTGTATCTTTACTTATTAATCAGGGCAGATAAGATCCATTCCAAACTACGGAGAATTCTTCAAATAACTGAATGACTCAACTGTTTTCCTTCTGAAGTTTCTCTGAACCAGTGGTTTCTCTGGCTGGGTCATCTTCTGAACTCTTTCCGTGGCTGTGGGGTCAAGGGAAGGATGTAAATCTCTTTTGTTCCTTATGCTCTGGTATTTCATCGATTACTGCAACGGTGTCCGCTGATGCCCATATTGTGATTTTTTTTTTTTTAATGGAATCTTAACTTTTATATTATAGAATATTGGAAACTATTTTTTCTGTGGCATTCTCCCTACAAAAGTAGATCAGATACTTCAGTGGTATCATCTAGGAGTGAGGTGACCGTATTTGTGTAGGCAGAAAGCTGGAAGTCGAGCACAGTGCGCTCTGCACCATCTCCTGGTTCAGAAATTCCTCTGATCTGTGCATGATTCGGACAGGAAAGGCTCCTTCGAAAGGAAGGTGTTAATCCTCGGGTGATACTTGAATACTACCAAGAGAGTGTGTTGCCATTTGTGTGGCTGTGGGACATCTTTCCTGACACAAACCACATTTCTTCCTAAAGAAAACACGTGGGAGAGCACGTTAGCTTGTCTTAGGCTTTGAGTTTGAAGTAGGGACTCTGGTTTTCTCTGCATACTATATGAGAAAACCATTGCTTTGTGTCCTTGGTGTGGAGCAAGTCAGGATCCACACTAAGTTTCTACATCGTGGAAACGCTCGTTCATCATGTGCTAAGGCGGCAAACTTTCAGAGTCTTCTGTTTTCATTCTGAAGCTATTTAATCTTTAATGAGAAGTGTTTAGTTCAATAATAAATCTACCCAATCTGAAAAGGCAGCAAAACATCCTTCTCAGAAGGGGCACTGAATGCCTGTGGAGCTGAGTGTGGTACGTGGTAGCCAGACCACACTCATGGGACGGAAGGTGGACAGCCTGCGACTAGCAGACGCTGTGCGTGAGAGCTGCTGTGATTGCTGCTGACAGGCCCTTCGATTGAACTTGTATCAAGAATCTGCTGAAGTATTTTGCCTTTGTTAAGCAAAAGGCAGGACTATGGGGTACATTTTTAATTTATCCTCAGATTCACCTAAAACGGGTTTGCCAACTCTCGGAAACAGTTAGTGTGCTCCGTTTCTTTCGCCCTTCCAGAACAAGCGCAGTGTTAGGCTTTGGTGAGGGTGCAGGCAAAGTTAGACATGGTCATGCTCACGATGAGGTTAAAATCTAAGTAAGGTGATTTGTTTCTCTGAGATATGGTTTCTTTTTTCTTAGAGAGATGGAAATTCTTACTGCTTTCGGCACCCTTTCTACTTTGAGGAGATGGGACAGCTGCAGCATTTTCCAAAAGTATTTTGTAGGATATTTTAGTTGACTCTCAACATCATGTTGATTATCAATCCTTATTTTTAATGTGATTGGTTCTGCTCTTTGAAATACAGACTCTACTCTGGTTGCTTTGACTGGCTCAAAGCATTCTCAAAGTGTTGAGTAAACTATATGTAAGAGCAATGTTTCCAACATAACTACAAAAATCTCTTACTCTGTGGGCTTTAATATCCTTTATTTTACCTTTGCAAAACTTGAGTATTATTTGAAGGGAAGCAATGCTAGTGCTTTTGACATTTTTTACATGGCCAGACGGTGAAGAGGAGATGAATATTCAGTTTTCTTCAAATGGAACTCACGAGTGGCCGGTACAAAACGGAAGATGCTGATTATTCACACCACACACAGTCAAACTCTGAAGCTTCTTGCTATCATGTACTGTGAGAGCTAGAAGTGTGTGTGTTAATCAGAGTAATGGGATTAGTTCCTAAAAGGAAATTCATGAATGGTTGATAATGCAAAGACGCTGTTCCGGCTTTGACTTACCATTTCCTAAACGATGTCTTTCTGTGAACGAGCACACATATTCACACCTATGCACTGCCGTGGGAAACACGTATCTGTTTCTTGGGAGGTCCGTGTACTGTGGTGGTAAATGGGTGGATCGATAGATTTGTCATGCAAAATACTCTCCGTTTTTAACTGTGTTAACATAGTGCTTGCTTTGAGAGTAGAGTCTCAGCTGAGGGAATAATTATAGCTGCAGAATCCAGCACATCATATTTTCTTTTATTAGGTAAGCAGTTGTCAGCTGATACAAAAATTGCTGAATTTTTACTTCTAGCGATGCCCTAAATGTTAAATATATCAAGTGAACATTCTTAGAAATATTAACATTGCAATTCTCACCCAGTTTTACTCAGAACTCGACAGCTAAATTTTATATACAAGTAGGAAAAATGTTGCGAATTTTGAAGTCTTTAATTGGTAGTTGCAAATTTGTTTATCCCTTAGGAACTTGTATTTGCATAAAGATTAAGGCCGGTCAGAACGAAAGGGATAAAACATAGATGGAGGAAACATTAATAAATTAGTAATCATGTATAAAAGATGTCGTGTTAGATGTCATTTCCATAAGCTTTATTAAAATTGAAATTCTTTTTTAAAGATGCAGTTAATATTGTCTCCACAGTTGATCATTTCTAAAGAGAGATCCGTCATGAGCTGCAGAATTAGAGAAATTAATGTATTGAGGTCAGACATTAGTATGTAAATGAAGCTTTGCTTTTATTCTGTATGGCAACAGAAGCATTACCTTCTGTCCGACCTTTCATTCATTAAGCCTGACTCAGCTCTGTCAGTCAAAACAATTAATGCTAAGGAGCAGCTTTAAAGTGCGGGGCTCAGCTTGCTTCTCCTCCCCTTGCCTGCTGAAAATCACTTGGGAAAGGAGCTACTGGGGAGGGAGCCTGTGCAAGTCTTCCTGGAAATCGGTCAGCGTTTTGGAGTTTCTGGGCTGCAGCGCTTGCCCAGACAGGTTGCAAGGTTTTTAGGGACATGAGGGCAAAACAGGAGCATACAACCGTGTGTGTTGTACAGGGACTCCCCAGCTGAAGCCCTGGACGAGACAGTATGTAAGATGTTGCTTGGAAGTCGCTTTCTGGAGTAAGAAAGAACTGGATGGTAAACATGCATGGGAATTCTTGGTGGCGCTTTGAATCTGGCAGGTGACATCACAAAAATGTGTATTTCCCTATTTCCTAATTGACTGACGAATTAACGGCAGAAATGGAGGTGAAAATCCTCCGTACGTACTCATCGTTGCTGGACTTGGAGCTGCGTTTCTGCTATGTGCAGTGGTACTGCCACTGCCTGTACCGGCCTTCCAGTGCGGGACCCTGGGCGAGTTACGTCCTGCGACTCACCCTGGTGGTGTGGCCGTGGCAGATGGCAGCGAAACACGGGAGAAGACGTAATGGTGCATTGCGAGCGAGTGTAATTTATCTAGTGCTAGGGCAAAACATAGGTTGTGCACTGCTTCCTCTCAAAAATGTGCAGGTCACGGTAAAATTCTGGTTTTATAGGCACCGAGTCTGGCTGTAATACACCTAGCTAGGCGGTTTTTCTCAATTAGGCGTGTGGAGGCCGCATTGAGATGGGGCGCAAACAAGTGCATTGAGTAGATCAAGAGACATAAACTCCTATTGAAGCAGTGCCCGTGGTAGCAGTGGAGAATTACGCTCTGGATATAGCCGATGTAAACACCCGCAGTTAAGGTGCATGTACAGAACAGGCATGTCTGTGCCGCTTCAGTTTTACAGGCAGGGACAAGCTCTTGTGCAGGTTTGTTTCGGAAATTCTCAGTTTTATTAAAAGTATACAATATAAAATTCACTTTAATTCAAATTATATGATCAAATTAATTAAGCTCTAGTGCATTAGAAAAGGAAACTAAGGAGATCTTGGGTGAGAGGGGAGCTAAAGAATGAAAACAAATCGTTAACGTTATAAAAGCAATAACCTCTAAAACCAAATTAAATATATTTTTTTATTTAATGAAAGTACAAGATTTGGCTATAAAGATCAGAATTAAATATTCTTGTTCTGATTTAAATATTTGATAGACTTTCCCAACGTAGAAGCGGAAAGGAATGAGACATGCAGCAGTGTACAATAAAGGCCGGTTTTATTTTAAAAATACTTTTTGAAGTGTTCTCATCTGAAAGAGGACACTGTTTCAATGGATTCATGTCTTTCAGGGACATTTAGTAGAAGAGAGAGGCTAAAAATCCCATGGGGATATTTGTTATGGATGACTGAGTACAGGACGGTTGTGCGAGGGCTAAGGAAACCCGCTGCCTTTTGGAGTCGAAGTCAGAAGGTTCTGATTCACTGTAGATTTGACTGAATAACCTTTACAGTGCTGTGGGTGAATAATAACTATGTTGATTGTTATCCTCTGCTGGAACAGAACTTTCTGAAGGACACTAAATCTCAGGAACACAAAAGATCCGTGTAGTAAAAGCAATGATTTTTTTTCTTTTAGCACCTGGTGTGAATTATTCCTGATGATAGGTACTTAGAAAAATGACTGGAAAGAAAATGAGAACCTGCATATGCTTAGTGGGTCAGCTATCAGACTTTCTGAACTTACGAGGATAACAGTCTTTAGTTTTATCTAGATATGTCAAACGCAGGAAAAGAGTAAAAATCTGTCATGCTGAATAAACACGTAACGTATTTCAGAACATCATTATCTCGATCAGCTTTATTCAGGGAATTTGGCAACAACAGTGAAGATGAAATAATGTATTTTGACAGTATGCACAGAGGATTTGAAGGAAAAAATAATGGGATTGCCCAGAAATTGTCTTCTGAGAGTGTTTGTGTGTGTTTATGTGAATCATATTGCTTCTGCATGTATTGTTAGAATTTCTGCCTCACAAATCTCTCTTGGTGTACCCTCTGTACCCTACTTACCAGGGAAAAGCTCCTAATCTTTACTAGAAAATAAGTTTAAATGCCATTAGATTATTATAATCTCTAAGCATTTCCCATGAAATGTTCTGTGAAATTTCATGAAACTCGTCACCTTCTTGGGGTGCTAAATTTTGATAAAGGAGCAGTTTAGTAGAAAACAAAAACTTTCAAAACTTAGAGAAGAATGGTGTGGTTATGCCCAGCTCCCGGTCATTTCAAGGGGAGTGAAGGGTTAATGATAGCTCTCGCAATTAACCCGGTAATGGTGCGGCATCTCCTTGTCAGTTCTATTTATAGGCGCTATTTTTGGCATCAGAGAATGGTCTGCTCGTTATCCTTTTAAATGCTCCTATATCATGATTTCTGCTTTAGGGAACCTTAATGTTTGCTCTTGATTTTTCATTGCTGTAAAGATCTCATAAAATGATGTTTTATAATTAAAAAAAACCCAAAGAATCCAGAAAGACAGCATATTGAATCTGGCAAGAACAAGGTTAACGTACGATACGATTCTTTTACGTGCTGCAGGTATCCGACTTTGGAGCGTGTGTCAGAAGCAAACGAAGAGCTGCCGGATGCGGGACCGGCAGACAGACCGGACCATGATACCACCAGAAGTCCGGAGGCCAGCCTCCCCTCCCTCTGCCTCAAGCAAGTGTTTCCCAAGTACGCGAAGCAGTTTAACTATCTGCGACTTGTGGACAGAGTGGCTGCACTGTTCATCCGATTCCTTGGTGTGAAAGGGACAACAAAGTTGGGGCCAACGGGTTTCCGAACATTTATAAGGTTAGTAAGGGGAAGGTTTCTTTAGGAATTGCTTAAAGTGCAGTCGAGAATGGAGGAGCTCCCGATCCTATGGGGTAGCACCGTTGTCCCTGTGCATCTCCAAGTGGTGGATACAACAGCCCCTGACAGGGGCACGCTTGTGGGTTTAGAAATGCCTTCTGAAGGAACTTTTCCCATAAGTTCCATTGAACCATTGCATATTTGTTTATAAAATTGCTATATTTTTATCATTCCAAGCTCCCAAAATACCTGACCTATGAAACCCTGTCTGGTAGGAACCTGGGTCTTTATTCTACAGCGGGTCAGCGGTACTTTGGGAGATACTATTGGCAGTCTTAGTCAACGTGTCATGTTCCTAGTAAATCGTAGGAATACCATTGTGAAAAAGTGACAACCGAAACTGGGTCACTTGAGATGAGATTCCACCAGCTGCGAGGGCACAGCCGTCTGCCCCAGGCGCAGGGAAGGATTTCCAAACGCGGGTTGCTGATGCGTTGTGCGCTAAGGATTTGCATGGTGAAATTGCAGCTTGCAATGACAAGGAACTCAATTTATTTTTTCACATACTTTTTATTTGTGAGGGGTTTTTCATTGTTTTTTATGGGTATATCTGTTCTAGTCATGGTACAAATATCTCATTTTCTGTCTTTCATTGACAGTGACAAAAGAAATAAGCAGCAGCAGCAGATGTACTCTTAAAATACAGATCCTGTTTCTATGCAGCTGCATTTAGCATTCAGGAATGAATATAAACAATTTGATTTATACAAATTACGATAGAAAATGACTGAAGGCATCTGCTCTATCCACAGACCAGTACAGGATTGTTTCCAGTTCTGTATTTTCTATTGTTTAGTCCAGCCTTAGTTTGGCACTTGTCAGAGGAACACAGAATAAATGCCAACGTTTTCTTTTAAGAATATTAAAATAAATTGCCATATCTCAGTGAAATAGTTTTTTTCAGTTTCCTAATGCACGTTAAACTTTTTAATATTAGCAAGTATTTTGTTTATTTGTTCCCAGAGGAGTTATACCAACTCTATGGCCCTTTCCTGAAATGCTGTTGTTTCAGGGTTAAGGTCATGTTTCTGAGAAGTGTGCTGTGTCACTTTTCAAGGTCACAATGACACCCAAGCATGAGGTGCTGGGTGTGCGTGTGTGTGGGCAAGCGGTTGCAGAGATTGTCCACTCAAATTTCAGCCCATCAGAATCTGTTCCCCTTCAATAATTTCTTCATTCTAAAAAACAACTAAAAGGGAAACTCCGAATGTGGGTCTAGTCCTTGCTTGGATGCTGCCTAAGAATTTTTTGGAACTATCCAAGCCAGACCTTAACTCTGTTTTAAAGGAGCTCTGCTTAGGCTGCTGAAGGGTAAGATTCTTCTAAATTATCCAGGGTTTTTGGTTTGGGGTGCTTCTTTTTTTTTTTTTTTTCCCCCTTTTCTGGCTAGAACTTTTGGCCAGCTCTTTGGCATGTGCGCTAGTTCCAACCAGGCTGCCAGACATCTGGAAATCCTGGACAAATGGCAAATTCTCATATACTGATGGACACCACACT
Source organism: Rhynochetos jubatus (assembly GCA_027574665.1). Lineage (NCBI taxonomy): Eukaryota > Metazoa > Chordata > Aves > Eurypygiformes > Rhynochetidae > Rhynochetos > Rhynochetos jubatus. The sequence continues at coordinate 2,161,110 of CM050671.1, forward strand.
GCAGGCTCAGACCACACCAGTGTCAGATCTACATGTGCTTATCACCAAATGCCCGAGATGCTTCCGGAGATGCTGATGTTTCCCGTGCAGCGTTCAGTTGCGCTCAGGGTAAATCCATTCGGTGTTCAGGCATGAAGAAGTAATTCTGCGCCTGCAAGCTTTCCTCCAACTCTTCCCAAACAGGCTCAGTCAGTAAATAAAAGGCTGTTTCTCTGTGCAAACTCTGCCTGGTGTAGATAGTCTGTGCAGATTTGTGTTGGGGTTTGCAATGTACCAATTAATTCCGTTCTGTTACAGCCTCGGAGTACTTGCAGTGGCCTGGGAGAAAGCTGTAACAGTTGAATCATATTCTTAACTGAAATAGCCAGGGTTTGGTTTTTTTTTTTAATTTGTGGCAAACCCCAGATAAACCGGTTAATCTGTGATCTGCCCTGCTGCCCTTTTGTGGCTAGAGATTGACATGAGATTGCCGGTGCAAATCGGATTCAGATGGATGCATCCTCCTGGCCAGAGCCGCTTGTGGCAGAGGTGGTGCCCGCGTGATGTGAACAGGCAGCAGGACGAGGCACATACAGGAGATGTTGTGCACATAAAAACCGTGGGCCTTCACCGTTTCAGACACGTACGCGTAACGAACGCCGGTTTGTTTGCTATCTGCTGTACACGTTTCGTTAAGACGAAGCGTGTTACGGTGGGTGTTTACATGGGTGAATTTTCTCCCAGTGTTCTCTCAGTTGCCCTTGAAGAATTTTTCCTAACTTGGAAGTTTGGATGTAAAGAGAATTTTTTTCTTTATTTTGTCTCTTTTTACCAGAAACTGCAAACTGAGTAACAGCAATTTTTCAATGGCTTCTGTAGATATCTTATATATTGATATCACCAGAAGGTGGAACAGCATGGGAATCGATCACAAAGAATCAGGTAACACTAGTTTGTATTTGAAGACTGTGAAAGCTGGGGAGGGGGTTTATCGTTTTGCTACCTCAAGCACACCTCAAACATTCAGTAAAAATAATGGGAATGAGCAGTGTACAGCTGTGGCACGTCCATGTACAACAAATTCTTCTGTTTAGTTCCATGGCAGTTCACCTTTATCTACAGAATAGATCACTCAGTTTTCAATTTATGGTTTGTGTTGGAAGGGACCTTAAAGATCATCCAGTTCCAACCCCCCTGCCACAAGCAGGGACACCCTCCACCAGCCCAGGTTGCTCCCAGCCTCATCCAGCCTGGCCTTGGACACTCCCAGGGATGGGGCACCCACAGTTTCTCTGGGCAACCTGTCCCAGTGCTCCCCACCCTCTGCAGGAAGGATTTTTTTCATATATCTAATGTAAATTTCCCCGCTTTCCGTTTAAACCTGTTACCCCTTGTCCTGTCACTACATGCCAAGCAGTTCTTGTTGCTGTTTGCAGAGAAGCATTTAAAAACATTCCCTGTGGAACTTCCAACTGAATTACAGAGTGGGAAGGAACGTCCACATTAGAGTCGCTTACGTGGTCTAGCAAAAACCAACCAAAGAAAAAGCTATGCAAGAGGTAGAAATAAATATGCTCAACTTTTCTTTTAGATTTAATTCTTTTCTCAAAAAAGGCTACTTCGGGGACAAACAAAACTACCTGCATTACTTTTCCTTTCCCAGAGAGTTCTGTGGACATCAGTGTATACACTCCTGCATCTTTTATTTAAAATGCTAAAATAGCAGAAGAATCAAGTCTTGAGGTTTAGACTGACTTCTGTATTTGTTACCCCACCTCCCTAACGTAGATCTGTAGTTCTGCCCTGCATAAACGTCAGGGATCTCAGTGATCCACGTAATGATTTGTGAGAGTGTGGTCAGGTATGCCAGCAGTAAAATTATCTGTATAATAACCTTTTCTTTTAATATTTGAATGTGCTTCAGAAGTGTTAATGAAGCTTATATTTGTATGAAATAGATAAGTACTATTTTGTCTTGCTTGAACGTGGGTATCCTATAATATCTGGTAGAGTGTGTGAATTCAGGTAAGGCAGAAGGAGAATCAGTAAAACAGACTGTTCACATGGCTGATGGAAAGAAGAAATCCAGACCTAAGGCTGGAGGGGAGAAAATGAAGGTATAGCGCAGAGGAAATAGAATCCTCCGTTCGGTGTGAACTCGCAGGCTGCTACAGGTAGGTAAGGGTCACCTTAGTGTCACAGGTGTGTAAAATCCGAGCGTGGGTACAAGTCATTTGTGTCGTTAGCTGCTAGAATTTCACTAGCAGAAATAACAGGAGTCTTCAGGCTCTCAGAAATTAAGAGGTTTGCTGAGAGTCTCAATGAACCACATGTTTTCTAGGTGTTAAACCACAAAATACTCAACCGCTTCTGTTGGCTCGGTGCTTGGCCCACGTCCAGCTGTAACCAGTACACTCCCCGCTGCTGGTGTAAATCAGCAGCTTGGAACTTTCTTCATTAAACGCTTCACACGAGTGTGGCTTATGGGGGAGAAAGTGCTTTTGCTACCAGAGGTGCTTTCCCTGCCTGCAGCTCACCGTGACGGATAAAGGAAGGAACTGAGCTGGCAGCTGCTGCTTTCAGATAACCCAGCAATTCCTCTGCAAGCTGTTCCACCGCCAAGATCGCGGGCGAGCCCAGCTGCAGTCTTAGTTGAGAGAAATTATACTTCAGAATGTAATTGTAATATTTTCAAAGGGTGCCTTTCCTGCAGCATCAAGAAGCCAAGGTTACGTTAAAAAAAAACCCCAAACCTTTCAATATCTCATCCTAACATAATCTGCTTAAGTGCACGTTCAAACTGGGAGAGCCGGTTGAAGCACAAAGCAGCTGTAACTGTTCCGTGTTGCTGCCGTTCTGCAAAACCCATTGTGGTCTGGTTTCTTAATTAAGAATTAAAGTAGGTATTACTTCAAGGTTTGAAATACAGTAATTAGTGTTAATGTGCAGCCCCTCTTTCCGCTGTGGTGATGTGTTATTAGTAAGATGTGATCAAACAACACCTGGAGGGTCAGTAGTGCAGCGGGTGGCTTCCGCAGGGCTTTTGCGAAGGGGCAGAGCGTTGTCTCAGAGCAGAGCAGTTCTTTGGCACTGCACCACGTTCCCTGCATACATGCTTCAACTGGTTTTCATTCAGTTGAAACAGAACTATTGTAGAGCTACTGGGTACGGCGGAAAAAACGGCCTCTCGACCCTCCAAAGGAAGGCGAAGGATTTGTACCTCTATATGTACAGTGTTTGCAGGGGAAGGCAACGCTCCAAATAAACTCACCTCTGCGATAAGGTGATACTTGGTAATGGGGTTATAGCACTGCAGGCTGAAATTCCATGCTGCTTCAGTAGTTCTACATTTGAACTCTTGCTGTAGGTCCATCTCTAAAAATACAAGGTTTGAATGACCCCATTCAGGTGCCAATATAAACCTGTTTTTCTCTCCAGTTGGATTGTTTTTCTTGAAGCTCAATACGTCACTGTGTGTCTTGATCCTGTTTCACCTTGAAGCAGCAGAAGTCAAGGCTGATGTTACACTAATTTAATTGCACACCACCTTAAAATCGGTTCTTGCTGCAGCGGTTTGCCCCTGGGTGCCAGGCTGCTGGTCAGGCTGCTGTCTGTAAAACCAGGAACAGCCTCAGCCATGGAGCACCCCCGTCTGCAGCCCAGCCTGGGCTCGCCTGCACTGAGTGGCTGCTCTTTAAATTAAATGGTAACGAGCACGACTGTGTGTGTCCACACCCAGCACGTACGCGTTTGAAACGAGAGATATAACTGTTCAAAGAACGCAGTTTGCTAGAGAAAACTGTGCCATGAACCTCCTACAAATGCCTTTTCCTTGCAGGAATGTGCTTGCAAGCCTTTGTCGAAGCTTTCTTCTGCCTGGCTCAGAAAAAATACAAGTCCCTCCCTCTTCACGAGCAAGTGGCGATGCTGATCGACTTCTGTGAGTATCATCTGGCTGCCCTGGATGAAAAGCGCCCGGTCTGTGGCCGCGGGATCGCGGAGCGCCGGGGTGCGGTAGTTCCCTGTCAGGCAGATGGACTTCACCTTACACCAGCGGCACATCCACCCCTCCTGCCTCGCACGGCCACAGCTAGTAAACTTGCAGATTACCGACATCATCGCTGTTAACGGTGCTGATTCACCAGGGCAGACCTGAATGAATCCCCAGGTACGTACGTGTCCTGCAGGAGGAGAGGCAGCCTGGAATTCCTTCGTCTGATAGTCGCAATTATTTATTTCACCATTTTTATTTACGCTCTTCAAAAAGTCTCCTGCAAGCTCCCGTTCCCAAATAACGACCCTGGCAACGGCTGTTCCTTCACCTCTCCCTGGACCTACAGTGCACCTCACATGATCAGCTGCTTTCATCCCGTGTACGGAACGCCACGTGTGAAGGCAAGGACCAAAACGCGGTGGGACGATAACCAGCGTCATGGCATCGGCTGCGCTGGTCGAGAGGCTCCCTCTGTCAGGGAATTACATTGCTGGATGGATCATGGAAACCCAGTAGGGCGCTGCAGTCCCAAATATCAGTCGTGGACTTTGGGAGACTGAAACCTGGAATTATGTTTGTGGTCAAACGTCAGGCTTTGACCCTCTTCTTTCCGTGGTTTGGACTGTACATGTTGGAATCAGTACGGGTTCGGTTGTTGTCTATACTCCTATTTTTTAAAGTCAATCTTAAACCACTGAAATCATATTTTGGCTTCTACTTCTTTGTACATGTCTTTGCCATGACAAGTACTGTTAATTTTTTAAAGAAAAACTAAGGATCTTTATCCTTTTGCTTCCAGAGAACCACTAAGCTCACACTTACAGAAAAAAAATGTACTTCATTAAGTCAAATTGGGGGAATCAGGTGGTGGATTTGTTTTCAGGTACTAAGCACCGCTGCTGCGAGAAGCTTTACAGTGTGAAGGCCTGAGAGCTCATTTAAATTCCAGGGAAACCGATCCTGTCGCTGACTTTAGGCTAAACTACTTGTGTTCTAGGTTTGCTTATATTTTTGCCTTTTGCCTGTTTGTTACCCTGTTTGGATCTGCAGCAACATCTAGAGCAGACTTTGTCTTTGCACATCTTCCTTTTTCCCCTTAAATGACAGTATAACTCTCTACAAATCTACAGATCTGTATCATGTAACGGTATTTATTTAACAATATGAATTATTTTGTCAAGAATACTGAACTATACCGCTGGAGTTGTACAGAGTAGTCTTATTTTTCAAGAAATGATCCATGATTTCTGTAATCGTGCTCTTCTTGGGGCTGGGGGGTTGGGGCTAAGCAGAACGAGAGACTGGCTGGAAGGACAGGAATAACTTGGAATTCAGGGCTGTTCAGACAAATTCTTTTCAGCCTCATATTTTATTGCAATAATGTATGTCTGCATCTGAGTGATTTTCCTCCTTTGTTCTTTAACGTTAACGAGTCTGCTCGTGTCCTGGTGTTCTCCGCGCCGTCCCAAGTCGCAAAGCCGTCAGCTGGCACAGCGTCTGGGCGTTGGGGTCCGGGTTGGAGAACGTTACCCGAGCTCGGTGTCAGGATGTTCCAGCGGCTAGCGTATCAGAAACGTGACCTTACGGGAGGACATCGTCCGTGCGGAGCAATTCCACCCGGTCAGCGTCACGGACTAAACGCACACGCAGTGTTGAGTGAGTTTTTACTAAAGGAAAAGTTTGGAGTGAGTTTCCTGATCTTAGTTGAGGCAGCATGTGTTTTTCCTAAGTGGTAATGAGCGGCATGGCAACACAATGCAGGTGTCAAGCCGAGCCCACAAACTAATACCGAGCGTGCGTTAATCCCGGACGTGGGCGTCCCTTCGCCTGTCTCCGTAACACCGATCGGAGGAGTAGTAGATGATCTTTGCTGTTTGAAATTGTATGTGTTGTACGTAAGAGAATCGTAGACTGATGCCACTGCCCTCAGCCCTGTTTGTTTCATAAAGATTATTGCAGTACGAAGATAAAATGCCAAACCCCCGGGTCTGGCATCGGTCAGAGCAAATGAAGCTGAAAGGGGCATTTTTTCCCCGCGCTTTCATTGTCGTACATTTGAAGACATTCGCGAGTTGAAAAACGGTTACTTCTGGGTTTGTGACATCTGACATTTGTCTCGCGATTGGCAGCGTCACTAGAAAACAGCTTACAGTCGCTCGCGTCTTGCGATGGATGCCCTGCAAAGACAGAGCTGTGGGAGAGGCGCTTTCGAAACGCTGCAGCCGCGCGTGCCTTTCCTTACAGCTTTCAAGTAGCAGGATCTGTGGCCTGAAATACCCAGGTTTCGCTGTTGCGTGGGTTGCCCTGGTATCGGGAATAAATGGACTGTGCGTGCAGCGCACGCTGGTAAGAGCTCTCTCGGTTCCGGAGATCTCTCTGTTCTCTGGGTCTAACCCGGGTCTCCGTAGCCTGTGCACACACAGGCTGATGCAGTACGCCCTGTTCGTCACCCACTTCAGATATGAAGGGACCCTTCTAGAATTGTCAAAATATTCCATTATCTGCCTCTAGTAATTCAGTGTTCACATACTCATGTAACTGGAAAATTGAATGCCGTATTATTCTCGGGGGGAGGGATAGAACAGGAGTCTACTTTAGAGACTTCATGACAAAGTCACGTTTCTCCTCCCTCCTCTCTAATGCCACTGCCTCTGAATATTGGGCATCCAACGCACTTTCACACGGCCGTTCGGTTACCAGTCCGTGCACACTGAACCGCGACCAGAGACACCTTATTCAGGGCGTCACCGCTGTTGCACTGATAGCCCGTTAATCCTGAGGTACCTTTCTAGCTGAAGAAACAATACACGACAGGTCGCTGGGTTTTGGATAGCACTTTCTGTATATTCCTGTCAGAGAAGAACGCAGCGCTCGCTATTCCATGGGTGAACCAGTGAAACTCTCCTCGTTACCAGCCACGCTGGCTCTGGTGTTCCTTGCTGGGTGTGAGCACTTCAGCATCTAAGGAAGAGCCGAGGCGAGTCCTGAATTTCAGGCCAGACATCCCCTTCCCTGCAGGCTTGTGTCCAGCCTGAATGTCCCCAAACTCAGTGACTGCTCGCTTGTGAGTTCTTTCTCTGCATAAGGCTGTTGTAGGCTGTGTCACCTGAAATCCATCTTCTGCCTGATGTGGGGTGAGCTCTAGGCACGTAACTGCCCCTGCCCAAATGCCCAACTCGCCCCCTTACAGCCGTGTGTTCTGGGAACACTTAACGTACACCAAGCAGGTAATTTCACTCGCCACACACACACGCCCTGTTAGCTGCTGTCTTTTAAAACGGCTGGAAGGGGAGATGCTCACTGATTGCACAGTTAATGCTCGGGTGAGAGACCCAAGTCTGCTTGTTTCCACACTCACCTTCTCAGCTGGAGCTCCCATGCCATGCTGGTGATGCCCGTTCACTGCCTTTAGCCCCCTGGTCACACCTGTCGTGTTCAGCCCATCCTCGGGAGGTCAAGGCGTCCTTCCCAGGGACGGGTGGTTTGGAAACCCTGGTGAGGAGGGATCTAGTCCTCCTCCCTGAGCCTGACCTCATTCCCTGACAACAGCGTAGGTACAGACCCTCCTTCTCTGGGAGCTCAAGTCGGTGGGGGCTGGAGCCTCTGTAGTGGTTTTGGGGGGTGAGAAGGGTGATGCTCCTGTACTGCTGGAGGCGGGAGCCCTCAAGGGCTATGCTAAGGATGTAGGAAGAGCTGTCGCAGGAGGAGAGCTGCCAGCTGGGTCCTTCCTGGATGGTGCCTCTGCTCTGCCCTTGCCTGCCATGGCATGAGCTGTGAAGGCCTTCCATAGCCACCGTCACAGCCCGTCGTTTCTAGCCAGCACTGTGTCTGACCCTGTTCTGATGGACAGTGACATTCTGCTTCTAAATATTACCCCGGTCCCTCAACGCTGTTTTCTTTTCCATCAGGCTTTGCTGTGTTTCCTCCTAATTCCACAGTTTTGTATCTCAGCTTGCCTAATAAACTGATGTGGTGAATTGACCGGACCCGTTTGTTCAGTTCCCTCTGTTGCTGTACAGCTGTTGCTGGAAGATGCGCGTCGTCATTTTGAAGGTGAATCTATCCCGCAGCGTCTCCGAGGCGTTACCATGCATCAGCCTTTGCTGAGCTGCTGCACCAAGTCCAGCTTTTCGCTGCGCTGTCAGAGGGTCGGTCTCTGCAGCTTTGCTGGGTGGGTTTCGCAGGGCAGAAGTGGGCGATAAATGCTAGTTGGTCGAGGCTGGCCCTCGCAGATGGAGACCCCGTGGGCGTCCTGGAGCATCCCCACGTATGGACGTCTCCATGGCCACCCCTGCCTGGCTCGGCCACGGGGTGAGCGGGCAAAGGGGCAGCCTGTCCAGAGGTGGGGTCTGTCCTTCAGCAGTAGGTTCATCATCGAGGGGTCCTGAGCGAAACGGGTCGTTTTCTTAAAATTGCTGTTGTTTATGGCCAACGAGAGGGAAGCGGAGCAGAGCCTGCCTGGGCTTTGCGCTGTCAGGGGCTCGGTGAGCACGCTGAGGTGCCGAGGAGAGGCGTCTGCTGTTCACGTTCCAGCAACTCTTGTGCAATATAGGAGCATAGGAAAACCATCTCTGCCTTGGTGAGGGTGATGGAGCTTTCCCTACGGAGCGAGAGGGCACTGTTGTGCCTGGACACGGGACTGATTCAGCCCCTCCGCGTGCTGCAGAGTCCCTGGGGGGATGAGATGGCATTTGGGCCCCCAAGTCCTGCTGAAATCTCCGAGGGTAAGTGTTCACCTCTGCCCAGCTAGGCTGGGCTTGTTTTGCTTTGCTCTCGCATCGTTCCTCCGTGAGGTGCAGCTGATGATGAAGTATTTCTCATTGACTGTTCCCTTCGGTTCTGCCGTGTGAGCATCCTCCTCCTCGCTTGGTTTGTTCCAGCGGGATGATGTCCCCAGCTCCCTGCTAACCCAACCCCGGCCACATACAGCCAAGCTCGTGCTTTTCTCATGGGTTATTTCTGCCTGCCTTACCTTCACCTTAAGCACACCAAAATACAGAAGTCATCAGCACTACCCAGATAAACCCATCTGGTCCCTGTCTCAGCCTCGTTTAACCTCCCATTGAAGAGATTATATCACATGGTATTCAGCTGAAACCTATTACCTTGCACGCCCAAGCATATCATACTGAATTACCGTCGCCCGTTGGTGTTTGCTAATGGCATCTTCTGAGTTCCAGGTGATTTATTTGCACGTGCTGCTCTTTCGTAGTGCGGCCGTTGTGTGTTGGTGTTTCAGCAGAGCTCTGCCAGCGCATGCTAACAGCCTCTGCGGGGAGGGCAGAGGAGCGGAAGGCAGGTTGGCTGTGCACCTCCCACGCGAGGTTGTGCCGGCTGCTGACTGTTCCCAGTATTCCCATTCCGCACCCAGCCCAAGCACGCGTTAGTACCCAGCGGTGGCTGCTTCCGGCCGCCCGTGGCGAGAGATCCAGGAGGGCACGGTGCTCGGTGTGCCTTCTGCCTTGTGTGCCCATCCTCCAGGGGCTGGGGAGCTCAGGAATTTCCCAGGAAGGAGGCAAAGCACCATGGGCTGACCCCACATGCTGTTCCCTGGCCTCTGCCTTAACTGGCTCTGTGGGAGGTGGGTGTTTTTCACAGTGCTGATGGCAGAAGCAAGTTCACTTGTGTCACTGCTGATTTTGACAATTTACTGCAGGTGTAGGGTAGAACTGGGATGAAATTGCTGTGAAAGACAAAATCAAAAGCCTGTTTTGGCGATGTGATGCCATTTCCCATCCTCTTCCTCCTCCTCATCAGTGGAAGTACAAAAGCCCTACTGCAGGTCAGTGTCAGATGCGCCATCCTTTTCCTGCACCCTTTGCCCCCCAGCACGTGGGCAGAGTTGATGAGTCTGAAGATCTGTGTTGTTTCCTCGGGTGCTAACGTGCAAGGAGAGGTGAACCGGGCTGTGCGAGGTAGGGGGGAGGCAATGCTGCCTGGCACAGGGGCTCTGCTGCCAGCCACCTCTTGGGGTTGTGAGCCCCAGCATCCCGCACGGGGATGGTCTCTGTGGCTGCTCAGCACTCATCATCTGTGTGTCACAGTCCAGGTCGGAGCCGCCCCACGGTTCATCCGTGCTGGGGGCAGCGTTCATTAACGTTTGTCGCCTTCAGCTGCTCCACACACCATGTGCCACGCGCAGGTGGGGCTGTAGCAGCGGCTGCACCTTTGTGCTGGCTGTAGCCGTACCCTGGCACTCGCGGTGGCCTGTGGGGTTGTTTGTCTGCCTGTGGGGTTGTCTGCCTGTGGCTGGGAAACGGGTTCCTTGGGTGGAGAGTCCAGCAGAGGGGCGCCACGTGGCACGGTGCGGGGGCAGCGCTTGGAGCCGGCAGCATCAGACACGGATTCTGCAATATTTATCTGCTTGGTGCCAGGCTGCTGTCTGCCAGCGTGTGGGAGAGGAGGAGGATTAGGGAACGTCATGCATGACATCTCACACTTCTTTGCGAAGTAACAATTACACCTACTACAAACTGATCTGCTGTCTGTTCTGGGCTCTGCCCTCCCTTCCCCAGGTACCCAAAGGGCTGAGGACATCACCCCCAGCAGCCCAGGGCAGCCACCTCCGAGGAGCAGAGCACGGGCTGCACTGGAGGAGCCTGCAGGACAGGGAGAGACCTGCTTGGCACGTCTGGGATGAGCTGGTCCTGTACACTGACCCAAAGGAGAGGGACAACCTTGCACCGGACTTTGTGCAGGTAGATGCTGGAGGCTTGAAAGCTGGGGGGGGGGGCGTGTTGTTGCTGGCTCTGGCCTCCCCGGAGTGGCTGCTCATGGTCCTCTCTGGCATGTGCGTGTTTGCCTCTTCTTGACGTGATGCTGGGCTGGTGCTGGGGGCAGCGGGCTCGGGTTGGAGTATCTGACTGTCTCCATCCGTGTGTGGCTGCGGCCAGCATTGCCGGTCCTTTCTGTGGGATGCAGAAGAGTGTGGGCAGCTGATAGGCACAGATAAAATGAAGTTGTGAACAGCAGCAGGAGCTGAAATAGCAACATCAATTGCAGTTTCCAGATAATGATCTAATTAGCACAAACAACAGGTTTCCACTAATTACTCCTGTTCTTCCAGCCCCCTCCTTTCTGCTCTCCTGTCGTTATTGACTCCTCTGGCAGCGAGCGGCTCTGCTCCCTGTCTCGGGGGCCAAGCCTTCGGAGGTTTGTTTACTGGCTGCCTTTGGATTGCTTCTCCAGAGGATGTTTGCTCTGGAGCTAGGACTGACGTGCGTGGGATGGCAGTGTGCGGGAGGAGGGAATCACCTGTTTGGCTTTTGTAGCTTGCTAGAGGCCTTGGGAAAGCTGTGCTCCTGCTGCATGTCCCCAGCTGTAAAAATACGGATGCTGATGTTCAGTCGCTGCAGTGGAGAGTGGGAAGGGCTTGGGGAGCTGCGAGTGAAAGGCGCTGGACAGGAGCGAAGACCAAAGGCTTCGGGCACGCAGACTGCTCCCGTCTTTGGGCAGTGGGTTCTTCCTAGGAGGGTCTCGCTCCGGTGCCCCGGTGTTCGCGAAGGACGGCCAGCCTGCACGTTGGCTTTGGCAGCGTGATGGAATGGGGCTGGGGGGCACCACCTCAGCCTTGTCTGGGCAAAGGCTCTGCTGCTTACTGGGCTGTGATGGAGACGCTGTCTGGGAGCACGACAGCCCAGTCCGGTGACTTCCTGAACTCGACACAAACCCTGTAAGGCTGCAATCACCAGCCCATGGTCATTGCTGGCGAGTCTTGGGCTAAAATGACTCTTCAGCTTAAAAGACCTCAAACACAGCCCTGATTCCCCAGCCTCCCAGCCCCATATTCCCAGTGCTGTTCTGGCTGCTGATTTGCATTTCAGCGTCTCTTCTCCCAGCCCTGTGCGCGGAGCGGTGCCTGAGCTCCAGCCGGCTGGGAGCCGGCAGCCGGGCTCGGAGCCTCCGACGCTGAACGCTGTCAAGAGATGTTCTGGGTCTTTTCAGCAGAGAATCGAGCTCTGCTCTAATGAAGCTGTAGCAGCCTGCTAAAGAGGTTTTATTCAAATCAAGGTGTGACTGACTAATCCCCCCTTGCAGCAGCTCTGAGACGCGCTGTTTCCAGGGCTGGTTTTTTCCTTTCTCTGTCAACCTTCACACTACACAAGGTTACACGTGGAGGCACAGGAGCTGCCCACCCCGGTTTGGTAACGCCAAGGAGCTGACGTGGGGGTTGGGGGAGCAGCTTCGGGCAATGGTCTCGCTGCAGAGCCCAGCGCAGGCAGGTGGCCGAGGCTACGGAGGTCTGCAGTGAGGGCCAAAGGCTCAAGCCTCCCAGAGCCCAGTTTTGGTGCCTGGGAGTGTCGTGAGGAAGGGTTAGGCATTAGCACTCGGGTACTGCAGTGTTTGTGTGGTGTGGAGGATGCTCAGGGCTCTTGTAGCCACGGCGGGAAGGGCAGCAGGAGGTGGGAAGGGCAGCAGGAGCATTTGCTGCTGCCTGGACCCTGGGAAAGTGCTGGAAGAGCTGCCCAGGGACCTTCCTGGGAGGGCAGGACAGGCTGTTTGCACCCTTGTAATGGAGATGACTTTTGTGCAGGGCCACGGGGCTCCTACCCAAAGGACTTGTGGTTAAAGCACTGCAGCATGGCCGGGAGGGGTCTGAGGGGATGGCAGGGCCCAGAAGGAGGATTTTAACCTGGGTGGCTTTTGCCTTCCTGTCCTGGGCAGCTCCTGCTGCTGGGAGCCAGCAGACCCCAGAGCTCATCCTGGTCCAGAGCTGCTGCGGAGCTGCTGAGCACAGAACAGCCACGGGCCCTCTCTGCATCCTGAGCTGCTGGGATGCAGCCAGCCTGTCCTCCCCCTCTCCCGGAGGAGCTAATTATGGTGATGTTAATGAGGCAGACGTGCTGATGCTGTGCAGGGTTAATGACTCTCCTCCAAGTCTTCTGCTGCTTTTATTGGAGGACAGAAGGGCAAGAAAGGTCTGGTGCCAGAATTTGGACTGAGGGACAAGCTGGGTGGGGGGAGGTTTGCTGAGCAAGCCCACCTGCCATCCTGTGCTGTGTCCAGCCCCATCCCTCCTCTGGAGCTGCTCCTGACCATGGCAGCGTGTGTCCGGCAGGTTCTTCGGTGCCAGCCAGAGCTGGGCTCTGGCCCTCGGCACACTGCCTGGTGCTGGAGATGGAGGCGTCGCTGTGAGCATCTGCTGCTGCCTCCCACAGCGACTTCTGGCCTCTTGGGCTGCAAACATGCCCAAATCGGGGATGTGGCTCCTGGCCAAGTCTTGGCCCTTGGAGCCAACTGTCCCCTTAGCCTGCCCTGGTGCCCAGCCCTCCCCAAAGCGGGGATGGGTGCTAGACGGGAGGGTGGTGGTCAGCCAGGCCACGGCTGAAATGCTGCTGGGACTGGCATCTGAGATGATCCGTCCGGGGAGACAGACGGGTATCGGGGCGTGGCTGTGGCCAGCGTGTGCCGGGATGCTCTAGAAACTGGAAATGACAGAGGAGAGGTGCTGGAGCACTTAGGTAAAATATCTAAATAAATCTTTAATATTTCTAATTGCAAATGTACATAAATTGCACGGCCACATCATTTCTTTGAACACCAACAACTTTCTCTGTACATTATTACATAGTTTAAAAGGAGCTGAAGGAGATTCAGCGAACACTTCCACTTTGCTTTTTTTGTTTTGTTTTTAAACATACTTACAAAAAAAGATTTGTCTTTATAAGAGGATATAAAACATAGCGACTGCTTATCAGGAACAAGTATCAGCCTAAGCAGATATACAGAGAGAGGTATATCTTAAGACACAGTGATGTATGATGGGGGGGGTGTGAACATGGAGACTGCACGCTGGGGCACTGGTAGCTGATGCAGAACCACATGGCATTTACAGCAATGTCACAGCTGGGGTGACCTGGGAAAGTCAACGCTTGAGCGTGACGCCCTTTTTTCGAAGCGTGGTTGTTTCTGAATGTTGTGCAACGCCCTCAAGGGTGGGTTTGGTTTGCAGAGCGCGCGAGCGGCATGTGGGCATGCTGCTGTCGTTCTCCCTCTCCTCCCACGCGGGATTTTCCCCAAGGGAATAGAAAAAGGCGGCAGGTCCCTGTGCCAGGCCAGAGCCGGGCTTGGTGGCTCTCCGCGCAGGGCAGTGCCACGCGCACAAGCCTTGTGCCCAAGCAGTCCCCTCCGAAACTGCCCTGAAGAGTCAGAGACCACCTGGAATGGGCAGTGCCCCTTCCTGGGGTCAGCCAAGGGATCTCCCGGTGGCCACGAGGCCGTGACCCATGTCAGGTCCCAGTACTGGCCAGGCTGGAGGCCTGGGGTTGCTGTGACACCAACCTTTGGGGAGGAGGATGACCCCAACCGCCGCTGCGGGCGCGAAGGGGGTGTGTGTGTGCTCGCTGGAGCCTTCCCGCCCACCCTGGGGACAGTGTCACAGTCGTTCCCCATGGACGTTCTGCTTCGTTAGGGACAGGGCAGTGGCCTCGCTGGAGCTGCTGGACGGAAAGGCATCTCCCAGGAGGCCTCAGATTGGATTGCAGATCGAATCTACGCGCCACAGCTGGTGGCTGTCCTGGCCGGATGCATCAGTGTATTTCCCATCTCCTGCAACTAGAAATCCTCCTTGTTCATCACAGAACAGCCCTCGGCATGGTTTCTATCGCATCTGGGTACGGACATTAGCAACAGGGACAAGGCTACGAGTGCTCTGCACTTCAGAAACTGATTCCTTGCCGACTGCTTTCCTAGGAGAGCCTGTGACGCCTCGCTCGGGTCCAACTCCCTTCTCCCTTTAGGAGTATCTGTAGTAGCAGAACCTGTCCCCTGCCCCTTTGCAGCAACCTCTGGGGCTGGCCGCCAGGCCAGGGGAGTCAGCGTGTCCTCACAGTGCAATCAGCGCTTTACAGCTGCGCAAAGCAGGAAACAAAACCGACCGAACTCAAATGACGGTGCAGAGTGACGCGGGACTCTTTGGATGGCGGCAGGATTTGCTTAAACTGGTGCAAAAGGGGCCGGTGACTACACTGTAGTATGAGTTGGCGTGGGGAAGGACGGTCCCTCTGGTTTTCTGGCACTGAAGCCGTAATCCCTGTGCGAAACGCTGACACTCACTTTGCAGATCCTTGGTGTGCAGAGACCCTGGGATACTGCTCAGTCCATTTCATCCCCCTTTACACACAACTTTGCTCATTCTTCCGGTGTTCACTACAGTTTAACAGAAACCCCAAATCAAAACTCTTAAAACAGAATCCTCGAGGTGGACCAACCCCAGATCTGGATCCCTGGCTCCTCTCCCTTCCCTCAGCTCCCCAGAGGGAGGAGGCTTGAAATCATAACCTGCGTCTGGATCCAGATTTGGGAGCTCGAGCCCACCTCTCCGACACAGCAGTGAGATACAGCCAAATCCTGACCGAATAAGCAGCACCAGGAGTTACTATATACAACTGTTAGTGAGATAGATACGTTACAGGAAACACTGAAAACATTTACAAAAAAATATTAAGACTCGTATTAAGATAAAAATCTGTGTTTTTGTTTCGTTTACACTTCGACGAGTTTGCACTAAACCAGCCTCTCACTGTAGAAAGCGCAAGAACGAAAAAGAACGGAGCCGCTCACGAAGGGTCACGGGTGGCGGTTGCTTTGCCCCGGTGCCGCGAGCACCTCTCGGGATTGCCTCTGCTATTGCTACGCCGGGTACCGGGCCCCAGGCCACGCCGGTACCCTGGCCACGCGGGGCCCGCGCGCGCTCGCCGGCCGCCTCGCGCGCCCTCCCGCGCCCTCCCACGCGCTCACGTATAAATGTACAGTTTGTAAATAACAGGAACCCAAACTGAAGTAGCAGAACTGAACGGAGCCTGGATCTTAAAACCCGCCCGCGAAGCTTTGCAGGGGAGGGTGATGTTTGGGTCCGGTTGCTGACAGCTGCGGGTGAAGGAGATGGGGAAGGTGTGTGCTGGGGGTCTGTACTCTAACGAGACTTTGTCCTGGTGTGAGTTTCTTTCCGTGCCGGCTCAGGAAACTAAGCAACAACTCCAACAGGTGTTGGCACTGGAACTCTAAGATTTTAATAGCTCGCTGTGGAATTTAAGCGTTCCTGCCGTTTCAGCAGAACGACGCGTTCGGTAATTTGCAAGAGTGGGGTGAACCAGGAGTTTCTGACAGATGGGGGCGGGAGGGGGGGCGGTGGGGTGGGGAGCAGTGCCTTGGCTTGTGGGTGGGAAGATGTACTGTGCTTAGCTTCAGTACTAAACCATTGTTTTGGGGGGGTTTGGGGTTTTTTTTTTCCAGCTGCTACAGAGAGCACTGATTGCATCCCAAAATAACTTCCACGTGTGAATGGAAACACGTTGCCGGTGGGGCGCCCGCCCCCGTGCCCTGCTAGCGTTTCCATTCCTCTACGTTACTTCTCTCTTGGAAACACTTCCATCTCTCACAACACAAATATTTTGGAAGTCAACAACAATCAGCTCTAAACATACATCTCGGCAACAGCGGTTTAAAATAGTCTTTTTTTGTTTTTTTTTTGCAGGGTTCTTACAATGGGTTTGACTCTGAGCCGCTGGGAGCGGGGGTACCCAACGATTCGCAGTACCCCAAGTATTCCTAACCTGTCTGGGTCTTTCTCCGCTTGGAACCTTGTCAGTTTTGTGAGGTTCTTCAGAGCCATCTGTGCTACGTCTCCAAAATTCAAAGGTGACCGTACTTGTCATGAACAGCGAGCGATTACTTTTCCCTGAGGAGCTCCAGGGTGGGGTCTGCGGTGTGACTGCACCACTCTGCAGGCGTTGGCGGGGGGTGCGGAGACCTCAGGGCAACACGTTCGCTCCTCAGAGGACCAAGCCGTACCGGGCTTGGCCCAGGGCTTCCAGGGAACAGGAAAAAAAAATGTTTAGGACAAAAAAAAAAAAACAAAAACCACCCCAAAAAAAGCATCTTTAACTGTGAAAACAATTGCATGTGGAAGGATGCTGTTAATGAGCCTTACGGCTGTGGGGCAGCATGGCAGTGCAGAGCTTACTGGCCAACAGCGTCCTGCTCAGGCAGCCTGGGTAGTGCGAGGCTGGAGACGGTACCTAAGGTGTGCAGAGCTCAGTGAACATCCTAGTCCCTTTGACTGTACATTTACACATGGCAGGAGGAGCTAGGACAGGCGTTGAGCAGTGCGTTAGGCTTTAGTGGGAGGAATAGGCAGATGTCCTGTACACTGTACACTGTCATCCGTATCTCAGGGAGATCTCTCTGGCTCTCGGAACGAGTGACCTGCTCTGAGAGCGGGAGTCGTGAAGCGCTAACTTTAAAAAAAAAATAAAAATAAAACCACAAACCGACAAACACACCGTGGCGGCAGGTCAGCGGCACAATCCCCCGTTAAGGAGGTGACCCCTCCGCTGAGCGCAACGTGTCTGAATGTGCCGAATCGGCGTGTTTCAGCAGCTGGGAAAAGTCTAATCCTGGCTTATGCCTGCACAGTGCTCCTGACAAGGGGGCTCTCGGTGGTGGCTGCTGTTCCTGTTGGTTACTCCCTTATGACCATGTTTTACATTCTTCGAGCCGGTTAATTTCCATGCAGTGCTCATTCCCAATTTAAAGAGGACAGTATTCCAGAAAATGGGATCTTTTTTTTTCTAATGCATACTGTGAAAGAAAAGAAATACAATTACCGATCTTCATGCTTCTTCAGGGCTTTTTCTTGTTTCTTTGTCTGTTTTTCTCCCCAGAAATAGTACAAATCTCTGCACAGAGCATTACATCCCCGTAACGAACCCTCTGTCAAGCAAGAAGCTGGCCATTTCACACAGCCCCTCACTCCCCCTCCACCACAATCCAGCCCCTGTACCTCGTTCACAGCACGGGGACCACACTCAAGGCAACATTTACTTTATTCTGTGGCTAGAAAGGGGCTGGGGGAGGGGGACAGTGCCCAGGGGCTATTGCTTACAAAGACTCTTCCCCACTACTTGTGAGAGAGCAGAAGTTGGAGAGAGGAATCAAGTCGCCATTCACCAGGTGCCAGCTCCTCGCTCCACGTGCGTGCCAGAGCCTCGGGCTTGCTCCACTCCCCTGGGCTTCCCAGGGACCCCCCGCGCCCCCAGCGGTGCCCTTCTCCACCGCCCCATCGCCGTGGTTCCCCCACCTTTGGCTACAGAGTGCATCCTAACCTTCCATCGGGACCACGTCCCCTACACGGGTGGTTAATTAAACGCTAATTAGCTGCATAAATGCCCCTTGGACAATCACCTGCTGTAAAAGTCAGCGGCGTCACAAAAGCCACCGAGGGGAAGGGGGCTGGGCTCGGGGTTTGCTCTGGGGGGGGGAGTCACAGGAGGAGTGGGCCAGGCTTTGGTGCCATCCCTTGTGGGGCCACGGCCAGCAGCACACTTCAACTGGACTCACTGGGCCACCACCTGCTGCAGGCACTGCCCAACTCCCTTGAACTCCCTTACTGCAGTGACAAGGACGTTATTCCTTGCTGGCAGGGACGAGGCATATCCTTTGGGCCATTTGGAAGGAAAAGGGTTATTTTTGTTTAAACATTAAACACTGATTTAAATCCAACAGTGACAGCGATTCTCAGATATATGTTACTTCCTTATGCCACTCATCTCACACTCGAGCTTTCCGTCCCCTCAACGTGCTGGCATGAGCATCTCCCACAAAGGCTGAGTCAAGCGCGCCGTCCGCAGTAAGGAGCTGGTTTCTTGGGAGGGGGGGAGAGCAGCCGTTCTTTGAAGCCGCGGCTCACACCTGCTGCTGCACGGTCTCTCTGGCCAGGCCTCCTCTCCTGCGGCAGCACCCTCCGCGGGTTAACAATTACTGCTGTTTCTGAATTCTCCATTCTCTGTAATCTGCAATTTAGTTGGGTTTGTGGGGGAGATCCCATTACGTGTCTGCATGCTGTACCTCTCTTTGAGCTGAGTAAGGGCACTCATTAACCGTGCGTTGGCAGCATCCAGTGAAGCAATGCGTTTCTCCTGCAAACAAACGGGCAGAGGGGAACGGTCAGCAGAAAGGTGGAGAGACCTGACCCTCAGTGATGCCAGGGCTTGTCCTGAGACCCAGGGCCCTCTTGGACCAGGATCCTTCTCCTTCACATTTGGGTTTAAGTGCTGCACAGCATCTTTCAGATCTGCAGGGC
This sequence comes from Rhynochetos jubatus, assembly GCA_027574665.1. Taxonomy (NCBI): domain Eukaryota; kingdom Metazoa; phylum Chordata; class Aves; order Eurypygiformes; family Rhynochetidae; genus Rhynochetos; species Rhynochetos jubatus. Next base: position 2,180,165 of record CM050671.1, read on the forward strand.
CACAAATGTGCTTCGCCTGTGCAACGTGAGCTAAATCCCTCCTAGTACCCTGAAGAAAGCCGAGGTAACAGTTTCTCCAGTTCCTCAGAAATTCACTGTACTGTTTGCTCTAACAGCAGCCATTGCAAAGATGATAAGATTCCTTTTCTAAAACCAAGCTCTCCCACGGTAGTTATTCCCGACAGTGTTTAATTGATTTTGTTAGTGTAAACTAAAAGTTTAAATGACTTGTGGCCTCCCAGGATGGCTTTGATGGTAACTCTTACCGATGACAGTATTGTAAGGATGGGAGCAAGAGCTTCCACGCTGCAGCCTGGTTCTGCCACTCCTGTTCTTTGCGATACTGAACAAGTCATCACCCTTCTCCGGCTGCTGTTAGCAGGAGGGAACAGAAACAACCAAGGGCACAGCAGGCTGCCGGCACGTAACTTCAAAGGTCCATGTCTAAACAGGTCCCACGCTGTTGTACAGCCTGAGATGGCACAAAGGGACCAGCGAAGGCTCACGGTCAGAGCTGACACGTAACACAGCGGAGGCAGGAGACAGGATGGCCTGTCGGGAGCTGCTGCAGGCTGCACGGACACCCCTCTGCCTGCCAGGCTTTGCCAGAGCGCAGAGGGAACACGGTGACCAGCTCTAACAAATTACTCTACAGGAAAAGTGAATCTTTTTACAAAGTTTCTCCTGTCTCACCTCCTTTTTAATTAGCTTTACAGTAAATAAGGCATGAGTAGTGACTAGCAAGTGATTAATAGGGCTGTTAAGAGAAAGCCTAGATATCCTATCACCTAGCCACAAGCTGTAGGAAGGCCTAGCTACTGAGAAGATGCTGATCTCTACCTGGACAAGTGGAAAGATTATGGGCCGTATTTTCAGATTCTCTTTTCTAAGCACAGTGTTTTGCACCCGTCATCTGGTGCTCCTCTGCCACTGTAACCTACAGCAATAACTGAGCGTCCCAGTTTAGCAAGCCACAACCCAGAGCCTGAAAAAACATGCTGGCTTTGCTCTGGCCAGGCTGTCTGTTCCCTGTATTCAGGTCCTGGACGCATTTACTGGAACATGAAGCACCAAGCAAAGCTTCAGGGACCTCAGACTGAGCACACGAGGGTATGATCCTTTCACAAACTCTACTGTGGGCATGTATCTTCCACAAACTCCCACTCCTCACATCCTCTGTGTCACCTGCCAGGCTCCAAGGCTGGAAACAGCTGTATGGATGTGAATGCTGTGACAGTAAATCACATCCTGCTGGAGCCTGACCTGCTCTGTCACTGCACGGCCTCGCCAGGCTGGAGCTGGCACCGCTGCCGGCAGGGGGGGCAGGCTCACCTTGAGAAGTGCTGCAGCCCTTGGTACCAGGGACTCACCTGTGCATCGATAATCTTCTGCTTGGAATCCACGGCAGCCTGCATTTCTGCATGGTCCTTCTTTAACTCCTCCTCCACCGACATCAGTCTGGTAGCCAAAGAGACAGGAAAAGAATTACCTTAGCTGGACTCCACTAAGGCTGGGTATTAGTCTCATACATGTCTAAATCAGCCACCCGCAGTGAGCGATACGGATCACGTCCTCCCTTAGTGCTCGACACTCTGGAAGCAAAGGGGTGATACACATCTCTGAAGCACGTGGGGAGAGACGGGAAATACCAGAGAAGCTGGTCTACAGGTGCAACTGGCCTCACACAGCAGCCCCCATCATCCATACCACGTCAAACCATCTCATCCAAAATGGCGATGCTAAGGCACACGCCGAATGCTCCCAGGATCCACATCTGGGCGTTCGAGCACAGAGGAGACGCAGTCACTGGCACTACCTCTTCTTGTACACAAACCAATAGTTGACAACCAGTCTTTTTTCTGGCTCTTACTCTTCTCTAGGGACCTCTACAGCAGACTGTCACAAAGCTTAAGTGACAGAGAACAGCGAAGGCTGACCCATGGATGATTAAAAGCATTAAGCTGGCTTGGCTCAGGTAAAGGTGAGGCTGGCTGCGCTGAAACAGCCTATGTCCTGGACAAACGTAACCACCACATCACACTGGGTGAGAGAAAGGGATTTATGGCTAGGAGGAATGGGATGGTGATGAAATCTTTAGCTAAAGATCAGGAAAAGAGCATTTTGATTGTTTCATCTCTTGCTCTTATGAACAGAAAAGCAAGCCTGCTAGATCCTCAAAGAACTGGGGTGGGCTGCCAGCCCTCCCCTCCTAAGTTTTACCTTTGTGCAGCAGGAAAATGTCAGAGTTTTCCTTGTAACACTGATTGGGGGACATAAAGAGACAGGATTTGACCCCCGTCCCCCCGGGGTTGCAACCCAGAAGGGCAGAAAGGGAATAAATGCTGGAAAACCCACACGGGAAACCTGCCTGCAGCTCCAAAGAAACCCCATTCTCCCGAGCAGGGGTCGGCTCTACCGCCAGCCAGGCTGCCTGCCTTCTGTCACCTCCAGCACTCCCACCTCCCCTGTACCTGCTGATGATGCCCTTCATCTGGATCTCCTTATCCTCCTGCTGCCTCCGGAGCCGCTCCTCACTCTCCTCCAGCCTGGCCTGGTACTCCAGCATCAGCTTCTGCGTTGTCTCCTCCTGGCACTTGAAACGAGTCTCGTATTCCTCCAGCTTCTTGTTGGAGATGCGAAGCTTGTCCTGCAGCACCACTAAGTCCTGCTGGTACTACAGCACGCACGGACAGACACAGGAGGAGAAAACACATGTGGCATGTTACCTCGTAGAGCTTTGCCCTTGCCAGGGTTTCCCCACAACCCGATTTTGCCCCTCTCCTTGCATCAGACTAGCTGCAAACCCGTTATCAGATAACCCCGCGTGCCGACACCTCCTCTTCAGTCTTCTCCGCACTGCGCTAGGAGCGATGCTGCGATCCACGGGGCGGGCAGGTCACTGGCAGGTTCGGAGAACGGGTTGTTAGCAGAGTCTGGCATTTCACATGGGGAACGCAGGTTAGAGTGAGAGAATGGCAAACGCAGCAGGCATCTTCCTCACACTACCAGCACAGGGCTAAACACAGGCAGAAGCTGCACCGGTGGGATTTTGGGTTTACATGTGAGCTCTTCAGGCTGGCAGCATGAAACCGGGGTGCTTTGGAGCCTCTGGCAGCTAAGCAGGAGCTGTTGGTGCTGCCTGCAGTGCCAGGCTGCTGCCACCCTTCATCAAGGCAAGGGCAGCGGGCTGGCGTGAGCCGGGGCAGTGAGCACTACTGCCTTCTGGGGCCCAGCTCTCTGAACAACACAATCAGCTGTCAAACCAGGGTTCAACGCGAGAAGAGCTGCTGCATGAAGCCAAGACCCCACAAGTTGGACTGTTCATTCAGATGAAGCTAAAAATGAGCAGCACAAGAATCACATAAAGCAATAAAAAAAATAAAGAGCTTTCTGACTCAGTAAACCAGGGTTCAGCTATTGCAGAAGCACAGCGTTCAGTACAACGTGCTTTGCTAAAGGAAAATCCAGTGTCTGTATGTGCAAAAAAATAGCCCCACTTTAATTTCAAAAATCTATCTTTGGAAATGGTCTTTTAAAAAAAAAATCTCCCATCAATAACCTGGGAATAATTAACATGCAGCTGATAATCTGACAAGCTTTTAAGGAGTCAGAGACAGTAAATAGAATTCCAGCTGAGCCATACAAAACCACAAGCGTCACTGATGAACGAAGAGGAATGCGCCCGCTTGTGTGTTGACTTGGCTACCCGAGAACACAGCCTTCCCCCTTGGCCACCGCCCCCGTGTAAGCACTCGGATGATGGATTTGGTCGTGTCCCAGTTTCGAGAGTCCTCCTGGGCAGTCTGACCAGCAGATCAGCTCTGGCTGAGATGGGGACACAGCCAGGCTGCTGCACCCCTAGCTCACATAAATCCATGTTGCTTTCCTAAATAACTGACTGCCTGACAGCAGAAGTAATTGGAACAACTCCCCAGGGCTAAAAATTTATGATGCCGATGGTCTTCCTGAATTGCCCAAGTATCCGTGGCAGGCAGACAGGCAGGACCCCTGGGCTCCTCCTGCCTGGGCAGGGACAGGCACGACAGATCGCTCTGGGTTTCCTTTAGCAAAGCATTTACTGCGGCACTGAAACGACACGGTTTGCACATGTAACCTGGAGCGATGAGGGAACACAAAGGCCCCGACAGTGACACACAAGCACTGAAGTCGGACAGAAGGGAGTTGCTTGAACAGGAAAGATTATATACCTACCCTAGCCTTAAAATAGGAGCAGTGTAAGTGAGCTCCAATGATAGCAGGAGAGGCCTCCGAGACCGAAGGAGTCGCTCCTGTCTCTAGAACACTTGTCTCATCCTTAGTCACCATTCCCATCTTACAGTGATGGGGAGAGAGATTATGCTAATGGCGATCTTTAATGGCAGTGACTGATGTGAGAGCAAAGGAACAAAAGATGCTGCATGGGAATGAGACAGCAGGCTCCTGGGGGTGGGGGCTCACTCTGAACTTCCTGCATCCCTGAAGGATCCCTCCATCCTCCGCCCTGAGCAGGGATTGTGCTGGCGAGCTCCCCTCGGCAGAGGATGGGGCGAGCGTGGCACATCCCAGGCTGGCATGGGAACAGAGCAGTCCCTGGGAGTGCCCACCTAGTAAAAGCTGAGCCCGTTTCAGGGGAAAGGGTGCCAGGAAGGGGATTAGTGACGCTTGGCACACACCGTGTCCACACTGGAGGCCATCTGCCTGCCTGCGGGAGCTGGGAGCTGGAGAAGGGCAGTGCACAGTTCTGAGCGCCTGGTCCTTCGGCATGTCACCTCGCTCCAGTTCCAGGGGTACAGCAAAGCCTGCCACTGCCGTCTCTGCTGCAGAACGAGCACTGAGCCCTTTCTGAAGCCCTTCGGTGACCCAGTGCATGATGCACCAGCCTGAGAACCCCTTGATTTGCTGCCTACTGGTGTCCCGTAGCTGGTGTTCAGGGTTTCTATACCCCTGCAAACAAATTCTGCTAGCCATGGACATTTCTGTGTCAGCTGCTATCTCATCAGTACGTGGCTGTGTATTTACAGGAATAGCCAAGGAGCAGAAAGACAGGAAGAAATGGGTCAAACTTTCACAAACCTCTGCTACACCTTTCCTGGGGCAGCTGGGAGCTGTTGCCTTGTAGCTCCCAGCCCCTACGATACCTGCCTTTGGAATTTCATCTGAATTTAGTGAATCATCACATCAATGAAGTGACAGTCCCAAAATGATACAGCACAGCAAAATGGGAACAGGAAGGCTATCGTAACAACAGAAACATGTCTGTGCTGGAAAAACAGGGAAGAGGTTCATGGAGGGTGAAGTCTGCAGTTCTGTGGGAGTAGGAAGTAACATGTAGCTGCTCTGACAGAAGAGAAGCACGTTGAGGAAACATCCCAAACTACGGTCCTGGAAGAGCCAGGCTGCTGAGAAAGCACCCTGCAGAAGCAGCAGTCAGCAAAGGCATGATCTTCTCAGGTCCTGACTGCTGGATCCTTATTTCTAACCCTCCTTCACCCCTGGCCAGGCCTGCTCTGTCTCTTCCCTACTTCTCCCACCCCAGGCTTGTCTGGGAAGGAGGGGACATGCACAGCAGTCTCTGCTTTCCCAGCAGCTCAGGGCCTCTCCAGAACCATGGCTCTGGCGCCGACACCCTGACAGAGCACCAGCCTGGTTAGGCCCTGAGCTGTGACACTGCCATAACCTCGGGACAGTGTCACTGCACCAGTGAAGTCATCCTGAGGCCCAGCGCCGACTCTGAGACCAGAATCCGGGCTTAATTTTTAGGTCTGTTTACACCATTTTGACATGGAAGCTGCTTCTTGCTGCATGTCCCTGTCGTGAGGCATGAGGCTGCCTGTACCTCATCCGTGTCTCTTACAGGTGTGCTTAATTCCCTTTTTAAGCTCTCTTCCCCCACAGCCGGGCCAGTAGGAATGGGGGAAGTAACAGGCACCGGCTGGCTTTGGAATTTGTTCCAGAGCAGAACCAGCCCTTGATTTCTGGCTGGTTTTCTTAGTGGCTGGAATTACCCTCTGATGAAAGCAAGTAAGTGTGTGAAAACCTCCCAAACCTTCCCCAGAAGTGCCCTGTGAGGCTGAGCAGGGCAGAGAACAATGTAACACCCCTCTCTCCTGGGCAGGGATGTGCCACACAGCCCACCTTGTCCCCAGGGTGCTCAGATGAACGACATTCAAGGAAATCCTCTCTCTGTTTAGAAACTTGTTTCAATCCAATCAGGTTTTACCTTTTCTGCTTGGCTGAGCTCGTCCTTATTCCTGAGCTTATCCCTGTGCTTGGAATCTGGGTCAATGCTTTCATCTTCTAAAAACTGCATGTTCATATTCAAAAGCCAAGCAGCAGTGCGGTCCAGGGCATTGGGGTTCACAGGAGAAGGGGCCTACAATGAAACATACAACCATAACAAAAGAAAAGCCTGTAACAGAAATGGTCATGAAGCTGGAGAGAGAATTTCCTTCCAAGCAAGCCCTCTCCCATGCTGCTCAAACAGCAACAAGTAAGGTTGTGCTACCAGAGCAGGGCTGGGGGGTAGAACAACTGCCTCTGACAGGCCAAATTCTTCCCTGTGCCATCCCCAGGAAACAGCCGTACAATGGCACACCGCAGAGGGGTCCTGCTGAGAGGAGTGGGCCCTGTTTCTCAGCAGGTCCTGTCGCCTCAGGAGGACACGACCTGAGCAAGGGCAGAGCTGCCGGCAACAGCGTGTCTTGACGTGGTACATTCACGCTGCAAGCGCTGAGGGAGATTTCACTCAACTCTTCAGCCCCTTTTACTGATCCGTCTTCTTGCTTGCTGTGGAGATTTCGTACAGCGAAACCAGATCTGCAAACTGAAACACTGCTTTTGGTCACGTGGGGGCCTTCTTGGAAAATAAAGGTTTCTTTTTGGTTGAGACTTCACTTACAATGCTGGAGAGGTCTAAACGCTCATCGTCTCAGTAGCTCATCTCTAGGTTTGTCCACATAGCTGAAGGAGCAGTGCTGTTTGACGGTCAGTGAGCCACGGCTGCTGCTTTTCGGTCCTAGCCCAGGCAGGGACTGCAAACGGCATTGCCTAAGTGTGTTCCAACCACGTTACAACGTTGAGGAAGTGAATCTCCAGCTATTTCCCCTCCATCCTGGCTCGTTATCATAGAATGGTTTGGGTTGTAAGGGACCTTAAAGCCCACACAGTCCCACCCGTGCCATGGGCAGGGACACCTTCCACCAGACCAGGTTGCTCCCAGCCTCATCCAGCCTGGCCTTGGACACTTCCAGGGATGGGGCACCCACAGCTTCTCCGGACAACCTGTCCCAGTGCTCCCCAAATTATAAACTGCAGCGAACAGTTTCTTGGATGAAGCCAAGGGATGTGGATGACTCAGTCGAGGGAATTCAAGTTAGCAAGTCAGAAATGTCAGGGACTTTCTCCTTCATTCAAACCTCCAGAGAGTGGGAAACCCAGTCACCAGCAAGCAACAGAATGGGAGGTTCTGTACTTGAAGGAGCGGGGACCGGTTTAATCACCTCACTGGGGCTGGCGGCTTTCCCTTGCCATCTTCCAGTCTGGTCTTCTATTTCCAGAATTTTAAATCAGCAGTTTCAGACTCAGCTTGTGCACGTCACTGGCTATAAATCCTCACCCTGCTTGGGGCTTTCTGCATCTTCTTGCCCCCCAGCTCAGGCATCGCCCCTGTGGTGGCTGCTCAGAATTTCTGGCTCCGGGAAGCAGTGGCCATGGGGCCATTCCAGCAGCGCAAAGGCCACTGGTAAAGGATGTGAATGAACAGAGCTCAGCCCACTGTGCATGGGTCCTTCTGCCTCTTTCTTCCTTCTCTGTAGAAGTAAAAAAGGACATCTGACCTGGCCTGGGACAGTTTTGAAGTGAGTTCAGATGATGAACTAACAAAAGCAGAGGAAGCACTTGTGGCTGGCAGGAACGAGGTTCATGGGCTTCTGCTAAAACGGCCACCAAATGGGATTTGTTTTCAAACAGCATTTAATACCACCAACCACGAGCAAGCAGTTTCATTATGGTTTACAGATGCTGCTAACATACAAGTAAATGTGCAGATTAAGTGTAGGAGAGGCATTCTGAGGACTTCAGGTCTTGAGAGAAACCTTGAGAGGACAACAGGGGTGGGTGGAGGAAAAAATCTGCAAACACAACTTGGCCAGGGCTGTCCGAAGGTCACCCGGAGTTCACTGTTGTCTTTCTGGAAGAAACTCTGCTACCAAACAGGCTGCTGCCGCTCGCAGAGCTCTGTGCCCTCTGCACCTAATGAGTATTGATCCACATTATATGAATGCTGCTACATGGCACGCTTGCTAATGTCAGCGCTCATGAACAGAGCAGCTCCAGATGGGGCTGGTAAACCAGTGGGCAGCACGGACAAAGGCCTCCCCGGTTGCCTTGTAAAGGAGAGTTAGTCAGACCAACTCTGTGGCTCTTTTCGACACCTGAAAAGGTGCCTTAATGCTGTGTCTGGGCTGAGATGCATCGAGCTCTTGCCAGTTGTCCGCATTCTCTGAGTTTGCGTTACTTTTAAGCTCTTCCTTTAGGCACTGAGAGGCTCTACAGTGTTAATTTCCTAAAGGGTTAGTTCTGAAATGTAGAATGAATAAATGAGCACTAGAAAACACAATGGATCCATGCCAGGAACACCAAAGAGCCCTGCTTTCAGTTTTAGCACCACGAACAGTGCGGTGCATCTCCGCACAGCCCAGCACGTGGTCTGGGACCTGAATCACTTCAGAGCTCTCGGCGGGGAGCACTCTCCCTCCTTGCCACGCTCACCTCCCCAGACACGCTTACAGGAGGGTCTCACAGGGCAAGCGAGTGGGAGTGTCCAGGAGTGCTCCGGTAGGACAGAGACTCTCAGTTACAAGAGGAGATTAGGGCCTGGTCCAAGTCTGGGCAATGGCGCAGGGTTAATTATGGCATGGGATGAGAGCCTGGGCATGGAGAGGCAAAGCAGTGACGAGATGGTAGCGTAGGACAGAGGCATGGCTGCCATCGCTCTCATGTCTCTGCCACCTACTGCCTTGCAGCACTCAAGGCCAACGTGCCACGCAACGGAAGAATACCCAGAACAAACACTGATACGTGTGCCCCGCCCTGGTGGGCCTTCGTCTCCGGCCAGGCTGGGTGCAAGAGCCAAGGTACACCCCCGCGTGCAATGCCACCGGGGGGTTGGCACCGATGCGGTAACTCAGAATGACGTCCCCTCCCATTGCAACAATCCCCACCAGCCAATTTCTTCTCCAAGTCCAAGGGCTGAACCCCACCTTCAACACCCAGAACCAATACAGCCCCTGAGACTCACCTGTTTGTGCATCGTGCGCTGCTTCATCTCAGGGCTGTCGCCCTTGGAGGAGGAGGACTGCTGCCGCAGGCGGGCCCCGCTGCCGGGCCAGTCGGGCGAGGAGGACATCATGCTGCCGCTGGAAGGTCGCTGGTACTGGACCGTGTTCAGCAGGGAGGGTGGCGTCCGGCCCCTGGTGACCGGTGGGGGCGGTGGGGGCGGCTGGTCTATCCGCCTCTGCGGTCCTGCACTGTTCTGCCGTGGCATGGTGGGTTGGCCGCCCTTCTCCGTCAGTGAGAGCTGCCGGCGGGCCAGCTCCCCTGTCCGGCGGGTGAAGTCCTCGCTGGCGGCAGGGGCAACGAAGCCGTGCTTGTTGGCCGTCAGCTCCTCACTGTTGCTGTGGGAGCTGAGTGAGCTGTGGCACTCGGAGCTGGAGTCACCCAGGCCACGAGGGGACAGCGGCAGACCGGCGGCCATCTGGTAGACGGGGTTTTGGAAGGAGAGGGGTGCCAGGAGCTGGGGCCGGCCGGGTGCACTCTCGCCACTCGGTGTGGTGGGGGTCTGGCCCACCCGGCGCACAGTGGCCATACCTGTCACGCTGTTCTGCTGAGTCCGTGTGGTCCATACGCCCTGCAACTGCCCAAGGGATGACTGACTGTCATTGAGGGAGTCAGCCGTGCCAGGCACGTTGGCCCCACTGTCCAAGAGCCGATTGTCCTGCAAGTCCACCATGGACAAACTCTTGCTGCCATTAGACATCTGCACATCGGGCTCATTGGCCTCTGAGTAACTGGAGCTTCGGGCAGGCGAGGGCTGGGCCCCAGCAGACCTTGTGACAAAAAACAAGTCCTTGTTTTCAGGGGTTGGAGACGGTAACCGTGTGAAATCTATCAGACTGCGGGGAAGACAGTGCGTAAGGAAGAGGAGAGGAAAACAAAACAAAAAAGAAGAGTTGTGAATGCTGCACTGCAGCAGCAAAATGAAAATCACTCAGAAGAAATCAGTGTGGCTGAGCTACGTGGCATGGGGACACAACCCGGGCCCTGCGCAGGGCTGGCCTAGCCGGGTCTGCCAGCGGGAAGTGACAGTGCAAGGGGAGTGGAGGACGGAGGGGTGCAGAGGAGCCCCGGGCCAGCCAGGAGCAGGCACCGCAGGCAGGCGAGCGAGTGGCGTTCGTACACATGGGAGCACGCTGTGCAGAGCAGGAGGCTTCGCAGGTCTCGGGGGCTGGATCTGCTCCTGCTTCCAACTGGCTGTATCCACCCCACTTGCATGTCCTCTCTGTACCGGGGCAGGAAGATTCTGGGGGCACACTGGCAAGGACTTGTACAGCATGGAACACTGTGGGGGACTCATCCACACTGGGGACAGATATCTTATAGCCAAGCCAAATCCTAGCAACTGAAGGTGATCCACTGCTGTTTTACTGCTGTAACATACATTAATGCGACATTGATTTCTTGAGGACAGGAAGAAAGTTCTTTGCAGTAGCCTAATGTGAATATACTGATGAAAAAGATGGGGCACTGTAAGCGAGTATGTGGGTGACAAGATATTGTCAGTCCTCATCCACAGCATTAGATTTAAATAACTGTAACATACACGGTGCAGCACTAGAGATGAAAGGTCTGACTGGAATAAGTCGAACGCCATTGTTGCCTTTAATTCCTAATAAAACCGCTAAATACTATGTGCATTGCAATTACAGTTTTATTACTACAGACTAGTGAAAGAGTTTAATTAGTCTGGGATCAATTATATTTTACAGAACAGAAACAGTATAGGAGGGAGCAATGTAAGTGCTATGCTCCCCATCACAGGCCTTCGGAATCCACACTGAGCTTGGAACTCTAGGCTTTGTGGTTCTAAAGAACCCTAACACTAGCCCTAATCTTAAATCAAAGCCTAAGAGCTTGAGACAGAGGCTAAGGTCCACAGCACCATGGGTGGTCCAGGAGGGATTGCTGTGGAGGACATAATGTAGGTGCACTACTGTGCTCAAGGTGGCATGTGTTTGCAATCCCAAGTATCCCTGGAGCTGTGGGCTTTCTGCTAACCCTAAGAATCGCCGGCCGCGGTTTCCAGCCCCGGCCCCCCTGGGTTCTGGCTAGGAAAGCTGGGGAGGGAGCAATGTCGGGGCAGTGTTATGCTCCTCTTGGCAGGCCTTTGCAGTCCCAAGTATCCCTGGAGCTGTCAGTTTTCTGCTTCTCCAGACGCTAACCCTAACCCTAAAAATTGCCAGTCTCGGTTTCGGGCCCCAGCCCCCCTGGGTTCTGGCTACGAATGCTGGCCAGGGAGCAATGTCGGGGCAGTGCCGTGCTCCTCTTGGCAGGCCTTTGCAGTCCCAAGTATCCCTGGAGCTGTGGGCTTTCTGCTTCTCCGGATGCTGACCCTAACCCTAATAATTGCCGGCTGGGGTTTCGGACCCCCGCCCCCTGGGTTCTGGCTAGGAATACTGGCCAGTGAGCAATATCGGGGCAGTGCCATGCTCCTCTTGGCAGGCCTTTGCAATCCCAATTATCCTAACTCTATGATTTACAAAGATGGATAAGGCCAACCCTCTAAGTCTTCCATACCCAGAGACGTAATGAACTTAGTGTCTACACCCATCACCCTGAGGTTTGTATAAACAAGCCCTCAAGTCCTCCTAAGATGCACATTTTGCTTATGCAGCCACATCTCACGTGCTGGGACCCAAACCGCCATGTTCTTCATCTCCCAGACCACATTCCCACTTTTTGCTCTTACAGGACACCAGATGGAGCCATGTACTCCCCCTACTGCCCACTCCTTTGTCCCAATTCAGAGGTGAACTACATCCAGAATCAGTTCTGCTATCGGAAAGACTAGGAGGCAATACCACCCCCTCTCCTGCCCGTCCTTGCAGCTGCTCAGGTTTTGGCAGTATTTAATATTCAGTATTTCCCTGTCTATGGCCCAACCAGCTTTCACGCTCTTACCCAGATAAGTCGTTCTCTATCACCATTTTCTGTAGCCCCGCAGAGATGCTGTTGCCAGTACTGGGCGTGGACGCCGTGTGATCAGCTGTGACCGAAACCTGCATGCAAGCCGGGTTACTGAGTGCTGAGTTGACATCCCTCAGGATTCGAGGCAGAGGCCCAAGTTTTGTTGCAGTGCCCTGGGCAGAAAAGAGAGCAGAATTACCACCAATACTCTGTAGTTTTCCCAGAGAACTGTGGGCCCTGTCAGTTGCTGGACAGTCTCGTCAGTGAATCACGTTAACAACACTGATTTTCTTTATCATTTACCCCCACCGCTGAGGCTGTGGCGGGGCCCAGAATATGTGGCTTTTGAAAGCATTTGCTGCTGTGGGGGAGAGGAATTTCAAAGAAAGTTGAGATACAGAAGACAGCTATAGCCCAGCCTGGTCCAGGTCTCTTCCTTTTAATTAAAAAGGAACCATTTGAATCTGCTGGGACAGACAAAAGCTGGTGTTCTCTGTCTTCTCAGCCCAGCTGCCCCCCCATCCTCCCCCCCCCAGCGATAAGCAGCAGAGGAGGGGAAGTGTTACACTCAGCTGCCTCAAAGCAGGCTGTAAAGAATGAGCTACTTCTGCAGCACATGCAAAGGCTGGGGAAGCGCTATGGGTAAGAGCTGTGCTGTGCACATGTACCGCTAAACACAGGGGGAGGTGTAGGGTGTGAAGCATGTGCCCAGCACCAGCCAACCAGGCTTCCCCAAAAGCCCACCCCTGCGATCCCCCCGGATACCTGCTCCAGTTGAGAGATGACCTCCCACAGTAGCGAGTGCAAAGTGGACAGTTCCCGGCCCAGGTCAATGTAGCCTTCGAAGCCGGCTGTGTTTGAGATGGTTTCTGGGTTGGAAATCTCCAGGAGAAATCTCTGCATGTTAGTCCATTCATGTTCCAGGAACTGATTCATAAATGACATGTATTCCTCTTTGCTGCCAAACCTATCAAGACAGCAATGCAAGTTTCAGCTAAATCGTGTCAACAGAAGAGGCAGGTAAGTGGGCAGGAAAGAATGCCAGCCATCCTCCGGCACCTTTGATCCCAAAGCCTCTGGGATACCCGAGTTGCTAGCAGGCACCTGGTACACCTCACTGTCATGGAAGCAAAATTAACTCCAGTCTAATCCAAGCTAAGTCCTCGTCAGCATGGAGTCTCAGCAGCAGAAGTGAAGGTGAAAGCCAGGGAAACAAAGCCATGCGTAGTAATGGAGTACTGCTGGGTCAGGGCACAGCTGCCAGAAACAGGACCTGGCAGTGGAAATAAAGGAATCGGAATACCAAGCACCATCACCTGACTGGAGGCCAGTGAATGATGGTGGTAGCAATCCTGCACTCTCCTCACCCTTCCGTGGGCACTGAGGTTAACCCCTCGATGCTGGTCACTGCCGCCCCGGCACAACTGCTCTGGGGACCAGCCTGGAGAGCCGCATCTGCAGCTGGACCAGCCCATTTGTCCTCTCAGGCTTCCCACAGCCTCCTTCTGCCCTTGGAATACTCCACCCAGACATCACTCCCAGTGAGATGTCTAATTCAGAGCACAGCAGGGAGGGCCCTGTGGTTCACCTGTACCAGCAGCAGCTGGTGCCATGCCAGCGGTTCTGTGAGGAGAGGTCGGCTGCGTGCCATCTGCGGACAGCTCAGCTCAATCACTCTGGCTTGACTAATGTCAGCTTAGTTAAAGAGTCTTTCCTGCAAAGTGTTGGAAATCTGAAAACCCTTTCGTTAGGGACTGGTCAGGAATACAGAGAATTTCTGTCATCTCGCGTGACACACTTGTACGTCTTCCGTGCACGTACGTGCATTCCTCACTGCGAGCGTGTGTACTAAGCTCGTTTCCAAATTTAAGAAGCTTTAGACAGAAACTGTCCATTCATGTTTCGGAAAGCTCATCATTTTGTTATCAGAGCTCAGGATAAGTAGCTCAGAGCTGCAGCCAGTGGAAAGATTTTCAGAAATCTCTTGCTTTGTTTCCAGCAAACCAATGGGCATAGTTAGAAATTGTTAGCATCCCCCTTCTCTTTTCATACCTTCCAGTTCAGACAACTGCATTTTAATAGCAGGGAAGGCCCCAGAGCTCACAGAGGGAAAGGCCAGCTCCTACGCTATGCACACCATCGCTGCTGTTTGGGCTCTGGTCCCACTGGAGCCTCTGACGGCGCCCAGGCAGGGCACCGCTACCAGCCATGCCCCACACAGTGCCTGGCTGTGCCGGGCGCTCCTGCTGCCACCCCGCCTGCTTGTCTGTGTGGTCAAAACAGCTTCTTTTCCTACTCATAAAACATGTCCTGTTTTGGAAACTTGCATGACCTCCCTGACCCAACAGTGAGGGAATGTGTCCCAGAGAGACGTCAGGGGAAAAAGCCAACAGGAAACCAACAGGCCCTTTCCCTTGAGGAAGGAGCGGTCAGTGTAGGACTGCTGGTGCCGGAGCCACAGCTCTGCCTACGCACCCCGTTTCCTTCCCCCTCTCCAGACCTGCCCCGTCCGGCTCCTGCACCCCGGCTTACTTGGCGAAGTTGGCGAGGTTCTGGGTGACCTTGGCAATGAGGGTCAAAGTGCGTGCAGTGCGGTCATCCGGGTATTCCTGCAAGAGACTGAAGAGGGATGGGGACATGATGGCCGGACAGAGGAACCGGAGAAAGAGGGAGGCACTGATCAGACGCTCACTGATGTCTGGGCGGCCTCGGTTGCTGCACTCTTGTCTCCATGAGGCAAAAACTTCTTTGAGCTCCCTTGGGAAGACACTGGAACAACAGAAAGACACGCAGGGATGGCAAGTTCAAGGACAGGGCATTCAAACTGTCACACAGCAGTAATTACACATGGTTTGTACCAGCCGTGGGGTGCAACACTCAGAGCCCTCGCACCACCATCTGCACCACTCACAGGCTCCTGACCCTTCTTGTATTGCAGAGTGGCCATTAGAGACTCAAACCTCACAGGAAAAAGCAAAGCCGCTCGCTCAAGGTGTAAGCCGAGCAGCTTTCATCAGACTGATGTTTCTGGTTGTGCTGGGTGCCAAAACCCTGCACAACTGGGAAGACAGAGATATGAAACCCACTGTGAGAAGTATCTCATCACAAGTCAATTGGCTGTGTCCCAGGGCACTTCCAACTGGGGGAAGCTCAGGTGGAGAGCGTGGTGGGACCCCTTCAGCAGAAACCCCAGCAGGTCACCGGCACAGTTGGTGCTTGGAAGGAGGGCTGTGCAAACTGTTAATGCTCCTGGATCAAATCCCACTGCAAGTAGTACAATCACAGAGCCCCACTGGAGTTATTCCAGCCTTGTAATGGCACAGACCTCAGCCTGGCTTTCCTGGATACCAGCACTCCCCTGGGTCCAGCACACGCTCACTGTACAGTCCTTATCGTCAGAGAACTTGCTGCCTGTTTCTGCTGGGCCCTCCCTAGCTCCCGGCGCCCACCTTATCCTGTTCCCAGCACGTGTTATTTATTCAGCTGGATTCTCCACCCTCGGGAGCCAGCTGGCAATGGGTCCCACTGCGCTGCCGTTGGTCCCCCGGGTCCCTGGTATGCAGCTCCCCACCGCTCCAGAGGCTGCCCTGGCCAGCAACCACTGCCTTTGTCTCAAAACCAGAGTGTTTACAGCTGAATGGTACAAAAACAGACTGAAGAGAGGTCAGACTCCATTTTAAGCCACAAATCTCCTTAACAAACAGCCATTTCCGAGGACGATTTCCCACAGGGACTATATGGGAGAAGCACAGCAATCACAGAATCGCAGACTGGTTTGGGTTGGAAAGTCCTTAAAGCTCATCCAGTTCCATGTCCCTGCCATGGTCAGGGACACCTTCCACTAGACCAGGTTGCTCCAAGCCTCACACAGCCTGGCCTGGAACACTTCCAGGGATGGGGCATCCACAGCTTCTCTGGGCAACAAGGATGCTCCTGATGCCAGCACTCCCTGACCTCCGGCTCCTGCTGCCCAGGGCTACAGACACTCACATCATCAAGCCCAACTGACTGCTCCTCGCCACGGCTGCAGAGTTCAGTGGTTTGTGGTCTCTGGGGCTGCTGCTGTTAATCCAGGCAGTGGGCACCCTGCACCCCAGCACCCAGGTTTCCAGGTTTGTCTCCAACCTTCTGACACAGGCAGTGACACTCCGTGGAAGCGCTTGGCAAACGTTGCCATCACGTTCAGCCTCTGCTCCATGCTGGCTTCGTGCATTCACACTCATGAGCTTTTCCCCTTCACTTTATAAATAACATTTGCCAACATCTTTGGCTGGATAAATTCTCCTCTGTCTTTGGCTTGAGTCACACAACTGGACAAAGCCCTTTTACTTCATGGTATTTGCCCAGAAACAGGAGAATCCTTTAAGCAATTTAAGGCTTGAATGATCAGGACAGGTTGTACAGTTGCTGGAAAGGAAACCCTCGAAAATGTATGTCCCGGCTGCACGCAGCCCGCGAGTGCTGTTCTCTGTCAGGGGCTGGGAGCCCATAAAAGTGTCATTGTGTAACAGCAGACGGAATGCAGTTAGCCGGCTTTATGTGACAAACGGGCCCGAAATTCATTACCCAACTTTCCAGCAACGAGCTTCCACATGCTGATATTCTGCTTACACTGAAACTTTCCAGATGTCCAAATTATGTCATAATTATAACAATTTTCGGTTATTGTAAACCTCTTTCCTCTCTGACTCTCTCTGGCAGATGAGCAGGCACACTCTGGCGCTCCGTTCCAAGCAAGATCGTTTGCTGTCAGGATACCTTGGCCAATCCCAAGCACTCAAGCCCAATTAATCCCCAAGAACCGCTGAGCACAAAGGACCGAGGGGAAACCGCTCGGAGGAGCGGCTCGGCTGCTCCTTCCTTGGAAAGGCAGGACTGGGGGAACAAATTTCACGTGCATTCCTGACTTTCCTGAGGTCACTTTTCAAGCCTATTTTTAGAGTGACCTTTTAGTGCTGCTTTGGGTATTTTTAGAAAGACATCAATTCAAACAATTATAATCCACTAGTGCCTAAACGCGGTGAATCCCTCCTGGGACAGCAGGCAAATGCCATTCCTGAGTCAGTTATTAATTAGCCCGGGATAAGGTATAGGATACCTGCAAAGAAATCTGCCCTTTGCTCACTGGTAGTAGATAAAGGAAGCCTGAGTGAGCTTCTCGCTGATTGTTCTCTCCCTCAGCAACATCAGGAAAAGCAAATCCCTTCCTGGGCTTGCAGGAGGGCACACTCAGTATCCTGGGAGATTACGTGTAATGAGTTTTCAGACCTCGACACAACAACTGGGATAGGAGAGAAAATGAGAAATCCTTATTATCAAAGGCTTCCTTCCTCCAATATTATCCTTAGTTGATGTTCCGCAACAACAGTATTGCTACTAAATATAATCACAAAATTTAAGCAGGAAGGCTGCCAATCCAGCAGGAAGGCAAAAACGATCATTTTCTCATATGATCAGGACAAGAGTCTCTGGGTATGTGTGCAGGTTTGGGCTGGGATAGAGTTAATTTCCTTCACAGTAGCTGGTCTGGGGCTGTGGTCTGGATTTGTGCTGGGAACAGTGTGGATAACACTGGGATGTTTTCGTTATGCTGAGCAGGGCTAGCACAGAGTCAGGCCTTTTCTGCTCCTCACCCCACCCCACCAGCAAGGAGGCTGGTGGGGGGACAAGGAGCTAGGACAGGACACAGCCTGGACAGCTGATCCCCAAAGGGATATCCCAGACCGCATGATGTCATGCTCAGTGTATAAAGCTGGGGGAAGAAGGAAGGAAGTGGGGATGTTCAGAGAGATGGCATTTGTCTTCCCAAGTCACTGTTACCCGTGACAGAGCCCTGCTTTCCTGGGGATGGCTGAACACCTGCTTGCAATGGGAAGGGGTGAATTAATTCCTTATTTTGCTTTGCTTGTGTGTGTGGCTTTTGCTTTACGTATTCAACTGTCTTCACCTCAACCCAGAGGTTTTCTCACTTGCACCCTTCTGAGTCTCCCCCCCATCCCATCGTGAGGAGTGAGCGAGCGGCTGTGTGGTGCTTAGCTGCCAGCTGGGGTTAGACCATGACAGTATGTTAGCAAGATGCGGAAAGACTATATTTTATTTCTCAAGTCACCAGATCATTTTTTTCCCCTGGGAGGTCACCGCTGCAGGCAGCATTTGCAACAGACCCAAGGACTCCCGGCTCCCAGTCCCCTGGGCTGGCAACACCATGAGCACAGCCACGATGAGATACAACTACCTCACTCCAATCAATTTTGCATATTCAGGCCTGTCCCAACTAGTTGCAATAACCTTTACCCTGAGCACACACAAGTAGGAAATGCCTCCAGCTGCATACCAGGCCTTGGGCCAAGGAGGCAACGAGCTCCCCACCTCTGCCTCCGCAAGCACCCCAGGGCTGGGAGAGAGAGGGGTTAACCTGGAGGAATGCAGGGTGCTGAGCCAAACAGCAATCCAGGAGTAACAGCAGCATCCTCCCAGGCTCCAGCACTCCACAACAGAGAACATCTGCCTAAACAAAAGCTGCCTGTGCTGGAGCAGCTCCCTTGCAGGCTGGAGGGGTGCCACAGACCCTGCCTGCTGCGGAGAGGATTTTAAACCTCCCCTGATGCTCCGGGGACATGAAAACAAGCATAACAGAGAATCAGCGAGGCTGAGGCTGTTGCACCCCCAGAGTGGATACTCCAAACTCTGGCTGAGCAGGAGCTGCTCTCTCACCCCTGGGCATTCCCACCCTTGCTCCTGGGCCACCAGGTCTCCCTTCTGTGCTGCAGGACATGGGCAAGGCCCCGCAGCTCTCCCAGAAAAGCTGACCATCTGCTCATCAGCGCAGCTACGGGACAGGTACTGACAGCCCGAGGATGGGCTGGTGCCACCCCTGTCCCCTGCCGCGGTACCATCCCTGTGATGGCTGAGGGCACACAGAGGAGAGGGACCCTCGGTGGATACCAACCAGTAAGAGTTGATGATTTTGCAGAAGGCCAGCTCACAGCACATCTTCAGGTTGCTCTGATGTTCAGGAAGGTCTGAAGACGAACACTTACTGGGATCCACCTCACAATTTTCATCTGATTCATACAGTGCCTTGATAAATTCCCCTGTAAAACAGACAGTCGGTGATGAGTTCTGGGGCCGTGAGAGCAATTCAAGCCATTCCGCTGCCAAGCCCCAGTGCCCGAGCAGTTACCCTTTGTCAGACGGCCTGAAGAGAAGCCAGGCACAGGGCAGGCTGTGCCCCAGCCAGCTCTCCAGATCTCCGAGCGGACCCAGGAGCAGCCTGTGCTGCCTCAGGAGCTCACAAAACACACCTCACCCTGCAGAAAGGCACACGGACTCCTGACGAGCACGTTCCATCCCTCTTCCCCACTTGGCAGCTCTGCCTCCTGGCTACCGGCTATTGCATCAGATCTCCGCTGCCAAAACACCCGCTTCCTCAGCCTGCCCAGACCCCCCATTACACCCGTTCCAGAGACGCTCCCTCGGGCTAATCCAGTAGGAAATATGCTGGCAAGTTCTGTAATTATTTGTAGGATGGCCTGCTACTGCAGACTGTGCCCTGGCGCTGACGAGCCAGCGTGATTCACAGCAGAAAGAGGTAATGAAAGGAAAGAAACAATTTACTTGGTTTATTTTGAGCTGAACACGACACAAAATTGAATTAAAATATTTCTCTGAGGTTCCCTGCCCTCCTGTTTGCTGCCTGGCTGCTCCTCACCCTTACGGGGACTGACACTGTGGTCCTGCTTCGCCAGCTCCTCACTCCCCTGCCACCGCTCATGCCAGGGACCCCAGCGCAGACCCCTGGCTTCCCACCGCTTTAACAGGCCTCCAGCTGGGTCAGGGCAGTCGCCCATCCCAGCGGCTGGAGAGACCAAGGACAGGATGAGAGGGATAAATCAGCTAAGGTGACACTCCAGGAGAAAGGTTTGCTTTGGTTTTCTTCTAACTCCAGTTGGTTTCCTCATCTCCCAAATCTTGACCATCTTGGATTTTCCCATCCTCTTGCTTTTTGCCCACTCTAGTCTGCATTCCTCCTCTATTGCCAAAACAGATTTTAATTACATACTGGAGAGCCTCTCCAGTGTATTTTCAGCTCTGCCAGCGAGCTCTGGAGCCTCTCCACTCGCCCGCAGGTGATACCTGCTGTTATTATCCGGCCCGATTACTTGCTTGTGCTCCATGGTTTAAGGGAAAGCGCTATGCTGTATTGTGTTACCTTGTGACACACAGATGAATCATTTCACTGATAAAAGGTCTACACAGAATCAGTGCCCCGAATAGCGAGCAAGAACCGCAGGCTCCTCCTGTACGAGATGGAGCTGGCTTGGCAGCATCTGCACCCAGCCCCGAGAGGGAGATATTTCAAAATTCTCTGCCTTCATTAATCTCCTGGCTTTTTAGAAATTTTATAAGGTAATCTACTTACAGACTTGCCTTCAACCAGAAAGCATTACAAGGCATAAATAAATAATATTCCTTTCCCTATTCTTGTGGGCTATCTGTTGGTTTGACTGAATTTGCTTGACGATCTCCCCTTCCTCAACTCTGTCATTATTATTATCTTAATAAAGTATTTACGTTTCTTTGCTCCTTGCTAAAATTACACAAATCCGCTACCAGGAACCCAAGATACTGAAAAATTAACAGCTCAGTAGAAACCCTGCTCACCCCACTGCTAGGCTGCGGATCCAACCTAGCCGCTGCGGCTCGGACACAACGCTCAGCAGCCTCTCCCCATCTCGTGCTGTGCTGGCTGCACACAGCAATTCCTTCCTGACCTGCCCAGCAGCACGGGCTCTAATTATTTTCATTTGCATCAAGAGAAATATTTTTGGAGCTATAACCACAGCCAGCACTTTAAAAAAAAAAACCAAAAACCCACCAGGAGGGTTTCCAGCGCGCTCCGGGCAGCAGCTCCCATCACCGTAACTTGGGAGATCTCATCTGACTCACTAGTGCTGGAGGAAGCGGGGAGCGTCTCTGGCGGGGGGGTGCAATCAGGGATGGATTCAATCAGCCTCTGTGACACTGCCAGCGCCTTGGCAGGCAGCACAATGCCTTCAAATATCAATTTATTATCTCCTCTGAAAGCACATTAAAGCGCTAACTCAGCGGTGACCTTCACCTGGGAGCAGAGCTGCCTGCTGCGCCCTGGGCTCGGACCCCGCTGCCGGAGAAACCCTCCGGCAGGTAAATGCTGGTGCTTCCCACAGCAACCAGGGCTCAGCTGATGCTCTCCCCCACCCAGAGCCCCCTGCAGCTTAGAGGAGGATCCCTCTGGGCGAGACTCTGTACGTACCTAAGGCATCTTGCAAGTATTTCTGCCCCACCAGCTTCAGGTACTCTTCGATTGCTTTGGTGGCCAACGTGTTCTCCCTGAAAATGAGATGCTCATTCTCACCACAGCGATCAACTTCAGACATCATCAGGTCAGTCAAGAAATCCTGGAAAGCAAAGCCCACGGTGGGTCACCACACACTGACATACGCGTTGTTCGGCCCCCTCCCTTCTCCGGAGGGCTCTCACCTCCGTAAGACACGAGAAGGAGCGGAGCTGCTGTGGCTGCGTTACTACCAGCCCGACTTCCCTCCTGCTTCTCCAACCTCACGGAGACAAGAGGAGATAAATCCCTCGAGAGTCTTTACACACCCAAAATTTACACATTCCAGGCCTGCACCAAGTTCACCCCTGCGCTGGTGCCAGTTTTCCACTGGGTCTCGTATCAGTCTCACGTTTTGTGAGTGAAACGTTTTCTCCACTGTTAAACTGGCTGCATCCGGTGCGTACCTGCGCTTGGTGGCAAAACAGGGACACACTGAGATGTCACGAGCTGTGCCCCACAGTTAACGGCTGAGAACCGAGCCTGTAATACGCATCAAGATGCTCAAATGTCCTATTTCCTCAGCATTCACGGGAATAAACAGCACACATTTTGGGCACATTTTTGGGCTGATGTGGGCACAACCAAACACCATGCAATTTTATAATCCCCTGTGCTGCACAGCAAGGGAAGGGGCGAGCAGGAGCGGATCGCAGGCTGACAGCCACCCCGTGCACCACCCTGGGCTACTGAACTGCAGATTTTACCAGAAAAACAGCACTTCAGACCAAGCTCCATGTTTCCTTCAGCAACAGCGTCAACTGATTAGAGAGCATCACGTAGCTCCTCGTGAATCCTGCTGAAAATCCACTGCGGGGTGTGACGTTCAGTGTGCCGTAGCTGGCGTTAACACAGGAGAAACGCCGCGCGGTTTTTAACGCCGATACATATTCAGCTTCTGTTCTCTGCACTGCAAATGGGAAGAGCAGCTCTGGGCTCCTGTCCAGCTCCTCACTTGCGCCGGGTGCTGAAAGGGTCGCCCCTCCTCATCCCCCACCCCAGCACCCCTCACTGGGACGACAAAGGGCAACAGGCTACCCTGTAAATCACACGCATAAAACCTCTTGGTGTTCCCCCACGCAGGAGTCAAAGCAACGTGGACATACAAATTCACTTCTACAACCAAGGGCACCTTTCTCAAACCGTCTTCCTCTAAACTGCTCGGCAATAACCTTCCTGAAGAAATTCTCCTTCCTGTGCCGCGACCGCACCAGATGGCAGGGGCAGCAGGAGCATCCCAGAGCTGACGCGCAGGGACCCACGTCCTGTCCTCGCCATCCCCATGCGCGGCGTGGTTCCCGGAGCCCCCCCAAAGCTCTGCGGCCGTGACCGAGCCTGCTCCAAGCCAGACTGGGGAAGGGACAGGCCGGCCCCATTCCCTGCCAACCCAGGAGATCTGCAAGGGGGGAGGCACTTAGCTCCATCTCATTTTTCATACAGAAGCCTCAGCCCTGAAAGTTTAATCGAGGTTCAACAAACAGCTCCACCTGAACCCAAGGGACCCAAATCAATCCACTGGCCCTCCACTGCTGTGCTTCTGACCCAGACCAAGGCAAATCCAGGCGGCACACAGGTACGTCTCCCGTCTAACAGGGAAGGAGGGGAGGGAGGTTGGCATCTCTGCAGCACCCAATGGCTCCATCTCTCACGCCTTCCCGCAAGACTGTGACTGGGACCAACACGCTGCCCTGACCTTCCCAGAGGAAACTCCAAAAAAACCCAAACCGGAGGAGGAGCTCGGGAGGAAAAAAAAAATCACTTCCATTATTTCTTTAGCCAGAAGATCCCCTTCCTCAGATACCGCTATGTCTGCAATGCTCCAGCAGCTAGAGGCAAAAATCTCTCCTGGAAGCAAAGCATGTGCCTCCCCCCACTGTTTTCTCTCATTCTGCCCCTTTTATCAGCCAAGCTGGAATGAAACTTTAAACCCCAGCTCAAATCCCATTAGCTGCTATCTGGGTAACTCTATCACCTTTATCTTCCTGGGTCTCTCCCGGGGTATGCTTCGATTCCAAGCCACAGCTCAGGCTGACACAAGGTGCTGATTCTTAATTAGCAGCCACTGACCTTGGCTTTGCTTGATTCTCTTCCCTGTCACTTTCCCAACATACTAATTATCTCAGGAATACCGAGTTTTACAGCTCCTCTTAGCCAAGTGTTTGCTTCCCCCTCCCCTCGTCAGTCAAGGACACGAGGCCAAGCTGCGATGCACGACCCAACCGCGAGTGGTGGAAACCCAAGGGCCAAGTTTTAGCCAGCAATAATGTGAATTTTGATGATTTTAGCTGATTTACAGTATTCACTAGAATTTAAAACGAGGCAAAATTCCAGTGCAGGACTCAGCACAAAGCCACACAAGATCCCTCTGAAACCTCAGCTGCGGTCCTTATCCCTTACGGAGCTCCTGCAGCTCGACAGTGGAGAAAACGACCCTTTGGCTCCAAAGCAGAAAGCTGCCGAAATCCCACGGAGCTCCGCTGCGGTGCGGTACCCAAAGCTGGGTGTAATGTGGCAGGACCCAGTCTGGTTGCCGAGCAGGGGATGGAGGAGAGAGCCAGGATACCCAACAGCATCCTCCCAGCCCAGGGCCTCTCACCATCCCCCAGCAGGTCCAGTCTCCCTAGGCTGCAGGCTCCCGGCATCTTGCCGGGCTGTATGAACCGGCCCCGAGGTGCATCAGGGGTCAAACCAGCGTCCTTGAGCAAGATCCTCCGCAGAGACCGCTCCCGGCAGCCCTGAGAGCTCTGCAAGCCACGGGAAAGCGGCCTCATCCATGGGTCAGTTCCCATGACATCCTGCAATTTCTGTCCCAGGGCCATCTCCCAGATCTTGCCTTCCCTCCGTAACAAAAAAAGCCACATCGGCTCTGGATCACACGTCTGGTATCTCTGCCTTAAGTACGCCAGCAGCCAGCACTCGGAAGACACAAATGGAATGCAAATACTTGTCGAATCCCTCCGGGGGCCTCACTCACCCACATACAAGTCTCTGAATAAAATGCAATAACTAAAGCCAATAAAACTCCCTGTTTCTGAGCAGCAGAGATCAGCAGGGGGTTGTTTTCTGTTAGGGCCCCTGGCAATGGAAGAAAATAAGGTGCTTTATTTCATTACATGGGAGTTGAGAGGGGAAGGAAAAGGTCTATAGTAAAAATTCAGGGCTGTGGCAGCGTTCTTCAGGCTTGCTCCCCAAATATTTGAAGGATATTTGCTCCAGACTGGACACAGCTGAACCGGTGCAACTCCAGTCACCACATATACACCGATGAAGAAGAACAATTCATAGATAAATAAATTCAGAGCGTGACAGCACAAGGCTGCACTGGTTTCCAGCACTCCTCAAGTCAAGCAAGCATGAGCCCACAGCAGCACGTGCTGCTCCCTAGCAAGGCACGCAGGAGGTTGGCTACCCAAGTGACAGCCCAGTCCCCGCAGCCCGCAGAGTCCTCAGCACCAGTTGAGGCCTCGAAGACACCACCATGAAGTGCTTCCAGCACCACAGCTTCCCTCCGCCTGGGATGCCCGGGACGCTCTGCAGCTCATCTCCCCACATCCTCTGCCACAGCATCCTCCAGCAGCTCCTGGGCTGCGCGTCGCTCCCAGCAGCCACCCTGCAGCCAGCAGCGCTGGCCGGAGCCTGGATCCGGCTCCACATGCCTTGCTCCATCCTGCAAATGTCTCCATCCCGATTTACCTGCAATGCAGCCTTAAAACATTTCTGTTTCCCCTGGGTCAAGCTTCAGCCGCCACTTCCCTCACCCCACCTGGGCGAATTCATCCTCCTGCCTCAAAACCACAACCAACAGCCTCTTCTCGTGGGTGAGGAAACACCTCCTAACCCACGACCCATCCCTCGCACGTGCCGCAATTCCGGATGCCTAGGTCATCTCGCAGCAGGACTCCTTCGCGCTGCCATGAAGGATCCCCCAAACCTCTGCCTGGGGAAGCTGGAAGGAGACTATGGAAAAGGGGGTGATGCCCTGGAGACGAGCACGCTGCAGCCCTGCGCCAGGGCCCCATATGAGGCTGCTCCCCTGCCTCAGCCGGCATCCACACCTGGCCCAGTTGTCCCGGGGGGGCCCGAACTGGAAAAGGCTCATTAAAAAGTGACATTCACCAAGAGAAAAACCAACACCCGCTCGGGAAAACAATCCTTCACTGCCCACGTTGACAGGGGCGAGGAAGCGGGCTAATCGCATTGCTTAAACTCAGAAAATGGGAAGAAAAGCCTTCTTCACAGGGGAGGAAGAGAGAAGCAGCTAATCCAGTCACACGCCTGATCAATAGCTGTCAGCCCTGCTGCCCAGAGCAGCAGCCCCCCACACCCCACCGGGCTGGGGGGGGGGGGGGGGGCGAGCGCCCTGCTCGCACTCGCCAGTGCTAAAAAAGCCCACCCCATTGAGGGGTCTGTCTGCACCAAGCGTCCCAGTCCCAAAGGGGTTCAAGGTACCAGTCCCTGTGCCTGAGGTGTGTCACCAGGCAACGCCTGCCCCCTCCAGCTCCTGAGCCCAGGAGGCAGAAGGATGGAGCCAGCCGGGTGCCTGGCACGGCTGCGATGAGAGCAGGAGTGTTTCCTTGGCAAAGGGAGCCAAGTAACACAAATCTTGCAGGACGTATCCTGCACACTCCCAGGATATACTTTGCACCTCGCCATCCTGGGAAGGTGCCTCTCCAGATGTGCCCACAGCCGGAGCACGTGGGGTGTCACAGAGCTGATGAGAGCCGTGGGCGTGCACGCACCAGGGTCATGCACCCCTTCGGGCTGGAGCTGATTGTTCCCAAAATCTTAACTGACTGATGGGCAGATTGACTTTGAAATAATAAGGTTCTCCACATCACAAGCCTGATTAATAGGATTGACTTAACCTTAAGAGGATTGAATTGATAAAGGTAATAAGATTACTGCTTATTTCAAAGACTAGCCCAGAGCCCAGCTGGGCTTTTATGCAAAGGTGAAAAACACAAGGGGTTGGTAGGGCTGTAGGTTACAGGTGGACAAGTGTCAGGACACACACATCCATGCCGCAGTGGCAGAAATGCAGCACTCAACGATGCTGAGCTGTGCAAGTAGAGCGGCGGAGGGACCACGGTGCGAAAGCCCAATGGCCAGTCCTTGACTCTTCACACAGTTCCTCTGAGGATCTGTACTGGGCACTTAGGGAAACGCAGGGATGCTCCCTCCTCTGAACACTGGAGCTCAGCCCAACACTCCTGGCATTATATAACTTCCCCTGGGAAAAGGAGGTGCAGTGGCAACGCGAGGGTTAATGCAGAAGCCTCTGTGGCCATCACCTTGCTCAAGACAATAAGGAAACTTCAGGGATGTAACACTGAGCAACTACAACCTGCCCCTGAGGGCAGCAGGGCCAGACCCCACTCAGGAGGCTGAGAAACTGCACTGATCCCTGATGCTTTCTCCATCCTGTCAACCAACCTGACTGCTGTGTTTAGGGAGAGAGGAGAAAAAACAGTGAGGGTGCTCATAAAACTGATTAAAAGCCTTATTAGCTCAACTATGGCTGCTAAAAAATATTATCAGAGATAAACTCCTTGTGGGGGGATGATATGGCTGCTGCCAGTCTTGTCTACGGCTGAACGTGTGCAGCATCCTCTCTTCCCTGCATCCACATCCAGCGAACAGAAGGGACCGATACTCCCTCAGGGGACTGACCAAGCCCTGGTGCCACCAGCCTCCAAGGCAGCAGCCTCCTGGGCCATGCTACTCATCTCCTGCTCCCCTCCCCAAGCCAGGCAGTCACTTTTAGGCAACCCTGTACACTATCTGGAGGTCCTGACCAAGCACCCTGCGCTACCAAGGAGGGAACGGGGGGAGTTTGCAGCAGGCTCGCACGGGGGGAGTAAATATATCTGCTCAGCTGAAGCAAATCCTTGCAGCATAAACAGGGACACATGTTTATTCTTCACTCCAGTCACACCACCATAAATATTTATTTCAAGCGAGCAGCTGGTTAGTTAGAGCTTTGTCTAATGCTGGGTTTGATCTACCAACCATTTGGACAAGAGAGTTGAGTGATTTTTTTTAATATATTTATGGTCATGAACTGAGCTCCAAAAGCTGTAAGGCAGTCATGAAACAGATCTAAGCATGGGAAATATTCTGGAAGCATCGAAAGCCACAGCAGGTCTCGTTTTGGGAAGGATGCAGCCTGCCTACCCAGAACCACATCACAGGCGCCACATCAAGCCATGCTAATGAGCGCCCCCAGTAGCACCAAGCACGGCAACAGAAACACTTTTGATTATGACTGTGTTTTTTGTCTAGGGGTTGCAAAACACATGGAAATAGTTAGGCACCTCTCCACGCCCTTACAGGTAACGTTTTATCAGCGCTCTCCCTGGGCGGAGGGAAGCACTACCAACTGAAGGAGATGCTGAGAGCCCGTGTCTCTGTGCGTAGCCACAAACGACGTCCCTCTTACGGCCATAAATAGAGACGGTGAACAAGGCCTTGCGCCGAGAGCCGACGTGGTGCTGGGCGGTTGTCAGAGGGCTGGGGCAGCTCCCTCAGCCAGACTGTCTGCACTCTTATCAAAATGCCTTTCCCTCTCCACTCCACCTATCTGCCTCGGTGGCTGCGCAGACACTTCCAGGCGTGCCCCCCCCCGCACACCAAACCCTCGCACAGCACTGCAAGGATGAAGCTTTTCCTTTTCCCAAACAGAGATCAAAGGGAGCACGGACTTTGGCTCCAGAAAGGACTCTCTGTTTTAATTCAAGAGGAGAGATTGAGAACGGACATCAGGAAGGAATTCTTCCCGGAGAGGGTGGGGAGCACTGGGACAGGCTGCCCAGAGAAGCTGTGGATGCCCCATCCCTGGAAGTGGATGCTTTACATGCTGTGCCTCTCCAGCAGGAGGGACACAGGCAGTGCCTCTGGGTTTTAGCAGCTTCAGATGACACGTGGCTGGTAGGGAACCGCTCGTTACTGCAAAGGAGCGAAGGGGATGTCTGCGGGGAAGGGTCGCCCTTCCACCACCCGGGGGATGCAGGGGGACACTGATGGCCAGGGGCCTGGCTGCGGCTGGCACGTGGGAGCATCCACGCAGCGCCACATCACACCTCTGCTGCGCAGGAGCTCCTGCAGCGTGGCTCTGGGGGCACACACGTACCCCATCGGCGGTGCCTCATTAAGGGATTACACTCTATTTACAGCAAATCGCTACAGGAAAACAGGGCCCGAAACAGTGCGAGAGCAATTAGCTGCTAACAAGCCTTCGCAGATAATCTACCGGACACTTGTTTCTCACTCCAGCTATAATTGCTGCTTTAGCGTCAGCTACAGCAGCCAAGATCCACAAAAACCCCTTTATCAGCAAAATAAATTAGTGGTTGCTGATTGCCATGTCTGCACTCTTCGGGGCAGGGGAGAGCTCTGAAGAGGTCATCAGGAAGGCTCTTGGCAAGGCACAAGGACTGGGAATGCAGCTCCAGCCCAGGCAAGCTTCGGAGGGTCAGAGGAGGACAGAGGCTGGAGGAGGGGGCTGCTGCCCCCCCAGCACACCAGTGCCAGGAGCAGGGTGCTTGCTGCTGCTGGGCTGGGGTCCTCACCCAACGCCAGCAGAGCCTGGACCCAGACCCACTTCCTGCAGCCTGGAGCCTCATGCAGCAGCACGCCGGCTCCCCAGCACCATCCCTGGGCTCTGGGTCCATGGGGATCTGCTCTTCCCATCCTTTTTCAAGAGCTTGGACTTGTCCTGTCCAGTCCTTCCCCCTGGAGTGCCCAGCGGAGGGCAAGGACCGCAGCAGTACAGCCTCCCGGGCACCAGCGTGCCGGCATCCAGCTCCGGCGTCCCCTGGCTGGGTGGCAGTGTGTACCCACGGCGGAGCATTCCTGGGCGGTGGCAGGGTGCACCCTTGTCACACAAGCAGGGGTGAGGGTGTTTTCCTCTCTCAGTCACTGGTTTTTATGTTACTGCTGCTTTACCAACTCTTCTCCAAAGGATACCCACGCACCACCCCCCCCACCCCCCAATTCCCATGCTCTGTGCTGTTACTCTGGCAGCTCCCTAAACCCTGTGCCAATGCCAGGGGACAGGCAGGGAAAGCAGAAGCTCCATTTTAGGGGGAGATTCATCAAGTCTGTTTACTGTGTCCCACATGTAGAGCCTCTGGGATCTCAAGCACTGATGCAGACACATGTCCAGAAACACGCCTGCTCTCTCCAGAGCCTCCCAAGTACCAACGAGAAGAGGGAAAAGGCAGGAGCAGGGACAACAGCTCTCAGCCATGCGTGCACATGATCCATGGTGACTGGGGTCAGGGGACACCTGAAGCCTTCTGCACCAGAACCGTGCAAGCCACAGACAGGGTCTTCCGTGGCAATGCCATCCCAACAAAAGCCCTGGCACCAGAACTGCAGGGAAGGGCAATGCAGACCAGAAACCAGACGAAGCCATCGCGCAAGGACAGGGACACCTAACGCTGCTCCCCTTGTAACCGCAGAGCGTTCTCGCACAAGCTGTGAATCCCAAGTCGTTTCTGTCCCCACGGAGGGCAACACAGCCAAGGGGAGCGGCACTGCCACCCTTCCCTGCACTCCTGGGGCCCCACACCGCTGCCCGGGGTCAGGAAGGCTTTAACTGAGCTATCTGCTCTGCCTCTGCAATAGCAGGCCCGCAGCCTCACAATCCTCTCAGTGAGCTCTGGCCTGCCTTAAACCAGATCAGGGGGCCAAGCCACTTCCCTGCTCGACAGATGGTCCCTGAATCTAATCCACGAACCCTGCCGGGTCCCAGGCAGCAGAGGCAGCCGCAGAGGAAGCAAAGCCTTGCGACTGCCCCTCGGGTGAGGAGCTCACTCCTCAGCACTACAAAAGCTCTGGAAATCTTGCTCTTCCCCACCTCCCTCCTGCAGAGTTCAGGGGGACGTTAACAGAGTAAAACAATGATGCTTAAACTCCCGCAGTCCCGACACCGGCCCTACCCACCGCAGCTGTGCCACCCACCTGGGGACCAAGGATGAGACTCCATGCCCCATGTGCCGGGAGCTCAGCGCTTGCCTGCGCTCTCCAATGGCTTCCAGCTCTGCTCACCCTGCCTGTACCGTCACAGATCACAGCCAGGAGTAGATCCCACTCTCCACCTCCTCCTGGCCCGCTTCCTTCCCCATAGCTGGCAGGGGATTCCCAACCATGAAGGATGTTCAAAGTGGTCCACGAAAACCGAACTTCCACCATTCACAAGTTGTCTGGCATCACGCCCCAACGAGCACTGCCCCAGGAGCACCCAAGGACCCCTGGGCTCCCCACACTGCTGTCCTCCCCACACACACCTCCCTTCCAAAACACCGGAACAGACGCCAGAGACCAAGGGCTGATTCAGAGACGTGTGCTCGCAGGAGGACTTCCCTCCGAAACTCCCAAGACGCTGTTCACTCCCGCTCGGCTCCTGCGGTGCTGGGTGCGCAGCCCAGCAGCACGCTGACAGGGAGGGAGCAGAGAGCCTGCCGGGTTCCCACGGGAATACGCCGCACACACAGCACTGCTTACACATCATCCCTTCTTGCTTACTTGCGCGTTTGTGCCCGTTCATACAGTAAGAGCCTGGCCCCCGAGTCTCCAGGAGGAGAGAAACGACTCGGTCGGCATCGCGTGGTCCCTCTGACCTCTTTGCTAATTAAGCCATTTGCACTGCACATGCTACCGACTTGTTCGTAATTAAAAGCAAAATTAGAGTGTATTAATGACGACTAGGCCTGACGCCCAGCCGACGCGGTGATTTCCAAAACCCAACCCTGGAGCCTGCTCCTGAGGGTCTCTAGTGGGACGGCACGGACGACGAGGGGTCTTACCTTGGCCTTGCCCGTGCTCTGCAGGATGTGCACCAGCGCAGACGCCATCTCCTCCTTGTTCTTCACGCTCAGCGAGGGCTCCAGCACCGAGCACAGCACCATGTAATTGTTCGTGATGTACTCGGCAAACTCTTTGTACATCTCCATGGGAAGAATGCTCATGCTCTGGTAGCGAGACTTGATGCGGATCATGGGCCCCGGGGACTTGCCCTTTCCCGGGTTGGGGCTGACCACTGGGTACCATTTCTCTACAAACTGCCGGCCCGTGACAGAGCTGACAGGGATGTTCACTTGTCCGATGAAATTGGTCTTGTCCTTCTTTTTCTTCTTGTCAGTCTCTTTGTATAAGTGCACCGTAATGTTCTTGAGCGATGGGAGGTTATTAAATTCAAAGTGCTCCCCCCAAAATACATTATCAGTTTTCAATTTACAGGTAGTTCGTGCATAAAGAACGTCATCCAGGCATAATTCACACAAGTACTTTTTCTTAGCTGGCAGGTCCTTGGCTTCGATAATCCATAACTTTAACATATTCTCTACCCTTCGGCTGTTGTCCTGAAAAAAAAGATGCAAAGAAAAAAAGGTCAATAAAAAAACCCACAAAGCCAAGCACAACAAAACTGGAGATATGAGTTAATTATTTCGGATGCGCTAAATGAACAGAGGCTTAATTACATTTTATTTTAAGGAAATACTGGCTCTCAAGTAGTGTTATTATGCAAATTCCTATGTTAATTTTCCAAACATCACCATGCACTCCGTGTCTGTTGGTGCCAATTAATATAAGGAATATGGATGATAAAACCCCTCCGAATCCTAAACGTACCATTTCTCCTTCACTGCCAAGAGGCCCTCAGAAGAAACCAAAAGAACCTCACCGATCATTAATGGCTCTTGCAAAGCAGAAGCTGTTACAGGTTCCTCACAACCACCCCCCTCTCGGGTACAGCTGCTTCGCAGCAGCACCGCAGTACACTTTCTTTACCCTAACAGAGCAGCAATAAAGGGATCCGAATGCACACCCAGGGATCACCTCATCCACGGCTGGAACACAACCACCTCCGGCAGGGAAAGAAGCTTTTACAAACCTCACAATGTTTCAGGGCAGAAGCCCAGAGCACCCAACTAAAACATGGAGAGGAATTGTGGGAGACAGTGACACACACAGGAGAATCGTTATGATTCAGAAATAGAAATCTGGCTCCATATCTTTTAAATAATAACGGATACTGTGGATCTTTAGGAGGTCCCCAGTGATGCTGACCTCATCCTGGAAGAATCTCCAGGGGCATTTGTTGCAGGAGGGACTTGAAAGGCAAAGCCCTCGCAGCTGAACCGCTGCTCTGGGTTCTGCAGATCTGGGCTGTTTGGGAACCCTGCACTGACACAAAACCACGGCTTATTCGCCTCAGCCCAGGAGTCTGGGCAGGAACGCTTCTGCTGAAGTCCACAACGGGGTACTGTAGGTTCAGAAAAGCACACAGGAACTGTACGAGAACAGTGAATTCCTGACAGAAATATCAAGTCAGATACTGAGAGTTTATTGTCTACCAGCTCAAACAAAGATGGAAAGTTAGCCATCAGCTCATGGCACGCTTTGAGATGAGGGCATGCTTCCAAATGCACTCCCAGTGAACACAGCATCTCAAAGCCCAGCCCCAACTCGCATCCCCAGGACTTTTCTCGCGGTAAGTGTGACCACGTGAACCTTACGCAGCTCGCTCGGATCACCGCTACCAGGCTGCTGTACTCGGAAAGCACCAGCGTCGCTGAACTCCACGTGCAGAACCACACTGCTGGAGGCAGAGCCACCTCTCCCCTCTGCTGCTCCCGTTCTGATACCGAAGGAAAACTTTTATACTGACATTTGGCACTGCACTGGGAACAATCAACTCCGACACAGAGGGCTATGCGGCTCTGACACCAGGAATGAATTCACAGGATCCCATCGTTTGTGTCTTCTCTGATCAGCAGAAGACGACTTGTTGATTGAGCTCATCAGTTGTGAAATCCCGATGCTGATTAGTCCTGATCAATCTCTGTTAGCTAACTCCAGTGCAGAGCAGGAGAAGCAGCTGTGCATTTTATTTTAGGATGCAGTTAGCCTTAGTGGGCCATAAAACCACACACTGGGTGTCCCTGTGCTCTAGTGAAGGATTTGTTTCTGTCGGTCCCAGGGAGATGACTCTGCCACCTCAACCGACTGGAGAAGGGAAAGCTACGTTCCACTGCCGCCTCAGAGAGCTCGCGGTGACGGGCATCCGAGTTTCTCCATCGCTAAAGCAGAACCTGCAAGTACTCCCAGAGCCAGGAAGTGTGATAGGTCAGCTCTTCTGACTGTTCAGTCTTGCAACTTTGCTGACAGCTCCCCGGCATCTGTCTCACGGCTTTTGGGACATGGAAAGTCCTACGTAAGCTGCAAGTACCATCAGTAACAGAGCAAGACTGAAGATTCTTCAGGTCCGATCAATTCTCAGCAACAGCTGAAGCAGCATGTGCTGAGAAAAGAGGGGAAGAAATAATTGGCACTTGCCTGTAAATATAATTGCGGAAGAAAGCAATATGGAAAAAGGCTGACCCACAGTTACACTTACTCACTAAAATGACAATACGTCCCCTGCTGCTACTATGCGCCGGGCTATAAAACGTACTAACGAGGAACCGAACTCTAACAGAGGCAATCCCTCAAAGCCACTACCTTATTTGGGTGCACGGCACGCCGCAGGTTTTCCATCCATTTATCTCGCTCTGCTGCAGAACGACACGAGAAGCACTTACTTCCTGATGAAGTCGTCACCTACAGGGAAAGGAACAGGATTATGTCTTGACCAGCACACTGCAGACTGTGATCTGGGGGAGAGGGGGAGTCAGGAAAGACACTAGTGGACGGTTTAATTTTTTTTTTAAAGTAAACAGCTCTACCCAAGCATGAAGCAACAGCCCCTAAGGCTAGCGGAAAACCAGGGCAACTCTCCATGTCACAGAAATAATCATGGAAGCAAATTCCAATTACTTCTCCTCTTCCACACCAGAAAGCACTAGATAATGGGCCCCATGCATGCGGCACTTTAAACCACCAAGTTCCATAACCGGGAGAGTGTAAATCCTTAGATGAACTAAGGATAAATTGCAAACACTTGGCATTCCTCCAGATTCAGCCCAAAGCCTGCGACAGTAATGACCCATTCCCTGTTTCCAGGCTGGGAAAAGCTGGCTTCATATCTTGCCCCTTCACCTCCTGTTGCTCCTGAGGATCAGGCTGTGACGAACAGGGGGGCAAGAACATACACCCCCTCCAGGCAGCAGTACGGGCTCACAGCCTGGCCGGAGGCACTCGTGTCCTCACAGCCCCGGCTCCCCAGGCTGGAGCTCCCGGACCTGGGGACGGCTGCTGAGCCCTGCTCTCCCCTCTCGCACTTCCAGCATCACTCCAAGGGATCTTTCCGCACCGTCTGTGTGACTTTCTCAGGCCGTTAGGATTTCACAGCCAGGTTTTGAAGCAGCACACTCACAGCAGTGACATTTCCAGTGGTGCACATGCCCTTTATTCCTTACCACATCCTTGTGACCACACGGAAACTCAAGCCCGCTGGGAGCCCACCAAAACAGCTGCTGTCCGGCAGCCCCAGGATGACAGGCACCCCACACTTCTTCCTACCCACCACACCAAGCTTCCCTGCCATCAACTGATGTGCCAAGGTCTAAAAGGCCAATAGTTCTCTGCACCGTCTCACATACACGTGTCCCTCAAGCCGTTGGCTCCTCCAGGCCCCGCTGGCAAGCAGACAGACCATGCCTGCAGTACCCCAGCTCTGCAAGGCCCACTGAGCCTCCCGCCAGCTGCTCTGCCGTTCTCTGCGCTCGCTGCATTTGTGGATGTCCAGCCACATTCTTTGCGTACATCTCTGCTTGCAGGCAGACCTGGCCAGTCCTTTAAATAACCCCACTCTGAGCTTCATTTCTGCCCATCTCGAGCTGCAGAATTATTTCTGAGCACTTTATCATCTCACACTGTTTGTGTTTACACACTGCACACTGTGTTATCTGCTCTGGGAGACACAATCTCCTTTAATTTCATGTATCTCCCAGAAGCCTAACCTGTTCTTACAGCAGAGCTGGCACTTGCTGAGATTCGGCAGTCGCTAAGCTCAGTGACAAGATGAACACATCCCTCCCTTTGAGCACAGACATCTTCTACCCAGGACAAAATGACAAGAGGCCTAGCCTGTCTTTACACAGCAAATGCAAGAAATCTTCCAACCCTTGATATCCCAGAAGCTCTCTCCTGCAGGCACACACTCTTCCCTGTCCTCGCACGCTTGCATCCTGTTCTGTAAAACTTCTGAGCACAAGTTACCTTCTATTTCCAAGAAAGAAAAGAAGAGTCCATATTAGTAGGCACAGCAGTATGATCTTCACAGCATCCTTTCACACTTGAGAGTATTCCCAGCTTCTTCAGAGTTTCCCATTAGCAATGTGGCCTGCTCAGTCTCCTGTCTGCTGCTGCAGATGCCCACGTGAACCTGAGCCTCCAGAGAGACTTCTGATGGCACAGGAGATGCATCACTTACGAGACCGTGTCCACGGCGTGTGATCCCTACGCCGTGCTCTGCCAGAGGGTACGGCAGCTTTGCATCTTCATCCTTCTCCCAGTAAGAGCTCCTGCAGCAGCAGCCAAGCCGAGCACAGCCACACACCTGACTGGTAACGACATCGGGCTGCATTGCTGCTGACATGGTGCTGCACCGTCTGCACACTGAATTACAAACACAAAGACCCCACAAGTACCACTCAGCAACGGCTTTTGAGAACAGAACTCAGTGTTGTAACACGGGAGATGCGCAGCGAACGAGCAACGCTCCCGACAGCTCCCTAGTCGCTCGGTCGATGTGAATTCCTAAGGCTTCAAAACCGTTCTTCGGACAAGAACCTAACAATTCAGAACTTGAGTGCTGTCCTAGCTGGCCCACCTGATTCAGCTGCAAAAGACTCAAAATCAGCCACGTTCAAGTCCAAAACATCAAAGCCCTGACACTACCGGTACAGCTGCAGTGCCCCGCAGGTGTCCCAGCGGGTTTCTGCATCTCACACGCGGAAGAGCCGTCCCGCTGAGATTCTGCCTGAAGTTCACACTGTTCAGGCCCACTGACTGCTTAAAAACCAGTTCATAAAGGTGGAATAGGTCAGATACGCCTTTCAGCAAACGCCACCGCTAGTCCATTGCCTCAAAGGCCATTTCTCACCTCACTTTTTGTTCAGCTCTGCTGTGTTGATGGGAGTCTGGTGTACAAATGCATTTGAAAAAGATGTTCTTGGACTAGAAAATTGGGCAGGGAACTTGGAAGCTCGGCTATAAAAGAGGATTATGACTTCTGTGACTGTTGTCTGAAGATGCTCTTAAAGACAAGTTCTCCTTGGTGACATACATGGATCTCACAGCTGCCTAGAGGATTCATAACCAAACAAATAAGCATGCAATTTAGCCGTCCTCCTGTTAATTAAATGTCAGGGTTTTAGGAGCTATCGGTTAGGATGAGTATCTAATGGTTTTTCTTGCCACACTTAAGTCAACATATTATCACTGAGTTATCATGGTGAAATCTATGACTGAATTCCAAAACAATCACCAATTAACTGATCACTCAAAACCCAACAAACCTGTAACTGTCACACTGAGTGAGAAAAGGGGAAAACCCTCCCATGTCAGACATGAAGCCTTCCTGATCTGATGGGAGTTGAAGGTCATATCTACCATGTGTGACCAAAAATGTCATTTTCCTCAGACCTGCAATGACATCCCAGCCCTGTGCCCTGACCTAAACATCACATGGCATGAACGATCTTCATGAGATACTAATTATCTTGGTAAAGAGAGCGTTCTAGTCCCATCAAGATTTTGGATATGCTAGAATACTATTAATGTGCAGGATAAATTCAATTAATAAAACTCATTAATTTCTAAAATGTTACTTATTCGCATTCATTATTCACAGGCCTCGGATGGGCGAGCCCTTAAGCCAGATAAAATCTTGCCATTTTAGGATCATCTTCAGTACAGCTGGGCTTCCTCAAAGGAATCTCGCTGGAACAACAGCAGATGATAACTGAGTTACTGAGGTTGCCTCACTCCATGTGCTCCAAAGATTCCATGAGGACTAAGCTGGGGCTCGAGCCGGTGAAGCCCCCCACGGCCAAGTGCAGAAGGGCAAAGCAAGCTCCATTGCATTCGCCCTTGCTCTGGCAAGGTCAGGATGGGGAAAACACGGACTCAGCTGCGTTGGATCAACTACAGTTTTCCTTTCTGCTGCCCCACATCCCGCAGCTATGTCCTGCGACAGCCCAGACACGAGCAGTGCATCGGGACAAGACTCTGGTCTGCCAAGGCCGTGACAGAGCCCCTCGGTGCTAACTCCTGGCCTGGCCATCGGCACCAGGACCCCACAGACAGCAAAGCCAGGAATAGACT
The DNA here is from genome assembly GCA_027574665.1 of Rhynochetos jubatus. Lineage (NCBI taxonomy): Eukaryota > Metazoa > Chordata > Aves > Eurypygiformes > Rhynochetidae > Rhynochetos > Rhynochetos jubatus. Next base: position 2,218,059 of record CM050671.1, read on the forward strand.
CCCGGTCTGGACTAGATGCCTGCTGTATATTTAGCACAAACAGCATACGCAGCGGCACTAGCTGATCATGCTGACTGGGGGATCCTACAGGGAGAAAGAAAATGATGTTGGGTAACTTTAAAAAAAAAATTCAGTGAACAAAATAGGTAAATACTGACTGCCAAGTACTCAGCAAGTCAGAAAAAAGCAAGTTTCACAGAACTAAATAAGCAGAAAAAGCCAGATTTGAAAAAGCACTGCATTCCTGCTGACTGTCCTTACCCCCAGCAGAGCCGTGCTGAGGGGAGCAGGGCTGAGCAGGCAGCCACGGCACGTCTTCATGCAGGTCAGCCGAGCTAAGGGAGACAAACAATCGCATTGCACCCTCCTACAGCCAGCTCCCCCCAAAGCGAGCCACTTGGGTTTTTTCCACTGCAGATGGCTTTGGCACCTCTCGCTTTTGTCTCCATTTGGGTGCACTGCCAGTTCCCTGAACCTGCCCTCTCCAGCGCGGCTCCATGCACAGCCATGCCCAATCCTGTCGTCTCATTCTCCGAGCCACGGGGCTGCTGCTGCAGCTCGAAGGAGGATCCGTCCGTACCACACGCTGCCCGTGCTTCTGGAAAAGCCACTGCACGCTGCTGCTGGTGAGAGGCCCCAAAGAGCGCACGCTGAGCCAGCCCAGCCCACCGAGCACAGACATCCTGGATGAGGGCAGCCAGCCAGCAGTTCCAAGCGCTGCCCAACCACCCCACCGCAAGGAGAAGGTGGTTAAGAACAACAGAAGTGCTTCACTTCTCAGTCTGAGACAGCAAACTTGGCCCATCCTGACAGATCTCCCTTGAGAACAGACCCACAACAGCCTCAAGTGCAGGGACAAGGCCCTGCTACCGACCCGCAGCACCTTCCCAACCCACTGTGCAGAGAATGTCCTGGTTCCCCTTGTCTCCGAGACTCTAGCAGTAGCTTCTCACTTGACATTTCTTAGCCAGGGCTCCTTTTCCAGGACATCGGCTGAGCTTCTCACACCTCAGTGTTCCCACACACAGCAGTGTCCTGGCTCTTGGCCATCAGCTTCGGTTTTCCTTTCAGCCTCCTGCAGACTTCAGCCAGAGCTTTCCAAATTCCAGGCCACACGAACCACTAAGGTTTTACTGCTCTTCGTTGAGCTTCCAGCGGAAGGTGGACCAGCCTTTGCCAAGCCTTGCCTGTACCTCCAGATAAAGCAATGCTGAAGGACGCGGGATCACAGCCCATGGATGGGACCCTCAGGACATGGAATAACTCAGGGCAATATTCAAAGACTGAGGAGGAGAAGATGCTCACGTGCTTTTGTCGCTCGGCTTTCACTCTGGCCTGACACGGAGAACCGCGTGATGAAGCTGCTTGTGCCAATGCAGGTGGGGGTCTGGAGGGGCCAGCAGCAGCACCCCAGCCCACGCCGCTTGCCCAGGCTCGCCCCGCTGGCCCTGTGCTGCCCAAGGCAGTGCTCCCCTGCTGCTTCCATCGACTGTCCCCAAGTGCAGGGCAGATTGAGGTCCCTGCCTGCTACCCGCCAGTGATCCTGGGAGATGTGCAAACTCCACGCAGGGCTGACCTCACTCCGACTCTGGAAGAGGCTCTCTGGAGATGCAGGACCAACGCATTAACACAATATGCCATTTAGCTCTCACCTCAGTCCTTCCCACCGGAGCTTGCTGATGAGTAACCATCAGTTACAAATCAATGTCCCTTTTGTTTTCTGGCGTTCTTCCTTTCCTCTACGGGATTTGTGGAACGGCAATTAACATTTTTTTTCCGTATTCTCTTCTTTATCCAACTCACTTAAAATTAAATTTTCTTCTTCCTTACAAGTGCGTGACTTGTGTAATTTCCCTCTCAGTCAACTTCCTACAAGTACTGTTCATATCCCTTCCCCTGCTCTTGTGCACCGAACAGAATTGGTAAACAACTCTTGTATTATGGATGTCACATCTATTTTCCATCTAGTTTCATTTTATCTTTCTTGAGTGGAATGTAATAGAGGCCATATAATTTACAAAACTGTTATCCTCCTGACCTGCTGCACTTGCTCAATTCTACAGAGAATGAACAGCACTGGAAAATTTATACCTCAGCCCACTTCAGAGTTTCTGTTTGGGGCTATTTTTTGTAAGACTGTTTTTGTGTTACCTGCTTGTATTTTAAGAAATGGATCTTCTAACTCATTTCTTTCCAAGTGTGCTAATTTTAGTAAAGAAATTCATCTCTCCAGTCCCACTCCCCCGGGACACCCCAAGGTTGTCTTCACCCAGTGCTGCCCATCCAAGAAAAGCCTGCGGTCCCATCACCTCCCCACAGTATGATCCAATCAAGGCCATACGGTCTATCTGCTCCTCTATGTCCAGCTACAAACATGTTACCCTTTCTTCACAGAAACACAAGTACCGACCACCGTACTGCTGTAAGAAAACCATTTCCCACTTCAATATCCAGCCGCTGCCATAAGCAATAATACTTTGCCATCCATGATGCAGGACAAATGGTTCCCAAGACATCCTACATTGTATTATCCAAGTACAGACTGGTTTGTACATGTCCTACCACCTCCCACTAGGACAGACCTAACCACGTGCAAGAAGAGATGTTAAAAAAACCTGAAATACAGATTTTTTCATTTACCCAAACACGGAAAGCTCCAGTTTTCCAGACAAAGTCCCACTGACAGCAGCAGGCTGTCAGTGTGAGCACGTACGTCTTTGTGAACACTGAGCAGGGATTAGCGCTTTCCGATATCCGTATGAACATAAACTACAAATCTGTTCTCTGCTAATGCTCAGCCTTAACTAGTTCAGCACCCGCAGCAAGCTCTGCCGCGACAACCGACACGAGGCAAAGAGCTCGCTGCTCCCCTTCTGGGGATGCGATCCTCCTTGGAAAGTTGGGACGAATTTTCAGCCTATTAAATGGTCTCTGTGTAGCAACTCGGAGCAGAAATGCTTTATCCCAACGTTTTATTCCAACCTCACACCTGGCTCCCCAGTCAGCCCCGTCACGTGGCAGGAACGGCCTGCGGGATGGACAGAAAGGCTCCTTACCTCAAAGCAATAGTCTTGTCCCAGGATGCTACTGTGGACCGGCTTGATGACCACTTCTTCCTCCATGCTGAGATCCAGAGCCTCAACAGCACTACTGGGACTGAGCAAAGACTCGTGGGAGCGCGATTCTTTCAGCCTCGGCATTAGATGGGATCTAGAGGAAAAACGTAATGGCATCAGTGGACGCTTTCCTTCCCAGAGAAATTACTCAGACCATCTGTTAGCAACAACTGCAGACTATTCCTGGGAATTTTTTGCCCTGAGATAATCAAGGGCCCAGAATAGGTCCACTGTCCCACTTATAACCTGGAGAAGAGGTTCTACTGCAGGCTGTATGTTCAGTGAAAATGTCAGGACACCACGGCAGGTTCGCAGGCTGTGGGTCTCCGCACAGCTCAGGATGTCTTTAAACAGCATCACACCTCCTGCATCAGACTTCCCAGGGGGGTTGCAGTGTGAGTGCCCAGGGAGGCCGGCTGGTCCCAGCATCGGCCCCGCCATCAACCACAGCGCTCACCGCACCGCAGGCGGGTCTGCAGCACCGGCGCCGAGCTCCAGCGGCACTGAGCTCCGACTGCCAGCACAGGTCTGAGTTCCCATGCACATGGGAAATCCCAACAGCATCCTACTTCATTTCATCCTGCTTTGCAGCACCCAGTCCCTGCTGACGAAGGAATTTACCCGCAAATGGGGAGGAATTAACACCACCTCCTTCCGCAAGCCAGACCCGTGTTTGCTCAGTGCACACACAGCGTGCCAGGGGATCGGCTGGTGCTGCTGGGCAGACACTCCCCGCGCGCAGGTACCTTCTCCTCCACCGAAACGCCCACATCTGTACCACGGACACAGCCAGAGTGCGGATCTGCACTCTGCAATCAATAACCCCAGGGCTCGTGTGCTCTCTCCAATTGGTACACACATCCCTGGGATGGGGACAGTGTGGAAAATAAGGCCATGATAGCCCTATCGATTGATCTAAATGCTCTGGAGTCCCACCGGCAGCATTTAGCAGCAGGGAGCCCACAGACAGCAAGCAGCACACCATTTTCCAGACAGCCAATACAATCAACGGTGCTGTAACTCTTAAAGCAAACCAGAGAGCTCAAGGGGGGGGGGGGGGGGGGGGAGATAGCTAGGTACTTCCAGGGAAAACAGAGCAAAGGGATAGAGTGGCAAGGGAAAAAATAACTTGAGAGCAAAGGGAGCTGTTGCCTTCCCTGTAGCCTGCACCATGTAAAACGTTCCTACGCCAGCTGGGTCACAAATGCTCTGATCCCGGTAACTCTGACCTTTAAAACCCCTGGCAGGCACTTCAGGGTCTTCCAAAGAGACCACGTGTCCCTCTGGCTACAAAGAGGGTACGTCGCCTTCTTAAAAGTCACAGGAGGACAGAAATAAGGGCAGTTTGAGATATTCTCAGCATGGTCCTTTATAAGCGCAACAACAATGCTCCTACTATACTCTCAGATTGCTTTGTCCGCGTGTGTTGAGTTCTGTCGTTCTCTAGAAGAAAGCTGACCGAAACACAGAAAAATGTCAATAGCACATGCAAAATTCATGGCTCCCAGTGAACCACACGCCAGGCTGAATCCAGAGAACAGACAGAGGAGACTCTGAGATGAACAGCAGGGGAAGATAAACAGGTGCTTCTCCAGATCTGCCATCGAGATTCCTGCCATGGATGAGTCCCCAGGTGATGTGGGATCTGCCCACAGCTGGGTCCTCCAGCTGAGCACGCTAAATGGACAGATCTGGAAGCAGCCCCCCAGCCCTGCACCAGGCCAGGATAACCAGCCTGGGGACATGCTGCCCAGGGGCTCAGACTCCAGAAGCCCTTTGCACTTCCCTGCACCCACCGAGGCTGACAGTCAGGACCCGTGACGGTGACATCCATTAAAGGCACCTGCAGAAGAACAGACAATGACACCACAACCTTTTTCTATGGGGACAACCGCCAGCCCTCAAATGCTGAAAGCCCTGGGTTAGCAGAGCCCTGCACCGGGTCAGGAGCAGTAGCTTTGAAGCAAAAGGTTCTCTATCCCATTAGCGATTCTCTAAACTGCCAACTCACCCCATGTCTCTATGGTGAATAAACTGATCTTTAGGAACTGAGCACAGTCGTTTCCCAGTACTTTCTGGCAATTTTACACTATTTTCACAGAAAAGGGTCCATATCCTTTTCCTCTGAACGATACTGTAAATTAACTCTAATACAGGCAGAGAGATCAAGTTATCTCTGGATGCTGAGTGCAGAACTAATATCCAGCAGCTCAAGAACTGACAACACACACTGCGCACCGAGCCCTGATAAGCCCAGAATCAAGGCGTTTATGGTAAACGTTATTTCCATATTTTACAGATGGCATTAGGAAAGGTAAGTAACCAAGCTGAGGCTTGTATTCTTGTTTGGACAAACACAAATACTGACAACCTAAACCCACAGCTCTGGAATTACATACTGTAACGCACACATCTATATCACTGAGTTGGACTGTTTCATGCTGACCTAAGAGTTTTTGTTAAAATTAAAACAAGTCTATTTTTCATTTAAACTACTGCAGCTGCAAAGGCCACGGGTGGGAGTGCAGATGTACAATACGAAGAATTACAAAGGGGAGTTCCTCACGACATACTACGTTCACACCAGACTCAGCAAACGCATATATATGTCCCTCCATGCTCTGCCATTACCTCCAGGAATCCTAAAATTAACGGGACTCTCCTTGGGCAGGAGTTATTTGCCAGGTTCTCACCCCAGAAGGACCCACTCCCACAACATCTTTTACACCTGAACAGCCGATCGGATCCAACCCAGGTCCGGAACAGAACCGTTTTTCACCAGATGCTGCACCGTACGGAGGGAGCGCTGCGGGTCTCCAACCAGCCCTAAAAGGCTCAGCATCTGTCTGCGTATCAAGAACTAAGTGGGGAGATGTCATTAATTAGAGAGTCTCGTTTGCAGTCTCAGCAGAAGGGATGAGATCTCTCTGCCAGAGCTGGATGAGTGCTGCCTTCGCAGAGCCCCATCGCCTCCCCATCACCCCCACAGCCAGCCCCAGGGCTATGGCCTTTAACCCACGGCAGCCCGGCCCAGCCCGGGGGAGCCTGCGAACGCCCCTGAGTGCAAGAAGGGCTGTACACCATCCGTCTTCAAAGGACTCCGGTCCTCTCATTTTAATACCCTGTTCTAGAGGAGAGCGTTTCCCATGTCCTGCGGGAAGTAACACGACATTTGCAGCAGGAGTCCATTTACTGGAAGAGGTTTCCAAGTCCCCATCCCAGCTCCCACACACTTTCCTTTGTATTAAGAGGAAGAAAAGGTCCTGCTAAAGCCATAAGCTGCTCCCCTGACCCAGAGGATGAGGGCATTCTTCTTCCCAAAAGGACCACTCAGCCTTCCCCCCACATGGGCAGGGAGCACATAAACCCGCAGCGTGAGCATTACGGTGAAGCCCTCAGAGCGGTAATGCCTCTGCCTTGTACTGCATCAGGTCATAAATACCTGGAGGGTCTTTTAGAACCCCAACAAATCCACTTGCTGACGATGTGCAGGAATACCAAGCGCACAGTGCAGCAGCTGGACTCAGCCTGGGACACCAGGCACCAGGGCACCTGCGCTGCTGCGACCCAGCTGCTGGGAGACTCGGCCCAGTCCCCTCTAGCACTGCTCCGAGACGGACCACCCGCAGCCAGGATTTCCTTCGGGAGAGGCAGGCACATTTCGACCAGGAGACCCCAACAAGCCGATGGCCCCAAAGGGCCCCCAAATGCTGCATCCCAGACCCTGGGCAGAAGCAGCCATTAGAGCAGATGGATATCCTCAGCTCTGCCTCCATCCAGCATGGGCAGAAAGCAGCATCCGTGGGAACGGAGGCACCACAGTCCTGTGAACTCCTTTCCGTGGCCACCCCAGAGCCACCTAACATCCTAGCAAGCAAACTCACACGGAACATCATTTGCTTACTGTGTGCATACGGTTCGAAGATGACAGAGGTACCTTGTTCCATTTCACCCCTCTCCCATCACTTTCCAAAACGCTGCCTGCGGGACCATCCTATCTCTTGCTGTAATATCTCGCTGTGTATTCCAGGTCCTGTCAAACTCAGTTCCTACACCTTTGCTATAATATGGTGGGAACGGCCGGCTGCCCAGAGACATCTCCCAGCAGGAAACTCTCTTTCCAAGCAGCACATTCAGTTCCTTTTGTGATGGGCCCTATTTTAGTCCCTTTCTACTTGCCTAAAGTTCAGTTTAAATGAAGGGGGGGGGGGGAATCTCATAAAAGATCACATTAGTTCGAAAAAGAAATAACATTATTGCTACTGGCACTGACCTGGAGAGTCCTACAGAGAGGCAGCCGGTCTCTGGTTATTAAAGAAAGAGGTTTACTGCCCAAGAGCAAGGAGAGAGGACTGTTGTTCTAAATAATGGAAGTCATAAAACATTACCCTGTGAAGGGATGCAATCCCCTCTGCCTGCTTCCTTCACAGGCAGCCAGAATTAGGGAGGTCTGGTATTACCAGGCTGTCACAGCACACCTAACCCTGGCAGGACGTCATGGACTGCAGCAAAGACTTTGCAGACACAGAGAAAGCACAGAAGGATGATCCATTCTCTCCTGATAAAACTTCAGGGTTGGGGTTTGAGCAACAGGGGCAGCAACCTCCGCAGACAGACTGGAGGGACTGCCAGGGAGTCGAAGCTTGACGTTCTTTCCAGAACAAAGACACTCCGCCAGGCTACATGGAAGGGAAAAAGGTAGGGCCCCTCTACACAGAATCATTCTGCAACAGGTCTGCTGTGTTCAGCTCATGCACTCCTATTCCAGAATCGCCTCCCTGTGAAGACAACCCTCAAAGGGGCAACGCCGTCAGTTTTCATTTCAGAACCTCACCTGTCTGAACACCCAGCTCCTGTGGCTTTAGAATGAAAGTTTTCCTGGTATTTTTGAAAGATGGAAAGTAGCAGGGAACCTGCCTGGGTAACTGTGGCAGGAGGGAGAGGAGACAAACATAACACTGAAACACAACACTACCCAAAGAAGCTGAGGATGTCCCATCCCTGGGAGTGTCCAAGGCCAGGCTGGATGAGGCTTGGAGCAACCTGGGCTAACGGAGGGTGTCCCTGCCCATGGCAGGGGGTGGGACTGGGTGCGCTTTAAGGTCCCTTCCAACCCAAACCATTCTATGATTCTATTAAACATGGGGGAAAAAAATCAAGAGCCTTTCTTAAATGTCCTGCTGTTCCCCTCTGAGAGCAAGAGCGGACCGGGGAAGTTTGAAGGAGTTGAAGATATCCCAGCTGCAGAGCTGGCCTTTGCGTTGTGAATGCCTCCCCCACTGTCAGAGGGATCTGATCTCCTAAATTACGGGTTTGACTCTGCGACATGCCTCCCAGTCAGGCAACACTCCCCACGTACAGCTTTTCAAGGGCTGACAGCTCTTTTCTCTGACCAACTGGGAAGAGGGTCATAAGGGCAGCCCTTACCCCCTTACCAGCACACGCCTGCTGCAGGGGGTCCTGCATGCACCAACACAGCCAAACAGACTGCGGGATCCACGTGCAGCGTAGACAGAATTTAAATCTGTCTCCAGCCTGGGGATTAAGTTTTGTTACGACTGAGAACAAAGTGGACAACTCCACCAAATTGATTTGCAACATCAGATGGGAGAAGGATTTTAGCAGTCACAGATGGGAGAAAACCACACGCCATCCTCTGCAAAATCAGGTGCCAGGGAGCGGTGCCATGCACGTGTCCCACCCGAGGCCTGGAGCCTCGCTGATGCTGGACAGGAACAGGGACCATGCTCCCTGCAGAGCCCAGACTGGTCCGATGGCTGCATTTCCTCACGCAGCAGATGCAAACCAGGCTCTCGTGCACAGCAGCTCCCCCCCAGCCCTCTCCCTGCCTCAGCAGCAGTGACCCCCCCACCCGGTGCTGACTTCCCACTAACCTCCTGACCACTGCTGAGCGCTCATCCATTCCTCCCCAGCATCCCATCCTGCTCTGGTTAACAAAGAGGACAGTGACGTTACGGGAACAGCCAAGAGCGACAGCACAAGAGGACTTGCACACTTCAAGAAGACAAAACCATTAAATCCTTTAGGTTGGGAAAGGCCTTTACGACCACCAAGTCCACCTGTTAACCCAGCACTGAACCACACCCCTGAGCACCACCACCCACACATCTAAATGCCTCCTGGGGTGATGATTCCACCACCTCCCTAGACAGCCCATTCCAATGCCTGACACTCCTTCCATGAAAAAATTATTGCTAACATCCAACCTAAACCTCCCCTGGCGCAGCTTGAGGCCAAAGACGAGAGAATGTTTTCTTTCCAGTAGGACAGGAACCGTGGATGAAGCCCAAGCAGGCAGCATACTCCATGTTCTGCTAACCTGAGCTTTCTCCCACAGTTTTTCCTCCACATGCTGGCCCTGGGTTGGAATGAGGTGGATGCTCAGCAGCCTTTGGCAGGGTGCTGGGAAACACCACGGTAAGCTGGTGTCACACGTTACCCTCACTAACGCTACACCCTCACTGAGCAACACAAAGGACGTGTAATTAAACTTATTAATGCCTGCCCTTGTTTTTAGACTCTTCTCAGCTGTAACCGGCAGCAGAATTAATTACATTCAAAAGGACTTTGTCAGCTCACACCAGTTCCAAATGTTGTTTTCGTCAGAGCAATCATGAGGATGATTTTAACCTGTGCCATTCACCTGAGCGCAGGCATTTGTTTGACCACCTGCAGCTGCAAAGTTTGCCAGCGACAACCTGCAGGTCCAGCCCAGCACAACCAGCAAAGATGCCAATGGGATTGGTTACATGCAAGAAACTGCAAAAACAATCAAATTCCCTCAAGAGCAAGAAACAAAAGGCCATCAAAAGTATTACTTGAGTTTCAATAATAAAAAATGTTGTAAGGAAGCTAAGGAAGTAACTTCTCCCTCCTCCCGGAAAGCTGAATGGCACCACCATCTCGCTTGCAACAGCAACTGACGCTTCATATTAAAAAAATTACCTTTTCTTATCACATCACCCCAAACCAGCACACACCGAGTGCTGTATCTGTGCGCATCCAATGCCAACAGCGGGCAGAGATCCATCACTCCTCCGAGTCCAAACCGCAGCACAGCCCTCAGCACCAGCCCGGAGCGAGTAGGGATCGCAGAGCCCCCAAAACCACCTGGGGAACCTCCAAGGGGGCCCGAGCGAAACCTGGATGCAGGGCTAGTGTGAGCGCCGCGCCGGAGCCCCCCGCCCCCCGCCACCACCCGCGGGCACTGCCGCAACACGGGCTGCTCCCGGCTGTACCGCGGAGTTTCCACGGTGAGAGGACGGTGGAGATGCAGGTTTTGATTTCTACCACCCAAATTTTGCTTAAGCCTAGAATCTGGACAAGAAGGAAAAGCCAGGCAGGATCTCTCCTCCTGCATTAAGCACAAGGAAAGTGAAGTCGCAAGCCCCATCTCCCCCACCGCAGCCCGGGGTCCTGAGCCCGGCCACGGGCGGCTGCCTCCGGCAGCGACGATGCTTTAATAAATAATGATGAAAACAAATTCTTCGCACACAGAATCACGGACGGAGCGCTGCTAAAAATAAACACCCCGGGCCGAGCGCGAGCGGCTGGCCGGGCTCCCCCCGCGCCGACCGCCGCAGCGGCCTCCTGCGCTCCCCGGCCCCGCTCCGGGCCTGCCCCATCCCCACCGCGCCCGGCGGCTGCTGCGACAACCGGCGCCGCGGCCCCGCCCGGGTCCGGCCGCAAACCCGGGCGCGGAGTTTGCTTTGGACGCGCAGGATCCGCGCCACGGAGCGCGCCCCGCCGTGTACATGCGCACCCCCTTTCCCCGCACTCACCCGCAGCTCCCGGTCCCGCCGTGCCGCTGCCGCTCCGCTCGGCCATGCCGCGCTCCCCGCCGGCCGCGGGCGGGCCGCCCCCCGGTGTCCGCCGCCCCGGACCGGCCCCGCCGCCGCCCCGCCCCGCTCGGGGAGCCGAGCCGCTGCCGGGGCCGCCGGATTGGCTGCGCTGTAGCTGGGCAGAGCGCCCCGGGCCCGCCGCCCCCGCTCCCCGCCCGCCGGTCGCAGCCCCGGGAGCGGCCGCGCAGGAGCCGCGCGAAGCCCGGGCTGGGTCCGGTGGGGTAGGGGGTGGGGAGTGCGGGCGGAAATCGCTGTTCCCCCAGCGCCGGCGAGGCCAACGCCCGCCCCCCCCGCGCAGCCCAGCCGCTGGCCGCTCACCCCTCGCCAACGCCCGCCTCTGCCGCCTTCATCCCGTGCGATAAACCCCGGGAAAACCCACTCCTCCAGGAGCCTTTATTTTTGCAAAGAAAAAAAACCCTGCACTAGGGCGCTCTTTCCCTGCCCGCCCCCTCCGCCTCGGCCCGGGGGCTGTCCTGCCGGCTGACAGCCCCGCGGGGAGGAGGGCAGCCGCCCGCCCGCCGCCGAGCCCGGCCCGCGCGGGTGTCCGCGCCCGGCGATGCGCAGGCACGTTCCCGTTTCGGGAAACCGAGTCACTGACCTTTGCAGCAGCGCAATCCACAGTAAGGAGTAGCGTCTGCAGCAGCAGCCGGCCGCACCTGCGTGAGCCATGATCCCGCACCCCGGCCCCGCTCACGCACGGCGCGATCCCGCGTGGGAGCCCAGCGCCCGCCGGCTCCCGCCGAGGCTCAGGTGAGCGCTGCGCCCCCGGCTGCGCCGCGCAGCTCGGGGCTGCGGGAGAGCGGCCTCACACGGTGCACGGAGCGGCAGGGAAGGGCGAGAGCAGGACGAGCGGGGAACAGAGGGGACGGCTACGCTGCATGGTCCAACTGTCCTGATTGCCACCATCCTCACCCAGCCCACGCCGACACGTTCCCAGAGCCAGACTGCTGCTGTCATCGTGGCGTATTCAAATGCCTCCATTACTCATCAAGAACAAAGTGGGACTATCTAGTAAATGAAAAACCACCGCATGGCACTGTCCCCTGCCTGTTATTTATGGCTGCTTCCTTTGCCACTTTTCAAAGGCTACCGTCCATGTCTGCAGTAAATCATAAATCCTCCGGCTCACGCAAGGGCTGCTCCGGATCAGGGGAGAAAGCAGGCACCCGGGCTGCCGCTCCTGCTCCGCGTTGGCGGGGAAAGCGAGAACAAAGGTAACGATCCCTGATGAAGAAGAATACTCAGGGTTTCCCCACGCCAGAGGGGAAGGAAGCAGGTATCGGGGTGGGAGATGGGCAGCCCCTGCCCGAGGCAGCAGGCACCAGTCTTGCCTCCTCCAGTGACTTGCAAGCTGGATTCCCAGACAGACCATCCCTCCAGCCAGCACCACCAAGCATGGCACAAAGAGCCCGAATTCGTTCTCTGCCCAGCTCCCACGCTAGCTCCCTGCACATCCTCACTTACGTGCCTCTCCCTCAGCCGAGGTGGGCATGACCCGCTCTAACCACCAAAGGATCCCGAAAACATGAAGGACTGGCAGCGTGAGTGCTGGGCTTGAGCGATACGGAGCACTGCCTGCCACCTAAGGCCAGTGGGGTCCTTTTCATCCTTCCAGGGTAAACTCGTCCCCACCATGCCCTGGGCACATCAGCTCACCAGCCATACTGGCGGCGCCCCAATCAGAGAATTTCCCACCTCACCTGCTCGGCGAGGCACCTGCACACCCCCTCCCCTCGCAGTCTGCAAACAGTGCCCTGGATGTAGCACATGGTGCCTCCGTTCTGCTTCCCCCCCTTTCCCCCGCCAGCGGTTTGAAGTTTTCTCACCCTTTGCAGGCAGATGCCACGCAGAGAGACAAGCTCGCTGTCCTCGATCTGCTTTTCAGGGCTTCTACAAAGTAGGGCACCAGCATCAGCCCAGCCTCGGGTTTTTGATACATTGCTGGAGTAGCCAAAATTAACAACAGGCAGCTTCAGTCTATCTTTTCCCTCTCGAATCTGCAGCAGCAGCAGCACAGGGGTCCTTTGTGCCGCAGAGCAAAAATCAGGTGCACGCCAGACTGAAATCCCGGTCAGCAATCCACAGCCATTCCCGCCTCAGCTGGGCTCCCCCGCAGCTCCCGAGTCAGCGCAATTGGGTCCTCAACGGGGAGCCCTTGTCTCTTGGGGTCCCCTTTCCCACAGCCATCGGTGCTTCGCTCTCCGTATTTCCTTTAGCACCTTATCTCCCCGGCTGCGGGCGAAACACTAAGGTCAAGTTACAGTTTTACCAACCCTTTTATCTTTCTGGCAAGGCAGGAAAACGCAGAATCTGAACTTTGGAACCAGCCCTGGCACTTGCGGCGGGTGGTGAGCGGAGCAGACGGATGGCAGCGGGAAAGGAGGGAATCCAGGTTCTCTCTGCAGCCCAGCACCGGAGTATTTTCTATTGCACGCTCAGACACACTATTAGGACAATCTGGAAGGAAGTGCCGAACCCAACAAACATGTGCTTTTGGCTGGCGTTCCAGCAGGAAGCCAGATACGCTGGGAACTGTGGCAGCTCCAGCTGACGTAACGACCCAGCGCAGCTCCACCGCTGCTACCAGATGACAAGGAAGACCAGCAAGACCCAGTGAAAGCGCCCTGTTTGCTGGGAACTGCCCAGCTGGATTTCCCCTGTCGCAAACCTGAGACTGCAGACGGTCGGTGCAGGACGGGTAGACGACGCAGGCATCAGGAGACGACTGTCCTGCCGCACGTTCGTCCTGCACGCTCTCACCTCCGTGAACCCCAAAGGGGACGCGCTGCCGTGCCCCTGCCCCAGCGGGGTGCCCCATCGACAGGGCAGTTGGTGTCTAAAACACGCATGGCTTCTCAGGGCTACGGGTCTGCAACACCCAGGTCATTCCTTCCCCCTGGCCCTCCCTGTGGTCTCTGGACCGAACATCCCTGTGTAGCTCGGGAGGTTCGGAAGCAAAGATCTGGTGACCAGGACCTTGGGGACTGCCCTTTCCCACTCCCCAGGGAATGCCAGGCAGTGAAAAAACCTCACTCCCTTGACTCAGTGTTTAAATACCGCTGCAGCGCGCGTTACTACCACCGAAAGCCCGTACGTCAAAGCCTCAGCTAATTTTATTCCAAGCCAGGGCTCATCCCAGCTTGTACCTCATTCCTCATCCACACGAGGTGGTGCTTCCCCGCGGACTGCTGCTCTCCGCACAGGCGGCTCTGTTCGGGGGGTGACACGCAGGCGTACAGCGCGGTCAGAGCTATTACTGCCATCGCCAACGCCGACACCTCCCCGGGGCACCGTGCGTGACCTCTACCGGCGCATCACACTGACACCGCCTGTCACTTGCGGGATCCCAGCACCCGCCCGACTCTCTGTCCAGGGAACGGCGTTTGTGAAAGGAGAACCCTCTGCGCTTCGTCAGAGGGCAGGCACAACAGCACCTTCAGCGGGTTGTCCATTCAGTCAGGCTCAGGGATTACTGTTTGTAGTTCTCTTTTCTTGGGCCACTTTTTCTCCTTTGGTCCTAGCTGGGTCTGGCTTATTCTCCCCTCGGCTGGACAGGGGAGGATGGTCAGACACGGCTTTGCCGCCAGCCCTCCAGGCAGCGACCTTTCCGAACTCCTGCTGTGTTTACCTTTCTGAGCTATTAAACCCCAGAATCTCTCACTTTTTATTGACTGTGAAGGCAGGGCTTTATGAGCACGCTGTCTATCACTGGGAAAAACCAAATTCCCCAATAACCTTGAAGAGTTAGAAGTGGAAGGGACCGCGATTACCCGGATTTATTCCAAATCTACAGTTAAAATCAAAATGCTTGTCGATGTCCTAAAAAGCGCTTATTTTAGAAAGTTCCAACAATCCCGTGTTTCGGCATAATTAACATTAAAAGACGTTAATTGCCCAACTGGCTGGCTGTTAATGGGTGTTGCTCAAGAGCTGGGGTGGGCACAGTCATTATTGCGGGGTTCTTCTGGAAAACTCTTCAACGGATGGACTACAACCAATGGCACCATCCAGCAGCACACAGATTTCACTGCAGGTACCATGAAATCAACTCCCAGTGCTCCTCCATCGAACTGCATATTCCCACAGCAGCCCCCGAGCACTCGGGAATTACAGCTGAACAGTAACCGTGACAGCATCCCTGTTTGTTTTGTCCTTCGGTTTCAGCAAAAAGGTAACGTGAAGCTGAAGGGCACAAAACCGACCCAGGCCGAGCAGAGGAGCAATGGCCAGATTAAACTAAGAGATTAGGGAAAGATTTCTTCGCCTGCTTTATTAAAATGGGCTGGATGTTGACAAAAGCCAAGCTGCAGCGATGTGGCAGAATTGACATCGAGCACTTTTGAAAAATCAGGCACCGTATCAAATAGTATTTAGACTGAAGGAATATTTAACCTCTGACTAATGCTGCCTTTTACTCTATATTTCATAGCGGCCAGACAGTGGATCTGGACCAGCCAATTTCTCTTTCTGCTTGTAATTAGCTTCACTTTTCTGCTTTCATGAACAAGCATTAGACTTTTCTCTAGGAATATAATCCCAATCAACAGGAAACCTGGCTTTACTGAGATGCCACTCATCTTTTCTGGAGGTTTTATTTAAAACCTAACATTGTTATTAGCAGCAGATTTTTATAAACCTTTTTGTGAGGTCCCATTCCTGCAAACATTCAATATCATTTTGGGCTATTAGTCTCGCTTCAGAGACACTACTTAACATTCAACAGCAATTTCAGCCAAGAAGCATTTGCAGAGTCAAGTTTTGAATTTCAAAATCTCACCTACACGGGGGTACCGATGGCGTCTGACTTTGAGCCCGACAAACACAGATACATGTTTCAGCATCTAAACTACAGTTCGTTTTGAGTTCTCCTTCTGTGTAACAATACTGGCATATATAATAGCTTTAGTTTAACAGGTAATAGCTGGCTGCAGAGACAGTGATGTTCTTCAACACGATGTTCTTGAAAAACAACATCCAATCAGGGAAAAGTTTATCGTCGGAATAAAGTTAGGAAAACGTTCTTTGCTGCAGCTGAACTCTTCCTTAAAAAAGGAAAAGAAAAAAAAAGAGCTCAAAGCATTTTAAAGTTTGGTTTGATTGTGTGTATTTTATCCAGAGACAGCACCAGGATATAAAGCTCATTGCTATCTGCCTTCTAGCCGGAGAGATTTTACTGTCTTTTAGGGACACAAAGCACATCCTTCTCATGAGAACCTCCTTTTCAGATGGAACGAGAAACTCGCACCGATGTGGCCGGTGATTTTTCTATGGCATTCAGGGCTGTAACTGTAGGCAACCCATCCCAGGGAGCGCACACACTGCCCTGCCCTCCTCTGCCTCCAGCATGTTATCGGAGACAGAAGCCCTTGGAAGACACAGACTATTTCTGCGCTCTTGTACGCAGAAAGGGACCTCAGAAAGCAGGAAGGAATGCCGAAGGCAGACCTGGTGCCTGAGTGGGTGCACGCTCCCAGCCCACCAGCACTGTCCCTGGGCTTGTCCCACAGGCACAGACACCGGAGGTAGCTGCGAGCCCCCTTCTCAGCACAGCTCGGGGCTTTCCCTTCTGGGGTGCTACCAACCGAAATCAGTAATACCGACACCGCAGTACATCCACAGACAGCCACATCCGCACTAAAAACATCCCCAAATCCCCAGGCACTAAGCGGTGTCTGCCTGCAGAATCCGTGCAGCGATGCCTGACGGAACTGGACCTCAGGAGAAGCCGTCGGCACTGGAAAGCTTGCAAACCCTCACTGCAGTCCCCATCCACCCCTCAACATACAGGTAGGAAAAGGAAATATTTTCAAAGATCACCTGACCGTTTTTTACTGGTCTCTCCGTCTCTCTTTTGCTGACTCCCACTGAAAACCCATTTCCAGGGATTTTTCCCCTGAGCAGCGTGCGGTACAGCCCTGCGCCGAGCCCGGGTCAGCCCCTGCCAGGGCCCTGACCCTCTGTGGCCCACTCCAGACTCTCTGACCAGGAATTAAACTCTGCAATACCGGGGTGAACTGCATCAGTCCTCCAGCTCGTTTTTGAAAGTGCGAGTATCCTTTCTGGCTCCTTCATACAACGCCACGGGCAGCTACTTCCAGAGCTGATGTAAAAATTGTTATTAAAACTTACAAACTATGAAAAACTCTTTAAAAAAAGTCCAAATCCTGGCACTGCCCTAAATTAAATTACAGCTGCAACCTGCTAGGGGTACATGGATAAGCACAGAGCCAAGCTGGCATGCAGTCCTTATCCACAACCCACACCTGCTGCTCCCTTCTGGAATTTTAACTAATGAACACACCGTACAGCCCAGAGGATTTAAGATATGGAAAAGGTCAGAGTGAAGACTCAAGAGTGAAGAACAGATTGAAAGGGGTTCATAAATGACAGCCCCGTTTTAAACCTAAAATTAATTTTTTCAATAAATTAGGGCAAGCGAGCTTTCCTCCAGCTCAGACAATGCAGCTCTCCCTGGATATCGACTGCTGGCGGGAGGAGGAGGGCACGTGCACTCAGGAATCCAGGCTAATACCCTAAAAAATTAATCTGAAAATTACTCCAATGGAATAGAAATGATTTCATATACACATCTCTGTGTAGCAAGAGCTGATAAAGTATCACAGTGATGCCTAGAGTAGGTACAGCCTGTAAAGAAAGGCTTTGTCTTTCTTGCACAGGGTTGGTGCGGTCACTCGGCCTTTTTGTGCCTCAGTTTCCCAGCTGTGTACACAGGCTGTTACAGGCTGTGGAAGCTGCTGGGGTCAGTTAAGAGCTAGTCAGAGTTCCATGGGACTGAGGATGGGATGTGGCTCCTCGAAGATGAAAACACAGGCTGTTCTACTTGAAACGAGAGTCGTGGTTTGTGATTTCCAATGGCAGTCTGGATGGCACTGTCCCAGGAAGGAGGGACGGGCTCCTGGTGAAACACGGTACCTGTGCTGGACTCTGAATGTGTTTGTGAACGCAAACGTGTTCACGCAGCCTGCCTTTTGGTACCTGCAGGACAAAGCCGGCCATAGTGGCAACACGCTTTGCAGATCTAAATCAGACCTCACAAGTACAAAGTCTCTCAACCTGGCTGAATCACCTACTAATTAAAAAAAGACAATGAGCAGCGTGTCAGCTTTGCTGCTGCCTGTTCACACAGGGAGCTGCGGAGCTCCAGCCTCCCCTTCGCTCCGTCTGAGCCACGTCAGCTGTGCTGAGCTTCCAGGGCCGTACATCTGAAGGGCCACCCATGCACTTGTACCCAGCCCTCGCCTCTGCACAGAGCCTGGGGAAGGGGATTTGGATCCTGGGGGGTGTGGGATTTGGAGCCAGGCTGCCAGCCTGGAGGAGAAGGGGCTGCAGAGCCACTGCTCTCAATGCAGTGCAGTCTGGGCTGCGTTCTCTGTGACACACATCAGCCCCATTTACCCTCTAGCCTAGAGAGCAGACGGGTGCCAGGATCTCACACCCATCTTCCCTTCCAGGCATGAAAGCTCAACTCGAAATTTAGTCTCGAGTCTCTTTTTAAAGGGCTGTCTGTGATAGTGAAAGATAACAAGCCTAGGAAACCCTGTCGTTACCAACATATGAACAGAGAGGTCAGCCAACATTTGTTTTCCTAACATCGATTCCTTATTTCTCTCAGATGAAATTAAACCCAGTAAATCTTTCTGACCAGCAACACTTTTTACTACCTTCTGGATGGGGCATGAAGAGATGCCTGAAGGAGCTTTGTGTGCAGCCCTGTCTGACACAGGGAAACCTCCATCCGTGTCTATAAGGGACCTGGAGGGCAACTTGACCAAAGGTTCATTCTGCAGGAAGGGGATGCAGGCAGGAACAGGGACCGGTCTGAGCCCTGGGGCAGCAGCTGTACAGGAGAAACCATTTCCTTTTGTAACCAAGTTACTCTAAATCAATCTAGTTAGACAGATGCAAAGCACTGACACAGATGCACTGAAACTGGTTTGATCCTTGCCTGAACAGGATTAACTTGCCTCAGTTATTAACCAAATTAAACTCCGGCTCATCTTCACTGCAAGAACAGCTGTATTTTACACCGATAGTTGTGTTGTGCAGAATTTTTACAGAGACAGAATCTGGGAGGGGTTTCCAGTGCAGCAGGCAGCTGGGGTCACCACGCAGCTCCCCACGAGCTGGCTTGGCCTCAGCTAACTCCGCCGGGGTAGAAGCGTGCCTGCCTCGCCTGCAGTTGTGCTCCATTCCTAATGTGTAAACCTGCATTTCAGGCCATTAGCCTGTACTGATCACCAGGAGAGTTAAAACCATGCAGACACGCTGCACTAAGAGCCTGAGCGATGTAACCACACTGAGTTGAACTAAACACAGTTGCACAGACTCATCTTTTTCCTTGTCACAGTCCCGACTCTTGTCCATGTCACTGGCTTTGCTCTGTGGTTCTCCAGCTCTAAAGGGTTAAATCTGCATAGCAGAAAACAATTCTTACCTTACTTTCTTCTGAGAAAATTCCAAACGTTTTGATTGTGCAGGTTAGGGTTTAGATTTTGTTCTTGCGTTTAGTTTCTTAGAACACTGATTTCCACACAGAGTTTTCTTCCTCTGCTGGAATATAAAACTGTCCCTGAAGAGGGAAGAGCCAGCAACCCTCTCTGCCCCACTTCCCATCCTCTGAACTACCAGTATGCCGGTGCCACTAAACCACTTTTTCTTGTCCTGACAGATGCTAAGCTTAGGTCAAATCCCTGGGAATACACGGGGCAAGCGTATGTTCTCATTAACAAAACTGCAATCTGCTCCTGAGCTGACGAGGCTGCCCTGGATTTACACCATCACAGCTAAAACCGGACTCCGTTTTGGACGGGTCCGTGTCCACGGGCACACGTGGCTGATGGCTCTGTGCCTTCTCCGATGAGAAATTCGACGAGGCAAAGAGAAGGGGCAGAGCGTGATGGGCCACGGCGTCCCCACCCCAGCCAGGGTAACATCTCCCCTCGCTGGGGAAGGTAACCAGCTCAGGGCTGTGAAGCTGTCGGGCTCCCATCAGCTGGCAGCTCCGGTAGCACGAGCTGTAAAGCGCTACATCAGAACCTGCTCCAGCTGGGGAGGCTGACAGATTGGTAAGTTTAAGTGACTATAAAGACCATCCTACTTCCCTGGGCATGGCCATGCTGGCCCAGAGAGCCATGCTGGCCCAGAGAGCCATGCTGCCTGTGGCAGAGGCTGCTGACAGCACTCCAGCATCCGCCCTGGCACGCTACCAGCATCCCCTTGCTCAGGATGCCACCAAGCCACCGTGCCCCACCGCCACACAGGGCACAAAGCTGCTCCAGAGCTGACAACTAAGGACTGAGCGATGCTCAGGCAGGGTTAGGCCAGAATGGCCTGAGGCAGGAGGCTGAACTCTGGGGTTCAGCTGTGCAAATTCCTTCCTATCACCCACTGCCCCCCCTTTGCCCTGTTCCCAGCCCCCCCCCTCCTCATTCCCTACACTTCTTTTCCTGCCCAACACTCAGTCAGATGGGAACAGGTAGAGGGCTTAAAAGACAATCAACCTACTAGAAACCCAGCACTGCCCAAGAAGAAGGAGGGTCCTACAGCATCCCCAGCGCGGGAAGGACAGAGAGCAGGTTCCCACCAGTACAGGACCCTGCCCTTAATTCCCAGACGAAGCAGGGAGAAATGGAGCAAGGAAGCAGAGGGGGAATAGCGGGTGGTGAGGCCAGGTGGGCAGTGAGCGGGCAGTGCCTGAGCACCTCCCAGCCCGGTGCCAGCAGAGGAGCGTGACTCACCTCCCTCCGGCGGCAGGAGCCAGCTGGCCAGCTGGGCCACCTCTTCTCCCTGCCAGCCACCGCGGTGAGAGACGGGATGTCCTTATATACCATTGCAGGGGATCAAAACCGAAAGCAGGTTAGTTCCCAAATGAGCAAGAGCACTGTAAACACCGTGAAGCAAAGTCCAGCCCAGCCCAGCCAGTCCCAACTGCTTTCCACTTGCCATCACAAATACGAGCTGTAAGCCACTGCAGTCACCAGCCTGCACAAGCAGCTTTTAAACCTGAAATGGCTGAATAAAACAACTGGAGATGTTTAAATTGCTGCGTGGCCCCAGATTGTACTGTCTGTCCTTCCCAGGAGAGGCCTGACCCCCAGCCACCTCCGGGTGCTTCTGTTACAGGGCTGGATGCAGAGCAGGATTCATCCAGGGGACACACAGGCACTGCCAAACGCTGGTGATTCAGCCGAAGCTCCCAAACCAGTTCAGGCAACAGGGGAGCTCTTTTCAGAACAAGCCACGCCACCTCCCCAGCCAGGAGCCCAGCCAGGGGCCCAGCCACCATCTCCTGAGAGGATGTCCCCTGCCCAGGCTGCCGGTCAGGGTGGCAGAGGCCACGCAGGGCTGCAAGGGGGAATGGAAGGGGAACCTCATACAGTGCCACCTCTCCAGCACTCCTCAAATGCAGCAGCCTGTCAAATCAGTCCCTTCAGACTGTGAGGCGAAAAGCTCCATTGCCTATTATCAGCCCCCTAGTACTTGTATTTGTGGTTCCCTGACTTCATCTCCCAGACCCGCAGAGTCGCTGCTGGCTTCCAAAACCCAGACACACACACGCTCAGGAACAGTCTCGCTGGAGGTGGCACGTGGAGTGTGATTCAGCCCAGGCCCTGGCTGGGAGGCTGTGCTCATGCCTGCAGTGTCAGGGCTGACTTTCCATTAGGAAACCATCAGCTTGTGAGACCCGAGCCACAGGAACAGACCCTGGCTGTTGGTGAGTAACCGAGCACGTCCTGTGACTAAGCGACACCATCGCCTCCAGCCTTATCTCGTTTACAGAGCACGAGGACGACAATTCGGATTGCTGGGCACATTTGGCATCAGAGGGGTGGGACTGGGACAGTACTGACACAACTTCCAAGAAATTGCTAAGCGAGAAAAGCATTCCACGATTTCTTCGTGTCTCCTCTGGACACTTGAGAAATGCCCAACTGATGGGGATCTGCTGGGCTGGTTATGGGGTAACGCAAGCCCATCTTCCCCTGATGGGTTAAACGCTCGCTGCTCTCCAACCTACACGCTTCTGCGAAAACCAGCTGCACCAGCAGCTGCCGTGCAGCGTATGGACAACTTCGGAAAAGCTGCCAAGCACCTTCTCTCTGAAGTGCCTATAGCGCACATATCCATGTTTACAAATGATGGGATAATGACTCCGATTTTTTTGTTTAAGGGTTTCGGGTTTTTTAGTTTTGGTTTGGTTTTTTATAAAGAGCTTAGGGCTGGTGGAACATGTTACCCCAGTCCCTGGGCAAGAGGCGGCTTTAGGTCGGGCTGGCAGCAGCGTGGGCTGCCCACCGCAGCCGCTGGCAGCGGGATTCAGCCCTGCTCTGGCAACTTCACCTGGAGCAGGGGGAGTGAGGCCTGACCCTGCCTTCCCGTCTGTCCCCCAGGTCCGGCCGACCCCAAGGGTGTTTGCCAGGGCAAACACCGATTTTTTGCTGCCAGTCAGAAACACTGGTCACTATTTGAGCCTTCCCAGGCGAAAAAGGATGCAGCCTTCCCAGCAGCCCAGTCCCTTGGACAAAGCACAACTTCCTAAGCAGACACGTCCCCGCCGATGTTGAATTAATGGCACTAGCAAAGCTGCCTAGAAAGATGAATCATTTTACTCCCCTTCTGTTTTTATTTTCATAGCGACCAATGTAATTATCTTGACAAAAGGAAAGCAGAGCTGGAAGGGAGCTCGGGGAGGAAACCCAAACCCTCGTTCCAGTGTCTGCCTGCGATGCGGCTCAGACAGTGTCTAACCCGGGTCGTCGTCCTGCTCAGCCAGAAAGCACCACGGACGCAGCAAAGGACTGAGTGTTAAACCCAAGCCTGAACGCTGTTTGGAACAAGGCAATGAGAAGGAAAACCTGCATTAGGTTGCTGTGCAATTTCAGAGCACGGTCTTGGCCTACCGTGGACATACGGCTCCCCTTACACCATCCCTTGTACACTTTGTGACCTTATATACTTCAAGAAACAAAAACACTTTTAAACGCCTCTGCCTGCAGAAGCGTGAAAGCAGCTTCTTCATCAATCCAGTGAGATCCCAAGTGGAGCCAGGAAGCCACTTGAGTTGTGCACCATAAAGACTTCCACGATGTAAATTAGTAAGTCTCTCTGAGGATTGGGAAGTGTGCCACATGCAGCATTTCTGAGTCCACAGCCCTTTTATCTAAGTTGTTTTTTTCCCTTTATCCTCGTCTCACTCCATGACAGTTTGGAGATTTTGGCATCCTAACTGCAGCCTGGCTTGTCAAACTGAACATCAACAGAGACTTTATACATACGTGAGAAATGAGAATAGAGATAAAAATAGTCATTAGCTCTGCTTTTTGAATGCTAAACAAGCAAAATGGCAGGGTTCCAGCACAGGAAGGGGTCTGCACCCCTTCTGATCCACATCTGGTTAACACTGCCCAGCATCACTGGCTGCAGTGGAGCTGCCGCAGGGCTGGGCGGGAGGGCTTTCCCCCTCCACACGCTTCTCGGCCCCCAGCGATGCTGTGTTCAGGCCGTGACCACAGCAGCAGGTCTGAAGCAGGAAGAGTTGGTGCTGAACCGGTGCCCTGGGAGGGGGGTGGCTGCTCCGGGAGCACACCAGCCAGTTCAGTGCCTGCTGAAATCACTCCAGGGGCTGAGACTGCTGCGTGGTGCAGACCCAAGCCTGGTGAGTGGGGACAAGTGGCACAGTCATCTGAGAAGCACGTGCCCGATTCACACTGCCACACCGACGTGGACCCTCTCAGCCTTCCAAGGATGAGTGGGAACAACGTCCGCCCCGGCCCGTTCACAGCGCTGGAGAGCCGTGCGGAGACACTCACGCTTCCAACACGCCGCCGCTGCCCTGCTCTAAATCAGATCCAGACAAACTGTTTCTCAGAGACCATCCCAGCTTGCTGCAAACACTACAACAAGTTTGGAAACACTGGGAACACTGGACTCCATTAAAAAGAGGCGATCCATGCCAAGGCTGAGAGAACAAGAATGTGACCTAGCGGGACTGTCTTGGCTTGCACATGGCTCATGGACAAAGCTCGCTCTTTCTCCCTTGCTTTTCACCACTGCCAAGCAGTGCCTCGCTCCCTTTATTCTGGCAAGTGTCTTAGGTAAAATGTACAAGAATTTCTCTCCATGCCAGTGAATTTTAGAGGAGAAAATGGAAAACGGCACTGGGTGACAAGCCAGAGTTCAGCAAGGCGCCTGAGCACAATCCTGCATATGCACACAGCAGAGAAGGGACCAAGACGCTGCAGAGCCACTACTGCGCGGCCCGACACCCGGACCCGTCACTGCAGAACGCCGTCATCCTCGTGCCACGCTCCGGAGAAATGGTAATTATAAACAGGAATGAGAGACGTGGCCCAGAGACTCACCCACCGCACGGTATCTTCCCCACACCTTGAAATAAGCCTACTGCCATCAGAGGTGTTCGGTGCCCATTGTAAGAACGCTAAAAACTCCAGCCACTTTGGCAATTACCATGAAATATTCCAGGCGGCTTTTCAAGGCATTAGTGAGATAAAACGAAGAAAAGAAATACGCTTTTAAAAGGTATGTTAAACATTTGCCTTCTCATCCAGCCACTGTATTTTAATGAGGTTTGTTTTACTTCTTCTGGTATTTGCTTTGTCACACAGTGGAAGTCTCAGTATTTCTGTCAAGGGTAAACGATTTGGCTTGAGCGGGCGGGGGCTGAGAGCGCTGCGAGGGGAGGCTGGTGGGCACCAGCCAGGCAGGGCACGCTGGTAAAAGCCGTTGCCACTCGTGGCCCATAGCACTGTGGGCGAGCAAAGCCTCTGCTTTCATCACACAACAGCTTTGAGTCCTGCAGATCAGGCGCGTTAGGAGAGAGCCACGTGCCGATCCCACAAGTGGGAACCCGGCTACAGGATTTTTATTTATGGTGATATTAAATATGCAACAATCATCCCCCAACATCAGAGTAATAAACATCAGTGCTCCATCTGATCTGGAATCAGCAAGCATGCTTCTCACATTCACAGAGAGAGACAAAAACGCTAAATTATTTATGCTTTGAATATGAACAAATATAGAGAAATAAGTTAATTCGGTACAATGCAGCCGAGCAGATTCGGGGCAGATTATTGTACATCCTTCAATCAAAACCTACTCTCTCATTACTCTAAACAATTGTTTCTCCTCCAAAAAAAGTGGGTTAAAGAATTCTAATTAAGGGATCAGCAGAATCATTTCTGACAAGTTTTTTTAGATCTGACTACACATGTAAAACCACCCCACCCCACAAATCCTCGAACATTTATGGGGATATAGCACCCGAGCTGTGCAGAGCATGCCAACCGCCACTATCAAATTAGGCAAGCAGTGGCTGAATGATTTTCCAGGACATGAGCAGATTCCGTTGGTTGGTAGGAGCAAACATATTCCCAACTACATCCTACAAAACTCCTTCTAAAGCGAAACAATTCTATTGTGGTCACCAAAGAAGCAGAGGAAAGAACCGAGCCATCCTGCCGCGTACTTGCACTTCCCCTTCTCACTGACTGTACCATAACGGATTTTTCAAAGCCAGCGTCCGTCTGTCTCAGCAGCGACTGATACTACTGCCCTGTTCACTACCGAGTAGAAATAACCCTGCAAATGTCAGTCAGAAGTCACAAAGCTGTCACATGGCTACGAAACGCCACGTTCACACCAGGGCTGTTTTGTCCCGTGTACGGGCACGAGCTGCAGGACCTGCCCACATCCCAGAAAAAGGCTGTTGGCTCAGCCAGTGCCCACACACCCTCCGGTGAGGAGAGGCCTTTCACAGCATCACAGAGTGGTTTGGGTGGGAAGGGACCTTAAAGCCCACCCAGTCCCACCCCCTGCCACGGGCAGGGACACCCTCCACTAGCCCAGGTTGCTCCCAGCCTCATCCAGCCTGGCCTTGGACACTCCCAGGGATGGGGCATCCACAGCTTCTCTGGGCGACCTGTCCCAGGGCCTCCCCACCCTCTCCAGGAAGAATTTCTTCCTGATGTCCCATCTCAATCTCCCCTCTTCCAGTTCAAAGCCGTCCCTCGTTTCTGAGCGCTGTCACGCAGTGGCGGCACTCACGGGCAGGGGACCCCACGCCCCTGCTCTGGCACAGGGCTCAGTCCTGCCGGGTTTCGGCGGTGCTAGGGAGCCCGGGCAGCGCAGGGTGCCACGCTCTGCCACCACAGTCCTTCTTCAACCCACACTGCCTTCTGGAATAGGCAAGCCATCGCAAGGACAACCAAAAACTTCATATCCCGTGTTTTCATTGTACCTACACAGGTTTCTTGATGTTTTATTCAACACTTCCCTGCCCATATAGAAGGCTGTAAATACCAGCACGTTAATGAACTCGTATTGTAATCATTATAGTAATTAACCCAGGAGGGCTGTGAAGTTTCGGGGTGGTTGTGCAAGCCTGCACTCTGGGGAGCTCCAGAGCCAGCCAGGGACTCATCCTCATTCCCAGCCCCGCTGACACAGAGGAAAAGTTCCCCGAGCCTGGGGTCCTGGATGGCAGTGCCATGCCGCAGCCCTGCCACTGATGGATTTTAAATATCCTGGAAAGCTGAGTCATTAAGTGAATGCCTGAATAATACTCCACGCTGCACAGAAACCTTCCTACTTTCCATGTAATTACAGAATCGCTATTACACCTTCCACACTGCCCTGAGACCTCCGGCCAGCATTAGCCAAGTGTTCGCCATGCCCCACTGACATTTCAAGCTTGGCAGGAATGAAAATCCACAGGGAAAATGGTGCAATTTCAGGAGGAACGACAAGAATTCTGGGACAGGAACTGATTTTTCAGCAGTCACGTCAGGCCCTCTCCTACCCACGTGCGTGTGCATGTGGTGGGGAAGGGGACGAGATGAGGAAGAGGGGATGAGCGCTGCCCTTCAATTTCTCAAGTTTCTTAAATCCTTCGTACTGAGAATAAGTACTAAATCAGGCTCAAGGAAGGAAAAACTTAATTAATCAGAGGTAGCTAAGTTCAAAGGGGGCCTGGGGTCAGCTTTATTACTGTCCTTCACTTTGGAGGTACAGGGTTTATGGATAATCCCTGCCTGCTGCAGAATGACAGCTACGTGGTGCCTAGTATTTCCTGGCAGTAACTAAATTTGAAGGTCTCCTTTCTTTCCACTCAGCTTTTTAAAAGCTTAACACTGTCACTGAAATATAACTGAGGCCCATATGTAGCACAAGGGTTTAAAATACCACGCACAGTCCGGTGATACCATGTACAAGCTCTGTGTAGAACCCTGCACTCCTCTAAGGATTCTGAACATGTGGTTTACACTGACCCCAGTGGAACAGAATTACTGGAGAGGGGAAAGGGCTGCGTGGGACCCCATGGGGGTAAACAGGCCAAGGAAGCCCACTGTGATACGCTTATTTGATATCTCCACATCCACAGATCTACTCTTCAGTCCAGGGAACTGAATCATCATTACAAACACTTGATTATCTACATGGACAGAATCACTCAAGCACTTCACCAGTACCAACAGCCATTCGTTGCCTGGTTAAATACCAGCAATGACAATGCCATCGCAAGCAGAACCAGGTCTTTACAGACCGCCTGGCCTGGCCAACACTCCCTGCAAAGCTGACCAGGGGCTTTGTACCAGCCTACAGACGCGCCTCTTTTGATCCCTTCCACTGGAGCTGACACGTGGTCCCCGACAACAGCACTGATAACCAGCAACCAGACATTTCTCTCGGCTCCAGACGAGATGGCCACAGTTTGTGTGTTTAGAGAAGGGTGCTCAGGGTTTCTGTGCCCAGCAGCATGTTTTCCCCAGGGCTCGGGGAAGAAGGGCTCTCCCAAAATGCATGCAGCAGATGAACTCGTTTCTGCCCCACAAACCCAGCTGCTGTGCTGGTGTTGGCCCTTATTCCCCGCCAGCTGCCAGTACACCGGCGTAGTTTCTTGTTCAGCCCTGGAGGTGCTTGGGATGGATCACCTACACAGATCTGCAGTGTTCCGATGGGGCTGAATGCTGGGCACAGCAGCCACGCTGGGAAAGTGCCCACCCTACCCCCCAGATTCATCTGAGTCTCAATCCAGAGGTGGGGGGGGGGGGTTACATCACCTGCTGGGTCATATTGGGATTGATGCTGGAGCACTGTGACACTCGGCTTGTTCAGACGACAAGAAAAGGCTGCGGGGCATGAGGACAGTATGTACTTCAGAGTAAGTACGTGAGAAAGACAAGAGCTATTCAAGCCACAGGGCAGCACTGGTGAAACAAGTGGCTAAAAAGTGGCTGTGAATAGATTCAGACTCAAAAATCTGATAGAAGGCTCTTAACCATGAGAAATGTGAATTTTGAGCTTCCAGGAGGGAGATCAGGGGAGAAAACCTCAATGATGTTAAGATGCAGAAAATATGCTTATGAAGGACATTGGTCATCAGCAACAGAACAGGTCTGGATCTGAACAAAGAGGTCCCTTCTGGTCACATGGAAAATGGCCTGGCTGCTCCAATGACATCCTAGGAATCTCTCTGGCAGGTGCAGAGATGTATAGCCAGTTCTTGGAAATCCTTCCTGGAGGTCTAGTGAAGGATGAATTGAGACAGAGGTGTCCAGCACCACAGCTGTTCCCCACTACCGCCGCAGCCCCTGTACGAGGAGTGCAGATCAGGACAATCCAGGAGGCTGCGGTCATTTAGTCTGAGGCCTGATTAGCTCCTGTCTGCCCCACAGAGGCGGGCAGGAACATACATATTGGACAGCAAGAGCCCCATTCGTGTCAGCCTCACAGCTGCCCGCTGACCTTGCTCAGCATCCAACTCCATGGTGCAGACAGGCCGAATGGAAGGGGCTGGCTGGTCCCCGGCCAGGAAGGGGCAGGTGGACGGGGGTCCCCAGGGGCTCCCCACAGTGCCCTGCGGTGGGATCCGTGCCAGAGCCCCATCACCAGCATCTTCCAAGGAAACATTTGCTGGGCCTGGGATGGTGAGTTCTACCCCATGCCTAAATGGTAAAGCCAGCATTTAGTTCCTTCATCTCCCCACGAAGTATCTCATTTCAATTTAATTTCACAGTTGTAATGGATTTTTCAAAAATATTCAAGAACATATTTACTTTCCAACATCTTATTTCCTTTCACATTTGAAAAAACTTTCTATCTAATCCCCCAAGTCATCCTACAGTCTGAATAATTTCAGGTTTTTAATCAATAGCTGTCAGACTTGTCAAATTACTTTAGGGACCACAAAGCAATTTTTAAACATTCATAAACCCTCGTAGAACAGTTAAGTGCACTGAATTTTAAAAGAAAGAGGAACTGAATAACACTGATCAAATAGGATTATATTCTGGCAAATTATAAATTAGTTTTTTATGAATCATCTCACAGCTACTTATCTAGTGTCAGGCTTCTACTGCTATAGAAGAAGTGACTGTTCACCTCTAGAGAAAGCAGTGTCTTCTCTTTTGCGTCTGACCCTCCTAAGCAGGAGCAGGGTGCAACGCTTTTTTTGTTGTCCTTTTTAAAAGCACCGTCGTTGGTGAGCCAGCTACCTTGGGGGTCACTCCATCATGCTGCCGCCTAGGCCAGAGATGGCCAAACTGCTGCACCGAAGCTGTAGAAATGCATCTTGGCTCCTGGCATCGTCCCCAACCCACTCTTTGCTTCCCAGTGTGCTTCTGGCATGTGAATCTGCCTGACATGACAGTCTAGAAATGAGGGTCGCCAAAAGTTCTCAATTTATTGGACATCTGCACCCAAACCACAGCTTGAATCCTTTACGGGGGTGATTTTTACGCATCACACCAAGTCAAACTGTTGGATGGATGTGGGAGCCTGTGCTGCTGTTGCCTGTTCTGTGCTTGTTCTAGGAACAGAGAGATCAAGAACACCTGACGAAGTCAAACATGTTTATCCAGAAATGACTTTACACACAACAGTCTCACCTCATCATCGCAGTGTCTTTCTTAAGTTTGAGGGATGTGGCCTGCATAGGGGAATAAAAAAGGAGCTTCGCAGCTACACCAAGAATGTTGGAAGCCTTCCAGGAAAAAGTACGGCTCAGATCAAAGACGGGATGAAGGATGATCAGAAGAAAGGAACGTTTCAGCCGGCCACATGCAGACTAACAAGTACAAACCCTCTGCCCTCCTTCTTCCAGCTGAACTTACTCTTCCCCCGTCTCAGAACCACCCCAAACATAGCTGCGCTTCTGCTGCTCCTGCGCGAGACTGGCTCCCTCTCTGCCAGGCCTCCTTGATCTCCATCGGAAGAGCTGAGCCCCAGCGCAGAGCCCCACCAGCCACGAGGCCAGTGATGAAGGAGCTGAACCCTGGATGCACTGCGATGCCAGGGCAATTCCCACTCCTTGGCTACTGAAGACAGGCCGGGGCAGGACAGCACAGTGGAAGGCACCGTGTTTTCCTGGGAAAGAACTGCCGACAGGAGGGCTCAGGCAGGGGCCAGGCAGGACACATCCTGTTGCAGGCGGGGGGATGCAGGGATGCTGCTGCAGCTTCACGTCCAGTACAGACACGGCCATGAACCAGAGCACAGGCCTCCCAAAGTCCTTTTGTGGAATGATTTACCTCACCCTCTGCCTTGTCTCCTCGTGCCTTCCCGGAGCTCTGGCACACACAGCTTTGTGGATGCAGCGCTGTCAGACCTGCACGTTGTCCTTCCTGTCCTGCAGACTGCTGCTCAGAGAGGCATTCAATACATTCCCCGGCTGTCTGCATCTGCTGCAGGCACCCTGTGCCAGAGATGTGCAATTTTATCTGTAAAGCCTCTAAATACCAAACAGCGACTGCTTTTAACCTTTACACCGGTTTCTGGTTTCCCAAAGGATTCTTGCTGTTGCCATCTTAATCATCGCAGTACTGACAGCAACAGGAGAGACCCAGCTTACACAGTCACGCTGCTGTACGCCGACCGCCCGCAGTTGCCCCAGAGCAGGATGCCCAGCAAACACAGATTTCTGATCCCCAGCTGACCTAGTTTTGACAATGGCTCGATGTCTAAACTGTCGCCCTGGAAGCTGAACCTGTCCCGGCTTTGGGAAGCCTTGTTCCTAGAGCCCAGGTGGCCAACATCTGCCCCAGCGGCTTTCCGAGCGTTCAGCTGGAGTCTGCAAATAATGAACACAAAGAGCTTGGAGCAGGGGATGGGAGAGGAGAGCGTATGAACTGCTGGCTGCTCCAGTGGGATTGTCTGACTAATTCAGAGTTGCTTTTTTTTGTAGTTCAAATTGAAGACACAAAAATATTTCTCAGTGAGAACAAGTTCAGATGTTTTTAAGGCTTACTTTGCTTTTCTTAGTGACGTGCTTAGTGGGTTTGTCAAGCCAGACATCACAGACATCGCAAGGCTATTTTTCTGGTGCAGCTTTCCTAGTATTTAGCTTATTGCTGTCTTCCCCGTGAACCAGAAAGCCAAACATTTTCAAGCA
The DNA here is from genome assembly GCA_027574665.1 of Rhynochetos jubatus. NCBI lineage: Eukaryota > Metazoa > Chordata > Aves > Eurypygiformes > Rhynochetidae > Rhynochetos > Rhynochetos jubatus. The sequence continues at coordinate 2,249,468 of CM050671.1, forward strand.
TGCTGTGCTAACCTACAGAAACTCATTCCAACATACGTGCTATTACATGTGCTGCATGTTCCAGGCCAGAACAATATCGACTCAAGGTCTAAATAAACAGTAAAGACGTGAGACTGAGCAGATCAGTTCAGCACCAACGATGGAGTGAACTTCTCAAATGATCAACCCCCTGAATTACACCTGAGAAGGATTCAAACATTTCATTACTTTGCATTAGTAATAATAATAATAAAATCAGAGTGCTTTTTGTCGTGAGATACCCTGCCCAGGGATTTGTTAAAGGGTATTTAATTACAGGGCTATTTCATTAAATGTAAAAATTAAACTAAAGACAAGAGGCTGTGAGTTTGGAAAATAAAAGAAGTACCAGTGAAAAAGAGGCACTTGCAGGGCATGAGAGGAGGTAGAGAAAACACCCTAAAAGAAGCACTGAAGAGCAATTTCTCCTCATATCCTGATCAAGAAGCAACCAGGGACCCCCCTGGTGCGATCGCAGCACACGTGGCGTGGGCAGGACAGCCCAGACCTGCGTGGAGCTGGGAAGGAGCGGCCAGCACCCATAGGCACCCTGCAGGCAGCCGGGCCATTGTGGCCACGGCCCCTCCACTCCCAGTGTTACTTTTGTTTGAAATGACCCAAACTCCCTCACCGTTCTGCATTTTTCTTTCACCTCTGGAGACCTTCCCACACAAAAAGCTGTCTTCTAGGTACGGATTTGCTCAGCACGGAGCGGCAACGGGCTGGGACTGCTATAATTCAAAGAATTAATTAATAAATAGCACGAGTTACCATGGGGGCAGTGCCAATATGAAAACTACTCCACTTAACATATCGCGAGACAGAGGAGTTTGAGTTCAGAGCTGCCAGTGGCCAGTTCTGCTTTTCCTCCAGTCAGAGACACGGCGCGGTTGTACCGACAGAACCAGAGAGAAGCCGACGGAGCAAAATACTGCCAAGCAATCAAGGGGGAGAAAGCTCACCCAAATGGAGTAAGAAAGATGAAACAACTACTGTGAACGTGAATTTTAGGCTATTAGAGTGTCCTCAGTGTGTTTCACAATCAGGTGGGTGTATTCCCTTCCCCAGGAGGGTCAAATAGGAGCAGCACAGAGGCAGGAGCTGCCCACCCTACCACCCGGGTGTCCGGCTCTGCCCTCCAGCACACTCACTGCAGGCAGAGGAGGGGGCTCGTGAGAGGGTCTGAGTGTTTGTTTTTTCAACAGTTTGTGCTTATCTGTATTTGTGGAAGCATTTCAGAAACTCCGTCAGTGCCTCAGGGAGCTGTTTTGTGGTCTGAATGGACGGGGAGCTGGGAATAACTCGGGAACCAGCCGAAGCGGTTCAGCTCCTACACGCAGAGGAGTGGGAGCAGATCAGATCCTACCTCACGTCAGTCCCAAGGCGGGTGGGAGGCAGAGAAAAAATATCCAACAAAAAGCTTAGCTCTGTATGAATGCATTGGGCTTCTCTTAACCCAGGCTGTACCTTTTCTTTCCAGAACATCTCCCTCACACCTGCCAATCCCTTTTTTTAACTTGACAATACTTGGTGCCATTTCCAAACCATGCTTGCATTACTTCCAAAAGTGCTAGTTTCTCTAATATGAAAAATAAAACCCATCCTGAATGAATGTTAACATTAATAATGGCCCCAAAATCATTTACTGTCACGCTGGCATAGTGTTATTGCTAAATATACCCAACAGCCATTTAATCTCTACCTGCCAGCTCGAGCCACCTCTCAGAGCCCAGCTGTGGGACTGGGACTAAATGGACTCCCCACCCAGCTGGGCTTCTGCAAACACTGGTGTTAATGGACAGAAACACCCTCAGCTTTCAAATCCGTAAGTGCTTTTCACAGCTGAGTGACTCCAGTCACCATCAGCCAGGCTTTACAGCTGGATCAGTAAATAAGACAGAAAAAACAGCCGTTTGCCTCCTGAAAGTCATATGCTTGTCATCGTCTTTAAAAGGATGCTCTGAATAGAGATCAACATAGAAAGTGCACGAATACATAAACACTGAGACACACTTTTTCAAACTCCACTGAAATGCTCAGTGCTACAGGAAGCTTTCTAGGCAGAAAAGTGCCGAAAACGCCATATAAAGTGCTAAAATACGTGGACAGTCCTGCTGAGAAGCGTGTTCTGGTGTAGCACTGCCCAGAAATGTGAACGGTCCTGGGACGGGTCCTGGAAGTCCAAGACCACACGACTTCTCCTGTATTACAGTTCATTTCTCTCATTAAGTTAATAAATCTGGTGTAGGAATACAGTTCCGTGCATCTACCATGAGATCTGGCCTTAATACACTCAGCTTTATAATTAACACCAACTTGAGTGTCTACGAAGGCTAAGAGGTCTCTGGGGTTCCTGATCAGGGAATAAGTCTATTTAAGGCCTGGATTTATGGTGTATTAGGGCTGTGTGTTTAGCAGGGGCTCAGGGCTCCAACAGTTGGGTTCAGAACTACTTCAAGGGGATCTTCTCGCAGCGCAGAGGGCACCCCCAAGCCCCCTCTCTCGGGCGCTCTCTGAGGCTGCCGGGGCAGGGTAGAGATTGGAGCATCACTTCTAACCACCCCTCCACTAAGCAGGAGGAAGAAGCCGTGATGGAAAATACCCTGAGGTTGTAAGATGGTATTTAAAAAAAAGAAGTTCCACTGAGAAACTACTGCTGGGATTTGATTTGCTGCCATTCCCATTGGCATTTCTGGGAAATTTCCTCTTAATAAATAAAACATATTTTAAAGTAAAATGTCTGGATTTGAGGTTTTCTGGTGCAACCTAGTGAAGAACGCTGCACAGTGTCTTTGTAGACAACAAAGCCCAATTATCTAACAGGCCTCGGATCCCTGTTGCAATCAGAGCAACGGAGAGATTGGCGCCCCAAGCAACAGAAACCGGACAAATATATAAAATAAACAAAGCCACCGAGACTCCCTGTTTCTAACCTAAACTGCTCCAGTCATCCAGTCACTCAACTTCTGCCATCTGTGAAATGGGAATACGGTCCCATAGCTGCCACCTTGAAGAGTTGTTAGGAGGACTTACACAAGAGTAATTAGAAAATATATGTGTTAGGCATTACTTTTCCAAAAGCATTTTCCTGTAAGCTGCTGGGAGGCCTGACTCACTCCATGGCCTTTGGCAAGATGCTTATCTCCTCTGTCCTCTCGTTCATGTTTCAAGCCCAGTATCCCACAACAAGCTCCGAGTCTATCTAACACGGTATCCTGCCTCCAGCAGTAGCTAATAGCTGATGTTTCAAAGGAAGGCAATCTTGTTAACAGAGGGAAAATATAGTTTCTGACCCTTGAAGGCAGGCAGGCAGAGCCCTGAAACTTTTGATTTATTCTTCCTGCTGATGTTGGTTGCTTAGCTACAAATATTCTCAGTGCTCATAAAAGGCTCTCTCCTTTACTCCTCCTCACCGCTATGTTTTAAGTCCAGCCACAGTTTATTTTTCTGGAAACCTAGGTGATGAAATTTCATGTTGATGTTACAGCTAAGACAGAGAATGCCCTGCTCCTTCCCAGCGCCCGGGTAATTGCCATCGGCAGTAACAGAGAGGGCTCCGTTCCACGCAGAGGAGACAAGTCACCCTCCAACACCGAAGATGGGCAACAGTGCCCAGCTCTGATGGAAGAGCACTCTTAGAAATCAGGGAAAAACAAGTAAGAAACGAGCCTGGTGAACCAAACCGAACCTGTAGCTGAACCCACCCTGCTGGCAACTCGTTCCACAGACCCATCGAGCGCTCGAGGCAATGCCTCCGGATCTGCTGGGTCTCTGACGCAGGGCTCAGCACTGCTGACTGGCAACGTGTGTAGTCAGGGGGTCCCGGGGGTAGCACCCGTGAGCAGATGAGGCTGGATGGACTCAGCTGATACCAGCCTGCCACAACAAGGGACAGAACATCCCCAATATGTGACAATATCCCCTGCAGACCTCCCTCTCCCCAGCCTCTTTGCATGTGTCCCCGACTGCCCACAGAGCTTGTGGCTGCAGTCCTACCGCCCTACTGCTCCCTCCTCTGCGGGGTTTCTTGTGGAATTCACAGCATAGTTTGGGTTGGAAGGACTTTAAAGCCCACCCAGCCCCACCCCCTGCCATGGGCAGGGACACCCTCCACTAGCCCAGGTTGCTCCAAGCCTCATCCAGCCTGGCCTTGGACACTTCCAGGGATGGGGCATCCACAGCACCCCTGGAGGGTGGGGAAGCCTGTCCCAGTGCCTCCCCGGGTTGCTGTAACGTGTGAGATTTGTTAAAGCTGAGGCCTGTCCACTATGTCCATCTCCCACCCCGGCACTGCATTCACAAGAGGGACAGGAAGAGGCCACCAACAGGTGACATGAGTCAGTAGGAAACACTGGCCTGTTCTCAGTCAGGGATAAATAAAATTACTGCAAAAACAATAAGCTTGCAGAGCTACCCGCAGGAAAACAAAGAAAGCGGGTCTGGGAAGAAGCCCCGGGACAATTGCCCACACCACCTGTGAGTACAGGGCAGGCCACAGAATTCAAAGGTGGGTTTTTTCCTGCCTGATGGAATTAGAGAACAATGAGCAAAACCTCTCCTGGTAGGAAAGGGAAGCAGCTCAGCTGGAACACACAGCCCCATCGCCCAACTCCCCAGCCCTGCCGTGCTCGGGAGCCCGGGGACTGCAGGCAGGAGGGCTCGGCTCTCCCATGTCACGACTCACTCCGACAAGACACCTACCTGCTGCTCTGGCTTCTCCCGATTTACTGGGAAGATGAATGCTGCTATGGGTTCATGTTTGAAAAATGCTTTGAGATCTCTCAGTTAAGCACTGCTAACAGAGACATCGATTATATCACGTGTTAATAAGGTTTTTATGCTTCCACTGCATGAGTGACTCCAGTTTGTATTTTAGAAGCTACGTACATACATACAGCTGCCTTTTATACACACCAGGGGATGCTACCTGGAGGTCAGGGAAAAGGATGTCGGCGGACTCAACAATGGCATCAGTTTTTATAGGCCACGGGCAGGACCCAAGAGCCATTTTTAACTCGTGTTGCTGTGGCACAGCCCCTGTAAAGCACCTGAGTTCTGTAAAACCAGAGCTGATCCATTCTGTTGCTGCTGTGTAAACGTGGAAATGAAGAAACAGAGCTTAAGGCAAAGGCCTTTTAGTTCCCAGGAACCTCTTGCTGAAACCCGGAGGGGGTCCTGCGCAGCCCTGTAACCCTCCAGCAGACCAGCAGTCCCCAGCTCCTCGCAGCCCGAACTGGAAGGCAGTTCATTTCAAGATCCCTCAATAACTGGATAGGAAGCAAACAGACAAGCCCAGAGAGCTGTTAGTGCTGTCACATTCTTATGACTAAGATCCGGACAGCTTGGACAGTAAAAAGCACCTTTTGGGCGAACAGCGCCTCATGTTTGGTGAGCAGGTAACAGAGGAGACAGACATGCTGGGAGTCAAGGGTCCCTTTATCAAACCTGGTTTTCACTAACAACATTGCAACGATGCCAAGAGCACCAGAAAGCTCCCAGTCAGCACTGCATCACAATCAGGGATTAATTTGTCGCACGACGCTTTGCTTGCTGTACATGACAGAGCTCATAAATTCTCATTTTTATTGATGTTGTCTTGGCCGGACATGCTGGAAAAGGCTGGCTGTGCCGCAGGCGTCCTGGGCAACCACCTGGGGACGGGCAGGGAAGCGCAAGCGGCCTGCACCATTGATTCCATCTGACTGGGGATAACCCCGATTTATCAAGGACAAAGGCTCAGTATACAACTACCTCCACACGCACAAAGGCACGGCACGGTACAGCCACAGGCGGAGGAGGTGTCACCGTGTGCTCGGCACAGCAGCTCTCCCTCAGCAGTCAGCCTGGTCCCGCACAGGAGGCAGCTCTGACATTTCTTGGCACGGTCTGTGCAATTTAATGCCCTCAGTTCTCTGTTACAAGCCCCACCGAGGACCACAGGCTCATCAAGCGCCGACTGCTCTCCTCACTGTTCTATATGTTCCCTTCATATCACTTTTCCCAAGATGCTGACCACCTTTCCCAGACCCAGCAGGAGAGTTTGCCAAGATGTGCCCGTTCTCCGTGTTGCAGGGAGGGAAGAGCACTCTGAGAGCACATAGCACTAACAGGGGACTGGAAGATGTGAAAGGCACTGTTGGGACAATAAACGTTAGGAAACGGCCTGCACTGTGACGATCAGGACTGATCTGAACCTTTCCCTCCCATGGGACGGCACCGGCACATGCACCACTTTGTGCAGCCCCTTCGAGAACGCTCCCGTCCAGCACATGGGTCAACCCCGCTGCAGGATATGACAAACTCTTAGAGGCTTTGTTAAAGCCTTTTTATCATTTTATCAGTCTAATTCCTGGGTTTATTGTTTGCTGTCAATCTACAGGCTGCAGCCCAGTTTGCATCCTGCTCTTTACTGGGAAATGGAGTGTGTGAGACCCTCCCATCGCAGCCAGGCAGAGGCTGCCACTTGCCACTGCAACAGTCACAGCAAAAAGCACAGCATCTCCAGCGTCACCAGCAAGGTCCTACCTGACCCCAGCACCCCCGCTCACTGCTGCTGGGACACCCAGTAACCAAACTGGACCCCAGCTGGGGCCCGTCATCCCTCACTGTAAACAGGTGCTGTATTACCACCAGGAGGAAAAAGAGGCCAAGGCTCTGTTTGTAAAAACACAAACCAGAAAATTCTTATATGGTGAAGGGGTGGAAGAAGGAGCCAGTGCTTCGGGAAGGGAGAACCTCTCGGAACAAGTCTTCAGCTGTGACAAATAAATAAGTCTGTACATGCTGACACAGTCACTGACTAGAATAAACGGCAGCTTAGACCCAGCATTTAACACAACTCCAGCAGACATCAATGCCCAACAAGTCTTAAAAATTGGGTCTCAAGTACCTAAAATTTGGACTGAACAAATCAGTGCCTTTACATTTTGCTATCCCAGATGATACAGCTCCGAGTTCTTTCAACTGCTCTCCTCAACACAAATGACAATTGTATCTTACATTATTAAATCTGTCATCAAATGGCAGGTCTCTGAAATGCTGAAAGTCAGCGAGAAGCAAAGAAGGGGGGTGTTTCTGTACAATACCCAGTGGAGCTGAGGGAGCCTTTTAAATCAGAAAAGGTGTTTTACCTGTCACTTTCAGCAGAAGAAAGCTCACGGAATTATGGAGTGCTTTCCCATCCCACTCACTAGCTTCCCAAGTCTACACCCTGGGGCCACAAAAGCCTGGCAAGCCCTGCGATAAAGCACCAGACAGGCACCGGGCTGCAGCTCGGCCTGGGAGCGAATGGAGCACCGTGCACTGGGGTTCCCCAGAGAAAACAGCGACGTCTCCTACGGAGCGGAGGCTCCACTTTGTCTAGAGCCCGGCTTTTCCACCTGCACCGCTCACATGTCCCTCTTCTAATATTGTCACTAACAAGGCCACAGGAGATGGCTTAGTCTCACGAGAGTCTATGTTGTTTTCCAAAGCAGCCCTCTTCTCCTAAGCACAGCACTCGTGCCTGGGGACACCTCCTGCTGGCTGCCTTGGAGTGGGAAGAAGGATGGTGCCAGGAGCCCAGCCACAGCGTTACAGTTGTGCCGTGCAAGCGTGCTGCAAGGCCGTGCATTCGGTTGGCTGGGTCTCTCCAAAGACCAGATCCAACCCTGCTTCATCTGTACTGCCCAAAGGAAAATGACCGAAATGATGGCTGGGAATCAAAAGGGAGCAAGGAGGGTCATACCAGTTTACCTCTCAACATTAACACAACTATTAATTACCATTAGCTACATCCAACTATGATTTAATGAGAACTGAGATGCAGGCTTGACCTTTTCTCCCTCACTGCACACTCCTTTCCTTACGCCCTTCCTACCGGTCAGGACTCCCGACCGTGGCTGGGGCAGATGCTCGATGTTGTGGCTGGGGCAGCTCAGCAGCCGGCTCTGGCTCACAGGTCTGAAAGGGGCTTGTCTTAATAGAAGAATTCACAGGTCCCATTATATTTAGGTGTTCCCAGCTGTACATATTATTATAAATATGCTTCATTTGCAAACTGTGACTATTATTTGCCGCATTATTGACTACTGAACGGCTAAGAGGGATTCTGCCACTGTTTAAGATACTGCAAGCAATACTGGACACCCTGCTACTTCTGGGGAAAAAGAGATGGGAGGGAGGAAGCGTGTCTGAAGCCTAATGAGAACGCAAATGCTTGCCAGACTTTAATTTGAAATACTTTCTTTCTTTTCAACAATATCCTTTTCCGCTGGGCTCTGGAAAGAGAGGAGCTGGACAATTGTACGGGAAGCTGGGAGAGACTAACAATAGAGGAGGAGTGGAGAGGGGAGTGAAACCAGCCTATCTCCTTCTGCTCAAAATGAAACGTGAAAAGAAACAAATTGCATAAAGGATGACTAACAAAGAGCTTTAAAAATCGTTTCAGGGTTGGTCTTTTCAGGTTCCCAGCAGGGACGTCAGGAAAGGACACTGAGTTTCATACATTACATAAGTTTTAGTACATCTCCCTTTAAAGTTAGCTCCGCTGTACTCTTACCACGTACACAGCCGCCTACACACACCCGGGACTGCTTGCAAACACGCCCTACCCCAGTCCGCGGCCAGTTCTGTTTTTACAGTCACACAGATCTGTTACAATCGCTTTGAAAAATCTGTGATTTCGGGATGCAGCGCCCTGGCCGCCCCGCTCCCCGCGGATGGGAGGGAATCGCCTGCCTGTACCTCGCGTTCTCAAATCACCGGATCCCTTCTGCAAGAGCATCAGGGCCCCGAGGAAACACCTTTCAAACAAACCATTTTACCCCTCGATTCCTGCATCTCCCTCCCCAGGAACGCCTAAAGCGCGGAACGCTCCTCTCCTTGTGACCGACCGCGGAGGTTGGCTGGAGGCGCAGCCCTCACAGGCTGAATTCCCAGGAAACGGCCCAAACATCTGCACCATGGAACCGCCCGACAGACCCCGGGAGATGGCTGTTCAGAGCAACCCAAGGTTTGAAAACCCAACACGCTGCAAGATGCTGTAGCCCCGCAGCCCCCACCAGCTGAAGCAACGCGCTGGCCAAGTCTCTTTATCTGCTCCCTGGCTCTTTTTTAACACGCAGCGTACGAATCCAAAGGAATTTAAAGGTCCGGCTTTTCAAATCTGGATCATCCACTTCCAGAGCAAGCTCACGAAGGTGCAGGAAATACTGTGTCATTGCAGTTCCATTGTAATTTGGCAAATCCTAGTGAACCACTGAAAAGAAAGGCAACGGAAAACTACCAGACACTTACCCAAGCCTCCGCAGGGTAGAAAAATAAGATCAAGATAGAAAACCAACTCGGAGGTTCCCGGGAAAGTCAACTCCGCCGAGGGCAGCGCGAGTGCATCCTCCGGGCCGCCCCCTCGGCCGGGTCGGTCGGCTCCCCCTGCCCCGGACCGAGCTGGTCCCCAGCGCGCTCGCAGCCTGCCGGACTGCGAGACTTCCCCGGCGGCTGACCGTGGGGCTAGCGGAGTAAACCGGCCCTGCCCCGTGTGAGGGGGGTGGGGGAGGGAAGCTCAGCCCCTTCCCTTCCTTTGTAATTCAAACCCTTCCTCGAGGCTGTGCTTTGGCGGAGAGGCATCTGCTGCCGCGGAGCGCACACAGGTGCTGGCTGCGGTCCAGGCGGAGGGACTGCGCGGCACTCCGAGCTCGCAGGAGAAAGCAGCTCACTCCTAATTAAACTTCAGCTAGCATCTTTCTTTCATACGTAATTAGTGCAGCACAGCAAACGTACGGGTGAGAAGTGAGAGAGTTTGCACGTAAGCTCAGGCTCCTCTGCCTGCACCTCTCAGTGATTTATTTATTTACACAGTCTATCTACTTATTTATTTGTTATTTTCCTTATCTGCATTTATTCACTACCAGGCTCCCATCGCTTCCAAACCGTATTCGCCATCCGCACGCGGCACTTGGCCAGCCGACCCTCCCGACACTTGGGCACTGCGGGTCACACCAGAGGAGCGCGCGGTTCCCAACCCTTCCCGAAGCCTGTCACTCCAATGTCACCGTGCTTTCCTAGGCATCGGGATCGGGCAGCTCTGGTTGTTACTACTTCCTGAAGGCCGATAATCTTTAAAGCTGAAACTATAAATGCTGTCAGCTTGGCTTGCAGCCCCCTTCTATTGGTATTTACGAATCACATTTTACGTTACAAAGCGGGCCAGAAACACGGGAACATGTCCACAGTCCAGGCATACAGGAATTGACCGCCATTCTCCTCCAAATCCTCTCGAAATCTGAACTTTCACTACTAGCCGTACCCAGTGCGATAACAAACTCCAGTCCCTGACAGCGACAGGCGTATCTCATCTCCACCGTGTTCAGTATCCCAGTGCTCCACAGCGACCTGGTAAACAGCCTCAGTCCAACAGACTTTACTTCACCCTGTCAATGAGAAGATTCTGGCGCATTACAGACAGAAAAGAAAATAAAGCCTCAGTATTTTGTTCAGGTTCCCACAACTCTCTGTTCCTCTGCCCTTTCCCAAACACGTCCTCCTTGAGGCAGTGAGTTTTGCTCATTTCTGACAACAAATGTTTAGATTTGCTGCTCTGGTGATGACCACAAACAGTAAGGCGGGTCAGATTATCTGTTTCAGCTGTTTGTACCATTCCTGAGTTAATGGGAAAGGGAACGGAGAGCATCTGCTACAAGCCAGGGCTCATCACAATGCAGGAGGGCACTGAGCAAGGACTTGCTCTTCTTCCGGACATGTTTTTATGGAGGGAAGTAAGTGGAAGGGTGGAATTGCAAGGAGGGTTTCTATTACATCTCTGTTCGGTGTCCCAACCTCCTGCTAACAGCTTGGCTGCGGCTTGTGAACAATCACAATACATATTCCACTATCCCTCCAACGCGAACGAGCACCTTCCAGTGCCTGGGGGGGGGGAAACTTTTTACAAGGTCAGGGAGTGACAGAATAAGGGTAACCGGTTTAAACTGAAAGAGGGAGATTGAGATGGGACATCAGGGAGAAATTCTTCCCGGAGAGGGTGGGGGGCACTGGGACAGGTTCCCAGAGAAGCTGTGGGTGCCCCATCCCTGGCAGTGCCCAAGGCCAGGCTGGATGAGGCTTGGAGCAACCTGGGCTAATGCAGGGTGTCCCTGCCCCTGGCAGGGGGTGGGGCCGTGTGGGCTTTAAGGTCCCTTCCAACCCAAACCAGTCTGTGATTCTATAACTTTTCTACTCTCCCAAGTGCAATCTGCACAGCTGGCTCTCAGGACACACGGGCACACACTCCTGTCAGTCTGGGTCACTTTTCCCCCAAACTACGTTGTTCTTGCAACCAGACACCATGCCCTACAAAAGAGAGGAACAAGAATGAAACCCTTTTTGCAATACCCATGATGAAGCACCTGTTTGGTGTCTGCAGGCCAAATCCCACTGCCACTGAAGTCCAGTGACAGGGACAAGAGGAAATGGCCTCAAGTTGCATCAGGGGAGGTTTAGATTGGATATTAGGAAAAACTTCACCGGGAGGGTTGTCAGGCATTGGAACGGGCTGCCCAGGGAAAGGGTTGAGTCACCATCCCTGGAGGTACTTAAAGGACGTGTGGATGAGGTGCTCAGGGACATGGTTCAGTGGTGGCCTTGGCAGTGCTGGGTTAACGGGTGGACCGGATGATCTTAATGCTCCTTTCCATTAAGAGCAGGATTCGACTGCAAAGCAGCCATCGTAGGTAACTGCAAGCCTCCCGTTCCCTGGGATCACAGCCATTCTGGGTTGGCTGTCCTATCAGACTGGCAGACAGACATGTCAGAACTCACCTTATGGCCTCAGGGCACTACTAGTAGGTAAATATTAAATGACACAATTAAAACATGGACAGTCTGAGACTGGTACAAAAGAACAGCAAAGCAAACAAACTCCCCCCCATATGTGTCTGTACTGCTACAAGAGACAAGGAGCTGGCTTTTCTTCTATATTACACTGCTGTAAGTTTGAACTAATCCACTCATTTATCCTCTACATACATGGGCATATTAAAGTAAGAATTGACCCAGCATCGAATATTCCCTCTCTTAGGAATTATTCCCAGCTGCCAGTAACACAGAAGGTCCACAAGAGCCTGGGAGAATGTATCCATACGCACGCTTATCTCTTCATTTCAGACCATTCATCATTCCTCGCCTGGAAGCAACAGTTAATTTACAATAACTCAGTGTCAAGATGGCAGTTTAAAATCCTCTGGAGGATTGCCCTAGGAGAAGATGTTGTCCCGGCTCTCCACAGCCACTGTAGATCCAGCTGAGCCTCTTCTGAAGTCACTTAGTTTTACAGCACGGTAGAAATAAAGCAAGCGAGGATACTTGCTAGGCTGCAGCTAGTGCACATCCAGAACCTCTCTGCAGTGCATTCTTTTGAGATTTCAGCAGTCACAGAAATTAGAGACACAAAGGAAGAATAAAGCCCTGCATGCAATGGAGATGATTTCCTATGGTTTATTGTTTTGTCCGGATATAGATTTAAATAACATCTGACTCTTGCACAGAGGAGGAAATACTTCCAGCTTAGAGCGCAGGAGAAGGTACCCCTCGGCTAACACCAACAGACTGGACATTCCTGCAAAGGCCATGTCACAACCAGACCTGTCCCACCGACCTTCCCAACAGCAATCCTGATAAAATCCACAGGAAGGCCCCTCAGAGCAGAGACAACTATGGGCTGAGCCTCAGTATCCCGTTCTCCCCCCTCCTCTCTCTCAAATTTGTTTGGACTCAGCTTTATCTTTCCATTTTGAGGGCTTTGCTCACCACGTTTTACGGGGTTTGATAGCCCTTGCCTTTTACCAAGGACAACCTGCATCTAATACTTAGGAAAGCAATTATTTAAAAATCTCCAGGTAGCACGGCAGCCAAGGGCTGACATGCCATCGTGTAAATCAGAAGGTGTCTAAAGAGGGTGTTTACAAGCAGAACGCTGCTGAAAGTCTGCCATGGTTGCAGATAACAAGGCTGAGACAATGACAGATTTCCTTCCCCTCGCAGGCAAGAGCGGCTCCCTGTGATTGGCTTCGCCGTGTTTATCCGGGATGCTGGGAGAGAGCAGGCACCAAATATGCAATTAATTGGCAGTTTGCAAGAGCATATTGCCTAAAGATAAACAGAGTGGGTGATCGTGTCGTATGGAAAATGGCTGAGTGCTGCAGATGTAGTGGTGACCCAGTTTGGAAAAAAAGGGCTTTTTTTTCCCCTGTTCTCTTGGAAAATAATTGTATTCAAATGAGTATTTTTTGCACAGTCCCTCTGGCCTTTGAGTATTTTGTGTATGTAAGCCATTCCAGGTTCTTCCTTAATCTGGAAGTACCCCGTAAATTAATAATTTGCTGAAAACTTTTACTGCTGACATCAGTGGAGCATTTCACCAATGGAAACTGTTTTGTGCAGAAGCAGACAAGTACGTTGTGACACGGTGTTAACGGCCTTTACTCTTCACAGCACGGTTTTTGCAAGCAGGAAAAGACAAGACTACTGGATCTAAGTCTAACTGGAAATCAGGTGGCGTGAAAAGGAACAACACTCCCTAGGACAGGGGTAGGCGTGTGATAAAGATAAGGTCTAGAAGACACGAGGGGAGGAATGGTTATTCATAGAGTCATAGAATCACAGACTGGTTTGGGTTGGAAGGGACATTAAACATCATCTAGTTCCAACCCCCTGCCCTGGGCAGGGACACCTTCCACCAGCCCAGGTTGCTCCCAGCCTCATCCAGCCTGGCCTTGGACACTCCCAGGGATGGGGCACCCACAGCTTCTCTGGGAACCTGTCCCAGTGCTCCCCACCCTCTCCGGGAAGAATTTCTTCCTGATATCTAATCTAAATCTCCCCTTTTTCAATTTAAACCCGTTACCCCTTGTCCTGTCACTACAGGCCCTTGTGAAAAGTCCCCCCCAGCTTCCTTGTAGACCCCAAGGGAGCCTTCAGGGAAGACCTGGAGCAGGGACAAGGGAATGACTGATGCTCAGGAAATGAAGAGTGCTGTGAGCGGAAGGAACAGGCTACAGTTTCTAAATATAGGCATTGACAGATCAAAAGGCACAAAAATGACATAAACCCCAGAGTCAGGTAAGGAAATAAGGGAAATGATAAGGGAGAAGACTAAATGCTAAAAGCTTAGGATGCACACTGTGGAAAATATGTGGAGGCTGGGAAGGGAAGGAAACCTGAGTGTGATGCTGGACAAGGTGGGTAGCTCGAGAGACTACAGCAGAGGTATCTGGACACGACCGGAGCAGCAGCACAAACTTGTGGGTCAAGTGCGAGACACAAAGGGAAAAGCTCTCACTTTCAGGACAGAATGCGTTAGAAGAACAGTCCTCGATGCAGACTGTCAGACTTAATGTTCCGGAGAACAGAAGAGAGGCCCACACAGCTACCATGCACAGCAGTAACAGGCAGTGAAAATCAATGACCTCAGAGGACAAAAGGACACTTGCCTCACTCATTTTTTATATTTAGTGCTATAAAACTGAAGACTAAAGCACGTGACAAATCTCTCACTTCATTTACCGAGACCATGTTGACATTACCAGCACTGTTCAGATCCAGCAAGAAAACAAGTCATGACCCAGCAACTCCTTTGCAAGGGACAATGCACTGAGATTGTATCTGGCCTGGCCAACGTGACGACTTCAAAAATGCCTTTACAGGAATTACTGATCCCACGGAGAGATTTTTACAGCGTGCTCTGACTTGTTTTGCTTGATGCTTTCCCTCTGCCCTCCGCCTAGGCTGTGAACTGAGAGCGGTGCGCCTCGCACTCCGCAGATGACGTCCTTCCTTCTCCATGCTAAAGTGATTCCAGGCCAACACGTCACACAGGGCTCAGTCCAGCTTCCCTTTGAATCTGCCTGAAAGCCAGGCCTTAACCACCTGCCATGGAGTTTGCTGTTCCAGAAGCATGGCAAAAATTCAGCAGTGTTTTAGAAAGATCTTTTTCCTTCAGATCAAAGTTTCTGTATTTGGGTAACTAAAATTAACTGGCAAAATAAGTGTCATTTTATTTAGAGACACAGAACTTCCATTGATTTTAATGGATTCAGCACCCAGAAAAGTAGGCCACTTATTTATGTACCTATATGTGCATTTGCATGCCCAACTTGAAGGAGCCAAGTTTGTAAACAATGACCTTATGTTTTAAAAATCATGAGACTACTCTGCACGCATCAGCCTGTTGTTGCCTTTATTTCTGTCAGTGAGTCTCATCTGAGAGGTGGATATAGGCTGTAAAATGTGCCTTTAAAGTTTCTGGCAATAAGGTCTCCTCAATTTAGCAAAACACTTAGGCACAAGCTTAATGCCTTCCTGAAGAGAGGCACTTCAGCGAATCAAGGCTAATAGCCTCCTCACACCCCTCTGCTTGAGATGGGGAACGAATCTGCGTCTCCCCACAGAAGATTTCTGGGCCTGATGGGAATGGCTCAGCAGCCCCGAAGACTCTTTCTGCCTCATCGCTTTACCCTAGGAACAGACTCTAACATCTTACAGTACTCGGTGCTCCAAAGCACAGCAAGGTAACCAGCACTGAAAAAGCTGCTCCCCATTCTGCAGCCATCGGCGATTTGGGCGCAGGCGGCAGCGCCGTGGGGTGGAGCTGGGAAAGGGGGCACCAAGGAGCAGCAAGACGCGGAGCGAGAGGTGTTCCCAAGGAGGGCAGCCCTAAAGCGACGAGGCACGATCCTTTCGCTAACGCACACGAGAGGAACTCCTTAACCTGCTATTTATCTTGCAACTTACCTATTTTAATCTTGTGCGACCGACCGACTATCAGCGGACTGCCATTTGGCTGCTTAAGGAAACAGCTGTATAATTCAGCGCTGATTGTTTAAAGCTCTTGGCAGGAAACAATAGATAAAAGCTGACAGGACTTTCTGCAGCTAACAATGCAAACTAATGAAGTGAAATACTGCTCAGAGAAATATTGTGACAGGTATCCACAGATTCAGACGAAGGGGAAGCCGTGGCAGGGTAGGCTCTGCACTGCGGTCCCTCAGTCCTGACTTTGCAGAAAAGGCATCGGCTCTTCCTTCTCCCCGTCCGCTCTTGCATCGCGCCGGTTGGGTTACACAGCGCTGCGTGCAAGTTTGTAAAATGACACTAGTTCACAAAATTCCCAGAGAAGAACCACAAAACCAAATGAGCTTAGCTCAGATCTGCCACACTTCGGTGTTCCCACAGCCGTTACCGGCAGGAGTTCACCCACGGAATGACACGGAGCACGGAAGGGAAGCGACGGGGGCAGACCCTGAACTCGGACGAACACAGAAGCAGCGCCGAGGTCCCGGCCTATTTGTGTGCAGGGGTGTTGACAGCAACAGTGCTACGGGAACCCGGTCCGTCGCCAGCACGGGCTGGAGGGCTCCGACTGGCCAGCTCGCTCCTAAAGGCGATTGCCGGATACTAAACTTTGGTGGAAAGAATTACTAGCACTGCAGACAGCTACAGGCACTTTTTATTGTCCTTCATCTTCTGAATTGCAGCTCAGGGTCTGAATTATTCAAAGCGGACTCCACCGACAGCGTCTTGAGGCAGGAGGGCACCCAGACGCACAGATGGCGGCTGCGGTTTTCCCTCATGCATGGCGTATCCCAATCCCCAAGTGTGCTTAACTGGACAATTAGTGCGATTTGTTAAGCAGGCGGAAGGCAGCGAGGTGGAGCACGCCGGGATGTGCACGCAGCGGGCGTTGGTACAGAGCCCCCCTCATCTTTGTGTCTTCAGAACAGAGGATGCTGCAGGGAGGCAGAGGCCAACCTGCCCCGGCCACAAGTACATTTACAGGATATTTTGGTTTTGTTTGTGGTCTCACCCACTGGCTCAGCTAAAATGACACTTGGAGGCCCTGAAGAAATGCCCCTAACAATCAAAAGCACTACTGGAGAGGATTTCCCTGTTGTATGTCTTATGTAGGCACGCTAAGATTGTCTTGGTGTGCAGCGAGGAGGTTCTGCGCACAGATACAGGATCAATAACCTGATATATACTGCGATACAGTCCTTGGTAATCCCTAACACACCGCAGTATTGCTGCCCTTTGGCCATCCTCCGCGCTACTGGCCCCCCTTCTGCCTTAACCACTGTGGAGAGAGACATAAGGGTGCAGCTTTCCCAAAAAATCACGTGCAAATAGAGCATCTGGACTTGGAGGGAAGTTAAACACTATTAACTAATTTTGTTTCCATGGTGAAGGACTGCGAAGTTTCGCTTGCCCTGAGAAGAACGGGACGTTTTCATTTTCTAGCCCCATGTAAAAGCAAAGGAAAATGACATCTGCTTGGGAGTAGAGACAACTTACTTGTAGAAAACTAAAGAAGAATGGGGCAGGGAGGTGGTGCAGATAGAGCAGCGTGCTGCCAGAGTGAAACCCAGTGCCCTGCACCCTGGCCAGATCTCTGTTACCACCTGTCCAACTTTTCCATACAACTCAGTAAGAACACCCTGACCTACGGTGGGGAATGTGTTCCAGCAGCTCCGAGGAAACAAACAGGCAAATCCCTCCAAAGGCTTGAGAATGAGAATCGTGCCGGTGCGGAGAGCCAGCACAAGCCCCGCGCATGGCCCAAAGCCCACTCGAACCCACTGCCAACCCCTTCATCCCATCCCCTCGCGCCCACTGGGCAGATCCACCAGATGTGTGGCCACACACGAGCCCTCTGCACAGGAGTGAGTTCATCTGCTCTGAACAAACCTAGAGAGGGAACAGCTTTAAAAGCGTCTGTATCTGCTCCTAGCAATCCCTTCCAGCATCAAGACACTGCATTCCTCCATGCTGCAAGCTAAAGGGAACACGAGACGTGCCAGACTCCGTATGTCTAATGGGAGCTGACACTGCCAGCACTGAAAATCAGATGGGAAGAAGTCCTCAGACCAGGACACTAATTAAAAAACATAACTGACACTGGAAAATGGCTTAAAAGAATTAAAAAAAACCCAAACCCCACCCCATTCTCATCCCAAAAATAACACACACACAAACAACTTTTATCTGAGTCAGTATACAGGTCGTTTAAAACCAAGGGAATACTCTAAAAGTCACCTGGATTTCCACATGTATCCAGATACCTGAAAGTCCAGGCACGGTTTCCAAATTCCACTTGAAATTTAAAAGTTTACAGATGTTTCTGAACTCATTAAACTAGAGCTTCACAGGAAAAGGCAAATAGGGGCAGCTGGGCCAGACCAAACACCACTTACTAAACGGTAAGAGGGAACAGTCCCGCTGCCCGGCCGCCACGGGAAAGATGCCATGAAACTCTTCTGTTGAAGCAGCTGCCCCTTCCCCCTGCCCAAAGTCCGGCACCCAGGCACGGAGAAGGCTTTGGAGATGGGCATTCACCACCTGGCTCCAGGCCCCAAAGGAGAAACGTCTCGGCTCTGCCATGGTTTGGAGCCGGTACAGCCTGGCCCCACGGAGCACCCCACTACAGAACTGGCTGCACTGGACACGTGTTCTCACCAGGGAACATCACTGGTATTGTCTCACAGTGTATTGCTCTCTCCGAGTTAACTATAACTTATGTACCATTCACAGAGGGATTCTTGGTGCGAGAAAAGCATAGCAGCGTTTCAGTTTGACACTGCTGTTCGCACACCACTACAAAGACTAAAGAAACAATAATAAGAGTAACCAAAAGTTTAAAAACATCTCCATGCATGTTGCGCTGTGTCACGGAGATTAGGATGCTCACCTCTAAAACTGGGTGAAAAAGTCTTTAACAATTGGGTTTGCTCTTTTAATTGAAAACATACAAAGGTTCTTCTGTCTCTACCTACTCAGTGACCTCCTTTCAAGACATTTTTCAACTTTTTCATCACACAAAAAAGGGAAAAATGGAAGGAATGAAACAAAATCACGGCTTTCGACTAGTGAAAGCTGAAAGCATGTCAAAGTTATAAAATATGATTTTATGAAAACAAGGGATGTTGTTATCATTGCCACGGATCAGGGTAGGTTCTGGAAAGCTGAAAAACTGCGCCAGCAGGTACAACACACACTGCGCTTCCAGCCTACCTCCTACCTGCCTACCGAACTCCAGCATCCCACGTGCGATTCCCTCCAGTGCCAGCCGGCACTGCCCCTGCCTCCCGTGCTGAGCGCTGGCAAGGGACACCGTCCCATTGCTTGAGCCAAAACAAGCGCCGCAGGGGAGCAACTCTCTGAAACAAGTGTTTGAAGGCTGCACACAACCTGGATTTTCACACTGGTGAACCACAGCTTGTGGCAGTCCATGAAGACCTGCATGTCTGTGTGACTATGATTAATCTCTCCTCCCCAAAATCAAAGTTTGAAAGGCCCCTGGCTGTACCCAAGCGGTGACAGTCCTCCTGGGTCACTGGGGTGTTAATGCTTCAAACCTGACACTCCTGAAGTCAATGACAAAGCTCCCGTTGACTCAGAGGATGGAGGGACAGACAGCAAAAGGCACGGACATGGCCTGAGTTCCCTGGCTGAGCTGCGCTGTCAGCCGCTTTGCTGTCATGGAAGGGGTTGTCCGTCACCCTGGGAATACCAGAGGCTGTTTACTGGAAAGGAGCTCAGCAGCTGGGAGGGATCAGGGCCGCTCGACTGTCTATGCTGATGTGCAAAAGCAGCAGCAGTAGTAAGAGACTGTGAGGGGGTACGAAGGGAAAGTGCCCGCGTCTGCTTCCTCTGAGCAGAGCTGTGCCCTCCGTCAGCCCAACGCCCTTCACCAGCCGCTGGACACCCAGGATGCACAGACAGAGGTCAGAGCAGCCCCGCGGTGAGAAGGTGACTGCAGCCAGATGAAGCCGCTCTGTCATGGCAGGCAGTGGGGTCAGATTCTGGGGGCAGACGCTGGACAGTGGCTGGTGAGAGTTACGCTGGACACCGCTGGTATGGGGACAGGAGCCACGCAGTCAGTGTTATCCTGCTCTCAGTGCTGCAGGCTCAGAGGGAGGCCAAGGGATATATGTGACCAAGCTGTACTGTGATTTCCTCAGGGGAGTTCAGAAATGCCTGGGGTTTTTTGTGTTGGTCCCAATTTAATCCCTGCCAAGACTTTTTTTTAAGTTCATAAAAACATATCCCCAGACACAAGGGAGACCAAGACCAAAACTACAGAGTTAACCCCAGAGTCTGTCGAACGGACGTGTTATCTTCCCAGTAACTTAGTGTAAGCATAGTTTTACTGCAGTCATCATAACAGAATCCATCACTACTGCGTCCTCTGGATGTCATTAATAAATAATAAATTAAACCGCTCAGAAAGAGGGAGGAAAAACATACCTCAGATTTTTTTTGAGCACATTGAGAGGCCAGTAGCAATGACAGGCATGAAAGGAAAAGTCTAACGGGACAGGCTCTGGGGAACAGCAGCTTTGCAGTGTCACAGGGAGAGGCGGAAAGAACAGACGAACCTGCAAGCACAGGCAGCGGCTGCTGGCTCCCCCCGGGTGGGCAAAAGAGGCGGCAAACCCCCAGCCCCGCTGCCTGTGGGCAGTGGCACGGGGCACCCCGTCGGAACAGAAACAGCAGCACTGCCTTACAGTGGCAGCACCAGCATTTGCCAGAGAAGGTCAATATATTTTCGCTGTCAGCTCCTGGGAGGTTTCTTCTAACATGGTTTAATTGGGTTTTAGCACCGGTGAAAGCCCTGGAGGGAGATAACTTGTACCCAGTCACAGAAGAGTTATGAGCCCTGACAATGGTAACGTCCCTCCTCGCACAGTCAACGTATGAACCGATTCTTCCCCTCTCTGCAGCCTGGCCTGGCTAGATCCAGGAATCAATCCCTCTTTTTCTTTTCCTCCTTTGTTCAGTACACAGTATTGTCCATCCCAAAAGCTCCTCTTCTCTCACGCTAGCGGGTGAGACAGGCAGGTGGTGGCACAGAAAGCTACTAGCTCCTGACCAAACCGCCTGGATCTGTCTGTCCTGCCTCCCTCACGGGCATCTGCAGCCTGGCCTGAGCAGAGACTTCTCATTCTCCGACCCTTCCGCACCTCTACGGGCCACAGCACGTGCTCTAGCTCTTCCCAACCACACTCATTTAAACCATCTCCCCATGAGTGTGGGGCTCGGAGAAGCTCTGACCACCGCCCTACCTGCACTGCTCTTGAGTCAGCTCATCCCACCCTGAGCTATAGGGAAGCCCTGCATCCCAGGTAACTCCACCGACAGTGTAAGGAATAAATAAACAGCAGGCATTTGGTCCTTTCCACAGATTTCTCTCCTAACCCCTGCTCTTTCTCTGCTGCTTTATACTCACCTGGACTCGCAATTATCAGAAAGAAGGAAAGAATGAAAATAAACAGCAAGAGGAATTCCTTTCTTTAAAGACAAGCGATAAACTGTCCTCAAAACAGCTGAATATTAACTAGAAAAGAACCAAAATCCAAACCCAGAACACAGGCAAGTCAAACACACCCTGTCCATTGGAGAAAAATGCCTCCATCACCCTTTACCCGAGTTACTATTCCTGTGCCAAGGGTGGGAATGTGAGTTGCTTTTCATTTCCTGAACGTTCTTAAACAACGGAATATTCAAATTCATCGTCCCAAACACGGCTTCAGCCCTTTCTCTGCTGCTCTCTAAGAACCTCCGTCTGTTGGAGCCTCGCTGCAGCCCCCTCCCTTGTCTTAGGAAGCAGTATTCTCGAGACACACGCGGCCCCCCGTGCAGCGGCAAAAGGTTATTTTCACCCCACACATCTAACGGTCAGTGAACTTCTTCAGTTTACTGCAGCCTGGGATGGGATTTCAAAACGTGTCACAACTTTCCAAGATCCTGCTCCTCTTCCCACTCCCTACCCCGCCCTTTGCTCCTCAGAGCGATCCTGTGGGGAAGCTGAAAACGCAATCTATTTCCTTGCCAAAGAGTTTTCCTTTGCACCACCTACACTTCCACTTGTGCTCGTACGCGGCCCCTGGAGCGCACGGCTGCTGGCACTCGCTCCCGCCCCGCAAACCTGCCCTGTGTGGCTGGCACAAATCCACTTCACATCGGGTTTTCGGAGTTTGGTTTGCGGGAAGGGTATTATTTCTTAGAGGATGAGCCTGTTTATTGGCTGGGGATGTTTCTAGTGCATTTATTTTTTGTTGTAGTGAATTTGGATTAGAGGCATCTCCTTCCTCCTGACAGTTGCTGGCAGCATGCTGTAAAAGTATGATTAATTAAAGTGTGACTGTGAATCCACTCAGAGGCTTAGACTCGTCCTCCTCTAACGTTAAATAGAGAAAGGGCCATTTAACAAAGTTCAGATCCTGAAGCAGACTTCAAAGCACACTGCAGTTCAGCTCAGCACGACTGACTAGGAGGTTCAACCTTCAACATTTAAAAGCTATGAGCCCTTGGAGGGAAAAGGCTGCTGCTTCTGGTCCAATCCCAAATAAATAAATAAGAGAGAAATAACCAAGCCATGCTCAAAAAGGACTTCAGCAGCACAGCAGAAATACGCTGGTCACCTGAGGGGCTCCTCCGCAGCCTACGTGACATTTTTGCCTTTGTAGACAGTTCAACCATTGAATGTGTGCAGTCCTGTTGCACTGAGATTTTAGATTAAAACAACACATTCTGGCTCTTGCTCAGCGAGAAGCCACTGGAAATCCTGGAAGACCTTCAAAAATGAGCAGTATAGTACTTGAAAAAGAGACACAACTTTACTAAATTGAAAAATTTGAATTTCCTAACATGGACTTAAAAGGTAGTGCTGAATCTTTAATGACTGCAGTATAGAGATGGCTCAATCTGAGAAGGGCTGAAGGTCTTCCTTTGAAGAAGTCAGACTTAAAAAAAATAAAATAAGAAAAATGTCTGCTACATTCCAAGGTCACAAAGGGTTTCATGAAACTCTGTATCCCTCGCCACTCTAACTTCCTAAATGATAGTCACTTGTTAATCCAGAGCACCTACTTGAAACTGAACATAATTAGCTGGGGAAAGGGAAAACACGCCAGACTAGAAAAGTATTTCTGCAACAAGAGGTGGTGAGGAGCAAGGTGATGGAGACGGAAAATGGGCTATTTATTTATCTCAAGAGCACAGAATTCTTGTTCATTAAATGTTACTTTTAAGCTTGACATGTTTTAAGCTGTTTGGTGTTCCACAGCCTTCTGACTGACTGATAGCTTGGAGGAAAGGATCAAGAATGGGAAGCCAGGCTTTGTTACGCAGCGGTATCCGTGGGGTCAGTTACTAGCCCACTTTCCCAAGGCAGCTCTCATACTATTGATTTCCCACCTCCAGTATCGCCCTCCATCCCCACAGACAGTTCCTGTCTGCACCACATTTCAGATCACCACCCTGATGCTCCACCAGTAACCGATTTTCTCTTGAGAGCCTCAAGAACAGAGTAAACCTCTGGTTTGAATGCTGAATATTGTAGGAGGCAACCTGCGAGACAAAACGTCCCATCTTCACATGTCCAGGCCATGAGGAACCTGCACAAGGCTCAGAGGTTTTAAAAACAGCAGCGGAGTTGCACGACACCGCCCAGCGCTGGTGTGATCAACACGGAGCTGCTGCCCAAGCTGCTGCCCAAGCTGCAGGCCAGCGACCCACCACGCCGTACATGCGCTGCCCAAACCTGTGTTCTTGTCAAGCCTACACGCCAACGTAACGTGCAAGAAATAGCCATTTGCTTCTTAAAAAAAAACCCTAAATCAATAAATCTCTGTTGTTAGACAAGAACACAGGCTATAGTAACGCGCCTGAGTTGATAAAGTGTTAGGCAAAGCCACAGATTTAGGTGGTGCAAGACTAGGAATGTAAATTTAAAATTAAACATTTAAAGTTTGGGTGAGGGTGAACAAATATATAAACTCATTGAAAAGACAGTAATTATTAGAGATCATAAATCTGCACTCTAATTTCTGTGATTTCTATTGATGTTTTCTTTCTAATTCGGTTTTTATTCATTTTATTGCACTCTAGATATGAGCAATGTGATGTGCAGGAGCCTTAATCCAACAGAAACCCCCTAATACGCAATTTAAGGACCTCGGGTTCATTAATAATCCTAGGAGTGTCTTGTTTAATCTAGTTTATTTTCACAGGACTGAGTACATCTGAGCGAGACAGGGTACAGCAGACGCTGCCTTCCCTGTGGAGACACCCTTTGGTGCCATGCTAGGCACCATCCTGTGGGGATGCAGCTCCTCTCCAGGGCATTCTCCATCCATTTACTGAGCAGAGAAAGACTGGACAATCCTAGAAAGGTCTGTTTCCCAGAGATTCCAGCATGATCTGCCCTCTCTGCAGGCAGTTTGATGAGAAAACAGAATTCATACCCAAACACTATCCTTCTCATCAATCCATCGATTCAAGTACGGGCAGTTTCAACCCGAAATTAGATCAATATGAATTACTGTGTATGCGAACCGCCATCAAACCACAATACGCTAGGATCAGATCAGACGGGGGTTTCCTAGGAAAACAGCATTTATCCATGTTTGGTAGAGAAGGTGCACCCGCTCATCCAGAACCCAAAAGGGTTAAGTCTCCCAGCGAGGCCTGGACACTGAAACTGTTTTGTGGACTAAATCCTGAGAAGAATTTGTTTTACTCTAGGAAACAATTACTTCCCCCCCCCCCCCCCCAAGTTCTGTGCTCTATCCAACTGCTTCCTCTTCAGTAGATCCAACTGTCAGAAAGCCTAAAACTTCCCCAAACTTTGCAGCTTTCAACGTATCGGCGCAAGTCAGTGTTTTATGGCCACGACCCATTTCTAGTTTTTTCCATGAAAGACAACATCTGAGGCTTATCCAAGAGAACCCAAAGTTAAAAACAAAGACCACCACACCTCGCCAATGTCTGCTGGAGAACAAAACACTGCACCCAGGCTAGGACATGCAAACAATACGCACCGATACATTCTCCCACTCTTGCCCCCAGACCTCCCTTTCCCCCATAAATCTCCCCGAAGGGGATCCTCAGGCGCTAACGGAAAGCAGCAGAAACCTGTTGGGTGATTGACTCCTCCAGCACATCCTCAAGGACCGTGTCAGTAACGGGAGAGCTTTCACTGCTTCTCCGGGCAGCCTGCTCCAGACGGACACACTGGTGTACACAGGTCATTTGCTGATGCCTGGACGCCTGCATCTTCCCACCTTGTCCCACGTTTATCTGTCAATTATCCACCCTAAATTCTTTCCCCTCCCCACTGTTGACACCCTTTAAATACATGGTTATGAAATTCGTCCTCTGTTATCTCTCAGCCGACCTAGATAACAGAACTGGCTGCGTTCCACGCTCCGTTCAGCTTCTCAAGAACTTATTCAGACAGAGCTGTTTCCCGAACTCCGAATCTGATCCTGTCGAGGGGCTATGTTTAGATCACACATCAGGGCCTCATCAGACGCAATCCCAAAGAGCATCCATCACGGCTTTATTCTACTTTGCTGCCTCCAATCTGGCTTGTTAACAATTCCCAAAAATGAGTATATTCTAATTACTGTTTTCTGAGAATTGGGATTATTTTCCTTCTAAATGTATTCATCTGATTATCTCCAGGATGAAATTCATTTGGTTAATTACCATCCTTTTAATTTGTTTAAGACTATGTTTCTGTTTCCTCTGCTGTAACACCTCCCTGCTAGCTCTGCCTGCATTTATTCAGTGTCTGACAGACTCCCCATTTTGGGGAACAAACGGAAGATTTCCATGAAAACACACACTGAACAAAGCCTTGCAGGCAGAGCCTGTGATCTCACCTAAAGCCCAACGTAAGAGAGAAGCATCGTTCAAATGTGCACATTTATCGCTCATGTTTATTACTGGAAGTCCCAACCCTGTGCCCGTTTGGGTTCCGGCCGCCCAGCCCCAGGGCTCACTGACAACCCCAGACTCACAGGGGGGCACAGCTGGCCCCCAAATGTTCAAAACGCTCCCCGGCAGCCAGACAGGGTTTACAGCTGAGCAGAGCCAAGCAACACCGATTTCACGGCGGGAAGCCCACCCGCCGCCACCCCAGCCCCTGCCTGTCTCCCAGTGCCGTCACAGCCCAGGGCACACACAGGTCTGACACAAGGCTGCCCCAAGGGGAGCCTCCACCACCCTGGTCATCCCACACCATCACGGCCTCTTGCTCTTGGCCTCCACTCTTCTGAGCCACCACCCTCAGCCTCACATGCCTTCTCAACCCCCGATTCCCTCAGCCTCAGCTCTCCGTGGGCCTCCCAAACCCTCTCAGCTTCCAATTCCACTTCCAATCTGCACATGTAGCCCAAGCTACCCTCCTGTCAGACACAATCTTTTACAACCTGTCATTCATTTGCCAAAACCCAGCAGTTTTCTACCTAATGCCCAGCTTACTCCATCATTGTCTTATTACTACCCCGAAACAGAGGGAGACGAATTCCAATTTTATTATCAAGATCTCCATTCCGGTCAATGACGCACATACTGGAAGAAACCTAATGCAATTTTTCTTATTTTTTCTAAACTCTTCTACCAAAAAAAAAAAAAATCTTGCATGCAAATGAGACCAACAGAGACATTAGGAGAAATTTCAAATATTCTTAAGCCAATGGAAAAGCCTCCCAAAAGGAAAGGTCATGGCACCTAATTAAATTACACATATAGATGTGAGCTGGAAAAACACTAGGGAGCATCCAGTAGTTTGGGAAAAAATACAGAGCTCTACGCGTTTGCAGCTACGTGTAGAACCCCAACTGGCCTAGCTGCGTGGACACGTACCTTGCTCTCCCCGTGACCTGAGCACGGACAACCCCCTTTGAGCTTCCAGCTCAGGATGCTCTGTCAGGGCTGCCCTCGAGCCTGTGCCCCAGCGCAGCCCCTGTGCCACCCCAGCCTCAGCTGTACCCGTGTTTCTTTTCCATGCCAACGTATTTCCGTCTCAGTCAGAAAGCTGTTTGTCCCCTAATAGGGCACATTTTCCGACTAGCTTTGTTGTTCTGCAAATTATGGGCTATAAAGAATTAATGGATGAATATAAATCAATTTAGTTCACTGAGAGAGTATGTGTTTTATGTGGCAGAGGTTTTCAAAGAAAAGTAATTAGTTGATTTGGCATTTTAATCTTCAGAAAAATAAAGAAGCTATCTTTCTGCTAAGAGGATGTGTTTGAACACGTAAACATATGCTGTATTTTCCCAAACTATATTAAGATATATTATTTATCAGCTAGATATGGCATAGCTGATAGTTATTTCTGTTGTCTCAAGAAGATTCTTTGCGATAAAGATTTCACCACAGAGACTGAATTTTACTTTCCAAAGTGCCTGACTAGAGGCTTTGAAGCAGCCAGACAGGTCTGCTCCTCTCCCAGGCACGTTGTGTCTGGGGCCTGGTACAAGGAGATGGAACGATCGGGATCGAAGTCACCGACTCAGACCGGACCTGGGCAGCAGACAGGATGGCAGCTGCGCCCAGCAGCTGATGCACGGCGCCCACGGAGGGTCTGGGGCCTGCTTTCGGCTGTTCAGGCGCTCACCCACAACTGCCGACTCACGGCTGGGCTAAGGACTGCGAGTGGGGCTGGGGATGAGGGGCTGCCCCTCGGCAGGTTGGCTGCAGCTGGGGCTGCCAGAGGTTCCTCCCAGCTGAACTGGGAACTGTCCGTCTGCTCTGTTCAGACAGCAGCAGATACGTACCACGGAAACAAAAACACTGCCTTTCCCGTGGCTGAGGAACAGACACCCTCGCTCTGCACATGAGAGCCCGAAGGAGCTCCGTCAGACCATGCGGGATGATTCCGAGTGACTGACCCATCTCCTGGGGACCATTGCATAAGATGCCACAGCTTTGCAATTTGTTTTCCTCCGCAGTTGCAGCCCGACTATCTGAAGCTGAAAGGCCGTTTTGTGCTTTGTGAGGGAACAAGCCTGTCCCAGTGGTGAGTCTCATTTGCTCGCTGTGTCACACAAAAAAATTCCACCTTACTCCATTTGTTGAATTTCACACATTAACGCTCTGGGTGTGTTTAGCAGACGAACCAAAGCTAGCTTGCAACACATTTGAGTTTGCTTTCTCCCTACTCCCCACTAACGACTCATTTAACAGCAGCACGGCAATTAGAAAATCGATATTCCATTCGGACGCGAATGTTTCATCTAGAGCATTACTTAAGGAACATTTCTTGCAGCCTCATCTTTGCCCGGGCAAAGGATAAGGCAGAAAGGACGCTTTGGCATTGGGTTATCTGATGGATGGAAGAGGATTTCTCTCAAGGACCACACGGTATTTGCACAATGTTTCAGGCTGGGTATAGCTAGTGAGGATATAATATTCTACTAATAAGCACCTCTGTGCCAGGGAGCGCGTGCACGAATACAGTTGCAGGGAAATGCAAGCTTGCTTTATTGTTTAATATCATACCACCCACCTGAATAAAACAGAGTCTGACACATGTCATAAGGAATTACTCGTAGGATGCAAGGCCCTCAGGCATCAAAGCCCCATTTGTATTCCAGTTGTATTAACCAAAAATAAAATAAATAAGTAACAATCACATCTTCTTTGCTATGAAAGGATTTTCCAGCCATTCAAGCGCTTACTCCATGGCTGTTACGAGTTCCCTTCCTGGAAGCGCAAGGGCAGCAAAGGGGACGAACGGCGGAGCCAAAGCGAACACAGAAATCACAGCGCAGAGATTCCGCTGATTTGCTGCATCTGAGCTTGTGCTGGAAGATGAGAGCCCTCGCCCCGCGCAGGCTCGCGCCGCCCGCCCCAGCCCCTGCTCGGACGCAGCACAGCAGCCGCGCCGTCTTCCCCGAATTCTATATTTAGCATCGGTGATTATTCAAGCAGGACTCGAAACGCTGCCCATCTGCACAGTCCGGGAGCAGTCTGGTTTAGTTTCATGTTATCTAAAATAAGAGCTGTGATTGCCAACCGTCACTGGGGACAACCACTCCCTTGCACGCAGAGAAACGAGGATGGTGAGGCACTGTGTGGACTCGGGGAAAGTCACCACATTAGAGGGAGTGGCGACAGCAAATATTCCCCAAGCTCAGAGCAAAACCAGCCAGTCCTCCCCAGAAAACTGACAATCAGATATAGGGGTTACTAAATTAAGTAGCAGGAATTCCTTTCACGGGGAACACGAGTGATGAAAGCTGTACAAAGCAGACTTCTCCAATCCATCCCACATACTAATTCCCTGGTTTGTTTGCGTGTGTACGTGCGTGTTGTGTAAGCCATCATTATGCAACCTCAGGACTCACCGCTGAGCAGGTTCTCCGCTTGTTCCAGCTCCGCAACAGACAGCGGCTCACGACCATAACAAAAAGGTTTGGTTTTCCTGCAAACTTCACGACATGGAATAACGTGACCTCTTGTAACATGGAAAAGGGCACTGCAAAGAGGAGCTCCAGGAGAAGGGGCTACTGCTGACAAAAATTCCTGGCAATGTACTTGGTTGGCTGCTTAATGCAAAGCTGATCATGAGAGCGACACGCAGAACCTCTGACACAGGTCTGTGCCGAGGCTGCTGTGAACTGGATGCCACAACGCAGAAAAACTGGAGCTGTGTGGTCTCAGAAGCAGCACAACAAACCACCACACAGAGCCAGACACTTTGACGTACCACATTTTCCAGTGTGCTTTTGATCCAAATAGCAGATGAAATCACTGGACAAAATAGCCCATCCTCAGTAATCTTCACAAACTGCTGAACCTGACTTTTTCTTTTTTGTCACATGAATAGTCATGCGATTTTTCAATAAAACCTAACGAAGCATCCTCAGCAGATTTTTCAGGTGAGACAGAATGAGTCTAGTCCTTAAGGTTTACAAATAGCTGTAAACAATGGTCAGATTACAGCAATAGCTGCAGTGTCAGTTCACAGTGTTTACTAGAGTAAGAGGTTACCCATCGCTGGTAGTCGGCTGCCCTAATCTCCACAGAGATGTACACTGGGGTTTGAAGATCTATTTACATTTAACTCCATTATCAGGATGAACACAGTTAGGAGGAGTCAGTGTCTCGTATTTTACGGATACCAACCAGTGTTATTCCTCACGTACCAAGTACCAATAGCACAAATCAAACGCAATCCTGCATCCTTTATGCGCTGACATTTATAGAAAGGAAACAAAGGGGAAGAAGAAGAAAAGTGTCAAAAATAACTACTCAGAAGTGAATGATGCTTTTTCACTTATTGGTGACAAGGTCTGTGGTTTTAATACTTCACACAGGAGAAAAAAAACCACAGAAATGCAGGGGATGCAGCATTCCTCTTGGTAAATACTGACGTGTTGCTCCCGCCTGTAACTTACTGGGAATCGGGAGCAAGGGTGCCACGTGCTGATTTGGAACAAAGCCCGTTTCACAACGGGCTGCGTGAAATCAGGGACCGTGGAATTATCTTACATGTTTAAGGGAATTTGATACTTCCAAAACCTCCAGACTTATGATTGGGTTGGTGGAATTATTTAGGTCAAGTCCTGTTTTGCATTTTAATTAAAAAAACAAAAAAAAATTCTAACCTGAGCATGAGAACAGCAAGGCCAGGACAGTTAGCCCAGGATATCACTGATGACTCTACAAACCACAGGCAGTGGTGTAGGACTAAAGCAGTTAAAAGTTACCATTCGGTTGCCAGACACCAGCCTAACTCTCAGCAGCACACGCCTAATTCTCAAGGAGCCGCCGATCCAGCACTCGGCAACTGCCAGTCTCCCCGGGGCACGCTGAACGGGGGGGACAAGCCAGCCTGGCTGCCACTCGCAGGGGTCTCTGTGGTGTGGGGATCAAGGCCTGTTGTCTGGGAGGCCAAGGAAAAGCTGCCATCACCACATATGCTGTACCTGTTGCGAGGGTAGAGAGAGGAGATCCCCAGGCTGTCAGTCAGAGCTACGGTCAGACAGAGGGGGTTTTTTTCATTTCTAAAAGTTGTTATTGGAAAATGTCACTATTCATTGCCAAGAGTTCCCGTGATGCAGGAACTCTCATTACACCTAAGCCCTCTCAGCACAAAATAGCCACACACTGATAACCTGAATATATTTGCTGCAGCTGCTGTTCCATAGCCTGCACTCCGGTACAGTCAGGTTATTTTACATGCTTATTAGCCCCATTATTTTATAACTCCTTCCTCTGTGTAATGCTGACTCTATATCACTTCATTTTAACAAAAGGATAGGTTCCTCTGAGGCAAGAGGGATGAGGAGTCTCTGAGATGGAAAAGGAGGGCTGGAGTAAAGGCAGCAGGTCGGGTTGTGCCTGGGCCGAGGAAGCGCCCAGCGGCCTGGGAGCCCTGGAGCCTCTGTTCCCGCAGGAGCCCTGGAGACTCTGACCCTGCTGCTGCTGCTCTTCCTGCTCTGGTGGGTCCCCTCCGAGAGCTCAGCCCTGCTCGGGGCTCCCAGGAGCACATCCGTCTGCTGGAGGCATGGGGTTTGCTTGGGCCATGCCACTTCAATGTGTCTGAAACACCACAAGCCGTGGCACCCGACACAGAACCAGGTCTCCTCACACTGCTCGTTCAGCTACCTCCTGAAAAGTCTTCCAGCAGCCAGCCAGCTCCCGTTTTCTCCCTCCTCCACCCCAGAATTTCTCTTAAGGTCCCCAAAGTGCAGAATCTGGATGCTACCAAACCAACATCTTCGTGTTTCTCATGTTTCAGTCTCTCAGCCGCAGCTCCCAGCTCCCCCAGACACATCTTAGAGGCACGGAACATGCCTGCCAGTGCTTTTAAGAAGAACAGGAGTAGAAAAGGCATTTCTTCCAATGGTGTACTAATGTGCATGTGCAATACCTTTTTCAGGGAAGGCCTCAGGAAGCGATATAAACCATGGAAAACAGCCTAAGGGGAATTTCTTTAGCCAGAAGAGACAAGGAGAGCCAACATGGCAAACGTTCCTGTAGCAAATTACCAACAAGCAACACATGGCAAAATAAAAAATAAACCTTCTGTTTGTCTTTACTGTCTTTTACTGAAATAGCCAAGGAATGGATAATAAAGGTGAAAGATAACTAACTATAGATTAAAAAACGTTAGTGATATAAATTATGTATCCTACACCTCACTCTCTCTGTGGAACTCATTGATACGATATGTAATTGGGAACAAAAGCTTCACACAGCTCAGACGGGATTATTATTTTTTTTAAGACAACGAAACTTTTTTAACATTCAGAAGAGATAACCAGCTCTCCAGTCAGGGAATAAGCCAACCGCGAAGCAGCCCCAAGCACTGGGCTCCTTGGGCCATCACTCTGACGTGCCCCTGCCATTCTGTTTTCCCCCGCCCCTGCTCTCACAACGTTTGCCCTAACTGAGGGGTTCGGGGAGGCTCTGCCTGTTGTGTGAGGGGGGTGGAACTAAGGCTAATAAAGTGAGTGACAGCCTCAACGTGAGTGACTCTATCTAAGGAGGACAAGACACCCTGCCTTGGTTTATACAGAAAGAGCTTTGGAGATAAAGGCACCAAGAAAGGAAACCTGTCTCAAGTGCATGTCAGAACAGGTACAAAGGGGCCATGATAATGAAAAAAAGACAAATAATTCTTTGCCCTTTTCTTGCAGGTTTCAGTCAAGGACCTGGAACTGCTTTATGAATACATATGATGGAAGCTGCCAACAGTCTTGGCAAGCAGCAATGTCATACAAAGATCATAAGCCACATTCAAGAGACAAGGGTTAAAACCAAAATCCAATGCAGAAAACCGCTGATGATTTTCCCTAAGTTACATGTTCTGTCAGAACATGTTAGAATGAGAATTATTACCCACTCTGTAGGGCCCAAACGTCTGTGCAAATGAAGCCAGGAGTAACTAGTTAAAGGAAGAAGGATTGAGGAGATTAATATTAGCTAGACTTACTTCCCTCGATGGCTCACAGAGCTCAGAATAGAATAGGGATGCAAGAAAGCAATTAAAAGAACTAACTTAAACAAATCTCTAAGTGCCGAAGGTTTGCCAGCATATACGTCTAAATTCTTCTGCAACGCAACTGGGCCCCTTCCTCTAGGGACTTTCTAACAACCTTTCAGACAACAGGATAATTATTGCAAAGTGTGACCCAGACTGTGGTTACTGGTATAATCAAGAAAACCCCTTGAGGTTTCAGCATTAGACACAATCTCAGCAGTGGAGCAGACTTTCAACCATCGGCTAACGTTTTTGTAATGACTAAAACTTCAAATTACATCCTCTGCCACTGGGCAATGCAGCCAGGGGGCTGGGGCTTACACCGCCTGCAGGGTCACGTACTCAGACAGGCTTCCGTGTCCACGATGGACCTGCCACAACGGCAATCCCCAGGGAGGATTTCTGGCCAGGAGCACACTCCAGGAGTCAGAAAGGGGAGAAGACAGACAATGCGTGGAGAGAGACAATATCCTGAGGGTAGGACACGGCCAGTGAAGTGTTCCTGCTCGGGCAGCCTGGGCACTGCAGTTCCCTTCCAATGTTTTCTAAGCACAACTCGCTCCCCTGATATTTCAACTCCTCAAATGGACTGTTTTATCTCTTTGGGAAGCTTAAAGGCTGCAGTGGATTTGCTAGTCTGTGGTGCGCAGGGAACTTCCACTGCTGGGATATAAATCCTCGCTTGGTTTTAACATGCAATCTCCAATTTAGGCAAACAGGGAGTAAGGAAAGAAATTAAATAGTAATTGCAACCCAAATTCCTCCATCTTCTATCCACCCCCTGCCAACCCTCCTCCCTAATCCATAAGGTCTGTGTGACGATCAGTGAATAATTAATTCTGGGGGAGCTGGAGAGGTTCATGCAGAGCATCTGCAGACACGGGATGCTGTTCAGGAAGGGCATGGGTAGCCCTCGCGCGCCCCACCGGCACCCCTGGGTATCCAGCACCCCCCAAGGCACCCCCACGCATGCAGCCTGGTGTCACCCCGCTAATTACGCTGCGTTGGTCCAGCCACCTGTGCTCGCCCACGCAGACACTGCGCCACCAACGCCCACTTCCACGTTTACTCAGAGCATGAGGGAAAGGTCTGGTGAAAACGCCCCAACACAGGGCAATCTTGGACAATGCTTAAAACCATTAAGGCGCAGCACTGAACCAACCATTTCAGCACGAATCGGAAGAAATAAAATAATGCTGCCATGCGGTTTTCAAACCATGCAAATCTGATCTTCCGAAAGCACATTAGTTACAATAAATAGAGCTCGCAAACAGCCACGTTTTATGCTTCAGTCTCCTCACTGATTCAGAATGTGAACGTGTAGGAGCGATGATCCACTGCACGGCTCTTCCCCTCGCAGCAGTCCTAAGCCAAACCTCTTGATCCAACACCACCAAATTCAAGCAACCGGCAACTTGAATTCAAATTATCCTCTCTCTGGTTTTTAGCAATAGCCAGGACTAAACCTGTTCGTATGTCACAAGGTACCAAGAGACATTGTGATTGCAAATGCCAAACATCTCGCACGCCCACGATCCAGACTCTTCACAGTACAGATTCCAGGGAACCGGGTAACTGAGAAAAGTCTGCAAAGCATCGGCGTTTCACCCTGCACTGGGTGCAGACGTGGTCTTGCTGTGCAGCTGGCTGGCTAGGCAGGTAGCACCGCGGGAGCCTGTCCTGCAGCCCGGGTCGCTCCGACAGGACGGCGCCTGGCCTGCCTTAGTGCCCAGGAGGCTTATGCCCAGGCAGAGGACATACAGCAGATTCCAAGATGAACTAACAGCAGCCCTCAGCCTCTCCCCTCAATTTGCAGAAGCAATGCTTTTCTTTTAAATCTTGTTTCACCAAGATAAATTACTATATAAATCCTTCTCTCTTCCTCTGTGTGTATATAGACACACAAGGTAAAGTGTTACTCTATAGCAACAAACACATCCATAACGGAACAAATCTCCCCACGCAGCAAGGACAGCAAAATATTAATTATTCAAGGGACATACAACAGAGTTATGTAAATCATTTGGTAACTACTTTGCAGAGGGACTCCTATGGGGAAGCAGAACGGAATGGTTCAAACGGGGGATGTGTGTAATCTCTCATGTACCGGGAATGGAGCACGGGGGCTATTGCACAGGGCCAGCATAATCCCAGAGACATTTGTAAATGTGAGCATAGGGGGCAGTCTGATAGAATACCTTTGGCTTTATAATTACTGATACATTGACATCATTTTGTGAATGAATGCCACCCTCCTGCGCACTATCAATCACGTACCGTGCATGCCACATCCCTTTCTCATTTAATTACTTATGTAACGCAGGTGGATTAAAGCTAAATTCGTATTTCTGGCTTTAATTCAAATCAGTTAAGTATTTTAAAACAAATTATATTTTAATTCCGGCTAAAATGCACTGGTTTAATTCAATTAAAGTCAGTTCTTGCTTCTTTCCATCACACCTGATCTGAATTTTGCCCAAGAGAACCTAAGTGAGACATTCTGTGGCTGTACTGAAAATTAAAATCATGACCACTGCCAACCAGATATACAAGTTCACAATATCAGCATCATAAGAAGATATTTGTATGTCAACAATCAACTTGAAATCTCCTAATAATCACTTAAGAAAAGGCTCCATATCCTAAGGTATTATTTTCACGAGTATGGTAGGGAAGAAGGATAGAGGAGTGTAGTTTTCCTCAGCCTGTTTTTTCCTTCCCTCCCAGCTGATGGATGAACTTGACATAGTTATTTTATATTCACAAGTCTTGAACATCATTATAGCCAGCGCTCCGTACAACTAACTGCCAGCAGTGAGCTCAGCGCGCAGGCTGCCTCCAGCTACAATCAACGGATTTCTGTGCACGACCACTGCAATATGAAATTGGATAACAAGATCTACATGTCAAACATCTGCGTCTTCCAGCTCTCTGAACAAAGGCTGAAAACCTTGCCCACCTCAGTTGTTCTACGTTCACTTACAACCCTCTGTCCCTCACACAGATTTTCCAATCAAGGCTTCGCAGAGTTTCAATAAAGAACAGAGCGAAACTTGGTTTTAAACGCGTCCTCCTTCCAAGAGAGAAAGAGGTTTATTGCTCATACTAATGGCCAACAGAAATGACATAGGACAGAAAAATTTGATCCATCAAGCGATGCACCTCTCCTGCGAGATGGGAAAATCCATTCTGAAAGACGGACAACCGAGGCAGATGCCAGGCAGATATCCCTCCCCAGCGTCCACACAGCGCTCGGGGCAGAAACCGAGAGTACAGCCTGACATCAGACCCCATTAAATCCAACCGCACACTGCCGCTGAAAGGAGACATCCCCTTTCTCCCATCTCCCCGTTACTCCGCAGTTCCATGAGCTGGTGCAGTGCCCGAACCAAACAGAACATCACCCTCTAAATAATAATTTCCCGTTGAATCAACTTGCTGAGCTTCCTAAGATTGTGTGATGACTGGATCTACTGCAAGGGGAGCGCGTGGCCAGGAGACACTGGGATGGGCAAAGCAACTCTCAGCTGGAAAGTAATGTTTTCATCGTGAGCAATGTTTTCACGGTGTGCCAGAGCGTTTAAGCCTGGGATAGAAGTATCTCAGTTTTTGTTGTAAACAAATAATAATTGAAGAGGCAAACGGAAGGGTCTGGAACTAACAGAAAGCGTCTCCTGGCGTAAAAGCTGCAGTGATGGCATTTTCCTTCCCGTTTTTTCTCTCTGAGTTTATTGACATGAAGAGTAATGCTAATGTAATTGCACTGAAATTCATGCACACGAAAACCTCACCAGGGCAAAGCCAGAATAAACGGTCTGCTTGGAAACAAACTGTTAATGCAACGGAGCAGCAGTATCTGTCTTTGATGTGAGGAATACCGAGACACCATCAGCCACAATGCAACTGAACTGTCACCCTCGCTCAGGCTTTGCTGAAGGGACGCGAACGGAACGATCTGCCTGTAACCCCGAGGTGTACGCTGATGCACCGCAGCATCACGTCTGCCAGGCAACGGCCAAGCGAGTCAATAATATGTATTCAGACTGTGAGAACAGTAAAATGAAGGAAACTGTCCTTCTATCCATTAATCAACCTGATCTTCGCCGCAGAAACAATGCCTTCCGATTGTCGGCGCTTACCAAACATTCCTCAAACGCTAACCATCTGCAGCTGGAATACAATGCTTTGATTACAAACGTCAAAAAGATAGAGCATAAAATTAACTTCTCCTTATTTAGTAGGTTTAGAGAAATGTGGCTTCACGCTACACTAATTCAGTGCCCTCGGTATGAAAACTCCCCATTATGATGTCTCATCAAATTAGAGCCGACGATAC
This sequence comes from Rhynochetos jubatus, assembly GCA_027574665.1. Lineage (NCBI taxonomy): Eukaryota > Metazoa > Chordata > Aves > Eurypygiformes > Rhynochetidae > Rhynochetos > Rhynochetos jubatus. The sequence goes on from CM050671.1 coordinate 2,286,634, forward strand.
AACGATGTCGTCTCTATCCTCACACAACACTATATTTTGTAATTAAGCAGGACAGTGAAACAATGGCCTTGCTTATAGAGAAAAGGTCAGGAATGCAAAACATATTTTTGCAAGCTAATTGTAAGATGCATGAAGCCAATTATCCCAGTAGCGCTGCATATGCCTAGGCAGGAAGGATTTTATCATTTTGCTCCATGGCTCCAAGCTGAGTCAAAGCCCAAGCTGTACCCCTTGAGGCACCACGCTGTTTGTTCAGACTGTTAGGCAAGGAGAAACGTGAAGACGGCTATTGAAATCATTCCAGCCTCTTAGCCCTTCCCCTGACATTTTAGTGTCGCTTGAAAAACACCTAAGAATTAATATAGTCTTTTCCTGAAAGACATTAGCCACGACCTCCCTGTTCAATTTGGGAGTTGGTGTGAGTATGTAGGCAAGGGAAAGTGTTTATGTATTTCTTTGAGAATGTCAAACAGGTTTACCTCCGGCAGCCTCAGATACAATCACAGACTGGTTTGGGTTGGAAGGGACCTTAAAGCCCACACAGTCCCACCCCCTGCCCTGGGCAGGGACACCCTCCACTAGCCCAGGTTGCTCCCAGCCTCATCCAGCCTGGCCTTGGACACTCCCAGGGATGGGGCACCCACAGCTTCTCTGGGAACCTGTCCCAGTGCCCCCCACCCTCTCCGGGAAGAATTCCTTCCTGATGTCCATGGAAGGTGCTGTAAGGTCTCCCCGGAGCCTTCCCGTCTCCAGCTGAACAAGCCCAATTCTCACATCCATGTGCAAAAGCCAATTTAACAGAAGGAACAGTTGAGACCTTGCTGGTGCCTTGGGGGAAGCTGAAAGGCACCACATTGCTTTCAGCCCACCTCTGCCCCTCTTGGGGTTATTAAATGGCTTTAGGAACGAGGAGCAGCATATTGCTGAAGGGGGCTTTATAACAGATATTTCTATACGCGTGGGCCGGGGCAATCGATCTCCAACCTTCCAGATTTACCTGGAGTTCTACTTCCCTTAATCAAGAAAACGTAGTGCCAAGAACGCTGACCGGGGAAGGGTTTAAGCTTTGCCCAGCCCCCGCTGTCGCTGCCGGGGCTGCCATGCTCAGGGGGACTGAAAGCGCCGATTCCACACCCAGTTTTAAACACGCTCACGCTCGAACTGCCCATGGCGCCAGCCGTTAACTGCAGCATCAGACTGACCCCGAAGGGGAATAAATGCTGCTCAGCAAATGGAAACCCGAACCAGCTGCATAAGGGATCTGTATATTATTTTTACAAAGCAGAATAGTTGTCTTTCTTCCATATTAAGGATTATTTTTTTGATTCAATGCCACCCCAAAAAAACCCTCCACAATCCCCTCTTTCCACTAAGAGCATTATTCTTTAAAAAAATATTTGAATACCAGTTTCTGAACATCCTAGTACCCTGAGAAGATGAGGAACATAACAGTTTCTGGGGAGAACTGGTGATTTCCTTCTGCATCTCTCCTTCAAAGCAGTTCTCTCTGATTTCATTCTAGCCTCCTAACATAGCCATTAATTAGAGATCAGTAATTAACTTTCTGGTTCAAGAGATATTTTACAAAGGAACCCCATTAAAAAGCTGATTTGCATATTCCAGGACAAAGTAGCCTTGATATAAACGCAGGTACCATATGAGGCCAGTCTCAGTCCTGACACCGTCCTTGGACCTTTATGCTACGCCTGTTCCCTGGCTGTGGGGGGAGTGGGCACGGACATTACCCACTGCACAGGGAAGCAGACATTCTTACCTGCTGAATGCTGCCTTCCCTGGCTTTGCAAGATTTTGCATTTTGGTTATTGTGGACAGTGCTGCTCGTTTCCCTACACAAACTCAGCAGTGTTTCCTCAAAATATTTTCATTATCATGAACACCAGAGGCCCCCGCGCTGTATTAACGTGCTGTTAGTGTCACCCTTCACCGCGCACCTGCTGTTAGAAGTATTTCTACTTAGAAAGCTCCACTGGTTAATGCCACTGAAGTAAGGAGGCAGAAGAGAAAGCAAGCTCTCCAGCACTTGCTCGCAGAGATCTGAAAGCCCTTCGTGCGTTCTGGGGTCTGCCAGCGTCCTAGTTCTGCAGGATGAGTCATTCCTCTTTCCAAAGGAAACAGCGACTTCTTCATCCTCTGTGATGCAGCAGTCACCATAGTCTCAAACTTAACCAAGTTCATCATGCCTAAAAATATTTGGCATATCAAGTTTGTTGGGAATAAACAAATGCTAATTAGAAGAACTCACAACCTAAGTTTACTTAGCACAGACATTCACCAGTTATTGATGCTCTCCTATTGCACCAAGACAAGCTTTGTGAACATTGGATAACCTATGGAGCAGACTGCAGTAGCACCAGATTAGGAATTAAAGGTACTGCAGTACTTGACTAGTAACTTCCTCTTCCCTCCGTGGGTTATAAGCAGAAATATTTGATGGGATTAAAAATAAAAGTAAAGAGGAAGTAGCAGTAGTGCAAGTTGTCGCTGTTATTAACGCACGGCTGTACCCTTCCAAGGCTGAGGCTCATTTAACAATCAACCATATGCTTAGACTTTTGTAGTGCCAAGAAAAAGCTTAAATAGAATGTTATCTCCTGGAATTATGAAATAAACCTTGCAAACTAATCACAGTTGTTAGTAACCAAGAGTCCCTTAGCATGAAATGAATGCTAGGTGCGCTGAGGAAAGGCGTCCCTCGGAATGACCAGCGTGGGGAGTGCACCAGGATATGGAGCTGCACAGACTACCCTTCTTCCACCAGGTCAAGAAGGTCTGAAGGTGTCTGTCCCACGAAGCGACACCGTGGCCCTGCCCTCTCAGTGCCGCCGTGAAATCACAGCAGCCTTTGCCACTTTCAGAGGAGACGGGACCGAGTTCTTGTATTTACATTTAGAGAGAAGAAACGACACCCATATAAACCTTCTTTCTAAATTCCTGACAAACTGTCAGAAATTATTTCTAAGATCACTGTAAGGCAGTGCCAGCAGTGACCAAAAAGGCCACTACAACAAGAAAACCCTCCAAAGTGCACTAACGATAATTAACAACTGCAGCAGCATAGCCTTCTCTCCCTTCTCTGGCTCTACTCCCTGTGCCCAAAGCCCAGCCCAGAAACCTTCTCCATCACACATTTTGTAGGAGAAATGTGGGTCCAATTAAGAAAAATCCATCTGCCAAATGCTTGATTTGTGGCTGATTCCAGAGAGGTTGCTACAAAGACAAACATTCAGCTCTCCATGATAAAAACTTTGTTAGCTGCTGTAATAAATCAGGATGCAGGAGACATTGTTAGCAAAAAGCCACTTTAACAGAACCCTTTTAGCTCTAACGAGCAATCTAACCAGCCAACAAATTGAAAGGAGCACTTTTTCCCCCAATCCTCCTTTAAATCTTGCATGTATATAAACTGATTGTACCAGATTAATGCACCTCTCATACAGAATACCAGTTATACTTGGTCTGATTTTGATTCTTTTATTCACAATCAATAATTTTATTAATGTTACTGGAACAGGACTCCTAGAAAAAAAATCAGTATGCAGAAGAGTGGTAAAATTTGACCAACTACACCAACGTGAACCCCACAGGAATTGACTGAAGTTAGTGCCAACCCCTTATTCCACCTTTTTTTCAAACAAAAGGTCTCTTCTCAGTCAATGTAAAATCCAATACCATGTTTTTCCTACAAGCCTAAGCTCTGCTTGACTATTACCAGCACGTTTTTCTAACGCACACCCTGTGTGGTTCCTCAGATGTTCTCTATAGAGACACAGTGCTTGGCCAAGGTTTTGCTAAACCCGCACCCCGAGTTTTGCTGGTTGCTCCGCGCACACGTCGCAGCAGAACTGCCAAGAGCTGCCTGGCAATGGGCAAGGGACCCTGGTAGATGGCACCTCGACTCTGCAAAGACCGCTCTCCCCGATCTCAGGGCTGTCAGCTCCTCACGGGATGCAGCACCCCAGTGCTGTACGAGCAGCTCTGCGAGGCTCCCTGGAAACACGCTGTCCCGCCGGTGCTGACGCAAGGTACGAAAGCCAGGCTCTACTGACACTGAACTACCAAGGTGACTCTGAACCAATGCCAGCGACACACTCAGTGACTTTTCCCACGTTTAATGATATTTTCTTGTTTTCCTTTGTTATGAAACTCACACTGTACAAATTTCTCGCTATTGTAGCAGGTAGTAATTTTCCATTTTAAATGTTCATGATGTAATTAAACGCATGCATTAATCAAACACAGCGTAAGATATGTTAGTTTATATTCGCTTCTCATTCCACACACACGCCACCTCCACCTAGTCAGCTGCCTGTACGTGTATGTGCACATTTCATATAGGTATCTGCTGTACACCGCAGGATAACCAGGACACGCAGGAAAATGAAAAATAAGGAAACTAAGAGGCATGCCACAGTACCAATTTAGATACACAGCAGCCAAGTAACAGAATCATTTATGATCTACTATAGCTCACTATTTCAACCTCAAGTGTTTTGACTGCGTTTATTGCACTATTCGTTTCTGCTACGGCATCTCCCGCAAAAATTCTCCAAGCTCCAGAACGGAACGCTGTTGTAACGGTTACTTCCATCAGCAAAGGAGCAGTTCACGAACAATCAGCTTGGATACAAGATGGAGTCAAGAATCAAATATTTAAGAGGCAAATATTCCGATACCAGAGGCTTCTTTGAAACAGTTTTTGGATTTCAAGAAAGATGAGGAAGCACAGCAGAAAAGGAGAGTGATCTGAAAGACTCAACCCTTTCACACGCTGAAGTGAGGGCATTGTGCGTTTTAGCAGACGTGGATGGGAATGCTCAGGAAGATAAAATTATCTCCCCTAAGCAAAACCTCAATACAGGACTGAGATGCCCAGCCACTGCTTTTCTTTCACCTCTCAGAGAGCAACAGTACCTAAGGGCCAAGAAATCCTGCAGAAGGCTACCTGCTTCCACTACAGCTCTGACAAAACCTAGGGGACTGAAAGCTTGCTGTCAAAGCTGGTGTCAGTCCAGGGCATGGCTATGTATCGTAGACAGTGTATTTATGAGTGACACCTGCCTAACAGAAGCCCCTCATTATCAGTTTCTAAATACTCATATAAGCAAATCCTTGGGTTTTATCCAAGGCTGCCAAATGCTATGTCTCCTCTAACCCAGCCTTTAAGCTCTACACTGAAAATGCTCTACAGCCATGCCCAGAATCCCTTTAAAGGAAAGTTGCAGTAAATCTGGCTCTGTCTGAAAGGACACTGCCCAGCAAGCTCCACGGCTCTTGTGCTGGGAGGGCAGGGAATTCCAAAGCTTAATTTAGGAAAATGACTGTGCCTGCAGGGCTGGCTGAAACAGTTAATACCCATGTCCTGTACTACCAGTTCACGGAAGGAAGCAAACCTCCTCTAGGTAGAGAGAAAACATTGTCTAATTTGCCTGTTCTCGGAGGGAAGCAGCAGCACTGAAGGTGAACACTCGCCTGTCTTCCACACAGAACACAGTGCCCTACTTCGAGCATTTGAGAAAACTGCAGCACAGGAATCGAATCAACTCTGTCTCCCAGATAGCAACCCCTGACATATTACTCTGCACTGACCGGCACAATCCTTTTACTTGCAGAATCCAGAAGGAAAAGGCTTGGGAGGCTGTAACAGGCCAGGTAAGGAAAAATCCAGATTGACAATTGCCATTTGTGGGCTCCAGAAAGCTGCAGCTCCTCCAGTGAAGGAGTATAGCTAAAACAAAGTGAAAGTTCTCATTCCTTTAAAAAGTGAATCGTTTCCTCAATGGATTCTAAAGTACTGCCTTGATATTTTGAAATGCCGCTGCTACAAAATGATTACGTCAGGGTTTGTCCCATTTGGCATATTTTTCAGACATAGACTTGGCACTTCAATACTTCTGTGCCATTCCCCAAAATTATTCATGTAAGGGTGAAAGATCTTCCTTTTGGAAGAAAAACCACTAGTTGGCTTCTGTGGTTGGTGATGGGGCCTGTCTACCCAACCATGACCTTGATCTGCATGTGAATTTCCACACAAATTTACCTACAACCTGCCTCCGTCTCATGCACACGCTGACATAAATCTGCATGCACAAATACGTACAGATCCACTAGCGAGCTGCTTCGCTGCCTCAGTAAAGAACATTTTATTCTTCGGCTGCAGAATAAAACCAGGATCTCACGTCCCCTTTATTTTGCTTGCAATTTGCTCTATTACTGGCCACCCCACGTTAAACGATTCCTCTGATCCATCTGCGCCCTCCCTGCAACGCATCCCTCCCGGACTGAAAGATCGTGTCATGGCTCAGACAGAAAAAGCAGCTTCGGCCCCATGCCGAGAATCCGTCTCGGTGTAATGACAGCAGTCACCGGCTACGCTGAAGATGTGTGCGTGGAGGGGGGGGGGGAGAGGGATTTGGGGAGATTATGGTTGTTATTGTTGCATGTTATTGTTCATACAACGTGTAACCCAGCAATGTTCAGTGTAGTCCAGCGTGCGAGCATCGCTCCCCTCCCTCCCTCACCCGCATCAGGCGGCTTTGGCTGCTGCATCTACGTGCTATTTATATGCTGGTGCATCAACTTAGGATTTATTGGGAAAAAGAAAGCAGAGCAGCCAGGCTTTTGCGTACGCATTATTTAACCTAAAAAGGGAGGGCTTGCACTGTATACTCGCCAACTAATTAAAATTACCCCTCCCGCAATTAAGCAAGTCTACTTCTATCACCGACGCGCCCCTGAATACGATAAGCAAGACACCAACAAGAACGGGAAAAATCAATATCCTCGTCGTGCCGCGCACACCCTCCTCCCCACCCTCCGAGAAGCGTCCCCTTACCTTTCATTGTCCACGCTCCTGAAGCCAGGTAAAATGTGCCGGAAGCTGCTGTTCCTGTCAAGCTTCGGTTGGCTCTTTGTCCTTTTGATGGAGCCTTTAAGCCGACGGCTGAGGAACCCCTGTGGGGTGAGACAAGAATACTAAATTACAACAAAAAGGGGAGAAAGCCAGCGCGAGCCCTGGCCCTGCTCTCCTGCACCGAGCGCAGCCGGGCGAACCGTCGTCCCCAGGTCCCCGCGCGCCGGAGTGCCGCCCTCGCTGCCAGCCCGGCTCCCCGCCAACGGCTGCTCCCAGCGCGCACCCAGGCCAGGGCGCTGCGTCGGCGCGAGACTCCTCGAAGCCTCCGTTACCCTGGTAACCATCAGCTCACATAAAAATACTGTCTGAAAGACAAGACTTGCACATCGCAACTCCTGACGGGAGCAGAGGCTGCGACGCGGGGCTCCGACTGGCCCAGGCTGGCAGCACCCGCTCCCCGGCACCAGGAGACAGCCCACAACTCTGTTACCTGACCCACCTCCCCCCAGGACTGCGGCCACGGCTGGCAAATTGGACTCAGGGGTTTTAGCTACGTGTAAAATATCCCATAAAGCATGCATAAACCCAGCGTACGGACTCGGCAGCTACAGGCACTACCTTATCATGGAAAGGGATCCTTGCACTGAGCGTACAGCGGCTGCTTCTCCGCTGCGCCTCCTCCCTCGCGGAACATAAGTCACAGCTCCTGTGGAGCCCCGCAGCAAAGCCAGCGCTAAACGTTTTAATAGCAAAGCTTCTAATGTGTTATTTGCTTATTGTTAGGAGTTAATGTTCTACATAATCTGAACATTACATTTAATCTCTTGGCTCAATAAGGCAATAAAAGTATAATACTACTGTGGTGTCCAGCGTTCACAGCAGATGAGAAGAGTCCTAGCGGGTCAAGCACGTTAGCTGGAGAAAGCGGGTAGCGTTGTAAAGAGAACCCAGGATTTTGGGGTGAAGCCTAAAGCGATCTTTTAACGCACCGCCATACCAAAGAAATACAACCAAACACGACCAACTTGGCAAATCCCTGCCCAACCTGCCGCTGCCCTGCCCCGTCCCCAGGAAGGGGGGCGAGATAGCCACCGGATCAAGCAGAGATTTTGACATGCGTAAGGAAAGAAATGCGGGAACAACGGGAATCTTTCCACTGGGCGTTAACGCAGCACCCTGGGAGCACTCCTCCGCCCCAGGCATGAGTCTCAGTAGCTTCTCCAGTCAACCTTAAGGAATGGATGTAGGTCACGCAGCCTTTAGCGCTCCCTTTTATAAATTAATACCCTTTATGTGTCTTGCAGGAGATAATCACAGTCTAACTTAAATCCAGCCTGTCATTTGTTCATGCTATTTAAACACTCCTTCCCCACCTAGGATACTGATGGGTCACATTATGTCTTTCTCAGGTTGCAGAAGTTCCCGGGGCAGCCTGTGCGGCTCTTGTTATGGAAGTGACTTTCCTGTTTGTAAGTGCATCAAGAATTCGAAACATCTGGATAACCAAAGGTGTTTCACATTCATTAAGTGCCACTTTACTTACAAATGAGGTACGTAATATGCACTCAGGTGAACTGAATATTTCTCTGGGAGCTATCCGCATGATTGAAATAGCATGGCGTATATAACACAGGCCATCAGGTGACGCACGCATGGCGTCATCTCATACAAAGCCAACGCCAAGGTAACAAAGGCCTTTTCAAAAGCGTTTTGTCCATGAGAAATACCTTTAGAGAATTTTTATAGTACAGAGAAACACGACTACAAAGCAGCAAATTTGAGGATTTGCACTGTGTAGAACATTGCTAAGATATTTCCCCCAGTACTCAGAGCTTAGCCAGCCCCATACTCATGATATCAACACGATATCAGCCTCACACTCATGATATCAACTGTTCACGCTCTTGTTCTTCTAGCTGGATGAGGCCACTGGTTGCCTGTTATGGAGAATATCCAACACTTTCTGTGAAGGAAAAGATCAAAACTGTGCGAGTGGCCAATCACGCAGTAATCCCTAAACGTCACTGGTGAGCAGTTTTTGCCCAGAAGCTGGAGACTGGGCTTCCTTTATCACTGCTAGCCTAGCCACAAATATGTCATCATATTATCAAGCCACTTCTTCAAATCCAGTAACAGCTTTGAACTCCGGACAGGGAATTGATAAGAGAAAAACCAAACGCTTTCTGCAACAAATGATCACAGCTTTCTTTCGCTGCCTTGTATTTCACATCTCGACAACTGTTAGATGATTCGTGCAGGATCGGGAAATTAGAAGTTAGGGTTGCAGTAAGACATTACTTTCCTTCTGTTTCCCATTGTTTTTACATTCATTGCTACCAGAAGGAGATCACACTGTGCCATTTTCCGTTTTCATTGCTAGCTTCCGTGGGAAAATGATATGTCAGGGATTTTAACGCTGATAAATTATGCTGCTATAGCAATACTTTGCACCTCCGTAGTGTGTGCCTGAGATCAGAAAGTCTAATGTGTGAATTACTACCTCCTGTAATTTTTAGATGGGTTAAAGAAAAAAAGAGAGGAGTTGGTCTCCACAAATACAAGAGAGAGAATCCAACCTGGGGTGTGACCGCCGTGCTTTCCTGGTGAGATCATAAGAACATCATCTATTTCTTCTTCATCTATGACTTTAAACAACATTTGATTCTGATCTCCAGGCAAATGAGGCTAATCCTACCCTATGAACATTGCCTGCTCCTCTAGCCTTGCTGCATTCTCCTGAGTTCCAGTAATTAAAGCAGAGCCCTTTGTAATACACGTTCTTTATATGCTTTTATCTTGAGAGCTGTCTGGGGCAGAATTGTGTCTTCCTATGTGTGGGCAGTATTTACCACCAGTAAAAATATCTTAGAAAGGATTAAACTGCTCACTTAGGAAGGTTTCATTCCGAAGTTAATAGACTGTATGAAACAACAATAAACAGAAATCTGCAGAGCCCAAGAATCCCTCCAGACTTTGCCACAGCAGAAAACCACGAGATGCCGCAGCCTGTGGTGCTGAGGGTCCTTGCCTGAGCCTGAACCCAGCCCAGTCCAGAGACCCCCTGCCCACACAGTGCAGGGGCACTCCTGGAGCAGTCAGCCGGCTGCGCCGCCTGCGGTGCTCAGCATCGTGAGGTCTCGGCCCATCAGCTCCTTCACAACTAGTGCAAAATTTGCACAAGTGAGAACATGCTTCTGCTTCGCTCAGCGCAGGTTTTCTTTTTCAGTCCAAATGACTTTTCAAGTTCTGCTGGAATACAGCGAAGCAAGACTTAGACTACTCTGAACTTTTACTTGTAGGCAGTAAACCATGAAATACCCTTTCAAATGTAAGCAGAGGTACTAGCTATATTAATTCAGCCCTTGCACAGCTTCACTTCTGAGCAAGAGGAGGTTTTTAGGGTCAGCGGAGTACAGACAACCATTGGGATCCAGAATACAGCACCATGCAAACCCGCACCGTTGCATGGCAGGCTGCCGTCCATCGAAGCCCACTGAGGAGTGGCGTACAGAACTCCGCCAGCCCGGCAAGGAAAAGACACGCAGAGCTCGCACTGTGCAGTGATTTAACTTTTAAGTGCAAGGGCCTTGCTTTTCTTGTTTTGTTTCTGCAGTTTTGACTCTGACATCCTCAAGTCTGGAATACAATCGCTCTAATCAGAAGAGCTGACTGAAACTATAATAAGACACAAAGAACGAAGGTAGAAAAAAACCCAAACGAATCCTCTTGAGGAATGGCTTAATCACAGCCACTGCTCCTTAAGCTAAAACAGGACGGGCACAATTCAAAACAGGACAATTAAGTCTGCTGTGATTTGGGCTGTTTTCTCCTATGTATCTGGACAAACTCAAGATCTGATGCCATCATCTGGCTGCAGACGGAGGAAGGTGATGAACCCTCACTTCATTTTTTCCTGCTGATCCATTTTAGCATTTCCAATGACTCTAGAGCTGGAGATAATCTTATACTGCAGTATTTGAATATTTTTATTATTATAGCACTTTTAAAGCATATGCAGCATGCCTTTGAGCTGCAGGAACTGCGTACTTCCACACACCCTGGGCCAACCAAAAGGAAACTGGAAAGAAGAGAGAGAAAGGGAAGGCTGCAAAACCGAGTAGAGGGTTAAAGACAGCAAAATCTTGAGCTCCTGTTTTATTAAACATAAAGTAATGATGCAAGTCTGGAACTGACTCCCACACCATTAATGTTCATTTGCAGTGAACCCACATGATAAAGTTTTCAAGGAAAAAAGTCAGTACCATGGAAACACAATATATATAAAATTTTAAAGTAATATATCAATAAATCAGGCTGGGTGCATCAAAAGCAGCTTTCTTTGGGAGAGCCCTGGCAGCTCGCAGTATTCACTAAGCACAGCGAGCAAGAAAAACGGGGAGAGGGGCTGCCCAAACACCCATGGGGCGTGTCAACCACGGGGCTGGGAGAGGCTGTTCTAGCAGGATGCTGAAGGAGGAGACACAAGTCCTAGTTCATGCTTTTACCCAAAGACCACACAAACACTATAAAGCCGTATCACAGGAGCTAGTGAACAGATGGGGTTATTTTTATAGTTCTTCCCGTATCCTTTTGTGCCAGTTCAAGCAAGTCTCAACTACAGAGGGCTGCAGAGGATGTCAGAAATTTTGTCACTACTCACAATAATGAGACTGCCATAAATAAGCCCCTGCCGTGAGCATAAACGTGTAATGCAGTATTGCATATCGGGTGTCCAGTTCTAACAGTAATCAGGGAGAAGCCTATAGGTATAGCAATTGGAAGTAAATCTTTTCTACCAGAAAGTCCTTGTTCTGGGCTTTAGAATCTTAGGTTATTCTTTTATATTAAACTTCTTTAATTCTGGAATCAGCTTTTTTCCCTGCTCTTCCACAGCGCATGGCAATACCCTTTTACTGGGGCTCCACCAAACGAGTAACTACTGTTTGTATTTGCGAACCAAGTCGAGCCTTGCCAATGCTAAGCATCCTATGAGAGCAATAAATGTACAAAAAAAAGTGAGTTTACCCCTTTCTGCAGTTACCAGCGTTAGCCTTAGCTTTCAGGATAGAATAGGTACCTTTTCTGGGCAGCATTTGATGCTGTTTGTTACCAGATGAAGATGGCTAAGTGTGCATCTCCACCATTCTGTCGAACGTGACTGCAATAAGCTACAAGTGCACAGACCACAAAAAAAGAAACCAACAACCTGAGGGTGAGTTTAGGTGTCAAATGTGTCTCTGGGAAGCCCAAGAGCAGAAGTAATCCACTGAGTGGTCTCCTGGCATTGATTCAAGAAAGGAAGGGAATTTCATGTATAGCACTGACCTTTATGGATCAAATATTTTGGATGTGTTTAGTGTATCGAGGCATGTGCCTGCAGACACACATACCCTTCCCGACACTCCATCTGTAACTTCTGTCGGGTCTTTTATTTTGAAGTTGTAAATTATAAGTTGTTTTCCTGTCATCCAGTTCTCCTCCTGCCAGATGTGAGAAAGGGCTCTGTTCACAAGGTGACCGTGACAGCCCCCTCCCCAAAGGGTGCACTTCCAGAATATGCAAAGCTTGCGTAGGATCTGGCGCATGGTAGGCAGGAGACTGTCAGCCAGTGTCACGTGAAGCTGAAGACACCCCCAAACTTATGAGAATCCTTGCCAAGTTAACCTTAGGAAATTGTATTCTTGCAAGTTTATAAACCACCAACCCCAAATTCGGCTTACATGACAAAACCCAGCTTGCTCCAGGCGGAAAGACTCGCCTGAGAGGCAAGGCCAGGGGAAAAGCAAAGGAGAGCAATAGCCTGCACAAGTCCACAGAGCAGCAGAGATGGGAACCTAAAAGGAAAACCAAACCAGTTTATTACCTCTGGAGCTAGAAAAGCACAGATAGACCAACACATATGACTCCTGTCTAGAGCAGGCTGAACACATGACTCCGAGTGGGTAAGAAGTCCCTCAGTTTCTCTTAACTTTATTTCATAAATCTCAGGACCCTCCCAGTCATCCTGCGAGCCCCTAAAGAACCAGGCAGAGGAGGTGAAGTAAGGAATGCTCATGTCTGAGAGTAAGAGCAACTAACATCCATCCACGAACCACCGGCTTGCTCTGACTGACGGTACCCTAAAACGTTATTCTATAGGATAAGGAAAGCCCCTTGGAGACACAAGTGCCTTGGAATTAGGATAAAATCCAAAAGAATGAAAAAAATAGCTGCAAAAACATTGCATGTCAAGTGATAGATGGGAACAAAAACTCAAATCCTGCCGCTCCACATGCTGCGGGCAGACTTGTGCTCTGGCACCCAGAGTTAGAGAATAAACAGAGATACAGTACTCAAGCGCACGAGAGGGTACGTTGGTGAGCCAGGCCATAAAGCAGTCCTGGAATGTGAGAAACAGCTCATGCTGGTAAGTGCTGCTTAGCAACACTGCCCTTCTATGGCAAAAGATTAATCAAATTTGCAGTGTCATTGGAAACACGCAGTTCAGTCCATTTGAAAAATCAGATGAAGATGCACTGAAGTCCCACAGGTCACCAAAGGGACAGCGTGGGTCTGTCTAGGTTGTGAAAATGGGAATTACGTCAAATGAGAGGCACTGAGGGTTAATTATGAATACGGCAAATCTAATGCAGGCAAGTATCAGCAAATTGCAGATAGGAGAAGTAAGAGCTTCAACACATAACATCTCATCCTTTTTCCACCTCAGGCCAACAAAGGATTGCTGCTTATGCTCTAATTTTGTAAAGATTTTACCTGTCTTGTTGAAAACGTCTCGGTCACAAGGTCTCCTCCCACTGCCCTGGAGAACAAACCACATAGACTGGCAGCTCTCAGTGCCCTGTATCTCTCAGGACATTTTTCCTGCTATTCAGCTAAACGTTTCTGTGCGGAATTTCACTTTGTTCCTTTTATACTCTTTTCCACCGGAGAGAGACTACTCTCCCAGCCTCTGAAATACAGCCAGCACACACCTTTCGTCCCTGACCAAGGGAACAAGCAAAAAACTTCAGGCAAGCCAAGGCCTTACGGCAGAGTAAGGGAAACCTGGGGCAGTCTCTGCACTCTCCAGCTAGTGCTGGTGACTCGCCCGTACCACGAACGCGGCACAGGCGGGACGTCAACAGTCTGAATGAAGGAATGCAACTGCCAGGAAGACTCTAGAAAACAACTGTCTGAATGAAGGAATGCAACTGCCAGGAAGACTCTAGAAAACAACTGCCATTCAAGAGCCGTTGTTATTCAGGGAACACCTGATTCTTCTGTTTGGATTCTTTTGTTTTCCTGTTAAAACAAAACCACACTACTCTGGATTATTTGTTCACAGTTCCATAATTATCATCCTGTCAACATTTCACATCCAAACAAGACAGTTAAATATTCCTTAGGAGAAGGGTAATTGAGCAATCAGGGATGCATGATGCAGAAACAGAGATACAGGTAGAATACAAGTAACCTTGAAGAACACAGTTATTTACCCAAAGAGAGGAGTGACTAGAAAAAAACCTGCCTGGATGAAGCCAAGCAAGGATGCCAGCTGGGAAAGAATTTCAGTGGGGTGAAACTGATTTTTTATTTAACTGGCACAATGGAATCAATCGTCCCAGAGGACAAACTGTTCCTATACAGAACTTTGACCAGCGAGAACAATCCTGACAGAAGCAGAGCTCCTCCTGCGCAGTGCTGGGCAGCGCCAGCTTCACAGAGGTGAACAGAAGTTAGGCCAGGCAGCACCTTGCTGTTTCCCAGCTCCTGGAACCAGGCTTGCTGTGGCCATCCCAGGACCCTGCTTCTCCTTGGAATACAGGAAAAGAGACTCCGAGCTTTGCTTTCCTCTCTTCTGTTTCTCCTTAGAAAGCTGTGCTCAAATTAGGTTCCTGAGCATCTTTAGTCCCCTAGAACAAAGCTGTCACTGCTGAACAGAAGTTGAAACCAAGTGCTGGCAACCACCATGGCAGGTTGTAATTGCAGCACTGGAAAAACTACGTCCTGACAACTACAGGACTAAGCAAAGTGCCTTCTGATAGTCCCTGAAGATCCCCGCAGTGTCTAAATGAAAAAAAGGCTTCATCACACTGTAGATGAAGCCTGCTTTCTAATGTAATTACGGCAGTCATTTAGAAAGCAAACCAAATGCATCACATTCTGGGACTTGTTACTGCAGAGTAAGAATCGAGGAACATAAAAGGACCGACATTTCTCCAAGTTAGGTTTTAAGAAACAAACTAATCCAGCCACAGTAAGGATCATCAAGGAAAATCCGAGGGAACATCCCAACATCTGTGGCTTCTAGGAGAGTTCTTCTTACTGTTATTTATGAAAAGAGAAGGTTAAAGCAAGCCGGTCTTATTTGGAGCTTTGGAGATTGAGTCTGATAGAGCCAGGAAGGAGAGGGAACACCAACACCACCTGACAATATGCCAGGAGATATTAAGACTCGTTTCCCCTTTATCATGTAATGTGGGAAGCCCAGAATCCTTTCGGTAGAGACGAACTGTCCCTCCTCAAAGTATCAGTATCAAAACATGATCACTTGGCCCAGCTTAAGCTGAGTGATTTTTTTTCCCCCCTAAAAACTCAAAACTTAGAAGTTTATTATAATTTGTTTTACTGCAGGCAATTGCTGCATGTTAAACCAACCTAACCTTGACTCTGGAGAGCCTGCCAGGACGGTTGTCACACATATACCAGGCTCTACTCAAGTTTCATTTTAGTGGCTTCTCCCTGATGTACACTCCTGTTCGCGCAGCTCAGATCACGGGCCTCCGAAAGGAAGCCTGCAGGCAGTATGCACCTGTAAAGCCTCACACGTGAGCCCGTATGAGCTATTCAAAGAATGCCCACTCTTCCTTGTGGAATGGTGGATATGCCTGCAATTATTCCAGACACGGCTTCGCAAAAGGCATAGCTACTACAGACCCAGCATCCATCATACTGCTGGGGGAGACACCCAGATTTTCAGCAAACACCCAGATTTTCAGCAAACACCCAGATTTTCAGCAAACACCCAGCGCAAGACAGAATGCCATAGGTAGAAAGGCAAATTCTAGACTCCTAGGAAACCCCACAACAATTTTCTACACATTTTTTTAAAGAATCATCCTAGTGGGATTAGGCTCGTGAGAGTTTAAGTGCCTTCAAACGAGAACTCCAAATCCAGGAGATACACAGCGAAAGCATTACTCAACACTTTGAAAACACATCCTGTGAGTTCAGAGTCTTCAATTGTTTATGATATAGTTTTAAGTATCTGACTTTCAATAACCGTAGTACATTTCACATTCACAGTCTCCTGTGCGCTGTACGTGCGGGAGATTTATTTTACAATGGAGAGCCGCAGATTCCAATCAGGCAAATATTTTTGAAGCCTCAGATACAGAGAGACCGAGTGCCTTTTAGATTAAAAAGGATAATCCCCAGCTGACAGAAAATTATTCACACTCTTTAAATTTAAACTTTCACAATACTTTTTGTAGCATAATAATGACTTAAACACTCGGTATCAGCTGTGAATCACTACATTCATCCTGCTTTTAAAATGGAGTTGTGATTTAACTGAAGATAACATAAAGAATTTATAGGACACGGTAGCAATGTGTATTTGGATGCTTAGTAATCCCATTCAGGCATGAAAAACAACCAAACCGCAAAGATTGATGGTTTCCATCACCCAGACGTTTTATAGAAGGCATCCAAGTGCAAACACCGGCGGGTTCTTAAGACTTTAAGCCTGTGCACAAGGTACTGGCACCTCACTGTATAAAGTCCTGCTTGCTGTGATAAGTGATTCAGTGCAAGGCATATGGCCATGGACATCCTAACCCACAGTCCTTTTGCCATGGTCTAAGAAGCCCGGGAGCTTTCAAGAGCTGCACTCTGGACCTGTTACTGTGAGGCAGAACCTCAGCCCCAGTGGGTAAGTGACCACTGGGCTCAGGTTTACACCAGGTACATTATCTGAATAGTCGGGATAAACCAACCTGCCCTTCGATTTCAGGAAAAAGGTATCTTTTCATATAAACCAGATTCATTTAATTCTTTTCCAATATCAGAAGCGAGAATATGCCTTTTAAGAGTCCCTAGGAAGGTCCATGCTGCAACAAGCTTATGTCCAAGAAGGAGAGAAATGAGGCAGCACAGGTAAAGGTGGGACAGCAGGTAGGAAATAGTGTCAAAATACATTGTTTGGGCAGGTCACAGAGGAAACGAGTGTGAAGGTAGAGATCTAAATGATCTGCTACACTGAGTGTGCAGCAGATAGCCGCAAAGCCAGGACTGCAGCTCGAGAAAGCTTCATTCCTATGCCAGCAGCCTCACCATTCAAACACACTGCCTCCTGCTAAAGCGGGTATCAAAGCTCTCCAAGACGAGCAATAAGCACACAGGGGAGATGAGAAAACCATCTCCATAAATCTGTTTACATTAACGTTCTCTTTTAAAGTCCACTCTTGCTGTATGATACAGAGTAAACTGTTCCATGAGCGTTTTATACGTGCTTTCCCTGCTTTGATTCATGGCCTTGGAGCAGCACGCCGCTGTCATGTTGTATCTAGTCATCAGGCATCAGCCTACTCACTCCCATCTGACACCTCCCGAGCAGAGCAAAAACTGGGAGAGATAACCCCATTTCCCATAATATTGATGACCCACTCTAGGTCCACAGAAAGGTATCAACATCAAGTCGCTGCATTTTCATTGACAAATCTTGTGTGCTTTTAATAACCCATTTTCTACAAAACCAGCTGCTGGGGCAATAAATTTTAAAAAGCAGTTGGTAGATGATATGTTTAGAATAAAAAATTATTATTATCTTTTGAATGTAGGGATTCATTGTGTAATTCTGCAGTAAAAGTTACTCACTCAAATGTGAAACTCATGTTTCAGGCAGATGCTCTTGGCTCTGAAGACTTTCACCACATTTCTGAAGCTTAAATCGGAGCATTTGTATTCAGCAATAATTACAGCCGCAATCAAACAAAAACGTTAACTTTTGTGAAGGGATGGTGAATACCTACTGTAATTCAGAGGAGGCATCAGTCTTGCATTTTTCCCTATCTACCTTTCTCGACAACTTAATTTCCACACATTATGAAAATACTTAAGGTGAAGCTCATTTGTCCTAGCCTCAAAATTTATGAAAATGGGTATTTTGGTTGGATTCACCTTCTGCCTACAGCTTTGGAAGGAAGGAGAAGAATTCCAGTGAAGGGAAATATAACACACACGTCACACAGGAATACACCAGCCTTGCTTTCAGGAGTTTTTCTGTCCTTCATGACACACAGATCAGACAATTTTTTGTTTAAGAAAGCTTAGGACTGTAACAGGCAACAATCTTCAGGATGGGGTAGAAGGAATCTTTCTACTTGAAGTTATACCACCAAAAAAAAAGAATAATCGAGAACTTTAGGTGGTTTTATAAATCTGTAAAAGAGTTCTCAAAATCCCTAAGTCCCCTCCTAATTAAAATAGAAACTGGAGAGTAGCAACATGCACGTTTCAGTCCAGACTGGAACAGAGGTCTCTACCTGCCACACGATGCCCGATAAAAATGAAAAGCACCCAACAGTTTTTCCTTCTCAGGCGAAATCACAAATATTCCATCGTCAATTTGATTTGAAATGAAAACCAGTGCAAGCCTACTCCCTGATATTTCTCTCCACCCTCGCCCTTTCCTTTTCCTCCTGAGCTTGTACCTTGTGTCTGATCTTTGGCGAAGTTGGTGAAGACCGTGATGTGAGGTAGCAATAAACTACCCGGCTGACAATGATGTTTCCTAGGACGCTCCAACTGAAAGTTTGCCAACGATAGAAACCAAAAAGAATATTCTTCAGGAACTGGAGGCAAAAAATGAAGTTCATTGCTATTTTATGCCTCAAAATGACAAGACAGACATTGTAAGTGGCAGATCCTATTTTTGGGTCTTAGCAGTGATTTTTTCTCGCCTAATTATAAGCAGTGGATTTACTATCTGTAAAGCAGAATTTTGTCACCCAGCAGGAAATTTCAATTCTGTCAGGCAGATTTAAGTCTCACTGATTTATTCCTTAACTGTTTTTGACTCACTTGCTAATTATCAAGGAAGGCTGCAATGGAAGTAGGCCTGAAGCCAGGAGGAAGCCATGGCCAGCACGCTGTCCCTCAGCTAGAGCCCGTTGACACGGAGCAACGTTCCGAATGCCTTGCTGCCTATGAAGGTATCCCTCTCGACCTCCTAATACTTGCAAAACTGGAGTTACTATTTGGAAATCTTTAAAAAATACTAGATTTGACAGGGAGGTACAAAACACCAAGTAAGGAATATGAATGCCTTTCTGACTTTGATCTTCTGAAATGTGACTGCAGTGCTCAGCAGCTGATGGATGTGGGGATGGGGTGGAAAGTGTCCCTGCCCACGGCAGGGGGTTGGAATTGGATGATCTTTAAGGTCCCTTCCAACTCAAGCCATTCTCTGATTCTATGACATCTAAAGTCACGGTCATCTCAGCTCTCAGTATTAAAGTAGGTATCAACCGCTAGGTAAGATTAGTATAGAACAAACAAATCCTAAATTCCACCCCCTCCCGCAAGATCCGTGTACAACAGATGAACACAGACCTGGGCTCCTTGTCCTTACACTACCTGCGTGCCTCGGAACAGCGGGCTGTGGGAGTCCCTGCGCAGCCCAGGCAGGAGCCCCCCGGTCATGGCACGGAGCGGGGTCCCGGCACAGCCCTGCAGTCCCAGCTGCTCGGAACATGACACAGCTCTGCACGTCGGAGCCCGGAACACGCGCTCGGGCAAACCTCCCCCCAGCTGCGAAGAAGGCATGGGAACCTGATCGCTTGCTGTAATCGGGCCAGACTGGCCCATCGTGGGAAATACGTGGATATGATGCTGCGAGCAGCAGGAAGGATGGGAGGGGACAAGGGCAGGCAGAGGCCGGTGATGCTGATCACTGTGCACCCCATTCCGCAGAGCGGCGTACATAGCTACACAGCGCGATTTAGGAAATAAAGACATGATTAGTTCTGGAGCTAATTTCCTCGGTGCTTTGAAGAACGTTGCAGGTAAGATATGATCCATGCTAATTACGGGGGAAGATAAAGACAGGCAAGCTGCTGGCAGAGCGCCAGGCCCAGGAATACCTGAATATCTCAGGGAAAGGCGTTTTAGTTCGTACTGTTGCTCTCTCAAGTTATCCCTGGGGCCTGAGCCATGACTATCACTGTTCACTAGGAGAAAAAAAGAGGTGGTGAGGATGAATACAGCCTATTCCTCATCGGAGTTAAGTGCAAAGGAAAAGTAAGAGTGTGGAGAAGAAAGTGAATCTTGTTTCCATGGTAACGAAAGTTTGAAAAAAGTAAATAGAAATCAATGTCATCCTCACACGTACGTTTACATACAGACCCTGCAAGTGTCATGAGACCGTGTCATCACCGTGAGACCCTCCGAATCTGATCTGCTGTGCTTGGTTTGGAACAACAGTGTCACCGCCTGGAGAAACACTCTCACATTAGGCAGCACCAGTTTGGGATTTGGATGTGAAGAAAACTCCGAAACAACTTCCAAATGCT
Source organism: Rhynochetos jubatus (assembly GCA_027574665.1). Classification (NCBI taxonomy): domain Eukaryota; kingdom Metazoa; phylum Chordata; class Aves; order Eurypygiformes; family Rhynochetidae; genus Rhynochetos; species Rhynochetos jubatus. Next base: position 2,307,058 of record CM050671.1, read on the forward strand.
CCCTTAGCAGCCCTACTCAACAGAAAAGTGCCACAGGCTCTCCCATGCATGTTCAGGTTCAGTCAGACACTTCCACAGGGGTGAGCAACACAGACAAGTTCACTTCCAAGTGCGATGGAGCGTCTCCTACATGATTTCCCGTCACACCACCTGAAGTTCTTACCAATCTTACGCAGACGACATGAACCATCTACCACAATGGAAGACCAAGAGGTTGTGGCTCACAATATGGCACAGTTATGGCTATTGAGGTGTTTAGTCTGAGAAAAAATATGGTTCAGAAATTAAGACTTGGAAGAGAGGTATTGATAGCCATTCCAGTTACCTGCGGCAATGACACACATTTCTGTTAATTCCACCGCAATCACTCTAATATCTAAGTTAATATCTCATATTCAGGAGCTAAAGCAATACAAATTCCCAAATGGAAAAAGTTCAGAGATGAAGGTCCTGATTAAATGGACACTCATGTCCTACTGGAGCTCGCAAAGAGATTCAAATAATACCTTACAGTATTTGACTTGTTTTCTGAAAGCACATCAGTGCGATCGAAAGTGGGAGAACACAATGTGTTTATTATCCTACCTTTTATATCTGCAGTACAATTCTTTATCTGTGACCCAGAAACAAATTGAAGGGACACTGTCAAGTTGTGTATTTTAATGGTCGTCTTTTCTCTGTGCTACCCGCAACCTGAGATGTTTTTTCCAGTGCCTAGAGGTTTAAACAAATTAAAGCTTTTGTTTGTTTACTTTTTGCCTTTCATTAATTTCACAGAAATGAAACCAGTCAGATTCATTTGTCTCCCTACAGCCTATTAATTAGTACAGGGTGTTTAGCATTTGGACTCCCAAGGAAGAGTTTGGAATACTACCAGATTTTTTTCTTGTAGTTTTGAAATGCGCAAGAGGAACCTATTCCTGTTCAAATCGTCTTTGGAATTGCAAGGCTCTAAAGAACTCACACGAATCCAAGTATGTTGCTGGAAAATCCAGTGAGAGTTTGAGATTGTTTGTCTGTCTTTGTGAGGGGAATTCAAACAACTGCAATGGATAAAACTGCAACGGAGCACCCGAGCATATAGATTAAATGGTGACATTCCCACAAAAAAGGCCAACCATGTTTTAGAGAGTAAAGGCCAGTCATCTGGACAGCTTTAATAATTTCCACCACTTTAAATGATGCCTGGAGTTGGTTTTGTTCCTTGTAAGATGATCAGCAGAACTACTATGCAGTCCCAACTCACACAGATTATGTCCCAAATCTTTTAAACAGATTATGAAAGATGGGGAAAGCCCTATAATCTTTCCATGCCTTTGTTTCCCTGTTTATTTTAAGGTATTATGATAAATCACAAGCCCACGGTGACTGCAAGGCCGAATTCATTCAGGCTGGCAGAACTCGAACAGCCTCAGATGAAAGGTGCTACAGAAGTGCCAAGTACTATCACTGTAATTATCACTCGATATACACTGATCAAAAGAATGAAATGTGAATTAGCATTTCCTATTAGCCCTGCTTACAGCCTACATTTTAAATATTCCTCCCAAGGGCTCTCTCCATGAAAACATACAGGAATTGTTGGTATTTCTCATGTGGCTACAACACTGCTTCTACAGGAGCAGAGGAATGGAGGGATCTAAAGAGAAGAGCCAAAAAAATCACGAGAACAACACAGGTTTCTCCCACAGAAACTTGCTCAGGCTTCCTGGGAAGAGTTTGGAGCTTCTCTCTCACTCCTTCCCTGTCTCCAGTCTCTTTCCTGGCACAAGGATGTAATCTTCTGTCACAGCCCCAAGCCTCCTTTGGACCCTGAACGATGCTGCTCTGAAAGCCACTGGGTTTCACACATCCCTGAGTGGGTCCAGCTGGCCTCAAAGGATGAGAGAGGATAAACGTTTGGAATAGCTAAATGAAATCAAGGGAATCATGCTGATTTACAACCACTGCAGAGCCAGACAACTTGCCAAAATGTTTGTTTTCCCCTTCCTTACCAGGGAAGTACACAGTGTTTGACTTTATTCTCCCTAGGAACATAAACTCCCCTGCTAATCCGCTGCCCATACCTAACACAGGAAGCAAAAATGCTTCTCCCCTAGTCCTGAGCGGTGGTTGGACACAGCAATTTAGTGATTCACAGCCACTTCCCTCTTGGTGGAAGCTGTCATCACGGACTGCGCGCTGTGTAGATCCTGACCCTTCAGGAGCTGACCAGGCTCTATTAATTCTTCTTCCACAAAGCATCTAACGGATGCCAACCTTCCCATCTTCCGTCCCCTCCTTACTGCCACACGGCAGAGCCAGCCTTGCTGCTGTCCGTACAGACCTGTGGATGAGAGGGCTTTGCTCTCCAACCACGCCGGTCTAACAGCAATCAAAAGCAGACCAAACCCATGCTCCACCCCACAAGAACTACAACAGGATTACTGATACTTTTAAAAGAGTGGCCTCAGTGTGTGAATTAAGCTGTTGATGAGCCCTTATGCCTCTTCCTTTCTGTAAATCTGCCCTTCAGACAGCTGCAGGCTCTGAGAGAGAGACCTCCCTGGAACATATTCAGTTCAAAAAGGAAAAAAAAAATCCATACCCTGCTTTGCTGAGTCCTTTTCAGTGAAGCAGGTCATAGCACCTTGTCTTTTATCCTGTCATTCCTGTCTCCTGCTTGATGCCCATAATAAATCCACAGTGGTTTGAACTGCAGCTCTGGGCTGAAATCTGACAATCCCACATATCTTGAACCGTGCTGACTTCCAGGACTCCCCCAACTGGAAACTCCAAGTTTACTGAGAAAAATTTCAGTATACAGGGTCCAGCTCAAATAGTCAAACATACTATATTTACAATCAGTTTCATTTTCCAATCCCTGGGGTAGGTAGCACCGAGTATGGAAAAAGATCCCCTTTTTTAAAACAAGGTCTCTCCCTCATGCCGTAACTAGAATTTATCCCATGTCTCAGCAAGTGCACACAGAGATTAAAGAGCAAAAATACCCAGAGATTTATGTTAACAAGATGACTTAGAAAAATAAGACAGAGGGCTCTAATTTTAATAACAAGCAATTGGAAATGGGACAACATGGGGCGCTGGCAGAGGGAGTAAGGAAGCCAGGCATGTCTGACCTGGGAACAATGATTCAGGAGCCCAGAAAACCACTTACTCTTTCACATGACAGCATCAAGTTTGAAAAGAATATTTAATTCTCCTGAAACTGAAGGAGGATTTCAGAGGAGTAATTAGGAATAGCTTAGCTTGTGGTTAACACCAGGACTGGGAATTAGAAACTAAGAAATTCAGCTCAGGACATATTTCCTGGCTTTGCTGCATGATCACATTTTCAAGTTAGTTAACTTTTCCCTACGTCAGTTTTCCCAGCTGTAAAATGAAGGTGCTAATAATTAGCCACCTTTGTGGAGGGCCTGGAAATCCATCAACAAAGGATGCTTTAAGACTACAAAGCCTGCATTCTGGTGTTACACCTGACAACAAAGAATCCGACAGCCAGCTCAGCACGCCTCATTTTGGCAGAACAGTACCAGCGAGACTGGAAATAGCTGCAAATGCTCAAAATGACCTCGTTTTTCTTCCGATCCCTGAAATGCTCAGGAACTCAAAGCATGTCCTGTTCCAGAAACAGTGACTGAACTGACAGATACATTCTCAAAGTAATTTACATATTTCTTGCTGCCACTAACACTGGTTATCCAAATTCAGTTGCAGTTGACAGTTTAATGATAATAGCTTTCTGTTTATATATCATCTGTGATAATGTTCCTATTCTCCTTAAATTCATTCCCCGTAAAAAGGGTACTTTAATGTATGCAGCCACAGACCAAAATGATAGTAATTTTCCCTTCTAGTTGGAATGGTTTAGTAAACAATTACATTTCAATTAAAGACGGGGTGATCATGCCAAGGGAAGCACCATTCAGCTCTTCGTATAATACAGGAAGATAAATTCTCCAAAGTCAAACTATTTAACATAATTTACGTGACTGCTTTTGGGAAAAAATTAAAACCAAATGAAAAATAGTGTATATTATGCACAGGCAAAAACTTGGGAAAAAATATCTCATCCACAACAGCTCAAAGTAGGATCCCATTATTTAGGATTATGTTCATTGAAGAGGAATGGTAGAAAGGTTTCTCCCTTTCATCTCTTCAGGAGATTCCATTTACTGGTATGTCATTAGTATTTAATACTTCATTTATCAAGGATTAAAACCAGGATGGATAGAGGAATGCCCTAAGAGGAGCTTATAATGTATCACTGTACATTCAGCTGTGTTCCCAACCCAAACAGGCAGAAAAACAGCTGGAAAACGAGTTAACATTACAAGCAGAACTAAAACCTAAAGAGATTTCCAATTTCTTTATACCTATAAATTCTTCATTATTAAAGGGCCCGGAAGGTAGAGCCATGACAATGCAACGTGCTTTGGCTTGCTGGGGTTTTCTGGTAGCCAATGTGGCTTCAACCAGAATGAGCACAGAGGTGTTTCTGAGATCCTGGAAGGCAAATGACTGATAGTGGAATTGAGGATTAAAGGCCTGGAGAGAAGAAAATCCTAAACCCTATCTAGCATTCGGGGGTGAGAAAGAGCGTACAGGTGCTTCCTCAGACACAGCTCTGTAAGAAAAGCAGTCATTCTCAAACCAATTAAAATGTTCAGACTACACGTGAGAGATTGATTTTTTGCTGTTAGTCTGCCTCACTGACTGGGCAAGGAGCCTCCTTCCAAACAGAGTGAATTATTCTAGTTTCCTGATCCACTCACTCAGCCCAACTCTTTTGCACAGGTTCTTTGGCAATTCGGAGTTGTGCTTGGCCTGGGGTATTTGCAGGGAACTGAAGGAATCGGGCTCTAATAGAAGCAGTCAATAGATGGCAGTACTCTAATGAGATGGGAGAGAAGTCAAAGTCTCAGCAATCTCACCCTTGCTCATGATTTCCCTGCAAGATGGGTGAAGCAGGAGGATTTAATGCCCAGCAGTTCTTCATCTCCTAGCCCCTGTGTTTGATAAAAGACAACACAGATTTCAAGTTTAAGCCATCTCACACCCTAAGCTATTTGCATTCAGTGCAGAGAGGCCAAACGCTTCTCTTCTCCCCTAACAGGTAGATGTCAGGCAGCAGCAGCAAGGCTTCACTCCTCGCCCCTCGGGCATGGAGAAGAGACCAGGATTTCCCGTGGTTACATCTGTGTCTGCAGCTCTTGAGCGTTATCAGCTGCTGTCAATCGCCCATTCCCAGCAGAGACAACTCTAGTCACTACCTAAGGAGGCAGCCTTGTAACCCACATCTCCAGCTAAGTCAAGCCTTCTGTCTTCCTATCCTTAGACACCGACTTCTCTTGAAGCACTAGTTGATTAGGTCTCTCCATTCAAGGGTCAGAATCATGACAAACAGGAAGGTTCCATCAAGACTATTTAAAACCTTCTCCTGCAATCGTGTGTGAGGACAGTCTCCCCCATGAGTGCACCAGATACAACAAATTCATCAGCACCAGAACATCCCTGCTCGTATTTGAATTCCGTACTGCCACGCGCCAAATCCACTATTCCTAGGCACCAGTGCAGCAGTCAGGTTTCTTCTGGTCCACACGAAGCACCGTGTAGCTGGCAGTGGGAAGTGCACTCATGGTTTTCCAATCAGAGAGTAAAAGCTGAATACTGTACTTGGTGCTCAGAGCAGATTGAGAACTGGGGACCTCAGAGGAGCAGTCTCTTGGATTAGAGACTGGGATTCATTGGACTGCAGCAGATCATGACAAGCTCCGATAGCACGGAAGTTGTGAGGTGAGTTTACAGGGAAAATAAGCATTTACACCATGAAATAACTAGAACTAGGCAAGATTTTTTTCATGTTTAAGAAGCTCTATTAAAAACTCTTTTTTGTAGAAGGAGAAAGAACAACTACTTCACATATTAAGATGTAGAAATCTGAACACTTGATTTTCAAGGTTATTTTCTACAACTCATGAAACTAGCATGAGCTATTGTTTTCCAAAGCTGCTGTAAAACCTATAATGCCCAATTAACTGTACCTTGCCTGGCAAACTTCTGTATGGGAAGGGAGCGCTTCTGCCCTAGTTTGCTTTAGATTTCAAATGAAAGCAAGCAACTGGGAGTGCAACACTGTCAAAACAGCTGAATCCAACGGCTTCCGAGCTTACTAGTCCCTTGGAGACACAACAGCAGAAGGATGGAGATGTCAGGGAAGAACAATCAGCTGTAAAATATGAAAAGCTTACAACATCAAAACCTACAGCAGCAGGCTCAAAAGTAATAATCCCATTACCACTAAACTAATTACTATTCCCAGTGGCTGGAGTGGACTGACTGCTAATGTTTCTCTGGTTAATGAAGGAAGGTGAGGGAGAATATATTTCTTAAGTCAGACATCTGCTGAAATCTGGGCAGCCATAAAAACTGTAAGTAATGAAGCCATTCATATTAATGGCAATAACATTCGGAGGGCAGAGCAGGAACAGAAATGAGATGATAGTGGATTGTAACTCAGAGAAGACAAATGCTATGTATTATCCATGTGATGCCTGCCCTTATTTAATCCATACTGAATAACAGCCAGTCAAAGCAAGCAACCACGTCCCACTAACAAGAGGCTGTTTCACTAACAAGAGTTCACCTGCTTAATGACAGGAATACCTTCCCAGAAATCATGAAGCAGGATATATGCCATTGGAAAAGGAATAAACAGCATTTTATTTTCACTGACTACAAGTGCACTAAGGAAAATACTCCCAGATCCTGTGTCTTGTGAAGAAACCAGATTTTCCAACCATTCTTTGCCCTTTTCATCAACAAGTAGTACATTGTTTAAGGTTCAAAGTCACTAATTTACTGAGACGGCCAGATTCTGATAAATGAAAGCACAAAGCAAAAGCATTCCTATTGCGTTAGCTGTACTGTGTTTCTGCCTGCCATGCTCGGAGTCTTAGAGCATTTGTGACTGATAATCAATTCAGAGAGATGGCATATGGCTTGTGGAATAAGGGGTTAGAGGGGAAAAAATTAGTTTCCTTCTTGACACTGAAGCAAGATGCACCTTGCTTAGCAAAAAGGTGATAGCACACGGGGAATCAGAGCAGACGACGATGCCTCTGCGTTTTGACGTTAGAACAGGGAGCTCTTAGGAGAATAACTTTCATCAGCTCCAGAAAAAGAAAGCCAAACATGCCCCTACAGTAAACGCTTAAAGACATCTCCTGCTCCATTGTTTTTCTGTTTCATTGTCTTCAGTATTTGCCACATTCTTTGCACGCTCCTTCACAGCAGAACTCACCTCCTGCCATCCCCTCACGTTTTTCATTACTTCTGCCCACTTCGTTTAGCGAACAGCACTACCAAAACGCCACTCTCGTACACTCAGCACGTGTTTGCACGTAACGGCGACAGAATATAACCCCGCAGAGAACGTGAGGCATTCACAAACTTACGATTTATAGCACCAAAATAACCCACGTAGACAAACTGCTATTAATGGTTCGTTCAGCACCAAACGTTGGCAGGTGAACTGGGTGTGCTCCGGTTCCGTTTAGATTGCACCACCGTCTTTCCTTTGCAATTCTGGTTCTACCCACTGAAGTTTGCTGTGAAGCAGCTGAGCCCGTGAGGTAGGTGTGGCCTGCAGAGCAAACCTATAAACATCGAGCAAACCAGCACCCAGACCATTTGCCTCTTCCCTGAATGAAAACACCTGTGTGCAAACTTATTAGCCACACACAGCAGACCTTCTCCTCTTGAGATACAACCTTCCGATTGCCGTGGCTGCGCTCACACTGGGTATATCCATCTCCAGCTGTGTATACTTTATGCCTGTACTTGTTTGATAAAACCTCTAACTAGATTTCTCTCTTACCATTACCGGGGATTACCCTCAGTGTTACCCAGAAGACTTCGCTAACTTCAGCTGGTTGCAAAGCTGCAGTCTCCCAAGCTTCTATTGGGCTAACTACAGATGTGCCCAGGCTGACGACGCATTAGAAACCAAACCCCAGCTACTCTCAGCTGCATGGTTACTGCCCACTGTAAAAAAACACTTATTTTGGTCCCACCATTGTTCTTCTGTTTGTCAGCTGAGCGTACTCCTCAGTTAAATAATTACTTGGATTTGATATTATTCGTTAGATAACACAATCCTTGTGGTACAAATTACCGTGATCCACTCTGCAAGTCTCTCTCACATCTGCAGGATGTTAGAGAGGGGACTTCCATCAGCAGGAGGCAGCGATAAATACCACTGTGCACGCTCTGACTAAAGAAGAAATAAAGACTTTCAGCTGCTCCAGAACTGCTCTCCAAGTCTTGATGGGGACTGTCTTCTAAAGCTAAGAGCCAGCCCAAACATCCGAACCTGCTGGAGGGCAGAGAGGGTCGGGAGAGGGGAGTTCTGTGGTAAGACTCATTACATCTCCTCGTGCTGCAGCAAAGCTTTTGGCAACTACTCTGTCGTCTGCAGCATCACAGAGCCAGGGCTCAGCACCGACAGCTCCCTCGGTCAACCACTGCCTCTGACTCCTCTGGGTCTCTGGCTCCTTCTGTAAAATGGACACAGTGGTACAGAATGGGCACAGCCCTTCCCCATGGAGCAACGAGACCCTGTCATCCTGTTTGATTTTGGCATCACTGTGGCTCACGTTAGTGGAGGTGCTCTGTTCCACTCCCAAATGCCTTCCTGCTCTTTACGTACTGCTGTCACAACAAAACAGTGATACTAGCAGAGCACGTCAAAGCTAAAGGATCGAAAAAATGGAAAACAGTGAATGGCTCCTTCAGGCTCCTGCTGGGAGAGGATACCAGGCTCTGGAGAAAGACCCCCTTGGCAGGTTTCCTGTTCGTTCATGACAGATTTTCTCTCTGTAGGAGTATGAGGATGTGCTGTACAGTTGCAGATCAGTAAATACCTCTACAAATACACTGCACTACCCTAGGATTCACAGAGGAAACCTCACCAGGAGAGTCTCCCAAGTGAAACAACTTACCCAAATGTGCTCCAGAGTCATACTCCAATCTTGTTGCTTTACCAAGAAATATTTTACAGTTGCTTGTTGCTAACCATATCTAACAACACCACATTTACTCAAAAATAGGCAATCAGCTAGTTTCACAAACACCAGCTCTGCTGTCAGGATGAGCAAGCTCCTCTCCCTTCCAGCAAAACCCCATAATAATCATTAAGATGCCATAACAATCATTAAGATGGGGAGAGACACTTACCGTGACCCGGAAGGGCGTTGTGGCAGCCGGCTCCATGGTGGGGTTCTTCTCAGCGACGCCACTGGGCATGCTGCGCCTCTGTCCACACCTCTCCGGGGGTGACTCTGGGGATGACATGGAAAACAAAGGACAATTACAAACACACGAGCACAGGAACAGTCCAGGAGCAGCAGCTGGCCATGCAAAATGTGGCTTCTTCCTTTGAGATGCCCTTGCAAAAGAGCCAACACATCTCCACTGTACCTGCTTGTGTTTCCCACGGCCACCTAGAACAACATTCACCCTCAACAATTAGCATTTTCTATACAACTGTAAGCTCAGATAATGCCTGACAGGTTGGCATTATCATTATTTCCAGTCTGCAGTTGGGTAAACATCAAATGTACTGAGCTGCGTGAGAATTACTTGCAAAGTACAGATCCGTGCACTTGTGGACTCGACAGTCCTAAGGGAAACTGCTCATGGGGTTCCAGGCACAGGATGCTTGAGTTATCTCTTTAAGTCCTCTGGCAATTTGCTTTGTAATTAGGAAAAAATTATTAAATCCTGCATTTGCTAAAGCATAAAATGTGGGTAGGAATACTTACCTCCTTCCCTGCTGGTGAGGAAAGGAGGGGGCCAAAAAGGCCAAGTCAATATGCCTAACACTAAGATAGAGACAGACATGAGGGAAGGGCAGCCACAGCACTACGAGGTGGCGTTTCCACGGTTCACAAACCCTCTATGAAGGCACCATGAAACTCATAAAACCAGATCTATGTCCAAGCTGCCATTCAGTGCTGCTCACTCCTCGGGACAAGCTTCCCTTCTCAAACCGTTCCCGAGTCCCGGTCAGCCAAGCGCTGCCATCGCCCAAAAGGCAGCGCTGTGTCACCCCCAGCCTGTCAATCAGCAAGTCTAGGCAGCGGGCAGGGCCTGTGGTCACGATCACGCAGCGATCATTTCAAGAGAAGAAAAGCAGGCGTCCAGAGCACGGTGTCCTCAGGAGCGGACACGTGGCGGAGAGCAGAATGCGGCTCCCCGGAGGCGAGCAACTCCCTGCCTGGGGAACCGCAGAACCTTCGGGGTCAGATCTGCACGCGGCTTTGCAGCTTAAGGAAATGTCCTTATATATGGTTCTCTACAGCAAGGCAAGAGGGTGAGAAGTAACAGCTCAATCGTGTTTGTGAGCAGAGTTTAAGCCCATATAAAGTACGAAGCAAAGACCTGAGCAAACCTCCGAGTAGCACACCTTCGTGCTCAAACACCAATCCATACTCCTTACTCTCCCAGGCCTCAGAATCTTAACTCGTATATATCCACGTCCATTGGGGTGGACTTCTGCAAACTGAGTTTCTCCCTTTCTATAGGCTTCTTTTCCACAAATATTTTGTCCTTCCTGTCACCTTACCAGCCAACCCTTCTGATCTACAGAAATCCCTATGACTTTTGAAAGTCAGTGTCTGGATATGTGACACAGTTATTTACTAGATGGCATGGAATCCAGAGACAACAGCAAAGCAACAACAATTTCAGGATGACACCGAAAAGCAGATTTTTCTTACAGTTGTTCTTCTCTTTTTAAAAAATGAGGAGCATAAAAATAGATTTAAAAAAGGAGCCGAAATAAACACTGGGGGAACTTCTTCTAATACACAATTTCCCAGGCAACAAGCATGCCCAAGGAATATTACATCATTGCTAGGGTTCTGGGTTGGGAACAAGAGGTAGCCTGAAGAGGAATACCTGCTGCCAAAGGAAATCAGACAGTAGACTCTGCTAGAGGGGGGCTTCTACAAATCAGTATGCAAAGAAATTTAGAGATGGAACAACCTATGCCTCAGAATGTCTCAGGCAACGATGTTCTTGTAACCACTGTAACTTAGAGGTCGTTCGTTTGCCAATTCCCAGCCTCTGCAACCTGCAGTTTGCTGCCATCGGGTCTTGGCAAGGAGGGTTGTCCCCTAAGCAAGGTTCTCCCCTGGCCAAAGACTGCCATCATCCGGGATCCATAAGAAACAACTAATGCCTGCAACTCCACTCAAAGATTCCCGAGATGTATCTTAAACTATTCCAGAAGGACAGATTGTGAGATTCCACCCACGGACTGGGTGAAGTGCCTGCTCAGCAACATCTTGCAAATCCCGCCCTTAATTCCACACCAGCAGTAGGAGAGCCAGCCAGCCAAAATCAGCCAGTTCATTGCTCGCACAGCTACCAGCCAAGCCTCCTGATTTCTTGGCCTCTTGCTTTGCAGAATGCTGCATTTTGAATCTCCGGGAGGCAATCAAGTCCTTTGGTGTCATCTCCTTCCACACTGATGCTCACACCCCATTCCTTTGAACAGTGGCCTTCTGCTTTTTTGGACTGTCTTAAAGAAACTGCTTGATTACAGCACTTCGAAAATGAGTTCAAGATGACAAGACATCTGAAGAAGCTGCTTAGCATTTTCTTAATGATCAGAAAAATAAACATCGTTTAAAGCATTTCCCATGTACATGGCTGGAAAACTGGAACGATGGGATTATGTGAAAAGCAGCTGCAAGACATGACTTTCCTCAGAGGCATGCAGCACAGGCACAGCGCTGCGGTCCCCAGCCCCACACACCTCCTGCCTCCAGCACAGAGGGACAGCACTTGCAGTTCCATTTAGGTGTGATAGCGCTACTATTCACTTGCACCACAGTGGTTTCTCCGACCAAAGTTCACAATTGTCTCACTTTCTGTAACCCGTCAATCTGCTTCTCTTTCAACCACACAGGTCAGAGCTCTTCAGAGGAAGGGAGAGCGTGTTATGGCCTGGGGCTGATTAATATCTGCATCAGATTGCACTTACGTCACAAACTGTACTCTGAAATTCTTACTTCATCATTAAAATAGACCCAAAGCAGAGCCAGCAAACACATCAGTTTGACCCGGACCAAAATAACAGAGGTGGGTTAGGACCTAAAGCTTATCATGCTTACGCTTATGGTTCATAAATTATTTGGAGTCAAATCTCCGTTTTAGCTTAGTCCAAGCACTGTGGGTATCACTGAGAGGGGAGGCTTTGCAAGAGAGACATATTGCAAAACCCTTCATGAGAAACCAGAAATAACTAGAAAGAGGGCTGGGCGTGGGTGTTTGGGGCGGGGGAGCTTTGTTTTAAAGGGAAGTAAAAATAGCTTATAGGTAAATTAGTAACTCCTAACCACCAGAAACGTACAGCAGAACAGTTCTACGTCACGAACGATATGAATACATAAAGGTTTGAACTGCTCTTTTCACTGCTTCAGGGTTAGGGGAAGTCTTAGGCCAGGTTCCTGCCATCAGCAGTGTCGGCTTCAGCAGGGGAGGGGACACCTGCGGCAGCCAGCCACTGCATCAACGGCACTAAAAAACTCTCTCTAGTCACTAGAGGCTGAAAAAGAAATGTCTTCATTTACAGCAGAAGGTATTTAGGTTAGCCACTGGAAAAAGTCTCGACACGGACAGTTATACATTCATCTCTCTAGATGATCAGTTCCAATGTATGGTCAAGCCTATCTTAAACCTTTCTGCGGCAGAGCTCTGTCAGGCCAGGTTCAGGCACAATGAGCTTCCGTCCCTCCCCTCTCCCAGGGCAGACGGATACCAGGCGATCTCCTGAAATCCCTTCCACACTTATTTCCTGGGATTTCTTACAAATCTGCCCAGTTGTGCATCAGACAAGCAAGCTACGAGAGATCAAATTAATGATCCAACTTCAGCCTTTTCTTCACTACTTCTAACTCCTCCTCCCCTCCACTTCTGGCTGGACCGACTCTTCTGGAAGTCCCGTTACCCCCCTGCAGAACACAGAGTTCAGGGTCCTACACTGACCTCTGATACAGACTCAGGGTGTGACCCCTGGACATTTTAATGCTTTTCATCAGACTGGCAATTGATAAAACCCTTGAAAACCCCGTGGGAACACCGCCAGGTTTCATGAATGAACGTCTGCCATCTACTTGGTATTCCCAGATGAAGGATTCCAGAAGGAGGAACAGTATTACTGCAGGCAGCTAACCACGGAATGACATTTCCAGAAGCACTTGGTATTATCAGATAACAATCTCACTAGACAGTGAACTTCTCTGTTAGCTGAATACTATCCCTCAGCTCATAGAAATTTCAGGATTATACCTTCATTTGTCCATTTATTTGCTTTGGATCAGCCCTGACCTGAGGACTTAGACACGCAGTATCTCAGGACGCCATTTGCTCTCCCAAAGTCCTCAACTTGTTAGGAACTTAAAACCTCCAAATCTTTCTTTTATGACACAGAGGCCTGAAAATCACTGAAGTAACAGTCTATTAAATGAGGATTACAGTAAAGGCATACTGGATCTGAAATCGGGTTCCTTGGGTATAGCAAGGGAAGCCACACTACCCCGCAGCCGAGGTGCCGGTGAGCAGAAACAGATGGCGCTCTCATTCTCCGCCGTTTCCACCAGCAATGCAACACCCAAATAGATACAGATGACCAATAACAAGTTGTCTAATTATTGTTGGACAACTGAATCAGGCAAGCCCACAGAAGTACATTACCTGCCCCTTTGGAAGCTCTTAAACACCTCAAAATGAGACTGGAAAAGGTTCCTAAGTCACTCTGAGGAGGACTGCAGCCCTTCTGACGGCTAATTCTCTCATCGTTGATGGCATTTTTCCCAAGCTTGCCCAGTGATAACGAGGCATTTCTACTCACACCCTGGTTTACTCCTACCCTGCGTGTTGTAGAACCCTGCTCCTCCAACTCTGTCATGAACACGTACTAACTCTCTCTCTCCATGAGCGGTACCTGCGCAGTACCGTTCAACATCTGCCACAGACCGGCACAGGGCTGGGACTCATCCACCTCAGTCAGTCACAGAAGCAAGAAAAAACAAACACAAGTGTTTCCTGCTTTTCCAAATACTTACAGAAGGCTGCAATGTTTTGGGTTTCCTCCAGCGCAGCGTAAGATCTTTAAAGAGAAACTTCCTTGAAATTATCAGACCCCTGAAACCTCTCCCTGGTTATCACATATAACTGGGTCCCAACTGCTGCTTGGGGTGTATTGCACCAGGAGGTTTTTTAAGTTGCCAGGGTTGAAAGTATCCCACCGAGTTCACTGCCAACAGGACAACAGCACTGTAAACACCGCGCGTTAATTTAGGACATAGTGTTCATGAGCATTTCTGAAACTGTTCTGTGAAGTAATGAACATATTTGATTTGTTAACTAACTCCAGGCATTAGAACTGACAGAGTAATTAATCCTTGCTGCACTTCGCCATGCCCGTTCTTCATGCCGTGGAACGGCTACAGAGCAGCGCAGCCAACCCCCAAAGCTTCCAGGACATCAGCAGCGGAACAGACTGCGAGGAGCTCCTGGCACCCCAGCTCTCGTTTAACCCACTCAACATCCCTGCCTCCTCAGCTCCAACTTTGGTGCTACGGAGCAGGTCATTATGTGTAACAAACACACCAACAAGCATTAATATTGTTTACTTTTCACTTCCCAAGTGAGATGTTCTTACATTTGCATTACCTGCTCTTGTGAATCACAGCTAGTCCAAGAGATCATCAGGATTATGCTCTCATTAGTGGGAGTGAAACACACTAACTCCTTCTGTTTGTTCATCTCTCTTCACGCTCTCACCCTCTCACACACAATTCCAGGGATCAGCCAGGGGAAGAGACAGTAGGAACAAAAGCAAAGCGAACCAGCTGAAGGAGTAACTATCAAGCAGGCACTTCCCAGCACGTTGATTTTCTGATACGAAACTGTTCCAACTCGTAACACAAAAGGGAGGTACAAATCTGACAGCGTCAGAGGAGCTCGCGATGAGAAAACGTCTCCCTCAACTCACCGAAAGGAAGCCGTGCTTGTCAGCAACGCTCATGCCATGGCACTCCGAACAAGCCAGGAATAAGAGCAGTAGAGATGATGACTTCATCAGAGGCAGCGAGAGAGAAGTATGACTGGAATGCCAGACCAGCAGCGCTGGGGAGCGACGGCAGGAGGCCAGGTTCCTGCACCGCAGCGACGTGCTTTAAGGAAAGGAGACTTTAGGGGACAAGAAGACTTCACCAGATCGCCTGGGTGTAACGCAGACAACTCGGAGTTCATCGGAACCAAAGGCTGGTGGGAAAGGTCCTGCAGAGAGCCCTGGGAGAGCTCAGGCTGGCTCCCACCTTGATCTGCCAATGAAGGTGTGCTCCTCCCTGTCCTGCCCCGTTGGCTCAGTGCTTGACATCTCCAGGGTGCCCCAGAGAGCTTACTGGGGTGGGGTTCCTGTGAAACCGGAGGGAACAGGAATTACCGGTCTCCTGCTCATGCAATTACACCCCGTGAATTGATTTTATTGCTTAATGAATTTAGGTGTTATTCCTCTAATTTCTGCATTATCCAATAACTCCTTACTACAAACCCAACAGAGGAGAGGAGGAGGCACGTAGTGACAGAAGTGATTTATTTAACATGGCTCACAGTAGCATTTATGAATTAAAAACAATCCCTGGAGAGCAGGTATTTGTAGCATCTGTGTGATTGCGAATACTCAGGAGAGGCTGCAGAAAAATCTCCATTTCAGACAGTTTTAGGTGGCCACACGAGCCCAGGAGGAAAGCTGCATCTTTAATCTGAATCCAAAGGGGTATTTAGAAGGTCCTATTAGAATAGTGGCACTTTTTAAAAGTGGAATATTGCCCTGGGAATAAAGACAGAAGATAATAAATACTGAGTTGGCTCAACTTTCCCCTTCACGAAGCACGAGTAACTCTGAACGGGAAGAAGAGACGCAAGAACGTCCGATTTCCAGCAGACAAAGGTCAGTTGAGAACCACTGACGGGTCACGAAAGCCCTCGCGAACACTCTCCCTGCTCCCAACAGCTGGACTAGAAATACAGCTGCAAGGCCGGTTCCGTTGTTCCATTCCCCGGAGAACTATTTATTGGAACACATCGCCCAATGCCCTGCTGATCCCTCAGTGAATTCCAGTTGATCCCTCACAGCAATATTATAACCATTATGCCACACAAAATTAATTAAAATTCAAACCCTTATTAGGCAATTAAATTGATCTTTAAATAAAAATGGCGAAGAAGCAAGAGTTGAGGGCAGGTAATGCTGCCCTCTGAAAAACCAGGCTCATCTACAAGCAAAGCTAATGAACGCTCAGGTTGGGTGTTCTCCAGGTTAATGAATGTTTGCGTCGCCACCACTTTTTATGTTAGAATAAAATTATTTCTTTTTGCATCTTAGACTCTCTACCTTAAATACACTTTCATAAAGCACAGCAAGCCCCCTGGCTGTGCCCACAACTCTCCCACATCAGTGATTTACTCCCCCCTCAGGTGATGCTCTAGGCGGAAACAGTGGCACATGTTCTCATGCTCTCACGACCTTTTCGGACAATTGAGTGCCCTGTTTATAGAACAGCACTGTTTACAGCTTGGAAAACAAATTCTCACTCACCTAACCATTTACATAGAATATCAAACTAATAAATTGGGATCATTACTTGAGTTTCGTGCTATACTCTGGCACAAATATTTAAACAATTAGAGGCTGGTTGTAGGCATATAGCTAGTGTCACCCACAGTGACAGCACCAAACAGACCTTACCATTACCTTTGTTTCCTCACAGATGACCTGAGCGTTACAAACCCACTATCTTCAGCTCAGGGGGGTAATGCTGCCTCTGACCCAACTGGGTCCCTGCCTGAGAGCACAAAAAGGCACCTGAAGCCCCACTCAGAGCCATACAGGCCTCTGTGGCTACAAGAGCAGTGGCTGGGACCACGGTGTGAACTGAAGAGCCCGAGTACAACCGGCTGGAAAAGAGACAACAATTCTACTCACAGAAAACATCAGAGCGCACTGTCTCCCATCAGCCAAAACTGATGGCCCTTCTCTCAAAGTAGGACTATGTTCTTCTGGAAGATAAGCTTTTTCTTTGTTAAATTACGATCTGAAGCGACACTGACCTTTGCCACAGCACGCTGGGCACATTCCTGGATCCTACCATCTCATGTCAGGTTCCTGGATACTGTGCACTGCATTTAATATTCCTCATGCTGCTCCGCAGCAAATGCCATTAATAGCTCTTGGATCTCACATCTCAGGAAAACAGCATGGCTTTTTTCAGTGCACCTACTCCTTTATTTTCTCTAGCATTACCCAGTAAGAGAACTCTTTCCCCAGCATCTCGCCGAGGTGCTTTCTGATGCACACAGCAGAAACAGGACTTGCTGCCCTTGTCTGCCGTCCTTCGGCTGCCCAGTTCACGCCCTCCTCTCCTGCAGAGCTCAGTTAGGCCTTCCTAACGGGCCCAAGCTCAGCCTATCGCCAGGCAGCAGCGGGGTAAGGGGAGGTTGCTCCGGCACAGCACCACCGCGGCTGCCTCACTAGAGGGAGCCGAAGCCCCTCGGCTGCAGGGCCGGGACGGGCAGCAGCGCTGACCGGTCCCCAGGGGTACCCTCTGCGGACCCGGGCATCAGGATGGGATCGCCCCGGAACTCCTCATCCCCTCGCTTAGCTGATGTGCGGCATCGCTGGTGGTTGAGAGGGCTGTCCCAGTCCTTCTAAACAGAAAGAAATTCTTCCCGGAGAGGGTGGGGAGCACTGGGACGGGCTGCCCAGAGAAGCTGTGGGTGCCCCATCCCTGGGAGTGCCCAAGGCCAGGCTGGATGAGGCTGGGAGCAACCTGGGCTAGTGGAGGGTGTCCCTGCCCAGGGCAGGGGGGTTGGAACTGGATGATCTTTAAGGTCCCTTCCAACCCAACCCAGTCTGTGATTCTGCACGCTCCCTGAACCCTTCAGTGCTGTTCCCAGGCAGGCAGCCGGCTGACACCTCTCCTCCGGCCACCTCCCACACCACTGCAGATGCTGGCCCTGTCCACGTCCTGCCCTGGTCCCGGCAGCTTAGTGATGGACATCCAGGGCAAAGGCTGCCCTCCTAGGAATTGATGGGGAACACATTCTTTACCTGAGACAGACGAGACATACCTGTCAAGACAAAAATACTCCCAGAGGGCAAGAGAGGAAAGAAGAAAAATCACACAAATGGGAAAACAAAGGAAAGGAAAGCTTAGATAATTCTCAGCATGAGGAGTCTGAAAATACACACACTAACTTCTCTGTATTACAAAACTGAAGAAACAGATCCACATCTACAAGAAAGACATAGCTGCAGTCCCCAGACCTGGTGTCAGGTCACAGGGAGAGACTGTAAGGCATCCAGAAAATTAAACCCCTTTCTAAAAATAAATAGGAAATCATGCTGCTTGAGTTTATTACAAACTCCATTTTACTGTCTGGTATTTTTTAATTAGATATGTATGTATATATTTGGTATTTTTATTCTTTATTTATCAGTCTCTGCAATAAAATATGTATGATATTTATCTTTCTTTGGTATGATGTCTAGAGAACAAATTTGTCTTTTGCTAACGGCATATCATTAGGAGCCTTTTCTCCAGGGTAAAATTGAAATCAAGCACAGACTTAAAAAAAATACATCAGAGAAAGCTGAAATTCTAGCCTGGCTGGGGACCAGATCGTGGAGACTGCTAATACCCGGGTTAAACTGCAAAGGATGATAAAGTGAAGTGGAACATCAGCTTCCTCCTATGTGATGATAAAGACAAGCAACACGGATTCTGGAGAACAAGAAGTCAGCTCTGGGGAGATTTAAATTAGGTTCATCCATCACACTTAACGCTTCTGCACAGATTCACCACTGTTACCGTGCCGCGTTCCTGCGGCACCCAACCAGCGCCGCCGCCTCTTGGCGGAGGCAACCCAAGGCCAAGGCAAGACTTTGACACCCCGCGTAACCCCCGTCACCGCAGGTGTAAACTCTGCCACCCGTACACACCGCCTGGGACAGGGCAGGGGCCAGCAGAACAGTTCGCTCTGCGTGCGGAGCCACAGTGAAACGAAACGGAAAGAATGAAAACTCTGCGCGGTTTAATTACTAGGCCATTCTTCCAGTCGTGCGTGGTGGCTGCCGTAACAGGTCTGTACTGGCAAAATGCAAAATAAATAAATAAATACTTCGTTTATAAGCATGATTCATCTGAGGGTTCATCTTCTACAGCAAAGAAACAGATGTTCTATTGATGGCACTTCATTAGAGAGATAAATGGGGTCACATACATATCTCTATCCACATCCATCTGCATAATAGACCAAACATTAAGATTTCAAATTCACATAGTACTCGCAGCTCTCACATCAGCCTGAAAGAGTCTTAATGCCCAGAGCCAATTAATCCCAGTTAGATTGCCTTCACGTTCAAGAAACTTTAGTACTGCTCAAGAAGGCAGAAGGTTGGGTTTAACACCGGCTATTTAGGACACAGTTTCACTGGAAACACTTACAGAAGAGTAACAGCTGTTAGTGAACTGGTGTTCTGGCAGCTGATGGACAAAATAACCGCATCCCTCCTGATGGAGCAACTCAAAGACAGCGGAAAAAAGCAGCAGTGACAGGAAGGTCTGAAAACACCACCCTTCCCCCAGTTACAATTCTCAAGGGTTGGGATTAGAGACAAGGTTAGGGAGAGCTGAGAATTCTTATTCTGTTTCTCCAAATGCGTATGCAGGAGGCCTAAGAGTTCTCCAAACAGAAGCAAGTGCCCTCTGTTTCGATATGCGTTAGACAGAAGATAGTGCTTATAAAGAGCATCACCTTCTCTGCCAACCTGACTAGGTTCTGGAGGTGAGCGCTTACACAGATGTTGTGCATCTGTGGGGACGTGCGAGTGCTTCCTGTCCTCACTACTGCCACTCCTACATCGTTCTCCGAGCTATTCAGACTCTCTCAGCAATTGTTTTACATCCCACCACTTCTAATTTCTAATTATGGAATGTAAATCCTAATTTATTGTGACTGATACTTCTACTTCCTTTCGGGCGGGTGGGTATTTCTGCTTTTCTTACACATACATGCTCTGAACACACTTGCAGGTCTCAGCTTCACGGGCTCACTTTTTGGGTTTCAAGCAAATGTTGTCGGTGCCAGTGAAAGCATGTTTTCTTCCTTCGTATGAATAATCATGGGCCACAGATGCACAGAGGAGTACAGTAGTTTGAATGGTGGTTTCTGTATGTCCAACTGACCTACAGCAATCGTGCTGGCTTTGTGACTGCTTGCCATGCTTTTCTAAGTGATATCCACTGTTTACCTACAAACAGAAATGTGGAGTAGGTTACAAAAAGGGATCTGTCAGGGCTATAGTCACATTTCCCATCCTATTCTTACCTACACTGACACTTGCATTTTTCATCCTAAAAAATATGCAGGGTAAATGTAGGGATTCCTTCCTTCCTTCCCCACTAAACCACCGTTACTCCAAGGAGCAATAGGGCAGCTGCTCAGCAACACGCTGCAACGCTGCAGAACAACTTAGCACACGTTGTGAGCAACATTCACTCTTCCTGGGGAGATTAACACGCCACACACCATTCTCAGAAATTTTGTCTTGGTATTCACCCAAAATTGAGCCAGTCCTAGAAGTTATGTAAATGAACTCCAAATGTTCTCACTTTAAATACGCCAGCCAGATCAAAATTTGTTCTCATCTAAGGGCATAAAGGTAATAACTTAACCTTTGACTGCTAAAAACGTGAAGGGAAAATATCTTTCATTTAAACTTGCTCATTTGGTTACCATGGACACTGCTTAATCATGAAGGATGACTATTACTTGTTCCTATAGTAACCAAGAAGCTTAGGAAGCATCCTGTAATTTAACTCCAGATGCCAAATTTTACAGCAGTCCACCTATTACCACATTTGGATACTTCAGAACAAGCCCAGGCTTGATCTCCGGCTCTACAAGAAATTCACTGATGCAGAAGTGCTGTAAGAAATCAAAAATGTGAGCACATGATGTACAAAAGAAACTTGCACTTCAAATAAATTGGTTTCTTCAAAAAGAAACATTAAGTGCTCAGCATCTGAGGGTTCTTCTTTCAGTGTAAATGTTAATGAAGCAAAACTTCATCCCTCTTTATTCTTGTCAATGTTTCTCAACGTCTGTACAATTGCAGGGCATGTTTTTCCCCAAAGTTAATGCTTCAACGCTCAACTGAAAACGAACTTCTGAAGTAATGCTGAGTAGCCAGTTCATCAACGAACCTCTGAGAGCAGATCAGGACTCACAGCTCTCAAGAACAAACCCACAATAAAAACATGTGTCCCTCACGCAAGCAAGAAGCGATGGACAGGACAAACCTTCCAAATTCAGGGAGCTCTGGGCAGCCTTTCACAGTACTTCTGCTTATTAAAAAAGCATAGCACTCGCCTAGCCTTACTCATCACCATAAAGCTTTACCTTCAGCCCCACCTAAGACATTTTAGTCAGAAGCTTTGTCTCCTGTAGGTCTGGGGAGACGAGGCTTCCAGAAATTACCTGCGGCTGACACGGTTTCTTGACCCTCACCAGCTCCATGCTGGGTATGAATTCCCAGTTTTCAAAAAGCCATCCGTTTTTACATGTGCTGATTTCCAAAGGGGCCTGAGGAAAGTTAGTTTAAAAGCCTGACCCTAAGGCTGTATAAAACAGTGAAAAGAGTAAGGAAGTTCTGGGCTTCGTGTGCCTTTTTTAATACACATTAAGCAAACACACAGGCAATTAATATCTAAATTTAAAATACTCTCCGTAGCGTCGAAAAGGAATGCAAACTACCTTCAGCTAGTGTCTGAGGCGAAAGAAAGCAAAACTGATAATGCCCCAAGATGGAAAGTGACCCAGCTCGTTGCCTGTCTCTATTGAGAGCAGAGTAAATTAAAGGATTACAGAGTGCCTTCAGTGCAATAACTTAAGGGATTAGTGGCACACTAGAAGACCTTCAAGGGAAATATAGGTTTAAAAGCTTTAAAAGGCAGCTCTGTGTCTAAATTGTTTGGACTGCCACAGCTGTAAGGAGACAAACTTACTCTAATACATAAGAGATCATGAAAAGTCTGCTGAAACCCCTCTAAGCATGCTTTTGGAAGCAATTAATTTTTGGAATCAGACCAGGGTTTTTAACCTCTTTCTCATTTATTACCTAAGGCTTTTAGGTAAAAACTCACTCTGCATTACTTGGGAGCAACTCTGCTACTTATTTACTTTCCAAGTAATCAGCTCCTCTTAACAACATCGTTAGGGGAAAGTGAGGTTACTACCAGAAGGAAAGGATTTAAAATAGAGATAAAGCCACAGATGAGCAAAAGGAGACAACAGTCAACCTTCAAGTTGGCCGAAAGCTGCTGGTCCAATTTCCAGATTCCTGTCACAGCACTAAATAAGCTGTTCCCTGGATAGCAATCTCCCAAGTTATTACTAAGCAGCACTGACAATTGTCACGGTTTCATCCAGACTGTTGCTGTATTTAGGCACCTCTTAAGGATGCAGCTGCTGGGACCAAGGGACATTCAGGTATGGGACTACAGTCACAATTTTAGAGAAAAAAATGTGAGAATCAAAACTCCCGAGTTCTCTTCCTGCCTTGGGGCCAAAGGAAAGTCCCAGGGAAAAATCCAGAGGCACTGGAGTTTAAGCCACTGCTCTGTCATTGGCACCCCATGGGAACTCCTGCACTTCTGACACACTTCTCAGGGTGGTGGTGTGGGTGAGCGCGGCATCACCAGCACTGCCAGAGCGCAAGGAGCTCAAGGCACTGCTGAGCCCCCACGCTCCTACTGAACCCTAACCACTGCCTCCGTAGCCAATAAATTCACTCTACATTTGTGTTTATTAAAGGGATATTCAGATTTCTCCATCCACTGTTTTAATATCAAAACAATTCAAGAATTCCTCCATCATGCACTACTTCCCAAGTCATTAAATCGAGTATAGATTTTTATTAGACAATTAAGCATTGAACAAATACGGCAAAGTCTCAGCTGGAGCACTGGTGCTAAAAATAGCACGGCTGCCAGCGAGCGTTTCCTACAAAGAGTACAGCTTCAAAAATATCGCATGTCTTTTCTACGGGCATCTGTCAGCCCCGCTGTTAAAATTTCAATGAAAAGCTGCAAGAGTTCTGCAGTGTAATAGAAAATGCCACAAGAGAGACTTGAAAAACAAAGCAATGGTCATTAAAAACTGCGAAGCAGGAAGGTCTCCTTTTCCTGACATTTAAAAGACACCACCCTTGGAAAAAAAACCCTGTTGCTCATGTTTATTACCTGACTCTTCACCTGCCCGCTCCCAGCCCTTAAATGAAAAACAGCGTTCACGCAATACTGGTTTGAGAAAAATTACAGGTATTCTAAGCTACACGATTTGGATCCTTCAAGAAATCTCGGATTCTTCAAGAAATCCCAGACACAGGGGAAGCGTAAACACGTACCCCTTTGGCAATCCAAAACACAGGGCAATATAATACAGTATAACCGTACTATTGACTGGCTAACTAAGTAACTTACAACCTGTAGCTGAAAATCAAGTACATTACACATTCAGAGTAGGAAGAGCCATTCTGATTGGAAATGACCCCAGTGCAGCTCGACAAAGCTTGTGACTGGAAGGTGGCCAATAGGGGCAGCTCACATGGGAGTCCCAGGGGACGGCGTGGGCTCCGACGAGATCCACCAGTATCAACCAGTCACACGTTATGATGTTCGTCTTTCTTTCCAGACCTGACTTCCTACCGACCATACCTTGTTCAGGATGAACCACTTCTACAGATAGATGTGCTGAAAAGGCAAAATCGCTCATCAAGTTTTGTAGGATACGAGTCAGAGAGCAACAGTAAAACCGGAACATTTTACTCAGGTTTCTGCCTGCCGATACAAATACACGCCACACGTAACCATACTCGTACTCACAAGGCTAACACTGTGTATTTCAAACTTCTACATGCTGATGCACAAGCGGTTTAATAAAAAACCATATTCTTTAGCCACACAGACCGTTAAAAGCTAGATGTTTGACAGAGAGACATGGTCTCCCAATGGATTTAATACAGAACCACCTACATGCCATCCAGAAGACCCGACCAACCACCCAGCAACAGAAGTGAGTGCGCAAGAGGCGGTTACAGTAACATGCGCCCTTTACAGACAGGTGCACATATGGATTTCTGATGGACGTATTGTGTTCACAATGACTATTCAATTTGGTCAAAATACAGACCACGGTAGGAAAAGTCAAGGCTGAGGGGCACATATTGGCTTGGCATGCAAAAAAAAGAAGGCACTGTTAGTGTGTGGGGGGCATTCTGTTTGGGCAGCACACGACCAGTTACTTATTTGCTTATTTATTCATTGGTTGATTATGGCACTGTTCATCTGAGACAGACAGGTCTGGTCAATGCTGATCTATCAGGAAAGGCAGGTTCGGATATGATGCAGGTATGCTAATACCCAGGCCCCCGCCGTAGCTTGAACTAAGTTAAACTTCATTTAGAGTAGACAGAAGACACACACGCTTTCAACAATCTGAAAGGCACGCAGCTAAGTGAAATGCAAAGAGAAGTTAATTGTGGGTCATGAAAAGAACAGTGTTGTTTGAACATTTCATGTGGATTATTTGCTTACAGAACCCCAAGTCTTACTTAACAATATGTTGGGAATTTTGAATAAGGGCAGAATTTCTAATCAGAGTGAGATCCCCTCTCCCCACACCATCTAATACAGTAGCGTCCAGGGCACTGCCCTGGGCTACAGGCAAAGCCCTGCAGGGGTGGAAAGGGAGAAGTTCCACATGGCATTCCTTATCGAGCATCACTTTTTGTTAACATGCAGCAAAATAAATTTTCAGCTGGGAGAGATTAGAGAATTGTGCAAAATTTCAGTTTGCTTTAAATGTAATAAAACCTCCTTTGTTGTTATGTCATTCTGTTACACACTGGGACCCTTTTCAAGTCTCTGCTTCCCCTGTCCCAAGCAAATGCCTTAACCTCTAAGGTACTGGCGTTTTGGGTCTAACTTGATCTCTCATTTATCACTTCAAAGGTTTTGATCTCATCAAACAGAGGGAGAAAGACTAAATTCCAGCCGTTTTCAAGAGATGTGTATCCGAGTAGCCTGTGCTGAGCAAAAAAAAAAAAAAAGTCTGACCTTGGCCTCCAACCTCTGTGTTTGGTGTACTAAAATGCTGGGCTTTGCTGAAGATCAGTCAGTTTTCTCTTTCCAGCAGCCATCAAAGGTAAAGAAGAAGAAAGCCTGTGTAATAAAAATCCTTTTTGTAGACACTTTGAAAAGCATTTGTGATAAACAGAACTTAGAGCTGGCAGAGGTATCAGGAACATTAAACCTTCAAGATCAGGAACTCAAAATGTTCTCAAATTCTTAGAGCTTTGATGACAACTGATTCCCTACAGTTTTACAGAAAAACCTGAAGCCAAAGCTGCATTTGGCTCAGATATGGAACCATGAATGGGGCACCCACGAGTAGTTTCTACAAGCAAACCGCATTTTCAGAACACTTCCCACTGACCCCTGTTCCTTCATTATACCCGTAATTAAGCAGAAGCAGAGACACCACGAAGAAAGCCACAAAGTCCTGCAGGCAGACGCAGGTGTTGATTTTATTGATAATTTCCCTTCTACCCGCTCTGCCTCCCAAGTACCTTCCACTCCATTAGATGGATCATCAGGTAGTAATCGTAATTACTGCCATGAGTCCTCGTATGGTTACACACACCTCTGAGCCGAACAGATGGCCCAAGGAGAGATGGTTTCTGCAGAGAGTTTCTTTAACTAACTAATGTATACCTGCAGCGTGCCCCAAATCTCTGTGGACAGCAGAGCCAGGAGATTTCAGACATTATCATCATTCTAACAAAGATTAACAGCGCAGTGAAACCTGTCTTTATCCACTATCAAGCAGCAGTAATATAAACACCCTGAAGTCATGATCACGTGAGCCTCCCGACAGCATACCTTCCTGGCCTGGCCTCGCCTCATTTGCCCTCCCCATCAGTTTTACTGTTCTTCAACTATCCTGGCCCTGGACCTCTCGAAGGGACAGACTGGCAGGTGTACTGAAACATGTGAGGAATGTGTTAAAAGCGCTAGAGGTAACCAGAGAACTCCAGAACAGAGGGTCCCATCGCACAAACCACCAAATAAGCTGGTTGTCACTGCGAACAGCTCAAAGTCCTGCCCATTTTCTACATGCTACATCAGATTGTCTCCGTCTGGAGTCCCAACAGAAAGCAACCCCCTGCTTTCTTTAGATACTTGCACAGAAAATGAAAATTCTGTTCACTTTGCCGATCTAAAGTGCTCCGGAGCAAAGCTTTCCCGAGGGAGTGCTTATCTCTTTCTTTGTACCGCAGGAAGCAAAACCAACTTCCCAGAGCAGCTAGAACAGCCTACGCCTGTGGTGCAGCTGTGCGAGCTGTAACCCCGGTCCCACTGTGCTCATCCTGGGGTGGGCGGCACTCCACGCTTACAGAAGGCCAGCATTCACGCAGCGATGCTCGTGGGAAGGGCACGCGTGGATAGGGGCATTGCCCCTCGGGGGGAAGAGTGGGAAGCAGCAGTATATAAATACAGGCTTTTAAACACAAGCTCTCCTCTGTTCCAAGAGACTGGCTGATATACACTCGAGTGGGCTGACAAAGGTCCTTCAACTCACAGCAGAGGTGCTGGAGCTTCGGGGCAGGATGGCAGCACCTGCATCTCATAGGTGCTTCAGCATCAGCTCCAGCATCAGGGATCTATCACCCAAGACCAATGACATGCAAAGAGGGAATGATTCCAGATGGGGAGAGGGGGCTGTGTATGTGCTAGTGGAGATCTCCTCCCGGGTAAATGTGTAACAACTCCCTGATGCTCAGCAAGTTGCCTGTCTAAAAGCATGCTGATAATCTGAAGTGATGCACCTGGGACATCAACTTCCAGGTATCATTGCTCCTCTGGCTAGGGCCGTGGACTCCCCTGGGCTCTGCGGGAATCTTGGCAAAGGCTCCGGAGACTGTCAGAGCAAAAAGCTGCCAAGAGGATGTCCAGGAAGCACACATGTGGCAAAACACACCACTGCCAATTCCTGTAAAAAAACCCTCCAATACTCGTCAACCTATGGTAACCCCCACTAAGGGGATCTGATCTTTGAGTATTGTACTAGAGACAGCGACCTGCACTGCCACTCAGCGTTCAAGGGGACCCTCAGCTCTTTCCTTCATCCAGACATGCACATTTTGGAAATTTAACAGTACATCAAAACCAAAAATGCTAAACTCATCCTGATTTCTGCATAGCTCCCACAGCCCTACTGTCTCCTGTTCATCGACCTTCCAGCAGGATCAAAACTGTCAAGGAAAGTGTTTCTTTTGCTGTACTCTAGCACTTCACTCTGGCCAGCCTGGCATCAGGCAGCGACTCCAGGCTCCGGACCAAGCCCTTCCACTGACCCACTGCACGACCTCGCTGCAGGACACCACCGCTGCACAACTCGCTGCCTGCGTCTTACAAAAACCTGTCAACAACAAAGAGAAAATTCTCATCCAGATTTGCAGATGAGAAGGGCTGAACTTGGGCCGAGTACCACCACCCTCCTAGCAGGCAGGAACCCTGGAGACAAAGTGTGACAATGCCAAAATCCTCAGGGAGAGATCAACAGCAAAAAGATTTCAGTTGGTTCAAATCCAATTTCTGACAAGCCTTTGGGTTGATTTCCATCAAATCTGCCTGCATGCTCCTTGTGTTCATGACAAACTGCCCCCCTTAAGTTCATACCAGGTTACCTAAATGAAACTAACACTTTCGTTTGCTACAGTAACTGAAATGACAGGAAAATATTTTGGTTTAGAACAGTACACAAATAAAAGGGGGAAAGGGAATTGTTACATACTTGGGAGTTTACAAACATTCCTCCCCGACAGGCAAAACAACACAAAAAACAAAGTCATGGAAAGAAAAACACTTTGCTTAAAGGAAAAGATTAAGCTCAGGGACTGATTTAGCTTCCTATTGTTTTCTCTGTGGTGATTCAAAATCCTGAAAAAAGGTACTTTATGCCAAGAAAAGGACATTGCACAGAGCTACATCTTGTAGTGCTACAGTCTACACTCTGCTTCGTAAATCAGAATTAACTCCAGTGACACAAGTACAAGCCTGGTTTGCACAAACACCTGATGCAGGGCTGCAGTCGTGCTTGTTACTCACACAGCAACAACAACAAATCTTTTTAATTAATGGCTTTGATTAAGCTCAAGACATTGTAAATATGACTGGATTGTCACACTAGAGGCCAAGCACAACCCTCTCCCCCTCCCCCCCCCTTCCTGAAAAGATAGCTCAACAGCACAATGACTCCAAGACACCCGCTTCTTTAACTGCTTTAACGATAGTGTAAGCATCAATAAACATTTATTTCACACTAGAAGAGAAAGCCAGAATAGCTTATTTTTAAAATGCAACTGGGTCAGTAGCTGCCTCAAGTAGAATAAATGGGCTGCATGAGCGAGTATGCCCCAAAGAAACATTACTCTGTGGACCTAACTCCTGCTGATGAGGACAAATCGGCCCTTTCAGAGCAGGATTTTTAAAAGCACAAAGTGATTTGGGAATACAAGTCCCATAGGTTTCCACAATGCCTCGGGAGCACAATCTTTAGGTTCTTTTGAAAATCCTACCCCTAAACCGTACTCAGCTTTGTAATCTCAAAACTCCTGGTGACATTCAGCTCAGGAACAAGATGTAGCAATTCATCTTTGCATACAGGTAGCATCTCTTAATCAAGGGTTTTCAAATGTCTACAATCACCAGTTAGGCCTCCAAACATCTCAGCCAGCTAAAAAAGGAGTCACCTTAATTACACAAATTGAAAAAGCTGAGCCACAGGTAACTGGAAGGACAGGGTTAGTTACACGAGGTGTTGAAGCCACGGCAAGGAGCAGCACCCAAGCCTGACTCCCCCAGCGAAGCCTTTGAAATCACACAGTTCCCCCTCCCCACACCCCCCAGCAGCACCACGCAAGCAACTGACCTTCTGCAAGGCTCCACACACGCTTCACAGGGAGCAGGTACGCTTACAAACACCCGCGCAGGCCATGCTCAGCTACAGTAACGAAGCCACCCGTAAGCAGCGGCGGCACCTATGTCTCCGCACCCTCAATCAAAGAGAACTGTTGTTGCCATTACCCCTACTAAGCGGCCTGCTCCGGCTCCGGGATCTGCTGCGCTGTCTCTGAAGTCGTGACCTCCGGAGCAGTCGATAGTAGTAAGACGGTCTCCCAGAACTTTTCCTGCTGTTCATGGACATTTTGGTATCTGTTTTACACATACACACATGCAGGCACAGGTTCACTCTCCCCTCTGGCAAAGCAGCAACAGTTCCAGCGTTTAATTAACTGGAGGTTGGTTCTTTGGAGTGGAAAGGGAAACGGGGTAGGGGGGAAGAGGAACTCTTCACTTAACACATTTTAAAAGAAAAACAACAAGAAGAAAACATAAAAAAGAGAGAGAGAGGAAAAAAAAGAAGGCAGCACCGGAGTACATGTCTCAGCTGAGGGAGGACTTGCAGCGAGCAAGATAAACTGTACTAACAATTCCTGCCCCAAAAAAGATAAGCCTGCTGGAGTAGGAATAGGAAGCAAGAGTTGGCCTGGGCTTTCCAAACGTGAAGAATAGGCTGGAAGAAATCCTGGACTGGAATCTCTCCGGACAGCAAGATCTGATCAAACGGTGCTGGAGAAACCCAGCAGCTGGCTGGGCGGCTGTAGGGTTCAAGTCGCTTCCCAGAAGAAGTTGCAGGCGGCTCGCTCTGCAGCGGGAGGTACCTACGGCAGGCTGGGGAAGGGTATAACGGTTTCCTGGCCATGGGACACATGTTAATAATCATCATGGAGCACAAGCCCCGGAAAATAAAGTGAAACTTGAGAGGGGAAAACTTTAATTAGAAGTTGAATGAACAGAGCTCCAGACTCCCCTGGAGGCCCATTTCCTTTCAACATTCAAACTGAGTTATAGCACATCCCACAAATTAGAGAAAGAGCCTATTTACCATTTGGGTTCTGATGGCAGTGAAGATTCCGCCTCTGGCTCATACTGCTCAATAAAGTTACATTTCAATGGACAGAATTAACACTTTAAGCCACAGAAGAAAAAGAAAATGAAAAAAGACTGACCAGCTGAAAAGTTTCACTCCGCATTTACCGTTTAAGAAGGTCAGAAGCGAATTGTCCAGAATCCTTCACGTAAGCTCCTTCCCTTGCCCGCACAGAAACTGCCTGAAGGCGGAGCGACAGACAGCATCTCCGAAACCCCAACCGACGGCCAACACCTTAATGCGCTGCCTCTTCTCACAAGCTGGCAGATAACAGAAAAACCTGATCCGAGTGGCATGAACGGCAAAATACCATTTGCACAATACCTCTGGGTCCTGGTTTTGCCATTTTTCCTAGATGTGTGTGCACATTTATCCCCATGGAGCCTCGTGAAGCTGCAGGACGCGCCTGGCCGGGCAGAGCACCAGCCGTGTTCCCCAGGCACCAGCAGCTTCTCCAGCAGTTTGAAAGCTTCCATGGATTATACTGCGTTGTACCTTCAATAACTTCAAATAACTGTGTTCTACCTTCAAAAGGAGGTACTGAAATCAGGTACTTTCTGCCCTCACCACAACAGGAGCTGCTTCTCCACCACCACCCATCCATCATTTGAGGATTTTATGAAGTTCTGCATGGAAAAAATCAGAATAGTGCAAAACCTGAATTTTCTTATTCACCTACTGAGTAGCAAAGCCGTGTTTATCAGCACAGAAAGACCCTTCCAGGAGCCTCGATCTTCAGGGAAGTCCAGGCCTGGTTTTGAGGCCACACGGAAGGAATTCGGCGCCAGCGCTCCGGCAGCGCCGGGACGAGCCGGCCCAGAGGGCAGCGGCAGGGCCGGGCCGGGGGGGGCTGCGGGCGGGGACCTGCCCCGGGGCCATCGGCACCAGACCCGCAGCAGGTCCCGGCAAACGGGAAAAGGCTTCGGTTACTACACATAGTTCTTCTCACCCCGAATTACTGTTTCTTTCCATATTGTGGGTAGATTAAAACCCAACCAAACAATTAAATATATAGGCGCAACCAAACGCGTTTTCTGGATGGCCAGACTCGCCCTGTGTGGGTGACCGAGTTCACCAACAGCTCAGAACACCTAGAAGGGAGCAACAGGAAAGTCTGAAAATACCAAGGTTCAGTTAAACACATGCTACAGACAAGAAGCCAAATATTCAGGTGTCCCCTCTGCATTTTGGTGTCCTAATAACCAAGCTGGCAGCTCTCCAGAGAATCCTTTTACAATTACCCTTTTTTCATTAGAAACTTCTTCAAAACAGCCTGTCCAACATGGTTTTCCTTTTGTCATTCCCAACAGCAAAAGAAAGGCACTGATGGAAACACAAGTTTAAACAAAACCACTTTAAAAACTCACCCAAACTCCCGACGATCTGAAGGAGAAGGTTCAGGCTGACGGGAAAGGCTGAGGTGTAGGTGGTGTTTAACTGGAGCCAGGTGGCTCATCCCCAGCACCTGGGACACGGCAGACACAGGTGCTGCCCATCTCAACCCCCTGGGAATGATCAGGAGATCTGGGAGGGTGGACCTGCAGTCATGGCGTTCACCCACAGGTCCTTAAGCATCTGGTCCATGTTTAGGGGTTTTTATTTTTTAATCAACCTAGTACCTTCCAAAATGTCCATGCAGGTGACCCTAAAGCAGGAGAGTTAATGAGGGCTATAAACTACCATGACAGGAAAAGCAGCCTCACGATAAAGGCATGAAGGGCCAGGAGTTCTGTTCAAGTTTCGCCAGCTTGCCTCTGTCTCCCTCACTTCAACCATGTTTTTGAAGGCTTTAGGTTCAGATGCTACGTAGCAGCAGGCAACAAAATGAATGACCCATCTGGGAGGGAATGCAACTGCTCTGGACCTTCCCAATTAATCCAGCGCTGCTCTTTCTTTACTTTTGGGTTTTTTTTTTTTCCTTTTTGAAAGCCACATCCCGATACAAACACTCTTTTGTGCACAGCAGAATCTGTCACTTGCAAATGTTAGCAATATTGACTGCTCTGGAGGAAAGTCCACAACATGAAACTCTCCTTCTCTGAAATAACACATTGCAGCCTGGCTGTTCCCTCCGAAAAGCAGGATGAGTTCAGTCCCGGGGCTCTGCTGAGTCCCCCCCGTAAGAGAAGCCAAACGTAGCAGTGATTTTTGGGGTGCTAACTCCGACCCCCGCCCCAACACTGAACACAATGAAACTTAACATCCACCAAAGGGTAAGATCTCAGTAAAATATCCAGTTTCATTCAGTGCTGAGGCTTAGAGAGAATGACCTGGTGCCCCCTGTCATTGACCTCAGTTATCCCGCTGTCCAGGCTCCTTCAAACCGGATTTATTTCACTCCTTTATCAAAACTAACAGCATGTGAATACATTTTAAATTAGCACCAAAATAAGTTGTGGGATGGAGAGCTACACAAACATCAGCTTGTTTGCTTTGACATCAAAAGGAGCAGGCTGTTGCCTGAGGCTTCGCTCAGCTCTAGCAGGGCTGCGGGGTCCAGGGAGGCCGACAGAAGCCAGGCCTCCCCAGCCAGCAACACTTGCCTTTTTTATCATTTGTTTATTGCTTTGTGCTGGGAAAATAATGACTGTACTTCAGAATGCACGTTCCCAAGGCAGCCGCTACCATTAAACCTCTTGCCTTCCCAAAGGGCTTCAGAGGGAAACAGTCATTCCTCTTAACTGCTTCTGATTTTATGGCTAGGAACTTGAATTCCTTATTCTGAAAGTGAAAGTTTCCGTGTGGGTAGGGCTCAGCCGGGCTCCAAAAGCTCTGTTTGTATAGGCTGAGGATGCACTGATTTGTCCACACACATAACTAATGGCCTCTGGATCCGACTACCTTTGGGAAGACAGCAGCTTCAGTAACTTCACCTCAGTTTCCCCCTTTTTTTTGTTCACACAGAAGTGAACTGATGTTTTTGAAAGTTAAAACAAACAAGAAAAGGGTTTGCGGAGGGAGAGGAGTGGTGCATGTCAGTTTAATTTATAATTTCCATTGGGTCAATGAACTGCAGACAGATCATCGAGAAGTTGAGAAAAAATGAGACTGCAGCGCAGATTTCCCCGTCACGTGTAACTGCACTGCCTGGGAAGGACGTACGCTGTTCACAGGCTGAGGCAAAAGGAAGAAGGGACTGATCTCCACAAAGTATCAGTCTTTTAAAAGAGAGGAGAAATATAACAGTGCTGCTGTCAGAGATCCCAGACACTCAAGATGTGCCTGCTTGAATTTGCTTACAAGCCCATCGCAGCCGTCAGTTGAGCACACTATGAAGCTGGAAGATCTCCAGGCTTACAGCCTGAAGGGTACCAGGGATGCATAAGCTCATATGCAGAGCCAGGGAGGAAGGTAATTTCCTTTGTGTAAGGATAACTTTCAATTCAGCTGTACCCATACCAAAATCCTCAGTCCCATACTCGTTTGAAGGCCTAAAAAGCAAAGCTTCAGACACACAATTAGAAGTAAACTACCTCTTTTTAATATTTTAATGGAAAATAGTGATTATTTTAAGACTACGCACAGGAAAATTCACTTCCTTACTAGCTTAGGTGGAACGTAGCAGCTGTTGGACAGCCCTGAAGCTAAGCAGTACACAGATTTGGGTTAAAAATGAGAAATAAGTGTTTACATTAAATATAGAATTCATTGCTCTCCACTTACTGAATGGTGTCGGAGCTACCAAGACACTATGGAATACTCTTGCTGACTGTATGGTGATGAAATCCAAACGTAAATGGGAAATATTCATTATACACGATATAGATACTTCATGATCTCAACGAGCAGACAAAGCAGTGCCATATAAAAAAGGCAACAGGAAGAATGCGCGTCTGAATAATTTAATATTAAACAAGCATTCAGGAGGCCTTATAGAAGTTAAGTCAGGATATGAATTCTTTTAGCACTAGTGTTCCCTACCTGCAGACTATTACTATTGTTTACTTCATTCTGTTTATTACGTACCAGAGGTGCAAAAAAAGATCAATGTCACCTTGTTTGGGGATCTGCATACACCACTAATTGAGAGATGATTCCCTGTCCACAGTACTTACGATCTAACTAAGCCCACACACCACAGCACACACCGCAAGCACAGGAATTACCATGCCCCTTGCACGAATGGAGAAGTAAAGCCCCGAGTGATTTATACAAGGTCACATGGGAAGGCTGGGGCAGAGCTTGGCATGCACCCCGGATCCCTTAGCTCTTGCCCAAAGAATTATCGGAGCTTCTTCACTCTCTCAAGACAATCCCTTTGTGATGAGTAAGTAT
The DNA here is from genome assembly GCA_027574665.1 of Rhynochetos jubatus. Lineage (NCBI taxonomy): Eukaryota > Metazoa > Chordata > Aves > Eurypygiformes > Rhynochetidae > Rhynochetos > Rhynochetos jubatus. The sequence goes on from CM050671.1 coordinate 2,341,528, forward strand.
TAAGTGTAATAACATCCTTTTTCCCTGCAGTGTCTTTCATCCAACAAAGCATAGATGCTTTTGCAAGTACTTATTCAGCTTTTTAAATGTACTTAAAACTTACAAACTTCCTCTTTTTCATTCAGGTTAAAAAAAAAATCAAAGGAAAGTGCCCAGTGTTAAGCAGGAAAGTCAGTTATTTGACTTCTAATAAATAACATCCTCATTTGCAGACTGTATCATCTTATATTTTAAAAATGTGAACAAAGAGAGTTTGTCAAATATCACAGAAGAAAAAAAGGAAGCAAGATAAATAAAAACCAGAGCCTAGGAATTCTACCTCTAATTCCCAACAAACCTATCAATGAGCTGAGTTTGGGACCACATTTGGTATCTGCAGCCAGCACGCAGTGGGAATTCAGTACGACATACCGGCCCCAAATCAGTGTGAAACAGGAGGTCGACAAACATGCTATTCATTGTGCTGAAGGACGCGCAGCGCGTTGTGAAAAACACACGGCGTGATTCACGTAGGAAGGGCTGCTCGCTCCCCGGGCAGGTTACAGTAACGCCAAGGAGAGTCAGCGTGTCTGAGAACCCAATGGGAGACGCTTCCTGTGCCACGCAATGAACTCAGCACTGCAAGGGAACAGGGAAGAAACACACAGGCTGACCTCAAAGCAGAACACGTTTCCTGACTGCTTCCCAATAGAACAATAGAGCTAAAGAACAAACTTTTTCAAATCAGCTTTCAATTAGCTGGGGGAGACCAAAGGAAGGTCGGTTAACTCACTCGGAATTTACTGACATGTATTCCTAACGATAAAGAATACTCTACTCCGATAACCTGGTTTGTGACTGGTAATAATGCTAAGAAACTTTAGAAAATCCAAATCCATCTTTAGTGCTATGATTTCCATAGTGCTAATGAAGTAATGAAGCACAGGGAGTCCAACACAAATTGAAGAAGAAACTTTTACCAAAATCAAACATCCTGTGCCCCAAAACAGCCCGCTGCTTAGAACAACCCAGGAGAAAAAAACCCCCATGAGTGTAAAATCTTCATTGTATGGCAAAAATTCCCACAGCAGAAAGAAAAATCTTATACAAACCCCACATCAAACAAAGCTCCTCCAACATAAATGGGATCTGTACAACGCTGCCTAGCATCACACGTCCTCCATGAGCAGCTGCTGGGAGGAAATATTTGTTTAAGCCTGATTATTCTTTACATAAAAACCTTACTAAAATAAAATGTTAACAATGATCCATTGAGTGATTAACGCAGTAACTTCAGCTCTGGGTTTCCAAAGATCTCCCATTTCCTTCTCCAAGACAAAACTGAGCAGTTCTCTGCGGTGACCTCTGTGAGCTGACCCATGGGGGTTTTTGTGAACTCCACTCACAGCCAACTTGAATGTGTTCGCTGGAACTCTGTTACTCATTCTCCGAGTACAGTTGAGCTAACACTCCTATTTACAGGGGTCACCTAGCCAGCCAGACTAAAACAAACACAGCTCCTTTTAGCAGAAGGATCCCGCCATAAAGAATTCCCTCTGACAGTCGACACCGGCACTGCTTCCCACTGGAGCAGGAGGAGCCATGCAACAGCCACTGGACATGTCCCCTGCCAACAGTGCTCCAGGCTCGAGGGGTTGGTTCAACAGGAGAAGGAGGAGTTGTCTGGGTGGCTCAGAGGTAATTCACCTCACCCCTGTAATACAACTGTTGGGAAACTTTTCAAAAAATTACCTCCTAAAAATATTTTTCCTTTGTATTTCAGCAGAAAACCTGCCGTTGTGTTGCTGCAGGGAACAAGTTGATAAAAGCCTGGCATCACTGGCTTCCTACGCCAAATTTATTAGTTATTATTAGCAGAAGTCTCAGGTATTTATTGTGTGTTCTAACATAATGGCTTTCCAGTGTGCTGTGCTAAAAGGTCCGAAAAAAAAAGAGCAACCTTTCTGAAAGTTGCTGCAGGGCACCACTCTCCTTGCTTGCATGGAAGTGAAATCTGTTTTAACTCAAGGTGGGGAGAACAGGGTTTTACAGGTGTCAGCGTAGCCCAGTAACTCACTCGGTGCACAAACAACATTTACCTAATCTGAGAAACCCAGTTTGCTCCAAGGGAAGCAGATGCTCTTCTGCTCACCTCCCGATGCACAGAAGTGCAATGTAAGGACACAGGAGATTACACGGCAGAATGAATCAACACTTGGGGTGTTTAATCTCATGTTAACATCACACTGAAAGCAGCATCTACGTTGACAAGTGAAATGAAAGATTAACTTGATTATACATGCTATGTAAAATTTACTTCCTGATTAATTAATAGATTAGACACTTCCAATTCATGTTTAAATGCCTGATAATGATCTTGCGCTCATATAACAAATCACTGATTTATATACACACAATCCAAACTTCATTTTTCATCTGGCAGATTAACTTTCTTCCTTTCCTTGCCACATAATTTACAAACTACACTACAAATATAGTTGCTTTGCTTTCTGGCATCGGGTTATTCTTCCAAGTAATATTTTGGCAAGTACATTCTTTAGCAATCTTCCATATCAGGCTTACCTGATGGTGTATCACAGAAACCCCCATCTATTCTAAAAGAATGCCCTGTTAACAAGTTAAAAAATGAAAAGGTAGCTATTGTTTTCAAAGACCAGTTTACAAAACCAACTGGAAATCCTGCAGTCAAATTTTAAATACCATTCTGAAGGTAATTTTCATTTACATTCTTCCTTCTGGCACAACACCGCAAGGCTGGTCAGACAGAAGTTACTGTCCAAGTTCAGCTGATTCCAAAAAGTGAAGGCCCTCCTTAAAATAACAGAAATATGAAAAATAATCTAAGGACAATACCAGGCAGGGGATGTTGTTAAGTGTGGAACCTCAGTGAAAACAACTACCATCTCCAAGTCACCACCCACCCTGCAAATTATCACACCATTAGGTCTTTACCACAATGATCCCACAAGCCCTGTGCAGGAAATGGGTTGATAACCTCAGAAATGACACTCCAAATAAAATGTTAGAGAACATGTAGGGAGGCACACAGTTATTCCTGCGAAACCGTGGCGAGATCCTCTTCCCTGGCAGTATCAGTTCGAGTAGAATTTTTTCTGCTTATGTCCCTAGCAATCCATACTGATCTTCCACTCACAAGAGTAACTATCTCACCTACACATACCATTGTTGCTAATATATCCATTCTGTTTTTAGAGGGGAAAAGCTACAGCAAGAGCCCTTCCTACTGAATTTATATCCTTTATTATTCTAATATACTCCCCTTCACCGGGTCAACAAGTCTAACTCTTTCCTTCTAGCACCTGCAAAGGGCTATGCAACGATGGCTCCTCTTCGTGGTGCCCGTACATCCGCGTGGCAGCAGTCTTGGATGATCTGGTTTGCAATTTGTACAATTCATTAGTCAAAATTATATACTAACGCAAAGAAGGCAATGTTGTCTGATGCCTGTTTGGTGTTTTATTTTAAAAACCTGAGTGTCCTCAAAACATTCCTCCTAGGAGACACAAATAATAGCTCCCAATTGACAGAGTACATGCTTGCTCATGAAGAGCAGTGCAGGAATCCTCATCCATTTCCTGGTTCTCCACCCTAAAAAAGAACTCTGTCCTTGCCCTCTGCACTGAACCTAATAGGTACTTCGGCAGTAAACACATAACTCATTCTGGAGAGAGCTAACGCCCAAAGAGAGCAAACTGATCAATACTTGTGATTGTTCATTGCAAGCACTCTGCATACACCCATTAGATTTTCATTACAGAGAAGACAATGCAAACACCTGCTACAACTCAAAATGCAAGATTTCAAAACCAGTTCTCCAAAGGATGAAAAGTTCAAGGTGACTTTGATAAAAACCACAGCTGAGTCTGCAGCATCACAGCAGAGAGAGACCCCTTGGACCGTGCATGGTGGTGCAGCCTCCCCCCCCAGCTCTGCAGGCTGCTGCTTCACAGCTGAAACTACACTCAGTCCTTGCTAATCTTAGTCTAACTCAAAACTGTACTTATCTTTTCCTTCTAAATCATCCCCAGGACAAGACTAGAATCTCTTTTGAAATGTAAAGGCTCTATAATAAAATTTAGAAACACCATATGGTACAAATATCAAGTGTGAACATCTCTTCCCATCTTGTACGTTTCAAAGACTCTGCAAACAGCACTTTTCCCTCAGTTTTTGATCCTGCAGCCAAAATGAGTCATCTGTGAACAATTATGGCTCTGGCAGGGGCCTGACTGTTTGAGAATGAAAGGAAACACTTTATTATTGAAATGAACAGAATGCCAAGCCAAGAGGCGACTGTGGAGAAATATTAAAGGTCCTTTGTCCTCCTTCAGCCAGCAAAATCAAAAGCAGTGGATGCAGCGCTCTCCTCGCAAATGGCTGATAACACCTAATTTCAGTATGGGCAATGCGAAAGCCTGAGGAAGTGTGAGCTGTGGAGAAGAGCGAGTATGTATATGGCAGGAAAAGAAACACAGAGAGCCTTAAAGCAGGCCTGGCTTGAGAAAGTGTTGGTTATTCCTGGCTTAGTTCTCCCAGGGGAGCTGTGAACATGCTAAAGGAACATACATACAGTCAGAGGCCACGGAGCTGAAATCTGAAACTATTAAAGGACATTTGTTGAGAGTTTGGTACTGGCTGGGTTTAACAGGATCTTCTGAAAGGAGATGAAGGGAATTCCCCTTGATGAGCAAAAATAGCAACGTAACAATTCAGCAGGGACACTGCTCTTCCTATGCGCAGCCCATTTTCGGCACTGATACTACTGTAGCTGGTTTTGATGCCTACTGCAAGGAGGGGACGGAGCAGACCTCTGAAACTGTCAGGGTGACTTTTGTCACGTGGGCTGCTCACTGAGGGATGGACAGGGCAGCTAACTGGGTAGGTTATAGGTCTGATGGACTTGGCAAACGATACAAGCAGGAGGTGATTTAAAAATTGGACCATGAACTATGTATGAGCAAATAATTTCCAACGCATTCTCATCTTTTCTTCCATGAGCAGCTTGCAGAGGAAGGAGGAACAATATGGTAATCATCACCCAGAGCCGATGGACTATTTAAAGACCGTTAAGGTTGACAGGATGACAAGGGAGAGCAGTGTAGACAGAATGGCTAATGGAAGGTGTAGGGCAGAGGATCAGGGAAGAGTCTAGGAAGAGCACATTTTGCATTACGATATTCAGTTCCAACCCCCACTAAAAGGGATGTTTGAGGAAGATCCTGAGATTAATATTCTGATAGCCGGACCTCTCAAGTCAGGTCATTAACTGAACAATACCCCTTAGTGTTTCTAAAACTCTGAGCTTTGAAAAGCTCTGGAACAGATTATACCATTACCACAGCTTGGGCAGCACTGATCCCCAAAACGAAGTAGTCTGGCAGGCCGGGTGCCTAGGCTAAGCTAGCGTGCTTTATACCGCGCTGAGAAAGCTGTTGAGCGTGCAGGCTTACCAGTATTAGGGGACCGTTGCTGGCCAAGGCTAAAATGCCAACCTGCTAGGATCCTGAGAGATGTACAGAACATTTACAGACATTGTATTTGTCTTGGCAGTTGAGAGAGTTTGTAATCGGCCTTGGAAAAGGCCAGATTCTCCTTTCTTCAGAGACTCACATAAATCAGCAACCCCACGCTTACTGTATTAGGCTGAATGCAACAGACTCCAGAACTCCCTGAAATGAAGGGATCCTGGAGGGTCCTGTTTAGCTCATTAAACAAAGGCCCTTTTGCTCCTAACCAGAACTCCTTCGGGCCAGAGGTACACATTTCCTCCAGATCTACATCTAAACAAGACAGTCTGGCAAACACTGACAGATCTGAAGTGGTAAAATACTTAGCAGCAATGCTGAAAACAGACATCAGGAATTTCCCCCAGTGATTGTTCTTTGCAGTTCCATGAAGCAGCCTACGGTTACCTTTACAGGGCACGTTGCAGTGCTACACAGAAGGCATCTTGTTGCAGTCAGAGTCATCTGAAACCTTGGCAGCAACAGGAGTGCTCTTTTGGTTGGGTCATGTCACTCACAGGCTCCATATCATAACGCACACAGCCGTGTATAAATCGACATCATACAGGGCATTGTGAAGCTTCTGCCAACGGTGTCTGTGCTTTACTTTGCAGGCATTAAGCGTACACCTCTATTCAATCGGTCTCGACTCCTCTGAGCCTTCCTAAGTAATCAGGAAGCCCTCAGAGTCCATCCATACTTTGGCTATTCCAAGAGAAACCAGATCGTTTCAAATTAAGCCATCTAAACCAAAGACAACCTCAAAGGTCTCAGCCTGTGCTGAGCACGCAGGAGAAACACCGGTTGCATACGCCGAGCGCTGAGGCAGGCGGAAGAAGGGAGGAAGCCTTTCCAGCTGAACACGCCAGAAACAGTGCCGTGTCAGCATTTTGAAGTCTAACCGAACACTGTCACGTTCTGAAGATGGACCTGCGGTCAGACACAGCTCAGCGGGAAGTTCTCTCCATCACACCAGCTTCTTTCGTGACTTCAGGCAACGCCCCTAAGACGCGTGCACCGGGTGATCTTTAACCTGGCCAAAGCTGCCGTGAATGCCAGGTGGATTCCATTACACCGTGCCGCTGACCCAGCACGTGAGCACCCGTTCTCCCCTCAGCAGCTCCCCGCGGTGCCGGGCTCCCGCTCGCAAGCCGCGGGCAGGGGAGGCGGCGGGGCGGCTGCCCGGGGGCGGGGCCGGGGGCGGGGCCCGGCGGGCCGCTGGCTCCGCACGGCTCTGCTGCCCCCTGCCGGCACGGGGGAGCCGGCCCCGCCGCGAGCGCCGCCCGCCCGGTGCTGTCCCGCCGCGGGACACGGGTTTGGCACCCGGGAAAACCCGCCGCGCCACGGAGGTCAGTCCCCAGAACGCACTTCAGCCAAATACGGATCTGGTTACGTTTCCTCCCAACATCTGTTTTCCCCTTAAAAAAATAATTGTGCGGAGTTCAGAGAACATTCCCCCCCCCCCGTCCCCGAAACCAGGAACCGAAACCCCGCGGCCAGGCCTCTCATACTTGTTATTTTAGCTGAACAAACTTTGCCTTTGCCATTTAAATTAGCCTAGGAAAATAAATACAAGGTCATACTCTGCGATTGCTGCGTACAGTCATTTCCATGCACAGATGCTGAAGAACATTAAAACAAATTACATCCGTTTCACTTGGTTGGCAACCCCAGTGAAGTATCTGAGTGAGTTCGTTACTCAAGGCTTCAACACTTTCAACCTAAAAAAAACCCCAAAACCTCCTGGTTTAGAATAATATTTCAGTGAGACATAAGCAAGGCAAAGAAACAGCCCAGGTGAGACGGGTACAGAGCAGCAGCGTCGGTGGTGAGGCAGCGGATTTGAATTAGCGTAGGCCTTACTGTGATTGCTGTCAGTGAGAAACGGAGGGACGGGCACGTTCGTAGCTCACGGTGCTGGATCCAAGCTAAGACTGTCCAGACTCCACGTACAAAGAGGCAAAGCTGGGTTTTTTGGCTTGCACTGCACCATCTGTTTTGTTCACGCAAAAGGAGTGAGTCCATGATACAAGACGCTGAGCAGTCTGGGGTCAAATTAGCAGAGCTCTTACACACATGCTTAATTTCAAGAATATGACTCAATGAAATATAAACACTGTAGGTTTCATTGCTTCCATCTGTAACAGCACACAGCCCTAGGTACGCTCCAAATCTTTCACGTGAATCGGTTCCTGGCCATGACACAGCTTTTACAGCACTGCCTGGTGACTTCCCCAACCATTTTTCCATGGCATGCTGAAGAGCGTATGTGGACTTAATCCAGTGGTTATATTACTTTCCTGCATACAACTGACTTAAATGTGCTAGCAACAAACAATCCCAGAGTCCCAGACAGCACTGAATGGCTGAACCAAGCCTCTGCTTTCAGCAAGACAGCGGGCACAACTAACGACCCAATGTGAAACACATCCCCTACCCAAGGCAGACCTTCGACACGGAGCAGCGTACGGCTCCGAGAGGAGAGCAGAGGACCACAGACCTGAGTTACAGTGCCCCAGCCTTGTCCGAACCACAGCAGCGCGTGGAGCAGAATTTGGGGTATCTGTTTTCCCTGCTAGAAGGCGATCAGAGCAGTATTCAAGCTCAACAAGACTTAGGTGGCTGCAGTGCACCCCGAGAGCCTTGGTTTGAACGAGGTGAGGATCAAGCACTTGCGCAGTGTTTTGCAACCATTAGCAAAGCAGCTTCTGCGCTCCGAGCCATCTCCCAAACGCACTGTGACCTTATGCCCCTTTCCAGACAATATTCCCCTTCTTCAGTGGAAGTGGCACCAAGCTGACTCACACAGAGCGTGGGTTTGGGCATAGCCTGCCCTACCTCGAGCACTGACCCGCAGGCCAGCTTCACTCGGGGTGCACAGAGCACTTCCAAAACTGGGCAGAGATGGCTCAGAAAATCTCCCCCAGTTAACAGGAGAAAAAGGGGTGGTGGAAGCTGCTGGCTATCTGCCAAGCCTCTCCACTCCGGTTTTTCATTTTCAGTTTCTGCTCTTTGCTGGAAAGTTTCTACTTATGCTCTGGTTTCCATGGCAACTGCATTTCTTGCCTTTCTTCCCTAGCATTACATTTTTTATTTGATTTCCCTTCTTCCCAAGACATGTCTTTCTTTTCCTTGTGGAAAAAAAAAAAAAGAATTAAGTGTTGTCTTCTCTTTGGTGGGTGATATTTTTAAAGGAGGCGAGGGAGACTGCTCTCAGTCTGATGGAGAATCTGTGTATAATCACGGCAGAGAGGTAATCTTCCAAGTAAGAGTGTCAGGGGATTCCCTCGCAGTAAACCCACTTACCATAACTATCTTGCATGTAACAAGGTTACGACCTCCAAGAGTTCCAGATAGTGTGGAACCCAACATTTTTTAAAAATTGGCTGGTTGTTTTTATGAGACCAGAGCTGGCCATTTTTTCTACCACTAAACGTTATTTTTTTTTAAAGCCTTACTTGTGATTCCTGAGCAGCCTCAGGAGAATACGTAATAGTTTAATAACTGTAGCAGCACTAGGAATGTGGTCTTCACTTCAAAGTGTAAGAGCATTCAAGTATTTTCACTGACAATCTTCTCACTTGGCTGGGAGTGGTTCTAAGGCGGCTGGCAAGCTGAAGGGACCCTTCCCCTAGTAGTGGCTAATCATCTGAAGGCAGTGCCCTGCATCTCCTCACGCAAAGTACCCAGAGACAAAACCCCTCAGAACTCATGGAGCTTAAGCTAATTAATTTGTCTTGCCGTTGTCATGTTGGGACTGAATTAGTCTGACAACCCAAATTAATGTGAGAATGAAAAAAAATCATCAGAAGAGCAAATCTAGATTCGATCTAGTCATCTGGTTTTTCCAAGCTTCAGGTTCATCATAAACAGAAATAGTTTACATGCTGCAAAGCCCTAAAATAATACAGGTTTTCATCCCATTTCACTGTGAAAAATTCTCTCCACATCTACATTCTCCAGCACATTCAGGCCATAAATTGACCCTCCTGTACAGTTGTAGATTACAAGGTTTTTAGTCTTATCTCTGCCTGTGGGATTTCACAGTAAATTCTTTCAGGACTGAATAATTAAAAGAAGCAAAACCCATAGCATTTGGCTCACATGACAACACAAACAAATCTGTCCATGGGTGCTATCTTGTTTGCAGCACATGTGCACAGATTTACATGTAGGATTGAGGCTTAGTGCTCTGTTTGTTTAGAGTTTTCATTATTCAGTACCCCAAGCATAAGGTAAATTACATAAAGACTGAAACTGGAACAAGTTTAAGAGTAAGCTAAACTTCCCATAATCCTAAATCATTTTATTAACCCCATTTTGCATGTTTCAGATTCTTACTACTCAGAAGAAATACGGGAAATGGGTAAGAAGTGAGGAGTCCTGTCTTCCAAACTTGGTTCATGCCTCCCTCCTCTTCTTGAATTCCCTCCTCCAATGAATATCTAGGTCAGGAATTCATAGGATCTCGTAAAAATCTGGCAGTGTTCAGCGTGTTTAGCAGCCAAGCTATTTTAATTGTCAGATATTAAATATATCTGCCAAGATCCGCGTTGTAAAATCCCATTACAACATACACTGTGCATGAACTCCCCATCGATTGGCTTCACCGCAGGCCAGATCCCCCAGTTCAAGTAAAAGTTGGGAGAAAAGTTTTACATAGCTAAGTATAGCCTCCCCGTTTACTTCCCTTCAAACTGACAGGATTAGGGATTCGGAGAACTGCTTTAGGCGTAGCCCCCTGAACTGCAGCTATAATGTGTCTTTATGTGGCTACGGACAGGCTTCATGTCTCCAGTGTTTCAATTCCCAGGGCTGGGATTGATTCAGACAGACAGCAGCTTACTCAGCTGCTCTACCGAGGCGAGAACAGCCAGGCAGCCCCTTGCTCATCTTCGCTTCATTTAATGATTTGCTGGCCAGACTACAGACAGCGTCTCGGTAATTCACACTCCAGCGTGGCATGATTTGTTGGTTGCTGTTCCTCATCTATAATTGCAACGAGAAATGCTCATCAATCATTACAGCTTTCTAATAGGATATTTTGAGATACAGCAATGAAGAGGCTTCACCCTGGCATATCTTTTTGAAAACATCCTAATCTTGCGAATGAAGACCCGAAAGCCATCAAAACGTCAAGCCTCAGAAAGGTTGAGAACCATGCACCACGTGCACTCGCTGACCCTGAGGTGCATAACCTCTCCCTCAACGGAGAGAACGAGGATTCCTCCACTTAGTGCAGGGGCAGGAAGAGGCTAAAAGTTTTGCTAATCTCCATCGCTGTCATCATTAGCCCCAAATTCTCAAGACATGGAATCAAAATGTTTTCGATGTGTTGCTGCTCTGATTAACCTGTTGGTATCAGGATGCTCTATTCACCCTGCTGCACTCCCCCATTAAACACAGTATTTCTCCTTTATTAAAGTATACATCACATCCAGCAAAGAAGCTTTCTAAGGATGAAACCGCTAACTCCCGTGGCTGTAATTCCTGGTTTTGTCTTAAATGATCCAGAACCACAGTTTGAGCAAAAAACCTCTCCTTTCCACAATCTCTGTATCTGAGCTATCAGATCACCATGACAAATGTTTGCTCACCCCTGCTAAGTACAACCTGAAACCATCAGTTAGTCCTCAGTGGGACAAGAGAATCCGGACTGAAAGGGGATTCCCAGGCAGCTGCACTCTGTACCTCTACAATCCTTATCGCCCTCATTATTGCCTCAGCCAAACCTTAGAACTTTTTTCCAACTGTACTGTTAGCATCACACCGTCCCGGTAACATCCCTGTTTGAATTGCCCTCATTAATTTCCTGGAGTCTAATCGAACACAATCTTAACACAATTTATCGAGACGATTAAAATTCAGAAAACAAGCTTCTCCGTGCTCCATAAAGCACAGCAAATTTATTTGCTGCAGTCAGTAAAACCCTGCTGCCTAAAGCTGTGCAGTAACTCAGCAGAGTTTGAGCAGTAACTGCAGGACCCTTAAAGCTGCGCATTTCGGATAATCCATCAGAGCCGCGTTTGCACCCTGGGGCCAGCGGCAGCCGCACCACACGGTACGCTGGTTCTACACCCTTCGAAGCAGAAAGAAAGGTTCAGAAAACAACAGCTTAACAATAGTTCAGAGAGTTTATGGTTGGTCTCTCGTGTTCAGCTGGTGGAGACCGCCTTGCCCTACTGAAGCCACCAGGAGTGGCTTCTTGAAGCCAATATTCTACAGCGTTCTTGTAGAGAAATCAAGGAAAACTGTAGCTTCGAAGGTTCTCCAAGGACCAACTAACTAACGGGGCACCAATATATTTAGCGAACGCAACATTCACAACAGAGAAGCTGTGGGGATTCAAATGAGACGACGCGATGAAGCGACAGGAGCACTGTTCCACCAGGCACGTGGGAAGCAACGCTGGCAAGCTCGGCATAGCTCGGCATAGCTCTTAGATACCCTCCACCTGGAACTGGATGTTACTGGGATTCCTAGATGGAAAATGCCAAAATGCAGTGCATGCTAGAAAACATTTCTGTTGGAGCAATGGGTCTCTTTTGCTACAATTTCTTGAATGCAACTTCAGGAAGCACATTAAGGAGTACGCAGGTTATACTGCCGTCATTCCTCCAATTCGACCGATTCTTCTAGCAATGATTGTGACCAATTTTAAAGCAGTACACGTACATAATCTACTATCTTAAATTTCCTTAACCAAAGGCAAAGCAGAATGGATTTTTCATCCACCAAATATAAAAAACCAACAATCCCACTCTGGAATCATTATAAATCTGTGAGAATTGCAAGCACTTGGATACACCACACTCCAGCCCTCATGCATAATGCATATATTTATTCAGGAAAATCACTTTATTCAAAACAGATCATCAACAAACCAGCTTACATTTAGACTGCCTCAAAGAAGAGATGTCACGCCAGAGATTTTGCCAGACACTTACAATACAATCGGTTGTTTACAGTTACCTGTCTTTGGGAGGTAATTAATAAATGAGTTTAGAATATAATTGGCCGGAATACCAATAAACTTGTATTATGCACTGAGTAAGCACTACAGGCAGGTGATAAATTGGTACTGCAATTTTTTGCAATTGATAAATTGCAAAAGCAATGTTACATCAGAGTTTAGTTTTCTGCTGAGTCACCCTTTACTGCTCCAGCACTGCACAAAACAGCCACTGCTTTTGTTACTAATAAAACGCAGAATTAATTACTGAAAATAAGAGGCCTTGAAAATGTGCCCAGCCACTGCACCACGCTGGCTTTTGTTCCCCTTTTTTTCACCCCTAAGGGAACCTCAAACCCATCGCTAGTCATTTGTTTAGTATCAGCTGCACCACACGCAGGTTTCTTCCAGGTCTCTTCCGCTCCAACGTGGGTGTTCATGACCTGCAGACCACAGCAAACACTCTAATCATGATACTCCTATCAAAATACTTAAAACTGATGGCCAGCAGTGCTATAGATTTCATTTCTCTGACTGGATTATGATAAAAAAATAGTTCAGTTTTGGAGATTCAGTCAAGCAACACATATTTTAGACTGGGATCCAAATCTTTTGAATGTGTAGTGCTGGACTGGAATTCTCCAGGGGCTTCCAGGCAATTCTGCTCCAGCTCGAACAAGAAGAATCCTAGGCTTGTTAGTAATAACAGCTGTCAATCTTTATTTCCCTACTCTACAGTAAGAAGGACGCCAGCTTCCCCCTGCCTTTCATCATTGCAGAACATGCACATTTTTGCACGGAGGATAGCTGTGCATCTTTTCGTCTTGGCAGTTCTCCAGAAATTTCCTTCAAGACATAAAGAAATCACACGGAGTTTCTAGGAAATTTTAGATCGTGTCACTGTTACTCCCCTGGCAAGCTGAGGCCGGGCTCTGACAGGCAGCTACCTGCATTCTCCTCCTCTTTCAAAACCACCTTGTCATGAGCGGGACCAAGAACAAGCCATAAAACTTCTTTAGAGAAAACACAACTGACAAGGTTTCCACCGATTCATGGCCAGAATATCTCAAACCTTCCCGGCAACAGTCCAGCCCTTCTGGCAGCGCTGCATTCCCGTAGAAAGAAAGCATGGGAGAAAGAGGCAAATCCAACAAGCACAAGAACCATTCAGCAGCCAAAGAGCTGCGTGCTGAGACCGGGACGTTCTCCGCAGAACTCATTTTCTAGCCTGGCCACTGGCAGCCCTGGAGTTCGTGACAGGCCTGAGCGCAAGGCTGGGAGCCGGGGCCCTTGCCCGTACCTTTGACAAATCAGCTGTATGGCCATGAGCAACTCCATTAATCTTGCTGACCTTTAGCTACCGCGTTGTCTGCTCAGAGAATAACTCTCTTTCACTTTCTGGAGTGCCTTGCCAGCTGTGGATGAAAACAACTATGCAAAGAGGAGGGTTTGGATGTTTTTGATAATTGTCAGAGACAGTCTGAAAGGTGCTTTATCTACCTCCCAGTATTTTCCTGCAGTACCTCACTCCATGAGAACATGTTTGGTCTGCCGTGCTCCTGTAAAGTCAGTTTCCCCGGTCTCCGAGGCAAAGCGTGACAGATACTGAAGGCAGGATTTAGCGCGTGGGTTGAACAGTCTCATGTGAGAAGATTCCGGTGGCAGAGGTAAAGTACGAGCTAATTTTTATAATCACGGAGTTAATTTTTTTACTAAGAAAAGCAAAGCCAAGATGAGGATTGGCTCCAAAGATTACACAGTGTGTGGTCTTCGCATCGAAGAGCTCTCTGCACAGCACTCACTCATGTTACATGCATTACTTCAACAAAGTTAGGTTCAGAATAATATTTACAAAGCTAAGATCCGCAGACCTTTCTGCAATCACCTGGGTACAATCACCTCATTCACAAGAACTAGCTATACATTATGCTAATCAGTGAAACGTTCAGAAGATGAAGAAGGGTTTATTGTGTAATTTTAAATGGATTCCCCATGAAGAAAAAAATTGGGGAGATAGAAAATTACAGAGTTTCAGTGAACATGCCTTTTAAAATCTAACTCGTCTGTTGTGTGTCAGTACCACAAAGGTTAAAGCACTATGATCAGGAAATTCAAACCACATCGTTCTTATTGTGGGACCCCTTTCACCTCTCCACAAGGATTAAATATAATGCTGAAAGGCTTTGCTGTACACAGGTATCATCTTAAGCACCAATCCTGACCGCTCAAATGAAGCCTACATGAAGTGGCCGTCGTTTTGCTCTCAAGGTGACAGCCCGTCGTGGTTCTAAACCCAACACACAGCCCTGTGGCTGAATCAGTCCCTTTATTACCTTCGTTTGCTTTGTGGTTTTATAAAATAAAAGGTTAAACACCACAAGGAAATACAGGTTTCACTTTATGTCCTTTGGGGGACAATTAAAAAAAATAAATTATCTTTATGCTTCCTCTGATGACTGTTTCAATCAGTGGCAAATTCCTGTGCGATATTCCCGTAAGACAGCACCTGCCGAGCACTCGGCAGTCCTAGGAAGCAACAGGTAGTAGAAATATAAAATATTATTTAAGTTTGTGGTTCTTCCTATAAACACCCGGTATGTAAAGCCCAACATTCAACTCTCCTGAGTGAAGGTCTTGCACATCAGGTACGCTACCTTGTTTTGGAGAGCTGACAGTCTTCAGAAGGGGCATTCCCACCCATCCAGCAACACGGGCCGCCTTTGGCCACTGCCTGCTCTGCCCAGAGGGCACGCTTAAGTAGGCAGTGGATGTTAGGAGAGCGCAGCAAGGGAGGTCGCTGGCTGTGAGGCGATTTCCCATATTTCAGCTCAGGTTCTGTACTGAAGTACAAGGGAAGCACAAGAAAGGTAATATACCCCATGTTTTTAAACACACCACAGGATTTGAAGGTGAAGTACAGGAAATCCTGTATTAGGTGCGACATCTGGCAACTTTTATTCACGGATGGATGGTGAGAAGTAAGGAGGAGTAAATGGCTTCCCTAAAGCCACAGAACAGAACTCCGTGTAGACAGGATTAGGCTGTAGGACATCGGCCACCCTGTTATCTACATGACTGCTTTCCATCTCTCGTCACAGTCCTGCCTCTTCTGGAATCAAAGCAGAAGTACCACAGGCTTACATAAATGCTGAGCAACTACTTTACGGAGTAGTGCTTCACCACCTTTTTTGCCCAGGTTTCTCTTTAATCAAGACAGATTTTTGCACTCTTCCTGTAGTTCAGAGGGAGCTCAGCACGTTCTTTACTGCTCACACACTTCAGCAGGTGCATAACCAAGAACCGCTCGTGGGCTCTTCACCAGCCTTCTTCAAGTTCAGATTGCATGAAATGGAAACCTTCCACTCAGAGGTTCTACCACTGTGTCCATTCACAGCCCACCCCTGGAGCACAGCCCTAGGGGCTTTAAACCATGCAGGAATCTACTTGTGTGTCAATTCTTTCTGGTTTCCATGCGATTATTTGCACAGACATTACGGAGTGATGATACCTGGCACACAGAACTGCATTAAGGGGAGTGATGTGCTGTCTAAAATTAACTATGTATTTGTTTTCTCTTCAGTTTCCATAGAACACGAGGAGTGATGCAGATGGTTGACAGCGGCGGGATTATAGTGATAGCCGTAAAATTTGATGACTTATCAAAAGCATCGTATGGTTTACGATAGCAAGTAGCAATGACAAAAAAAAAATTCCAAAGAAAAAAGATTTCCAAAGAAGATTTCCTAGACAGGATGGTTTGCAAGACAATTTTGCAATCACACTTCACAGATTACCATTAGCAAAAGGAAGTTTCAAGCCAAACTTGATTTTGACATGAAGCACTGATGGCAACTTACCGTAAGAAATAAGTATCTTAAAGGGATGTATCTTGGGGCACTCCCCGTGCACTGGGGAGTGGTAATAGCAGGGGGGTTTAAAGCCAGTTTCGTACTAAGGGATTTAATGAAACAGGATGATCACAGCTTCAAACCGTAACAGACACTGGCTATCTGAAGCAGTTGCAGGAATAAATCTGTGAATGAAATAAATGTGTACTAGCCTGAATCAATGACAAAGGGAGATTTAAACCTGGGGGTGGGAATTTTACTGGGGAGGAAAGCAAGGCAACGATCGGTGCAGTTATCGGAGACAAACACTACGTGGCTTGCTCTACTCTCTCTGGGCTGACTCTAGACAGATCACTGTCTACAGTGGTCTAGAAAATGATAGACTGCATATTGTTACAGTGAGGGAGACACTTGACAAAGTAAGCTGAACCCACTTTCTGCCACTTTCAGCCATAATAAGACTTCGTTCCAGCTCTCTCTGACCTGCAAGAGAATGATATCCACACTCTTCTATCACAGACTTTCCTGTTCAAACCCTTCTCTTCTTTTGAGAACTACCTTTACCAAGCTGGCAAAGCTCTTGTATTCCTACTTCTCCCTCCCCCTCAACTGCCACGACTGAACTCCAGACTTCCCAGAGTTCTACTGAATCCCGTCCTACTCAGTAAGAACTCCGGCAAGCAGAAGCTGTACTAAGCACCAAGCAAGTCACTGAACAAGATCCAATCTCCCAAGAAAACTTTCAAGCAGTAAAAGAAGGAACAACTAGTGAAGGGTTGACAGTTTGCAGTGCTCCCTGAAACATGGGGAGATCAGAAACAGAAAAGTTAGTATCTTCTGGTTTAAGGTGCACGTCTGTCTATTCACTAACTGAAAATTAGGGGTTAACTCATTAGAAACCAGGACAGAGGAAAGTTCCTTGGCTAGGCCTCCAGGGGATATACCCAGAGCACCTGTAAGAGATGGGCACTTCACCTTTAAACATTACAGAGTTTTCAAGATATCCCTACGTTACAACTGCTGGGGTGCAAGGTTTTCACAGTAGGAGGAAGTTAATTATAATCCAATGGGGAATATTTCTCTGTGTTGGTTTTTTCAATTTACATTTAATCTCTATCCTACACCAAAATATGTACACATATAATTAGCTAAAAGTATTTAAGAATATTTCTTGATGTGAGATCCATTTGCAAGGAGCATGATACTGAGCGCTATGTCTGAACCAAACCGATTTGCTGACAAAGCATCAATATTTTCAAAAACATTTACGCTGTGGAGACTATGGAATTCAGTATGTACGAATTTCTGTAACACTGTCAAGTTTACAACACATGAGGTCTTCACCCCGAAGTATGTCCAGTAAAATCATGTGCTGCCCTTCCTCAAACACGACCAGACTTCATACATAAGCTCTTTCCCCTTGAAGAAATCAGGGCACGTTATTAGCTGAGGTGATTTCTTAATTTAGCTAAACAGCACTGTAATATAAAAATGACTAGAGCAAATGCAAGTGTAAATTGCTGGCTCACCAAAGGAACTTAATTTCTATGAATATTTATTCATAGAGGACAGCACAATTCTGCTTTACCTTGTTAACAACCTCTCTCCTGGTCATCCTGAGAGAAAATTAAAGAGATTCAGACTCCTTTCTTGTAAACCTACATGAAACAGTGACATCTTCCCAGAGTTGAAGGGACACTGGTTCCCTTCGGCAGAGAAGGAATGTTCCAGGCTTTAAGATAACACAGATTAGTTCTGCATATAAAACCCGGGCTAACAATGGACTTTGCAGACCCTGGCAGAGTTTGACCAGTTTTGTTTTTCTAGACAGTGTTGTTTTTAGCAGTTTAATCAGTGCCAAGGGTCAGTCAACACAGTAAATCATTCCTGTCAAGATCACGATTCCTGTTATCAAAAAGGAGGTTAACAAAATGGGTGCAAGCCAGGGATTTCAGAACCTGTATGACAAATGATTTGATACCTACAATGTACACACACAAGAAGAGCTCACAGAGACCTTCCTCTGCAAGGAAGCTGGAAGTGCCCGCCGTCTGGGTGATCCTGATGTCCGTGCAGCTGAGGAGTGCTATTCACTGAGGCAGTTTTGATCGTTAGTGTTCTATGAGTCTATCCTTTTTGTTATAGTTGAGGTTAACATCTTGGAGCAGTTACTGGGCAGATGGGACTGCAAGGAAATACAGAACACAGAGGCCTTGATTCTCCTCCTGCTTGCAATACCACAGAATCAGTTCTACTCCACTGCACATAAAAGCGGAGTGTGACTGAGAGCAAACGCAGTGAGTATGTCTGTGTCCACAAAATGCTGGGGGGGAGCTTCAGAAAATCCTCCATTTCGCTTTTAGATGCACCAAATGCCTGAGATCAAGATATCAGACAGCAACCTCAAAAGGTCCATCAGAAACCAAGATGAGCTTATCCACAACCTTAGAATGTATTCATATATGGAAAGTTTTGGGGCAGTATAAGAGCAATCACTGCATGCTTTATCCACACCAATTTACCAATAGTTCTAAAAAACCCACCAAAGCACAATGACAGCTTTTCAGAAGGGGGTGCCTTGCGTTTACAGCTTGTGTCCATACTTCTGCAGCCAAGTCTTGGCCTCTTGGTTTCATGCCTATTTAGGATGCAAAGCTGTTAAGGCACCTATTCACAGATATTTTGAAGCCACAGATGTTTGCCCGTGGGAATCCCCCATATAAACAAGAAACCTGAGACAAATATAATGTCAACATGATGGAATCCAACTTGACTTGAATTAAAAGCTGCCACTGGAAGGCAGAACGATAGTGGCTAGGACAGTGCCATCACAACAGCTCTATGGACAGGACTAAATGGCCAAAGAAAGCGCTCAAGAGGTTTCAGTCATTTGTGCTATTGTGGCTATGGAGGTGCACGGACTAATGGTGACAAAATAGACCAGGATGAGGTACCAGAAAAGCCTGGAAAGAGGATGAAGGCCAGGAGAATGGCAGCAGACACCTAGATATCAAAACCTCTAAGTCTTGGTGTCTGATAAAAGCCTTTTTGACCTTCTTGACCAAAAATACATTATTGGAGAACAGAACTTGCCTCTACTGTCAGCTGTCTTCCTATCCCTAATACACAGAAATGGAAAACACAAACAGAGACAATTTGACTGTTATGGGATTGACAGAACACTGTCAATTTAATTTAGACTTGAAACACGAGGGGAGGAGGCCTTTCCTGTTAATTTGTAAATGTCTTAAAAAATGAGAGACCTGTTTGGACTGGTGACTTTTTACAAAGTAAGGAAAAACCTGTTGTCACAAAGCTCAAGGCTTTAACAGATTTGTGTTAGATATTCCCTTAAGGAAACTTTCAGTCCTGAACCCTGGTACCTCTTTCAAAGCCAGACAGCTTGAAAACCTGGAGGGGTTTGCTCTTAACACAGCAGATCTGCACCTTTTTAGCATGACAGTGTGGCAAACAGGCCAACAAGCTCTTAACCTGTTTCTTCTTCCCTAACCTTTTCATTGCACCCATGAAGAACTCTTTTTCACTGCCCCAAAAATTTGGCTGTTGGAACATCCTCTTTGCCACGATCTCCACAGCTACGACGTTATGCAGCATCTCGGGAGGAAAGGTAGGGGCATCTTCCGACACCAGCAGCTCTTCTTCTGGGTGGGGGTACAGGGGGGTGAGGCTTTGCTTTTAGAGATAAAGAAAATTGAGGAGATCATACGTACTAAGATATGAACCTTTCTGTAAGAGTTTCTTTTTTAAGAACAGGCTTGTTCTCCCTTACTCCCCCCCTGAATTCACCCACACAAACTGTATTAAAAGCACAAGCTTGCATACATTATCAGTGTTCTCCATTTCCTTTTAATCCTATGAATAATTATCACCATTTCTCCAATTAATACTATCAAGAAATTCTTCTGTGAAAATCTATAAACTACAGACATACCCAGCAGCGATCGCACACGCTGCAGTTTGAAACACGTACTGTCCTAAGCTGAACCACATCCTCTTTTCCCAGGGAAAGTGATTAGGCACATTTGAAACGTGACCCTCTTCAAACACTTCTCTTTCTCAAGACACCTATTTTCAAACCTTGACTTTATTTCCAAGATTCAGTTATTCTACACCACCCATAAGACATTTAACCTTACTTCTACTGGACATGTGACTGCAGAATGAAGTTCAGTACAAGACTCATTAAAATTATTCTTTGCCTTCAATTCTGCGGTACTTAATTAAAAATTACAATCTCAAAACAAGGGAGGTTCTTGTCCTGCCTTGAAGCTGCTGAGGTCAGGATCGGAAGCTAAGGACACTGTGTGGGACTTCAGCAGGAAAGTCTGGAAATACCCATTTTGGAATATTACAGTAGGCCGTCTCTTTTAGATTTCCTTATTATTTGGTAGGTAGCTGTATTTGTCTAATATAGTGTATCTTATACACATAGTATCTACAAATATTTATTATTTGAAATAGTAAGGAATCTCATCCTTAATGGCAGCTCTGGGGAAAAGGACCTTGGAGTCCTGGTGGCCAGCAGGATGACCATGAGCCAGCAGTGTGCCCTTGCGGCCAAGAGGGCCAATGGCATCCTGGGGTGCATTAAGAAAAGCATGGCCAGCAGGCCGAGGGAGGTTATCCTTCCCCTCTGCTCTGCGCTGGGGAGGCCTCCCCTGGAGTGCTGTGTCCAGTTCTGGGCTCCTCAGCTCCAGCAGGACAAGGAGCTGCTGGAGAGGGTCCAGCCAGGGCCACTGAGATGATGAAGGGCCTGGAGCACCTTCCATATGAGAGCTGGGTCTGTTTAGCTTGGAGAAGAGGAGGCTGAGGGGGCAATATCTAAAGGGTGGGTGTCAGGAGGATGGGGCCAGGCTCTTCTCAGTGGTGTCCAGTGACAGGACGAGGGGCAATGGCCATAAACTGGAAAACAGAAGGTTCAACCTGAACGTGAGGAAATCCTTCTTTCCCATGAGGGTAACAGAGCCCTGGGACAGGCTGCACAGAGAGGGGGGGAGTCTCCTTCCCTGGAGACTTTCCAAAGCCACCTGGACTTGTTCCTGTGTGATCTGCTCTAGGGGATCCTGCTGTGGCAGGGGGGTTGGACTAGATGATCTCTAGAGGTCCCTTCCAACCCCTGACACTCTGTGAATCTGTGAATCCTTAAACAAGACCTTTAACATGCAACACCTTTATACTCTACAGTGCACTGTAGGTTTAACCTATGCCCTTTACTGAAGTACCCACGGCTCTTCCAGCATCACCCTCAGCCCACTGAAGGCATACGATGCAAACTGATCACAGCAGTTTGCCAAGAGACAGTCCCCAGTAATGAGAACCCCAGAAAGAAGGGCCCTGAAGCCTAAACTAATCCTTGTAAAGGAGTTATAAATCTTCACTTCATGGCTGACAGATCACTCCTGTATCTGTGTGGTTATTCTGCTGTAGTTACTCTTGGCAAAACACCCACGCAGCGTTCAGAGTTTAGACAGCAGCCTTCCACTTCTGCCAATGCCAACCACAGAAACGGCAGCCAGGCAAGCACAGAAGGCCAGCAGGTAGCACAGTATAAGGTTTGGAATCAATTTTCAGTTTACAGTACAACACAATGTATGCTTCCGCAAGTTACCAAGAAAAACATACAAAAACACTCGAGTTTTGACCAAGTTTGACTAAGGTATAACAGTTAAATATTTTAAAGCATGTACTCTAATGAATGAAATGCTAAACTAATAAATTCAAAGAAATATCACCATTGTCTGATATTCTTTCAGCAGTACAAAACGTGGTATTTTTTGTTGCTGGTAGCAGGAATAGCACCGCTTCAGACACTATGAAAGCCACAGAGTAAGACATTGTAACTGTGTAGAGAAACACTGTCTAAAAAGACAAATTTGGGGGATAAAAGACATAAAGATTAAATTTCCAGAATTTTCTTTGGGAAGTAATATATTCTGTAGAAAGTCTGATCTGGATCATTCAAAAGCCCTTTACATAGTTGCCATACAGCTCTGGCTACTTTTCCAGACTAAATTCCCAAGACTGAAGGAAAGAGAAGCTGTACATTTTCGGCCACTGTTCAGTCACTACGCATTGTTCACAGCAGAAGGGGTTAGGGAGCCTGGGTCAGGGGAATTAAAGCCAACCCACCCCAGAGCAAGGTAGTCAGCACAGTCTCCAGTGAGAAAAGAGCAGATGTGGGCTTAAATACCTTGAGAGAAAGACAGGCTTTCAAAACTTCCACAAGAAAATGCAAAATCAAACCTACTTTTGCTGATTTTCACTTCCATGGCTGCTCTGCAAAATGGTTTCACATAGCCTGAAACAGAAACCAGGAATTTGCTGGTCTACTGTGCTTGCCACCAGCCTGTCCCAGTTTCTCTGAAGCCCTTCTCTCTCCATTAATGCTTTCCTTCTGATTAAAAACTGGCTTCTGTGCCGCATCTGACCTAAATGGAGGCAAGACAGCCATTTTTTATCTTGATTTGGTTGTCTTATCTTGATCTTATCTTGATTTTTTAAGCTGTGATAGTCTACTGGCAAGCACCAGAGGCAATGACATCATAGCAGGAGGCGGCATCTATTCAGAGGAGCTCAGAGCCAGCACAAATACTCCCAAGGACCCTAAAATAGTTCCTATTACATTCTACTCCTTGGCAAAGGAATACCAGATTATATAAAAGGCAATAGAAATAGCTAGCACAGATACATGCAAAGAACTTCACCGTTAGTGGTAGGGCCTCATCGCTCTGGCTCAGGTCTGCAAGCTGGAACCCCATATTTTAGGGAGGTCAGGTTTGTGTTCAGCTGAAGCTCACTGAAAGTGCACTGATTTATACTCCAGGCACCACGTATGGCAGAGGGAGCCACATTTTTTGTGAATTAAGTGAGACTGAACTGCCAGAGAAAGTCTGGCAACCAAGCCAGGCAAGAGAGCTGTGGTGGTGGAGAAAAGCAATCCCTGTGAATCCCTGAAATTCAGCTGTAAACGCACAGTACTGCTGTTGCATTGTCAGAGTTGCCACCTCGGCAAGAAAGTACTCTTTACCTACAGTGAAAATGACAATTCTTCATCTTCAAAGAAACAAATACTCTGGTCTGCTGAAAAAACCCAGCACTGGTTTCCAAATTCATACAGACAAGTCAGGTGGATAATGCCCTCCAGAGCAAAATGACACATGTCCTCCAGCTATTACTCTTCTTTTGAGGGGACAGGGAGGGAAGAAGAGTGAAGAAAGGGAACTGGGCAAGGAGGAAAACTGTGGAGTAAGAGGAATGGCTAAAGAGCTAACAGGAACACGGAAGATCCAGTGCAACTACAATACAGAGATAAAAGCTCCCTGTGCGTGACCCTGGGCAAGTCACTTTGAATTCAGCTCCCCTTTGTACGAACAGGGTAATAGCAACACATTTAAGCTGGCATGAAGAGAGCTGGATTAGAGCGTGAAAACATTTAAGCATTGCAGTATTGATGATCATACTAGCATACTGGCAACTGGCAGGCAAAACGGGCTTTGCAGCCACACAGGATCACATGAAAAGGAAACATTAACCAGTACCAAGTTGTGGAGAGTTTTCTTGAGGGGTCCAGCAGTAACCCTCTACAGAAGGGTTGTGTGTTAAGTCCCTAAACAATCAACTCTACCCACATGAAAACGTGCCACAGTTAGACCACCAGGTAACTACTCTGTTTGATGAAGGGGAAGTATGAAAAGCTTGTTTACTCTGAGCAAGAATAAATACACTTCTACGATCAGCTGCTGTTTGAGTGTGTATATGTACCTACCACCGAATTAAAAAGCTCTAATTCCACTGTCCCAGACAGGGTCATTTATTGCTGATAGTCACTACTGCCAATGGCTAAAAACCTCTGGCTCTGCCCGGAATGGAAGTGATCTTGACCTCTGGAGTTCGAAGGTCAGAATTTTATTCCTCATGCTACTTCATTATAATCATGACGTCTGGCCTAATGAGAGAGTAAAAAATGGCACTTGGGAAATCTACAATTGACAGTATAATTCCACCAAAAAAGACCCAAGTGAGCATTTATCATTATTATTATCAGCAGCAATGACTGAGAAATAGTTTTTCTGTCCCCAGAAATGTGATGATTACTGGAAAACCCCATTTGTACTGGTACATGCATGACCTTTCAAGGTTGTTTTAACATACATCAGGTGGGAGACACTCACTTGGCTTGCCACAGGCCCCATGAGACCTTAACCCGTGTATTCTGTATGGTGAGCAAGTACAGTGACCGTCAGCCCATGACTGAACTGGTGGTGCACCTCTGTGCAATGTAGGCATTCCTTCCTTGACTCGCAACAATCTTCCTGATTCAGGCTTCAGCAGAGTAAGGTTTTTCTCATTGAAGGAGTTGCTTGTGATGATCTGGCATTTTGTCATAAAAATGACGAAGTGAAAAGATATCTAATTGTTAATACTTTGGTTTTTTTAGTGAAACTGCAGACATCAACAGCTCTTTTCTGTATGACAAGAACATTAGCTGAAGAGGCCTGAGTGCAAGAAAGCATATTAGATGTAAGATCTTTTGTTTATTTAAGACTGATTCAGTATGGAAAGTGTAGGTTAGATCAAGTATGTTACACAAATCCACTGTTCCCTCATTTATAGGTATTAAACATTTCTCTTAGAATGCATACAAGTACATGCAACTTACACCCTAACTATACAGTGACAATTAACATACCAACAGAGAAAGCGAAAAACCAGGTACTTGTCAAAAATAAATTACAGTGAAGCCTTCAGCAAAGTCTTAGAGATATGCTTTGCAGATTTCTCCTTGGAACAGACAGCAGTAAATTGAATAATCCAGCTCACTGGAAGGAAGGCTAAGATTTTGTAAAACATCAATATTTCATGTCCTCCCCTAGCTAACTTTGCCTTTACACAGTGTCTGACTGAAACGTCACCTTCAGCAAAAAAACCCACCTCTGTTTTAAAACAGTAACATTAAAAAGTTAAGTATGTGCTAAGAGTAATAGGAGAGTGGTGGCCATCAATCGTTGGTGTCAGGCCTCTTGTTTTGAGGTTAAAGGAGTGGCTACAGTTTTCTCTCTAGTGACTGAGTCTACACCAGCAGGCCATTAGTGAGCAGGATTTAATGGGGTCACAAACTACATCTTGTCTTCTGGAAGGGGAATGCACCATTCGACTGCAAATCTGGACTGCTGAAAAATACCTGTGTTCAGTCTGAGATAACAGTCTGAAAAAGAGATTCCACAATCAGGGAAATAAGAGTTGAGAGAGTTCTCTGCAGAAAGACACAAACTGAAAAATACATGCTGTCCTGAATTACAATTACACTTACGCTGCAGAAAGTTTGTATTAAGACCTACTAATTTCTATACAAACGAGCAAAAGACAATCATTGTTCCAACTGCTCATTTCTTCGGGCTCATTGAAATTCTGAGACAAAACAGACTCTTTGATGTCAGGCACTGCCACAAGGCAACTGCACATTTCAAATGAGACATACCCATCCCTAACAAAACAAAACCTCTACGCAAGTAAAAAGTTGGTCCCTGAAATTCCAAAGTCTGCTTACCTTTTCATGAGCAGGTCAAATTTTTGGAAGTAGTTTCCCAATGCAACTCAGACATTCCATGTTAACGGTTGTGCTGCAATAAACAGCTGCAAAACTTGCTGATTTATTTCCCCATTTGGTGTGTATGCTGAAACCCAGCAGAAATCCCATGCAGGGAAAAAAAAATAAAGGAAAAACAACCCCAAAAACCACAGGAGAAGCACCTCAGTCCCTGAGCACAGCACAGAAAAAGTTCAACAGGGAAACAGAAAGGAAATCCAGCGACAACTAAAAGTTTGGATAAGAAACAGGAGAAGCAAGCTTGCTCCCCTTGCCTGTAGTCCTGGCTAAAGGTGCCTCTCCAAGCAAAATTCACTGAGCCTCCCAGCTCCTCGGAGCAGATGGTATTCACACATTATTCCCGAACAGCAGCATTCCCTAGTCCAATCAGGAGGCAGCACTCAAAAGCCAAGCGCTTCCCAGACTCTGTTACAGTTTTCAATAGCTATAGCACAAGATGAATGACTCAGAAAATGAATAAGCAGGGAAAATAAAACACGCCTCTCCCCTAGTCAGAGCACAGGCAGGCAGCTCAGCAACCCCGTGCACTGAGCACTGGTTTCTAGCTGAATGCACCTGCTTTTTTCCCCCTAAATGCTGATTATATTTTCTGTATCTTTAATTTGTGTGATAAACTTCATCTTGGGCTACAAGGCACAATAAGAATTAAATCTTTGCATTGCTTTCTTCAGTCTTAAAAAAACCCCAACATTGGTAAGAGTCAAAAAAGGATGAGCTGTATGTGTGCTCTTCCAGGCAAAAATTTCCCGGATAACTCAGCGAACCTCCTCATGCCATCTCTTGCTGCATACATACCTAAGTATTTCTAGGACTAAGGCCTAGCTTTGCAGATCCTCTCACCAATGATCTGAAAGAAGAAAGGTTGATTTCAAAACTCTCCTAAACAGATCAATACATCCTCTGGTTTTGTCTAAAGTGTAGCAGGAAACTTTAAATTACAATAAAACAAGTACATCTGAGAAGCAAATGAATTAACAACGGTGACCAACTTTCAGGTGAAGTACAACCATTACCCAAAGGCTGGCAAAGAACCAGCAAACTCCTTCCAACTGCTTTGCTGAGCTGATGGACCACTGCAACAGCCTTATCCAGACAGCACTCGAATGCAACGCCTCGACTCGATGCCTGGCGTTTCCTGACTGCTGCAACTGTGGAGTAAAGGATGAGCTGCTACACAAAGCAAGTTACTCATGGAAAGAGCTGCACAGCACCCGCAGGTTTCTCCCTGGAATACAGCAGTGCACTCCTGAGCTTCCCAAAACATACTGAAATTCTCCTTAGATTTCTAAGAGACTGCAAGGAGGGAACACTGTGTTTAACGTTCCTGTGCAGCTCTCACTGCAGCCTACTACAACGTTTTTATTGCTGCCCCTCAGAACGTAAGTCCGGGTTGGCTGCAAACACGCTGCAGTCAGACAAGTGGCATCGGTTAAATGAGCACAACTATGCGGGGTGAGAAGCATTCTCCCGGGTCCCCCTGGACATTTTCAGATCTTTGTCTGTGGCTGTAAATTGATCCTTTGCATTCCTGTCTGACACATGAACTGTGAAAAACTCTTCAGGGATATTCTCTCTGCCATGAGTAATGCTCTAAGAGCATTTCAGCAAAATAGAAGACCAGTTGCAGAGACAATAAAATATCACTAACTCTGGGCTAACTTTTACTATTATTTTTTAAGCAAGTTTTTTTCCTCATTTTGGAACAAATAAGAGAACTCTATCAGCATCTTATCTTCCTGCTGGTGAAACACCAAGCAGCAGGATTTCTCCAGTGTGGATTAGCGGCAGGACCTACATTCAGAGCCATGGATTTGCTACATAAGCCATGCCATGCCCACCCAATGGTAAAGCAAACAAACCCACATATACGGAGAGAGAACAATGGTTTGTGTTACTACAGCTGCCACAGCTGCCTCCCAACTACACCTAGAGAAGTATTTAAAGGTGTAAAACAAACCTAGATGTGTATCTAGACCCTCTAAGAAAACAAACATCTCTTGAAACTTCATTTTGGCAGACATTTTCTGATCACTGCATCAAGCTCTACAGCAGCCAAAATCATTGACTACTGACTCACTTAGCAAGGCATCTGGTAGGCCTCCGAGCCCGTGTCGGCAGCAGCAATGCTCTGCAATTAAATCTTTTACATGTGCTGGCTCCTTGGAGATGCTCAGAGAGGAAACACATCTAAATGTAAACATTATTACCATAATGCTCTAGCTGGCATGATAACCACATGTGTGCACTGCGAAACCCCCTGGGCAACCGTTCTCATCAGACATTATAATGAGTATTACAGTGAAGTGGCTAAAGGTCAGCAGCTATTTATTCTCTATATCCCTCGTGTACATTCGTTAGACACTGATGCAAAGCTTTCCGGGCATCACCAGAAGAGGAGGCTGCTCTCCAACACCTTAGCAGTTACAGGTATGTGACCACAAAACCCCTGGTTAAAGGCCTCAGGAAAACCCACTTGACTGACCCTTTGGCAAAATGCGGGTCTCAGCTCCCTATAAGGATGGACAATTTCTTCTGTGGCTTCTCCAGTTTCTGTTATCCACTACCAGAGCCTTATGTATTTAACAGCTTGATTATACCTTGTATTTATTCAACCCATACAAGACAATGCTTGTATTCATTTTTAAATCTTTCTCTGTTGCCAAAAACCTTTGGTGACATTAGAGGAACCCAATTACACCTGCCCACCTACTTTAAACTCTGTGATGCTTGCTCTATTTGCCATATGCTCACTGACAGTCCAGGCAGAGTACTTATGACCCTTTTTGTACACTGATCTCTACACACACCTGGATCGTTTCCTTGGAGTAAGTCCAGCACTGATCATCTAACTTGTAGGAACCTCAGAAAATAATGTGGGACAGTGGCCTAGTGTTACTTGCAGGGTGATTCTGTCACTATTTCAGATGTTCACCAATAAATAATGCCCTCAAGCAAGGTATTTTATTTGATTTTTGTCACCAGTATTTCTTATGTGCAGATATGCCACTTTCTTTCTGCCCGCAGACTCAGAACTTTTCTCCCCAGAAAAATTTATTAGCTGCTTCAGACTTACCTTCCAGTACAACACATCTTCCCTATGAATTATAGTTGGTACCTGAATACAGGGTAGGTGAAAGGAAGAAAACTGCAGCAAAACATAAAGAAAAGGATTTCCAACCAAACTATGCTCCCACTTCTATGCACAATTCATCAGGAATTCAGTCGGCATTTATCTCCTGTAGGTGTTACACTGCCATTTGTCTTTCTCTTTTGGATTTCTCCTGCCATCAAGCACATGTTTCTCTTTTGTCGAAGCCATAAGACAGACATGGTGTAAGAGCTGTAACGAAGACAAGAATGAAGCGTAACTGTCTCAACACTCTTTAGTTCTCTGCCAGCTCAGCCCTGAAAACTGCAATTCACTAAGAAAAATATGATTTTTTAAAACTGCCCAAAAGACAGACCTCACTTTTCTAATGGAATATCATGAAATAACACTTTGTTAAACAACCTGGTTACTCACAGACACCTGAGATAAATATTTCCAGTAATAATATAGACTTTGTTTGTTTGATGTGTTTAACCCAAAGAGTTCTTTGCAAACAATATAAATGTTGGCTGAGGTAAGCAGAGAAAGAACAAATAATTTTTTAAGGACCTAGGCCCCAAGCCACGGTACGGCACTATTTCATCACCTAATGATAGTTTAATATGTTTAATTGCCAACCTACTCACTACCATTGTTCTTCAGTCTTGCAGACAATAATGGGAAATTAACTTTCAAAAACTACCACCACCAAAACTAGTTACTTTCCAACATCCATTCTGTACAGAAACTGGGTTTTCAGACTTAACAGGGCAGGACAGTACCGTGGGTAAGAAACGCCAACGTTCACCTATGTCTTTGTACAGGTTTTGTGAGATGGCTGCTCCCAGACAAAACTCCTCCTTCCCCTCACATAAGGAAAAGGATCAGTGCTCTGCCTTCCGGAGATCGGAGCAGGCTGTTTGCAATTTCTGTGAGCTTACAAAAGAATAAGCCAATACACAGTGACCCGTGCCCATCAGAATGACTGCAAAAAAGAATCATTTTAATGATGCACAAAAATGTGTAGAATGCCATATTATGATTATTATGATGATGTTCTTTTGGTTCTATTACTGCATATTTTCAGACCTCATATTTTCTCTACATTTAATGTGTTTATGACTGACAACTGCATCAACCTACTCTGACTATTTAAAAGATAATAAAAACTAAAAAAAGGTTTACTATGTGTTCTGTATAAACTTGAGGCAAGTTAGAGTTTTCTTCTATACCCTCTTCCTCTGTCCATGTCTCACACTTTCTCAGTACACCACATCTGACTCAAACCTTGCTTACCAGTCTAATCACACAGCATCTTTATTTTCTCTCTTTACTTTCGCAGATACAAACGTTCAGTAATATTAACTTTGCTTCCTCTGACGGCACGCCAGAATGGCAACACCTATAAGGGATACTTAGCATTTAATTTCCAGGCATGGTACAATACTGAACCACAAAACATACCTCTATTAAAATAGATCCCTGACCAAATTTCCACACACTTGGGGAATCCAGATTAGGGGAAGATTTGTTCCAGAACAAGTTAACTTAATTACAATAGTACACTGAAAATAACTTACTCTTACAAATACTCAGTTGTTGGTAGATGAGGGGGAGTTTCCTTTTCAAAACATAACTGCACGGCATCTTCAGTGCTACTTCGATTTAGAAGGCAAGGGCTTCAGAGAACTGCACTGAAAATTAGCTT
The DNA here is from genome assembly GCA_027574665.1 of Rhynochetos jubatus. Taxonomy (NCBI): domain Eukaryota; kingdom Metazoa; phylum Chordata; class Aves; order Eurypygiformes; family Rhynochetidae; genus Rhynochetos; species Rhynochetos jubatus. Next base: position 2,372,277 of record CM050671.1, read on the forward strand.
TGTCATTCCGTTTTCCTTCTTTCTCTCATTACTAGATGCCTAAAATGCAGTTCTGAAGAAGAAATGCCAAATCAGCTCCCCACTTGTCTGCCTCTGCCTCACTGCTCAGCAACAGAATTGCCTCTTGCACAGGGATTCCTGCTTCACAGCCTTCTCTGTGGAACATTTGGTAAGACACTTCAAAAGATTTTGCTATTTTTCACCTTATTTTTAGTCTAATCTTTGTTCTCTCTGAGATCATCACCTTATCTTTAAAAGAAGATAATATAAGGTTAAGAATACACATATGTATATGTATGCATGTATGTATGTATATATTGTCCACACAGTGAAAGTGAATGTCAAGTCCAGGAAACTAAAGAGCCTAAAGTGCTGATGAGCCTTTGGCTTTGTCTGCTGAGATACTGGGTGAGATGCCCCAAACTACATCACCTGCCAAATCCAGCTCAGTAGCAAGGTTCCTGGCCTGTTCCTGTTCTAAGGCAGATCTACCGTATCCTGAATAAAACACCTCGGTCTTCCCCTGCAGCAGCCATCATTCATTGGTCTTGGGTTCCCGCACAACTCTGCTAATGAACTTCATATCCAATCTACAAAAAAATCCATTTTCCCAGTCTTGCTTCTGTTTTCCACTCTACCGAGTGCGATTTTTAATGCAGATCAAGGTGTCACTGAGGTAGGGTTTCATTACTGCCCTAGAACATTGCTTGAAGAATCTAAATTGCCAACAGCAGACAAAGTTCAAGCCTGGCTGTCATCCATGTAATTCACCCGGGTGAATGTGTATGTCAGAGGCTGCAAAAAGTGCTATAATTATCGTATTATTAAGGCACAATGGCTTCATTTCATTTCTTTGTGGTACAAAATCTGCATCTGTGATTCACACTTATTGTGTAGGGAATGAGTCCACTAAAACCAGTCGTTAGGATTTGGTCTACAAGGTTGTTCAAAAGGTCCCTTAAAAATACTGTGTCCTTAAAAGACTAACAACTTATTCACAAAGAAGTATGGTCAGGACACTCAAAAGAATAAACTCAGAGGTGGTAGCAGTGTCCACTGCAGCTCTATAAACCGTGATCTGGCAATTTGAAGCTACACTGAATGCACAGTTCACAGGTATTTTGTACCCAAGAGTTTGTACACAAATACAACATCTTATAAATCTTCACCAGCTTGCAAAAAGCTGCTGAGTTGCCTTTTATTCTTGTAGCTGCAAGTGGCTATAGTATGAAAGAGAAATCTGTAGCTCTGATATGTCATCCCTCTGAAATGGGTAATTTAGGGTTATGGTTTCAGAATCAGCACATTCTTCAGCACTTCCAAGAATTTTTTTTTTTTTTTTTTTTTTTTTTTTTTTTTTTTTTTGTGAAAAGAATCAAGTAAAACCATGCCAGTACATTAAAAAGAACACATCAAAAAGTCAGAGCTGTGAGCCATCATAAAATGACAATAATCGTTTTATATTCCTGCATCTCAGAGAATGGAAAGAAAATATCAGGGGCAGAAGAGGGAGGAGAAAGGGGGTCCTTTAATGATTTTTTTAAAATTCTTACAAGAACCTGTAGCTTTCTGTGAGGCTTTATCCTAGGCACAGAGGGAGACTTCCATCTCCTTACCCAAACATCACAAGAGAGAGCAACCTATCGAGCTTGTGTTCAAAGCAGTGCAGGCACCACAGCTCCATGAAGTCACAGGGAAAGATCCAATAACCATTCCACCCACAGGTTGTGACTTTATTCCAGGGTCTGTTACATCAAGGCAACTAACTTGGCTTAAACCTTATTTCAGGCCCCCTAATAAATCAGTGGTCCCTTCTCTGTTCCAGTTACAAGCAATAATAAATCTATGAGGTATCTCTGTGAAAAGCTGGCAACCTAATCGGATTAGGAAAAAAACTGCGGAGAGATGAGACACACAGCTTCTCAGCCTTGACTGCTCCACTAACGTCCTTCCAGCTGATTTCATCCAGCTCTGTGAGCAAATGGAAGGGCTGCAGGAGGCAAAACGAGCAACTTGAAGTATATTATTGTCACATCATAATAATAAGAGAACAGCTTCAGGGCAGCTTTTACTATCACTAACGATCTATTGATTGGGCTGGCGATAAGCAACTGAGAATGAACTGACACTGAATTTCAAGGTAGATGGTTAACCAATATGGGCTACCAGGGAGATAGTTTCCATTAATATTTGCACATGAGCAACACAGCAAGATAAACACCCACTAGCTGTTTGATGGTAAAAGAGACAAAGGGGTCTCCAAGAATGACAGCTACAGGAAAACATTCTAAAAGGGGAAAATCCTTCTTAACAGCTCTCTGCTGGTGTCTTTTGGAGAACTTTCTATTTACTAAATTATGCAAAATAATGCATGTTGTATCATAATAATAGATCAATCCCTCAGTCCTGCACACAGCACAGCTGAACGCTTCAGCAACTGACCTGATCAAGAAATGGTTCAGCCCATTTGGTTTACAGTGGGATAGTTTAAACCTAAGGAATTAAAGAAGCTCTTAAAGGAAGATGGGGATTTCCATGGTTAAGAAGGGGAACCAGGGAAGGCATGAGCGCTTACTTATCTCTCATTGCTCAGTTTATGAACATTTCCAGTGTCTGCCTACTTATTCGAACATTTTGTAGGAAAACAAGTTTCTATACAATGTGACAGAATATACTTTACATGTCTGTAAGGAGAAGAATGAGAAACCTGCGTATCTTAAAATACGCATTCCAAATTTAGCATGCCATTTTCACATATTTAAGAAACCAAAGTGAAACTTATATTTCCCACAGAATCAACACACTCTCTCTGACTCCTAAAGTCCAGGTCCTGATGCTGGGGCATGCAAGAGTACTTGCTTGTATGTTTGTTAACATCAGCCCAAACTATGCATGCACTTCTCTGATAATCCTGAAACTTCCTGCTGCAAAGAAGAAAATAAGATTTAATTCTGTGTCCTGGTGTTGCAAGAGGAGGCGTAAGACAAGAGAGGTAGATGCTGTCTGTTCTTCTAGAGACAAATCCATATAACTACAGATGAAAGAGAATAGCAAAATGACATAAAAAGTGTGATCCTTCCCTCCTAATCTTTCCATGTAAATACGATCATCTGAAACAACACTGAAATCTGCCCTTGATTATTTTATACAGTTCAAGTTCAGCCTGGCACAGAGCCCACAGTAAAGCACTGCTGCCCACTTATATCTGCCCAGTCAACTGTTCACATAGTTTACATGTTACTTCATCCCCTTAACCACATTCCTTCCACAGAGTTTCTAGGTCTACTCTGATCTTAACAGTTACGTTGTACTTGAAGCTCCGGGTTATCAGCAGAGAATATGCTGTGGGAAATACATATCGAGTTCTTCAACAATATATATGTAGGAAGTGGATTTCAAACTGTATCCAGAATAGTACCAAATACATAGGAAAGAGCTGACAATCAATTTATTCCAAAACCCACCATCTTAAATTGTTTTCATAAATGTAAACAATGTGTTGTGCTCAATGCAGCCAAATCCCTCTGCCAACAGAGAAATGACTTGCAATCGCAAGCAACTTCGTACCCCAATTTATGGGGTTTTGTATGCCTTCCAATAGACGAGATACCAGTACATCAGCATGTGGAATGCTATAAATCCAGGGAATAGCTGCAGTTTTAACCATGGACTTTAATTCCAGGGTGAATCTATGTGGTCCCTAGCTAAATATATCCTTCTAAGTAAATTACTCATGCAACTGCCTGTAGGAAAGCTTTCTGCAGATAAAGACTGTTTGCAAATGCTACGTTTGACAGCACAGACGGCATAAAGTTACATTCTTTTCTTACTGGCAAAAAAGATTCCCGAACTGAACAATGTAGAATGCAAAGGTTCCTCTTCTCTCTGCAAAGACTGCCCAGGAGATAGGTTAATTCTGCCTGCTTACTGCTCCTTGCAATGCACTGTATGTATCAGTCTACTACGTTTATCTCCGAACCCTGTAAACAGAGTGATTTCTAAGATAATGTGCAGCACATTCCCACATTCATACTTAGCCATGCAGCAGACAGTAAAAACACATGCCTAACCCTGTGCCTTTAGTCAGATGTGTAACTCAGACACTCTTTCACTAGCCTTTTTTTTCCTCTCTTTTCTATGTCTTCTACTTCTTACCATTGGAGTTGTCCTGGTCCAAAGGATTATCTGGTTCCATTACTTCAAATAAAAGCATCCAACATGCAGTTCTCCATGCAGCAGAGGCATAAAAACACAGCAGTTGCCTAAGCTGATTCACCTGATTTATGAATTAGTGCTGCATCCATAAGAGGCTGTTTTTCTTCTTTTGTATTACATCTGGCTCCTTTTCCAACTAGATGGCTGGGTATTACAGCATGCAGGCCTTTTTCCAGCATCCTCTTAATGCATTATATTTAAAGTAGCAGCAACCCTTTTCTCCCATCCCCCAGACTAAGTTACAGCAGTAACTAGGCTGAGCTGGCAGGGAGCGGAGCTCATTCAGAACAGGACCTGCAAGCGTTCTCCGGTTCGTGTTGCTGCATAAAGAGAATGATTGATACAATAAAAAGTAAGTGGGGTTTGACACAGTACAGCATGCACTGCAGAAAACTGCACCAAACCCAGGAAAGGTCTTGAGGGTTTGGGGAATGCCTCATTGAAGCCACCAGCATGCACACCCTCACACACAAACACAAATTATGTCCTGTTTCCTCCTCCTCCTCCTCCTCCTCCCACCCCCCTCCACCTCCCCCCCGCTACAATCTTTTATAACCCTGGATCTCCTCCAGCAATAGTCTGTTCCTTTACTCAGTTTATAATAAACTCTGCCATTCCCTTGTGTCCCTGGGGCTGTCTTGGAAAGGAAAGAGGCTGTTTGCAGAATGAATAGACCAGCCGGTGCCTAACAGGGAGGCAACTCAGTGACTCCGCACTGGGCAGCTGTAACTTGCTGCAGCAACAGCCTTCAGCTTGGAGACCTTGTCCTACATCTACCTCCTTCGCCAAGCCAGGGGCTGCTGCGGAGGTGGCTGTTTAAAAAGCCTCTGCAAATGAGCTGGAGGGACAAGCACCAGCTTTGCTAAAGCCGCGTGGTAAATTAAACCAGAGCCCGAGACTGCGGACACGCAACAGAGACAACAGTTAGACCATCGTGTTACAAGTCAGGTCACCTTCATTCTGCCACTGGGTCTGCCAGTAACTCCCTGAGACCCCACGTAATTCCTGACTCTTCTTTATGCCTCAGTTTTCGATGCTACTGATACTGCAATGTCTTATTTCACAGGGATACAGCTGAAACTTCCCAGCTTCACATGCTTTGAACTTCTTGGGTAAATGATAGAGGACGAGGACTGAAGAAGACGACCCTATCGCCTAGCTGAGGAATAAAAATTATATTTTCTCTAAAGAAATGTCCACAGAATAACAGAAAAAGACATTGATGGGCCACTGAAAGCCAAGATGTGTCTCTGAAAGGTAAATTCCTATTGCTGTTACAACAACCCTGAAAGGATCCTCCCAATCCAGACTCACAGGATCAATTTCACTTTGAACCTAGGATTCAGACTCTTTCTCTAATACCCCAGCTAAGACATTAAAACATATTGTGTTTAAAAAGAATGCTTTTGTCTAAATCTAAGGCAAGGATCACTCAAAACATCTACAACCGATTTAGCGCATTTTGGGTTTGTCATGGCTGATGACACAGGATTCTGAGGCAGGCAGGGGTTTCTATTTCGGTGCTCCTGGGTAATGCTTCTGCCTTACTAGCTCACTCTTTAGAGAGTCATGTAACTAGTGCTTTCGAGCTGACTATTCACGCCTGGCGCTACAAGCTGTAGGCGGACAAATGAATGGCTGGCTGAAGGGAGGAAAACACGCCGTTCTGCATGGAGACATTAACCTAGCGGGTTGATCTGCCTCTACTGTAATTGTACCTTGCAAAAACACTTTAGTACTGTTCCTGAGGATTATGCCATATTAATAGAAGAAAAACTCATTTCCATGTATTTGTTTTAAGTATTGCACAGAATACAGCCCCTGTTAAATAATGCTCTGAGATCTCTGCCTTGGTCTAAATTACAGTGCTGCAAACCCCATATTCTCTCCCCTCGCACCCTACGCTCCCTATGTTCTTTACAACTTCCCTACTTCTCCCACTCAGTGACAAAACAAAAATCCTCCCTCTTTCCACCTTCCCCACAAAGCCACCTACTCTGTGACTACAGGAACATGGCACTCTGCCTGTTAACAGTCCACCACCTGTTTTGGGTCATGTACACAGTCTGGGAGTTAGTGTATCACAGAAAAAAGTGTGTTAACTCTTGACTGACACCTATTGCATCCCTCCAGTCTGAATTAACAACAGCTGACAATAATGGGTATAGAAGGGATTTAGAGAGGAGTCTTGAACAGGTACCATCTGTCTATTCAGTATCCCAGGATGAGGAGGCACACAAACATACACACACAGAGTGACACAGCCTACCTTGATCACAGAGGACTAGAAATGCCTGGAGAATCGTGACTGTCAGTGTAAAGGAATAGATAGTTCTGTAATGAACATCTGCACCAGGAGAAACTACAGAAACTACTCATACTCTTCATGAAACACATGCTGCAGATACATAATATACGTTCCACAGACAATTTAGTGTCAGAACTGAACAAACACCTGTGAAATCCTTCCTTGTGGGGAGTCAGAAATAATTCAGGAATGCTACAGAACAGCTAAGATCGAGAACTCAAGATAGGAAAGTGAAAAATAACAGTTATTTAGACCTCACTGAGTTTATATGACAACTGATTTGCTTTTAATGTCATCCAAATCATTTTCTCATCTGTAGTCACAGCCCTAGTAAAAATTAAACCTTAATGTGCAAGTCAGAATGATGTCAATATTTTGGCAAAGCCAGTATTCACAGTTTCCAACAATTGAGCGATTGTCACACGTTCTTTGTTTGAGCGTAGTTCATGCAGTTAGGAAAAGCACCTCATGCGAGGATTTTGAAAAGCAAGGGACAGTTGGAAGACCAGGGCTTTGATCACTAGGGATTTTAATTGCTCAGGCACTGAATGGAAAATTGCAGAAGTGAAGAGGGAAATGATTTTCAGACAAACGGCCTGAATGGTCAGAGGCTATGCTAGACCGAATCCTAGGAAATGAGCCAAGCACACTCAACTAATGAGTGTGGAAAGAGAAGTCTTGCTAGCATGTTCTCTGGAATACCTATGAGGTTAAGTAGAACACAAAATTTAGAGTTTTGGGAAGCTGACTCTTCAAGGAAGGAATTTTGAAATGGTTGGAAGGAAGTGGAAATTAAACACAGTCTGTTTCTGTCTCATCAGAACATCTCTGCGTTCCCCGAGATGGCTAGTTTTGAGACAAAAAAGGAAGTTGTATCTAACTGCCTAGTGTCTGCATGGTTTCAACAACTACTTTTATACACCAGACTCCAGTTGTGCTCAATAAGTAAGGCTTTACTTTGAAGGAATTGGTAGCTACTACTTCTTATCTCCTAATTCTTTTCATAGAAGATGGGAATCACAGCTCACACTGGCCTTTGTGCAGTGTGAAATTGTGAACAAGAAAGATGGCACTTGCTTTCAGGTTGCTGTAAAACTGGGAAAACCACCTCATCCCTCTTATCAGCTACACGGAATTGCGTTGAACCTGTTTGCTAATCTGGAAATATTCAATTACTTTATGAAGAATAAGTGATATAGTCTAAGTTTGAAGTAGTAGAAATGCGGGGATCTAACTGGTCTTGGATTTATTTCCAGGGAAAGGATTTGCTTCATATGTCTGTCTGTCTGGACCAGGTTTTGCTAGTCTATGTGCAGCAGCAATGGACACTATGAGGAGTCTACTTTCTTTTCTACCAGGTGTTCTAAAGATCCATAGGAAAAGGTAAGTGGAAATAATTGCATGTAGAGCTGAGCACAGTCAACAGACATTCTGAAAACAATATTCCATTCTCCAAAATAATACTGCATTCGTCCAGACGAAAGTGTTGGTACAATTTTCCTGTTGTTCCTGGTAATGCATCGCTTTGCTGTCATAAGGCGTATCCCTGGCAGCCACGAACGATGCCCAAGTACACCACAAGCATTAATTAGGCCTTGCTCACACCAAGTAAACATTACCATTTCCACACTGTAACAAAGAGAGGAACATAGAGCTGCGAGACACCTTTGCAATCATGAATGTGACGTAGTTTGAAAGCTATAAAAACCTTGAAGAGCTTTAACTGTTTAAAGTTCTAATAGCCCTAAAATGAGTCTTTTCCAGTACAAGCAGGGAAAAAAATTCAGCAGTTACATTTTAGTTGCTAATATCTGTTAAAAAATGCTTCCTGGGGATCCATTCTCAGCATGTCACCTCACTAGTGTCACACTGTGAGAAGACAAAGTTGGAGGTGGAAAGATCTCCATTACATAAAATAAAGAGAAAACATTTTAGGCTGCATATCTACAGAAATGAGTGAGAAGAGGTTCGGTTGCTTTTCCCCTTGGGAAACGGAAGAGTGGTACGTCATCCTGCCTGCTGTGCCATGCAGTCGTTGTTCGCCAGTGTAAAAGATCAGCGTGATGCCACAGCTGCCCGCCACCACACAGCCCTTCTTTCAAACATAAATTCATATGTAGGAGGCAGCAATGAATGCCTGCAAGTTGAAAAGCCAGTGCAGCACAGACCTGCTTAACAAAACAGTTTGCCAAGGTTACTGGGGGTGTTGTCAAAGCCTCCTCTTTTGTGAGGGCTGAATAACAATTCATACCAAGTAACCAGCTTCACAGTTTCTTTGGCTTTACCTGGCAAGTTTTCAAAGTCCCTGCTCATGGCTGGGTCTGTTCCCATTGAGATGCAGCTTATCTTGCCCTGGACAGCAAGCGCCGGGATGAGCCTACTCCAAAAGTTGATGCCAAAGCCTTATTGTGCTGTTTTTCTGCTTGAACTGAACGACGTCTATCATAAATGTGCTCGAATATGACACAAGCACAAACTGAAAAACGACCCATCCTTGGTTACTTCATACTGGCAGGAAGAATCCCTCTGCCTCTGCAGAAAGGGATAGCCATTTAACCACTGGATTTAATTCATTCAAACATAACTGGGACCTTCAGGAAGCCCCAGTTGCAGAGTGGCCAGGTTAACAAATTTCTATCTGTGCAAATGCTCCTGCTAGCAAGCACAAGTCTGGTTAAGAGAGGACTATAACCAATTTTAAGCTTGTTACTCAAGAATTTTCGAAAGGGTGATCTGTCTGCTGAGCTGTCCAGTGCCACAACGCAGCCTCTGTTCTCAGCTGGGTCCCCTTTCGGAATATGCATCGTATAACCTGCAGCAATAGGACAGACATCCTCCAAGGCTCCTTTATTTGGGGAGGTGGAAATGTAAATCCGCAGACTTTTATCTTAATTTTCTGAAGAAGGTGATGCTCTAATCACACATCTGAGGTGTCAGTTTTTCATCCAGAACTCAGCAAAGCATAGAGAAAAATATATGCAAAAAAAGGTGTGACAATTAAATGGAGCATGAAAAGCTGGAAATCCCATGGTGGAAAAAGACTCTAAGTGAAAGACATTCCCCAGGATATCAGTGCACGAACTGGCGTCTGTCACATCTTTCCCTTCAGTGCTCGCTGGTTTTGCGAACCATTAGGAGTTTTAGTTTGTAAGAACATTCTCTGGAGTAAGAGCAGCTCAGTATCCAACACGTGCCCAAAACACAGAACTTACTGAAACACCTTTGACTTCAGAAACTTTAAAATAAACCAGTTCATCAGGTTCTGAAAAGACTGAGCCTTATATCTCTATTCAAATCTCTGCCACAAACTACTGAATCTCGTAATCATTAACAAACAAAAGTCTAAAGAATAAACCAAACAAAATGCTGCAGAGCCACAAATTTTACAGTAATCATGATGCAAAAATACAACTACAACTATGAAAGGAGTGCACGTTAAGTATTCTGCCATGAAAAAGGCCAACAATCAGTTTAATGTCATCAATATTCTAAGACCTAAAACATTAACACTACAATCAGGACTTACTTCCAGGGTAAGGAGAATATAACATTACCTCTTGGTACTGCACACTTCAGCCTGAGGAAGGTGTCTTTGAACTTCTTTAGTAAAATCCTACTGGCAGTTTCATGGAGGAAAATAAAACTAAACTGACTCCTGGGCAAAAGTAACAAAAGGTCTGCAACAGGCAGAGTTCCGTGCAGGATCTACCGAGCTGTCTGTTGAGATTCCACCCTAGCTGACTTTACAGATTCCTAACTATGTTTCTGCAGTTGTCTCCTAGAAACAGGAACAAGAAGCATTTGCTGTTTTCTCAAGTCTTTTGAAAAACTTTGCAACAGCTTTCTTCACATTCCAGATACACAAGTAATCAATGTATATTTCCTTAATCAACAAGCAGCCTTAAAGAATGGCTTGTTCCTTGATGCCATGTTACGTAAACGTAATACAATAGCAACTGGCGTAATGATGTATCATTAATAAAAACTTGGACGAAATACCAATGGAAAATGCAGTTCAGAGAAATACCCATACAAACATTTGGATACTTAACAAGAATCCTGAGGGTATCCAAACACTGGATTAATAATCATACAGGAGTAGATTAGATGTTGAAAAGTTACACATGCTTCCTTTTTGCATCGAGCTAAATTTACCACGAATGTAACTTCTGAGAGGCATCTTACTGAGCTCAAAACGGGGAAAATTAAGTGCAGTTTCTTGAAACATGGACAGAAGTTCCATCTGAGGTTTCTGGGAAGGTTCAGGCTAAAATAACACACTGTCCAAGTAAACTAACATATCCTTAACAACATCTGCTGGAAAAATAGTGCTGGGAGAGCATTTAGAATAAATCAATCTTGTTGTATATTGAAAATCATCTTTTCTTCCCTCTTCCTATTCTGCTACTGTTTCTGCACGTTGCTGATTGGACATGGTGGGACACAGACTGTTTCTCCAGCCTGGCATCCAGGGCTTTTAGATAATTCTTCTACATTTGTAAAATTCTACAAAAATAAGAAAGGTTACAAAAAGCAAACACACGTTTCAGCTGTATCTGAGATTATTTAATTTATGGGATTCCAAAACTGATGGAAGCAAGGTAAGGGACGTGAATAGGCCTTGCATTTTGTATGGAAATGGATCTGCCCAGATTAAAGCTGGTTTCACGCTCAGTGCAAATGGGAGAGAAAACTGACATCAACATCCCTTCCTCTGAAATCCTGGTTTCCACTAATCAGCAGATTACTCCCCATATATCCATAGTCACAGCATAGAAATACTGTACCAAAAGACGCATTTCTTTCCATTTGCAAGTTCTCTACAGAAATACATGCAACTTAGAAAGAAGAAAAAATTCCAGACACTGTTTAGGTACGTGAAGAAGCTATTGCATTGCGACAGAGACATATCCTGTATCCTCCAAGGCTGTCCGTCTGCTTGCCCTGAGCCTGCTCGCTCTTTCACTTCCTGCCTTTTCCTCCCTCTCTCCCTTTCGTGTTTAGAGATTCAGCCTATTGTTGTCCTTCCAGATCAAGCAGTCTCTTAATTTTAATAGCTTTTTTGGACTAAATTACTCCATATGGTCTCTTGCTTTAGGTGAAAATCACACAGTAAAAAGCAAAGATTTTGAACTAACTTGTTTGTTGCTGTCACTTGAAAAGTGAAACACAAGATAAATGATCTCTTATTCTTTCCTCATGTTTGCGATAAAAAAGGCTTATAATGTCCTTCTTTGGAATATTGCTGTCATCCTTCCTTTTTGCTGTCCAGTAACTTATGATTTCACATTCACTTTTTCAATACTCTTTCTTGCTTTAGGCAGAACAAAAGGATGAGAATCCAGTCTCTGTGCCTACTCAACTAGTTTTACCTGAGTCAAGACTTCAGAAATAGATGTAACTATCTGACACAGATTAACCATTTTTTAACCCAATGTTTCCATAGAATTGTTGGGATAATGGTGTGGGTATGAAGTACCTACAGCAAATCTAATTTCAGACTTGGCTAGAAAATGAGAAACTTCACTGAAATCAACAAGGAAGAGGAAAGGTAAGGTGAAAAACCAGAAAATAAATACTCATCTTGGCATGTGACACCAGACTGCAAGGTTCAAACCTGCTGTTCATTACCCTGATGAATAAAATATCCTGAATGATCAATCAGCTATCATGCATTTTCTTTCCTGCCCCCTACAATATTTCTCCGGTTAGTCCATGCTGCTGCTGTGCAGGTTATCCTTTGCTTTTTCTACAGAATATGTTGGGAGTCTACAGCAGTTATTTAGGAATCACACAACCTTGGTTTATAGATACACCACAGATTTGCCTTCAGGTGAGGAATGCTTCTTCCATTTACGCTGAAATATTTCTTAACTCAGCACAGATTATGGAAAAATAGAATTAAGTCATTTACAGCATTTTCGGCAACACAGCTATAAAGAGAAGAAATGAAGGAAAAACATTTTAATCTACTTAAACCAAAATTAAACATAAAAGTTCATCTTCCTGGATGCTATGTTTTTGTTTTCTTCCAGTGGATCTCAATTGCTAGGGTTCCTTTCCGTATTAGGCCAGGTCCCTTTATATTTCAAGGATTTCGCTCTTAATCAAGCCTAATTCCTCACCTAACTCTTCTCCTGATCCTCAGCAGCCACAACTTAAAAAAGCTCAAGAGCTGCCAACGCTCAGAGAGAGAGCTGAGATCTGCTGCTTCCTTCAGTGGCATAAAAATAGGATAATGACAAAACCCGTCTCCTTTTGAGGAGCTCTACCCTCATTTTTTAACGTTCTCTTCCCTTGGAATGGTTTCCTTTGCAAATATACACAGTTTGTTTTGCTCAAGATTATCAGGTCTCTGCTTCTAAAGATTCTCTCTTGCAAACCACAATCTTTTCTAGCCATTTATACTCTGTCTGTCTCTGGTACCTCCCGCCCCCCAGCCTTCTAGCTCTTTTGCTCTGTAGAACTGCTAACAGGGCACTGCAGAGGAGAGCCCACCTTCTTGATAAACACAACTGTCACCTAAACTGGTGGATTATGACATGATGTAGTAAAATCAGAAACTTCTTAATGAAGCTAGATGGATTTTAGCCTTTCCAACCGAACAGAGAAATGCAACACGCCTGCAATTCTCAAAGAATGTGCACCACCCTTTCAAATGTAACACATCTAGTAACTCCTCCTTTGCTTAATTGCTTACTTTACATTTTGGGTTCTTTGCATTAGTTTTAAGTTGTAGTCACCATTATTTAATAAGTTGCTTATCTGTGTTTTCCCTTTGATTTTTTCCCATTAGTTTCCTGGTGAATTGCAGAAACTTCTCTTGTTTTAACAATTCCATTTTGTTTCAGTGAGAGTGTTTCATCCCTGTCTGGGTTTCTATTTTCAAAATTGCCTCATTTTCTTAAAATAATTTTTTAAACAATCTTTCCATTCCATTGATTCCAGTTAATTTTCCCCATTCGTTTTTCTATAACTTTATGTCAAATCTCCCTCTACAGGGGACCTCTGTGCACACGTAGCTTAGACTGATAGAAAAGCCAGCACATGGGTTATGCGGCCCCACACAGCGATAATGCAGATGTGGGGAGAGGTCTCCACAACTCTGTGTCTGGCACATCCTCTTACCACCCAGGGTGTCCGAGATCCATGGGGTGGAGCTGCCATAGAGCTTTTCTACTCTGCACCCTGGTATATCTGCGCCTGCCTTTCCGCTCTGCCACAAACAAGCTGAAGCTACCCACCGGGGAGAGCTGGCCACATAAAGTGGCCACATCCATATATATATACACACACATACATACCTATCTTATAAGTTACCAGAGACACTGAAACAGATCGCTAACATTTCAGCCAAAAAGATAACTTCAGTGTTTAGTTCCATCAGCAATCCCCAGCTCAGTTTCACAATCTGTTTGAAATTCATGGAACACGCAACCATTTCAGAAAAAACTATGGACAATATTATGTGGGTTTCATTTTCTTGTTTGCAAAACTTCTTTTAAACTTTCAATGTTTGCTTACTGGTTTATTGTCCCTCTCAGTTGTTTGTTTGCAAATTTGCTTGCAGAAGGTGTGTGTTGCTTTTTCTGTAACTTTGGCTTTTGTTACTATTTCCCACACCATCTTCTGCCAGTTTAGAGACCTGTTAAATCCCAGCCCGCTACAGACACAGGTTAGGAAACACTGCTCCAGGTGCCTTAGCTTTACGACAATACCTGTTCTATCTGTGCATGTTTTCATGCATATTCAAAACCAAACTCCTCCCAACCAGCTTTTCTGTTCTACTTCCACGAGCGCATGGCCCTGTGAATCCTGCGTGTGCTCTAACTGGGGGGTACCGACCTGGGATTATCATCTGACTACCTGCATCTGTACCTGCATTAAGATTCAGTTCTGATGCTACTGACTGTTCAGCAGACACGTGTGCTCCTCTCCCTGTGCAATATTGTCACCTTCAGACTCTCCAGTCTTGTCGCTGTGTTAGAGTAGCTGAAATCATTAGAATGGTTGGAAGAATTTAAAGTACATCTTTCTTCCTCCTTGTTGGCTGCCTGCTTTTATCTGATTTCGCAGTGTCCTGGTTTGCCTTCTGATTCTAACTAGGAGATACAACAAATCTCTATAATCAGTTCCCATCGCTTGATAGAATAATTTTAGCATCAGATGAATGATGCAATGAACTAGAATGGAATGAACAGATGAAACCAGCTTTGCCTGATTCTAGGAAATGCCCTTCAGTCTGCACAAGCTATGATATCCTCTATCCGGCTGCGGGTCTCCACCATCATCAAACAAAACCCTCCCCACGTCTGATTCTGGAGCCACAAAGGACACGTCAGTAAACCCAGCTCTCACGGGATTATATAAAGTGCACCTTAGGCACTGCATCCAGGGGTTCCAAGCTCTTTGAGCTCCCACATGGAGCAACAATTTAATTTCCCTTTCTTCATCAATTCTTCATTCCCTCATGATGTCCTGGCAACATTTTGTTCCTGTTCAACATTCATCATTAGCTTCTTTTTTTTTCTCACTTCCTTTTATATTCCTTTCCCTCCCCATCTGCTAATTTAAAAGGAAATTGCATGGTATTCAGCATTATCAGCCAATCTGTTTACTCTGCTCTTGTTTGAATGAAGACCGTTTCCCACACACTGAGCTGCGCTGTCTCACCCCCATACACACTATTAGTACCCTCAAAGCCCGTATTTTCTTTTGTATGCCACCTAGAGAGCTAAGCACCCTTCCAGAGGTAGAGATCTCCCAGAAATTTCATCTCGCTTGAAATTTAAGATGTGGAAATAGAGACCTATGGGGAAGGAGAGAGATGTCTGGATTCAGGCCTTCTCTCGCCCCCCAGCAGTCGTGTAACAGTCGGTATGATGGCACCTGGGAAAAAGAAAGAGGTCCTGGCACCACTCTGGCTGTCAGAGGAGCAGCACTGAAAAGTGCAGATTCCACACCCAGCCAGGGAAGACCACTTCCATGTGGAACCAGCTTTCTCCAGCTTCTCAGCAGGCCAGAAGTCCTCACCTCCACCAGATCAGCCCAGCCATTCTCAGCAGTAACTCCCTGAAACACCCTAAATAATCACTGTTCAGCGTCGCTGGTTTTGCCAATACTGACGTGGTCAATATTACGCAGTTTGTGATTTTATTCCTGAAAATAACACTGATTTTGACCTCGTGCTCCAACTCCTGAAGATGAAAGATTAATAATACAAAGTCTCCTTTGATCCCGACCGGAGTGGTTAATGCTAATAGCAAAATGCTGAAACAGTTCTTGACAGCAACAATGTGAAAGTTTTGCATACTTGGGCACAATGAGCATAACTGGAATTAATGGCTTTTAAAAGCCAGTGAGAAACACCTAATAGGAAAGGGCTTTATTAAATCTGCAAGTGCCAGAATTCTCCCCTCATGACCTACTGAAATATTTTACAGATGCTATCCTTTAGACAGGGGGGTTACATTCTGAGTGATGATCCTACTGATTTATTTAAAATATAAACAATACCTGAACTGAATATGCATCTGTTTCTGTTGAGATGAGATCAGCTGGCAAAAGTGGTCTCCACTACGAAATATAGCATGTGAATTTACAGATTGGCTTACGGATCAGATTTTTTCAAATGCATAATTAACTTGGCTCTAAACAGAGGAGTTTGGAATACATGAGATGGCTGAGATTTCACCTCATCAAATATTATAGTTTGTATTTCAGGCAGATGTTACGAAAACATATGGGTTGCTTCTGAGCACAGATTGGACATCCTGCCGCTGCACTCGAGCTGACCCATCTTCAGCCAGGTCTTCAACGTGTCATTTTAAATGGGTAAGCAAAACAAACTTGCTTCAAAGTTGAAGCATTTTACTTAACTGATGCTTTGAGAAAAGCAAGTCTCGTCAAAGTCAGTGAAAGCTACGCAACTGGCAAATGGCAAAGACCAACTTCTCTGGCGTTAATTAGGAAAAAAATATTAATGGATATGTATTTAGCACTTGGGAGTTTAAAAAAGGATACGTGTCCAACTTATGTATGAGTTTGTTACTATTAATACAAATCTTTATGTGCTGAAACAAGTGGATTCTTGTGTGATGGAAAAGTAGATCAGAATAATTTTACTGAATATTGGAGCTTGACTTCTCCCCAACCGCAGGAGGATATCATGCTGTTACATTGTATGTTGCTTAGCAATGTAATGTGGGAAGCAGCACCACAGTCCTTGACAGCACCATTGTCCATTGAAATGCTTGTGAAATATTACCTGGGTTATATAAAGATAGCATAGAGTTACAGAAAAATAGCATAAAGTTTTGAACCGCGACAAAGGGAAAGAAGGCAGCTGTAAAGAAAAGGCATTGCTATTCCAGTGGCAAAAAGGTCTCCCTGGATATCTTTCACTATCTGAATACACACAGCATAAATTAAATATGAAGAAATCGTATCTGAAAAACCTCATTACAGCTATGCTTACAAATGATACACCGTGTTGTGGAGTAACTCTGCTCTGACAGATGAATAGCTGAGTCCATGTATGTGCCAGGCCCTCTACGTCAGTACCACCTGAAGGGGACCTGCTGCTTATTGTTCTGAAGTTTTGCTTTGGGGGAAAAGTTTTGCACTCTGATGGACAGATTACTCAGGCTGAGCATAATATGGATAAAAGGGGGAGCACTAAGCCAAGATGGATTTGTTCTACAAACAGATAGGGTCTCTTATCAGCTACACCAATGTGAATATTCACCTTTCGTGGCTGCAGAGTACACCAGAGGTTCCAGGTGTCACCGGCACACCCTCTTGTATTCACTGCACTAGCTCTTTCTCTGGTGCCTTTTGCATAGAGAAGTGACAATCTGCTCTTGCTCGATTGGTTTTGACAGCCTCAGTACAACAGCCTCTGCCAAGATTTGCCTTCATGCGTGCCCTCTACTGCTTCTTTGGCCAATCTTCCAGCCGTTCACCATATTTTAACTAGCTAGAGAAAACAGCTTGGATAATGTTTTCTGACCTTCACAGCAGATGCCAGGACCTGTGTATTGAAGCATACAAGAGTGCTGCTTCACTGCCTGGTGTTGGAACACTCCAACTTCAGCACTGCCAAGGATATTCTCTTTTCTCTTGCCTAGTTTTTCAGACGTTCACCTTTCCCTGGTAAGAGCACTGCACATTTTTAAATGACCAGTGAAAGAGCTAGTCTGACAGTGTCATTGATACCTCAAATGGTAATTAATTCCTTTGAACTGCTGCAACAGGAGGTTTCTCCAAAAGAATCATAGAATGGTTTGTGTTGGAAGGGACCCCAAAGATCATCTAGTTCCAACTGCCCTGCCGTGGGCAGGGACACCCATGTTATGCTACTCTTGCCAGAGATCACTGCTGAGGAGAGCAAGCATTTTCCTGTAGCATGTCTATGCAGAAGTGAGCACAACTGGGTCAGCCACGAATATCATGCAATAGAAGTTTCCTTCATCATCACCCCTCCCTTCCTGGCAAAGTAGCTGTTACCAGGAACCTGAAGGAGAAGGTACCAATGCAAACTGAAAATACACAAAACTGAATGTGCATGCAGGACATATATCCCCATCGGACTGAACCTAAACTCCGGTACTCTGCCGTTCAAGCGCTGCCATCAGATCCACCGCACTCCATGTGTTATAATTTGAAGAAGCATCAGGCTGATATTGTTCGTGATATGGAACAAACCTCAGATTGTGATGGTTCATAAAGACACGGGAGTGTATCTGCATCTTTGTAAAGAAAAAATATGGAATAGACATGACAGAACCTAGGGGCCTTTCCAAGGAACAATTCAATATTCCCTGCTATACTATCTGGCAGAAGAACACTACAGAGTTTATTCAGCTTGAATTAACTAATGGATTTGAGCGTTCTCTTTAACAAATAGAAAAGATGTGGAGTTACACTGACTGCAGGGTTACAGAATGCTTTAGACAAATCTCAAACTGATTTACCACAGAATCTGTGCTGGCTTTTCTCTCCACTCACAGGCAGTGATGCCTCCTATTTTAAAATAAGAATTCCTAAAATTTGCTTAGAACATTAATTTTTGTTGGTATGTGTATCACCAGTACACATGGGAAGTTATTTACCTTTATTAAAAAAGTGAAGATGGACAAAACAGATGTTCTGCTGCTGAAAGACGCCACATAACAGCAGCAAAAGTTTCAGGCAGGCCATACCCTTCCAACACGCCAACAAAGCCCCTGCATAAACACGTGAAGTGCGCATTTCTTTAGAGGAGGAGCTGATTCCCTCCCGCAGCGCGGAACCTCATATAAATGCAGGAGTAGCAATGGTGAGATTTACCTTGTAGCAAGCCTCACTTATCTTCAGCCAAGAGGAATATGGTTTAGACCTCAAGGCGTATGCATCTGGTAGATAATACCCATTCTCTGAACCCAACATTTTGTTGTTTAAGCAGGAAGGGCGCTTGGCTGAAAGTAATTGCGTTTGTCTCCGTATGAAAACACCAGTGTGTGTTGTGGAGACCTTCCTGAGCATACAGCTACTGGTTGCATCAAACTGCACCAGTAACACACTGTGTTAAGGACATAAATCACCCTTCATGATGCAGGAGCTGCAGAGAGACCGCGCTGAGGACGACCCATAGACAGAGCTGTTCCCCATGCGTTACTGTGTCCAAGCAGTATGTTCTCTTTGGAAAAGAAAGCCGGAAAGTTTACGCAGGTCAGAACTAATCACTGGGTGGTGTTCCCAAAATCATACTTGAAAATCTGAAAAGAATAATTTGATAATTTAAATTAGTGAATGCAGAACAGTGTATGGGTCATCTCTCTCGACTGGCATCAGAAACAGAATGTTTTCATGACAGCCTTCCTTTGGCCTTTGAATTATTTAATATTTCTTTGAATTCCTTAATTTGATTCCCTTAACTTAGTTTTTTAAGCTTCTGCCACATATTCTTGGTGTTCCAGCCTTGGCTTCTTTTTATCTGATCTGAAATTAAGATCTATTCTGTGGCCTCTGTGCCTCTAATGGATTTTCTGGTTAAACATAAGTGAATGTATAATTCAGCCAGAAGGTTTTTCGTAACAGTGCAGTCTTACAATAGAATAAAAGCAGTTAGCTTTTACTAATGCAAGTCCCTTTTTGGATCTAGTGCTTCAGAGAAGTTTAGGAGGGACAGACATCTTCCTTTATTCCTTACTTTTATCCTGAGGAGAGGTTTTTCAAATTCACTAAAATTCAAGGCTCTTTAATTTTTTTTATTTTAACTGTTCGCAGCTCGGAACCGCAGAGGCTGGCTGGCATGGTACAACTGCACTCCATCTTGCTCTCTGTAAAAATGATTTTAGCAAGAAGAAGAAACAACATCCCTATTTTCATAGTCACTTTCTCAGAGTAACTTTCAAAGTCCACCCTTACGCTTTTCACCCTCCCAAGCACGTTGAGTTCTGGAAGCACCCGGAAGGGGGGAAGTTGCAGTTAAAGGGTGAAGAGCAAGATCATTCCTGGCTTCCTCACAGCATCAGCCTTTCAGTATCAATCAGCATCATTTCCTCAGCTTGTTCGTTCAAGACCACAAACCCATCTGATATTCATCCTTGTACTTCCCTCTGACTAAGCTAAGCCTTTGGACTAATTCCCTCTTGTCAGAGGATGAAAAACACCTGAAGAACAGATGGTGGATGCATCTGTCTCCAGTGGAAAAGTTCAGAAGTGACCAATGGTAGGTGAGGTACCATAGCATTTCCAGACCAACACTCTCACCAAAAGGCCTTTCCTCTCATACTGCATTTCCTCAGAGAATGACTGCAGAGCTGTTCACAGGGAGACTTATCAAGGCTGATTCAGCTGATACACAAATGGAAAATGCTATCAAACATGTACAAATGCAGGAAAAAGCAGGGAGTCTTCAGCATGGCTGCAGGCGCTTTAACTCTGCATTTCATTTCCAGCTAGAATGTCAGAGAAAAAAGATTGCACCAGGAGAGCCAGAAGCAGCAGCTTCCCACAGCTCTTCAGTGTAACCAAGTTCAGATTCAAACAGGACTCTGCAGCCAATACACAGATTCCAACCTGGGCTGGGGCCTCTCCGATGAATTTGCTGAGGCATATTAGTGCTTATCATGACGATTTACCTTGTGAAAAGGTAACCTTTTGTGAAAGACTGGCATGAGGTTGCTATTTATGTCAGGATTCTCTGAAAAGGTCCCATATGACAACATCTCAATTTCTACTAATTGGGATTGAATCCTTACAAATAAAGACATCTATCCTACTGCTTTTCCGTGGAGACACACAGCTCCTCAGAGGAACCCTCTGAGATAACTGACGATGAGTCTTTGTGAGGGAAAGCAGAACTCAGCTGGCCTCAGTACAACAGGACAGCAGAGCAGTTGCAGAGGTAGATGAGCAATGGAAGAATTAATACGGTTTCTCTTCAGAGGATGAGGATGTCAACACTCCTTTCACCAGCCTATGACAAAATAAGCGCAGAGTTGATGCGCAGCAGACCCCTGCATGCGGGTTACCTGAACCACACACCCCAATGGCTACAGCAAACCTGCAGCTAAGGGTGAAAGAATGGCACCTGCTCATGTCCCAGAGGCTCCTGCCCTGCAGAGCAGGGAGACTCTCCATCTTTAAGGCACAGTTTATCAACAAGTACAATCAAGGGACAACAAAGCACCTAAATGTATGCCATGGAGACGCAAAAAAAGAAGACAGCTTTTCCTGAAGACCCGTGGTTAAGGTGCAGCAATGATGTGACCACCTGTGATTCGCTCATCCTGGGATTTGGGGTGGTGGGTATCAATGCATTAAGCCCTTTTAAACTGGGATTATCTGAAGAAACCAGTATCTGCACCAGTGCTAACGGCACATTTTGGTTACTACCTTTTGTTTCCCTGCAGAAAAGGCTTAAACTCCCTCTTGTGGGTAATTTGGGAAAATCGGTTTGTAACGGACCATGGCAGTATCTTTCAGAGTTTGCAAGAAATCAATCTCTTAAATCTTCAGTTTTTCCCCTACTGTGTCCCCTGGCCATTCCAGAACAGGTTGTGTGGTCTCCATCCTTGGAGATTTTCGGTACCAGACAAGACAGAGCCCTGACATTACAGCTGACCCTGCCTTGAACAGGCTGAGAGACCTCTTGGTCCCCTCCAACGTGTATTACCGCCTATATTCTTATGATCCTGTACACACAAAGGAGAAAGCATACTCTAAAGAGAGCACGACAGTCGCTACAGAAGAAAAAGAAGTATGGAAGCATTATAAGAACTTCATGCTACTCTTGTTTCATTACTTCCAATTGCGGTTGATCATTTGTTGGGTATTTGAGGCAAATTACTACAGGAAACATGAAAATGTACTTCACTCTCCTAATCCCCAAAACAGATTAAGAGAGGCTAAGAAGGAAACAAGTACAAATATACAGGGTAGGGCTGAAACACCCTGACAGCAGCTTCTGAAGTATTAGCTCAAAAACAATTTCTTATATCCGTACCCCAAAGTAGCCACAAACTGTAAACTCAGGTATACGTACTGAAATTACAATTTTGATTCACCACAGTCTGATTCTTAAAATGCTAGTGTAGTTCTGAGCATCAATATTTACTTTTTAAAAATAAATAAAGCAACACATCTACATAATGTTTCACATCCACAAGTCTCACAGCACTTTAGAAAGTCAGAGGAGCACTACAGATCCTCCGAGGTTACAACTGTTTGCTTAAAGTTATGAGATCAGGGAAGTGCACTGGATCTCGGCTTTGTTGTTGAGCTCAAAACATCTAATTAAAGTTCAGCCCAGTTGCTTTGGGTGCAGCATCATGAACATTTTATGAGATGGCAGAGATGGATACAGAAGATACAGAGGCAACACAGAATTTACCACTCAGGAAGTGTTCAAATTCAAAGCCTACACATAAGAATAAACTCAAGAAATAAAAAGAGCATCTGAGTCATTTCTTACAATGAAGCTTTATGGCACCATAAACAAGATACCAAGGCCAGCGTAGTCAGAACACTAACCCAGTACAGCTATACTCCTTTGTAGCATAGATTTTTAACTGGAGTCAACTGCTTGTCCTTGAATTTACTTTTTTAACAACCTAGCAGTCATTTCAGCTGTGGGCAAAGGGCACTATAAGCACACACTTACGAATTCTGCAGTAGGCATGAGTGAAAAAGAATAGAAGACATCCTTCTAGTTTGTATCCCATTCATAAATTAAAAGCAGACCTCATCCTCTAAAGTTACTTAATATAATGTGGAATGGTAATTATGTTGAGTGTTTCCTCTTGGCAGATTTAGACTTTGCAGCGTCCTCACCTTGCTCTGCTCTGCAGAGTTTCTAGATCATGCCCTGACCTTCTGTCCAACTGCATTCACATCGGCAAAACTTCTCTGGAAATTTAGTCACCTAATCCAGCTCAATGTGCATTTTCATGGCACTTACATTCTTTCTCCTATGAAAGCACCTTATATCCTACTTCTAACATCATGTTTGCCCTTCCAACCATGTGACGTGTTGTACTACGGTTGTCTTGAGCTCCCTTTATGAATAAATTATCTCAGTCCCAAAATGAACAGCGTATTTGTCCTACTATCTAGTGTTTTCTCCCTTTTATTTCCAGCATCTATGAAACGTGAGTTCATTGGACATAAATAAGTCTGGTTTAGTTGAATATTAATTAGAAAACCAAGCAGCACAGCTTTGCTGGATTGTTCAGACACACAGAAGGGAAGAAACATATTTTGAAAATATTCTTTTTCCTCCATCAGAGACACTAGCTACTAAGAAGTTCCAGACTTGCATGATAAAATGTTAGGTCAAGGCAATGTTCGATATTACTCCGGTTTTAGAACTGCTCAGAGAACACAATGCGAGACACGGGTTTCTAATGTCTCCTTATCCCAGTTCCATCCGCGTCACAGCGGTCAGTCTTTATTACCGGTGTTAGAAATACACTACATACACCAGCCCGTTCACATGAGAGTAAGAAATTCTTCCCGAGAAAATAACGATGTGACCTCCTGGGACACACAATACACTTTGCTTTCAGCTCTGATGATTACACAGCATTAAGGCCACTTTTGACAACGAATAATGCACCCAAATACGCTGTCAGACACAAGACACAGAGCTGATGAGTTGTGACTAGTAGAAACATGCCATTAGCAGCCAGGGAATGATCATCCTTTCCTAAAACCTCTGGCAGTAGGTGCCTGGGTCCCTGTGGAGATTAAGCACACCCAGGAGCACTTCCTCCAGCTCTTGCTCTTTGCAAGATTCACTTTGGTAATTAGCACAGCACAGTCCTTCACACAGTGGTTAAACCCAGCAGGAGGCATGGAAATTTCAGCTTATGTCGGAAAGTTTTTCCTTAACGAACCAAGTAATTTTCAGATGTTATTGTAAAACACGAGCAACAAACAGCCACCTCTTTCACCATTCCTGGACCCCCAGACACAGTTAAAAGAGGTTAAGTTCAACAGAAGATCACTACCTGTGCTTGGTTTGTATAATAATTAGAATAATGATTATTGCATAGGGCTTTGAATTAATCACATTTCTTCAGTGGAATTTCTCTCCATTAATTCCATAATGCAGAGACCGGGCTGTTTTCCCCTGTGGTCTGACAATCTAAACCAGGTATGGCTATTTATGGACATGCTGGACATGCCCCCCCTCCTTAAAACCCCAATTCATGTAAGCATATACTTAAATTACACTAGAACTTCAATACAGGTTTAAAGTACCTACTGACATAGATCTTATTTCTGGATATTTTTTCTTTAATTGCAAGCCAGAAAATAATCTATAATTTCCAAAAATGTATAATGGCACTCAAGAGCAACAGAAACTGGAAGAAATCTCCATAACGACAAAATATATTTAAAATCAACAGTGAAATCCAGAGATGTGGGGGATTTATGCACAGGGAAAATTCTTTCCTCAGAACCAAAAATCTTTTTTACTAAGGAGGTTTTTATAGTATAATACAGAACATTTTGCTTGAAACCAAGTGAAAAGCTGGGTTTACACTTTGGTATTTAAGGACAATCAGGGACTGGAGAACACGATGAGCAAGACAGTGCCTGGTATGAAATGCTACTTGTCAAGCTTGACATTTTATGTCTATATTTATATCAATCTCAAGTAGATGGAATTTGCTGACAGCAAATCCCAGACATTAAAGCAGGAAGAACCTGCTGGAAAAGTTTGTCTGACTCAGTTTAATTGGGCTATATCTATCATTACAGTCTTAAACATCTCCAACCCCTAGTGTCCCTGCCCATGGCAGCAGGGTTGGAACTAGATGATCTTTAAGGTCCCTTTCAACCCAAACCATTCTATGATTCAGTGATTCCTTTCATCACCCTGTCTCTGGTCAGGGACACCCTCCACCAGACCAGGTTGCTCTGAGCCTCATCCAGCCTGGCCTTGGACACTCCCAGGGATGGGGCACCCACAGCTTCTCTGGGCAACCTGTCCCAGTGCTCCCCACCCTCTCCGGGAAGAATTTCTTCCTGACATCCGATCTCAATGTCCCCACTTTCAATTTAAACCCGTTACCCCTTGTCCTGTCACTCCCTGCCCTTGGAAAAAGTCCCCCCCCAGCTTCCTTGTAGCCCCCCCCAGGCACTGGAAGGTGCTGTAAGGTCTCCCCAGAGCCTTCTCTTCTCCAGGCTGAACAAGCCCAATTCTCTCCGCCTTTCTTCATAGGAGAGGTGCTCCAGCCTTTGGAGCATCTTTGTCTTTGCTTGAAAACTTTGCGCAAGAATTGTTCTGAGCATTGTGTGCAACTGAGCCTCCTCTGAATTTTCAGCACAGCGCTGAAGCAGCTGGCAGAGGAGTGCTGGCACAGAGGCGGCTGTTAAAGCAAGAAGATATGAGACGGCAAAGACTAAAGATTTGGTGAAAAATGGAGGTCCTCTTTCCTTATCAACAGATCTTTTCACTGGTAATTAACCCCCCAGAGAAGTATGTCCCTCGAGAGCAAAAGATGGACCTGTTCAGATTTTGGACTCTGCCAACCTTGCAAAAACTGACTGGAGTCAAGGGGAGAAAGCAGCTAATCTAGGCTGCGCTGCCTCTTTAGACACTCCCAGGTAGGAGAGGAGAGCTGCCGTTAGGCTTATTGCCAGGCTCTGCCACATTAGAGGGAGAAAGCAGAAGGAGACAGAATAAAATTGAGCCAGAGGGCAAGACTCCTCCTCTTCACCCTACCCCCTTACTCTCCCAGAGTGAATTAGGTGATGTAACTTAGAGCAGCATGTTCTCAAGTTCTGCAGAACTTGAGTTCTGCATTCTGCAGAATGTCTTTCCCCTTTTTTTCTTCTTTCAAGTTTTAATGAAGGGATTTTATCAACAACGACCAGGGAAACATGGCTGATACAGCTGGGGAAAAGGCCATCTTTCTGACAAGTAGGTGTGTGACGGCAGCATGTATTAGTAAGTACAAACTGGCCACAGAACGGGAACACGGGGGAAAACAGTTCGTTTCCCAAATGAAACATTTTGGGTTTTCTCCATATTAATTAATGTTTTTAGACTAAATTTAAGTAGACTTTAAAGTATTTCAGAAGAAAAGTAGGAAAACAAAAGAACAGACAAGAGAAACAACCAATATGTTTCCTTCATTCCCCCTTTTTGTTTCTCAGCAAAATCCAGAAGTTGGCTTTCTTGGAACATTCTTTAGTTTGAACACATATTCAATTATTTGTATAGTTCTGCTTTCAAGTGCCTCTGTTAGACTTTCTTCTTCTCTTATGAAGTCTGTATTTACCCTTAAGGAAAGGAAAACTGAATAACTGTAAAATAGAGATGGTAGCTCATATCTCTTTCTGGTAGTATTGGCAATAGCCCAAGAGAAGTAATATATCAAGACAGAATTAATATAGGATGCTCCACAGGAAGTAAAGGAAATAATTCCTGTATATCAGAATAAGTAATGTTTTTTACTCCACAGTAATATTGAGATTTTCAGAAGTACTTACTGCAGGTCTCTGCCAGCTTTCAAAACACAGACAATGCATAACATACCGATTCTGAAGGTGCCATCTGCCCCAGAGCTCTTTGTTCCTTTTGCGCCTTTTGTTCCCACTCCATGCTACAGGTCACCATCTCCTCCAGTGTGCCAGGACATTGGCTCATGGGTGTCTAGGACCTGGAACACCAAAATGACATTGCTGAGAACGGTCACTGGGATTTAACAGATATTTTCAACTGTACCCTTTCAGTGATGTGGTTTATGCAAACAGTCTTCCATCCTGACAAGCTCCAATTGACAGCCTGCCCTCTCCCCACAGGCGGCCAGGGAACCTCTGCTCCAGGCACCCCTTCCCTGAGCAGAGACCTGCTCCAGTCTCTCCCCAGTTATGTTATAGCTCAAAAATTTGCAAATGGACATTTAAATTACATTTCAAAACAATTTGTGTCCGAGGGTACATCTTGTTTACAAGAACAAACTACTGATGCTGAGTAATAAAACTTGGAGAAATGCATTTTATAGTGGAAACACTGGCACAACTTTAATTACTTCAGCGTAACAGGCATCTCTGTGGACAGACTGTTCAGCCACTTCCAGTGTATTTTAAACCTACATGAAAAAGTCAAAGAAGAAATCCATACAGCAAGAAATAGAAACATAAATCCCTTCCAAATGCAAGATGACTTCAGCTGGGAAAGCTTGCAACCCATTAAGACACAGTCCTGTAGATGAAAGGAGAGCAAGCAGTGGTATTTCACCCATTGTCCATGTTGATTCCATTCTAACCAAAGTCAGAGGGAGCTTTACTAACAACTTAATACAGAACAAGACCTCAAGTCCTTTGCAAATTGAACAAAAATAGTCATTTAGGAAATAGATCGCGGGCTTAGAAGGAAATGCATCTTCAGCTGCTGTGTGAGAAGAGACATTCATACCAGTGCCCACTCCCTAGATACAAGGCATCAAAACAGAACGAAAACAGGTGGAAGGGCTGACCAATTAGCGACTTAAGGACTTTTCCTAGGAGAAGGCAGTTTCTGTGTACAGCACAGCCCCAGCCCAGGAGAGCAGCAGTGATCTGGCCATATGCCCTGCTCAGTATATGGAAACTGATGTGAGTTAAATGCAAGAGGCCGTAGACAGAAAATCAGACACTCTTCAGGAACATCCGCACTGCATATTATACAAAAAATAATTGCTCCTACTTCATCTAGTTCAACTAAAAATAAAAATAAATGTGATACCAAAATAGTATTGAAATCAGATTATTCTATGTATATACCAAACTCATCTCATGTTGTAAATGAAAAAAGCATCTTCTTACTTTAAGTAAAATAATTAACACTAATAATCCTAAAAAAGGCCTCCTGCTAAACAAGTTTCAAAATATGGCTAAAATCCGGCCGGTGAGGAGTCACAAAGCAATATGACTGTCACAAAACTTCAAAATCTATAGAGCTTCTTGGGGCTCCCTCATGTTACTGTAGCTGTGACCTGATGTACTCGATATGAAATTGTCCTGCTGAAGCAGTAGAAATAAAACCAAAATATTTCTTTCGCATAGCACACCAGAAACTGTTCTATTATCAGATAATCAGCTGCTCAACAAACATTGCATAGAGGCGAGCAATAAAAATCATTGCCTGAAGAGCCATCTTGACAGCTCTAAAGAAAGCTTCAGTAAAAGCTTCTAGAAGTAGTGCTTTATTAAAGAGATTTATTAAATATATCAATATCCTCTGTAAAAGTTTATCACATCTAGTAATTTAAACATAGCCATCAAATTTATCTAACCTTCTAACCAACTAGACCTTGTCAACCTGTTACTCAAAGGCCATAATGGTTTAATACTTTCTATTTTCCTTCTAAATAATGTTATTTTTGGCCCTATGGGGTAAATATTTTGTTGTAACTCTCCTGTTCTACTATGTAATACTGCACATAATAGATTTGGAATTACTGTCAAATGTTCAGTTCAGTCAGGACTTGTACATAACCATATTGACAGTGCGGATACAATTCCTAAAATATAGGGAGGTAAACACAGGAGATTCAGATGCCCAGGAACTATACGCTCCATCACAAGGCAGACAGTCTGAGCTGCAGGGTGTAAGGCACGGGAGGTCATTAAAATCGGTGACCTTGTGCTTAGTCCAGCCTTGTTAGCAAATTGTGGTACGTGCCTGAAATCAGTGTAAACGCCTTCTTTAACCACCTGTAAAATGGGCACAAGAAAGCTGAACTCTGGGATGGGGATTGCGCTCAGCAGCAGAAATCCCGGAACACGCTGCGTAATGGACAAAGCAAAAAGCAGGACTTTGTCCCGTATTGCCCTGCCTGTGCCTTCCCGGCTGAGCCTAGGTGGGAAGAATTTGCTGCCTCTGTGACAGACAGGTACATTCTCCTCCTTCCCCGCTTTCAGCCTAAGCTGTCAAATGAACAGGTCCGTATAAAACAGCTGAGATCTTCAGCCACCCTTGCGCCGTCTCCCTTCCCACTGCCCAGGTAAGTGGATAATCTCGCCGGCAGTGACCGAAGGGTGGTTTCAGGTAACTCTGGCCTTCGTTCAGAATTTGCAGGAGTCACAACTCCACAGTAGTTTGAGGGAGGCTTTTCATTTTGTATCTTGTATTTTGCCTAGAAGCATCCACTCCCTCTGCTATCCTACCAAGTCACGAGGTCAAAGATAATTGTCCAGAGAGGAATTTCCTCTGGCTTAAAGTCACTTTTATTTGCTGCAATAACTATTTAAATGCTGGAATGAGCCACAGCATTTTAATGACTTTTAGGAATCCCCCTTTTCCCCCTCCACAAGTGATCTATCACTGGCTGCTCTTTCATCGCAGGGCTAAAAAGCACAGGGAACTGCAAGAAAGAAAAAGCCCTTGTTGACTAGTTTCAAAATTCATATTTTTTAAAAAAGGGACTGTTTTCTACAAATGTCAGGCATCCTGCTCATCTTCTATCAACAGATTCGCATCCTGTGATACAGGATGTATCCTCATGTACTCCAAATAAAACTGGGTTAAGGAGGTTTGTTTCTCTTTGCACATTAAGGGAGCACCTCACTGCGCCCCATCCAGCCACTCTACTGCTTGCTGCTCCTCACATTTGCTTCATGCTTCCTCCAGCACCCAGGAAATAACTCATGATCCCCACTTCCAGTCTGTTGGGTTTTGTAACTGATTTGGCAGAAGCAACTGAGCAAATTAATCCTGAAAAGCAACTGCCTCACGTGATAGATTTCTCCCTCTGTCTTAACATGTCAAGGGTGCTAATTGCAGAGAAAGATTTAGGGTAGAAACTCTGGAAAGATGAACGTTTACAAGCTTGTACAGCTCCTGATAAGACACAGGACACAGAAGGAAAAGGAGGGTGGAAGACGACAAAAATCTTGGGGACTGCCAGTGGTTTGACAAGGTCCGGTTTCAATGCGTATGTGTACTACCTAGTTCAGCTCTCGGCTTTCTTCTTTCCCAGGAATTACTTGAGGTCCTCAGTATCTTCCTAAGTGTACAGGATGCAGTACTGATTAAGCTCTGTCTCTGCAATCAGATTATAAATCAGGGAAGGGAAAAAAAAGTCTCTTTAATTTTGTATGGTGATAATTAATTCTTTTCAAGCCCTCTGCCAGCAGTCTGGCTTTCCAGAATCCTGCACTGGTATCCCGCATTCTGGGGAGAATGC
The DNA here is from genome assembly GCA_027574665.1 of Rhynochetos jubatus. Lineage (NCBI taxonomy): Eukaryota > Metazoa > Chordata > Aves > Eurypygiformes > Rhynochetidae > Rhynochetos > Rhynochetos jubatus. The sequence continues at coordinate 2,402,472 of CM050671.1, forward strand.
ATACAGGAGTGAAACGAGAGGGGAATTATCAAGGCCAGAAATGCGTGCTACTTGTGGGTGAAAAGTTCAGTAAAGGATGAAGAGCAAGAGGAAAGATACCGCAGGTACCTCTGAGCTTTCTGAGGAGACTGGAAGAAAGAAAATGCCTTAAATTGGAAACAAATGTCTATCGTTTTCCATATTACTCTTAGACCTAGCGCAGCAATTCAGAAGAGACTCTATACTTAGGGTGAAAGAGTCCAAGTGGTTCCTGAGCTGGAGTGTGGGTACAATCGTGGCTTTAACTGTCTCAGTAAAAAACAAATGATGAATCAGAAGTCACACAGACTTGTAAAGTGCCTTCCAAAACTATCCACATTATTCTACATTTGTAACAATGGTCTTCAAATCTCAAGAAGAGGTCTTTTAAAATTCCAAATATTCCATTTGCTTGTAAACAACCCTCATTTGTGTGTCTGTGTGTAATATGTTCTTATTTATTCTTTTAATTTGCAACTGAAAAAAAGTGTCAGTTAATTTATGCTTTTTAGAAAGGTTTCTCTTACATTCTGGGTCAGATTGTTTAATAATTTACTCACATCTATACAAGAGAAATACAGCCAAACAGGCTAATTTCTGCATACCTACACTGTATTCCAGAAGTATTTATTCCACTACTATAAACTCTACAAACACCTTACCTGTACTGAGATTTTACAACACATACAGAAGGTGCAACACATATAAAAGGTGAGAGCCGTGTCCTAGGGCTGTTGTTCTTGGCTGCTACAGCCGTCTGTTGCTGTGTAAGAAACCATCACCATGCAGGAGGGTATGATTCCTTTTGTGTGAGAGAAAAGAGACAGCATTTCCTACAATTCGGATAGCCTTAATTCAGTATTTTTCCTCATTAGAGTGAAAGTAAAAATACGTATGTTATTTCATTGGCTCTGACAGTCAATATTAGAAGACAGTCAAAGATGAAAATGTCTCAGCCTCAACCAGTTCTAAACATGACCATATGCTATTTTCATAATGAAGCTATTTTCATGGCCTGTGGAACAGGGAAGGAATTAATCACAGCTAGCACAAGGTGCCACTGACTTCTGAACAAAAACTTGATTAAGTGAGGATCAGTCTCCGCCGTGAACTACTGAAAGATCTGGAAGAGAGTGAGGATGAATAGATTGTACATAATGAACGCTAAGGCTGCGAACTGATCTGTGTTGATTAAGAAAGTGAAATCAAAGAGAATAAAAGCACGGACAGAAACAGCACGATGGCTTAGCACGATGGCTTTCATCCCTGACCAGCACGTTTCACTTCTGGTACGGCGAATAAATTGTGCGGTCTCAGCCTCGTCACCGTTGCGCCACAGTCCGTATCACAGTGCTTGTCCAAAGGACGGTTCAGCGTGGCGTAACCAGGGGGCAGCTCTGCACATTACCAGGAGGCCGCTGCAGATCTGGGTGCGAATCTGGGAGTGGAGCAACGTGGCTCAGGAGATCGGGGTGAACGGGGCAGAGGGCGGGAAGTAGCAATGGGGTGAGGCAGGACTGGACATCACCAGAGGCATGCACAGGAAATGTCCACCACCTCTGGCCAACTCTAAGCAAGATGTTATGCTCTCTTGTGCAGGCTAAGGACAAATAATGAAATATTTCAACAACAGAGACCTGACCGCTGAGCTGCTGCTTCTTACCAGAATCTCTCCTAAAAATCACATCAGTAAAGGCAATGATTAAGACAGGAATGTCGCCTTACATTTATACAGCAGTTTTCATCCTGAAGCGCTTCATTAAGTATCTTTCCAAAGATCACTTTGCAATACAGATTTTGCTGTATTTATCCTGTCTATCCCGACCGAAAAAAAAGAGGCAGATTGTACTCTTCCTAGGATGTCATCAGATAAAACCTTAAACTGTGGTTTCCATAGAAACACATCATGGGTCTCTCTCTATCAAACCTGGTCATAAACTTTCAGCTTTACTTAATGCTCGATTTCCAAAACCACCAATTAGCTCTTTCATTATTTGGTGCTCATCCAGTCTTCTGTGCTTAGGCTAAATAAAGGAAGTCCAGCTAGACCCAGCTGTGTCACTGTTACACGGCGTGTCTCGCATTCAACCTTACCATGACAGTGCGCCTCTGAGGTGGAAAAGTGGCAAAGAGGGAATAAGGAGCAGTGAGTTCGTTCACCCACACCCAGCCTGTCACACGGGAACTAACGCTCCCCAAGACCACGGACAGCATCTGAGCTGTGTCCTCATTGTTCTAGCTTTTGTTTGTGGAAACCTGTACGACTGTTTCTAACTGCAGGATGAACCCGAGGCACAGATCTGCCTCAGTGACGAATCAGGCTGAGAAAATGAAAGAAAAAGGCAAGCGAAGAACAACAGTTGCTGGGGACATGGGAACAACAGGGAAAAGGATAGATTTTTGGTAATCCAGAAAAATCTGAGTATCAGCCAAGTCCCATTTGCTGGTGAGTAACAAGTGAAATAACACAAACGTTTGTCTTTAATGTCTTACAAGTTGTCTTTAGTTCTTTCATGAATCCAAAGTAGTTGAATCGCTGCTGCCAGAAATGTAGTTGCCACAGAAAACGTCCTCAGAGGCTTGGTTACTGTTGTTGTTAGATTTAGATTATACTGTTTGTCCTGAAATGCTTGCAGTGTCCTACACTTATTCTATTTTAAAATACAAACTATTAAATACACTAATAGAGTGAAATCTGCAGCACTTTAACACCTATTTTTGTTCAGTAATACAATCTCTTATCCCACACCTAACTCTTCCAAGCATGCCAGTGTCTTGGAATGCAGTTCTGCTCCTAAATTCCAGGGATGCAGCAGCTACAAGGCCTAAAACCTCCAGGCTAAGCATGAGATAAACGTGTAATTTCAGTGACATACTACAGGAGGATTTCTTCTGGGACTGGGGTTCTTGAGTAGTGAAATGCCGCTCCGTTGCTGCTTTAAGGCACCCTGATGACTTTGACTTGTTTTAGTAGGTCTACTTTTTTTATATTTTTCTTTCTGTATTACCTAAGGCTTTTTCTGTTTTGTTAAACACAAATTTTCCCTTTTGCCAAACCTACAGAAGCAGAGAGATCATTATATTGAAAAATCCAAAGAGCACTGGCTGGCCAGATGAATTCTGGGTAAGAGCAGAAATGACAAGTAAAACCTTCGCACACACGACCAGCATATGAAATGGCAGAGGGAGTAGGGAGAGGGTTTCACAGGAAACTCATCTGTGAGCACTGGGAAACGTGCAACTGTTACCGCCCCTGTTCTTTGTTTTTTGGTTTGCTGACTCTTCCTTCTCAAGGAGAAGTTCAAGACCACGCCAGCAGGGCCGGTTCCTACATCCCTCCCCCCAGCATCCAGCCAAAGGGCGAGGGGATGTTGCGAGGAGCAACAGTCGCCCGTAACCTGGCTCCAGGGCCGTGAGAGGACCTCTTACACTGCTCACCAGTCGTGAACGCTCAGTCCCGAGCCTTTCGGAACCATGTGAAATGCTGCAGGGTACAAACAATTATTTCCAGTATATTCTCCGTAGGCAAATATCATCAGATATCAAATACCATCTACACTGTGGGTACCACACAGCAAGGACAGTTTAATTTCACTTTGCTTTGGCATTTGCGGACCCAAATACCCCTTCGCAGATGTGTGGAAGAATTTAAAGGAGTTCGTTTTGTAGAACTTGCTAGATTTCCACAACACCTGAAATGCTTATGGATAGTTTGGCAGTAAAATAATTTGCTGAAAATTTGACCAGATTTTCTTTCAATTTTTGATCATGAAAGCATGCTGGGTCAGGGGGAAAACAAAAGCATATTTTCTCACATCCTAATTCGATTCAAAGCTCCAACACCCCCAGCAGCAGCAGCCAACTGGAGAGACAGGATGCTGCAGACCCCGTTCCACCCTGTCACAGGGTACGTACACGAGCACAGGAACTCAGTCTTCCCCCAGGACAGAGCTTCCCCTGCTCGGTCTTGCATATGTATTCTGTAAGCGTAAACAATATAAAACTAATGAACCTCCCAGACTAAAAGATATTTTAAACTAAACAAAGTGCCTTTTAATGTGGGAGAAATTATTCTTTCTAAAGAAACCCGATTGTAAAATATTCCTATTTTGGGATTATTGATTCCAACATATACATATTCTGTTTACACTGAAAACAAATAATCCCATGATATAAAAATAGGCAAGCAAATTAAATGCAGACTTTTGTAACGTGGGAAATGACTGTTGAACCAGCATTCTGGTTTTGATTACTTTTAGACATTTTAGGAGAAACTGATTCAAAGCAGTGTTCTTCAGAATAAAACTGAAATAGCTGTCCACAGACCTACTGCAAATGTGTACTCGTAAGGACAACAGGTCCCCAGAGACCTAGCTCCACTGCAAAATTCAACAAAATATTTAAACACACGTATAGTAAGCATATAGTAGATGTCCTACCAAAGTTAGGTTCACCCTTAAAAACTGTGAGTGGTAGGCAGCAATGGGAAAAAATGCTTGTAAGAGTCCCTTAATATTTATACTGAGCTGGGAAAAACACAATAAAATAAAGCACAGTAACACACCTCGTTATCAAATTGTCACAAATCGTTACCAAATAATCCCTGTGGGAAGCTGACAACACAAAACACTTTACGAGCCTAGAAGAGCGTGTGTATAACTGAAGTTTCACGTAGAATTTAGTACAGTACAAGCAGCCCTGAACAGGATTGAGAAGCTAAAAAGTTGCTGGATGTGGAATGTTTAGGGTAAGAATCAGACAGTTTCAGGAATAGCCTTTGATATTATTCCATAATCATTATGGACTACAGCTTACTGTAGGAAAGGGTTTTAAAGACTGAGGTGACAAAAATCAAGATACTTAATGCCTGCGTCAAACAAGGCCGACATTGGTGGTGGTTGTGGTTAATATCATGCTGACATCTCATGGCAGATTTGTATACTGCTCCCAGTTTTATCAACAAAAAAAATCACGTATGGATAAACAACACGCGGTAAATAAATACACTGATTGTAGACTATTTCCCTTCTGAGAGCCGGCGGAAAGCTGCAGCTACTGCCCACACAAGAAACAACCGGTGTTTCCAAGGCCGATGCACCTCACACAAATGCTCCTTCTCATTACCTGCCTGCCAGACACACCAGAATGCACGGAGAGACTAAATAAACACAGCCTTACTACAGAGTTACACCGAGGAGTTATTGCTGACAGGAACTTGCATATTTGAAAGCGAACTGATTTATGTAAATGACAAAGGCAAAACCCAGTGAGATTTTTCTCTTCAGAAGGTCTAGAGATTAACAAAACAAATTCCAAGTCCACTGTTGCCTTCTAGCCAGACAAAAATCACATTTTTGAATTCCTTTATTTATTGAACCAAAAAGCAGAAAGACAAGACATTCAGATATCATCATTTAGTAAAGGTTACTTTTTCCCCCTCTACTTTTATTCTTTATTTATTACTTTTTTCACACAGTCTGTTAGCACTCCAGGAGCCTTCACAGCCTGCAGAATGCACCTGGTTCAACGCTTTAACCGAGGTGCCTTGAAGCATCTCACTGGTGTGTGGTAAAGGACTCCCGAGTTACCACAGCTGCCTGTTACTAATCCTCATGATTTCTTCACTACGTGAGGACAAACTAAAATGGTATGAAATAGCATGGAACTATCGCACAGGTGAAAAGAAAGGAGAGGGCACGTGGCATGCAGGTTAACCTTCCAGAACGGACCCGTGTGAAACCCACAACAGAAAACAGCAGATGGCATCAATGACCCACAGAAGAAAATATCGATGCCCACCGCTCCCCGAGGGAGGTTTCCAGCCTCCCTGGCAAACACCCAAAGACAGTAAAACAAAGGGAATGAGGGCCCATCTAAAGTTAGAGAGGCGGCTTTCTCTTCTTGGAGCAAAATGCCAACATCACCTTGTACAGCACGTGTTGCTGAGCTGTTACAGCTTTCGATGCAGTAAGGCTGCCAGCCTCGAGAAGGATACACGTCCTAATTACGTATTTTTAATTTTAATGACAGGGCATATGAGTAAGTGCTTCCTCTTCTTTGCTGAAATAAGCAAACCAGTGCCGTACATTTTTTAATGCTGAAGTCGTAATTGTTTTAAAAGCACTTATTATTGGCACCAGCTTGGATTTTTCTAGTGTCAAACTTGCTGCGGGTGATGAGGGTTCACCATAGTTTATCTACTCCGTGTTTTCACAGAACCTGTTCCTCCCATTTCCAGCACATCCTTCCTCCCTTAATCATGCTGAGACACTCTAAACAGTCTATTTGCTGGAAGACCCCAAGGTCAGCAAAAAAGAAAGACAATACTGCAGAAACTCTCAACTTCCTCACAATATTATGAGCCTCAGTAGTATGTGTTGTACTGAGTTATGTTCCTTTCTACTGTAAAAGTGTTCTGACCACAGTTGCACAACGTGTGCCCTGACCAACCCCTCTCTGCATCACGGCATCCCCTGCTTGAACAAGCTGGTGCATCCCATGACCTCCTACGCTGTTATCCCTACAAGGTGCTCTCGTGGATAGTTAAATGGGATGCTGCTTTCATATATAATCACCTCCACCCTTTGTCCTCTTCTGTTAAAGGGTGGGAATACGTACATATCTTTATGTTTACGGTAACTGCGTAACACTCTTTTTCTCCTACTTCTTAGATGCTTATTCTAACCCCATTGTTTTTCTTTTAAAAAGGAAGACAAGAAACAGTGGCTCAGCCCTGCTGTTAACACACAACCCACCTTAAATACTATTTTATGAGGGTTTTTTAATGCCAAAGTTGAGCCACATTTTACATGACACAGGAAGGACCTCTACCGTACGAGGAACAGGATCCAAAAAGTCCAGATTGACAGTCATCAAAATTTTTTGAGCTGATGACTTTTAAATCATTTATATTAAAAAAATATTGTGAATGTTTCCTCAGATACTACCAATGAAAAGACTGTACCCCGCAAGGCACTTAGTCATTCATTTTCTAAGTAACAAGGCGAAGAACTAAATAATATTGTTGCCTTTGGATCTGGTCTCTTTGGATGACTAAACTGCTTCAGCACAATGAAACACCAGCTCATGGAATTCACCCCATTGATTCTGATTTAATTATAACACTGTGATATTTACTACTCATGGTCAAACATCGTATCGCACTGTAAGCTGCTTCCCAGTACTCGAGAGCTGAATGGAGATGACTAATTGAGCCCACGGAAGAAGAAGGAGGATTCTTTATCAGTTCTCACTTGGACAGCTCAAAGGCTCTCTCTTCCTTTCACATATGTCAAAGAACAGCCTTCCACGTTAAATACACCCAGCAGGTTTGGACATTTTAGCATTCTGTTCCATCTTTCCTATGGATGGTTTGCGGGGTAGGGAAATGGAAAGAGACACGAATTCCAGAGAAGCATGTCAGTAAAACCACCTGGAACATCAGCTTGCCATTGCACTGCTCAAGGTTAGACATTTTAGCAGGTCGGTAAAACTGCTGCTGGTGGAACCGCTCGCATCTGTAGTGGCTTATCCACTGCGCCTACTCAGTGGGTAAGGACAGACATAGCCTACAATACCTACTCAGTGGGTACGGACAGACATAGCCTACAATACCTACTCAGTGGGTAAAGACAGACATAGCCTACAATACCTACTCAGTGGGTAAGGACACACATAGACTACAATACCTACTCAGTGGGTAAAGACAGACGTAGCCTACAATACCTACTCAGTGGGTAAGGACAGACATAGCCTACAATACCTACTCAGTGGGTACGGACAGACATAGCCTACAATACCTACTCAGTGGGTAAAGACAGACGTAGCCTACAATACCTACTCAGTGGGTAAGGACACACATAGACTACAAAGTGGTTGAGATTACTTTCGGAAGAGTAAACTCACAAAATTGTAGGCATTAGAACAAAAGTGTTGAGGAATTACTAATATCAGAACAGCAGGTGTCAGCGCTCACAAACGCATTAACAGCAACTGCCTACAAGCACACAGAAAAGGACAGAAAGGAACTTTTAAGAGCCATAAGCACTTAAGGATCTTGAGACAGATTTAGTCTTTAGTCTCAGATACCGCTAATCCAGACCTGTCTGAAATCAACTAGTCAAAGTGTGGTAGTGGGAGCTGATGCCAGCAACAGGACTGTTCGTTAGGTATCTTAGTGGGAGAAAGTGCTGCTCTTTCACTGACGCTGTTGGTATCACTTGGAGACCTCAAGGAACAGGGCACATTTCAGCGTTCAGCGCTCCACTCACGCACGCATTCTTCCAACCAGTCATGCTAGCCAAAACCTTTGCTCCTCTGGTACATAACGGAAAGCACAATCCAGGCTGCTTCCACGGAGGAGCCTAACCACACAACCGTATCAACGCTTACAAGAGACCTCTGTGTATTCCAGTAGTCTAACACCGTTTTCCACTCATCGGTTGCCATGCCTTTTACAAAGGCCCTAGCAAACCCTACCAGTACAAGAGTCTGCACGTGTCCCTGCCCATCACCACATCCCTCACATGAATAAAGGTTAAAGAGTACCAACCTAGACCTCAACCTGGGAACTTTCTTCAGACGTGACAGCCTTTACACACCCGGCGTGTGGCGAGGGTACTCGTGGTGTTCGTACACACCCCTTGCTCTGCGGGAGGGACCCCGTGGAAAGGCTGCGGAGGCCACAGCGCCGGCGTCTACAAAAAGGGATGCGGGTTCCAAGGCCCCATCAGTGTCCTGCAGCAGGCGGGAGGACGAGCAGGAACGCCTGAAACCTGAGGCGAAGGTTTTCAAAGCAGGGGTTTCCCCTCAGGATTGTTTTAATTCTCGTTTTGGACACGTACTTCGGTACGATCAGAGAGAAACATGGCATGTCTTAGCCTGCTGCTCCTCGAATGGCGGGGTTAAGAGGTAAATCTTATCAGTTTGGAAGCTGATCTTTCTTCGCCCTTTCACACGAGGCCGCACCTCACGCACCAAACGCCGCCAGCTTGCACCTGTACGGTGAGCGACGCCTCAGGCGTGCCGCCGCCTCCCGCTCCGGGCCCCGCTCCGACAGCCCGACGCGTCTCCCTTCGCCACCGCCGCCTTCCAGTCCCCCGCCCGGTGGCTGAGGGGCAGCGGCCGCCGCCGTGGCCACCCCCGCGCCTCAGGTGGCGGTGGGTGACGCTGAGGCGTGCGGGGGGGGGCGGAACACGCAGCGCGCAACCGCCGCGGCCGCGCCCTCGCGGCAGCCGCCCCGCGAGGCCGGGCGGGGCGGGGCGGGGCGGGGCGGGAGCGCGGGACTCGGGAAGCTGCGCCTGGGGCGGCTGGAGCGGCGGCGGCTCCGAGCGGACGGCGGCGGCGGTGGCCATGGCAGACCACGAAGCGGGTATCGCGCCTAAGGCCCGGCGGACGCAAGGTGAGCGCGGTGAGGGGCAGCGGGGACACGGTCCCGTAGCCGGTCGGTCCCCGCGGGCGCCGAGCCCGGGGCGCCTGGCTCGTCGCTCCCCGCGTTTTCGTTTCGCTTTCTGCTAGTGCTGCGGTTGGTCGCTGAGGAAAAGTTTGCCGAGCCTTCGCCGAAGTTAATCCCGCGGAAAGAGCCGGGGGAGGTTCCGCCCCCCCCCCTCCCGGGCAGTCTCCCGCCCCCCCCTCCCGGGCAGTCTCCCGCTTTCCACAGCCCCCAGCAGCTCCGCCGGCCTCGCCGAGGAGGCCGGACCCCCCCGTCCCGCTGCCCCGGGGCCGCCGCGCCTTCCCCGGCCAACGGCGGTGCTGCCCCACGGGGAAAGGGAGAAGAGCATCGCTCGGGGTTGTCCCCAGTTGCGTAACTCGAGTGGTTTCGGGAGCGTTTTGTTTTCCTGTACGGTAACTCGGGTCACCAAGGGGAAAGCTAAACGAATAATGAAGGGCAGAGTCATCAGAAGTAATCCCCGAGGTGCCGCACCGCTAAATGAGGACAAAAAGGATTTGGGGACTGGCTGTTGACACTGGTGGTGCTTTTCACTTGAGCAGCATGTCACCCAGGTGTGGTAAAGTCACTTTAGTTTCCTCAAGTTAGGCAAAGAGTCTGTAGCTCGTTTCTGCTTGGTGGTGTGCCTTTGGGTTAGTGGGTGTGAGCGTAACCCGGGTCAGGAAGTTTGGAGATGATGCGCTAAAATGACACGCACCTACCAGTTTCTGTCCCCGGAAGGTGGAGTGTTTCCCGGTTACCTGGGTGGTTCAGAAAGGGACCGCAGAAAAGTCACTGCTTATTTTATGTTTTGCTCTTTGCAACTGGAGAAGGAAATGTATTTATAAGAGCGCTTTGCATGTGGAGGCTTTGGCTAGGTAATCTGAGTTGTCATATAAATAACCGTACATCTATTTGGGCCCCATGCCTAGTGGCACATTCTAGTTCTTGTATCCTTGGAGAGGATATACATTTCGTTCCGTAAGTACGGTAGTTATTAATACCTGGCAGTGGTCATGCCGATGCTAACCTTGTCTGGTCTCTGCAAGCCTTTCCCTGCTGCTGAGGGTCTTTCCTCTGTAGCTGCTGTGTGACGTGTTGTTTTGGAGGATAATGCTGGCTACCAGTTACTGTCACAATAAAATATCTATGGAGTAATTAGCATTAGGCATAATTTTGGTTATTAGATGTAATAATTTTGCTTATTTCCCATGTGAAATGCTTTGAGAAGCTTCTGAGAAGACATTTGGAAGTCTTACTGGAAGTAGTATTCCTTATTATACCTGGTTGTTTGCTCCTCAGCAAACAGTTGAGTAAGTGTGGTAGAATGACACCCTTCACTCGTTCTCAGACCGTCCTGGATTTGACAGAGCGGCGTGGAAGTGGAGCTCTGGATCTAGTATTGCCTGCCTCATATTCAGTCCCGCTGATCTCGCACATGCATTTGGTTTCAAACCAGGTGGGTGGGTTGCACAGCTGGGGGGGAAGGTCCCGTCCTCTCCGGGTACTTGGAGCCTTGCACAATCTCCCAGGTTGTGTAGTCTTTGCAGAAGAAGTGAAATCCCGAGTGAAGTGCCACACCTCAGGCGGTAATGAGAACTTCCCCCTTCCAGCTCAGCCTCCAGCACTAAGTGTTTATTATAAATTGTTAATACCGTTTGATGATCCAAGTGGTGATTTCTTGCTGAAGTGACCGTAACCATTCCAGGCAGCCCTAAAGGCAGCAAAGGCCGATTCAATTACAGTCTTATTATTTTTTCTCCTTATGGTTTGTTTCTTGAAGAGCTGCATCATCTATTGCAGCCTGTCCACAAGTAAGATTCCCCGGACTAAATTCCAGGTGTGAGATTTTAATGTCTTGGTAAGAAAAGAGTGAGAATATTGCAAGATTGGAACTGAAGCTGTAGGGGTGTGTGGCAGAGAGTTCGGCACTTCAGAAGATCAAGTGAGAGAGAACCGAAGATGAGCAGCTGGAGTTAGCACGAGTTAAGGCTTTCTGCTGTGGGTGCCCCCCGGCATCTTTGGTGTGGAGACCTGCTGCACGACTGGCTCGTAATTAAGCCCTGCAACCCTCCTGTGTCAGGAGTTGCTTTTAAGTCATAGCTGTTCACGATAGCTGCGGTTGCTCAGAGAGGTTGTTAAACACTTGTATTTAATTAAATATTAGAATACTAACACTACTTGAAAATAAGTTAACTCTGATTTATTTTTAGGCTTTCTATGTTTCGGTGGCTCATATTCCTGCGTTGGTATAGCCAGTTCAAAGAAAAGTTGAAACAGAGCTGATGTTCCCATCAATAAAGAAGATTATTTCTTAATATAAATGACTCCTGTGGTTGAGCACAGTTCTGTGACGGATAGTGACAGCTGTAACACAGTCATTGATTTCTCTTTTTCTTTCCTGATTGTGTTTCCTAGGCTTGTCTCCACAAGTCACAGCGCCTTTAAAATGAGGGGCAGCTCCCAGCAGCAATAGCAGTGGGGAAGGCACAGGCTACTCTGGTTTTAACCTCATCTGAGTTTTTGGTGGTGTGTCATCTGAAGTCATTACCTTGTTTTTCTCGCTGTCTTTTCAGCAGCTGCATACATTACAGTGCATTAATGTTTAAATATATATATCCCCAGCAGTTGTCACTGATGATCGGGTATCTGCTGGATGAGCAAGGTTTTGGTTTGGATTCTTTCCCTTTTGGGAAGAGGAGTAAATTGCACTTCTCCTCGTTGAGTTTGATTACGTAATGGATTGGAAATGTCACGTGGGGAATCTGGTGTAGGGAGAAGCAAAACCCAGTTCTCTGGAGTTTTATAGAACTCTCGCTGTAAAACCGTTTCTCCGTTTCTTACCTGCACCCTGTCAGTCTCATCTCAGTGCTGGTTAGAATCCAGCGTCAATGAGCCTGGCTTAGAAATCTGGCAAGAATGGCCCGTCGATGAAGCTGTCCAGGTCCCATGAATGAGATGTTCAAAACTTGCAACAAGAAGGCTCATTCCACAGATGCCAGGCAAGTTTCTTGTATTTCATGCAGTTTTTTCCGGGAGACAGTGTCTCTCACTCTCTGTATTGTGCAATACCCCACGCGCTGGGACAGTATTTATTGCTCGTTAAGGTGTGTGCTTACTCAATCTTGACATTTTACGTGATTTGAGTTGTGACTTCTACCTTTGTGTTCAGGGGGGAAGCAAATGGTTGGGGTTTTTTCCATGCTTTAGGTCTGTAGAGCAGGGAGATGGTTGGTGGTGAAGACTTGATGTTGAACTGTAGAACCGAAACGGGATCCTCAGCTCCTTTAGGTTTATGTAAGTTTTTAAGTAAAAGAGAGAGGGAGACTTCTGCTCATCAGTGTCGATTGTGAGTACTTTTTATGGGTTTAAGCTGACTTGTTGCTAAATAAAAGGAAATGTTCCATTCAGTAATGAGTTTACAGATGTGCTTAATGCTGACAGCTGCTTAGTGTATGCCTAGGTAAGACATTTCCTTGACTTTCACAGGCGGCCTGGAAATCACTCCTTCAATCTGGTATTTCCACTACAAACCCGCGGGAGTGTCCCCAGGTGACTTTCCATAGAGGAGCTTTAAAACGACACACGACATGACGTGTCCCTGAGGGTGGTTATCCTGACGTGTGACAGCGGATAAGACAGCCAACTGCCTTCTGAACGCTTGAGTAACTTCATGAAGTTCTAGATACTGCGTGTGACAAAAACCCAGTGTTCTCCACCGCCTCCATATTCCGTCTTGGAAGCCTAGGAGTAGCTCTTAGACACATCAGTGAAAAAGAGGGCTGGAAACTTCAATATCCCGGTTACTTTGCTGACTTTTATGACTTTAGTGAAATATTGTTGATCTAAATTTGCAAAGTACATACTGTTACGTGCTGTTACTCACTGTCAAGGTCAGTGATAGGTAATGACTGATGTGTGTCACTTCCCCCTTGATCCGAGGTGTACACTGCTGAGCTGAGTTCAACCATGGGCGTGTTACTCGTGGATCTGGAGCTGTTAAAATCAAATGGATATTTTTCAAAATCAAGATTTTTGCTTTAGAATAAAACAAGTTCTACTTAACTGTTAGGGTGGAGACTCAGAGGCTTATTTCTTATAACTGGCCAGTTTTGTTGTATAAATTGAGTTGTATTTGTGTTTGTAATGGGGTCTTTTCAGTTCAGCAAAATGGCAAAGTGTGGTCCTGAAGCAACATTATTTCATCTAAATGTGAGAATTGTGGGGTTTTAAGCTTTGTTGGTGCTTCTTGGCCCTTTGTACTTTTGGCTTGTTAAAGATGGAGCGAGAGAGATGAATTTCAGTATCTGCACGGTAGGAATGCGATGGCTGTGTGCTCGGTTGCACCCTGGGATATCCCCACTTGGCAGTGGGCTCCTGGCAGCCTGTGAGGAGTCGTAGCTGGCAGGATAAGAAACTTCCTATAGCTTTATGAATGCTTCCCAGCACGTCATGGTGCGTGGCTGTTTTTAGCTGTGTAGTATTTGAAACCACTCGCTCTTGTTATTGCTGATTCTGGACATGCCTTCAGGTGGTGTCGTTTCGTGGCAGGGAACGGTCATGTTCCTTTTCGAAGCGTACGGAGTCTTTGGCCAAGAAATGCTTTATAGAGGCTTTATTTCATGCCCAGCTAATCTTGCACTGCATCTTACCCTGCTTCCCAGATACAGCAGTTCTGAAAATTGTGGTTTTCTTAGATCTGCACCTGTGACAGCTGGAACTTAATTTTGCATAAACGTCACTTGGACCGCGTTCTGCCCTCAGCCATCCTGCGCGGCTTCTAGGGACCAGGGAAAACGAAAGCAGAATTTGGCTTTTCATTTGAAAGCTGATCTAATGAGTTTGGCCAGAGGAGCAGTGCCAACAGTAGCTTATTTCAAGGAATACGCAACTCCCAGTGTCCTTGTAGGCGCTTTCTTTTACAGGCACTCTTGGTTTTAAACAGCTGAAGATTTCTGTTCTTCCCTTGCAGATGAGGCTGAAACTGGCCTTGGGGTTTGTGGATGGATCCTGGTGATCACTTCGTTTATTTTCACCGTTGCTACGTTTCCTCTATCAATTTGGATGTGCATAAAGGTAAAACCGTTCACTGCTAAGTTGGATCACAGCTTTAAGGGACGCAGGTGGCTCCCAGCGGTTATCATTGTTCTCTGTTTTATTTATTTGCTTTAAACACAAATTAATCCGACTCTGTTCTTCCTTGAACTGTAGCAGACCCCAGCCTTTCAGTGCATTAATCTTTAAACCAAAAAAAAAAAATAGGGCTGTAACAGTATTTAGTCAAAACGATTTTTGCTGTAACATCTTCACGATGTCTACCCAGTTGTCGTTAGTACACCAGCTCATTTGGAAGATCAGAATAATTGCAAGAATGCATAATTACACTTGGAGGACTGATGATTTCATCATTTTAAGGCGATGTCTCCCTATGTGTGTGTAAATACGAAGTATGTAAGTACGTGAGTATGTAGATGTACGTGACGGATTCATAGAGACGGTGTCATCTGTGATCGCTTTGAGCTTGATGTTCTCAGTTTCCAGACAGGAGGCGATAACTCCTGCCTTGTTTTGGCTAAACACACCGCATCAGAACTGGAGCCGGCAAAATCTCTGCCGGGCCGCATACACTGCACGGCGGTTTGTTGTTGCCAGGCTATTCCCGATGGCTGCTGGCAGTGCTTGGTCCTGCCCAGATCATGTGCCTCTGCTGCTGGTAGATGGTGCCACAGTCCGGAGAATATTTCTTGTGGAATATTGTCCTGATTGTTCCTTTTGCTGTTTGCTTTGCGGCAGTGGAGTTTAGGCTAAAATTCAGCTCCAGCAGCCGGTGTAGAAATGTATGTTACACTGAGACTCAAGACTGTCTCAGACTAGCGTGTGCAGTTTGGAATCCCCATCACAGGGCTTCTGGAAACCCTTGTGTGACATCCAACTATTTATTACAGATCATAAAGGAATATGAGCGAGCCATCATATTCAGACTTGGACGCATCTTAAAAGGGGGAGCAAAGGGACCAGGTATGTCCTGGAGAGCATCCTTAATATTTGTCATTTGTCAGTTAAGTCATGGGCAAAGTAATAGAGACGTTGCGTTAGACCGGCAAATGGATTTCTCAAGAATTTTGTAACTTCCAGTAAGAGGTGTTACTTTATATGGAGACGATGGTAAATGATCTGTCTGCCTTACCCAGATCTCCCTAGTTAATGCATGGTGGAGTCAAGAACACAGAATGTAAAGGGAAGAATCATGGCATCCACTGTGCCTTTTTAAAAGGTTTGGTGTGTAAGTTAAAACCCTCATGGCCTGAAAGCCTTGCTGTTCTTCAAAAGAAAGAAAAGCAATGAAGTTATTTGATAGTTTTTTTAAATTTCCTGTGTATAGCAGGAATTCTGAAGGATCTGACTGACCCTTATTTTCAGCTGTGGCTCCTGCTGCTCAGAGCAGTGGAAAGGGGCAATAGCTGCTTCCTTCGTTTCCATCCAGATTTTGCAACACTTCCACATTGCTGTAAAGTTGAAGAATTATGGTGATCCATGAGAACAAAAGGAGGTGGATAGTTTCTGCTTGCCCCACAAGTAACTATGTGGGGCACATTTTCAAAGTAGCTGCTAACAGTTCTGTTGGTTTTTTTCCAAATGCTAAAGATTTCTAAATAAGTTAGACCTGAATAAATTGAAGTTTCTCTGCATACTTTTTGTCAAACTGAACATGAGGAAACCCTTCTGCCCTGTGAGAGTGACAGAGCCCTGGGACAGGCTGCCCAGAGAGGGGGGAGTCTCCTTCCCTGGAGCCTTTCCAAACCGCCGGGACTTGTTCCTGTGTGATCTGCTCTGGGGGATCCTGCTCTGGCAGGGGGGTTGGACTAGATGATCTCTAGAGGGCCCTTCCAACCCCTACCGCTCTGTGAATCTGTAAAATCTTACCCTGGTTTGAAAGCCATTAACGAACGCGCTGCTGAGCTTGTTACAAAGCGGGCTGCACGGCTGTGGTGGTTGGATTTAAGCTTATTTCAGCAGGAAGTTTCATCTGGTTGAATGACCCATTTTCACATCTTCTTGAATGGCTTTTTTTTGTACAGGTTTGTTTTTTGTCCTGCCCTGCACAGACAGCTTCATCAAAGTTGATATGAGGACCATCTCTTTTGATATTCCTCCCCAGGAGGTGAGTTTGCCTTTGTGTCTGCTGATGTGTGTGCAGAATTTTGTCCACTTCCTTCTTCCTTTTCCCCGCTCAGCACTGGGTAGCGTGTGGGTTTAATGTGGACTTCTTGTGCGTCTTCAGTGTGTTGTGAAGAATACAGACATCCTTCAGTGACATCATCCAGTAAGAGAAGATTGCTGCAAGAAAACAAATTATGCTGTCCTCTAAGGACCAAACAAGATAACTCAATACTGTCCAAGAGCTAGAAGGGGAGGGGGCTGGGATGAAAACTGCTGGGCTTTCTGCAGCATTCTCTAATGGTTTCTGGCAGATTCCCAGAAGCAGCAGTGATCTTTCCTGTGCCAGTTTATCTAGATGTATAAACTAGCTAAAACAATGCGATGAAATTATTATACAGATCACATGCTGTTAATAGCGATTCGGGGGAATTAACGGCCCACTCCCTTGTGTGGGTTTTGTGTGCACGTTGCTTCTGTGTCTGCTACGTGCAGGAACGTTTTGAAGGTGCCACACCTAACGCCATCATTTGAAAGTCCTCAAGAACAAAAATATTGCTTTTATTTCTACTCTGTTTTCCCTTGGGCAACTTAATTTTTTAGCAGAATCTCTCACAGCATTACTGTAGCTGAACTCAGTGATGCCAGCCCCAAGGATAACAACAGAATAAAAAACAAGTAGCCCTCTAGAAATCAGTGAATGAACAATTGTATGTTGATTATAACTGTATCCCTCGTGTATCTGGGGTATTTTTCCAGGACAAAGATGCTTGATGCAACCTGTCTGGTGCATCTGTTTCCTGTTGTATTTGCTAGTTGGTTTATCGCTCATCATTAGTTGTAGATTTGGACAAATGGCAACTGTCACCGTACGCCCCAAAGGGTAATTGGGGGAAACCTAATCACTGGCAGGCAGAATGTGCTTGCAGCTGCTGATGGGCCATTAGCGAAGCCATCAGTTCTCCAGTCTTTCTTTTGACTTGATTAAATTATGCTCTTGGCTTTAGGTTTGTGTTCTGCAGGTAAAAAGCAGAAATACGTTTATTTGTACATGATTTCTGTGCCTGCTACTCGTTCCTTATCTTCTGCTATTGTGAAAATCCTGCTAAAAAAGGTAGTGTGGGGAAGGACAGAGCAGGTAAGTCTTGAGAACTCAAAGCAAGTCTTGAACTCGCATGTCCCTCTCTCTTGTCAAATAACACAATAGTAATTGTCTCACGTGGAGTTAGGACACCTTGTGGTCATGCAGCATACTTCAGTCTCTTTGAAACTTAACTTTAAAATACAATTAATATTAATGCCTCTTTCTGAAGTACTGTCTTCCAAACCTTCACGAGTATCTGTCTTTACCCTTGCAAGCACATCCTTGCCTTATCACACAGGTGTTAAATTCACCTGAATCGAGCTGTGAGGATGTTCACAAATTGGATTTCCTCTGCCTCTTGTCTAGAAATCACCGCATACCCTCAACTTGTGCCCTTGTTATGAACTGGCACGCTTGCCAAGTCAGTAGCCTCGTGCCTGAAGTTAAATACAAGTGAAAATGTGGTGCATCCCGTGGGCCATGACAGCCATCCTTGGCCTGTTTTGTCTGTATGGAGACATCAAATGACCCTCCCGTAGATGTTCAGTTTAATCCGCTTTGAGTGAGTGGTCCCGTACCCCCATCTCCACGTGTAAACAGAACAGCTTGGAGTGCTACTGTTCTGGGAGCCTTTTCTGTTACCCCGGCCCTTCGTTACGTGGGACTTGCCCATTCCTGTGCCGTCAGTCTGCCAGCTCCATCAGCTCTGCCGTAACGCTGGGGTTTTTCAAGGAGACGTGTTATAATCCCGTACGCAGTCTCAGCTTTGCAGAGCTGTCCCGGACGGTTTGTGCATCTGTACGTGTCCACACGCAGCGCGTGTGTGTAAGACCTTTTGTTTTCAAGATGGCTGCTTTACCCTGGAAAATGTAGGAGTTTGTCCAGTGAAACAAATAGGTAATTATCATCATAACATTCAATGAATAGATGAGTAATTATATGCTTTCCCCGTGGCTTTTTAGATCCTGACCAAGGACTCTGTGACAGTTAACGTGGACGGGGTGGTTTATTACCGAGTTCAGAATGCCACCCTGGCTGTAGCAAACATCACAAATGCGGACTCGGCCACCCGCCTCTTAGCCCAGACCACCCTGAGGAACGTTCTGGGGACCAAAAACCTTTCTCAGATTCTCTCCGACCGTGAAGAAATTGCGCACAGCATGCAGGTAGGAGCAGCTCTACCTGAGCGATCCGTCAGACAATCAGTTAAGCAGCAATTCCATGGAAAACTTTCAGGTCAGGATATATGTTGCCTTCCAAGCGATAAGCCAAGTCGTGATTCGGAGCTTTTGGCAAAACCCGATCAAGAGCTGTTGGGATGGAATTCCATGTCGTGAGTGGCTGAAGTGTAACGGAGCAGTGGGGCTAGCAAGTGGGAATGAGGGAGTTGGGAGAGGAGGGCTCCCCTGGATCAGTGTGTCAGTGTTCTGCTGTTGAAGGAACGTGCCACAGAATTCCTTTGGCAGCTCAGTGGAGCCGTGGGGTTTTTTGTTAGTCCTTAACCGTTATGCTTTCATAATTACAAATTTTATAAATTGTAATATTATAATCGTAATATAAATACTAAAGCCCCTTGAAGTATGAGAATTCCAAGGTAATTTATTGGTCGTGCTTCAAATTTGGACACGTGTTTGCAGCCAGTCTGTGGCTTAACGTCACTGTCCTGCCTTACACAGACCACCCTGGATGAGGCAACGGATGACTGGGGCATCAAGGTGGAACGTGTGGAGATCAAGGATGTGAAATTACCTATCCAGCTGCAGAGAGCAATGGCTGCAGAAGCAGAAGCTGCCCGGGAGGCAAGAGCTAAGGTAAGAACAGCAACATGGGGGGTTGGATTTTTTCCTTTTTTCCTTTCTTCATGGATAATTTCGATGTGGTGATATAGAGGATGAAGGTTCTAAGCCAGATCGTGTTGTAGCAAATAGGAGTGCGGGGCAGGGTTTCTGTGGATTTGTGTCCAGGTGCTTGCTCTGTTTCCTCACGGTTCATGCAGGCAAGATTTCCTTCAAAAATGCAGGTTCTCAATTTTTACCACACTCCATGAACAAATCATGAACAGAACGATGTTGAGGTTATTAGCTGGAGCCTGCAGTGAATTACAAGCTAAACTTACTTCCAGCTTTGTCTTGCCTAGCCCTGATTTTATGCAAGTCTCTTGTTTTCTGTTTGTTACTTCCTATGAGAAATGAGCCAGCGGTAGCGCTTAGCTCTGTCACCCTGAAGCTGACCAGCGATCAGTTTGGTCACGACACCTTATTCCCAGGAAGTAAACGAGCCAGGGAGTAAGAGAGAGAGTAATGGCTCCCGGACTGCCTCCTCACCTCTGCCCCGAGCATGACATACTAATGAAATACTCCCTTGGGCAGTTGGGGTCAGCTGTCTGAGCTGTGTGTCCTCTGCACTGCCTGTAGCGAGACAGCGAGAGCTGGGAACGCAGCTGCTGTACCAGAAGCAGAGAGAGACCTTGTATTCAGTGCAGGCATTGCCCAGCGCCAGCACAGACCTTACCAGTGCTGCTCTCAGCACCCAGGAACAGCTCCCTAGTAGCCACTGTAAAGGGAGTTAACTCTTTTCTGACTGAACCCAGCACACAGGTGGAAGGAGCTTATGTCTGAGCGAGAGAAAAGGCAGGACAGTGAAAGAACACGGTAGGGGAGGTGAGTGGATCAGTGTTGAGCGGTGTCTTTGGTGCTGAAGTCATCCTACAGGTTTCTAGCTTATTACTGTGCCACAGTGAATTCAGTTTCATTCATTTTGCTTCTGCAGGTGATTGCAGCCGAGGGTGAAATGAATGCTTCCAGGGCTCTGAAAGAGGCATCCATGGTTATTACGGAGTCCCCCGCTGCTCTTCAGCTTCGTTACTTGCAGACCTTGACCACTATTGCTGCGGAAAAGAACTCCACCATCGTCTTCCCGTTGCCCATAAATATGCTGCAGGGCCTCGTAGGTGCAAATCGCTAGGTAGAGCGGGAGGAGAGAGTTTGGGGTGGGGTTTCCTTGCTGCAGCGAATGTTTGCAATGCTGAATTCCCTGTGTGTTATAGCTTATGGCGCTGTTAAAGTGGATTTGCTGAGGAAGTTCTGTTGTTACACTGTGTGTTATGAAACTTATGTTTAATGTTTGTGAAACTGAAAACCTTTCAGAGTGAGTACAAGCAGACTCTGAGCTTGAATAAGCACGCAGCCATGCTGTCCTGGCTGGGACACCTTTAATCTATAACCTCTCACTTTCACATAGTATACAAACCTGTTTGTGGTGAGGATGAGATGCTCCAACGTTTGGCAAGAGAAGTATTCCTTTAAATAAATGGGTCTGTGGCCTGCAAGGGAAGGGGAACAGCCCGAACTCTGTCCTCTTGGGGTGATGAAGTCAGAGTGTTGCCATGTGGATTGGCTCTCAAGCTTGCACAAGTAAGGGAAGTTGATGTAGGAACGAGAATACTATACAAAGTGCTTAGGAAAACCAGGCTTGTGCTCCCTGAAATAGTCCCCCATTCATGAGAAAGTTGCTGGCCAGTGATACTGAAGTGGAACTTTCCATCTGTGTTCCACCACGCAGAAACCTGGCGCAGTCTGGATACAGCATGCGGTCACGGATGGGCTGTTCTGTTGGTATGGGGACGTGCCTCTATAGGTTTATGCTGCTTTAAAGCACAGCAGTTGCTGGGTCTGCCTTTAACTGTCTCTCATAAAATGATTTTAAAAAGCCAAAGAAAACGCAGGAGTCAGTAATCCAGGTCCAAAACCTGCTTCTCTAGGAAGTAGGATCTCTAATTAGCAGGGGATGGTGATCTTGAACAGAAGATGCTGTACTGTTTATATCTCTCTTGTAACAAATTAGTGATTTACCAGCTGGTGCTGCTTCTGAGCAGACCTGTACTGTTTGTTGTGACACTGAGGGCTTATACTTCATATCGAAAGCATGTAATCTTCTGTTCCAGTCTGCTAAACCCGTTCAGTACATGTAATTACAGTGTAAAATGAGAATTTGTCTGCTTGGGGAGAGGCTCTTCAGGTGACCACCATCCCCAGTTTGGCATCTGGCCTTCCGTTACTGGGAGGTGGCAATGAAACCGAAAAGCCAGGGTCATATCTGTGCCCTTCTCACACTGGCCAGCATAAAGGTCCTAACTTGGTTTTTATCACCTTTCTGCTACGATCAGTTCTGTATCTACAGGTATTACTTTTAGGAAGCGCGAGGTCTGTTTGCCTGTGCCTGGATACACGCTGTGCCTTTGCCGCGCTTCGGCCGAGATGCCCACGCCCTGTTGGGACTGGCCCCCTTGGCACCGTTTCTGCCTCTTCACTGGGAGCCTTTTTCCCTCTCCATCACAGAAGCAGATAGCAGCCTGCGTGTGTTTGTCAGCACTTGTAAGCTGGGCTTGACTTTGTGCTGGGAGAGGGGGGAGAAATACAGTTAACGACGATGTAATAGTGAGCATTACTGTGCTCACGCATGTGAAGTGGGGAGCAGGGATTGAGGTTAATCCTCGGGGAAGATGAATCTGTAACTCCCACTGTTGCCGCCGTAGATGGCCACCCCTGTGAATTCTTGTTGACACCAGGAGCTGCTTTTTGCTCTCATCCAGAATAAAAACACATGCTGTTTACTAATGAGTGACTGAGAGTAGAAGACTGTTGGTTTATCAGGCTCTCACGTGCTAATGATTTTGGCGACGGGAAAGCGAAACAATCCCAAACCCACCCAGATCGCTTCTGTAACCATGTAGTAAAAAGTGCGTGTGCAAAAGATGGCACAAGGAAGGTTCAGATTTCTACGGTGTGTTTCAGGCAAGACCAAAGGTGGGATCTACAGGTTCTGCTTAGTGTCATCTTCTTCGTGACAAACCCCACCATTTCTGTTCTTCACAAATTCCATACAAGCTTTATTGTATTAAATATCATCAAAGCAAGGAGTAGGGTCAATGACTGGTCATGATTGTTTCAGTAATTATTGCACAGCTAATTGGCTATTAACCATCGTTGCCTTGTTAACATGCATCCTGCAGGAGGAAGTAGCTCTTGAAGGCACTAAACTTGCTCCGTTTAAAAAAAGAAAGAGAGAAAAGGGTTTTACTTAGACATCCACATCCGCCATTGCTCTCTGTAGGGGGTCAACAGACCAGTAGTCATCATCCCAGCCCAGGAACCAGCCGGAGAAGGTGGGCGGCTCAAACCCTTGCTTAACGACCGTGACTGGAGTCCTCTTGTCCCGGCTGGCGGGATCGGTTTCGATGTACCGCTTGGCTGAAAGCACACAAGTAGAGGGAAACCTCAGAGCGTGAGTCTCATGGGGCAACAGCTTAATCGCAGCTAAATGGATGCGAGGTACGCATTCAGGTTGTTCGTTTCAACAACAAAAAACCAAAACACCCACAGAAGTTTTCGCTCTGGTTTTACCTACGCTTGCTAGATTAGCACTTGTTTGTAGAAAACTGGCATTAGGAGCACAAAACGCTGTAACCCTGCGTTAGCCTACCCCCACCTGCCCGCTCAAGGACACTCCTGCACTGCTAGGGGTCGAGCACAGCGTGGCTCACTACTGCATCTCCTTATGCTGATCTCTGGATCCCCCTTTCTGGAGAGATGGGATCTCTTTGATCACAGCACTGCATTTTAGGTTGTGATTAAGATACACGTCTCGGTACGTTAAACTGCCTGCCTTAGGAGCAGAGAGTGGGAAAACAAAAACCTCTTAGTTCAGAGAGGAAAATGTGACATTACCGGATTTCAGCGCCTCGGTCTTCTCTTCTTCTTGGGCATCTTTCCCAATCCATACGAAGACCTAAAGATCAAAACCCCGTATGAATTATTTCAGCAACAGTCGATCTCTTGATGAAAGACACGGTAAATGAGAGGAGTGACACAGAACAAGAACCTACTCGGGCTGGTGTGCTTGGATTGTCAACCTGCGTGACTAAAGCTGTTGGTGGGTAACAAGAAGCTTTTTGACTGCATAAATTCTAGATACCTGAGCAAGTTATACACTAGCTTAACATCAGGAAAAACTAGCAGATACTTGGACATTTTCACATAAAAAAACATCTCTAAGTTGCCTTTTGGCTGATTTATGTGCAGTCTGATGCTGAAAAATAATAGCAAATGTGTCGGTGTGTTAAAAACTGCTGAATCCCAACAGTGGTTCACAGTGCTCTCCTGCTGGGACAGGGATGCTGCCCTCGAAAGGCTTACAGACTGGGGAGAACGCAGGATACACAGCAGCCCGTTTCTTCAGCCCTTAAGCTGACCAGAGAAGTGGCAGGACAACTACTCTTAAGTTTGGGGTACAAGTTCTCTTCAGTGTCACCAGTGAGGTGATGTGTTCTCGGGCCTGAAGATGAATGGACTGTAATACAACAACTCTTCCAGCTGTACCTGGGGCCTCAACCTAGAGCTCATCTGTGCCTGTTCTTTGCTCCCCTCTTCACCAGGTAAACGTGACGTACCTGATCCCACGTGTCAAGGAGCATCACATCGTCTGTAGCAAGGTCATCCTGAGTCAAATCTCCAGGAACTTCTTCAATCTGGAAAACATGAGGTTAAAAGATGAGCACATACTCCAAGCACCGTTTTCCCTTCAAAAAGTCCAGTTCCCAGCAGTTCTAGTTCCACCCCGGGTTGGTGAGATGCAGTAAGGCAGACATTGGCAGGGAATTTGACCATGGCACTCAGGCTATGTCACAGAAGTGTTCTTGGACCACAGAACACAATCAGTCTCTGTCTGCCTAGAGAAACTGCCTCTCACTCATGCCCAAGACTTGCAGTGCTGCCCTGTTTTACTGGAAAGACTCCGGAGTTAAAATCCGAGGAGCCTGACAGGTAGTTGTTCACCAGGGCAGGACCAGTTGGATGCTTCAGAAAGCTGCTGTGCTGACACCACAGCACAACACAACAAAAGTAGCTGCTGTCTCTGCAGAGAAATGGTGCTGATGCTTTCCTTCTGGAGGCAACACCACCAAGGAAGAGGAGGGGAAGAGCCTGTTGGTTGGCTCAGAGCAGACTGGGACTGTTTCTCGCAGCTTTGTCAGAAGAACGTTGAATTATCTTCTTAGATACTCACAGTGAAGCGTCCACTCTTGTTGGAGCATGCAAAAAGACGGGGTGGGTGAGCATCCATCTTCTTGTCCTTCAGCCGGGGAGAAGTACGGTAAGGAGCTTTTCCTCCCAAAGCTGCCCAGAAAGCATCTGAGAAAGAGAAAGAGACACTGATGCCTCAACTGTTTGTGGAGACCACAGTGGCAGTGTGGTTTGAGTAGGGCTTGGAAGCACTTGTCAGTGTCAGAAAGTCCCAAAGGCCTCCTAGAAAGAGCGGTGCACTGTTAATGATACTTGGGAGAAACCCGCAGCCCCCCTGTGCCGTATTTCCTTGTTCTGGGCGACAAAAGCAAATACCCGTTAAATGATGCCTGAGAACGTGCAGCTACACAGAAAGGACCTCAGACTCCACTGTGCCTCCCTCACCTGGCTCTCTGCCCTCGGAAACCTGCACTGGGCGAGCTCCCAGTGTCTTCAGCAGCTCTTGTGCCCCCGATTTCTCAGCATCGCTGGCTCCTTGGCCAACCCAAAGGTAAGCACCAGAGGGAGTTTTCAGGACAAAGGCATCATTGGAGTTCAGCTGACTGGCAGCAGGATCCAGCTGCAAGGAAAGAACGTTGCATGTCATGTAATTATCCTCTACACAGAGCCCATCGTTTCAAAATACAACTCGGTACCTGTCGTTGAACAAACTGCAAACGACATTCCATACAAGGCTGTAAGATGTGTTGTGTCTCTATTTGCCTGTATCTGAGTGAGGAGTTAGATTTAGTCATATAAGAGTAAATAAACGCGTGGTCCTGTGCGTAACCTACAGATACACGAGCTATGGCAAGAACACTTGCATCAGTCATTCTGCCAGTCTTTATGGTTATGACAGGAGCTTTCCGAGCTTGCTGGGGAGACCTTGGCAGAGCAGTATCCCTGCTGCTGGGGCTGATCAATCATTAACACAATTTCCTCTCTGTCAACAAGGATATGCCTTCCTGAAGCTGGAAACTTAGGAAGTTGCTGTAGACATAAAACTGCTCGTGCCTCACCTGTAGCTACTGACCAGGACTTAGCCTCTCTTCCTGTGGCACAGGGGGTGGGGTTTTGTGTGCAGTTTCTTTCAAAGGAGCAGGGCTTTTAACGTGGCATGAGTTCTATTTGCACACAGGGTATTTAGCGCTTTGTGTCTTCAGCATTGCTATCCCACGGGCTTAGAACAAGTCACAGTGGGCAGATCCTAATGGTTTCCGCAGTGGTTGAAGAGTATCCTAGCAGGAACAGCGCGGCGTTAGCGCGGAATTAAGAGAACACACCTTAAATGTATTCAAGGTGATGTTTATAAACTAATTAGAAAATAATGATTATCACCACTTCTCCACGGGAAAACAGGAATCCTTGTAAGTTTTCAGTGTGTGTTCCAGTTTAAATAAGAAAGCTCAATTCAGCCCTGTTCGGTTCAAAGGGATCAAGTTCCCATCACAGCCTGCGCATGCAACACTGAATTTCACTCATATTCCACATACCTCTACTGCTCTGGTAGCTCCCGAGGTGCTGGATCGGACCTGGAACAGCCGCGTTTCTGCAGGTGCTGTCTGGCCTCCTTCCCTCGAGGTTCCCCCCTTGTAAACGATCAAGGGCTTTCCACCAAACATACTCATCAGGTGAGGTGGCTCTTTCCCTTGCACTACTCGTTTCTAGAGAAAAAAGAAACTTGCTGTCAGTTTTAAGCTACTGCTAAGAAGTTGCACAAGATGTGCTAGAAACGGCCTTTACAGCCATCTTTCCAGTGGGAATCTTCACACAACACTGAGCTGGCCGCGGGAGCTTAGCTAGTACCTCCCGCACACGCAGGCCAGTGTTTAAAGGGAGCCACTTCATTTTAATTGATGAGTGATCCACTCATCAACAGAGGTAACAGCTGTAAAAATCCTCCTGTCTCATACAGCCCATCTGTAAAACCTCCTTGTGTAACACAGCCGGCGTGTAGGCTGGGCACACAGCCCCTTCGCAGCACCTACACCCGAGCTGGGCTGCCACTAAGTCACTGGGTTTCTCCACTGCCAGTTGGTATCATAGAATCACAGAACGGTTCGGGTTGGAAGGGACCTTAAAGCCCACCCAGTCCCACCCCCTG
This sequence comes from Rhynochetos jubatus, assembly GCA_027574665.1. Lineage (NCBI taxonomy): Eukaryota > Metazoa > Chordata > Aves > Eurypygiformes > Rhynochetidae > Rhynochetos > Rhynochetos jubatus. The sequence goes on from CM050671.1 coordinate 2,429,321, forward strand.
CCGTGGGCAGGGACACCCTCCACTAGCCCAGGTTGCTCCAAGCCTCATCCAGCCTGACCTTGGGCACTCTCAGGGATGGGGCACCCACAGCTTCTCTGGGAACCTGTCCCAGTGCTCCCCACCCTCTCCGGGAAGAATTCCTTCCTGATGTCCCATCTCAATCTCCCTGCTTTCAGTTTAAACCTGTTACCCCTTGTCCTGTCAAGTTATATCTATATCTATAACTGTATCTCTAATTTAGTCCCCCAGTGGGGTTTTTTCGGTTTGGCTGTGTTTGGGTTTTCTACCTGCACGGGGCTGCCTCCCAGCTCCTCATCCAGCTGTACTGTGAGGAATGCAGAGGTTGCAATTTCATCTTGAGTGGAATCAGCACCCTGCCTGAAAGAAGGCAAAATCGAGTGTTATTTTCATCCCTTTTCCCCACACACCTTACGGAGATCCAGAAGAGGTAAGGAAAACCTCGGTAACCAAGCCCCAGTGGCACTTCATTCACCATGAAGGAGAAATTCACTATCCTATATTGTAACGTGGTGATTACAGGGGGAGATCGGAATGATTTCTAGATAATGACAGATCCTTCAGTATCTTCATGCCCATCTCCCACTGTCTTTCCAGCAGCTGGTTTAACAACATGGCTGTTGGTGCTGTTATCAGGAGCTACGCACGCAGCCCCTATACAGCCTGCATCCTTTCTGGTGTCAGTCAGGCAGCCTGTGTGCTCTGCTTGCTGCCGAGCTCTGAGACTGCCTGCTGAAAAACCCCTCTTCGAGGGCACGGTCTGGGAACTCCAACACTCACGAGCCACCAGCCGAGGTGGCCGAGTACCAACAGTTACTTACAGTGGTCTCAAAAGATGTAGGAACTCTGCAAAAAGAACTAGAGCTTGATCCAAAGAAGGGAATAACTACTCTGGGGGTGGGGGGAGAAAAAAAAGATACTAGCACAGTAATTCCCCTCATTGTCCCACTTCAAACAAAACATTCCGGTCCTTTGACAGCATTTTGTTTGCAAGGGAAGGTTATCCAGGGGGAAGTTTTATCCCCCCTGAGGATCCACTGTGAGTGGGAACCAGCAGTGACCCATTTTTGAAGAAGCGGACTCCCAGCCCCACACAGCCCCAGTGTTTCCCAAACTGCATCAGGAAAACCCTCTTACCAAGTGTAAATAATCTGCCCCTGTTTCCCAGCGTGCTGGTAATTGTACAAGATGATGTAGCTGTCCCCTCCGTAGAACTGGCCATACGTCGAAGGATCCACCAGGACTTTCTCTGAGCCTTCTATTCTCCAGATCTAGACAAGGTGAGGAGCAGAAATGTTCTGAGTTCAAGGCGACAGCAGAACCGACTTTCCTGACAGAGTGCCTGGTCCATTTTCTCCCCGACTTCAGCCTCCCAGAGCTCGCAGTCCTGCAGCCCCACCAGCTGGGGAACACCGCTAAAGCCTGTTCCATTCCACGGCCTGCAGCCAGGCCTGGCAGCAGGGCACATGCAGCTTATCCTGCTGGGAGCTCCCAAACCTTGGCCGATTCAACCAGAACCGCTGGAGTCAGGCCACTACTGCTGCCAGCAGTGAGGCCTGTTTTGTACCTGACACGATCATTTCAGTTTCTCTCAGACGGTCAGGAATAGAGCTTTCAGGCTTTACTGGAGGAGGAATGAGGAAGAGTCTGTCCACACTGCTGGGTGAAGCATTGCCCCCCAGGAAATTCTGGTGTCCAAATTAACAGCTCATCTTCACCGCTCAGCTGCAGGGCTTTCCCTGCTGGTATTTCTGGTGTGAAAGCCTTTACAAAACCGCAGTGTTGATGATTCTCAGGCCTCCATTTGTCTCGCTACTCTTGCCAGAATGCCATCAAGTAGCAAAGAAAATTCTGGAAACTTTCCCAAAGGGATTCTGAGACTGCTCACCTGTTTCCTGCCAGAGCCATCATCCTCCATTCCATGCTGGGCAGCCATGGCCTTGGAGGTGTGCAGAGTGGCGGCATCGAAAGGCACCTTCTCGATCTTGGCGACGTGACCAGAAACGTAAGCCTGCCCCAGCCCTTCCGTCTGGTCCCTGTCCCGCCAGTTCTTGAAGAATTGCTTAAACAAAGGTGTCTCGCCACTCTCGGGGAGGACTTGGACCTGAAACAAATGAGCCAGCGCATCAGGAGCATCCTTGCCCCGCACCCCACACAGCTCCGGCTCGGCCCACTTCTCGTTCAGGTGAGCCCTGGTTCAGGCTGACAGAGAATTGTCTGGTACAGCTGTCCGGAGGGGAATGCTCGGTGCCAAGATGTGGTACTAAGAGCAGTGTCGGGTCTTGCTCAGAGACACCGCAATCAATGGTACCTCCAGCTATTACCACACTGGGCTGATCTTTCCCAAAAGGAAAGACACATGGCAAAACCATCTGTTTGCTGCTTGTGACCGCTTGTTTGAAGGCACCCAATTCTTTCCAGACAGTGTTACTCAATCTTTAAGCCTCTGTGTAACTACACCTGGAAGGTCCATACTATCACAACCAGCAATATGGGTATCGGTTTGCCATGGGACACAGGGGAAGGCTGAAGGGATGTTAAGCCGTTAGAATCACCTCCCTAAGAACAAGAAGGGCAGGTTTATCTACACCTTCTCTTTTTCACCCTTTGGAGAAGGTGGTGGAAAAGGCAAAATGTATCTGAGAGGAAGAAAAGCTAAATACTAGCTGTGTTAGGGTAAATGCTATTTTAAGGACAGTGTTAACCCAGGAACAACGCTGCAATATCTCCCTGCAGAACAGCGGATCACCCCACACAGGAGCTACTTGAGAGACTGCCAGTGACACTTCACGTGAGCAGTGCTCTGGAGTCAGCGTCCTGTGTGGCTGTAAAGTAACCCCAGTGGTGTCTGGGGCTTGGCCATGGGTGGGCTGCCCATCCTCACCTGGGTGTGTTTCGGATAACCCATCTTATCAATGAACTCAGAAGCTGTTTTCAGTGCTGCCTTCTTCTCTTCAGAGTTGGCACTCTTGCCTTTAATGAAAACACACAGAAAAGCGGTCAACTTTAAAAAAGTTCTGCACACCCAGAGAAGAAACTGTCCCAGGTACCTTTTGCAACAGAAGGGCCCAGCCTTCCAGTGAGATGATGCCAAAGAGCCAGTTGTTCCATCTCTTTCATGCCTGTTGTGATGGCTGAGAGAGCACAACTGCCTTTCTACTTACGATATTAATTTAATTTTTCCTTCCTCGTTCCCAGGACCCTCCATATAATTCCCTGCACTAAAGACCCTGTACTTCAGCACCCGACATTTCAGATGAGAGCGCTTTTCTGAGACTGTTCATGCTATCCAAACTTGCCCTGAAAAGCCCAACCAAGTGTACCCTCCCCTACCCAGCTTGAAAGAAATGGGGCTCGGTAACTGGATGAAGATCCTACGCATGCACCAGCAGCTTCCCCTGCACCTCTACGATACCTTTCCAAACAAAGATCTTCCCATCTGTGCCATGGTCCAGGATGAAGCAGTCATCCGTACTCAGGGCTGCCTGGGAGAAGGGGTTCTCGTCTGCCATGAGGGAGACTGCCATGTTCCCGGCCCCATTGGAGACCTGCGATAACAGAGCACAGAGGTTAGATAAGGCACCTCCTGTTCCGCTCCAGCTTCATGGCGATTGTCCAAAACTCAGGGAGTGGCAGGGAAATACACTTGAATGCATTGGCTGCTTCAGGCACTATTGTTTTTCGAACAGGATACCTTTGACACAGCAACAGCATGACAAAACCACTTACTCTCAAGATTTCAAGTACTTCTAGCAAAGCAGATACTGCTGGGACCAAAGGAAGATTGACCCAAAATGGTGAGGAATCCTGATGCACAAGCTGTCAAGAAGTATCTTCTAAAGCAAACCAACTGCCCCTGATAACTGGAGGGGTCAGCCTCGGACACTATGAATAGGCCTCCCTGTGTCAAGTAGGTTTAACAGTGTGAGTTCCTGTACTGAACTAATGGTAAAGGTGCACGTTAGAAACCATCCTGGCAGATATTCACCATCAGAGATTGCTGTAGAGAAGAGTGCTCCCAAAAACTCCTGGACATTCTTCTACACTTACCCTAGCTGTTGGCAAATGTCACCTCCCAGATCATTGCCTCATCACGCTCGCTGGATGTAGAAGGCGGTAGATGCTGGTTCTCAGGCTCGCTATTTCTAGCTTTTCCCTGTCATCTTCCTAGCACAATCCCTAACACAAAGGAAACTCCCCTTTCCCCCCCCATTCATTTCACACTCTGCCTTTCCCTCAAAAATTCCTGGCTGTCTCACTGCATGACAAAGAGAACAGAAGCTTGTGGCTGTACACGGCAAGCAACCAAAAACCTCCATAAAAAGCTAAGAGCAGAGGGAGGCAGAAGTAGGGCTCAGCTTAGCTCCCCTCTGCTTTTCCAGCCCCATCTACCAGCACAAAGATCACTCCACTCTGCACAAGGTTATCTGTCAGGGTTTCTTGTTACCTTATAGAGCTTAGCCAGCTTTCTATTGGCCGTATCAGTTCTGGTCTCATCAGAAGCTCCTGGTGGCAAACTGGGCTTGGGTCCCAGGACCTGTGAGAGAGAGAAAACACATTACCAGCCGATCTGAGAGGGTTTCTCTTCCCCAGATGCTCCAGCCACAAGAACAAGTAGAAGGAACTTCTAGATCAACAGTGAAAATATACTCTGATGTCCCAGCGATGCAGAGGAGCCTGCACTGAACTGACCATTTACACCCCTGACACTTCATATGGAGAGACTGAGCCTACCTACCCACCCACACATGCTTCCACATACCACCCTTCCCACTCCAGCACAGACAAATGGATGAAGCAAATAACCTGAAGCATTTCCTCCCGCTCTGATCCTTCCTCCGAAACATAGACCTTGGCGCGACCATTCCGCTCATTGTCCCGAATGCCCTTGGCCAGCACAGTGGCCTTCAGCCGTTCTTGGCGGTTGCTGTTGGAGCCACACCACTGAAAGATGTTCTGGGGGAAAAGAGAAAGACCATGCAGCTGTCAGAGCGTAACAACCCCTTCTCTGGACGAGATGGCAGTATGGCTGGGACTGAAAGATGTTAGACTGGCCAAGCAGTGTTTCAGAATGCTCAATGCTTGAGACCGCTTCAACAGAGTGGGGAAAAAAGTCCTTATGTGAACCAATGAGTCATCTCCTGCCCCTCAAAATCTGCTAAACCTCTCTTTTATGTGGTACTTACACTGCCGAGGTCAAGGATGAAACAGTCCCCTGTGTTGAAGCTCTCCCAGGTCACAGGGACCTCCGTCGCTCGGACCGTTCTCCTGCCTTTGACCTGCAGAAGCCTCTGCACAGTCACTTCATTGGGAACCACGTGTCTGAAGCCAGAAGCCACGCCACCAGCCTGAGGGAAAACAAAGGAACAACAACTCACACTTGTGCTCTTGCTTCAGGAAAAAAGAAAATCCTACTGATTTGCTATCAGTGAGCAGTTTCTGCCTCTCACAGGAAAGAAGGTCAGCAGCAGCTTGCAGGGCTTTGCACAGACCAGGCTGGGATTTTGTACAGCATATACGTATCGATGCATCCCAGCTATCCATTCCCACAGCGTCTAAGGGACACAGATACAATACAGTTGGAGATCTCCAAATTTGAAGAAGATCCTCAGTTGAGATCTGAATAGGATTTAATAGGACTGGTGGGGTGAAGAGAGTATTTCCATGTGTATTCTACGTCCTGCCTGCCAAAAATTATCCCAACCTCAAGATTCACCTTCTCTGCTGATAAAAAAGACACTTGGAATTACTTACCAATGTAGGCAACAGGACTTGTACTCCAAAAAAGTACAATCAAATTAAAATGAATGAAAATAACAACAAATGAGTGGGAAATACACAAAACAGAAAGACTGAAGTCTTGGACATGAGGAGAGGTAAGGACTTTGTCCTGATACCGCTTTCCTTGTGCCACTGGACTGCTAAAACCCGTAACTGTTCCTGACTACATGTTTTCACTTCTTCTACTCCACTTCACTGCAGGGGCATGGATGAGCAACTCCCACTACTACTCCCCTACGTTACCAAAACATTACATATGCTAAGGAGGTGGGCTAAGCACAGAGAAGAGACTGGGAAGGTCAAACTCTGTTATGTAACTGGGCAGAAATTAAATCTCCTCAGTAGGCGTTTCCCATTCACTCAGACTGCTGTTTCTTAAATTCATTCCAGATGTCTTGGGACTGTTCTTTCCTCTGCTTCTCGAAGAAAAACAAAACCTTGATTCCTAAAATTTCCTGGGGCTTTGCTTGTGCATTATTAATTCAGCCAAAGCTCTCCCACCAGGATCTGCTGTTCTCCACCCTGTCAGTTCCACCTCACTGAAAACATCTGGTTGCGAATGGTTTTTAAGCAACTGGAAAAAGGGGAATTCTCATTCTTCTGAGAATTGGGCAGTGGGCAGGATGCCATTTCTTGTAAAGACCCAGTCATCACCTACCTTGTACTTGATGCCAGATTTGAAGTAGCCCAGGAAAGTTGCGGACTCATGGCCTTGCACTTCGCGGTGCTGAACAGCCTTCCCTTGAAGGTAGTCATCCATCTGGACAGTGAATATGGCAGCTGCCCCACGCTCATCTTGAGAGCTTTCGTCTCCTAAGAAATGAAAAGGCAACAACTTTGCATGGGTTTCTGCCTCTACATTCAACTGTGCAGAAACACCTGGGAGAAAGCAGATTACTGGGAAGTTTAGTTTCCAGGAAGGTCTGCAGAATAGCTGTTTTCAAACTTTTCTAATAACAGCTCCAAACAGCAGCATAAACTGTATTTTTCTGGCAGGCTTACAATATCATTGTGACTGCTGCAGCCCCACTGCTTCACAGCTCTCTCTTTGAGAGGTATCATTCACTATCCTTTGGCCATTTCACCCTGTCCGGGAAGGAAACTTGCTGTGGAGCAAACACACGGCCAGTTGAATCTGCAAGGAAGATGTTATCAGGCTTTTGACGGCTGTCGATACCAGTGGGGCACCAGTTCCAGAGCAGTTTGCCTCTCTGGAGCTCTTTGGTGTGAAAAACCTATTGCCAGATGCAGATACGACAAACTGCCAAGCAAGTATCTTGCACAGCTTTAACTATGACACTGCCAGAGCGTCTCAGTTTTGCAGCTGAGACGGCTTTACCGTGCTTCTCGGTGATGTTTACTGCAGAAGGTCACTTGGGAGGTCTGAATTTCAGTGGGAAAAATTCCACTCATCCAGTCCAGAGGATAACAGCCAACCTCAATCCCTTCCAACAGAAAGGATTTCAGCCAACCCTTTCATCTGAGATCACCTTCTCTGTGGGCCTGATAAGAGACTCTGGAGAACAGGGACTTACTCTGTCATCTTGATCAGAAGCAGCTATTTCTGGGTACAGAGATGGTTGTACTGACTACTGCAAAAACCATTTCAAATATTTAAGGTCAGTAGCACTAGAAGCACCCAAAATGGCATTCTCGCTGCACTGCCAGTTCTGCTTTTTATTTCCTTGGGTAACACTCGCTGGACAGGGCTGGTGGAGCGAGAGCAACAGAGTTCACTTGTGCTCCCCGTGCAGCAGCGGCACTCCCACCAAACTTACCTAACCAGAAGTGCAAGTCGTACTGGAGGTTCCCGCTCCGCTGTCTGATGGTGTTCAGCACCAGGTAGGAATCTCCTGTGAAGAAGTCTCCGTACAGATTTTTTGGCACTGGTACCAAATCAAACTTCTCGATCCTCCAGATCTGGAGGCCAGGTTCCTTCCCGGCCTTGGAAAACTCAGCGTGTTCCACCATGCTGACAGGCTAGGGGCGAGACAGAGAATGTTGTTCAACTGGCATAGTACAAGGGAGCGCACGTTTCACTGATATTGCTTCTGATCTGCCAGAACTATTGATCCAGGCAGCAAGTGGGAAGTTTTCTTTTTTTTCTTGCACTGAATTTTGAAGGAAAAACAAACAAACAAGAAAGGGGGGTGGGGTAGGGATGTCTCTCAATTGACCACTGTTAATTTTCACTTCCAATCAACTCTACTTCCTGGCTTATTCTTGACTTACTCTTTCCTACAGTCTCTCTTCTGTTTTCTGTCTACGTCTCCTGATTTTACTCTACATATTTTCTTCACTAATTTTTAGCTTTTCAACCTGGCACAGAAGTGAAACACTAATCCCTTTGCTGACTATTCCGTTCTATAAATGCTGCAGGACGCTCAAGACTGTAGAAAATAAACCCCTTTAACTACACACGTTGTACCCCTTGCACAAACATGATTTACAGTTTTCCTAAAACCTCTGTGATCTTACCCACCTCTTTCTGGGAAGTGTTGTGAATATCCTCAAAGAGTCAGATAATAAACAGGTTTCTTACAGCTGTTCTGTTCTGACATGTCACTTCTTCTAACTGTTCCCTTGCAGGAATTACACTAATATCCACAACATCCTGTCCTACGGACACTACAGTTTTGGTTAAATGTGTGTATTGTCGTACTTATGCAATGTATTAACAATATGCAACCCATTCTTTTAACAAACACAATGAACACTTTTCTATAACTATATTATGAAAGAATTCACTTAGTAATACTGGAAGGAAATAAAACAGTTCGGTCGTACTGGAAAAGGAAGTTTGTCCGTACAGTACAGCATGCCTTTGAGTGGTGTAACAGGGAAGAACAAATTAAAACGTTATATTAGAAGCATCCAGTATTTTGACAAAGAAGACGATAGTTCACAGCAGCTGATGGACAGAAGTACAATATGCTCAGCTTTCAAGGCAGAAATAAAGAATGTTACAAACTAGAAAGCAAAACAGCAAGTTAGCTACCAAAGTGATTCCTGAGCTGAAATCAAAGATGGAAAACAATGAACTTGATCGTCATGATTCCAGTCAGCCTGGCAACGTTTCTCCCAAATTCCCATCAGAAGATTAGATAAACTCCTTCCAAAGAGTTAAAAGAGAGTGTGACTGGCAAGTAATTGAAAAACAGAAGTTTTTCAATGTTTAATTGTGATGTTAATCACTTACCACAGCTGAAAGCACAACAGCTGCTGTAACAACATATCCAAGCCCTGCAAGAGACACGGAGCTGACACAGTTCAGTCTCAGAGCCATTGTGCAAAAAATGGCGAGAAAAACGTAACTGAAGTCCTGTCTGCCCATTTCTAACAGCAAACAGGCTTCTCCCGTCCGCAGAAGCCGTAGGGAGTCCCAGCTCCCTCCTCCTCTCGCTGCTAGTGAGGATGAACTGCAGAAGCCAATCTTTTATCAGGGACAAACACACCCACCCCCTCCGCCATACAGGGGCGTAACATGTTTGTGCGAACAGTCCTCTTGGAAGTCTGGGAGACTCCTTCACCATTTACAGACACTTAATCCCAGCAGGGAACAACCTGGGACAATATGCTATCCATTACAGCCGACAGTGCAATTATGTTCAAACAAGCCAAATATCTAGTCATAAGGCCAACGAGAAAGGAAGAAATTAAGAGGCATCGGCAACAGAGGCAACATTTGTCAGCTGAAAGCTGCAAATAAATGGAAGGTTGATGAGACGCAGAGGAACAGAAAGGCTGTTCCAGATGGCGAGGGCTGCAGAGAAAGATTTTGGAGATGAGAAGGACAGAGAAGCGCTGAAAGGATAGAACCGAATAACCTGAGGATGGAGGGAATTTGCCCTCCTCTCTCTGCCCTTGCCAGAGGAGCAAGATGCACAGGTCAGCACATGCTTTGTGTGTTTTGCTCCTGGATGCAATCTCCACACAAGCCTCTATCAGAGTACTGCGCTCTGGAGGGGCTTGAGGTGGACCAGTGTAAGGGCATTAGTAGCCTGGTAGGTGACAGAACAAGAGCTGACTCAGTAATTTCACAACCAGATGCTACTGGGGGTGTAGCAAGACCCTGTGACAGGAAAACAGCAGCCATCAAACCTATTCAGTTCATGGAATTACAACACAGTACGGCTCATGTAGCCCACCAGTGACCTGCCCCCAGTGAAGAGCTTGTTCTTCCACCCGTCTCATGCCTCAGAAAGCCGACGGATCGCATTTTCCAAGTGTTTGCAGTAAGTGAACTGGGCAGTAACCTTTCCGCTGTGCCACCCCAGGAACAGGGCAGCCCCACGGAGGAGGGTGGGAGGGCTGCTGGAGGTACAAGCAGCAGCGTCTGCCAAACTCTGCCCAAGGGATGCGTGGAGACCTGCCTCAGACGTGCTCTCCGGTATGTGCTCATGAATATCCTGGAAGGCCGAAAAAAAATGCCAGGAGGAATGTAACTAATGCCTACATGTCGTCGTGCTGCTGGTTACGCTTGTCATGCACCCAGGGATGAATTACCCATCGTCTGAAGTTCCCACTTGCAGAATCTCTCAAATGATGCTTAAATAAAGGGGTGAATCCTTCACCCACAAAGGTCCACACCAAAACTTCCATGAGGGAAAGATCAGACCCCCTTTGTCTGTGCTTTCTCTGCGCTCCACAAGAATGTTTTCTTTCTCTTTCCTTACAACACTGCTTCTGTTGCCCGAGCTGATGCATTGTGTTTTGAAATGTCACCTGGCAAACTGACTTAGTTAATGTACCTTTGAGAATTTCCCTGGAAATTCTCAAACTGAAATAGACAATAAAAACACTGTCATAGTGGTGCTGGTGTTTCTGATCTCTGCAAAGGATGTTCAGAGCGTCAGAGGTCTAAGACTCAGTGAAAAAACTCCTGGAACCCTGATGCGGAGGAAGCCAGCTGGGAAAGGCTCCTGCAGCTGCAGCATGCCCGAACCAAGATGTCTGGATTGTGTAACCTCAGAAAGATATGGATCCCTCCCAAATGGAAAAATACTTTGGACTTTTTATTCATAAATACCTGTATAGAGCAAACTTCACAGACTGAAGGCAGAGAGACCTAGGCTAATCTTGTTAGCATCCCATTTTAGGCTGTATCCCAATCTGCAGATGTATGCTCGTAAGCATATACGGTATTTTGGAAAAACAATTTGTTTATTCTTGTAATTAACTTGGCATTTTACAAGTTTTGCCCTCAGTCCAAGCTCGCCTTGCCAATTAGTTGCAGAATGTAAATACAGGCAAAAGAAGGAAAGAGGGCTACAATGAATAAATTGTGTATTATAGCATTCTTCGGTAAAAAATAATCTGACACATGTCAGAGGGAGTAAGTGTAATATGCTCCAACAGCTGGTATGGTTTAATACTGCTGTCAGCTAACGCTGCATTGTTAAATCAAGCCTCCAAAATCTGTGCTCTGGATGTTTTATTGAGGGCATATGCCAGATGAGATTGCCAGGACCCTACCGAAAACGATGGAGACATGGGAAAAAGGCAAAATCAAGCTGATGTTAATAAAACTGTCCAGCTTAGTCACAGAAAAGGAGCTGTGCAGAGCCAACATCTTATGCAAAGGAAAGTTATTTAAGGAAAACAAGGAAAGGGCTTGGAATACTGGCTTTCAGTGCAGATGGATCATCTACACGACACTTGGCTGCATCGTGATAAAAACAAGAACTTAAGGAAAGCAGTCCAATGATTTGAGCAGTGGAAGACAACAACTTATTATGGTATCCAGATGTGCAGTTAACAGAATCACGAACTCCATATAATGGAGTCAGGCCTACAGAAATAATTACAGGGATATACCCCCTATTTACCAACACAAACCATGAGAGTGGATACGTGAGGGAGGCTGGCACTGTGCAAAGTCTGCTCCTGGTTCCCAGACCAATGGCCCAATCTAGAGATTGCTTCTTACCTTGCTTTCCTGAGGCTGGAAGCTGCTGGCTTCAGAGGGAAGGCTAGAAAAGTCAGAGACCACGCTCAGCAAACGTGACACTCCCTCCTGTCAGGTGCTGTTGGAAGCCCTGGCAGCTGATGCTTCCACCACCTCCGATACGGCACTCAGTACTTTCCTCTCCTGGCATCCAATCCAAAACACCTTTCTTACTTCCACCCTGCAACCTGTAATACACAGTTGTCTTTGCCTCCCTCCCTAAATACTTCAATTTATGCTCGTTACGTGCACCTCCGTGGCTGTGCCTCCCACTCATCCGTCACAGTCACTCCATGCCCTCATAAATTGATGCCATCAGCACTTTTGCCATGTGTCTTTCCTCTGAATCTGTGCCTGCCAAGAAGGTGCCCAGTTCTGCACTGCTCAGATGTGGCCCTGCACAACTGTACTGAAAGGAATGTCCTGTTCCCTTCAGGAAAAACCTGTGGACACAGAGCCCAGCATCTTTCACTCGATCTCACCACACTGCAAAGTCCATTTCAGGGAATAATTAATGCCGGGTTCCTCCACATCAAATACACTGTCACATTTTCACACCTACCACCACCTCCAGCATCTAACGATGCTGTCTAAAGTTCCACGAGGCAGTATCGTCCAAAACTGGTGGTGGCGGGGAAAGAGGAGAAAATCTTAGTCTCACAATGCATTGGACACGGCACTCTGGTCACCCTCACATTTGAAAAACCACCTTTCAATAGTTTACAACTGGCAGCTTTTATTCAGTAACTGGCTGCTTAAAGGAAAAAAACGAGCACAGTTTGTGGCAATTCACACACGAATCTACCCACAAACACAGCCCGGACTTACCTGCTCAGGAAAGCCTGGCTGAGTTGAAGTAAGCAGGGCAGGCCAGCTCACCGGGCAGTTGTTCCCATTCACAGCTCCCGTGTCTAGTTCATGGCAGGTTCTGATCATTCGTCTAAACTTGCTGCATAAACAAAGCCCACACAGGAAGCTCTGCAGCCAACAAAATATTACACCGCAGAGTATCGAAACCACCTGCTGCTTACTTCTGCAACAACTCCTGCCTTTCTGGATGGCAAAGGCGGTGGTTTTTTATTTTAATGGATTATACTTACAGAGCATCAAAATAACTTGCAAATCCAGGCTGCATTTCTAAAATATGGGGAGAACAGTAAATCTTAGTATAGTCTGTATCCACACAACATTCATGCCACAAAAATGCTTCTTGTGCACCCATCCCTATTGTACCTTGGGACAAACAACTGCTTTTTCACCCAGCTGGTTCTCTCTTTCCCTCTATTTATTTGCCAAAAATTGCCTGGAGTATATGGACTGCTCCAAAGAAATAATAATATATCTACTCAGGAAATATAGACAGACTCCCCTGTCTCACAGCATTCCAGCTCCAGAAGTACATCGCCACTGTATTGCTGCTGCAACAACAGGAAAACCCTAAGTCCCTGTGTTTTGCAAACAGCAAAGTTGTACGATCCTACAAACACAACCAATCCATGAAATGGACAGGTTGTAACACTCCCAGAGTGATCTCTGGATCACTACCTGAAATAATGGCACTGAAGAGACCAAATGTACCACAAATAAAGTTATTTGCTTGCTTCAGGTTTACCTATTTCTACGCTTTGAAGAGAATCTTTCCTTTCTGACTACCCACGCAGCCATTTCTTTTTTCTCCGATCCTATGCCGACCCATGAAACTCTGATGAATACAAAGATTGTGAGAGTGAACACTACAGAACCATTCCAGTTCCGACCCTAAAGAACTCCAGACATGATGCTGCATAAAGCAGAGAAAGGGAGACAGTTCAGCACAGCATTAACAGCTGACGACTGCATACTGAAAATGGAAATCCTTGGCTATGCCCTACAGCCTCCTTGCCAGAACAGTATATATTATGACTAACTCCTCAGTAAACCCCGGAAAATAAACCTGGTGGGACTTCAGCTTTGTTGCCAAGGTGATAGGTGTTGAAAAATACCTAAAATGATATATTAGATCAGTTTTCAGTCTCCAGACAGCCCTAAATTCATATGCACGTAAAACTAAAAAGAACCCCTTTCCTTCCATCCCTTGAAGAAGCCAGTAAACAAAGCTAATTTGGGACAAGAAAGAGTTGGCATGGAAGAGGCTCCTCCTGCCCTAGCCATGGTGACTCCATAAACTACTTCAGTTCTCTATATGAGGAGCAGCATAGTTGATGGCAATCCCAGCAGCTGCATCTCAACAGACACAGCCAGCCACAAACCCAGAGAAGTCAAACCGGCGTTGTCCCTTTAGCAGCTTCCCCCTCCGTTTAAACCATGCATCTGATTCCAAGATGAACACAGATCAACAGTCCTGGACACAAAGTACAGCATTATCTGTACAACTGGCAAGTAGGCTTTTGCATTCATAAGTTAAAATTCCCACTAAACCAATTTAGCAAATTAGAACACCCAGATGATTTGAGTGTTGTTCACTTTTTCCAGCTGTTTGTTTGCATTATGAGTCATGTCAGCCCTATTCTGGTCTCTCTACCTTTTGAACATGATCCACTTAGTAAACACAGAGGGTTCAGCCCAATGCACGAGGCTCAAAACTTCAACACAAAAGCCCCAGTTTCTCCTCAGCTGCAGCGATGTGAACTGGGAAGACCATTACTTAAGACGGGAGAAGCTTTGGGAGAATATATAGGTTTCCCATCTGAAACACACCCAGAGAAGATCTGCTGATACAATCAGCTGTTCAAAAGCCCTGCCTTGAGCACACGTGAGAGCTGAATCATGCACTTAGGCACAGCACAGTAAGTACGGAGCAGTGGAAACCACGGACTGCTTTCATTGAGCTGTGAGCAAGAATGCGTCCCCAGTTCTACCCAACACAAATCATTGTTCAGTGCTGAAAACATGTTTTAAAGGAGTGCTTATGTAACCCATAAGACACGAACCAGTATATTAAAATACGACTACCATCCCGTATCGTGTCCCACGGAGAGGTCTGGCGAGAGCCAAAGCACAGTAACGGAGGCTGTGAAGACATGCCTGTGGTCAGCTGCAGGGAAATGACACAGATGTTCTTCCTCCTGTCACCAGGTCCTGACTGCAGGCAGGGGAAATGATCTGCAACTTTATGCAAACCGTTTTTCCCCAAAGAACTAGCCAATACATTCCTCTGTAGCACAGGAGCCTGTTCAATCCATTATCCATAACCCAAAGAAGACCAGAGCAGTATATTATTCCTGGAGAAGAAAGGCTGGAAACCAAAAAAGATGGCCTAAAACAAGTCCAAAAGGGAACCATGAAATACGGCCTGGCACCGAAATTCAGCATCAGACACAGGCGATGAGGTGAAAGGACTTACCACAAGCCATTGCTACACGTACACCAGGACAAGTAAAGGACAGGCAAATATTAGGGTTGAGAATGAAAGCTTTGTGAGTAAAATCACGTAGGTGAAGTTTTGCCTTCGCCCCACTGCTGCAGCACAGCACGTCCGAGCCCCACAGCGAGCCCACCGTGGGGCCAGGCCTCACTTTGCTGCAGCAACAGCGGGAGCCCAGGGTGTCTGCACAGAAACCCAGTGAGCTCCTGCCTTCCGCACCAGCTCCACACACGATTTACCCTTTCATCTCCAAATCCTCCACATGAGACACGAAACATCTCGGAATTCACAGAAATTAGTTCACTTAATAGACACTCAAAACCAAAGTTCTGCTTCCAGATCGGGGACAGCGATCAGACCACGAGGCACAGATGAGAGCTACATCCAGTGCAGGATTTTGGTACCTGCTTTTACCCTCTGCCAGGCAAAAGAGCAACCTACTGCTGCGATGGAAAGCCTCCTCCAGTCCCAGCATGCCTGAGCGCCGGCAGCCCTGCACTCAGAGGACACATTTCACATGAAGTGATTTTCTTCACAAACACCCACTTCTGAGTAAATCAACGTGGAGATGTACAGAGATAGGAGAGTTCCCCTTTCCCTTCTGCTATCAGTTCTCCTAACAAATCCAGGTGCATTAACGACTGAGGCTTGAGGAGACAGACCTTCTCACGAAGGCTCTTGAGCTCCAAAGCCAGCTGCCACCACAGCCTTGGCAACAGGAGCGCCGGGCTCCCATCCCGCTGCGCACAGCCACGGGAGACTATCCACAGACATGCCGAAACGCTCCCTCTCCCTCAGAGCAGAGTGCTTGCAGCTCTCCCTCTGCTGATTAACACAGGAGGGTTATTTTATGTTTAGCAGGATCTGGGCCTCAGTGTTGAGGAACCACAAGCATTCTCACAGCAGACAGCCTGAAAGAAGGGAAAGTCTTGCTGGTGATGGCCCTTAGCACTGCAGCCTCCATCCATCCTGAAAGATCCTGGGATGATTCATTTCCTCCACTGTTTTAAAAACACTGTTTGCAACTGTAGCTGTATTTTTACTGTGTGTGGAAACATTCAGTAAATAACATATGTTTAAACTTGGGGTTTGGATGGCTTCCCACTGACTGACTAGCTCCTAATACAGACAAACAGTTGTTTCTCCCTCTCCCAGTTGTGCTGGGACATCAGCTGAGACCAGTTCCAGCTCTTCAGGTTCTCAGTGGAAGGTGAATGAGGGACAACAGAAGAGGAACAGAAAGACCAACAACACAGCCTGTAGTCAAAACCAAACACTTTGAAGTGGGTAATGGGAAGAAAAATCCATCAACAAAAACCTGGGAGTCTACACCAACTAACCCTTCCGATCAGTCACCAGCACATCCCAAATTCTGATCAAAAACCTGACAACCTGAATATCCAGACTGAGGATGCAGTTACTGGCAAAGCCCTAGTCCACACCAAGGTGGGGTAAAACGAGCAGAGAAACTAAAATCAGGGTTATTCTCCAGGCAGAAATCTGTGACCAGGCAGAAATCCCCAGGATACCAAGCAAATCAACCACTCCAACGTCAGTGGCACCACCGCCCGCCCTCCGCTCAGTGCCAGTGATCCAGCACGGCCGTGCCAGTCTGGCATTTTCACGTTGCCAAGCACTGCAAAGCACCCCAGGGAAAAGCTGCTGGAGCTCTATTTAACTCCACTAATGTCAGAGCTCTATTTAACCTTGCAAATGCATCATCAGTGGATAATCAGAGACAGATACTTGGCGATCCTGCAGAGAGTCAAATTCTTACTGTTAAAGGCTGCTACTTCCTTGTCTAACTTTTCCAACCATGCGTTCCTTCACTGAGCTGGTGTGAAGTACTAAAAGTTGACATCTTACAAACACTGATCCGATGTCACCTATGATGGGATTTAACGATGACATCCTATCAGGCAACTCTCTTCCAGTGCCCTGGATACACACCCGGATCAGCAGACTGTGTATTCTGAGCGTCTCTACAATGAGGGACAGAACAGGACTTGTGCCAGTGCAGGAAAAGCATTTACTGCTATGATCAAACAAGCAGCAGCCGTGTAGCTGCACCCGGAGGGTGCGAGCGCACTGGTCTGTGCACAAGAAGAGTCACCTAGCAGTGTGCCAGATGGCTAGCAAGAGGCCTGATGAATCCACACTAGCAATCCACTTTGGCTACCAGGGAGCTGAAGGCTGTCGGATGTCGTGTAAATACTGGGCGTCTGCCAACGTCCGTGAGTTCTCGGAGAGCAGAGATGAGGCAGAAGCACATCCTGCAAAATCCTGACCTGGTGCATGTAAAGTCTGTTCAGACACTCCTATCGCCACCTCATTTACTCTTATTCTCCTCGCTTTAACACAATCTGAACGCGAACTTCACTTCAGGAAATCCCGAGTCACAGCTCTTGACTGCCAAAAGCCACAAGGATAGACCTGGGAAAAACTGCCCATGCGCTTTTCCATCCTCCTTTGTCTAAACATCTGCTGTCAGCTGCTGTCGGAGACAGATACTGAGGAACCAGTGTGACAGCGTCTCTGCTCCTGTGTCCCCGGGACTGGAGCTGCCTGCGGTGCCTTTCACACCATCGTTGCTTTGTGGAGCCTCCTGCAGAAAACCACTTCACAAACTGACGAAACGCGGGTTTAGGCTCAATAGCTGTGCACTATCCCCACCTAGGGAGTCTGTGTCTGATACAGGGAAAAAAGTTCCAGCGTGGCTGGTAAGCTGAGAACTCCAGCAAGATTATGGCTTTTATGGGAAAAGAATTAATCACGCAGAACATTTCTTTCCAGCTCCCTTAGTCTTCTTAGTGTCTGAAGTGATTAATTAATGATTAAGAAGTCTGAAGAGACAAGGACTTGAACTAACGCTGTGAGAAGCAGAACAAATGACATGACAGAGATGCACAAAGCGATAAGCTGCACAAAAGAGGTAACTTGAGGTTTTCTTCTTAATGTAAAACCTCAGTGACCTTTCAAAGCCACTGCACAAGACATCTTTTGAGTCCTGAGTTTGAGAGAATTCAAAGGAGACTACAAGTGGACATATAAAATAACATCACATACAATTTTCTCTTTAAATTTTTAGAAGGGATATCAAATACCTGGTTTGGAGAATCAAACAACTGCTAATCACAGAAATGATACACAACTTGTTACTGATAAATTGCCCATATCAGAATTTTCTGCCTTTGAAAAGCATTTGATACCGATCAGGCAGAGACATCTTCAGAACTAGATTACTCACAGGGCAATTCCTAGGTGCTGTCAAAGCAAACAAAAAACAAGAGCAGCTGTTTCTTCCTAGACAGTAGCTAATTATCAGGCCCAAGCTACTTCATAGCTGAGTTTAACCGTGTTCTGCTTTACTGCAACCAATCTGCAACCTGAGCACTTCAGCTATATTAAAAAAAAAAAAAAGAAAAACCCTGTTTCTTTTGGTGTTGGGACTCCACAGCAAAACTGGGAAGTGTTTGCTCTGTGAAGCTGCATGTGCCTGTCCACCATCCTTTCACATACACGCTGCTCAGTGGCAACACCGATGTCCGAGACCGGAATTAAAATGGCAAGCTTGTGTTTGTACAAGCGAGCTGAAAGTGGATATAAATCCTGAGTAATAAAATACGTCACGGTGCTATATTAAGAATTACTCAGTTCCCACCGGGACTCTGTACGACACCCAACCTAAAAGTTACTTTATCTGAACTTGGGGAGGGGGAAGCGTTGGTTCAGTACAGGTCTTTGAGAACAGGGAGCTGCTGTTTCTTGTCCTGTAGGAAGGCTACTACCTCTTCTCTTCCAGAGAAGAATCACTCCCCTTAGAGACACCGCTGACTGCACTACAAACTCAGTAAGTGGCTGAAGCACGCACAAGAGAATATGAAGTATCTACAAAACCAGCCCTGTAATGGAACATGCCAGGCAGCCAGTCTTTTAGCCAGACCTGGCAGCAATCCCCCTTGGTAACGTTATCAGAACGACGGCACTCGACTGTGGAACACTTTCTCACATCCCCGCTTTGGTGATGAAAGGAACAAATTCACAAACGTCCTGGATTGGTGCCTGTAAAATCAAAGTTGAAACTAGCAGTAGCATTTTTGCTTGGTCACCCTTTAAACATTCAGAAGCGGCCAAAGATGGATGGCTGGATCAATTTCCCCGGTGTTTTCCCCATAGCACTGGAATTTCATCCAGCTGGAGAAAGTCTCCTCTGAGAGCAGCAGACATTCTCCTGGGGACACTGCAGGTACTCAGCTCTCACTAAAACAAATGGTTATCTAAACAGCCACTGGAAAATCCCTCCCTGTATTTAAACACCTAACATTTCAGAAGTCCACCCTCCACCTATGTCACCGATGAGGTGTGGCTGCAATTCCTGCCCTATGCTGAATTCCAGTGAAATCCACGGAGCCGGACTTCTCCCCACTCCAGCAAGCCAGCCCTGTAACAGGGCCCGTCGATGGTACAGATAAGCTAACGCTGACACCCAGGGTTGGTGCATAAGCGCAGGGCACAGCATTCCCATTATCCTCTCTGGAGGTGAACAGCCAAGCTCAACCCAGAGCCCGGAACCACATCCAGCACGTACAGTGCCGGGCGGGCAGGGCTGTGGTGCCAGCAGCAGCCATCCTGCCGAGCAGATGTTACACAGGGCCGAGTCCTGCTTCTCTCTGCCAGCGGCATGGGTTAAACCCCCATCTCTCAGCTCTCTGTAGAAGGGACTACGGAATAAACTATCTCATGGACAAGATGAGAGAAACCGGTTGCAACAGCCAAGGTTGTGCGAGACCTGTTCCTCGGGAGTTCATTTGCCCAGACGGATGTTACACCGTACTCTGTAAAACAGCTTGAGAAACCTAAAGGATAAGAGACGTTTAGGGAGCCCCCGCCCTGTCGACTCCAGACCAGGACACCCTAAGCTGAGCCATGCCAAAGGAGATTTGTTTGCTGATAAACTTGCATCATGCAGAAAGTTGGTAGTGGAAAAAGGAAATTGTAACAATCAGTGAGAAAAATAAAGAGACTAAAAAAAGGGGAAAAATGCTAGTATCATCCTTGTTAGCAAAGTCGGATTTTTCACATCCAAAAGCAAATAACATTCCAAGCAGTTTTATTCAAAGAGGATCTACTTACTAATGAGGCCTCCTTGAAACAAGTCATCCCCATAACTTTTTTTTTTAAACACTCTTCCTAGGAAACATTTTAAATACGATTTAAGTGTCCACATTTTTCGAATTTCTATTCAAATAGAGAGCTTTCAAACATTCTTCCCCCAGGCAAAGAACAAAACAAACAAACCCCGCGCTGTTCCCTCCCGAAAGGGGCTGCCCGCGTTCGGGGGCAGCCGGAGCCAGGCGGGGAGCGGGGGCGGCCCGGCCCCTGCCAGCCCCGGCCCCTGCCAGCCCCGGCTCCTCGCAGGGATCCCCAGGCGCAGCCCAGCCGCTCCGGGGTGTGTGGCCCCTTCCTCCCCGGGGTGTGCCACCGCCACGCTCCCAGCGGGTTAACGCACCAAGCCGAGCCCTCCGAGGGACGGGGGCGGTTACACCGAGGCACGGCGGAGCCTGAGGCGATGAGCCGATGGAAGTCCCGCACACCGGTCCCGCAGCCTGGCCGCCGTCCTCGCCGATGCCGCAGGAAACGCACCGAGCCGGGACCCAGGCGCTGACAGCCTCGGGGCGCCACGGCCGCCTCCTCCCTCCGTACCCCCCCCCCCCCCCCCGGCCCCGCCGCCCCCTCGGCGAGGATCTCGTGGCTTTCCCCTCAGCCCAGGGGTCGCGGCCCCCTCAGCCGCCCGCCCCGGCGCCCCCCGGCGGGGTCCCTGCGGCTCGGCCCACGCACCCAGCCCCGGCCCTACCTGCTGCTGGCTGTCGCGGGGCAGAGACAGCTGCCGGGAGCGGGGCCGGGCCGGGCAGGGCAGGGCCGGGCAGCGCCGGGGGCGGGCCGTGGCGCACCCCCGACCGCCGCCAGGGGGCGCGGCTGCCGGTAACGGCCGGTGGGGCCCGGGCGGCGGCGGCCCGGGCCTGGGGACCGAGCCGCCCGCGGCGGCGAAGCCAGAAACGCTGGCGGTACCGCCCGTGATCTGCCCAGCGCTGGTGCGTGCCTCAGCCTGCCCCGACCGCGGACACCCTCGTGTTGCACGTGTGGTGCCTCCGCCCCCGCCTCACGGCCCGGCGGCCTCTCTGGCCCTCCGGCCTCAGGCTCTCCGGCCTCTCGCCCTCCGGCCTCTCGCCCTCTGGCCTCTCTCGCCCTCTGGCCTCTCTCACCCTCCGGCCGCTGCTGAGGTGTGGCCGCCCTCTCGCCCTCCAGCCTCTCGCCCTCTGGCCTCTCTCACCCTCTGGCCACTGCTGAGGTGTGGCCGCCCTCTCGCCCTCCAGCCTCTCGCCCTCTGGCCTCTCTCACCCTCCGGCCTCTCTCACCCTCCGGCCGCTGCTGAGGTGTGGCCGCCCCCGCGGAGCCCCCAGCTCCTGCAGTCACCCCGCCGGAGCCGGACCCCGGGCCGGGCTGGCAGAAGGGAGAGGCTGTGTCTTCACCCCCTTTGACCCACGTGGTGGGTTGGCGCACCGCCGTGAGGCAGGGATGGCAAGGCGTGCCATCCCAGGGCCTGGACGGGCAAATGGCCCCCAGTAAATCTAGTGAAAGCTTGGGGGTCCCACACCCCACTTCTCATCTCCCTCCAGGCCGCCCCGTGCCTCCTGTCTGCTCCCGAAGGAACAAGGCAGGCATTGAGCCTGCCAAACAAAGGGGCTCTTGGTTTCGGTGCCGTGGGAGATTCGGTGGCTGCGTTGCTCTTCAGCGAGATGACAGCGCTGGAAGGGTTGATTCTCCACCCAAAACTGGGCAACAGAGCAGGAGATGAAGGCACAGTAAGCATCGGGAGGCCGTGGCTTTCACGTGGCGGGAGGCTCCGCGTGCGGGGCTGCCTGAGGCCATGTGTGCGGTGGTTGGGCGGCAGCGCAGGCAGGGTCAGCGCAGGGCTGTCACGGGATGATGGGCTCCTTGTCTCTGAACGCCAGCTCCAGATGGCCACGGCCTCTCTCCACACCTCATCCCTCCTCCCTTTCTTTCATACCTTTAACTTGAGTGTGTTAAGATACGCAGAGGTTTGTTCTCTTCTCTGGATCTTACTAGTTTTTTCCTGGCTTTATCCCTGTCTGGTGAAGGGCATCCAAGTCAGATTGATTGTTTTTTCTGTTCAGCTGAGTTTTTGCTTGTGGTGTGGAAAACTTCGCACTAACTGGTAAATATGTCCCTATTTCTTGATGCATTACTCTTAAGCTGCTTTAGTTCTGCCACATCTTCCCACCTCTTCCATTCCAGATATTGTTTTAATGATGTAATTTTTTGTATGAGTTTTCTTCTTTATTTTTATGTACTTTCATCCAAGTATGGGTATGCCCCTACGAAAGCACGTGTACAAGAAGCCTGTAGTACAGTCTCCTTATAGATGAGAGCTGTTAATCAAACATCCCTCTGCAATACAGTAGTTCAATGCCCTAATAAACCTGGTCTGGCAGGCTTTGGTACACGTGCAGGGGTGCAGGCAGGACCAGCAGGACTGATGGAAGCCAGAGACCTCGTCCTTCCCCTCACCCGTTTAGAGAAACCCACTCCCTCCGGCCCGTTGTCTAAGACACGGTGTATATGTGTGCACAGACACGTATGTGTGTATGTATAGATGGCTTGTTGGCTCTGAGCTCTGTGAGGAGAATGTTTGATGGTTGTTAGCCACCGTGTACCCCAGAATGTCTGAGTGCCCCTGGGCATAGCGTGTCTGTGAATCTGGGAAACAAATTGTGATGACGTGGATAACAGAAGTTATAATTCTTGATTAGATAATCCTTTTAAGCGCCTAAGAAACGTAATTTAATGTTTAATTTCCAGAGTCTATCAGCAGCAGGTGAATTGTAACAGCACACACACGAAGACATGGACTTTGTGGCTCAGGTAGTGGGTGTGTATCATACGGAACAGATGCATTCCTCCCGTGGTTATGTTGGAAGCTGTAGAAACTAACATAATCCTTAAAATCAATTTACTATTAAACATTTTTTGTGAAGCATTGTATGTGGTACTGAGAGCTAGCAATGTATTTTCAACGTTACTCAGAAACAGCTGAAATTCCTAACTCCTTGCATGCTTGATGTAGTTTTCCCTAGATCCGACGGGTGAGTGGTGGTAAATCTGAGATAGGCAGGCAGGCCACAGAACGCTCTTGTTTTCCTTGCTTTCTGCATCATGTAATCAGAGAAGTGCCTTGTGTTCTTGAGAGAAGCATTGTACCGAGGCAGTGCCACCCTGGAATGGGTTTTAACAAAGACAGTTTCGATGCCACCAACAAAGCCTTCGGTTGCCGCTGGAATTGCATGGAAATGTAACGATGACATGGTTAGTGGTAAAAGCCATCGGTCACTGTTTCTCCTCTGTCATTGCTGTGACTGGAGAAGGTTGCTGTTACCCTTCTGGTTTATGAGTACATTATTGTCCAGAGTGTTTTAAAAGGGTGAAAAACTATCTGCCACTTTATCTGTTTAATTCTGTTTTGAATTAGAAATTATAATGCATAATATGAATTGCATTTATAACATAATCAATGCACAGCTCACCTCAAATTTTTTTCACTGTTAGTCAGATACAATTAATGTAAAATGATTCAGCCTTTTAAAACCAGTGTGTTCAATTTATTTATTTTTTTAAAAGCATTGCTAAAATTGTAGTGTTTCCATGGAAATTTCAGGTCCCTGTTTCCTCAACAAACCTTTTGGACTGGAAATGCAGCTACAGCTCTGTTGTTGACCATAGGAGAAGGTGAGCTTGGCGTGCTGAAACAGTTGGGATAGGTGCTTTTCAGGAAGAAACCTCTCTCACTACAGAGAGAGGGATATGGAATTACATCCGTATCTAAAGTGGAATCACGATAGCGTATTGATGCCAGGAAGAGCCTCAGGAAGCACTGAATGGGAAGGGCAGAAACTTTCTGAGGCAAACTACTGCGCTGCACCAGCCTTACGTTCTGCACCTGCAAAGTATCGTCACATCATAGTCCTTCAGCAAGGAAACACTGTGGAATTGCACACGAAGAGCTACAGGTATTTGTTGTCAGCGTCAGCCGCTTTCTGCTCATGCGAAGCTCTGCCTGGATCTAATCGAGATTTGTGCAAGACGATTGACTCATACTTTCTTTCACCACTTTTAAGATTTGGTCTATGCTATGTTGTCATATCAACCAGGAAAACCACACAACTTGCATGTCTCTGGAAGGCTGATGTGGGTATTTTGCAGATGGTTCTATTGCTGTATCAATTTTTTTTTTGGTGCCTCTTGCTACGTGGTGCATACAAGCTCGAATGCAGCACTGAGGATGTAGCTAAAGGAGAAGTGAAGCAGACATCAGGGTTTAAATGTGACCTCCAAAATAAGTCAAATGAAGGCAATGCAGCTCAGCTTTCCCTTTTGGTAGGATAAAAGGAGTCAGGCTGAGCACTGACCCCCTCAGCCGGAGTCACTGCTCTTTGTACTTGAAAGCCAGGCAGGCAAATGGGAGTGCTTCCATTTTCTACTTCCATTCCCCCCCTGCCTTCAGTGAAATGTAACGTTGGTGAGAGAATCCAGCTGATCCGCACCTACTTACACCAGGATTCCTGTTGGCCCACATTTTCTTATATTATTAATAAGTTTAATTTGACTCTGTGAGATTGTGTAAGTGAAAACATGGGTTTGGGCTACCTATTTTACAAGAGATGAAGAAACTAGAAAAGGATAAAGGAGGAACTAAAAAAGAAAATTGACCACGGGGACATTTCTACAGACACCACAAAGCTGAAATGGTGAGATATGAAAGAAGAACCTAGCAACTCAAAATTTAAATACAAGTAAAGACCAATCCAGTATTACATGATCAACTCTCACCGAACTGTATTTCAAAATAGTTCCTGAAAAATCCCACGCTTCTTCTTTCTGTACTTGCCTACATAAACTTGGACAAAGCCAGAAAAGGAAGGTGGGGTTCAGGGGAGGAAGGCAGGCAAACCAAACCTGAACAAGCGTGTCTTCCTTTATCTAGCAGGGCCATGCTGAGGTCACTGACAGCAGACTGCGGCAAGGATTGAATAGATTGGGTGAGGACCAAAACTTGCCGGTTTAGAGGTGTCCCTGGCCAAGCAGAGCGGATAAAGCCAGCCTTCTGACTGCTGTCCTCCGGGGTTTGGATAAAGAATGACTGTGACTTTCTGTGCTGTTCAGCTCCACGTTCCTCACGAATGCTGCCGTGTAATTTAATCATTATTTAAGAGATATTTTACAAGCATGCATTCTAAAACAAGGAAGCAGATATTACAGATCATTGTATGTAATTTCTTTGAAAAGAACAGAATCCTCAAACCTTCTATCAACTGTATTAACTCCGAGTCTTTACTTTTCCTGGGGTTTGTGGTAAAAAAATAAATCCAAGTGTTACAAGAGCAATGCTCATGTGACCAGAAAATTTGGATGCCATTCTTTCTTGACAGAGACTTCAGAAAGAGACACGTAGAAGAGGCTTTTGAAGAGCAGGCTGTATTGACCTAGCAGAAATCCACAAAGAAGGGTGGGACGATAGGCGGTATTCCATCTCCAGCAATTTGGGATTGTTACCAGTTTAGTGGGTTTTAATTACTGTTGTTAGGTTCTGTCCAGATGTTTGGAATGAACAGGCTGAAGTCAGCCTTTTCTCAATAACTGTTGTTGAAAACTGCTGCAGGCTTTCAACCCCTTGCAAGAATAGGAGAATCAAAGAGGAAACACAGACGCCGTTACTCAATCTTGCTCACATCTTCTGCGTACTTTAAACTTTACAGGAATATTGAATAAAAGCATACAAAACAATTCAAACCCAGAACCTTTAAAGGAAATCTGTCTTTTACCTCATCTGTCAAATGAAGACAGTTTTATATAAAATACGTTTGGGAGTAAATCACAGAAATAGGGGTTTCAGATTAAAAAGGCCAATCTTACTCGTACTTAGGTAACGCCTCCTAGTTTCTTTTGTTGCAGATAGGAAATAACAGTAATTGTATTCCAAAATTGCTTTTCATTTCTGTTCAGGATTAAAATCCATTCTCCGGAGCTATTAAAGTGATTCTGAGAATTGTTGAGCAATCCTGGAGATGCATCTGTGGCCACTGGAGGGGGGAAGTGCTGGCGTGCCAGTCTCACTGAAGAGGTGCCGTGTTCCGCTGCCACGCTCGGGAAGCAGTTCTGGACGGGGCGATGGGGTTACTGAACCCTAAGGGAAAGCCAGCTGCAGTGTTTATGCCTGCAGCGTGAGAGGGCCAGGACCGCTCGGAATTTCCACTGGAAAAGAAGATCCGTCTCACATGGGGTGCTTACGCCCTTCGCAGGCTGCGCAGTCTGTCGCCCTTTCCAGGGCATCACAGATAACGGCGACGGTCGCCTGTCATGAATCCCACCTTGGGAAAACAGGAAAGCCAACACCGTTTGACTACCTCTACCAAGACCGAACCATAAACCGAGAAGCAGTCAGTGGACTTTGGTGTGATATTTTAACAATTTTGAATTTTAAAACCCGTTAAGCAAATGTTACGGTGTCTGTGCTAACAGAATAGCATTTGGGGAAATACCGGCGGCTTAAAGGAACTGGATGTTTTTAAAGACAGTAAGTCAGACTGTAACTGGGTCAAAATAGTCAGATCATTTTCTGTTTAAAGACTCCCTCTTGTGGAAATCATTCTTACTGACTAGTTCTGACCTATTTTTCTAGTAAAAATCACTCCTTATAAGGTATTGCAACACTTGCAAATGCTTCTTGTGCACAGTGTTACCTCTTTCAAAGTCAGGACCCTGACAGTAGCTGACAGTAGTGTACGACTGTAGTAGATTGCCGGTATATTTCTTATGTTTCTACCCAGTCCTTGCTTTTTTTGTACTCAGAGACTTGTTTGTTATGTAGATTTAAAAAAACAGTCTAATTGTTTTTCATCTGTGGTGAGAGCCCTGATGACATGGAGTGCAACCTGGTAGAGGCTGAGTAATAATTAGGGGTGGGTGATTCATGGAAAGCAGTCAGTGCAGGAAGCAGAGGATTCCCTGCACGTTGCTAATGGAATTAGTAATGTCCTAGTAATGGAGATGGAAAATGCCCATCCTGGAAAGAGATTTCCATAGGAATGTTAATATCAGTGGTGTGGTGCTTTATGGGAATCCTGGACACTGCTACACAACATTACATAATGTGTGGGACTGAAATAAAATCCTTACTGTCCTCTAGTTGTCTGTCAGGAAAAGAGGAAACAACTCTGAGGCCTCCAACATCAGGACACGGAGCTCTTGGAGCGAGGCCAGAGGAGGCCACAGAGATGCTGCGAGGGCTGGAGCCCCTCTGCTGTGGGGACAGGCTGGGGGAGTTGGGGTGTTCAGCCTGGAGAAGGGAAGGCTCCAGGGAGACCTTACAGCCCCTTCCAGTGCCTGGGGGGGGGGGGGGGGGGGCTACAAGAAAGCTGTGGGGGCACATTTTCCAAGGGCAGGGAGTGACAGGACAAGGGGTAATGGGTTTAAACTGAAAGTGGGAGGTTTAGGTTAGATATCAGGAAGGAATCCTTTCCGGAGAGGGTGGGGAGCAGTGGGACAGGCTGCCCAGAGAAGCTGTGGGTGCCCCATCCCTGGAAGTGTCCAAGGCCAGGCTGGATGAGGCTTGGAGCAACCTGGTCTGGTGGAGGGTGTCCCTGCCCATGGCAGGGGGTGGGACTGGATGGGCTTTGAGGTCCCTTCCAACCCAAACCATCCTGTGATTCTGTGAAATCACATTATTTACAGTCAATGTGTGACCGGTATTTGGGCAGGAAGAACCATTAGCTCTTTTCACACTTAAGCCCTAATCAACTTTCCATTCTGAAACAAGTAGAATCCCTCCACTGGCTTTAATTGAAGCTCTTTGCTTTTGTGGCACGGGAGCTGACAGCATCCCGTTCCTCCTCAGAAGCATAAATCACTCTCTGAACACGCTTTGTGGCTGCCCTCTAGCAGCTCGTGTGGTAATTTCTGTTCAAACAGCTGAAACTACCTCCAGCAGGTTCGTAGGCCCTAAAGCCTCCTGAACCACAGATTATTGGTTTTAATCCAACGAGCTGCGAGATTTGTGCAGCATCTTCTGTTTTCAGGTCTTCAGTATCGCCTGCCACAGGCGTTTAAAAAGCCTCTTTAAGAAAATCAAAGCCCAGTTTAACAGTTGAGAGCTTTTCACTGGATATTGTGTAAGAAACGGGATAGAACATGAATTCTGCTGGGAGCAGGAACAGAGCTCTCTACAGTTCCTTAGAGATGGTGCGTGCTGGGTTCAGCTGGAGCACAGGTGTCCTGTGTAGCTGTCCCTTGCCAGGATATTCCTGTTTGTATCATCCCGGAACCAACGACGCCTCAGGAATGAGGAGAGGTTCCATTGTTCCAAGGAGACGGACTCTGGATGGGTTCTGAGGCAGGACAGGAAACACGGGTGTAATCCCTGTGGACAGCGCGTGAGCTATCTTGGAGCCTGTGTTTCTACACGCCATTATTTTTATTCTTACGCTTGATTACTGTTCCTGGGTCTGGAGTTTATCTAAAAATAGAAACTGGGAGATAACTGCGACAATTCAGAGGCAGCCACGGTGGTGACCTCCAAAGCAGGCAAGCGGATGGCCAAGGGGCAGCAGGGTTTTGGGGCGGGCCGGGGTCGCCGCCCTTCACCGCGACAAGCGAGGAAAGCCCACATTCACTGCGGTGCGTGTGCCGCCCCCCGCGCCCCGCGCCCCCGGTGCTGCGGGCCGGGCCGCCCTGCGGAGCGAGCACGCGCGGAGGACGCACCGCCTGAGGGGGCGGGCGGCGGCCGCGCGCCGGAGCCGCCCCGCCTCCCGGCCGCCGCGATTGGCTCCGGCGCGGCCTCTCGCGCCCACCTTTGTGCAGCCCCGGCGCCCGTCGAGAGTGGGAGGGGAAACCCCGTGCGAGGGGCGCCGCCATCTTGGGGAAGGGGGGTGATGGGGGCGCAGCGGAGCCGAGCCTGAGGGAGCCCCGGAGAGAGGCGGAGACCCGGCCCGGCCGCTGCCCAGCCTGAAGCAGAGCGTTACGGTGCCCGCAGGGACGGACCGGGCCTGCCGCCGACGGAGCCACGCTGCACAGCCACCCGCTCCCCGAGCACAGGTACGGAGGAGGCGGGGAGGGGCGCCCCTCCGCCCGGCCGGGCCTAGAGCGCTAGGCCCCGCGCCGCCGGTGGGCTCCGCTCGGGCGGGCGTGCGGCCGGCAGGCCGGGGCGTACACCCAGCCCGGGTGGGCACTCCTCCTGCCGCTGCCCGGAGCCGGGGCCGAGCCGGGGCCGCGCTCCCCGGCGGTGTGTCGCTGCCCACCTCCGGGGGTGCTGCGGCTGGGCCCTGGCGGGTCTGGCTGCCCTCGCTCCCCACGGCGGGCGGGCAGGGGAGGGGTCCTGCAGGCCGTCTGGGGCGGAGAGGGTGAGGCTGCCTGGGCAGGAGCTAGGCCGCTGCTGCACTGTTGGTCACCGCCGCCTCCCATTGCTCCTCTGCGCTGCTCACCGCCTGGGTAACACGCCAGCATCAATGCTGTGTGTGTGTGTGCCCCTTACTACTTGTTGCAGTAGTGTTCACGCAGGGTGTTCGCTGTATGCACGCGTTACTCAGTGTATGTGACCGTGTGCAGGTCTGCACTCTGGTTCTTACGTTGGCCAGTGCTGTCATGAAGTTCGACAGAAAAATAACTTCCATGAGGGCGGAGGGGAGGCCACTTCCTAGTGGAGACAGTGACAAAACGCTTCTAGGCTTGTTCTCTATTTTCTTTTGTCAGTGCTGCTTTGGGCTGAACAGAAGAATGACGTTCTTTCGCCTGGTTGTGTGTTGCCTGTCTGCAGTGCACTCTGGGTTTCCGTAGCATCCCTGGAAGCTTTGTCTTGAATTGAAATGGTACTGAATTATCCTTGCAGTAAAGCCAGGGAGCAGTCTGCTGTGCTGGGGTCTCGGATGACTCTTGCTCTGGAGGTTACTCGATGTGGACTTTGCTTTTTAGGCCTCTGAAACACAGGGGATCTGTGCTGTATGGCATTTCTTCGCAGAGGTGAAAGTACCCCTTTGTGGACATCACTGATCAGGTTGTCTGTGTCCTAAATCACTTCGCACCCCAAGTCAAAAGTTGTAACTTTTCCCGTGGCCACATGTTGTCATACGGAATGCACTGGTTTGGGGTTAATTTCTGTCATGGTTTGGATTGAGGGCCTCTTGTGCTTGGGCATTGCTCAGGAATGGGAAGAAAATCCCAACCTTGGGGGACTTAATAAGTAAATACCCTGTAGTTTAATGTGGATTAAAAAGGAATTTTCCAACTTCCTATAAGGGTTTGAAAATGTCATAAATCCGAGTGAAAGGTGGAAGCTCCTGTTTTCCTTTTTATGAATAACAAAAAGTTACTGTGAAGGACAGCAGTTTGAAAACAAACCTGTTATACTGGAGGTACTAGGATTTAAAATGTAAATAGATCTTTTAAAATTCCTTGCTTACTCCTGTGCATCTAATGGAACCTGCCCGTGGTTTGCTCTCATTTTGCGATGTCTTTCTGAAACAAGGGGGGCAGACCTCGTGTAATTTTGCTCTAGACCGTTTGTGAGTTGTGTTCGCCATGGTGACGACTGCAAACGGTTAGATGTTGTTAGACTGACAACAAACCTCTTCTGGTTTTGTACGCGCAGTCCCTACACCTATCTGATACCTCGGGAACTTGGTTCTCCCGCAGCGAACGCAGCCGTGTGCTACAGGTTAAACTGTTCTGGAGGAAGAGGAAAGTAGGATAAAGGACTGTGGCTGAGAGAATGGACATCTGAGAAAGTGCCCTTCCTGAGGAGGACAGGTGGTGCTAGGGCGTGGTGGGTAAGAAAGGAGGTGTGCGCGCTTAAACGCGGGAAGTTTAGGGAACGAAATGGAGGAACCTAATGGAGCAGGATGTGAAACCGTGCGAAGGATAACCAGCACTGTGCGACTGGATCGCTGCTGAGAGGAGTCAGAGTGGAGATGGTATGATACCCAGCCTCCATTTAAAAATAATATAGTCAAAGCTGCTATATAAGAAGGGGAGCAAAGGCCCGTGAACTCTTTAGAAATGCTCGCTAGTCCTCAGGCTCAGTTAAGGTCTCTTACATGATTAAAGAATATTGCAAAAGCATTTCTTCCAGAACAGCTTGAAACCGGGCTCTGCCCAGTAGCACGCAGGCCTCCTGCTTTCAGGGAAAGAATAACTGGACATGGAAACAATAAGGAAATGTGATCTTCAGCAGCAGATCATAAGAAGCTTGCTGGGTTGCTGTCTGATCAGAGATCCGTTCAGCCAGATGTGCTAACCGGGTGCTTTAATGAAATCCAAATGGGGACAGCTAGAGAGGACGGCTGCAGGAGAGCTGAAGAATGAGTAAGGAACTGGCCAGCAACAAGTGATGTTGTCAGCTAGACGTGAAAGTATTAGGCTGCTGCTGAGACTCCTCGGGGATCAGCTTCAGAAGAGGGCTTTAGAGAGACAAGCCAGCAGAAGTAAACAGACTGACCAGGGAGGCTGTGGGCCATCATCTTAACGAGGGCCGGGATGTTTACATGTTTAGGAAGACCTAAATGTCCTTGGTGTATGGAAGGGATAGAACCACAATGAAATGTGATGGTAATAGACCTCGTATGGACAACAGACTTGGGAATTCACTGCTCGGGTCTATTAATCAATAACAAAACTGTTATTACCTTCCAGTATGGTGTGATTTTTACAGAAGACCACAACTGAAGCCATTATTGACTGTGTTTCTAGCAGCCTACTAAAGTAAGGTACAAGTTAGACTGTGTTGTTTTGTGTGCTTGACAAAAGTCTCCATCAGGGGAATAGTGCAATTATAATTGAAACAATTCTACCTCTCCCCCTTTCTTGTCCCCCTTGTCGATTTCTTCTCAGCGTTCGCTAACATCCACGTAAATGCGCAGGGAAGAGAAGGAAGATTATGCTCTGGAAAGAGGGTAACTATCTACTCATCTTGTGTAGAGATCTCAGAGCTGTTCTAAATCATAGTCCTGGGCTGCATACAGTTCCCCTTGGATGCAATTAATATTTTTTTCCAAATGAAAAAACCAACAGCACGTTAAAAGCTGTTTCAGTTTATGAAAGGAACGGTTTGGTGGCTTTGCCTTTTCTAGAAGGGAGCTGGACTTCAACTGTGAGACCCTTTCCTGTTGCGTGCCCTTGAGGAATGACCAGAAGGGCACCTGGATGGCCAGAGGAGTACCTCTTCCTTCAGACTAACTACACAGTGGTCCTGGCTGCAGGGTGGTATGTTTTTAAGGGGAACCTGTCATAATTAGACAGTCCTGAGGTTGAAGCTGGTAGCTGTTTCCAGAGGCATCATCTCTGTGGATTGGCCAGCTGATCTTCTGTTAGGCCGCGTGGTTAACACCATGTGCATACAGGTTCTAGTCTCTCCTAATAACATGCTTCTGGCTGAGCATACAGCTGTGAAATCTGTGCAAGTGATAGCCCGTGAAGAGTTAAAATCGACTGTCCTTGAGCTGAGCTAGAAGGAACTGCCTGGGTCTGAGAGAGGCTGGTATGGATATGATATTTACAGTTACGTTATTCTGATAAAGAATGTTACGGCAACATGCCCAGCACAACCTTATCACACTCGGTACAGATGTGTGCTGAGATTGGAAATAAGGCTTGGGTGAGATGTCAAAATACCTGTGTAGTGCCTGTTGATTAGAGGAGGAAATGTAGGTGTACTGGTATCTCATTAAGGTCATCTTTAACTTTTTATTAAAAAAAAGCCTCTAAGGGATAAGCTGATCTCTGGAAAATGGCTTATGGTGACACTGTTCGCTGTAAAATTTCTACTCCTAACTGTAATACAGAAATTAACTGTACAGGCTCTGAAACGAGCAGCAATCTGAGCATAGTGAAGCGTGATCCTCTGGCTAGTTGCCATCCTGAATTACTGCTCTCAGTGCTGGGAAGTGTTACCTCTGACAGGGGAGCCAGAGCTGGCTCTGAGTTGGCAGACCTCCCCGGAAGAAAGATGGGAGGTAGAGCACGCTTCCAGACTAAACTTCTTTTACTTTCTGTTAACAGTAAACTCAGTTGGTTAACTTTATATGTCAGCAGTGGCCGAAGGCGAGTTGCAGATCCTTATGTTCAACTCTCTCAGTCTGGCAGTTCTCGCCCCTTTGCTCTCCCCAGAGCAAAACCCCAACCCCCTATTGGGAGTGTGAAGATTCCCTTGTCGGGAACAGAGGGCTCTGGAGGTGGAACTTGGGGTTCTGGAGGTGGCTGATGCTCTCAACACACATTAACCCCTTGCATGAACCTGCAGCTGGCATTTCTGTCCGTACAAAATCCTGCTGTGCACTCCTCTGTCTAGACTTCCTTGACTTCCTTCTCATTTGTAGTAAATGCTGAGATTGTAACTTTTCTGAGGCTGAATTTTCACCATGGCCCTTGTGTTTAGTTTGTTGCACTTACTTCCCCCCTTTCAGCACAGAGTCCTTCTGGAATAGCAGTTTTATTCCAAGACTGGAGTACAGTTTGGATTCCTGCTTATCCTTATTGGAATTGGAGCGTTTAAAAGTTTTGATTGTTGGGGGGGTGGTGGTGTTTTCTTTTTAGAGAAGTCATCTGTTCTCCAGAAAAGATTCCTGACCTTTACTAATAATTTGGAGTACGGTAGAATCTTTTCTGTAACCTGACCCTTGGAATAAGTGTGATACCAGTGTGTTGCTTTATTTCCCAGTTTAACTCCAGAAACTGTTTAAGCTCGGTGCCCGTGTTTCTGCAAGCTTTCAGCACATACATCTGTCAGACACGGTAACTTCTGCAGCGACTCCGGGGCTTGAGAGAAGCTCTAGACTCCTCGTATGGGTGAATTTGTTGGTGTTGCTGTTAATAACCGGTTTCTGGAGGCTGTGGAGGGAGCATGCTAGTCTGGCCCCACATGGTGGGGTGTGCGGCATCTCTCACCTCCTCTGGGAGCCTAATGGCACTGTGAGAACGAGGGCGAGGTTTTAGCAGCGAGATGTGGCTTAAGTTAGGCCTCCCTTCCCACCCGTTTCTCAGATTTCTTAGCAGGCTCTGTTGCCAAGCACAGAATTTGGTTTTCTAACTCACTTTGAAGTGGGAACTGATTTTGATGCGTATGTTGCAAAGCAGCACAGTTTCTTTTATATTGAAATAGCATAGTTAAGGCTTCTTTACTTAAAGAGCATAATGAAAATTGATGTATCTTGGCAAGCAAAAGGAGACTGTCAAATAGAGGTGGATATGTAGCAGTAGGGATTCCAGTGAAGAGACTGATTTCAAATTCAGTTAGTGATACAGCCTGCACTGAGTTCGTGGTTTGTCCGGTCTTTACAAAAAGTCTTCCTCCCCTCCAGCGCTGCTGACAAGCTTGGGTAGCAGGACGTGTTCCCCTCGCTTGCTATAAGCAGCCAAGTTGTAAATAGATGTGCACAAACCAGACGTGCAGTAGTGTGCTGTGCCTTTACCTTTCTCTGAGGCTGTAGCACCCAGCTGTTTTCTGTGGTTCATGCTGCCCTCAAGTACCTGTGTGTAAAAATTGGCCTTTTCACACCTTTTTTTTTTTGTATTTCTGCTTATGTACCTTGTTATCCTCCAGTTTAGCCTTGTCTGCTATCGCATGGAATCGAGCCGTGAACGCTGCCTTCCTAGCTTAGCTCAGAAAGCAAGGGGCAAGGTCAGTATCTGTAGGAACAAGTGGCTGGGACCAGAAGATGCTCTGAACGTGACTGTGATTGGGACATGCTAGAGAAGAGCAGAGCACGCTGTAGTAGTGGATGTTTCCACAGTGACACCGTAACCGAACTCTGTGGAGCAGTTACTTGTCTGTAGCTGGCGTGAAATAATCAGCTCACCTGTTGGAGCTGATACTGTGACCAGTCTTCAGGAGCGAAGGCGGTGCAGTTGCTGGCAGAGCCTTGGCAGCGGTGGGTGTGAATTCTTACCCCGTACAGCGATGCTGAGCGGTCTGCGCGCTCAGCAGTTCTCTGCCAGAGACTGAGGAGGTCAGCGTGGGGCAGCGGCGTGAGACTTCCCTTCGCTACAGCCCAAAGTTTCCTGTAGCAATTCCTTGATGGAAATGACCGTTGTTGGAGCTGTGCAGCGCCGGGTGTGGAACGCATTCAACAATTGCTGTCCAAAGTTGTCTTTTGTTTACTATCTCGGATTAAACTTGGTTTACTAGAACTGTGTACAGGGCTTAGCGTAGATGCTTTGCACGCTGCTGGGGACAGAAGGACTTGAATTTCCGTATCATGAGCCAGGCGTGGAGGAAAGGCGAGGTGCAGAGCAGCGACTGGCACGCAGTAAACCCTTCTTAACTGCCTCCTGGAGTTGTTCCCCCTCCAAGGTCTAGATAAGAGTGTTTGCTTTGAACCTCCGCTGCGAAGCGGAGGCTGCTGGCTGTGTACTGTGAAAGAGATTCGTTGTCAGTCACCTTCTCTCGTGACTCCGGTTCACTGTTAGGGATTAACTGTGGTTGAGGAAACAATACTTTGCTTTTGGGTAGGTTACAGGCTTGTAAGCTTTCCCCCGTCTTTTATTTCTTCACAGTGCTGGTTGCATTTGTCATGTGGATGGCTCATGACAGCCTAGGACGATTTTCGTGCAAAAGCCATGTTCTTGATAAAGAAGTACTGTGTTTTTCTGGTGGCTGGCTATCTGCCCTGCAGGAGCAGGCAAGGAAATGGGGAATTCCTAGTAGAAATTTTCCACTTGCTTAGCTGATCACACCTGATCCAGTTCAACTTAAAACCTGGGACAAAAGTGGGCATTTTGCATCCTTTGTCAGCTGGCAGTATCTGGCCTGTGCAGACTTGTAATCCTGGTTAATTGACGTATTAGTGCGTAAGCCAGCCATTGCTCCTTGCAGGTTTATACAACTGAAGCCAGTTCTACTTCCTCCTCTTCCAGTCTGGGAAAGCATGGGAAAACTGGCATATTGAAAGTACTTACCCCAATCCAATTTTGACTGTCACTTAAATCCACTTTAGAGCGCAGATTAGGGAGTAAATCTTACCAGATCAGTGAGGTGTAGTTAAGAAAAAAAAGAGAAACTGGAAACCTTGCTGGGATGTTACTGTGCTGACAGAGCCACGGAGATGTTAACTAACTTCCCGAACGTCTGATTTGTGGTTTGAGCCGCATTTCCAACACAGACATGTAGCAAGCAGCCCAGACCCCGGTTATGGCTCCTGCAGCGTTCTCGTGCTGACTTTTCAGGTAATTCTCAGCTGTTTGGTGCAAGCTGCACTGTTTCCTCTGTTCCTGTTGCAAGCCTCAACAGTGTGAGGTAACAGTTCCCAGTTGCTGGGTTTGTTAAACCTGTCAGGTTTTTCTTTTGCAGTCAGATTTTGTTTTCAGCTCATGTATCTTTGGTGAGCGAGTGCTCGTCCACTCGGTGGCTGCACAAAGCCAGGACCTACTGGAGCTTTTCAACAGCTTTAAGTCTTTCTGCATAAAATGGAATGAGTATCGATACCACACAGAGCGTGTGTGTACTTGGAGGCCTTACTCGGAGGGGTTCAGAGTAAATGAGAGGGGAGTTGTGCTGAATGGCACTAATGCCGTGACTGTGGGGAAGTACACAGAAACCTGAGCTTTGGAAGGGTAACTGGGGGGGAGGGAAGGGGTTTTCGTTTGCTTACATGAACTAACTGGATGAATTGGGTTGAGTTTGAACAAATAGCTGTTCTGATGTGTTCAATTTTTTTTTTCAGTGCCACAATGGCAACTGCACCTTACAACTACTCCTACATCTTTAAGTACATTATCATTGGTAAGTACCGCCGGGCACGCGCCTGTGTCCCCGTGTGCGTGCGTGACGGCCTACCCCCAAACCTGCGGCTGAGCTGCTGTGACTTGCATGCCCCTTGCTGTACAGTCGTGATCCCTTCAGGAGTTCCTTGTTTAACCTCAGCCCCTCACAGCTCACCGGGCTTCTCTAAAGCTTCTGCAGCTGACAGTGTAAAGGAAAATGCCCTCGTGTGCCACAGAATGGGAGCTGCGCTACTGGTGGCAAGTGAACTGGGGGTGAGGGCAAGTCCTACTGCCCGTACCGAGTTCGCTTCATTGCTGAGCTGCTGTCAAAAATTACCCTTCTTCTTGGCGTATTTCAGTATTCTTGAGGATCGTCACTGTTAGCACCATAATGCTTAGCCTTCTGTGTAGCACCAGAAAAAGGCACTTTAAAAACGTGCATAAGGCCCCTTTCTCCCTTCATCAAGTTTATATTTAGAAAAATAGCTAAATCTATTGGAAATGGAGAAGAACCCTAATGGGAGTCAACACAACTGGGATGTGTTGGTTCAGGATTACTGTAGTACTTTGCATCGTTAGTCTCAAAGGTTTTAGAATCTGTGTTGAAGACGTGAGTACTGATTGGAATCCATCGCTTCAGACGGGCTTACAAACCTCTGTCAGGCTGTGTTTTTGTGTTTAAACGTTGCTTTCAGCCCCAGCTTCCTGGGCTGTTTAGTCAGGGACTTGATTGCATTTATTAGCGTTCTGGAAGAACTGGTCTTGCTGTTGATTGTTTAATTTTTAATGATCTTGTGTAGGTGTGATACTGTAATGGTTTGTAAGTCAGGCTGCTGCGACAGTGTCAGCCTGTGGAAAAGTTGGTTCTGAAGATCTCACTGTTTCCCCCTGTCAGCACTGTGGAAGCCAAGCAATTTTTGGTGTGTTCTGGTTGGCTGTCACTGTTTTTGCTGTCCTTATGGTAACTGCAAGTAAGACGGGAGCAGGACAAACCCTCAGCAGCTGTATTTTACCCTTTGTTTTCTTACAGATCTGCTTCTCAAAACCTTGTGAAATACAGTTGTAAAATCGGTAATAAACTTCTCCCCTGAGTTTTCTGCTCCACCCTTGCTTGCAACCCTGTACCTGCTGCCAAAACGGGTGCAGGAGGTGGTAAATTTGTGGGCTGTAGCCAGGTGTAAACGCTGGGCTGGAGAAGGAAGTACCGCCTGTCTGTACGGTTTCTTGTGTGGGATGAAGAGAATGTCCTTGCTGATGTGATGTGGTGTCAGCCTTACCTATTCTTTCCCAACAGGCGACATGGGTGTAGGAAAGTCCTGTTTGCTTCATCAGTTTACAGAAAAGAAGTGTGAGTATTTCGGTTCACAGTATTTATGCCGCATCCCTCCGTCCTGCCTCTTTGCTCCGCTCACACATGAGCTTGGTGTGGTACCTGTTTTAATCTGTACGGGCTCTTCTTGCATGTGGTCAGATTAGATGTTTTTGACTCCTGCAGATGTAGAAACAAAATGCTGATGGAGTGATGGCAAAACTGCTGCTTCAGTCGGCCCTGCCTGTGATGAGAGGGGAGACTGACTGGTTTTTACAGCTTTTCTGGGCAATTTTGCTGTGAAACAAAGTCAGATTTCTTGTCTGCAATGTGCATGTGTTCAGTAACGGTGTAGCTTGAACACAGCGGTCGGAGTGGGTTTTCTAGTGCTTTTAAGGGCTTCGGTAAGAAAAAAGGATTCATTCTTCGTTGGCTTTTTGCCGACGTGAGCAGCACCATCGCGCTCCCGCTGCCGTGACTCATGACTCTTGGACTGCCCTGTGTGAGGCTGTGTGAGGCTTACTGCAGTCTGCAACCTCTTTCTGTATGCTGTCACGACTAATTAAGAACTAGCTTCGGTTCTTAACGTGTGTTCCACTGAGCTCGTGTTGGCTGTCGGCTCCTACCGCTTTCCGTGGAGCTCGCGCTCAGTGGCCAAGTCTGTAGGTATTTATTAGTACAAAGTTCGTCTCTGCCGCGTGCTCCTCACGATGTGGCAGTAAGTGGGTAGGAGGTACGGTTTAAACTATGTCTGTTTTTTAGTAAAACCAGCATGGTGTAACTGTTGCTTTTAATTAAAATCCAGTGTTAGTCAGTTGTTCAAATGCTACTTTGCATACAGTCAAATTCTTGATGCAGATACGTCTTGTTCCTCGTCAGCGTTAAGCTGAAGCATTACAACGGAACAAACACTCCACTACAGACCATCACTCGCTGTAGACAGCTTGACTTGGTCTTCACCCTTTATCTTCTTCATCTTTCTTAAGGATGAGCTCATTAAGATGAGTTTATTACAACTAGAAAGACGCCTTTTGGGTGTTGATGTGCTGTGTCCGTAGCTGCTTACGGAACTGGCTTGTCCCTGTGGACAGTCATGCTGTTACCCTGTCTGAAACAACTTGGATATTTGGTTTTGAAGCTGTTCCAGACTTTTAACTGTCTCTTGGTAATTAAAAGTTCTCTTTTCCTGCTGCACTAAACTAGTTAACCATTTCTGCAAGGGCAGATGAGAATCCACTGACTCAGAACCTTGTGGTACGTGTGGCCACACAGCAGCAGTGTACGTGTGTCCAGGAAGGCGAGGAATTTTCTAACGGCTGACAAGCCAACAGCAGTTCTGGGAATACGTCCTTTCTCTCTGGTTAAGTGATACGGTTTGGGTACTGTAG
Source organism: Rhynochetos jubatus (assembly GCA_027574665.1). Classification (NCBI taxonomy): domain Eukaryota; kingdom Metazoa; phylum Chordata; class Aves; order Eurypygiformes; family Rhynochetidae; genus Rhynochetos; species Rhynochetos jubatus. The sequence goes on from CM050671.1 coordinate 2,468,947, forward strand.
CTGTGACAGTGCTTTCTTAGGGACTGAAAGTCTAGTGGAGAGAGCTGAGAAGTGGTGACAGCGGCATCTTTGTAGCAAGGAGACCTTATACCAGAAAGATCTGACCTGTGCTCTTGTTCTCCACAACAGTTATGGCGGACTGTCCCCACACAATTGGTGTTGAATTTGGCACAAGAATAATTGAAGTTAGTGGCCAAAAAATTAAACTACAGATTTGGGATACAGCAGGCCAAGAGAGATTCAGGGCTGTCACACGAAGCTACTACAGAGGAGCAGCAGGAGCTCTCATGGTCTACGACATCACCAGGTAAGGAGCTGCTGGCCGTTCGTCTGGCGGCGTAGCGCTGCGTGTGCCACAGCCGTGTGCATACAGTCCTGTCTGTCCCCTTGGCTTAAAGGGCTCTGTCCGGATGTGTATCCTGTGGCGTGAAGCTAAGGTTGACTTGTTGAAGGAAACCTTGGCCTGAGTCCAAGCGAGATGCTGCCGCTTTGTCTGTCCTGAGGCTGGGGAGAACAACAGGGGCGACAGATGTCGGTGTGTTTACTGGGTGCCGACTGTGCTGTTGGCACTTACCGATTTTTAAAGAATACTGTCTCTAAAACTGTTCTCTCTGGATTCTTTGCAGAAGAAGTACATATAATCACTTAAGCAGCTGGCTGACAGATGCAAGGAACCTCACCAATCCAAATACTGTAAGTGTGACTGGACTTAACTTGCTTAGAGAAGAACCTCTTGCTTTCAAGAGGTGGGAGGCTTCGGCCAGAGCATCTGCCGTGGTAGCAGTTTCTCTGCAAGGAGCTGCCTGTGTTTTCTCACCTGCTTAGCTCCGAGTTCTCTGTAGTTCCCGTTCTGCAGCACTCAGTGACTTTTCCCTTACCGCAGCTGGAGCAAAAGTGCGGGATGGTGTGCAGGAAAGCAGTGGCTGCTTCTCAGAGCCCTGTGCTGCTTGTCTTTCGGGGCCTGTTTGCAGCAGCAGGGGACAAAATTGGGGCTAACTCTGCGCAAACCTTAACTGTTTGACTGCTTTGTGGCAGTGATGAGGGGAGCGCTGCCTCATGTGGGAATATAAATGGGATCCTCAACCGGAGCTGAGCGGAGCTCCTGGAGGGATGGGGAGAAGGTTGGTCTGTGCCTGAACATACCACAGAACTTCAGTCTTGTCCTGAATGCACCTCACGTACCTCAGCACCAGGCTGCTGGGACGACTCTTCCCTGGGATGGAAAACAGATTCTGCTGCATTAACAGCTGATTAAACAGGTACAGGAAACAGTTCCAAGTAAAACTTCAACAACTAAAAGAGTGGGGCTGCTGCTTTTTAGGACCTCGTCCCATGGGAACAGCGTTTGGACGGGGTGGCTGGAGATGCCATTCCCGACTTGACGGCGGGGCACTGCTAGAGCAGCGTTTCCTGGAGGCGCAGGGTGCTGCGGTTCAACCTTTCTGCGTGTTTCCTGTTGGGTTTTCATCTCTTTAAGAAAGAGGGTGGTAGCGAAAAAGCTGATAAGCTTTCCCCCAGACTAATTTTCTCTCTTCTGAACTAGGTGATAATCCTCATAGGAAATAAAGCAGATCTGGAAGCACAGCGGGACGTTACATACGAAGAAGCCAAACAATTTGCTGAAGAAAATGGTGTGTCTTTTTCTTTTCTCTTGAGCTGTTACTTTTCCCACAAGGTAGAGTGCTAAAGGGAATCCCCAGCAGGGATAGCTGCAAGCTTACGCTCCCAGAGTAACGTCACTGTGTATGTGCGAGCACCCACCGTGCCTCAGCCAGGACGGTTAGAGCTAAGCCAGACTCAGTTCTGGAAGCCGGCCTGTGCGTTGGTGCCTTCACGGAGCTGTAAAATACATTTAGTACGAAGTCAGTGTCTCGCAGGGACGCTGAAGGTCACAGCGTGACCGACGTGGGGCTCTTGGAAGTGTGTTGTGCATTGACTGTCGAACCTCTGTTTCTGAACAGGTTTATTGTTCCTTGAAGCAAGTGCAAAAACGTAAGTTGCTTTTGCGTGGAGTAGCGGTTGAGCTGTGCGAGGGATGTGTTGAAGTGCAGCCGCAGGGTTTGGCACACGGGGCAAAGGAAAACCCTTGTTGTTAGTGAGGTGTGTGCAGCTTCAGTCGCGTCAGCTTGGCTTGAAGGTGACGTGGACATCAGACATCCCCCTCCACTTCAGGCAAAGATTTGTTCAGTATGACTGAACTGCTTTGGTTTTAACTGGTCAGTTGGGTGTGTACGGGGGGGTGGGAGTGGTTCCCCATTAGCCATTTCTTCCCTCGGAAGTTTCGAGCTCTGGAGTGAGCGCCCAGCCCCTTGGGATCGCTGCACCGTACTTGGGGTGGGCTGGGGGAGCAGGGCCAAGCTCTCCAGTGACACTGGTAAACGCAGCTCCAGCTGGCACCTGCCTTCCTGGAACCCCTGTAACGAGGAGGGTTTGATGATGGTGGCTTCTCGGGCCTCTCCCAAAGCTGCGCTGTGTGTGTGGCTCACTGCCTCAGCTTGGTTTGGCTGCCTGGTGTTCTGGCTTGAGTGTTTTTCCTCCTGGCTAGTCCTGATGCATGTAACGGCTAGGGAGTGACTTGCCCTGTCAAAGGCTGTCCCAGGGGTAGGGTAGCGAACGTCGCAGGGTGTTTAGGCTCCTTTTGCACGCGAGAGGACAGGCTGGCAACTGCTTTTCCTCGGTGGCCTGTCAGATCCCAGCACGGGTGTCTCGCCCAGCTGCCTGTGTAACCGGTGTTGCTTTGCTGAAGTGGATCCTGAATAACTCCTGCCGCTCTCTTCGTAGCGGGGAGAACGTTGAGGATGCCTTCCTGGAGGCTGCCAAGAAAATCTACCAGAATATCCAAGACGGAAGCCTGGATCTGAACGCCGCAGAATCGGGAGTACAGCACAAACCGTCGGCGCCGCAGGGGGGGCGACTAACCAGCGAACCCCAGCCCCAGAGAGAAGGCTGCGGCTGCTAGTGACCTCTGTTTCATGGCTCCATTCTGACCTTTCACCTCTGTCTGTCGGAAGCGGTGCTTTTGGCCGCTTCCCTGTCTTCTGTACATCTTACTGGGTTTAATTCAAACTCTGAGACAAGTTTAACACAGTACTAAACTGCTAAACAACCTTAGATGTAATCAGGTTATCAAAGGCAAGTAGAGTAATAAAACCTCTCCTGCATGGTAAATCTAGAAGTTTTCTTTTTCCTTGATTGTCCTTGTGATAGTGTCACCGGATTTAAACTGAGCACTGACGCTGGACTCATGATTTCCCACTTTCGCAGGGCTTTTTGTCTTGTACGGTTTAATTTGATGGTTCTTTGGCCTTTCTTCCCCACTCTCACTGTTCAGAGCTGTCCATAGTAAAGGAGAAGTTTTTTGCTGTGAAATGGTTCCGACGGTAGCGAGGGGCTCCCTAACCGTGTGCTTTTGTTGGAAGAATTCCCTGGGGTGTGTACTGGGGGTCGGGGCTCGCGGAGGGAAACCAGCCCTTCTCTCTTGTGCTCAAGCTTTACGTCATTCTTTTGCCACTTTTATCCTTTTACATTTGTTAACAGAAGGTAAATATGTATAAAACTTGAAGGAACTGAGCGAATGGTGAAATCCAGCCTGTGTATATGATTTTAATGAAGAAAATGACTGGCGTTAGGGCAGTGTGTAAGAAAATCCCGGTTTGTACAGCGCGACCTGTGCGTGACCGCGCTGCCCCGTTAGCACGGCTGGCGATGTAACCGCAGCTCGCCAACAGGCTTAACTCCTCGGGGGCGAGCGCGGCCGTCGTGCCGGGGGAGCGCTGGTCCCGCCGCAGACGCTAACGCTAGTGGAATCTGTCCTTCCTCCCTGCGCTGTATCTATGCCGTTCGTTAGTCCCGCTCTGTGCAGTCAGCAGCGCGCTAACCTGCTTCTCTCTTCCGCGAGCGTTCTGGGGTTCGCGGCCTCGCGCCGGTTCTCGTGCACATCTCGCGCTTCTGTAGCTGTCGCTTCCCCAGCGCTCGAGAGGCCAGACTGGACAGCTGGAGTTGTGCGCGTGCTCTCCAGGGACTTTAACTGCCCTTGTGTTCAAGTCCCCGGGGAGGGTTTCTTTTAAGCCTCGGGCTTTTCACCTCCCCCGTGGTGCTGTGACCTGTAACGCTTGGTGACGGGGCGCTTCGAGGGGTGACTGTGCACGTGTGGGTGTTGCTGGGCTCCACGTGGGCTGTGCGGTGGTGTCAGGCGAGGGTGGCTCCACGTGCCGTGTGTAACCTCCTGTGAAGCATCGCTAGTTAAGAACAGGAGGGGATAAGTGCTTCACCATGGTCAGATGTCCAACCTCAGTCTTACTGCAGCCTTCAGAATACAAAGCAGTCTTAAAATCTCTCTAGACACTAAAACTATCCAAGGTTCAGGCTTGTAAAACCGTGGTACCAGAGTATTGTGCAGTCCGTGTCAGACAAGAGCCGCAACTGGAATGTGCAGACAGGAGGATGGGGGTGACTTGTGCGCTGTCCCTTTGTTTTGTCTGGCTCGTCCCTTTTTCTAACGATTATTCTCCAGTGCTGGGTGTGCTGAGGCCCTGCTGAGCCCAGGCTGCACCACAAAGGGTTTGTCCGGGGACCACGACCTGCTGCTGACGCGAAGCAGATTTCTAATGCCTAGAGCGTGTTGAGGTGCAATCCCTGTGCTCCCTGAGCCAGTCACAGTCGGTCTCATTGTTTCTGTCACAGAAAGGGTTTGTTCGGACTGCTGTACTCCTCATTTGATGTAACGATGCTATTAATCTAAATATTTGTAAATAAAGTACCTGTATCTAGATAAACGGCCCTGGTTTGTGGTCTTTGCTTACGGCAAGAGGGGGTTCCTCTCCCCTGTTTCAGGGGGGCTGCAGAGATGGAAGGCTTTTCCCAGGCTGCTGTGGGGCTTGAAAACACCAGTCACGCTGTGAGTGCTGCCCTGGGTTGTGCAGGGGGTCGGCTGCTTGAGCTGCTCCTGTTTAACCCTGCGGACGGACCTGAAGTGGCAGATGCCTCCCAGGCTGCTCCCCAGAGGAGTCTGCCCTTTGCTACAGCCCCGAAGGGTTCCCCCAGCTGGGTAGGGGTGCTTGGTGCTGGTGGGAGGGGACAGGTCTCGCACCTTAATGCACATGATGGGATGGTGAAGCTTGTCCGGAGGGAGAGGGCTGGGAAAAGCCATTCCATGCCAGGTCCCTGTAGAGGGGCAGGAGGTTTGCTTTTGGCCTGGGAGAGCAGCACGGCCTCCCTCGTGGTGCCATGTTCTGCCCCAAGGCTTTACCGAGTGCTTGCCAACAGCAGCCAGTGGTTGTGGCGCGGTACCTGTTACCGCTGCTGGAAGTTTCACTTGGTAACACGCGGGGGCAGAGGGGCAGCGCTGCTGCCCCCACCCAGGCTGGCACAGCTGGTGGGCCAGGCACAGGGCTGACAGGGCTGCAGCACAGCCCTGCCAACAGAAACAACTCGGAAACCCAACCCCAAAGCCCCAGGAGACAAGAAGTTTAAGGAAGTATTAAAAAATAACTGTATTTACAACACCCGTGAGTTTGACAACAGGTAAACAGACAACCGAACTTGTTACGACAAATAGGACAGGTTTGGACGCAGACGTAAACCTGTGGTTAAAAGTTATTTTTAACCCCCCGATATACACAAAGCTCAGGTACCGGGTCGTACAGCGCTGCGCGGCAGGGGCTCGCGGCGCGGTGAGGTAGGAGCCTCCCAAGGCGGTCACAGGGTGCCGCGCAGGCAGGGCCTAGGAGAGAGCAGCCCTGAGCTCTGCCCTGCGGCGTGCCCAGCACAGGCAGACTGCCTGCGTCCGAGAAACAGCTGTGGATGCGCTCAGAGCCTCCCCTGTCACGCACAGCACCTCTTCACTCACAGGTTTTAACTGAAAGCATCACAAACGAACGCTCGAGGCCCAGGCTGCTGCTGTGGCTACCTGTGACTGACATCTGGCTGCCACACGCGGATAAAACCAGAACATCAAGGATGGTGGTGGCTTAAGAGCCAGGGTGGTCACCACCAGTAATGGCTCCAGGTCCTGTGAGCATTTACAGGCAGCTCACACCCACGATGTGTTTGAAAATACACACCGAGAGCCACAAGCGTGACGATACCGACCCACAGGACCAGGACAGCGTGGGCTGAACGCAGCCCTGTGCCCACTCCCCCCGCCTTGGGCTACCACCGCCGCAGCCACAGGGCCTCCGCCTCCGAGGCGCTCGCACTCGTCAGGAAGCTCCGCGAGGCCGAAGCCGCAGCTCACCTCTGGGCTTTACCGGGAAACCCCTCGCGGGCAGGACTGCGGGGTCTGAGGCGCCAGGGGAAGAGCTGCCGGCCTGCTGGGGCCGCGTGCGAGGCTGGTCACAGCCACCTAGGAGAGCAGTGCAAGTCTGAGTAACGAGGTCCTCAGGGAGCAGGGTCATGTTAATCGTCAAAAAGCAAAGAAAAATCGATTTTAAAGAATAAAATCCAAGGCAAAGTGAAAAACCCCCCCAAACCAACAACTCCGAGGAAAACTTGCCCTTTCCAAACAAGTTCAGTACTGCCAGAGTAACTTCGTGCCCAGCGCGATCACGCCCGCTGGAAAACCCCCATTGGAAAACCCCCGCAGCGCCTCCACCACGGTGGGCGTACGGCTGTACCGGCACCAGTCAGCCCAAAACTACCGACCCGCCCAAACCCGGAACTCCCGCAGCGAGCGGAGCGTTACCTGTGGTTGTGTTAAATTCGGAGCATCGGGAGGAGAGCCCAGACGGCAGCTTAGGGCTAGCAACTGCGAATCCGAGGAAGTGCTGCTGACGAGGTCGTCCAGCGCATCCACCTGCCGCTTCAGGCTGTGAAGGGTGCCCTCCGTTTGCCGTTTTCCTCTGAGTAACACTTCCACCTGCTTGGCCATGCACTGCCGGAGCTGAGCCTAAGGACATCGTTACTTCGATTAACCACTCCCCAAGCTGGATGTCGGGACTGTTTAAAAAGCCCCAGGACCTTAACGCCCGGCCGTAAGGGACGCGATGTCGGAGTCTCAAACCCCAAGCAGATGGCAAAGGGTTTGCAAGTTACAGGTACGGAGTTTGCCTCCTCCCAGTCAGCAATAAGCTCTGTCAGCAAGGGGGGCAGCAGACGGGTTTAACCCCCCAGCACCTGCATGCAGCGCGACGGCGGGTGCTCCTGCGTGCGTCACGCTGCCAGTATACCACAGGTTGATGGAAAGGAGGGAATCGCGTTGGAATGCTCAAAAATCTCATTAACTGGTAATTAAAATCACTCCTCTCGCTACAGCACGCGGCTGCTGGGCTTTCCTGTACCCTTCCCAGTGCCAGGCTGGAGCCCGTCCCTGTGCAGGGAGCGGGTACCCCGGAGCTGGAGGAGGATCCCGCGCCCCTGGGGCAGTTGGGCCGTGTTTAGGGGGGACCCGAGGGACACATCAGTGGGCCTGGGAGGGGGGTGTGCCACCTTCAGCCAATCTTCGTGGTGCTGCAGCTTCTCTCGGACAACCTCTCCTCGCCACTGTTCGTCCTGCTGGAAAAAACCACACATTCAGCAGGGGAAGGTTATGGCTAACGGTCCCGGTCGGCGCGAGCGGCGCTTTGAGAGCTTTTTACCATCAAGAGCCTTGAAAAATTCAGCTTTTCTTCCAGCGAGAGGGGTCTCTTGTCAGCCAACAGCTCCGTCTCCTCTAAGGTGTCAGGTTCCCACTGCAGGCTTCCCTTTACTTCAGAAGATGCTTCCAAATATTCCAACGGTTCCAGAGAAGATGGGCTTGAAGACTTAAATCCCATCCTGATTTCATCTTCCATCTCCCATTTAAGCAACGTTGCTGTGTTCTGCGCTTCCCTTTGTCTCTTTTCCAGGTCTTCCTGAGTCTTAACCTACATGACACAACAGTCTCTCACCATTTTGCTGTCACGCTACAAATGCATCGATCCAGAGGGATTTTCCCGTGTAACTCAAGTGTTTACATGCTCATGACTGCAACTGGGAATTGCAAAATACCTTCCAGTGGCTGGGGGGAACTTCTTACAAGGACCTGTAGTGACAGGACAAGGGGTAATGGGTTTAAACTGAAAGAGGGAGACTTAGATGGGACATCAGGGAGAAATTCTTCCCGGAGAGGGTGGGGGGCACTGGGACAGGTTGCCCAGAGAAGCTGCGGGTGCCCCATCCCTGGGAGTGTCCAAGGCCAGGCTGGATGAGGCTTGGAACAACCTGGGCTAGCGGAGGGTGTCCCTGCCCAGGGCAGGGGGTAGCACTGGGTGGGCTTTGAGGTCCCTTCCCACCCAAACCATTCCATGACAATTCTATGAAAACCTCCAGACCCTGCAGCCCTGATTCCAACATGACCTTTGCCTGTGAAGCCCCTCAGATGGTAACAGAGGCAACGGCAGTGACCAGCCACAACTGGTTAACTTCAACCTGCTCCTTCTCTGGCCCTGCAGTCTCCCCTGAATGCTTTCTCGTTGCTAACAACGTTCCTCTCTCAAAGACCCCAGTCTTGGAGGACTTAGAAACAATTTGTAAAGGATTTATTACTGACTAGGAGGAGTCAGACAACATGGAATCGCCTTTTAATTTAAAGCAAATTAAACAAAAAAGGCTGCCTAGGCTGGCACTAAACCAGGTGGCTTTGCACGCTGGTAACACGTAGTGATCTGCATAAGGTACGACTCCAGTGATGCCAAGTTCCTATTACCAAACCTTAACCTCAACAGGGGCCAGGGTCCTAATCCTTGGGTGAAGCATTCGCTGCCCAAACCGCAAACGCTACGGTGCGCCGGCTGCGATCCCGGGAGCGCCAAACCCGACTGCTCTTCAGGAGCAGCTGGGACTCAGCCCCTCCACCCACCACCCAACACCACAGGCTCCTTCTCAGGTGTTATTTCATGCCAAGAGGGGCTGATGCGTTTGAACCGGCCTTAACAGGGTCTGTCATTCGCCACGCGAGGGGAAGCAACCGTGTGGTTGTGCTGCTCTGCCACGGCCTTCGAGATCCGAAGGGCGAAACACCGCTTCAGAGCTCGGCAGCCCCACACCAAGAACCCTGCACGTGACTGCCTGCTTGGTTCGTTCTTAAACTGGGATTACTGAGCCGCCGGATCCTGCCGCTCGTTAACACAGCTGAACTCCCAGAGTGGGGAGAATCGCACGGCAGTTTTAAGCCGCTCTGCTTCCGACAGAGCAGACGGGAGGAGATGCAGAACCACCCAATACAAGCGTGGCTGAAGACCCAGCTTCCCCTCCCACCTATGTGCCTTTGGCCACCCAGTTTTACCTGGGTTTGAAGATCCAGGTAGTCCTGTCGGATGTGCCCGAGGTCCGTTGCAAGGCGCTTGGCACGTTCACGGCTGCGGTGTGCTGCTTGCTCAGCGCTTGCTACGTCACCCTGCAGGCGGCTGTTGTCATGCTTTTGTTCCTAGGGAAGTACAGACAGACAGATTTCACTGCGAGCAGCCGCTGCATGGAAGCGGATCAGGAGAACCCAAGTAACGCAGTTCCTTCCAGTTAAAAGGCAGAAACAGCGTTAATAGGAGCAACCAGAAGCTGTCCTGCAGCGCAGTCTAGAAATGGCGGAGTTGAGTTGCCTCGAGTTCTGGCTAGTCGTGAAGTCCGTGCAGGACTTTGTCCCTCCGACCATAAAAATAGGTGTTCTGTCCTTTCGCTGTTCAAGAACCCAAATCCCCAAGAACCCACGTCCCTCGGCCAGGACTTGCCTGCAGTTTTCTTTCAAGCTGCATCCTCTGCATTTGCATTGCTTCCTTCAGACTCAGGATTTGGTTTTCTGCCTTCCTCCTCTCGGACGCTATCTGATCCTGGAGACGATTCAACTCAGACTTGGAGACTTCCAGCTCTTGCTGTAGAGCCTGTATTTCTCTGTTCTTCTGTTGTAATTGTAATTCCTTTTCCGAGAGCTGCTGTTCTGCAATCAACATGGGTTTAAAACAATCCTGATCAGCAGAAACGTACGTATACTGGCAGATTTCACATCCATTTTTCAAATGGATTCATCGCCGAGCTATGGTTTGTACACACACTGACGCAAGGTGAGAGGGGACAGAACACCAGACCTGCAGTTCTGGGGGCAAGTCAGTTTAAGGACTGAGCCTAGAAAGCAAGCGAGGTAACAGAGGTACTTGTTGGATTCACTGGACTCAGAACCCACAGATGGTAACGGATTTGTGCAATCAATCTTACTGCTTTGTCTGACAGTTTCCTCAAATGCTGCACACCGGGACTCCTCCTTCTCCAGCGTCCTGAGGTTTTCTTCTGCCAGCCTTACTTTTGCTACTGCCTGCTCCAGTTTCTTTTGTTGATCCGTTAGCTCCTTCTCCAGTAGGATTTTCTGATCTCTCGCTTTAGCAGTACACTCCTCCAGTTTCTTTCCTTCATGCTCTGAACTTTGCTTGAGATGACAAAGAATCTGCCAAAACAAACCCCACCACTTCACTCTTTAACTGGTACCAACTCCGTGAGAACAAACACATCACCCAAAGGCATAACAGAAGTTAGAGCACCATAAATGGGACGGAACTGTGGTCTAACACTCCCTACTGACAGTTTTCCTCACCGCTCCTTTTCAGTACAGCTCCCTCAGTTTTTCGTTTGGTTAGCACTTGGTTGAAACTGCTCAGGCAACGCACATTCATTTTACTGCGGGAATATCTGATTAAGCCCTAACTTTTACGGACAGCGGATGGGCTTTGCACAGAAAACACCGCAGAAGAGAAGCGAGCTGCCAAGAGCGATCCACTCCGATCAAAAGGAAACTTCGGGATCAAAAAGCCCTGGATGCTTTTTCTGCTTAGTTCTGGAATTACGGAGCGCAGCTGGAGTTAAGTTTTTATTAGTTTCACTTAAGTCCCTTGCAGCATTTCAGGTACCCTACACAGCCTGCTCATCTCGCAGGAGAAAGCGCCAGCACGGGATGAAGTTCTCTGAACTAAATCCTGCTGCCGGACCTGACGGAAGAGAATTGCAGAGCATAATCTGTCCCTCTCCTCACCGCGCCAGCGGCCGAGTCACCCCGGGAGCCCTCCCAAACACCAGCCCTCCCTCCCCAGGAGCCAGCGTAGGAGGACGCTGCCAAGCAGGGACACAGCCCTTTGTTGTGACACACTAAGGCATAACTGAACGCTGAAGCTTTTTTCTTCACTGCTATTCCTCTAAAAATGAGGTTTCGTGTTTCTTAAAGCGCTGGCACGTTATCTGTAAGCTTGCACCCAACGCTTTCTGGCCTGGGTTATTTTTAGAGGTCAGGAGAAAGTGAGGCAAGTCAGCAGGCTCGTTACCGCTTCTTGCTTGGCTAGTTCTGCTTCCTTCTCTTCAATCTCTTTCTGGAGCTGCTGCAATTGGTTCTCCCTCTTTTTCTGCCTCTCTTGGCAATCCTTACGTTTCCTTAAATGCGCCAGGATATCCTCTTTCAGGGTTGCCTGCTCCCTAAGCAACTCCTCCTGATGCCTCGTGTTGCTCTGCAGGTCCTGCAATACGAAACACAACCCAGTGACAGAACTGCTGGCCAGAGAAACGGCGCTCTGGCTGAAGGGCTCGCTTCGGAAGGCACCTGACTGACCACCCCCGATCACACAGAAGATTTAACCAGCCACTGAGTGAATTAACACAACAGGAACCACCAGGTAAAGAGCTGGAAGATGCTGCATTTTTGTTTGTTCGTTTAAATGTATAAAATGTTTGTTTGTTTAAATGTGATAAACGACACCCCGCGTTTCCGTGCCACTCGCTACGTGAAGTATGTATTTCACCAAAACCAACCTGTTGTACCAGCTGAAGCTGTTGCCTGGAGTCACTTAATTCTCCTTTCAGCAGTTCTAGTTCTTCCTTTTTATCTAGAAAAGATTCAGTCAGCAATTTGAAATACCTACACAATAAATTCTCTTCATAACGAAAAATAAATTAATAGAAAAAGACAAGTTTCTAACACTTCTGAAGCTTCCATCTTTTCAAGATGTTAAACACTTTCTGCCTGCAGGTATTTGAGCATGTTGGACATTTAACATCCCACCATACAGTTCCAGCCTCTTAACACACTTGCTCTTACAATGTAGCTCCGTTTAAAACCACGAGTCACTTTACCGTGAAGATCCTGCTGTACAACAACAATGTCTCCATTCAGGGATTTTTTTTGTTTGTGCAGTAGATCGACCTCCTGCTGCAGGTTTTTAACATCCAATTCCATCTTTTCTACCTTGGACAATGCAGTTCTGCTGTTCTCTTCAGCAGCCGTTAAGTCTCTGCAAAACGGGAAGATGTACTCTCCATCAGTTGGAAGCGAGGACCGAAAACCAGCTGCGTTTCCATAAAAGCGCTCTCAGCTCAGGGGGTGCCACCCAGGAATCACGAGAGCAAGGCAGCTGCGCTGTTCCGAGACTCAACGCCCTAACGTTCCTCACTGCACTGCCACCACATAACAAGTGCTGTTAGTCCTCAGCTGACTATTTTCTGTAAATCTGCTGCAGACATGCTTGAAGTAAAAGCTCCACAGGATATAAGAAACAGCATATTCTGTACAACCAGGCACCTCAGAGTCATAGCTGTACATTTAATTACGATAAACAGACACTCAAGGCACTTTCCATCACTCCTGATCTTTGCAGGAAAAAAACCTCTCCTCCCACCTTCTGGTTTGTGACAGCTTCTTTTCCAGACTCCTACAGTCGTCTTCAAGCTTTTCCTTCTCTTTACTCAGAGACCCGACATCCTTTTGCAAAGCACGCATTTGAGAGACCAGATGTTGGTTTTCCTGGCGGTCTCTCTCGAGTTGCTGTTCCTGCCAATCCACTTCCCCTTGCTGACACTGACATAATCTCTGAATATTCTCCAATTTTAGCTTCTCCTGCAAGAGAAGGCATCGTGACCAGCGCGTTTACAGGGTGCAGAAGCAGAACAAGTTACTAACACCTTTAGCTGCAGCAGTTCACAAACCCTTCACTCCCAGAGATCACGCGCAGGCTAGAGCGCAACGACAGCGTTACAACGGGGGTAACTGCTCAAGGGCCAGATTCATTTGCACTTGTGGTGGTTCTGATGAACACGAGGACTGCAAACCACGGGTGCAGTATCTACCCACCGCTGTCCCCCATCTGTAAGAGTAGCATGTCCCTTCACCACAGGGATTATGGGAGAAAGACCACTTTAAGGGCTGTGAGATGCTCGGGTACCGTAGTAAGGCACCCTAAGCATGGCAGTGGGAAGGTACCCGGCACACCGACCAGTCCCTTCTTCGCCCTGTCCTTCACAGAAAGGGTACAGAGAGAAGAGCTCAAGTCTTTTAAAAGTAAGCAGCAGGTAATATCTGCTTATAACTGCTCTCTTAGCAACACACATTACGTTTTCTGAAACTGCACTGCTGGGTAAAGGAGGGCCGTCCCGGACTCTGACCGGACAATCCTGTAGCACCGTGACTCTGCCGAAGGGATGTCGCTCATCCCCGCCCGCTGGCATCAAAGCTGAATGTCTGTCTTTATTTGTCAAAGGGAGGAGACCAGCTGAGCTAAAGTACCTTTCAATGGCAGAGAAGATCATCCAGCAGTTTGAAAACTGTCTTCCATACTTACTCTGAGTGAGGACACAGAATCCAGATAGAAAGACGCTGGCAAACACTAAGGAAACTGTATTCATCATCCTACCGCCAGAGAGCCTTCTGTCCTTTTGCCCTCTCTCCTCACAGGCACAAAATTCCCATTATTTTAAAAGGCCTAAGCAGACTTTTCTGCGATAAGCCGCAGTCAGATGAGAAACTGAAGGATTTCAAAGCGTAGGGACCCCGTTACCCAGATCTTAACAGAACCACAGAACGTGCAGAGCTCTTCTCCCCTTACTGTATTAGCTACAGGAGAAATACTTACTTCCAGAATCGCAACCTGAGTCTTTTCTAGCTCATTGACCTTTTGGTCACGTTGTAGTTTCAAACCTTCAAGTTCGTTATTTTCGAGCTCCAGCATTTCCAGAAGACGCTTCAGTTCTAGTAAGGGCACAGAGATAAAAGATTATTACAAACCCATCAAATGTGTTCTATTTGCAAAAAAAAGCACCAAGAACAAATTAAGAGAGACTGCACTATACTGGTATTGTCCCGGTAAAAACCCTCCACGTTTTGACTGCTGTGTCAGACGCATCAGGAATTATGGCTGATGCTTTTCTACCAGCAAGTTGTAGGTCCCTAGATGTCCCACTCTCCCTGCTCCCGAGGGAGTTAGTCTGGGACAGAGCATCCAACTGATGAAAAGGAAATAAAGTATTTCAGATCAAGCACAGAAGATGCAAACTGCCGCTGTTGGTATTTCCCACAATCAGACAGGATGCAACTGCTTGGAAGGAGATTCCTCCGTTTCCCCACACTCCTGATGTGGAATTGCTCTGTGAACGGGGCACCATCAGCTCACGTCTCCTCACCACCCAGTGCGGGCCTCACTCGTCAGCCCCGACATCGGATCTGTGCACACTTCCCTCTGGCATGGAAAACTCCCATCCCAAACCCAAAGCAGCACAAAGCATGGCCTCAGCTTCAGCAAAGGCTGTCTGCCGGCTCTGTACAGACTAGGAGACTCCCAGGGAACTCCCCTGCAGTCGTTCACAGTATTTAAGAGAGGAACAGAAGGCTGCAGCAACGCACAATCGAGAGCTCACTGTACTTCTTTCCAGTCCACCCACAGGACTGGCTGGTAAAGCCAGGGACATACCTATCTTATGCCTGGAAATCTGCCCAAGTATTCCTTGAAGATTTTCTTCCTCTTTTCCAAGGTCCTTCTTTATTAAGGAAAGCTGGGCTCTTTTCTCATTCATCTGGCCATCCAGTTCTTTTCTCTCAACATTAAGCTCTTCCAGAAGTAGTTTTGTTTCCTGTGGAAATATATCAGTTACAAGGAATGCCATTATTTGCCATTTTAAATAGTTTTCCTTTAAACAGAAGTTCTAAGTATTCATAGCATTTAAGAAGTCTGTCACCAGTATTCTGGTCAATTTAACTCCAGAGTTTGTAGTTACAGGTAATGGTGTAAACAAACAAAACCCCCATAATAATTAAACTCTTGCTTGTTGACAATTTAAAGTAGTAAGATTGCAAAGATTTTGATCTACAAGTCTGACCATAACACTGTCAGTCAAGCGAACGATAGGTGACCCTTAAACCAGGAAATCGGACCAAAAAAACCCCACCACCAAAAAAACTCCAAAATATAATAAACTTGATACTTTATTTCAGAAAGAAAGGAAGCAGGAAATCCTTTCTAAATAAATGGGGATGGAGACAGCTGATTGACACCAGCCTGGTTGTGTTTTACACACACTGATCAGACTGATTTGCTTTAGCAGCTGCTTGCCTCAGCAACAGTAAGTCAGAGACTTCCATGTAATACAATTTAGCTGTCAAGGGAGCAACTCCAAGTATTACAGGAAGTAAGGAGTTGTGCATCTGGACCAAGCTCTTAGTCACACAACACTCTGAACTTGCTGGTTCTGGATTTCAGTAGGTTCTGGGAGGTTGTAGGAAGCAAAACTGATTCTGTGGAAACGTAGGGGATGTTTTGGAAAAGTCTATTCTTTGGAGATACAACGAACTGAAAAATCATTTGGAAAAGTTACCCTTATTTGGCGCAGTTTTTCGTTTGCTTCAGTCTCTCCATCTCGAAGAGCTTCTTTGAGGTCACCTTTCTTTTGAGTAATACAGTCTTGAAGGACACTGAGTTCTTCTTTTCTTTGATGTATCTGCTGCTCCAGAAACATGAGCTCTCGCTGCTGAGCAGTGATCTGCAATGGAGGAGTTTAACAGAAGTAGCATCCAAAGGCTTTTATTTTTGCAGCTACACACAAGTGCAGTACACTGTTCCCTGCCACAGATTTGCTTAAATTGTGTCGCACACAAGGATCCCCTCAGAGTAACGTGCTTCATTTGCTAAACCTGCGTAATAAAGCCAGCACTAAAGACCAAGCTCTGATTCTTTCAGTTACAAAGCCAACAAATCTGATAGTCCAGAGTTAGTAAGACAAGCCTTACCTGATCTTTTAATCTTTCCAGCTCAGTTTTCTTGCCTTGTAGAAGGTTTTCTGCTTCTGTGAGGATTTGGAGGTGATGTTCTTCATTACCTTCTGCAACTTTAACATCTCCTTGAAGCTTCTGAAGGCTGACAGGATAAAAATGTGACTCAGAAGGAACAAGAACACCTTAGGCAGTAACTTGTTGGAGGAGGACCTCTTTACCCAATACAGTTGATGGTAAATTAAAGGTGCTTACCTCTCTGTTAGCATGCCTATCTTCTGGTTTAAGGACTGGAACTCGGAGTTGCTTGCAGCCACCATTTTGTTGATTTCCTTCAAAATGCTTTCTTGTTCCCTCTTACGCTGTTCTAAATCCTTTGTATCTGCCCGTAATGACCTAAAGAAGCATTTATGCCTTTTCATATTAACACTGTACCAGGTCTCCCTCTCCAAAGCACTATTTTGATATTTGAAAGAATCTTGTTCTTCTCCTCATCCCCATTTGATACAAATCCACAAGTACCTTAATCGCTGCTCAGCTTTCACAGCTTCAATGGCCCTTTCCTGAGCCCTTCGCTCTAGCTCCTTTGCCTCAGTTTCAGTACGGGACAAATGCTGTTTGGCACGATTGTGTTTTTGAATAGTGTCTTTAGTCTAGAGCAAAAATTGAAGATTATTGAGACAATACATTCCCATCTCAGGCTCTCCACACCCATAACCTGCAGGTTAGCCATCCAGAGATGACCTCCTCCTGGCTCAAGTATTCCACCTCAGCCTTCATCCTTGGTACACCATGAAGTAGAACCTTTTCTCTTCTCTTGCCCAGAGCAGAAAAGCTTTCTCTCTTTGGCAAGGACTGAAACGTTTTCTTTTAGCACAGGTTATCCCATGAGTTATTTTCAAAAAGAAGCAATTTTCAGAAGCTTCAGGTTATCCAAGTGAAAATAAACTGAGTAGACAGAAATCCTCTGCATAAAACAATCTTAACACAACACACAAATTCAAGGCCAGGCTGGATGAGGCTTGGAGCAACCTGGTCTGGTGGAAAGTGTCCCTGCCCATGGCAGGGGGTGGGACTGGGTGGGCTTTAAGGTCCCTTCCAACCCAAACTGTTCTGCGATTCTTCTGAAGAGTTAAGGCTTTACTTACTTTGCTCCGTGCGCTCTCAAGTTCGACTTCAGCTTCTGAAAGCAGCCTATCTGCCTCTCTGAGCTCCGCTCGTCGTTTCAGAAGAGTCTTCTCTATACACTCAGTTTCACCTGCAATATCTTCATGATGCCTAAGACACTTTTCTAACTGCCACTCTGCAATAAGGTTGTCCGTATACCCTTCAATAAAGTCCCTAAAAGGTCAGGGAAAAAAGACATGGCATTAAAATATAAAAGGCCAGGGGCCCAGAGCCTCTTGAAGTTCTAGCCCGTTACACGTATTATACGGACAAGAATATTAATTGTAAACGAGTCAAATTAAGCTTTTAGTGGAAAAAAGTTCAGGCATTTCCACACGCTGACTTTAAATGCGCTCCAGTGCGGTGTTCTTACCTGCGCTTGTTCTGTTTCTGAGCCGCTCTTCGTAGCTCTGCTACTTCATCTTCCAACTCTTCTCTTGCTTGCAGAAGTTCTTCGATATTTTGATGCAATTTTTCCACCTCTTCTTTGCATTTATGCTCAGCTGCCTCTGAACATTTATCTTTGTATTTCTGAGACTTTAAATAATACACAGTGTCTTCCAGCCTCGATACTTCACTCTCCTGCATACAGGAAATAGAACAAAATCAAGACCTATTTTCTGTTTTGGTTCTCCCGAGACAGAGAAGCAGATACATAGAGTAGAGACCAGACTATTAGTACTGAAGACAGAGTGTTCTTATGAGCAAACTCTCTCAGATCCAGAACCTTCCTAGCAGAGACTTGTTTATTTGAAAAACTGGACTAATCTAATCTGTGAAAATGAGATTTTGGGTTTTGCTTTACTGAGAAAGCACATCTTAGAAGATGCTCCTAATCCACGTGAAAGTCAGCTGCCTGTGGTTAAACCTGCAGCTTCCAGCTCAGTCTCTTACCAAGTCATGGTGTTCAGGCACGTTGCAGTGAAGCGCTCCAGCAGGAATGAGTGGGACGGTGAAGCTGGGGGGAAGAGGGCCATAAACAGCCTGGGCTCCCACAGGAGGTGGGCCATAGATAACTGATCCAGGGGCAGCTGAACCTCCACTTGCTGCTGCAGGAGGGCCATAAACCACAGTTCCCTGAGGTACAGGGGCACCATCCGGCAGGACCGTGTATGTAACTGCACCAGGCGGTGGTACAAATGGAAGGTCTTTGGGAACATGAGATTTTTCATGTCCTCCACTATCTTCTTTTGCTCTTCTGTCTTTACCAAAAGAAAGAAAAAACATTGGTTTTAATCACTTCTTCAGTAAAAGACGTTCTTCAAATGCACATTTTAAAGGAGCACACACTATGTAATAAACACTGCTTGAACCGTGTAGAGTTGAACAGTAAACAACATTTATAACTCACTCATCCACCTCAGAACAAATTCAGTACTAACTCCAAGCAAGTCCATCTTTAGCACGCTCCTAAACGTTCTGAGCCCCTGAGACTGCCTTACCTTTACCAGAATTTGTTTTATGCAGCCTGTTCCTGTACACCCAACACCCTCCTTCATTGCACCAGTCTTCCTTCCTGCACTGCCTGTCCTGCCCACACCCTCTTCTGCAGGGGGACGTGCCAGAACACAGTAAACAAACTCCAGAATCCTTTGTGCTGCGGGAAGCAGGAGTTGAAGCCTAAAGAAAAAGGAATGCGTGTAAATCTAGAAATGACAAATTGTGTAAAATAAGGTATTTCTAAAGCATTAATTTTTCACTAAGAGGCTACACGTATGCTGCTTTCTCACTTCAAAGCATGATGCTGCTTTAAAGAGATTTAAACAAAACGTTTTAACAGAATTTCTCTTAAATTCAGACAAACACTTGTTTTGCGAGACATGTTTGTCGGTAACGTCCCCTTTTAAACCTTTACCAAAATGAACTTGCAGTACTGCATTTTGAATAGGGTTTTTTTTACAAATTTTATGTATATTAGAGTCCTCCTAAATATTAATAAGCTTTATCAGGGAACGTTTGTGTATGTCATTTCAGTATTTCTCTTACATGCCAGCCAATATTTTTCCCTAAATTCCTCCCAGAGCCAGCAAGTTTATAACAGACTTTCCCCTATCAAATTGCTTTCCACATAACAGGATTTTTATTTCTGACCTGTGATGATGGCATGTAATACCAGTATCCCCTTCTTTTCAGTGGATCAGCCACGCTGGTGATGTAATCATTCTGGTACGAAAGCGCATTTTTGAGTGCTGCGATTTCATCTTGCAAGTTGACAATTTCATCTGTGTTACCTGTAAATTAATCACAGTTTTACAGGCATGTAAGGCAAAAAATTACATCATAAATACTGCATTCAGCTTTACCTTCATTGTTGTTAGTCTGAAACTATATTGAGAAAAGTAAAATTGCCAGGGAAACAAACTAAATGCTATTATGTAGTGATGTAGACATGCACTGGTCCTTGAAGTCTGTCATTTGAAGATCACCGAAATACAAATTCGTATACAGATAGCTGATGCTCCTTTGTCCTCGTACACATGCCTCACACAGTGTTCTAGAGCAGTACAAACTGGATGCATAACACAATCAGTGTTTCCTGAATAGCTGTAACAATGAGAAGTAACACGCTGTCGTTCTGATTTTCAAACTGCGGTGGAACTAAATTTCCAAAGGTGACAGGGCACGTCAGCTGGCAAAGCTAGAAACCTCCAAGTGCTGGGGACACCGCCGGTCCTTAGCTGGCCATTCCTCCAGTCCTCACATCCGGAGAGGGAGAGACCCAGCCACTTCGCAGAACTGCACTCTGTCTTGCTGCTGGCTTCACGCGCACAGACAGAACCCGCTGAAGCACAGCGATGTGAAGACTGAAAGTATCCTGTACAGAACTGCACAGGAGGGTATCCTGAGCAGTTCATTCTCCTAGAATAAACTTCCAGAGCTCTGAACAGCTTCTCGGATCAAACAGAACGAGAAATAGAGAAGAAAGTGAAGTTTTCTGCGTCCGTGCTTATCCACAAGAAACGGAGAGAAAAGAGAGATCACCTGTCCTGATGTTCTCCAACAACCTTCTCAAACGGCCGATTTCTGCTTTTTGGTGCTGCATTGCTTCATTTAATTTATCAATTTCGAGCTTCTGAGAGCTTGATTCAACAGTCTTCTCACCAGCTTTCTCCATTTCATGCTGCAACTATTTAAAATACAAGTTTAAAGCAAAGCACTTTCGCTCAGACTGTGCTAAAACTCTTTCAAACACGCCCACCTGTGCCTACAAACTGATGCTACAAAGTTCCCTTCCCGTGCCCTCCCACAGCGGCAGCTTACAGACACAGCCGCGTAGAAGCATCTCACTGAACAGGGGAGAGTTTTCCCCAAATGTCACCGAGATTTTCATTTCGTTCTTTGGCAGATGTCAAAGGAGGAAAGAACTTGGGAAAACTGGAGGAAGACACGGCAGGGCAGACACCTCTAATTAAGGCATTTTCAGAAACTCACTGAATATCTGAGTATTTTACCCTCCTCTCATAATATTGAGCAAACATCGCTGCAACCTACTTGTTCTTCCTTCTCTTTGAGGAGTTGCTGTAACAATTCTATTTCTGCTTCTGCTCTGGCAAGATCCTGAGCTGCACGAGCCGCCTCAGCACAGAACTCTTCGGCTTCCTCCATCTCCTAAAATTGAAGTTGTAGTTTGAGCTTTGGTTTGCAAGGATACTTCACAAGCGGCCACGTGTCTCACAGAGCTTTGTGAAAAGCTGACTAGGAAGAAGCAGCAGCACTTGTCAGTTCCGGAATTCCAGAAACTGGCCAAGCTTAGGCAGAATAATGTTTCTCCTTTAACTTTACAATATTTCTACAGAGGAGATGTTAGGATGTAGCCAAAAGTGGTTCCCAGGTTTAAAAGCCCGGTGTGAGAACAAACTTCTACAGTCCCTTTTGCTTTTCTACCTTACATAACAATGTGTTCTCTGTGGTTTGACTTTCAGTTAGTACGAGACTAACTTTGCCTCTCCCTCACCTTCTAAGACACAGCAAGAGACTGTCCATACCCAAATTTACTCAGGCCTTTGTCTATTGTATTTCAAGATGAGCCTGTCAGAAGCAAGAGCTCCTGTGCAGCAGGACAATTCGGAATAAAGCTTGGAAGCTCAGTTTAAAAGACAACACCAGGACTGCTCCCATTAGGATGGCATTAGAAACCACTGCTTATATACAAGCAATTAATCAGTGTTGATTTACCTCCGCTCGCTCATGATTAATTCTGAGAACAGTCCCATGAAGAGCCTTTAGCTGATTTTTAGTGATGGAGAGCTCTGTGGCTGCCAGTTTATCTGAAGTGATGATTGCTCTCTTCAATTCCTTCAGTTCTTTATCTAGACTGACAAATTGTATTTGTGCCCTGGCATCTTCTATTTTTTTCTGAAACCAGGAAAACAATAGGGTCTAAGTTTTAAGCAGCAGGGAAAAAGGCTTTCTGTCGGTATCGCTTTTTTCCCTGCACACACCCCATTTTGTACTGCATGCACAGAACTAACAGAAAAAAACTAAAGCAAGGACAATCAATAAAACTGAAGGAAAACAAAGATGTGAAACATAACCTCTGTGTTCCTTCCTGTATTGATCTATCATAGAAAGCACAACAATTCACAAGTTTTTGAATCTTTGCGAGCAAACGCAGGGCACACACTTGTCCCTACTCATTCCTACCCTTTTTTCTAAATCTTCCAGTTGAGCAAGAATAGTCTCTTTCTCTTCATCTGCCTCTTGGAGCTGTTGATCAGCAAGGCCCTGAATTTCTTCCATGCTCTTTATTTTTTCATGTAAATGTCGAATTTCGTTCTCTAACTGACAGACCTTGTTCTTATTCTGCCTGTTTTCAGCCTTAACCTATAAGTGAAATAAGTCAGAATGAGTAGCCAGAAATATTTTTTGTCCCCCCCCCAACAGTCACCCTATTTCAATGATTTCAACAAACAACTTTTTGGGATGTGCCGTTACCAGCATGCTTTGTACCAAAAGAGAAAGGAAAAATAAAAAACTAACTGCTTTGCTACTGTAACTGTTACATTTTAAAAAGTGCCCAAGTTATCCTGGTAGTGGTACCTGCAGTGATCTGTCAAGGAGGTTACTGACCACGTTTTTCTATCTATAATTAAACACTTTGTTGCCTCTGAGAGATATCATTGAGTCTAAATTCTAGTTCACCTAACAGTCTTTATGATTTTGCCTGATTATTAATTAAAAAAATAATTCAGACTCCACCATGACATGACCACCAAAAAGCTGAGTCTCTCCTTGTCATACGGCCAAACACGAGAGCTGGCTTGTGGACGTTCCACTGCACATCAAACCCAATCACAAGTAACGACATCCTGCTCTGATGAGTTGTCAAATGCGTTTCCGACAAGCCATCGGATTCATCCGCCTTCAGCGGAATCGTACTCTGGGAGAGAGGGAGGGTAGCAAAGCTGCTCCCGTAGTGAACTTGATCCTTCAGCTGCAAGTTACGTTGTTTCAGACTAAGCTGCAGTTAGCTTACTCTTGCTTTTCTTGCTTTGATACGTGCCTGTCTATATTTCTCCTGTACTTCTTCCAGTTTTTCCTGCTGGGATACCATTTCTTCCTGCAATTGCCTCTGGCTAGCCCATGCTTTCTCTTTTTCTCTCTGAGCATCAGCAAGGATGTAATTAAATTCTTTCTGCAGATTTGCAAGGCTTTTCCCTAAAACATCAGCTGAATTCTGACATCTGAAAGAGAAACAATCCAGGTTCCAAGACAGAAAAAGAGTGATTTTAAGTTGTAGTACCAGAGACTGAAATAACGAAGCTTAATACAACAGTGCAAGGCAAAGACATCCAGTGTACATGAACCCAAGTGCAGCGCTCAGCACGTTACACTGCACAGACGGACCTCCACTCTGGCACTCTTCATTCCATTCTGTGTTTATTACCACCCCTTGTTGGTGGGGACAAAGCAGGGAGGGGGAAGTTTGCCCTGTCCCTTGCACTGAAACCCAAGAGGACTGCATTACTCTCAATAATATAATTACTGAGCTCAGGTGATGTTCTCTTAACAGTCACAGGGTGCTGAAGTTCATGCTTTACTGCCCCAAGCTGCACTCAGAAGGACGCAGCACACGGACCCTGCGGTTCCCACGTACTTACCAACTTCACCCGCACAAACGTAACACTGCGTGCTTTCACTTTACTCACTTCATCTCTCCAACCCCTGTCTGAAGCTTCTGCTGGAGTTCGTCTATACGAGCTACGAGTTCCTCAGGATGAATTAAGTTACCAACCACATGGTTTAGCTGATTCTGAAGATCTTTAAGCTGTTGTTTCAGGAGATTATTGTCTCCCTAAAAAACCCAAAAAAACAAACAACCACCCGTAAAATCATAAGCAAAAAAAACCAAATACACAAACAATAAAAGCTAGACTTTTTAAAACCTAGACCTGTTTTGGGGTTTTTGTTACTGCTGTTGGGTTTTTTGGGGGTTGTGTGAGTTATTTTTTACCTTCTTTCCTGTGGGGTTTTTTTTTTGGTGGTGTTTTTGTTTGTTTATTTGTTTTTAAATAAAGAGTGCAAACTGAGCAGCTCTGAAGTAATTTCAAAGGTCAATCTAAGTATCTAAAATAGACAGATAAAAGACTATGGTATAGGGTCTCTGGACAAGAAAATTAAAGTCAGGAAAAGTCACAAATACTGAGCTTCAAAACAAGATTCACACAGAATCCTTTAAAAATCCTTACACATTCTCCCCTGAGGGAGTGGGTAAACATACTGCTTGTCAGGAAACTTTTTAAAGCCAACAAATACTTCACCTGCAATTGTTTGAACTGAGAAAGGAGCTTGTAATTTTGTTGTTCCTTCTCATCTGCTAGTTGTGCTTTGGTCAGAGCATTCTCTAATGCTTGCCTTTCTTTTTCAAGTTCAGCTTGCAGGGCTGACAGTTCCATCTGCAAACAGATAAAACCTTCAGATTACCTGTCACCCAAATACACGACAGCTCTATTTCTTAGAACAATAACAATATGACAACACTTCCGAAAAACTGCAAAAAGACAACCTCAACCATCCCAAACCAGCCCATCACTATATATGCGTAACAGGTGTATTTCCTAAAGCATCATCATCCCCATGACTGGTGCTGTAAATTCTAATCTAGACCAAGGATGAGCATGTCCTACCCACCAGGTAACCAGGCACACCTAAACCAATAGTCATTTGCAAATCAACGTTGGAGATGTGGTGCAGAGGAAAGGGTGGCTGACCCTCGTCCCAGGATATATTATCCCTTCGGCAGCATAACAGCTCTGTTCTTACCTGGCTAAGTTGTTTCAGTCTTTCCAATTCTTCTTTTTGCTGATGGGCTTCAGTGTCTCTGTCTCTTAGCTGGGCTTCCAGTTCAGCCTCATAGGCGCTGACATCCCTTTGTGCATCTCTAAGCAATTCATTTATTTCTCGCTGCTCTTTGAGTGCGCCTTCTAGCATCGTAATTTCCTAGAATTTTACATTCATTTTAGAAGCATGTACACAGGAGAGCCAGGATTTCTTAAGAGCACATTGCCTCTGTTCCTCTGGAACTCAATGTGACAGCCGATAGACCAAAAATAGAGACACCAGTCACTACGCATTACAGCTTAAAGCTAAGTGGCCCTACTCCACACAGAGGTCAGGCCAGTGATGCTACCGTGACACCGTACCAAACCTACACTCAAGGCAGAAAGGTGTAGCGTGAAGCGATACATGTTTGTCCCTTGTATTAAGGTTTACATAAAGCTTATCAGGCTAGTAAGACAGCTCTCCAAGTAATTGGCTGACAGGACAGATGCAAACTAGTAATACACACACAAACCCTGGGCTAGTGTCCAGGCAGTCTTCACTGGTGCAATTCACTACGATATTGACAGAAGACCCATTTTCAGTGAGGCCTGGAAGGTAGAGCCTGCATTTCTGAGACATCTTCCATCAAGTCCAGATTTACTCTATGTCCCTTGCAACTGGTATTAGAGGCCAAATTCTGTTCTTAAAGGTACATCTAATTGCAGTTCTTTTAGAAGAGTTTATCCTCAGGTATTCAAATTTGGGAATAAACACAATATTAAGCCTTACTTTTTTCATATTTTCTGCATCCATGGCAACTATTTCCAGGTTGTTTCTTTCCTCTTCTAGGTCTGCCAATCGTTGTAGCAAAGACTCTTTATCCTTCCGCAACTCCTTACATTCATCATTGGCCCGTTTTGCCTGACACTTAACACTTTCCAGGTATTCCTGTAATCCAGTGATAATACTTTCCAAATCCCTTTTCAGTGCTTCATTTGTTGCTATCTGACCTGCAGGAATGCAAAACAAATTTGAGACAATTAAGAAACCACACTCAGTTACAAAAGAGAAACAAAACTGCCTTTCTTAATCTTCTTGAAGATGTTCACCTACTGCAATACGTAGTAACAACCAGCAGCTAGAGCTTAACCGGAAAATCCCTGTGCTGTGCTTTAAAGGTTGAGTTCCCATACTGAACTGACCACCGTCCCCCATGTGAGATGACATTTGCTACCTTCACACCTCCATCAATTTTCATTCCATTTTCATACTCATGTTCTTTTCTGGGATATTTACTTTCACACAGACTAGGTGTATAGTAAATAGACACAGAAATTCAGTTCATTGCCTTTAAGTCAGTTTCCAAAACTCCCTCCTTAAGAAAAAAGTAAAAGCAAAACAAATACACACCTTCCCTCCACCCCCCGACTACCTTCCCCAACCACGTACAAGTGAGGGGAACATGCTAAAAAAAAAAACAAAACACAAAACACTAAAGTCTCCTGATTGATCAGTTTATTCAGAATAGTTTTTCCCTACACATTCTGTATTTTGTTTAAGCAAAGATAAACAAAACTGAACCCCCAATTCAAGTGCCATTTTACCCTAAATGCGAGAAATACCCTAAGAGAAAAAGAACAATTTACCGTCAGTGAGCTGTTGCTCCAAGTCCTTGATTTCCTCAGTTTCCTTAGCAATCCTAGAGAGCATTTCATCCAGGCGACTCTCGAGCTGTTTGTAATGTTTGTTCATTACATCAAACTGCTGTTCTTTACTTGTTTTTTGAGCTCTCATGTGAGCCTATAAATTAACAGTCGGAAAGGTAAAGTGGGACAACACTATTTTAGCTCAGTTCTGCAGCGTTGTGCTTCTGGCAGTGGAAGCAGGATGTAGTGTACAGTGTGGTGCCTGCGTTTGTGGTGGGGTTTTTTTTGGTTATTTTTCTTCCTTACTGTACCACAAAGAATCCCAGATAAGCAAGCAATCTGTGTGACTAACAGCATTGTTAGTAGTCTCCCCTTGCCCAGGCACGATGAACAAGGCCTGCATTTATAAATTATTACTACTCATGGCTAATACCTTTCCTCCTGCCTTTACTTCTTGCTATACCATTTCCTCTCTCCGTCAAGAACAAACTTAATTTCCTCCAGAAGCTTTTATCCTGTCATCCTGCGTTGCCCTCACAGCAGATGATGCTTTAGAACACGTCAGGTCACCATCCGAAGGAAAATACTCAGAACCACCACCAAGTCGGGCCAACTTTACCATGAAGATTTACTTGAAGCAGATTTTTTTTTTTAATATGTATTTCTGGGAAATACACCACACCCACAGCTGACACAGACTTTGGTCTGGACTTCATGCATTTAATATGAATTTAGCTGTATACAAAAACTGATTATCAACAGAACAGCGCTGTTTCTCAGTGGTATGAAATTACTCACAAACAACTCGAGTGTCAGAAAACTTAGAAAAAATATAGATTTATATTGTTGTGATAAACAGCAACTTCTTCCTACTCAAAAAAATAAATCGAGCTAGCAGTAGAAATTTTAAATACAAGTTCTCAGAGAAGTCACTTCTGAAGTTGCTTCTATAAGAAGAGGAATCGGTAAAAACATAACTGTCTGTATTTTTAAGGTGTTAAACCAGAAGTTATTTTTAACATTCACGTTAGTACAATTCAGGTTGTCCCCTTGTTAAAGACAAACTATCGTTGGCCCTTCAACAGCGAGAATTCAACAAGTAACACCCGAGCAGAGGCGCTGCTGCTGAGTCATTTTGCCGCGGCTGCCGAGTGTCACCAGAGCGCGATTTAAACCCAAACACTTACAGCTTCGCCTTTGTCTTTTCCTCCTTCCATATCACAAGCGAAACGCCCCACCCCTGCTCTAGGATTCATCTGACTACAGAACCGGGATCTTCAGCTGCGGCGGCGGTTAAGGCGAGTCCCCCACCGCGCCCGCCCCGCCGCCGGTTGGCCCCGGGCAGCGCTTCCTGTGTTGTGATTCGAAGCGAGGGGCGGCCTGCGGGAAGGGCCGGGCCCGCGCCCTGCGAGGGGCTGGCCGGTGGCTCGGGCACCCTGCCCGAAGCGCACACAGCCCTGCTGCCGCTCAACAGCTGAGGGAGAAAAAAAATTTTCAAAAAGAAAGCATTTTTAAAGTGTTTGCAGTTTTAAGAGTGTCTGCTGAAGAGAGGAGCCGAGCATAACAATGCCGCCTTTAAGGAACTGACAAGCGTCAAGCTGGTCTGAAAAGCTCTCACCTAAAAAGACATCAGCTTTCTTAAAAATGAGCTACTTTTTCAAATAGTGTTTTAATGTAAGATTTCTATAAACATCTGCTGCACCCAAACACAGTTAATGATTCAGAAATCAGGTGTTGCTACCCTGGAGACCAATAAAAATGATGCTACCAAGGCAGAGTTCTTGCAGCATCCAGCTTTGCTCCAACCCTGTAACATCTATCTTGTAGACCTTGCTAAATCTATCAGTAATGACCAGGCTGTACGTGGCAGCAGAGAAAGGGCATTAGTCCCCATCAGAAAGCAGTAAAAAGCTTTTCAAAGTTAGAGCTATTTATCGAAACTTGATAGTTTTAGGATGCTGACCTACAACAAAAAGCCAAAGCTGCTGCTGCCCTGAGCTGTCTCCAGTTCTCAGGCTGGAATATCAATATAAGGCATCACCGCTTCAGCCAGGTCAGCGACATCTGCTACCCCAGACAATTTTTCTAGGCTGACCTCTCGCAAACAGCCTTCTGCGCCAATGTAAGAGCTCTCTGCCAAAGCAGGACTTCAGCTACAGGCCTGTAGCAGCTACAGACCTTTAAAAACCTTTAAGGACAGATTCTACAAGAAGGTGCATTATGGATTTCTTAGAAACTGTCTCCAAGGCTCTGCACGGCATGTTTTTGTCAAGATCTAGTTCTTAATGTGCTGTACAGCGACTGCATTGAGAATGAGTTGCCTGAGTGTATAACCAAAGCTGTGGGTTTGGGTTTTGTTTAAGTTGTGAGGAGCTGTATGTTTCTCAGATAACAGGTAAAGTAATTGATAAATAGCACAAGAATATCATTCACGAAATAGGCGCAACCAAATGGCAATCGGTTAAAATAGCCTTTACTACGTTTCTCACCAATATCACATCAATATATGCCTTACATAAAAACATTTCAGTTTTACTTACATGTCTTGGATCTTCAGGATTTACAGAAGCAAGAGAACTCTGCAAGTCTTCAAGCTCTTTCTGCTTTTTCCCTATTTCTCTGCTCTGTTTCTCCAGTTGTTTTTCCAGTTCTAAAGCCTCCTTGCGTAGCTGATACAGGAGTTGTATCTTTTCACTCAATTGCTGTTCAAGCCCTTCCTTGTTGGCCTGTGACACCTGTAGATAGCATTAGGAGGTTAATTAATTCTTGCTGCCAATTACGTAGCTACATTGCTTATTATTAGTTGCACAACTAAACCTATACAGGTTCCTGAAAGGCCTTTTCTGATAAATCACAACATATTCACAGAATTGTTCAGGTTGGAAAAGGCCTTTAACATCAAGTCCAACCATTAACTCAGCACTGCCAAGGCCACGACTAAGCCTTGTCCCTAAGCACCTCATCCACATGTCTCTTATGCACTTCCAGGAATGGAGGCCCTTCGAATGCTTGACAAGCCTTCCAGTGAAGAATTTTTTCCTAACAGCCAATCCAAACCTCCCCTGGTGCAATTTGAGGCCACTTCCTCTTCCATACAATTATACTGAGAGGTTTGATTAAAACTTTCTCTCTCGTGAACACACGTCATGTCACCAGCACTGCTTATGACATTGTGCCATTGTTCTGTTACCCTCTGCTCCATCTACTACACCTTTAAGGTGCCAGAAGCCTATCGTTATTGGAACCCAGAAGGTGTGTTCAAATCCAAGTCTCCTCCTGCGTAACGCAGTGACCCCGAACTGTCCACTTGCTGCAGTACTCAAACACATACGTTCTTCCAAAGCCTTCCGGGGAAAGCTAACCGTCATCAGCATCACATGGAACACGTTTAGATGCAGTTACCTGTACTACAGCACCGACAGCTTATTTAGAAACAAGCTCTAAAACCTGAAAGATTTTTGATGCATGACAAATGAATCTACATATGTACAACAGCCCCTTTAAAAAAAGAACGGGGAGAAAACGAGTTATATTTTCTACATCAACACTGCTTTGAATGCTTTCCCTTGTTGTTCACAGAGCCACTTCTTTGCTTACTTTTTTCTGAGCCAGAGCATCCTCCAGTTGCTGCAGTTCCCCTGTGACTTTCAAAACTTGTTGCTCTGCATTTCCTATGGCACCATGCAGTTCTTCTAATCTTCTTTGTGCTGCAGACAGAAAAAAAAAACCCCAACACAACCCCCCCGAATACATTATAAGTCTGTATCACACTGATACGCATGTTTTCTGTTAACACATTAATCACAATGCATTTTCTTAAAACAGTGATAATCAAAGCTAATGCACTGTTTTCTCAAAAAGTACTTTAAAGTTTTTTAAGAAGTCTTAGACAATTAATGCAACTATAAAACCTCCCTAGCGTTCTCTTTTCAATAATACTGAATCCTTTCATCCTGTGTTATCTTGAAGTAATAGTAAAAAGAAATTGTAACAGTTTTGACCCAAAATGCATCCAGTGTTTAGAAATTACAGCACTTACAGCCTGTGACACACTGTTGCTATTCTTATTTCAAATATGTCTCAAGCATTTAATCAGTGGAGCATGCTACATTGATACACATCTTTTAAATTTTAACAAATAAAACTGAAGACTTTACCTGAGTGAACCTCTCTTTCTTTACTCTCCAGCAGTTCATCTAGAGTTTGGAGCTGCGTTTCCAGCTGGGGTTTCCTATAGAAGTCATCCTCGCCTAGCTGCACTTTTCCAACCTCCACCTGCTGTGCTTTGTTAGCAATGTAGCCTTCTCTTATAAACATATTTCTTTTATACCGGGCCTTACCAATGTATGGGCTTTCGCCAGGTACACTGTCAAGTTCAACATCCTGAAAGATACAAAACCATGTTGCTTCGTGCATATCTCAGATGTAGGGTTGCAGTCAACTCATGATACACATTTAGCTCTCTTAACGAGCATATGAAGGAAAACCAATTTGAAATTAGAATAATTAGAGGAGAACAGACTACACTTGATTTGTTTGGCTTTGAACATTCTTGTTATAGTGGAATTAAAACCAAACAAACCAAACTGGGGTAGGGTCAGTTTGTTGCAAACGCGTAATTCAAGTGGATATTAGACTGAAAGAATTTTTCCTAATATTTTAAACTTAATAGTAATCTAGATTACACTTAGTCCATTACACTGTTGCACTTACTTAAACTCAAACAACTCATTCGCAGCTACTGATTTTTACATTTCTTGTGCAGACTCCTTTCATTCAGGCATCTCTACAAGGTTTTTTGCAAGTAGGACAGAGGTTAGCGCTACTAGGAAAAAACAAACAACAGAAAAGGGACAGAAACCCTAATACCGTCTAACTCAAGAACATTCTGGCTTGTGGAATGCCTCCAAAATTAAGCCAGGAAAAAGGACTATCATCTCTTTGCTTAATAATAAGGATGAAATGTTTGTTCACTGACTCTGCTTAGCTGAAATATCTGCATATAGGCATGTATGAAACTGACCTTCAGTGTGTTGAATATTAGCAATTTAGTTCAAATCTTGTGATTTTAAAATTAGTTTTTATATTTTGTAAGTAATAAATTAATAAAGCACCATCTGTTAGAATTATAGAAAACCCATGAAGTTTTCTATTTTCCAAGCTGAAAAGCAAGAGCAACAGCAATGAAAGGATCCATTATTTTAAAATGATTACCTCTGATGGAAAATAATTTAACGGCTCGAATTTTGCATCGATCTTATAAAATGCCAATTCCTGCTCCAATTCATACTGCTTCTGGCAAGCTCGAGTTAGCTCCATTGTCTTCTGCTTTAACTAATAACACAGTAAACAAAGTAAGTTGCGTTCATTCATCGTCATCGCAGCGTGTATTTCAATGCGGCAGATAATAGAGCAAAGACATTAACTTTGAAACGAAGCTCACGTGGGAAACAGTTAAGATGGTGTATTTTGGATCAAGAATATCACAAAGTGCAACTTCATTACAAGATACAATATGACGACTAACAGTAACTGAGAACCCCACAATTAACATAACACAAGTGATCACATGAAAGGCCTTTAAAGCTCACATGCATCAAAGGTCTGAAAATAAATTAGTCATTAACGTAAGAAAAATAAAATTGGGTGCAAACCTTTGGCAAAATCTACGCCAAATAACAAACATATTTACTGCTGCTAATGAGCAGTGAGAACTATTAACACTCATTGTCTGCAAGAGAAACAAAATCAATTGTATAGAGCCTATGCATTTCATTTTAGCTTAACTTTGTGCTAGTTAGGTTTGGGGTTGTTTGTTTTGGGTTTTGTTTGTTTTGTTGTTTTTTTGTTTGCTTTGTTTTTTTTAAATAAAAAGGTCCATCATGTGATTTCTTTTTAAATCAATTTTTCACGCTGAATACCTGAGGAAGAACATGCAGCAAAACTCCAATAGACAGTGGAAAGCAGTACTAATGGAGGAAAAGAAATAGAACAGGCTGGAATCAAGGAAAGGCTTGAAGAAAGAATTTAAAAACCAACATATGTCATGCAGAAATTAACTGTCTTTCAGAGAACAGAAAAATCAAGCAAATTGTATCCAAAAGTCACAGTGAATATCAAGTCCTACTGGAACACTTTATATAAAGGTTCCTACTTCAGTAAACATGCAAATAAATCTGAGAAATAAAACCAACCATGCAACCCAGGAGCACAGTGGGGCTACCTTCAGTGAGGAATAAAGGCTCTGCGGAAAAGGAACTGTGACAAACCAATACACCAGCTAAAGGAAGACAGAAGCAAGCAGAGTTTGTCATCCCAAGGATAAGAGTGGGTTAAGCTCCTAAACCTCACTACACTGAAAACTACATTTGAGAAATAGGCTGCTGGTTAGTGCGTGTGTTCACAGAAGAAACAGCTATAGAAATATTAGCTACGGAGATTATGAGGTATGAAATTTTAGAGGACAAGTCTAACAAGTAAGATAAACCCCATACATTAAGTTCCCATCAGGTCCTTCACAACCGAGCACTCTCAAGTCAACAGGACTTTTTCCAAGACTGCTGTACAAATCTCGCATTTTATAGCTCTCAAGGAAAGACACTTGTCAAACATTACGATTTTAGGATGACGTGAATAAAGCACAAGTCGACGAAAGGACATTACCCAAAACAGTAATCAAAGGGTATTACTGACATACCATTTGTAAGCACACCTCGGTTTTGTAAAGGCATTTAATCTTTCCCCTTATTGCAGGAACACTTTAAAGTCCAGACAACCCAGGAGATTCAGCACATCAGCAATTCAGCAGCTGGGGGATACTCAACCTCTCATCAACTGAGAAGAGTTTAAACAAATTTACTAGAGACAAACAAGTAAGTTACTATAAACCATAAATTACGGGAGTGATACTCATTGCTGGTTCAATATACTTGCTTTTTTCCACAGAAAGAACACTGAAGAACTACCAGTCAAGGAACAATCTCTCACTAAAAGGTTGAGGTGCCTAAGATTTGTCTCTTTATTTTAAACATAAATCTCCAGCTGTGTGAACTCTCACACTGAAAACTCTTTTTCTGACAACAAAACAATTCCAGAAATTTACGTAGCGCAAGTGATTATCTTACCAATTCATTTTTGGTGTCCAGGTCCCGTTGTAGGTCTTCATAGCTTTGTTTCTGTTGCCAAGTCTTTTCTTTTAGTGACTTGTTGACCTCATCTTGACGGTGAAGTTGCTCAAGCACTTTGGACTGGTTAAGTTTAAGGTTCTCCATCTCCTTTACTGTGTTTTCCAACCCTCTCTCTAATTTTTCTATCTCTTCTGAAAAGCAAAGTAAGAGAAAAATTCAACTAGAACATCTTTTTCTTCTAAACCTAAGTTTTGCCTCATTCACTTCAGTTCTAACATATTATTATTACCTAAATTAAACCTCTCCAGAGCTTCCTGCCTGTCGCCATCTGACACTGGCTGTCCATCCAAGTTTTCCAGCGCTCGCAAGTGGAATATGGTGTACAAGCGGTAGTGAGGCAGGCTTACAACCGGATTATCAGCAAGGAACAGAGAAGTGAGATCTTGTAGAAGCTTTAGTTTAGCTATCTCATGGAGCTAAATCAAAAGAGAAACAGAGCAATGATTAGACAATCCTTTCAAGAACAATTAAACCCCCATTACTGAATTTCTGGTTGTACAGAATGCTTTGTTAGGTCCATCTCAAAGGATCCATTTTAACATTTATGCTGAAGTGGAAACTCTAAAAACCTAAATACACAGTAGTATGGCTAAAATAACTTCCTAAAATCAAATTGTTTCTCCTATGAAAAAGAATACCACTTGGAGTGGGCAAATTTCATCAAGCTGCACCATAGAATTTCAAGGTAACAAGGTCTGTAGATCTATAACTTTCCATTCCCCCCGATTTTGCACAAGGAGAGGGAGTTTTTAATCAGGAGGAGTGCTCAAAGCTGGTTCATCTCTCCTCAGTAGCACAACTCCTTCAGGAATCGTATTAAGTGACTTCACAGATACCCTTTTGTAGCTGCAAAACACAGAAATTAACCTGGACCACAAAAGTAAATCTAGCCATGTCCTAAATACAAAATACAAGCAAATAGATCGTTCACTGGTCTCCAAAATCATTTATCACAAGGGGCACCACCAATAACATGCAAAAGTCTTCACATTTTCACCAAGTTTTTCCTAAGTTTCCAAAACCTTGGCATTTCCTGAACAACATAATATAGGTTTGTGCTTTTAATACCTGGCAC
This sequence comes from Rhynochetos jubatus, assembly GCA_027574665.1. NCBI lineage: Eukaryota > Metazoa > Chordata > Aves > Eurypygiformes > Rhynochetidae > Rhynochetos > Rhynochetos jubatus. The sequence goes on from CM050671.1 coordinate 2,503,243, forward strand.
AGAGGGAGAGTTTTTCTGATGAACGACTTTATTAGGCTCACAACAGCTGTATTTCACAACAGGCACCGTGGAAAGACACACAGCGATTATTCAGGGTAAAAGTCAATCAACGTAAGTGTACCAGTTCATTTCATGAAATGATTCTGACCAACTGTTGTTCCTAACCATAATCACTTACTGATGATATTTTATTCTGTTTCAAATTAAGGATGCGCAGGGATCTCAGTTTCTTCCCTACCCACACAGGAATATGTTCAATCTCATTCCCGGCAAGGTTCAGCTTTTGTAGATTCTGCATATGTTCTATGCCTTCAATTTTACTGAAAAATAAGAAGAAAAACATAACTTATCACATAAGACATAACCCCATGGCAGGGGGGTTGGAACTAGATGATATTTAAGGTCCCGTCCAGCCCAAACCATTCTATGATTCTATGAAGCTTAGCAAATTTACAGCGTCACCGAGGCATTATGGATAAATACAGCAAAATCGGTCTCAACTATCATCCAAGAAAGCAGCAAAAGCAGTTGTTTACTGCCATGGACTCGCAATTCAAATTAAATTACACCAGCTTACTTCCAAGTGCTACATAAAGACAACAAAACAAAAAGTTACAGCAAGACGTCATTGCTCACTGTGGCAAAACCTTTACTTTTACATCTTTATTTCAATATTAAAATATTTCAGTTTGTGGCAATTCTCAGGAGGAAAGATCAAAACTTCCGTATTAAAATGGAATGTTATGGGACACTGATGAACCAAAATAAAGGTGGTTGGTTTTTTGGTTTTTCATAGAATCATTTAGGTTGGAGAAGACCCTGAAGATCAAGCCCAACCATTAACTTAGCACTACCGTGTCCACCACTAAACCATGTCTCTAAGCACCACGTCCACCCACGTTTCCATACAAAGGAAGGATCAACTGTGACAGGCTGCAGAACTGCATTTTTTAGGGTTTTCATTACAACTCTATATAGCTAATGAAGAAAACGTACTAGGTTTTAGTTTACCTGGCCATTTAGATAAAACCATGAGTATGATAACAAAGTACAGTACAATGTGCTCTTGTGACCGTGCTACTTTTTCAGCAGGAACCAACTGTATGTAACTGAAGTCTGAAAAGACACAGCAGTAGCTAAAAGCTACTCTGAACTTTTCAGTTCCTGTTGGGAGGGGAAGTTGTGTGAATGCCATGTGTGGAAATGCTAGCGTCTTGCCTACTTCCCATTAACTCCTCTACTGCAATCACAGCTTCTCTGCTGCAGCCTCACGTGAAGATCCTAATTCGCTAACAGAAAAACGAAAGGACACAAAGAATTTTGCTGTTGCCTGAACCATTACCCTTCAACGTTTTCATACCATTCAGAAAAGACAGCAGGCTATCAAAACAGTGAATGTGAAAAAGCAATTCAGTGAGTTTACAGCACATTCAGCTTCCTCTCCTAAAGAAAACTTCTTTCGTTTACCTGTAATAATATGGAGTAAAATTTTAATTAAATTTTTAATGCATTTAATTGGTTTATTGTACACTCTTCATTACAGTGTCTGGAAACTTGCACTTATAGCTTGGTTTCCTAGGAAAGAAGTTAAACTGCAGCCATGGTGCACTGGCAGCACCTCCCAGAACTATTTATCCTTCTGTACACCCTAGTCCTTGTGTTTAAGACCTCACCGAAGCCTGTTAGTCCTGATATGTATCCGATGGGAAATTCACCTTAACTGTTCACACACTGAGAGAACTCAAACCTTAAGCAAGTGTCTGGATCTTTACTGGATCTTTACTGGATCTGGGCTTACCAAACCCGCCAGTGTTTCTGCTTACCTGATTTTGTTGCAAGACAAATTGAGTTCACGCAACTTCATCAGTTTATCCAACTTCTCAATCTTCTCTACTTGGTTGTTACTAAGATTTAGTGTCTCTATTTTAGAGCACTTTTCCAAGTTTTCTATGTACTGTAGAACAGAAAATTAGTCAATTGGTATTGCAGTTTTATCATGATAATTTTTTAAACAGAAAGGCAGATTTCTATTTTTAACAACCACTTAGACATTAAAAAAACCAAAAGTATCCTAACATTTTATTAATCATGGTTTTCACTGTTGCATCCTAAACCCCTCTTTAGGTACAGTCTCCTATAATAAAAATAACACAGCACAATCTAATAAATTAAACAATTACGCAAATGGATTGTGTTGTAAACTTCATTCTAACTGATCCAAATCTATTTCTTTTGCACAAATCTCTACTGATTTGGTTTTTTTTAAACGAGAAGCTGCTTGTAGGTCTAGGCTAACTTAATTAAAATATAGCTGTTTACATCCACTTAACAATTAGACCTCTGGTTAAAAAAAAGAATTCAAAATGAATTTTTCACTTTGTTTAATTACCAGTTATTTTCAATAACTTACCTTAAATTTCTTGTCCCCATCCTTTGGGGAAGAAAGATTCAATGAGATTACACACGCCAAGTTTTCCTGTTTTGACAGACTCTTTATAAGGGGTTCCGTGATGTACTTAACTCCTGGACTAACGCCATTTTCACCTGAAATTAAGCAGAGAAACTACCCTCAGTAATGCAAGAGCTGGCGATTTTTATATTAGTCTTTTACTTCACACTGAATATGGGGGAAACATTGGCAATTATTCCCCCCCACAAGGGCTGAGAAGCAGCTGCACACCGGAAGCATTTACAGGAAGCGACATGCTGGAGAACGCGGGTATAGCCTTTTGAAAAAAGCACAGCACGCACCTCCCTTTGCCAGTCTTGCCCCCACACAGAACGTAAGGTGAAAGTCTCATTATTCTCCACAGCTTGCCTTACTATTATTTCCACATTTGAGTGCTGAGGGATGAAAGCCAGTTCTTTCCTCCCGATCATACCTAGTTGATCACACAGCTCACAGAACATGGGCTTTTTATGCTTTAGCATGTACTTTTATACCAGTAGTTATTTATACAATACCTTTACAAAACCTATACCCAAAAGAAGCTTCTACATTTTCTGCTGTAAAATCGAGCTGCTGGTGCTTCTGCTCTGTGCTTTTGTAAGCAGACAGAGATGTCTGTTGCCTGGGAGGAGATGGCGATCTAGTACTTGAACTGCCCGGAGACATTGGACTAGGTGTTCGAAAAGCCGACGTCTGTGTTTTTCTACATAGTGCTTTTCTGCTGGAGCCTTTCTTCATTGCCAGAAACACAGAATATTATATGACCAATATCTGGAAGAACAGAAATAAACATCAGTCTGCACATAAGTCTAAATCTTAATGGTTACATGTCAACAAAGGTGCTACAGAAGCACGTGTTTTAAGGGGTTTACGTGCTTGCTGTCTCAGTATCTATGTGCTTAACAACACAATTTATCACTTCAAATGATGCTGTCTGGGACACCAGAGATGATATTTGAAAAATTGTATTTTTGGCATAAGAAAATATTGCCAGCAATGATATAGTGCCAAAAAAAACCATTCTAAGCCAATTCTCCAATGGGTAACAGCTTCCAGTTTTCACGGGCTAACACGTATCTGGAAGAATAGTGTACCTCATTACTTACACCATTCTACAGCACACCAGGAACTGGCTGATCTGCTTTCTGTTCTGCGACTCAACTTGGTAACTGTCCTGCAATTTATGGTTTACACGGTCTCTCAGGACTGGAGACTCTCAACTCAGACTACCATAGTTGGCAGGGAGCAGAAAGAGAGGACTGGGATCCTCTGATCCAGTTTTTTGTTTTTACCAAAGCTAAAATCACCCACTTGGCAGCTACAAGATCAAATACAAGCAAAAACAGGCAAGAGAGAAAAAACATCCCAGTCTAGCACTGGCATTCCTTCAGTGTTCCCCTTTCTACAAACAAATTGTTCCATGACTGCCTGGGAAATCCCGGAGAATGTTCACAGAAACTTCCCTCAGTGAGGAATATATTTCCCTAGGGATAAGTGTAGCATCACTCATGTACTCATTCCGTGCACGAAAGCCTTTGGAGCACCCATCTTCAAGAACCAGGTTTTTACCAAAATCTAGACCCAGTAAACAAAAAAAGCACATTTTAAGATATCTTTAAGATAGAAATGTATGCTTTTAAGAGAACTTTGAGCTACATGAGTGATTACATTGTGTGTGGAGAAGATTTCTCTTCATGAAAATGGATTTTTTTCCCTGACCCTCCAAAGAGAGAAAGAAGGACCCAACCTCTTCAATACTTGCAGGCACAACTCATGAAGGGCCAGGAAACTGAGAGTGGAAGGGGCAGGAGAGGGGGAAAGATTGTGGCGAGTTCGTGAAAAGCTACTTCAGGGAGATTTTCATGTTTTAAAGAGAGCAGTTACATGGTTCCTTGAGAACAGATCCGGCTCTTGCAATGAACCCCACTACAAAACTCCCACGTTAGAGTGGGAAGGGGGTAGCACTGAGCTGAGCGGGGGGCACAGGTGGGCCCTGGGTGCACCCTGTGTCCCGGCGGGGCGCGGACGGGCCCTCGGGGCGTCCAGCTCCTTCCCGCCCCGCTTAACAGCCGCGCACCCGCCGCGGCCGCTCCATCCGCGGGGGCCACAGCCGAGCGCCGGCCCCGGCCAGCCCGCCCGCCGGGGCCACAGCCGAGCGCCGGCCCCGGCCAGCCCGCCCGCCGGGGCCACAGCCGAGCGCCGGCCCCGGCCAGCCCGCCCGCCGGGGCCACAGCCGAGCGCCGGCCCCGGCCAGCCCGCCCGCCGGGGCCACAGCCGAGCGCCGGCCTCGGCCAGCCCGCCCGCCGGGGCCACAGCCGAGCGCCGGCCTCGGCCAGCCCGCCCGCCACAGCCGGCCCGCACCTGACAGGATGGCGACCGCCCGGCGCGGCACGGCGCTGCCGGCTGAGCCCCGGGTAGAGCTCCTCTTCGCGGGGCAGCGCCGTGCCCCCAGCCCGCAGCGAGGCGATTTTGCTGAAGGGGAATCCCAGCTCTCGCCGAAGGCAGTTCCCCTCAGGCCTCCGCTTTGATTACCTGCGTTGACATGGTAACGCCGTTACACCGCTTCCCGTTCCTCGTCACGGCCGAGGCAGGGCGGCCCTCAGGCAACCCCGCGCGAATGCAGCGGCTCTCAGCAGACCTCTCTCCCACCTCCCTTTCTCCGCAGACCGTTCGTTGTCTCCACCGGTCACCAGGCCCCAGGTGCTGCGGCTCCTTTAAGGGCCTGGCCCGAGGAACCGAGCCGACGCCATTTTGCCTGCTTGTTGGCCGGCGACGGGTAGACGGGCTCGGGGAAGGGGCGGGGCAAACCCTCGCGAAGCCACGCCCCTCCCGGAGGCGGCTTTCCCGCCGATGGCGGCCCCTGTGGCGCGTGCGCTGCTTCATGTGTTCCCGCCGCTAATGGCCGCCGGCGCCTGGTGCCGGGCAGCATCCTGTGCCCGCTCCCCGTTGCGAAGGGGGAGCTTCTGCTTAACCCCGAGTCAGTGTGTGAATAACAAAGCCTGCTCTGGCGGTAGTTGTTTGGGGTTTCTCTTGTCACCGCTAAGTGCCGTGTAGTAGTGTGTCGGTGTAAAATGGTACCAAAAAGGGGTTTTGCTGTGGAATCCCGCGGGTAGGATTGGCAGTGCCTTCGGTATTCGACCGCCGTGAACCGAACGCAACGGGCCCGGCTTGCCGCCGTTTTCTAAAATAAGTCTCATGAGGGCTTCGGGCTGTGCTGGCTGGGAATCCCTACAACCCGGCGTGGAGGGCTGAAAAACCAGTGGGCCGTAGCTGAAAACCAGTGTCGGGAAGGGACAACGTTAGATTTAACCCCCAAGTATTCTGGAATACTGTTAAATTTTTAACGTGTTTTCCCATGTTTCCTGTTGGCTCCTTCCTGTTTACAAACCACCTGTATAATCTTAGGGTATGAATTCTGTTGTGGTGTTTAGGGACAGGTGTTTGGGCCGTTATTTGTAGTGATGTTCGGCACCTTACGCTTTATAAGGTTTTATTCTCCACGTTGTTGCTTCCCTTGCAGTTTATTACACCTGTCGAGAAGCCCAAGTGGGCCTTCTTGTAATTTAATTTTCTATCGATCAGAACTAGTTTTGTAAAGGTCCTTCCCGTAAAGGCTGACTACAGTATTTGTTTAAGCTTGAGAAGTCTTGCACAACTTCAGTTTAACTTTACATGAACCCGTGCGTTGAGGTCCTGTGCTCGTTTATCAGGCAGGCAGAGGTTTTGTCTCCAACGTTTTTTTGGCAAATGCTGTTTAAAATAGGATGTGTTGTAGGTGTGTCGCGCTCTAAGATTTTCATATTGCGGTTTTGTTTTTAATGGAAGTACTCAAAGTTGGGATAATCAGGAATACAAATGGCTGAAGGAGATTTGGAAGTGCAGAGTTATTTCAAAACAAAGAAATGGAAACTTCTGCTCTGAACATGTCAGTGCATTGTGTTTGATATAATTCAAATGCTGGTTTTTTGTTCAGATGCAAATTTAAAATCACTTAGATTTAAACAAAAATTATTTTCTGAAGGGCAAACAAGCTAATTTTTTGTTTCTTGGGTGTTTTTTTTTTCTACCTCTGAAAATTGTTTTTCCTGTGTAGAGAGAAAGTTAGGACTGGCATAGGATTGCTTTGGACATATCCAAAAATTGAAATCCTAAATGAAAAAATACATAAATTTTCAGACTTCCTTGGTAGGGGCAAGAATGTTTTAGTAAAACATGCTTTGCAATTAATCATTAACTGTGAGTGAAATGCACTGGCGGTTTTGCTCCTCAGCAGAAGGCAGACGCAGTTTAATCCAGAACCGTCGGCGTCTATGGTTTCCTGTTTGTTGTCATAGACATGATGACTGTTGTAATATATTTTTTAGTTTTTCTATTTTCTGGAACAACTTTTGGTCAAGAGAAAACGTAAGTAAAGCAAATGCAGGATTTATTGGAAACGGTACTTGACTGTTGTCCGCTATTTTAGGTAAAGAGGTACAGAATTTAAGTAAGCCAATACAAAAGGCACCATCCAAATTGGTGTGTTTTCACAACTGGATTTCTCACTAGCGTATGTGGGACTAGAAAAAGGACTGCTGCTTCCGGAATTGCTATATTTGCTGCCAAAGAAAGAGGTAGGGTTATCTCCTTATGTGCCTCAAACAAAGTTAAGAAATATAGCTGGTGCTCGTTAGCTTTTCTATAGTGCCTGGAGACATTGCTGCAGGTTTGATGACAGCTCTTGTGTAAATGTGTGGCTTACAGTTGTACTCAGTGCTTTTTTGATTCTTGTACCTGTTAACAATGGTATATACAGAGCAGCAGCCTAAGTGCTTTCGGCAGAAGATGCACATATCAGATGTGTTGTTCAGTGGCACTTTGTAGGTATTTTAGATACATTATGTGCTCAGGTGCTAAAGCCTGGCTTGTGCTTTTGGGGAATGGTCCATACTTCAGCTTCTAAAGCACTGAAGAAATTAGAGTAATCGTGCAAAATGTTTTTCACATTTGCCATAAAGTTGCCCCTTTCAATAAGAACTTTACTGGTAGGAGAACTACACAGATGTACTATTTGGAGGATTAGTAATAATTATTTCCATGTAAATAGCCGGTTTTAATAGACATGCTTTTGTGTATCTGCAAAATCAAATGCATAAACATTACCCAAGCTGTTATTTGGTAATGTTACATTGCAGTTTTCACAAAAGTTATTCTGACTGGGGCTCTACGGTTTTTAACTAATGTCTTAGAGGAACTGAGCCTGATTGTCTTGTTTGCTTTAATAAGGTGTATCTAAGTGAATGCAAATGCAAGTAAGAAATGAGAAATATAGTTCCGTTATCCTTTACTGGTTTATATTTCATACACAGGTATGTCCTTTCAGCACCAAAGATCTTCCGGGTTGGGGCATCTGAAAAAGTTGTAGTTCAAGCTTTTGGTTATGAGAAGGAATTTCCAGTCAATATTGCCATAAAAAGCTTTCCAGATAAGCTTGCTGTTTATTCTTCTGGACGTGTTTCTTTAGCTCCAGCCAACAAATTCCAAGATGCTGTAACATTAACAGTAAGGAACTCAGACTTTTCTTGCAGTGTTCTTAGTGTCACATTTAGATATAAATGTTAAAAAAAGATTATGGTAAGTTTTCAGTTATTTAAACTGGGAGGGGAAGCCTAGTACCCTGATTTCTCCAGACCGTTGTCCATTACGTAAGCAAGAATAAACTCTTGTGGGTGCTGATGTTTTTATTTCATAATAATATACAACAGGATAGTGATTGCTATTTAGTCATTCTTCTCAACAAAAAATACTCTAGGAAAAAAATACTTGAAAAGTATTTTAATATTCTTTAAAAATCTTTATTTCGTCTCCCCCAGCTTCAACCAACAGATTTACCAAACGCAGAGAATTCCGTCAAGTATGTGTATTTGGAAGCTGTTTCTCCACATTTTACAAGATTAAAAAAAGTTGCTGTTTCCTATGAGAATGGGTTTCTTTTTATTCATACAGACAAACCAATTTATACTCCCGATCAGTCAGGTAAATAATGCCTTTTTGTCTTGGCTAAATTTAAAAATTTAATTTTTAAAGTCTGTTGATTTTGCCGAGAAATTAGGCTTTATGTGTCCTTTAAGCTCTAAGCTATGGTGTATTGCCATTGGCTGCTATTTAATTTGTAATCAGCTTTTTAGTTTTCTGCTTTTTAATTTTTTTTTCCATTTAGTTTTAATCAGTTAATATTTTGAACTCTTTGAGCATACTGTAGAAATGAATCACTTCTCCAAATATCCTCTTATTCCATGCCCTCTGCATCCTAAATGACTAATCTGTGGCACAAAAGTGACAGATCTTAGTGGGAATATGTTACAGATACTTTGAAGAAATGACTGAATCATTGATTTCGTGTAGTTTGAGCTCTTTTCCCACAAAAGTGATATGGTAGGATTGCGATGGTAAAACATCATACTGCACTGTGATGATTCAACGTGAGAGTGGTGGTGCAGGGTCTCTTGTTCTAGCATGAATAAATACTGTTTGCACACCATGCTGACAAAAGGTCAAGAGCGTTCTATAAATACTAAAAACTTAAAAAATAAGTAGAGAGAAAATTTTGGTTTTCAGGGTTTCTTTTTTTTGTTTGTTTTTTAAATCTCTATCATGATATGACTTTGAGATTTATGATAATAATTCTTACAGTGAAAGTCAGGGTTTATTCTCTGAATGAAGAACTGCAGCCAGCTCGGCGAGAAACTGTCCTAACTTTTGTGGTAAGTTGTAATTGTATTAACTATTAATATTCTGTAGAGCAGAAAACCAATAAATGTAGTCAGATGGTAAATCAGTATTGCAATTAATATTTAATGAAGCTGTTAGATGTTTTTGTAGGTAGCCAGACGTCTTTTAAAAGAGCTATAAATTATTTTGCACAGCTGGATAGAGGTTTTCCAGTCCTAGATCTGAAGTTGTTACAGAATGGAATAAAAGAAAAAAATATGAATGATCTTTAATATCTGGGGAAGGGATTTTTGAGGGAATTTTAGTAATATTTGGGGTTTTGTACTGTTGTTTGTTTCATTTAAGATATAAAAATAATCATTAACTACTGTAGTGTGTTTTAGGCTTTACCAATGGGTTTGTTATCGCAGTAACTTTTTAGCAATGTTAAGCATTGTGTAGTAACAGCTTTTAATTGTTGGAACCGCAGTAAAACGTTTCATCAGAATTTCAGTCTGAGTTGCTTCTAAAAATGTTTGTGATTTCATGCTGTGAAATGGGCAAAACTCTTAGAAAAGTAAGTTACGGCCAGGTTCCCACTGAAACCACAGGATGAAGATGTCTGTTCTGATAGGAATGATCTGTAACTGCTGATTCTTTCCTGCTATAATTTACAGGATCCTGAAGGAGTAAAAGTGGATATTATAGAAGAAAAAGATTTTACTGGAATAGTTTCTTTTCCTGACTTCAAGATTCCTCCTAATCCTAAGTACATTTATTTAATGCTTTTTGAGAATTATTGACATAATAATGCCTTTTCTTAAAGACTGGTAGTGTGTCTTTTGCTTGATACACAGAATGGGCAGGACTTGAAACCTGGAGATTTCTAACATTTCACATAGTGTGTAACCACGGGATAAATGAGGAACTTATGACCAAGTATTCTCCTTTTCAGTTGACTTCCAAACTAACATTTGTCTCCTAAAGCCAAGTGGGAAGCTTACTCTCTGCGTTTGCAGATAGACGGCATATGCTCATTGGAATGAGAGACAGTGAGGAGATGTAGTGAAGGGAAATACAGGTGATAAAACCGAAACTGAAGAAGAGTTAGTGGTACGTTTGTCGTACTCCAGTGAAAAGGAGGATTAATGAAAACTCAAGCGTTCTGCTGTAGAGATAGAAACAGTGTCAAAGATGTATTGATTTCAAGGAGGGAAAACGTTCATATGTCATACACGTTTATCCAAATCACCAGCATTTTCCCAGTAACAGCAGCATATAAAATAAATGTCATTTCAATTCTCCTTTTAGTCTTAAGGGGGTGCTGAAGATTCACCGAGTTGGCAGAAGGATGCTAGAGGGCGCTCGACAAAAGGATTTTTTGACTGATTTACTTTTCATTAGTAAATTAACAATCATTTCAGTCTGTGTAAAAAATCAATTTTGCATCCTTCTTATAACCGAGTATCTGTTAACAGTAGGCTTGCATAATTCTTTTCCTGGTGCTATACAGCCAAAAGATTGTAGGAACTGATTTTCTGTGAATTATTATGTAAATTGCAGTTGTGCCTCTAGTCAGAGAAGGAACCTAATGGAAGGTGTGAGCCCCCTGGAGCATTTCCTTGGCTAATATCTCTTACAAATACATTTTTCAGTGTAGGTGCCTGTACCCATTCTCAGTCAGGATTGGATTGTTTGAGGATCAACGTGGTCTTCATTCAGGATGACCTTTCTGATAGATGGGGTGCTGTGAACCACTTGCTTTTGGCCATAGTGCGAAGTTTTGTTAGTAGAGCATAGTTGGTTTGTTTTACATCATTTAAGATGGTCATGTGCGGAAGGACTCCCTTTTAGGTTTTTTTTTTAAGTACAAGATTCTGCATGTTAGAACTACAACCTAGATTGTTTATACAAGAAGTGAAGGAACATGCTTAATCCTTTTTTTATAGCATGTATATGTCAAATTGTTATTCATTCCTTCAACTTCTACTTTTCCTTATAACAAACTTATTTACTTCTCTTGTGGACTTTCTGAATACTTTATTACTGTGTTTTATAACCTTATAAATGGGCTAAGTGTTCGCCCGTATTTAACCAAAGAATGGATAACTGGTTATACCCTCCGGCCTTGTTTCTATTATTGGGGGGAACAGACTGCATTTTTCACTTACACCAGCACACTGAGCTGTGTTACAAAACTGCAAAGGTGTAATGGAGGTAGTAGGCAAATTAAAGCAAACTGGATCAAATTGGATGATAAGATGGGAAGATACTCTCTGCACATAGACGTTCTGTCGGCTTAAGTAAAGCAATTTGAAATTAAGGAAATGACGTTTGAATGCATCTAGTGGCAGAGAAGAGTCATCCAAATGGTGGTAAATCGGGTAGGTGATACCTACTGATCCTGCTGACTGCACGGGAACAGACTTGTAGCTACAGGCATTTGTCTAACCTCAGGGGTGGTAATTGGCAAGTGGAAGAAGGTAGCAAATAACATCGTAATGACCCTGGTTCCGTTAGCAGTCTTCAAAATGTGTCTCTGCTTGTAACTATAAAACAAAAAAATTCTGATGATAGTCGTAGTATAAATAACTGCATATTCTTTTCCAATTTATTTCAGTACTTTAAGTTTCAAATAATTATTAAAATATCAAAGCAAAATCTTCTCAAAGTAGGCATTGAACATGTGCAAAAACTTGGTGCTGAATTTTTCTCTCTAAATAATTATTAACATGAAATATCGTTAAGTAGTAATATTAATTTTTGTCTTCAGTGTTAATTTTCATCTTTTAAAATGTTTGATTGTTGACATTCTGTAGGTATGGAATTTGGAAAATTGAAGCCAAGTATAAGAAGGATTTCATAACCTCAGCTGTTGCAAAATTTGAAGTGAAGGAATATGGTAAGGTGTGCCCATACTCTGAACTTGTATTTCTGTATGTTTTATCAGAATTTATAGAGGACAGCTCTACAGCCCAGAGGAAGGAAGTGCAGAAATGCCTGAGGTGACATTGGCCTGCTTAGACGCAGCAATGGGAGATAGTGTAGTGCCAAGTGGCAGTGTTGGTTCAAGCTAATCAGGCACGTTGGTACAAGGCTGTATTAATAGCACTTGCCTCTAAATAGAGTTACTCCTTAGTGTGTTGGGTCATCTCAGCATCGTGGCACTGATGCAAAATGTGGAGCCAGGGCGACTGCAGATAACTTCGGGCTTTATAACCTCATTGTGGACAAGCTGACACATGTATTTTGGGGGTGTAATACTGTAATTCAGCTCACTCGACACCGTCATGATTCTCAGATGGCTATACAGAGGCGTCTTTCTGAGTACCTGTGGCTTAAGGCGTAAGAACACATCTAAGTGGCTTTCTTTTCTACTCAATTTTCAGCAATGCCGAGCTTTTCCATCGTCATAGAGCCAGAAAGTAACTTTATTAGTTCTGATAAATTTGAAAACTTCAGGATTGTTGTGAAAGCTAGGTAAGGAAATTTGGCTCTGATTTCTAAAATATGTGTGTGTATCTCTTCTTTTACCTGAAGAATGATTCTCCTGTCTCTGGAAGTTTCCTCTCTTACTTCCTCAAGAAGCCGTGTCATCGCAATCCTTTGTGCTCTGCAAGACAACTATGTGGCCCTTTTTAAAATTCTTATAAAGTGATTATTTTTCAGCAGAAGTGTTTAAAGCTACACATTCTTTTTTTCTATCTCTTGCCTAGGAAATCACTCTTCAAAAAGGAATGCTTTGTTGCAGCCATTAAAGTAATCTCAAAAGCATTTCTATTGTTGTTTTGTTCTCAGCTATTTTTATAATAAAAGGCTTGCAAGTGCCGATGTTTTTCTTCGTTTTGGAATAATTGAAGAAACTGGAAAAAGAATGATGCCTCGTGCACTGCATGTAACTAGGGTAAGAAGAAGCAAGCCTAGTTGGTGTAGATTTCACATGCTTGGTTCAGTGGTCCAATTCCACTGAGGTTTTCCCATTAAATATGATGAGAATGGGTTCCAACTCTTAGTTTGCATCGACGGCTATTCAGTGGCAACTTTTCCTATGTAATCCTGTCATCGGGGTCATAGGAATGCACTTTGAAATGAAACTCAGAGGCAGCATCTGAGACAATGTAATTTCAGTCTGGTTCAGTTAGTCACTTGGGCGAACACTGGTTGAAATTTCTATGAAATAACTTTTATGCTATCTATTGCAGAATAAAGGAAAGAAATAAAATATAGAACCAATCTAATAATACCAAATCATGATGGGAAACAAACACACCAAAATCATATTGATGGCTAATGGGAAGAGTGTTCTCCACCAATTATCCCTCCCTCATTTAGTCTGGCCTTTTAGTCACTGAGAAATGATGAGGCATTATCCTTCCTCATTAGTGAAGATATCTCTGTGTTACTGCTACCTCTTGTGGAGCTTGCATGCAGACTTTGCAATATGTGCCATCGGTGGATTAATTATCAGTAATTCTGGGGAATAAATAATTCTTCACTCAAACTTCTCCGCCTTTGATTTCCTCTGAAAATAGGCAATGAAAAAAGTTGAAGTTAGAATTTGCATGTAGTGTATCTATATATTATTTCTAAATTATTGACTATTAAGTAATGATTTATATTTCATTTCCAGATGGAAAATGGTGTTGCTGAGGTCAATTTTAACAGTAAGCAAGCAGTGAGTTTCATAGGGTTTCAAAGTCTGGAAGAATTGGATGGGTCATATTTATACATTGTGGCATCAATGTTGGAGTCTTCGGGTAAGCTGCTTTTTAATCCATTTTTTTAACGTATTTGCAACAGAACCAGGAAACAACATTTTGTGGATGACTTCTCTAATATCTGCCTTTCTTTAGTGTTCAGAAACCCTGCTTCCAAAAACTTGAGGAACAGCCAATCTGTCACTGTAAAAACGTTTAGGGATTAAACTTTTTTTTTGGGGTGGTGGTGGGTGGGGGCAGCTATTTGTTTTCACAACAGTGCTAGGAGTTGACTCTTTAGATGCAAGGACTTCACTCTAACAGACAAATTGCGCTGCCCTTTGAAGGCAGGTGGAGAAAACACAGGCTCTAGGATGTGATTATTAAAAGGGGTGTAATATTTTGTTAGGTGGCCTCAGTGGTGAAGCAGAATTTACTGGAGTCAGATTTGCTGTATCTCCTTACAAACTGAGTTTGATTGCTACTCCTCTCTTTGTGAAGCCGGGCCTTCCATTCTTCATTAAGGTTAGTTACCATAAGCTGTGTTGTTGCACATTGCAACATAAACCCCATAATGCAGAAGCCTTACTCTTTTGTATATGTTACTGTAGGTCTTAACATGCTTTTAATTTCTGGTGTGTGTTTAGATGTTTTCTGCTTGCTGTTGTAGCAGCTTAGCAGCCTGAAAGTTTTCTTCTTGAGAAATGTCACCTTTCACACAAGCAGTGTTCTCTGTTCTGATGAGCAGGTGCAGGTGAAAGATACAGTGGATCACTTTGTTGGAAAAGTCCCTGTAACCATCACTGCAAAATCAGCTAACGAGCAAATGGATGAGACTGAGTTGATACCAGAGGGTTCACAATCTGGGAGAAGAACAACAAGCATGAATGATGGAACTGCTTTGTTTGTTGTTAATATCCCATCTGACAGCAAAATATTGGAGTTTCAAGTGAGTTAAATCGTTCCATTAATTTATTTCTTTGAAGGTTTTGTTCTGTACTTTTGTGAATGTATAACACTGGTGGGAACATTTTACACTCAAGAGTTACTTTATAAACTTAGAGACTGTTAGGAATAATCAGTTATGAATTCTAAGTGCTGTAATGAAACATTAATTCTCTATTAAATGCTCTGTTTAGCATGTAGGGAGGCATATCATTAACTTTTTCTGTTCTTTATGTACATGCTTCTACACTGCCATTTTATATTTGACTTGATATTTAGAGATCTTGTTATTGAAGAAAACATGAAAGTCTTGAGCTGGCTTTTATTAATCCTTCTGAATAATGTGTTACAGAATGCTTTTATTATTGTAACTATTTGTTTTCTTGCGTATAATTCTGTACTTAAACTATTGAGAAGTCAGGACACAGGTTTTGTTTCTGCCTTTGCTAAAAAATTTTTCACACATTTTATTATCTGTTCAGGTAAAAACTGCAGATCCACATCTTTCAGATGAAAACCAAGCAAGTAAAACCTATGAAGCAAGAGCTTATTCATCATTAAGTCAGAGTTATCTATATATTGACTGGGCTTCAAACCACAAAATACTGGAAGTAGGGAATTTAATAAATATTAAGGTATATCCACGTAGTCAGTATATTCATAAAATACAGCACTACAGCTATTTGGTAAGTAACAGATGTTTCCACATAAAATACTGAATTATGATTTAATATATGGTCCTAGATGAAAAACTTCAACAGTCAAAACCTATCCTCAGCACAGCATATATGCCACTCAGGCGTCTGCTCCTTCCATATACAATCTGTCAGTCTTACAGTAAAACATTGTTAATATGTAATTTAAACGTGAGACTTTTAGGTGTCCATTGTTGTGAATTCTCATCTGACATAGACTGGTATTAAGATGAAGTAGTGATAGTCTCGAGAGCTATTTCAGGACTTGAGAGGAAGAGAAAGATGTGCAGAGACTGCATGTTCTTAGGGGATGAGGGAGAGAGCTGCCTTCCCATGAACTAGACCCACTGGTCCCAAATGCATTTTCGTGTGTGTTGGGTTGTATCTAAATGCAAGTAATTATCAGATGTAAGAAACTGATTACATATAAAATTTGACTTTTTTATTCTTCATCATTCCTCTATTATAGATCACATCAAAAGGGAAGATAGTAAGCTTTGGAACTCAGAAGAGAGTGGAGAATTTGGACTATGAACATCTAACTTTTCAGATAACCCAAGAAATGGTTCCTTCAGCACGTCTTATTGTTTACTACATAGTCATGGGAGAAGAAACTGCTGAGTTAGTAGCTGATTCAGTTTGGCTGAATGTGGAACAGAAGTGTGGGAATAGTCTTGATGTGAGTAGCAAAAGGAACACTGAAATTTGTGGGTGTGCATTCATTTTCTGGTCAGATTTTAACTGGGGATTACACAAATTCTTTCAACACTTCCTTGACTTAGAAAGTGTCTGCCTTCAAGTGCATTTATTTTGGGAGAACGTGCTTTTAAAATTACCAATATTTGTTTTCTATTTATAGATTAAGCTGCAGTCAAGCAAAGGGGTAGTGAATCCAGCAGAAGTTGTATCGCTCAACATGAAAACACAATTCAATTCCTTTGTTGCCTTGTCATCTATTGACAAGGCAGTATATGGAGTCACAGGAAGCAGAAAGAGAGCGATGGAAAAAGTTAAGTAGTAGCCACAAAAGAAAAGCAAGCTGCTATTTGTTTCATTTTCAGAGAGCTGTTGTGTGTCATGCATTCTGTAAGCCTGAAAATAGACAGAAGAGCAATTCCATCCAGAATAAGAGTTGCTGGCTTGAATCTGGCAGTTCATAATTATTCAAGTAATTTGTTCACAATGTTTTGATTTCCAGTAAAAGTAAATTGTGCTTTTAAAGGCAGATCTGAACTGTCTCATCAGAACCCTTCGGCCTTGGCCAGAAATAGGTTTCTATGTTAGAGAGCTCCTTGATCAGCGGCATGGAGACTGCATTCTCCTTCTCAGTTCTTCCTATAATCTTCTCAGATTATATTTTTAAGGCATACTGGTAGAATGGTGTGGCAGGTGCTGTTATGTTCAGTGGGTTATAGAGGTTTTCAGTACTTGTAGAATTTTAGATACGTGTGTATGTAAGTCCAACCTACATATCATCTGTCACTGAAAGAATTCCATTCCTCTGTGTAAGACATGGTGGTTTTTTAATACCTCAGAACAGTCAGATACAAAATACATAGGGGAAGGATAGGAGAATACGTTTGCACTGACCTTGAATCATTTGAATTTGTATTACAGCATTATTGAATTAGTTTTAAACAAGCTAGTTTGAGTATCAAAACTATATTCCACATTTTTGTTAGCTGTTTATATGTTTTTTCCTCAGATAATGCTACATTTGGAAAAGAGTGACCTTGGGTGTGGTGCCGGAGGAGGGCGGAACAATATTGACGTGTTCCGAATGGCTGGGCTTACATTTTTAACTAATGCAAATGCTGATGATTCAAATGAAGCAGGTATATTCCTTTGTTCCATGAAATGATGGATTTTCTTTTCTGAAGTATTCTGTTGTGACTCTCAGTTATTATGTTGCAACTTACCTAAATTAATGATTTTTGAGGGAGGAAAACATTATGACTTGTGGATCGGTTACTGTAATTGAAATGAAAATACTTTAATGTAATTAAAATAGTAAAGAGAAAAAGGCTTCCAGATTTGGCATGTGTTTTTATGGACCTATTTTTAAGTGGGCTATTCTACTACAAAAAGGTCATGTCTTTTGTACTTTTATTTTTTTGAACAGATGAAACTTGCAATGAAGTTTTAAGAACCAAACGGTCTGACTTTAAGGAGCAGATACTCAAAGAAGGTGATAAAAAAATCTTCTCAAGTATATATAATGGGGAAAAAAAAATCCATTAGAAATTAAGAATAAGGGTGTTAGTTTACTACTTTTAATTATTGTTAATGGAGTAGAGAGAGGCTGACAATTATGGAAGATGACTTTAGAGAGGACCCCATTTATAAAGCAGCCTCTTAGCTATATGCTGACTTCAAATTCAAGATTTAAGTACATTGGAAATACAGCATATGTTTAAGATCTGTTCTTTTTCTGAGGTGACATAGCCTGAAACCTCACAGTGCTACCATATGGCAGTCTTTCTCAGTGACCAGCTGCCAGGGACCAAGCCTGTCAGAAGAACCTTTGACTGTTAAATTGTAAAATATATTACGACCTCCCTGATCTAATTTATATTTTTAATTCAGAATAGTAGTGATTAAGTGTGTGTCACTACCTTTTGAAAAATAACAAGTTTATGTTCATCCACAAATCTGTACCTTCACTGAAATTCTGCAAATTTTAAAAATACGTTCAGTATAACGAGTTAAGATGCATTTGGAAATAAAAGCCTTACTCTCAAGGAAGGGAATTATTTTATTATTTCAGCATCCAAATACGTACATCCAGAAATTCGAAAATGCTGCATGGCTGGAGTAAAAGCATATCCAGTCACTGAGACTTGCGGCGACAGAGCTCAGCGCATTCGCAGTAATGAAAGGTGCATTTCTGCATTCAGAGATTGCTGTGAATTTGCAAACAGACTGCGGGAGAAAGAGCCTAATAAGCTTCTAATACTGGCAAGAATGCGTAAGTATGAGAGCTTTAACTCGCCTGTGGACATACGGTGAAACGCTTCCAGCAGAATGTGGGTAAATACAGAGGTGATAGCTTTGTTAATCTGTTAACCCCTCCCTGTTACCTGCCAGGGTTGGTCCAGAAAGAATTTTACCACCCTCCAAAGACCTTGGTTGGGTACCCCTAAAGAGGGGTGGGAGAGCAGTTCTTTATTCTGTTAAGAGCTGTTTTCTGTTCACCCATACTTAGAACAAGCAGAGCTGCATTAAGAGAGGATCGCTGTCTGTGAAGGCAACACTAAACGCAGATGCTAAATTTGAATTATTTGGCCACGCCCAGAATAGCCAATGGGTAACATCTCAGGGAGGATCGGAGGGTGAAATTTCTAGTCTTCCATATAATTACTAGCAAACACGTTAATCTGTCTGGATATTGGACAGGTACTCACACGTGTAAATAGATGAGGTGGGATTAACACAGATTTTTGATTGAGGGTACTGAGATACCTTTTTCTTGTATCAGAACTAACCTGAGGCAAGTAGACAGAATACAGTACCACAAAAGAGAAAGGTAATGATTTTGAAGCCTTTGGTGGAAGGCCATTGGCAGGTGGTTTGGTTAGGTTTATTTACTCACTTGATTTATGCTCTTCAGATTTTGAGGCTGTCTTGGAACTGGATGAGGCAGAAGTTCGTAGCTACTTCCCTGAAAGCTGGTTATGGGAAGTTCACCAAGTTTCTCCAAGGTACTGCTTTTCTCAAATCAGTTGCCAACATTTGACTTAGTCATCAGGTTTATAGAAAGCAAATGCTAAAATTGAGGTAAGCTGGGTAGCCTTAGTTGTACCCGAGATGTGTGCGAACATGCAGTCTTATGCAAACACACAATTCCTGCCGAGTTTGCTTCCATGCTGAATGTGCTGTCTGGTGCCCAGCTTGTTGAGTCACTTTTCTTTCACTTTCAACCTTGCTGAACACCAGCTGCTGTAAAGCCTGCTAAACCCAAGTTTATTCAAACAAAAATCCACTAACAATACTCTCATGTCGTGTTTTGCTCTCTAAGTCTCTCTTAGATACAGGAGTTGCTCTGGGCATGTACTGTCCTTGCATTGATTAGGCGTTGGTGTTAGCAGATAGCTGTTGATAATGTATAAATGTACTAACACTTCTCAACGCAGGTCAAAGACCCTGTCTATCACCCTGCCTGATTCTCTGACCACCTGGGAAGTACAAGGTGTTGGCATTTCTGATAAAGGTAGGTACTGCAACCTAATTAGATTGTTGCTCGGGAGCTTTTCCATTTGGATTTTGCAGAATCTCTCATTGTAATTTCTGCGTATGTTCTAAAATGTTTATTTTCTGATAAGCAGGAAAACATTAAAATGCATATTTTAGGGAAAGGAAATGACTTCATTTCTTTTTATGAGTGTGAGTGGGTGGGAAGACAAGGTCTGTCCAGCCTGTCTCGTGTTTGACAGTGGCCCGTGGTAAATGAGTAAGGAAGAATACGAGATCAAATAGTCACTCTTCCCTGGCACAACAGTAGTGTCCTGCTATCAATAGCTCGGGGACTGTGTTCGTGAGGAGAGGAAGGAACAAATTTTCCAATAGATATAGTAACCCAAACAAAGTTTGTTTCTCACCATGGGCAGAAGGAGCAGACACCCAAAGGACTGACGTGTCAGCAAGGAAGTGTGAAGTGTGGGAGACAGCGTCTTGGAACACAGCAGGAGTCCAGTCACTTTTAAAAAAGCTTGGAGAATTTTAAAGTACATGCTGAAAAATGATAATTCAGCAGTAAAGTTGGCAAGTGTGTGAAGACTTTCTCAAACTTGTTTATCAGAAGGGTGGAGAGACAGTCTGCTTTTATGGTTTTAATTTTCTTAGGTATATGTGTTGCTGCACCGTTGGAAGTGCAAGTTGTAAAAGATATCTTCCTGAGCGTTTATGTTCCTTATTCTGTGGTGCGAGGAGAACAACTTGAGTTAAAAGGATCGGTTTACAACCATAAAGCTTCTGCAATTAAGGTAATTTGTGGTCTTAATGAGTTCTACAAAAAGATTGACATAATAAACTAAAAAAGCATTTCCCCTGTGAGTATCCAGTATAAACAGATCCTTGGATCTGATTTCTCCAGTCCTTCAGCTAGTGTTATGCATGTTCTACATAACTGTGTAACGAGGAAATCCAATCATTAATTGTTTCATTTCCAGCCATTCCACTGATTACAACGTTATCATGCTCTTGCCTAGTAACTTTGCTTCATGAAAGTTAAAAGACAAATTTTCCATTCCGATTGTTTGTACACAATGTCCCAAAGTGATGGCATTTTTGGAATGACCTGCTCTAGAGCTCACAGATGATGTTGATTAGGGATAGTATAGATGGACTATTTTTAAGGAAATACATGAAAAACAAGTGGAAAATTATTGAAAAAATTCGAGTAGAGCATGCAAAGGTATGCGTATGGGGCAGATGTGTATGAAGCCTAGTATTGTGCTCCCCTGTGTTGCTAATCAACGTTCGTTAGTGTGTCTCTAGTGCAAGTAATAGTAATTCCAAAGGTAGTAATAGTAATTCCAAGCAATTCCACTTGCTCATTTCTCACAAAAATGTAGTATTACGGTAAACGCTCGTTACAGTATTTTAGTGGCTTTACGATTTCTCTGGTGTTGTACCCATCGTGGAGGTGAAACATTTAACATCTTTCAACATTTCAGTTCTGTGTTAAAATAGCAGCTGGGAACGGAATCTGTACTTTTGGAGGTTCTGCAACTACTGGATCGAGGATACGGGGTTGTAATTTTAAGAATCTAGATGGCGGTTCGTTGTCACCAGTGACGTTCAGAATACTTCCTTTGGAATTAGGTCTTCACACTATCAACTTTACGTTGCTGACAGCCAGGAACAGTGAAACTGTGGTGAAAACTTTACGTGTAATGGTAAGAAAAAAAAATTAATGTTTGTGGTGGGTTTGAATTTCTTTTTGGTTCAGTCAGAAATAAATATATCTCAATATATAAATGTTGATTTATTGTAATAGTGTCAGAATCCAAACTATCACATGATGCCATTGAATTCACTGAGCTGTGTGCAGTGGAAAAATGCATGACTATTTAAGTACACACGTTTTTAAGCCTTGCATTTTTATACAGATAAATAGATTATAGCCTAGTAAGCAATTTTTGTATTTTTTCTGTAATTTTATACTTTCCAAAGCCTTTATTTAAATCTTTTGTTAAATTTTCTCAAGAATTTTGGGAGATAGAACACTGGCTTAAATGTATGTAGAATAAATGTAGAACAGTTAAGTAAAACTCAGCTGCAGAGAAGGATGTGGAAGGCAAAAATACTATGGATTAAACTGCTGTTTCAGCTAATATGTTTGAGTAAGGAAAAGTGCTTTCATTTTCTACTTCTTTCCTCTTAATGATTTCAGCCAGAAGGCGTTAAGAGAGAACTTCATACAGGTTTCACTTTGGATCCACAGGGTGTTTATGGTAAGAGAATTGACCATGTATGTCTTTGTTTATTTTTTCATTTTGTTGATTCATGATGGTCAAGTTTTCTATAATGTGAAAAAATGCCATTTCTCCTTCCTGAAATACTCTTCGTATGTTCCTTCCCAGGGTTTCCTGTCCTTTCATTGACTAACCATCTTAAAATAGTCACTCTTTCAGAAAAATACTTGGTCTCGTTTCTTTAAAGGAACATTTATATGTATCTTTTGCTGTGATACAATACTGAACTTTTCTCAGCGTGCTTGAAACCAGTTAGCAGGTGCTTTCTTAATGAAAATAGAGTATGTTCTCATTTAACCAGGGATGTATCTCAAACCGCAAAGTTTAGGTCCAGATCAGACTTTTTTCCTTACAGAAAGACAAAAGAAAGGTTGAAGTGTCTGCATCAGTTCTTTTTCAAAGGCTGGTATTTTTTGCATGTACATTTGGGCGTATTTCTAGTTTTCATGTTATCATAGGTATTTTTGTTGCTGACTTCTCAGATAGCTGTGATTTTAAATCTGGTTTTTACATCTGAATCATCTATTGATTTATATTGTGCAGTCTGATATATGTATACATTTTGAATTATAGGGTCAATCAAGAGACGACAAGAGTTTCGGTATAAAATTCCACTAAATCTGGTCCCTAAAACAACCATTGATAGACATGTCAGTGTAAAAGGTAAATTGAACTGAAACTTTATTGCATATGTATTTTCTGTATATACAACCTTTTTATCTTATTTTTTATTCCTTTGTTTAAATCTGAATTTACCCCGAGGTTCTCCTGCTTTTGAGAAAAGGCTTTGCTTTATCACTTTTTAATACTTCATATAGAATGATTGCTTAGAAGCAATTTTGGTTTTCTCTTTCCCCAGGACACCTTATGGGTGAATCAATTGCCACAATCCTCAGTCCTAGCGGCCTTGGTATTCTTACTAATCTGCCAAAGGGCAGCGCAGAGGCAGAGTTTATGAGTATTGCCCCAGTATTTTATGTGTTTCACTACTTGGAAGAATCAAATAACTGGCATTTACTGGGTCCTGAAACCTTAACTTCAAGAACTCAAATGAGGAGGAAGATGAAAGAAGGTAGAAAAATATAGCTTCTTCTCTTGCTTCAGAGTTGTAGAGGTGCATAAACTTTGCTGAATGAGAGAGATAATACAGCTGAGTGAGCAAATGCAATTTTAATATAAATCTCTTGTCATAACTTGTTTTCTGCCTAATATATTCCTTAGGAATTGTAAGCATCTTGTCGTTCAGAAATTCTGACTTCTCATACAGCATGTGGAAGAATGGGCAAGCTAGCACATGGTGAGTTAAACAGGTCTTTGGATTAGAATGGATGGAAAAGGCTTGTTTCACTCCTTCGCTTTCATACTGTAACTAATTGTTAAAGGGTGATACTTTCTAGTAAGCATGGGAGGGGAGCTTGATGGTGGATTTAAATGGTGCTTACAACTTGGAATAGTGTCTTTTCATTCCTTGTTTTCACTTGCTGAATCTTTTATTGGTGTCCCTTGTTCACACCATTACAACCAAGTTGGGCCAATGGTTAGGAGCAGATGCACCTGAGATTATCTGTAGGATTTTGCTTGGTTCTAGAACCTCTTCTTTGGGCCTGGAATTTTGCAGAAGGACTGTACAGACCTTGGTTCCCTGCAGAATCATAAGCTCAGCCAAAAGTGTACTGCAGCTTTGAAGAAGGAAAACTAAATACAGGGACATGAGCAAGAGCAGAATAGTCATACCTGTTGTTCATACAAACATGAGATTTAAAGGCTGTCAAACAGGAGGGGCAGTAGTGTTTATGGAAAGCACAATCTGCCATTGCAGGTGGGGTAAAATACTATCACTGTCTTGCCTTTCCCAATGGCAAATGCAGCTGGCTTATAGAAGAAGGGAATAAGGTGCGTCAAAAGCATCTTCCTTAAGTTCATTGCATAAGAAAAGGTAATCTTTTGGGGATGTAATGAGTTTGTATCCTGAAACATGGAATTTGATCCTAGTTTAAAATAATAATTGCCCATTTGTTAAGGTAAATCCAAAATTCATCTGCACTATTTCTTGGAAGTATGAGAGTGTGTAGCATACCTAAATCATAAAGAGTGCAAATTTGTGTCTAGCCTCTTGCAATGTGGTAGTACCTGCTGATCAACACAAATGCGATCTGTTTGATTTCCTTGGCAGGTTGACAGCTTTTGCTTTAAGGATTCTTGGACAAGTTAGCCGATATATAGATCTTGATCAAATTTCTGTTTGTAATTCACTTCTGTGGTTGATTGAAAACTGTCAAATGCCAGATGGGTCATTCAGTGAATTTTCAGATTACCAACCAGTGAAACTACAGGTATGAAAACCAAACCTTTTCTGTGCATATAGAGGGAAAGCTGAAGCCACCAGGAGCTAATGTGTTTTAGGAATGCGAGACGGTTTAGGCTGTATTTCACTGAAACAGCTCTTCAAGACAATGTTGTTAAATATGCATTTTTCTGACTTCATTTAAAGAACAGCACAATCTTGCAAACCTTTCTGTTTTCCCACTAAAAGCAGCTGCTTGCCACTTCTTAAACTGTAAATTTTTTTCTGAATATTAATAGTCCTGTCTTGCCAATAACTTTATATAATTTTGTCTCTTTTATACAAATAATCTATTACCTTCCAAAGAGTCAACATATTTTCAGGTTGAACCAAACTGATATTTCTTACAGGAATTTCTATTTGTTTCTTCACATAAACTGTATAAAAGTTTTATTTATTTAAATGAGCTGTTGTTTCTGTTTCTTTATATTTACGTATTTTCTTTTGTAGGGTACATTACCCAGAGAAGCTAAAGAAAAATCTTTGTATCTGACAGCATTTTCTGTTATTGGAATCGACAAGTCAATTACAGTATGTCCTGCTCAGGTAAATAATATTTTTATTTTTGCTGGCAATCATGTTCTGGAATTTTAATTTCTTTCATTATCTTTAATAGCTATTCAAGAGGCTTTTTTTCAGTTTCAAAGATTAAAATTTATTTGCTTTGTTAGTCTTTGTCTTTCAAAATCAGTCAAAGAGCAATAATGAAACTCTGAATCACTTTATTACAAGATATATTGTAGGAGATGTTATAGATACGCTGTATTGTCTTGATTGATGTGTTTCTCTAAAAAGAAGTCCAGTAGGTGTAAGCTGTAGCCTGTTCATCCTTTCAGAAAATCCACGATGCTAAAAATAAAGCAGGAGATTATTTGATGAAGAATGTGCAGTCTGCTCAAAGCCCCTTTACTATGGCCATAACTTCGTATGCTTTAGCTCTTGTGGACATGAACCATCACTCTGCACGATCGGCGTTCTCTGCACTGAAGAAGGAAGCATCTGTCATAGGTATTATTAAACTCTCTCAGTCTGTACTGTAGTTGGCTCTCAGGTAGGCTGTTCCTTTAGTATTTTTAAATTCTCTAATGCAATGTCACTACTTGGAGGGTGAATTTCAGTGATGCTTCCTTTGGCATAAGTGAATTTTTAGTCTTTTTTTAGCCTAGTATTTTTGCTGGGTTGAATCCTGCTTTCAGCCTTCCAAGGGAACAGTTCCATTAACAGTATGCAAGTGAAGTAGGCATCTGTCGTTCCCAATTGTGTCACATTTGTTCTATCTATAGGCATTCCTTTTACGTAGGTGTCTGCCTCCACATCCTTACGACGTGTCTGCTCTCTTCCTTGACTCAGAGTGGACTTTCTCACAAAATCTGCCACTGCCCTCACTTGTGTCAGGTTTTCTTCTTCATTTCTCACTGTTTCATGAAGGACATGGTAGTCTCTTGTGAAAGCTGTTCCTTTTTAGTGAATTTTGTCACAGGCAAGAGACTCGGACTGTTCTCTGCCAAGTGACTATTTCTAATGGAATAGAAAAGCTTTTTCCTGTCTGTTGAGAGTGACTTTAAAAAAAATAAATTTAGAATTTGTATTCTATTTGTTTGGCCACTCTGTCTCTGTTCAGAATGGGCAGTATTCGGATATGCATCAGATGCTTTGCAGCGGGTCTGTTTATCATCAGTTTCTAGTATAAATGCCAGATTTACTAATGTACAAGAAACATATCTCCTTCCTCTGATAAGTGCAGAACGAGTTCCTCCCTCTCTCCTTGACCTGAGCAGGCAATAATTCACCTTGCGTAGTCTGGAGCGAGCTGTTGCTATGTGTCAGTCTCAAACCTTCCTTTCACACTTCTGTAGGTGACCCTCCTATTTACCGGTTTTGGAAAGATACTTTCAGAACACTAGACCAACACACTCCCAGCTCTGTTACTGCACAAATGGTTGAAACTACAGCGTATGCCTTGCTTACTACTTTGCTAAGAGGGGATCAAAACTATGCTACTCCAATCATCAAATGGTTGTCTGAAGAACAGAGACATGGTGGAGGATTTTATTCAACTCAGGTGAGCTTTTAAATATTTTGTTCTCATTCTGCAAGTACCAAAATCTAAGATGTCTTAAGAGGGTAATCTCGTTAGGAGCCCGCGTGGAGAGCTTCGATGGCCTGTGTATGGGATTAGTGTGCAAAGACTGTTGCCATGATATTCTGTCTCAGGGAAAAACGACTTCATGGAATCTGTTACAAAGAGAAGTTAGCAAGCTCATTCCACAGAGTTCAGATCTGCTGAAGGAAGAGAGTCATAGGAGGAAATCTGTTTTCCCAGGTTCTTTATACAACAGAATATTTCATTTCATGACATGACGTTTGTTCTTCTTTTCCACAAAAATGGAACACAGTGTAATTTCTGGAATTAATTCCTTATAATTGATTTCTGGCAGGACACAGTTAATGCCCTTGAGGCTTTGACTGAATATTCCCTTCTTGTCAAGCGGCTTAATTTGGACATGAATGTTAAGGTGGCATACAAAAACTATGGAGACCTTCATCTATTTAAACTGACAGAAGATAATTTCGTGGGAAGAACTATGACAGTGAGTGGGCAGTACCGCTTTTGAAACGCGAAAGCAGGATTCTTAGCAACCTGTTAAATAACTATTTGAACTTTGAAATTGCTACTAAAGCAGCTTTTTCTTTTAATAAAATAGTAGTAATTTGGTATAGCAAATGTTCAAGGACTTTGCTTATCTGCTAGATTTAATGCATTTGAATATTTAAATTTAGTATCTCTGCTTGTTCCTCTGAAGTTTGTTTTTGTAGAATCTGTTTGTAGCATCATGCCTTAGTATGTATTTGAAATGCAGAAGAGACAAGCAGATGGTCTGACCTCAATTGTTGCTAATAGCACTGTCTTTGTTGCTGACTGACAGCTTCTTGTTTAACACCAATCCCTTAGGTGCCTCTGGGTGATGACATATATGTAAGCACTGGAAGCAGCACTGGCATAGCTACAGTAAATGTAAGCACGCAACTATTTTTTTTTAGCTGGAATCTCTGGTTTGTTAGTATCAACATCGAGAAAGAAACTGAAATTTCTCATAAGCTGTTCCATTTGTTGCCCTTGCCTTGAGACTGAAGTGATGGATGTCATTCTGGCTATATTTTAGATTAAATAGGAGCCATTGTATGACTTAGGGCTAATGAGGGAGAAGTTGTGAAGTTTCTTCCTTTTCACCAGACCCTTTCTGTTCCATAAATCTAAATAGATGATCAACTTGGTTTCAATGCTCATCACTTGTTACTGTCTCTGCTTAGACAGCCAAACAGGGAAGACACAACTTAGTGATCAGTTTTGAGAAACTGCTCAATTCCCTGTTATTCTGGTGTTTAGTTTATTAAGCAATGTCATTGAGAAACAGTTTTCTTGTAATATTAAGCTGTTGCCATGATGTATTTTCTTCTAATCTTTCACAGCTGCTTCTAGCATCAAACATAATCACATCTGAAATATTTCTATTCTTGTATACTAGTATTTATATTCACAAAATATCGGGAATTGGTGGGATAATATTTTTCGTCCTGTAAACACCAGCAAGAATGGTGTGGTCTTGCTGAAGAATTCCCCATTTCTTTCTCTGCTGATCAATTATTTACTCTGCTTTGCATCCATCAAAACCAGTTGTGCCGTACAGACTTGTTTTGGCTGGTGATATATTCTCCATACTATCAGTTTTCACAGTTTTGTGCCAGTTTTGAGGATTGTTTACTGCATCTGTTTTGTCTAATTGATTTGTACATGTGTAGGTGAGGACAGTATATAACACAATTGGCACCTCTGAAGAGTCATGTGACTTTGAATTGAAGATTGTTCCAAAGAGAGATGATGGTAAAGGGTTAATATGGGTTTAAATGTTACTACTCAGGTCAGTGCAAGGAAGGGGGTGGGGGGGGGGGGGGAAACCTTACTTTGTTTAACGGAGTGTTTCTTAATAGGAATGAAGCTAATAAATTCTGCCACTTTCTGAATGCAAAACTGGAAAAGAAATTGCTGGGAGCCCTTTTAGCCCTTCTGGAAACTTGCATTTGTGTGAATAGAACCGATTTTTAATGTATTTCTGTTGGGTGTATTTTTACTTCTTTATGGAAGAGTGTGAGTTGAGGGAGTGAGAAATACAGACCTCCAGCAGAAGAAAGAAATATGATAGGGGGTGGGGGCATTACGGAGAGTTCTACCAGGTACTGAGGGTTCTAGTCCAGCTCCATCGGGGTGTATAACCACATTCTAAGCTATTGCCATGAAGCAGTTTTAATAACATAAGCACACAGTAAAGTACATGGAGCATTAAAGCTGTCATGTCACCTGTATTGTGAAAGAAAATGCTACTGGCTTGTGGCTAGACAGTGAGTTCCTATAAAAATAGCCAGCAAAGCAATTTAAAGAATCATCTTTCAATTATGAAACAGCTTTATGAGAACATTGGATTGCTGCTTCTGAAGACTTACAAAATCACTTATTTGACTCTACTTGATATGAACAGGTTACAGAAGAGAGGATGGTGAGCCGCTTGGGCGCTT
This sequence comes from Rhynochetos jubatus, assembly GCA_027574665.1. NCBI lineage: Eukaryota > Metazoa > Chordata > Aves > Eurypygiformes > Rhynochetidae > Rhynochetos > Rhynochetos jubatus. Next base: position 2,532,111 of record CM050671.1, read on the forward strand.
AGAGGCTTGTGCAAAGTAAGTACAGCTGGTGGGGGTACGTGTTGGTTGTTTTTTCTTCTTTCCCCGGTGACTGAGCAAACATTTTGCATGAAAAGGTTTCATTTAACTAAATGCTGGTTCTAAATGTCCTGGATTTCCTAATGTTCAGCACTCCCCCTTCCAAAGGTGGAATTCCCAACTGACATGTTAAAGAATTGGAGCAGCGCAAAGCAAGTGTGCTGTGGGTCTACGTATGCATTATGAAATTAATCTAAAAATGTTATGAAGTCTTTCTGATCTTCTGGGTTTTCTTAGTTACTGTTTTAATAATACATTAGCTCACATACTTATATTAAATTTATTTTGTGTTTTAAAGAAATGGAAATGGTTTTGTCAGTTAATAATTGCACTTGGTCTTCTGATCTTATTTTCTCTGTTTCTTCACTTTTATGTATGTGTGTAAACAGAATTAGAGCCAAAGTTCATGATCTCTTTGGGAGGGAATTTTTCTTTAATTTATATATGGGTTCTCCTGGAACATAAGCATTAAGAAAAGCTTCTGTATGCATGATATTGGCATAAATCTGAAATGATTCATCTGGATTATTTTTGCTTTACTGTGGCCTGAATGTTGATGGAATTTTCTTTAGGTTTTTCTGGGATGACATGTGAAGGTTTCTTTTTAATTTCAGTTATGTTAAACTAATACTCATTTTAATCTATCTCAGGTACAGGCCTGGTATGAGAGAGCCACAGTCAGGGTCTGCTCATGCCGTGATGGACATAGGCTTGGTTAGTGGGTTGGAAGCAAATACAGAAGACTTAACTACTGTAAGTATTAGAAAACTTTTTTCTGTTACTGGAGGGTTTTTTTTGACAGGACTATAATATTTACTGTTCTTTATTTTTTCTGTTAGAGTAGTAATGCAGATTTGTATCAATATAACCTCATTGCTTTTAAACATTTCTAATACTAGTGAGAACAGTCTACTTAAGTCTAGGTTATAGGTTTTTGATAGCGTCAGAAGCTAGACATCTAGTTAAAGTTTGACAGTTGGGTTCCCTCTATGTTTGGTGGAAAGACAAGAGCAGATAGAGGGTGGGTGTCGTGTGTTAGGGTAGTGTGACTCAGCCTCCGGAGATGCTGTATCTGCTGACTGTGAAGGGAACACTGTTAGTATACGCACCTAACGCTGTGTTGGCTGAAGTTTGTGAACCTAATCTTAACTGTCATGCTTGTGTTCATCCAGCTCCTATCAATAAGCATGCAAGTTCTAGTTAAAGGTAATTAGACTTACAGGATTTAAATGGGATACTATACATTGACATTGACTCAAGTATTCTTTTAAGGATAATCAGCTCTTTTACTCTTTATTATCTTCATGTAATGATTAAAAGGATAAATTCCTTAAAAGAAAACCAATAAAACAAGTGAGAGTATAAGCATTATAAAGAGGCAACCCTAAAATAAGGGGGTTTAACATCTTAGCATTATGCTAAAGCTACTGATTACAAAACCTTCAAAATCATCCAAAAATTTGTTTAACTAGTATAAAAGATTTTTTTCTGTTTTTCTCCTCTACAGCTTGCAAGTGGAGTTGATCAGTTGATAGCAGATTATGAGATAAAAGATGGGCATGTTATTCTGCAGATAGACTCTGTACGTTACCCTTTTCATAACTGTAAGCACAACTTTAACTCTTTGGAATAATTTTGTTTCATTTAGAGCTCTTTAATCCATGTGTCTTTCATGTAGGTGCCAGCTAATAATTTTCTCTGTGTTGAGTTCCGAATACATGAGCTTTTCCAGGTTGGAATGCTAAATCCTGCCACATTCACTGTGTATGAATATCATGCACCAGGTATGTCTTCCATGTTTGTCTTTTAACTCTTTATTCCTCCTTAAAGACTACATTTTTCCTTCTTTAACATCTTTTTTTAATCCTTGTCATTGTAAGCTCAGGTAACTTTTGACTCAGAAAGTTTCAGTGCTGACTTCTTGGACTTTGATTTTCTATATCTATTTATTATTTCTTACTCTTTCTTTTTGGATCTTCTAGATAAAAGGTGCACTGTATTTTATAACCCCTACGGAAATGAAAAACTTGTGAAATTGTGTGAGGGAGATGAATGCAAATGCATGGAAGGTAAACTTTGTTTAAGATGTCTTCCCATCTCACTTGGTGGGAAAATGCAGTGTGATGCTTTGGACAAAACCCCTTTAAACAGAAGGGGAAAAATCCTCATAAGAGCATGGCTCTTGTCCTCTCCAAATTTTACATTTAAAAAAAAAAAATTTAACAAGTGCAATATGATCATGGGTGTCTGACCAGATTAAGTTCTGGTGATTGAGGATGTTATTTTGTATTTTAAATATTCATTGTTCCAGCATGCAATCCCATAGAATCATAGAATGGTTTGGGTTAGAACGGACCTCAAAAATCATTCAGTCCTACCCCCTGCCATGGGCAGGGACACCCTCCACTAGCCCAGGTTGCTCCCAGCCTCATCCAGCCTGGCCATGGACACTCCCAGGGATGGGGGCACCCACAGCTTCTCTGGGCAACCTGTCCCAGTGCCTCCCCACCCTCTCCGGGAAGAATTTCTCCCTGATGTCCCATCTCAATCTCCCTCTTCCAGTTTAAACCTGTTGCCCCATGTCCTGTCACTCCGTGCCCATAATTACGGTGTTTCTCAGTTACAGTACATTTTCCAAACAGGTAGAGGTTCATAATGTTTTATTTGAGTGCATGTGGTAACATTGCCTTTACACTGGCTTTTTTTTCCTCAATGTAGCCGAGTGTAGTAAAGTACAAGAGAGACTAGATCGGTCAATAACTGCTGATGCCAGGAGAGAAGCTGCATGCCAGCGTGATATTGCATATGGTAGGTGACAATTCAAATTTTATTTCACGTGCTCTGACTGAAGTGTGTCGTTGTTTACTACTGCTGCAAAACATTTTGATCCAATTAGATCTTTAGTGGTTAAAATTCAGTGGGCTTGACAGTGGCATAGGGTATGTGGAGGTGACATATTGGAGCAGAGAAGAGTAAGTGCTGCCCTTACTCTCTGCTGAATAACAGTCCCATAACCAGGGTTAGTGCACCAGGGAGCCTGAGCTGATGCGTTCTGCTCTTAACACTGTCTTGCTTGGTACCATTGTAACATGAGCAGGTGGGTTTGGGTCAGAGGAAGTTGTGCGGCATGAAATGAGAGCATGGTTAATGCTTCTCAGCCCTACAGTATATAGCTATAGCCATCATTTTCCCAGAAATTAGGTTTGTAAAGGGACATTATATTCTCCATCTGAGCATCTGTAAGGCGTTCAGTGTGTGTTATGGGAACGAGAAATAACAAAAGGATTGTTTTATGTTGTTTTGCAGTTTATAAAGTGAACATCTTATCTCGCAGTGAGGAAGGTTATTTTGTAAAGTATTCTGCAACTCTTCTGGACCTCTATAAGCGAGGTGAGTGGCCGATTCTTAATCCTTGTAACTGCCTAGAGTAGAAGCTGTCTGGTTGAGAAGGGCAGTCATTGTTTGATGTTTTTAAACAGCTTCTCTGTATTACAGCTGTTATTAACAAACCATAACTGTAATCACCTAAATGTCTTTTATGTGACAAAACAAGGTGAACATGTTCCAGAATCAATCAATACAGGTGTGAGCTGTTGTTTCAATGTCTCATTCCCCAGAACGCCCTCCCTTACTCTATACCCACTGATTAAAGTGGGGGAGTGGGCAAGGATATGCTGTGCCTTAACTTCTGTCAGAGTTTTGCAGGTTGGGCATGTTTCTGCTTCTGGGAGAAAGGACTTTAGAATGTTCTCGGGCACTCACTGTCGTACCTTTGGGAGAGGTACCTGCTCGTAGGTCTGGTGGAACTGAAACTGGTACTCGTTCTTCCTCTGAGTTTAAGTACCCAGCATGTTCTTATTATTACTATGATATAAAATTATGTAATGTGCACAAGGCTCATTTAGCCTTCAGAGTTAATTTAAAAAATGTTTTACAAGAAGCATGTATAACTAGTTGCAAATAGATCCCTTGGCTGTGCTGTACTGTAGAACATTTTGGTGTTTTCTGTCTAATATATGAGTTACTGGAAGTTCTCATATATTAAATTGTGAAATTTTCCAATTCTTGACTGCTTCAGGGCAGGCTTTTGCTCAGAAAAATAATGAAATTACCTTTGTTAAAAAGAAGACCTGTACAGATGTTGAACTGAGCCCAGGAGAGCAGTATTTGATCATGGGGAAAGAAGCCTTAAAGATAAGCATTGGTTACAATTTCAGGTAAGTAATTTACCATCAGAATATGCAGAGATTTAATCTTAGTGTGCTGTGAAGTGGCAAGTGTTTGTGTGTAATAATTCTTGTGTAATGTATAATTGATTTAGTTTTTTAAGTGTTTGACCAATAGTCACACAATGTGTTTTCAGATGCACAAACACAAGGTAAGCAATTTCATATTGTAATTTTTTTTCTGTTTGACATCTTCCTCTCCAAATTTTAGCAGCAAATGATCATTTTCTGTTGTCTTCTTAGATTCCAGTACCCATTGGACTCCAGCACTTGGATTGAGTGGTGGCCTTCAAATACAGCATGTACATTTTGCCAGGAGTTTTTAAATACAATGGAAGATTTTGCCGAAGATCTCATCATCAGTGGCTGTTGATTCACTTGGAGAAGTTTTATATATATTAAAAATATAGATCAAATCTCATATAAAAAAACCCCCAACCTTACCTGTTTAATAATTCTTTCCCAAACTTAACATTCCTTAAGGGTTCATCTTGAAAAATGGTCTTTGCTTGGATTTCATAACCACCTGGTCATAGTATGATTTTTTTTTAAGTTTGCATGGGAGAATAACGCTGAATACTGCAAATACATTTGAAGTCAGATGAAGTGCATCAACTATAAAAACAAATACAGAAAGTACTGTCTTGTGCCAGAAAAACATTTAGAAGCATTAAAATCTGCTGTCTTATTAAACATAACCCTTCCTTCATTAAAAAGAAAATTAAAATTGTTTATTAAATAATTCTGTTACAACTTTCATTTCCAAGCAAATAAAAGAAATATAAATAAAAGTCTCTAACCTAGCACAGTAGCAAGTATGTAGGAGAAAAACCTTACTGCTGCCCCAGTTCCTTTACAGTGACTATTTTAAGTGTTCAGTTTCCAGCTTCATTGAAGTACTGTAGTGTAAGAATGATGGAAGACAACTCCTAAAGCAGTTCTAGATGACGCCAAGAGCCATACTGAAGCTGGGTACTCCTGACCCCATTGTGCTTTTTTAGTTCCCTTAGACCTGCATGTGACAGTCTTCTCTGTATACCCAAGCTAGTTTCCAGGCATTTATCTCAACATGTTGAGTGACACATTTCATGTAACATGTAGTTGGAGTAATAGGGGTTTTAATTAAACAGTCCTAAAGATTTACTAAGTTTTAATCAATTGGTTTCTTCCAGTCCATATCTGAAATGTAAAAATGTACTGTAATGTACTGCAGTGTGTCGCAAACAATCAACTCCCAGCTCCTGAGGTAGAAAAGAAACATACTGGAAACTTACAGCTCATATTCTGTAGGTTGAAACTGTGATGGGCAGCATAACCTTTTATTTATAAATAAATGGAATTTATGATGTTAAAAAACAGTCAGGAAGACTTTAACTATACCTAGTGATATTTCAGTTATGAAGTGATGCTTGTACGTGTTGAAAACACTCTCATTTGCAAAGCTTGAACTTAAATTCAGTGATATTCAGAGCTCACGTGAAATTATACTTTGTTAGTAGAATTAATGGAACAGACTTCAATGTTAATTTAAAGAAAGCCCAGGTGTGCCATTGTATCGGGCATGAAAGCTCACTTGCCAGATAGAGAATGTGTTTTATCCTTAATTTTTACACTATGCTGCTTTTTTTTTTTTTAAATTCTTTTGCCAGGAGAAACTACTCCCCTTTTATTTAGACATGAGTATTTCTTACTGTATATGAAGGAATATACACAGCTCTTGAAACACTCCTGGTTTTCCACTGTGACAGAAACAGCAGAGGGAGCACAAGAACATCGGTATCTTATAGGTCCTATAAATATTAGAACTTCCCCCCTCCCTTCCCCCCCCCCAACAAAAAACCCCCACAAGGAACTCCAAAAGCTTTTAAAAGACGTTTTTTTCCAAAGTCCAGCTACTGAAAAAGCTGCACTCATTTCCTAGTAGATGCAAAATTTATGTATTTTCACATGTAGTGTCAGAATATTAATTTCATGTCTGCTGGCAAATTTTTTTCTTAATATCACCCGAACTATTTGTCAAAGAAATTTGCCTGCAAGACGGCAACCGCCCCGCAGTCTCTGAGGTTCTTGGACAAACTGTAGATTTACCAGGGATGGTCTCATAGCCAGGGCTGTGGGAAAGCACAGGCAGAGGATGCCAAGTCTTTTCTGACCAGTCGGGAGTTGTGAGCGTTAGGAGAGACTGCCAGCAGCGATACAGCCAACAGGTCAGGGTGCAGTACTCAGTTTAAGAATCACGTAATTACCCCAGTTCTGCCCATGAAGAAATGTGGTATTTGAGAACTGGGAATGGGAAATGTACTTCAGTGCTGGTTCCTGCCTTTTACTGACATAATGTAGTCTAAACGCAGCTTAAAACTGCAGAAATAAGGAAATTCAGCCCAACAAAATCCTTTTCTTGAATTAACTTGGGCATTCTCTGGCAAGTGCCTCACACGCCTGGTAGCATGTAGTGAGTGATGTTTAACTTGGGGCTTAAAACACGTGATATGAAACGGAAGATGTTTTCAGTTCAGAATTTTCTGGAGTTTATGATTTTAACATAGACCCTTGGTGATGTTTCAGCAGACTAAGTTACTTGGTGGTTTAATTTTACGCAGTCAGCCCATTTCAAAAGCTTCTCACCACTGTGTCCATTGCGCTGATGACGTTGCGAGTTTTTGAAATTTAGTCTTGCAGTAAGACATTGAGCTAGAAGCACAAGTAGGGATGCTTCATGTAATTCCTTTGCATGAAGAGATTGTGCAAGGCTATGAAGTATTGGTAGCAAAATACGTGCAGTAGCAGCCCAGAGAAACAACATGTAAACTAATAAAACCTGTATGAAATAGATATGGGGAACAGAAATTAGGGAAATGAAAGCCAATAAAACAAAATCTAGAACCATAGAAGGGCAACCTATTTTTAAACTCCTAAGAGCTAACCATAGTAGTCCTTGGTTTGCAATGCTGGCTTTTCACTCAGGTTTCTTCAGCCTGTCTCTTCTGTCTGAAATCTCTACTCCTGTAAACCTGTAACACTGGAGGAGGATTTACCAGGACGAGATTTCTGAGGCAGGTCCCCTGAGGCTCTATTTTTAGGGCAACATTTGGAATGATGCCTATTAGAGAATACCAGTTACTACTTTTTTTCATCTTTCCTCTTGATATGGTTTGTGTCTTCGTAATTCAGATTTGTATGGTTTGGGAATAAACGAGTCGTTATTTTTCCAGCCTTCTCATTGGTTTGGTTAGGTGAATTCTCTGCAGTCCTTAAATTTTTGATCTGCATAGAAGCACGCTATTAGCGCATGTTGATTGACTGGCAGTTAATTTTCATGTTTGCCCAATGCTAAATCTTTTTTTTTTTTTCTTCAGGGTTATCTTAACGTCTGCAGTTTAACTACAACAGCAAAAACCACTGATGGCTTTAGTCTACAGTTTTCAGTTTCTCTTCAGAAAAGAACATGCTGTAGCACCTCTGTGTTTGGAAGATGTGGTGTCAATCATCAGTGCCGTGAGTAGCTCACGTGCTGCTGAAGACCCTATGGAGAAGTACACAAATAATGCTTCTTCCATCTACATTCCTCCTCTCTGCCAAATGTTCCTGCAGAATCCAGCACAGACGTGTTGTGGGCACAGTTACTGCGTGTCCTGTGTCAGCTGGATATTAAGGTAATTCTGTCATACAAAATGACGATATTAAACATTCATCAGTCACTGCAAACCAAATTGCGCTGTGCCTAGATGGGAGGTGTACACAATATTGTAACACCCCCATTGTTGAAGGGGCTCTAGTGGCTATTCTGCAGTGCAGTAGCCACCTCATGCTCTGTCCTGGTGGAGGAGCTGCAGGTTTAACAGGTGAGAAGAGAGTCTTGCTCTTCTGTTGTGGATTATCTTTGCCTGCTGGTATAAAATTACGTTTGTACAGCTTTGTAAATATATGCAGCCACTTCATATGCTCTCTGGGAAAGAAACTAGTTTATTCCCTAGATTTCTCTTTTGTACTCTTTTTTTGAAGTCCTGCCTTTCCATTCCTAACACTAATTGATGCTATTTTTATGCTCTACTTATTTCTTTAAAAAAAAAAAAGTTCCTAAATATGCATGCCATTCATTATTTGTACTTTAAGACACAGTGGACTGAATCAGAGTCTACTGTAACCTAGGTAGGTTTACAGCACGTTACTTTGGCATTTGATGACGGAATTTGACAGCTAAAAAGCTTGCCTTGCTTCCAGGAAAGTGGCAGATCAAGGGCCAAATTTCCTTCTCAGCTCCTGGTGCAAATCCGCTTGGTTCCCAGTAAAACTGAGAGGAGAGTTTGAAACAAAGTACAGTTGCACACATTTTTGTTTTTATTGAATAGTTGCCGAAAAGCAGCACATCCAAGAACTCTAAAATTACTGTTTTGCCTCTCTCTTAGGAATAGTTTGGATCCAGAGTGTTTAATATGTGGAAAGAAGATAGTCACAGATGATGCAATTTTTAATTTTGGCTCTGTGAGTATTTTTTTTTTAATCCACTCAACATTTCTAAGAAGCACAAGAAGATAACACTGTATCCAGTTGTAACTGGATGTCAACTCAAACTGCAGAGAGAAGTACACTTAAATGCTTAGTGAGATTGTCTAGGCAGTCCACTATTTCTGCTTCTGAACTGTACAGTGTTGTTGTGAGGGTAACTGCGCATTAGGAGACCTAATTGTCTCTGGAGTGATACATCATCTCATAAACCTGTGTTTCTCACATCTGATTATAAACACAGAGATATTGACTCAACTATCCCTGCTAAGGTGGAACCTGATGATTTCCGATGTCATTGTATGAAAAGGATCGAATTATATTCAGACACCATAGACATGGGTCACACTCCTACGATATCAAATAGTTTACATAATTCCCGTTCATACTGCATGGGGAGCATGAATATATCAATATCATTAATATACCATTAATATACCTTTGCTCTGGCTTGTGGCTACGAGTGACTATGAGATTTGTATCAATCTGCTTACCAATTTTTATTCACACTGTGTGCTAGATAAAACCAAATGAAACCAAGGACAAGGAGACTGAAAGAATGTGAACAAGCATATGAGCAAGATTATTCTTCATTCAAGTCAATCAGATCCATAAAAGGTAAGTCATAGTTAGCATCTAGAAGGACAGTGTAAGAAATAGTATTTAATATGTATGGGTTATAAGTAATTAATTTCCAGGGAAATAACACTGTTACAGCTGTATCCCTTAACCTTAATCTGTGTATGTAGAGCAGGGGCAATTCTGTGCTGCATGGAGAATTTCCTAAGGCTGATGGGAAGCAATTGTCCCACGGGGCTGTTGATGGTTTCTGTTGTAACTTCAGGGATTCGAGTATTTTCTTTACCTTCTCTAGCACACACTCTAGAGTACCCTGAATATCATATAGGCTGAATATCAAACTGGTACACAGTATAACACTGCATAGGACAGTGTTTTCTCTCTCTGTCTTCCACACAGAAGGGTTGTGTTTCTTTTTTTCATAAGCAACATTTGACCTGAAAAAAACACTTAAAATTTTACCAACATCTGTAAATCTGAAAAGGCTTTACAAAGACTAAAAAGAGTTGTCAGTAGCGTATAGTACTTAGAAATACCAGAATTAAAAAAAGGCAACTAAAAAGAATTTGAAGCAGATCCATGTTATAGACTCGAATCAGTGAATTATAGATAAGGAAACTGCATTACCAAGAGCAGCCAAATGACTTTCTCGAGGCTGCAGCCAAGGCCAGTTGCAGAACTGGAACTTTGACTGAAGTATCCTGCCATTTGCTGTGAGTGTATCAGGCCGCAGTGACTCCAGAGAGAAAAGAAAGAGCATACAACAAAGGAGATAGCTACATAAGCAAACCAAATATGTTCTACTGTTTCCTCTCTGTGTCGAAGAGGCTTAAGTGAGTGTTGAGTAATACTTTAAGATCAGGCACCAAAATGTTTTCCTGCTAACTGCTGATGGCAAAACAAAGACATCTGAATGCTGACTTGATCAGGCAGTCTTAAACCAGATGAAATCACAAAGGCAGACAAGGTCTTCATGGGCTGAATGCATGTTGGGTCCTGTCAGCTTATTCAGAAGTGTAATTTTTGAAATGTAAATTACACTTTGAAAACTTGAAATGACAAGGAGCATGCCTTATTTTCACAGGTGAGTTGTGAAATTGAAGTTCTATTGATTTTTTTGTGAGACAGACTACAGAAAGGCTCTTGAAGACCTACGAACCTAATTAAAAAATTACACATAAAAATGCTGCACTGAAGCATTAAATTGACAGTCATTAGTTGGAAAAATGTTTTTAATCTTACTTGTGGTGTTTCTGTTTCTATCCACAATTATCTATTCAATATATCATTGAGATCATTAAAATATTTTAAATATGTATATTTTATATGTGTACATTTTTATAGATACTTAGCCATGTGTGGTACAGAGGTGTGTATATATACCAATATAGGAAGATTTATCTGCCTTGTGTGGCGTGGCTTTCATATGAAAACCACGTGGGAGAAAAGTGTATCTAGGTCTTCATCTATTTCCCACATGCAAATTATGTTGGCAGATTTCCATCAGATCTAGTTGGTAAGAGAAGATGGAAATGACATGGGATTGATTTTTAGAATCTACTGCCATGCTGATCTTAGCAACTTGTAGTCAGAGATTCCTGAGGTACTAAGCAATTCACAGGATTAATCCCAGCAAAAATGGGCAATTGTTGAAATTATCACTGTGTAGGTGACTCATCCGTATTATGAAATGGAAATTATTTCAAAACACATTCGGTACTTCCTTGCTTACTGAGGATTCTGGACATCAGAAAGATCCTTTTATATCTGAATTGTACACAGTGTTTTTTTGTTCCTGGGTTGTTTATCTACATGGTGTGCAAGTCTCCAAATGTTCCAGGCTTTGAATCACAGGCTAATAGCTTCAGTGGTTCCAGAAAAACATGCATTCAACTGCTACGCTTCTATAGCCTACCCAGAGGCCAGCCAGCTCCCGCATGTGGGCTTACTGGTCTGCCTATCTGTTAATGCACTTGCTGTGTACCTTAGTCCAGATTCAGTCTCACATCTCCCAGAGTAGAGACGATTGGCCTCATCTGATTCTGGCAAGACGCCAAGGGCCATGGATAAACAGGATTTTTATTGTCATTTATATAACACATATATAAAATAGCACATCATAGTCAAACTCGTCTCCGAAGTGAACTTCAGAGTTGCTCCTAGTGATATGAATAGATAATCTCTGAAAGCAGGACCCACTAGAGTCAATTAAAGGAGTTTGGTCATTGTACTTTTATTCCTTTTTAATGTATTTCCCAGATCAGCCTTTGAATAAGAAAATTCACCAGATGCCATTCTAATGTGGTTCCCCCTGAATACTCTTGGCAGATATCTAAGACCTGAATTGGTTGAATTCCTGAGATAACAACAATTCTAAGGCTTAATACTATGTAAGCCTTCTAGTTATTTTAACAAATACCTATTTCTGCAAGTTTCCATTTGTAATCTACTGATTTTTAGATAGCAGAGCATCACAAAATGAACTGATTTCTCTCCTCACTTCTTTGAAACCAGAAATTAACCTAATTGATCCAAGCTAGTAAGTGACTTGAATAGACCAAATTCCACCCTATTATACATAGTGACACATGAAACCCACACTCTTTTGGTCTGGTCGTGAAAGCTGCTGTGCTGCGCCTAACTACTGTGACTAATTCAGGAGGGGAGCCAAGCAGTGCCGTTCTCTGGCCGTTGCTTTACTAGCAGTGCAGAAATGATTTTGTGTATATAATCTTTCCGGATATGTCACAGGCTCCAAGTAGCCACAGCCAGACGAGTACTCTGTTAAATTTTTTTTAATTAGGAATACCCCACAGTTTTAGAAGATGGATGATAAATCCCTGTAGCAGGTTAATATTCTTGCTTTTTAATACTTCAGTACCTTTAAGTGATTGTCATAATTCTTTCTTGGCTGACCTGAAAACATATCATATTAAATACCAGAAAGAGAAAACTACCTACATGAGCTAGTAGGATGCAAGTCCAAGTTGCCATGATTTTTTTTTTTTTTTTTACCTTATGGTGGTACACTCAGAACCTGAAACCATCTGGAAGCAGAGGAATATTCACTTCATCACACAGAGATTTTTGTTCAGTGTATTTGCGCAATGTAAAGTCAGAATATCACACAGAAATTACTTTTTGTCTTTGTATGGCAATGAAAATGTTCAGTATAGGCACAGCCACTCTTCTGAGTCAGCAGGTGGGATCCTGCATTGGGGGGAGCAATAAAAAAATCCTAGAATCGAATCCTTAGTAATCCTAGAATCAAGTTCAAAAACCTTTTTTGATAAATAATCTCAAACTCCCATTTCCACAAAGAGTTGTGGAACCTACAGACAGGGGTCAGTAGCTTCATTCATAGTAGGTGTATGGAAAGGAGGAGTGAAAACATGCTAAGGAAAACCATTTTTTCTTTTGAGTGAATATTACTCTGTAATTTAAAAAAAAGAAAATCCCTCTGAGAGCTGCCAATTTGGTGTTCATCCATCATGAGTTGTCTCACTTGACCCTACCTACAGAGGCTTATTTCAGTCAGGGTAAATATTAATGTTTATGCATGTCTCCTAGCAAAATGTGTTCTCAATCTCCTGCTGAATTCTTACATCAGAACACACTGAAATTTGGCATGGCCATCAGTTATTTTCCAGTAAAAAACCACCTTATAGGAATTACATATGCTTTCAATTTTTTAGATATTTAATAATGTTTTTACCTCTAATTAGGAGAAATATCTGGGTTTGGCTCTTTCGTTCTCCCAGGAACTGAGTTTGGTTTTGCCAATTGCTGGGTTATTACAAAATTCCATTCCTTGTGTTAAATTTTGCTTTTCAAATTCTGAATGAACTTGGAATTTGGATACGTGTTTAAGCAGCAACTGATTTCCTGGAAAATACTAAACTGGATTAAAGGCCACAACTGTCATAAAAAGAACATTCCCATTTGGAACACAATAGAAGAGAAATCTTGAGTAAAGGTTGCTATATTCAACCCTTTCTTTTCTAGCCCAGGAAATATCTGTTACACACAGGGGGTTATTTATAAAATAGTTGTATTTACCCATGTTCATAGCCAGAAGTCGTAGCTAGAAATGCAGATTATTCCTAAGGTGCTGTGCTTCAGACTATATTTCTTTTATTTATTTGCTATATGACAACTAAAATAGCAATTTCTTTTGCAAGTAAAGCAAACAAAAAGTTATATTTGATGCGCTTTGAATCAGCTGAGATATTAAACCACAAAAATCAGGGTTTACAACGGAAAATCAATTTTCTCTTAATGACAGCAGCCCCACTGGCGCCGGTTAAAAGTACTCCAAAAGAAACAGAGCGAGGTTCAGAGTGTGGGTTTAGTACACTGCAGGCTGGTTTCAAGGAGCCCTGTCATGGACTTGCATTGTCTAATTTGGCTTTACGAGAGTAACCTCAGCAGTGCATTCTTTCCACTGGCTATTATATGTTCTCTGCAATTTAGACTGTGAGGCCATGGAGCACATCCTCAGCTCGTGCAAATCTGTTGCAATTATTCTGGAGGGGCTATACTTCTTATACTTGGTACCTAGATCTGTAGCTACAGTATTTCTTTTAAGTGAATCACAAAAAGTAAATGCGAATGTTTATTTTCAAAGAGAAAATATTTTATAAACACTTTGCACCTCCACACACAAGGAGGTTCACGTTTCCTTGTGCCAGTTTATACCTGCTGAAATGTGATTTACAATATACAGATGTAAACGCTAGTGTTGGTGACAGTCTGAAAACTTGCACTTACTCCGTGCCTGCGTTGTCTGTCTCCCAGAGTCTGATTAGCCAGTTTTCCTTCATTATTTATGAAAAGCAATATGCCATAAAAATGTCATTTTCAGTGCCCAAATCATAATTTTTTCCATACAAGCCTACTGCTGCAAGGTCCTGGAGAATATTCAGCTCCAGGCTCTGACAGCTAGGTAGAAACAGGTATTCATTTCCACCATTAGTGTAATTCTGAAAGTTTGGAGTCACCAGCCTATGCAGTATTAAAAGGTGTTTTGTTTCTAGCCCCAGTCAGTTGGGATATGTTAGAATAGTTGGTACCGAATAAGTGTTTGAAGTAACATTTGCAGTCGGTTTTGGTGCAAGGGGTGTGATCCGGAGATACAGTTATGAGTCAGAACTGGAAGTCAGGAGATCTATTTTAGTCCTGGTTTTCCCTAAACTTTCACCACATGTGCTTCGTGCCATGTTCAACAGGGGGTTGGGGAGAATCAGTTTGGGTGATAATCACATCATTAACCCCGAGAGTTCGGTGTTTGCTGTCAGATAAGGGCTTTTGAAGCAGCCAGTAGCTGGGTGAAATTCAGGACAGTGTGCTCCCATTGACAAGAGAAGTCTGGAGACATATTTAGTGGCAGAGATTTCAATTCCTGGGATGCATCTCTTTGTACGTAGTGACTGCAAAGGCAGCACAGGGATTTTTCCTGCATCAAATACCTGCACACAGTCAGGGATGTATTTTCACACTAAAACTTCAAACTCCATCAAACTTGCTCAGCTTGTGGTTATGCACAGTTACTCAACCCGGGCTGATGGGGGAATCTTCTTTATGTCCCTGGTGTCATCTGTGGCTTCCTATCAAAGCTAAGTAACTTCACCATTGCAGTTTCCATATGACACTGAAGAAGCCTGGCAGGATCAGCTGAGCTTCTCTTTTGGTCAGGAATCTCAAGAACAAACTGGGATCAAAAACTTCCCATGGAAATGTGAGGGTTCAATTTAATCTGTGACATCATTTAACAGGATTCCGTGGATTCATACCAGAAATGGGGGAACATATCAAAACCCATGTGAGTTCAAAGCAAATTCTTAAGAAGCCACGCTCCTGTGTATCCCCCATCAGTGTCACCTGGCCCTGTGTCCGTGGCGGCAGTCCTGCCAATCTCCATGCCGAGTTCCAAACAGCTCCAGGTTTAGTCCCTGCAGAGGGCAGCCCAGCCCAGAAACGCTTCCCAGGGCCTGCCAGTCCCTGGGCTTTGAAGCAAAATATTCATGATAAGAAAAAGCATTAGATGTGATTCTAGACAACCAGATTAAAAAATGCTGAATTTCCTTCCTGCGCATATCTTGCCACAAAGAAAATACCACCTTAGCTTGTGAAAACTTGCCACACATCTGAACTGTTGCACTCTGAAGCCAATCTGTATTTCCATTTCTTCCAGGATGACCCATTGTTACTGAACCTGAACAGATGGGAGAATTCATTTCCTAAGCACTTGGTGCCCCATTCACTTGCTTTGGGCTTTCAACATCCAATTTGTGATGCAGATGTTTGACATGGAGTTACAAGGTTTGGAATTCAGCCAAGAAAACAAGGACGCTGCTGGGAAAATTGTATGTGATGTTCTGCTTTTGGAGTCCTATCGCTGGCAAAGCTGCCAAGATACTTGGCCTCATGAGAGGACTCTCTATTCAGGAATTTTAAACACTAAGTCTGCTTGCCTCTGTTCAGAATGTAGACCTGTCTTTCTCTGTGCCTGCTTTCTCCCACTTCCAACTCGTTCATTCAGGCTTCCCCTACGTTTAAAATGTATTTTTCTTCCTCCTTCAGATTCCTCTTTAAGGACATCCAGGTTTGCAAACGCTCAGGAGTTTTCTTTCTGTAGCAATGCTTTGATGGGGGCTTCGGTTCTCTTTGCAATACCATTTTCCTCCTGTGAAACCTTGGAAAAACGCTTGAAACTTCTGCATGCCCATAAAATACAGGCACAAATCGACATTGTCAGTGGTGGTGTGGAAATTATTCAGGTTTATGAATCACGCTGAAAAATACTATTGGAAAGATAAGCCCAGTGGTGTTAGTCTCTCTGCAATAGCAAAGTGAATCATTGTCTCTGTGGGAGGGAGATACAAGTTAGTGCAGTCAGTCTCTTTTTGCTTCTAGCATGTGTAAAAGATCATCTTCTAAGCATCTCCTTTTTTCCCTCTTATTAGCAAAATTAATAACTTCTGAAAGGATTAGTGGAGATTTACCGTAGCCTTCAATCTCCCCTCAATTCTTGTCATTAATGAGAATTAATGAAGACATTATTAAAGAAACGTTTTCTCTTTTTCTGTTTCCGCTAATTAGTCCTACCCAAGTATGCGGAGCTCTCTGGTAATTGTATAGGTTTCTATAGCACACTGTACCGGTGACCCGAGCTGTCCATAGAATACCCATATTTTGCCAGCTGTTTTATAGTCAAAACATGTTGAATCTTAACTTGTTTTTTCATGTTACATCCAGAGCTTTGGAAGAGCGTTTTGGCAGGCTTCCCGGTGGGCACAGCTCCCATTCCCAGAGTTCTCTCCAAAGTATTAAGAATGGAAATAAGCAGCTAAGAATTTTCCAGTTTAGATCAGGCTCTGCGTACGTTAACAGAAACAGAAGCATAACCACAAGGACCAGCATAAGCCCTTAATGTAGACAGGCTGCAAAGAAAGCTGAGCTTATTCTGGTGAAACTGTCCTAAACTGGACCACGTTGGCTTCACACTTCTGTAGCCTGTGTCTGTCCTGACATGGAGACATAGTGACCGAGACACATATACCACCAAGAAGCTTCTTAACGTGAGGAAGATCTGCCTAGTTAGGTTGCCTAAATCAGAGGCAGGTTCAGTAATCCCTCAATAATGTTTTACTCTGAAGTAGTATTGCTTAAAGGAAACTATAAAGGCTGCTGTGGCAGAGAGAAACGCTTTAGTTTTCTCGAGCCTCCTCTCTCAGGGGGAGTCCTTGGCTTGTATTGTGGAAACTGCTTTAGTGAGTGACTGAAATAAGATAAATGGTATATAGTGTCCTTTTTACGGGTGCTTTTTTTCTGACAAATGCTGAAGAAGTGCTCCACAACATCTATTATTTGGAGAAAAAAAACTACTAGAAAGCTGAGGATAATACTGTGTTACAGAGGATATGATGTGGAAAAAGTCCTGAGGCAGAGCAGGGATGAAGGAAAAAAGAATTATTCCTCTTTGAGGATTACAGCCCAGCTCTTATGGAAGTTAGTGGGAAACTTTCCGTCTCCTGTAATATGAGTTGGGCTGGGTCCGCAGGATATCACCGTACCAACGCAGAGCTACAACTCGTAGTAGGGCACAAGCAGATATAACAAAAGCATTTCAGAAGATCTCATTGTGGATCAGTCTCTTGCATTGTGGCAAATCTTGCATCGCATTGTGGCAGATCTGCCAAGTTTGCTGAGGATACCAGTATATCAAATTTCCTGATTCTTCGTGTTTGGGTTTTTTTAATCTTGAAGATGAATTGATGAAATCTCACAGATACTCTGTTGTACTCCTATTTTGTGGGTAGCTTAAGTCAGAAAAGAAGTAATAGTGTAGAAGTTAAAGAACTCCTTAATATCAGAGCTACGAACAGGCAGAAATCTTGACTTGGAGCACTGCTCTCCAGTTCCTAGAAGTACTGCATCTCACAGGGACTGGATCTTCTTTTACTAACAAGTTTTTCCTGTGTTTTACCAATTTTTCAGGGTTTCCTAGAACATGTGCACATTTCCAGATAATTTAGACTAACTGAAAGTTATGTTTTCATAGAATGAGACATCCCTATCTCAAGAATTTCTTTGAAATGAGATTGTCAGCTCTGGAAATACTATTTGGACTTTGACTACAGTGTTTAAAACACTTTAGCATCTGAGCCTCAAATCCTTTTTTAAACATACGAAGAAATCGGTTTCGTTAAAAATCTCAAGCCCTCGGATTATTTGAAAAAGATAATACTCAAATATATTCCCTTATGAGGTTTTTTTCTTGGCTGTAAAAATGATCATTCACCTTAAATAATAACACAGTGCCCTGCAATGCTGAGCACTGGTGGAATGGCTCTACAATAAGGTTAAGCTTCACATTTTAATGTCTCACTGAGCCACATCCTGTTTTCGGTTAACTGATCTCATATGGGGGAAATTTACCAGAGGAAATATCTCTAGTTTGGAAAGTACCAAAAACTTATCTTCAGTTTCTTTGTGTAATTCAGCACCTTTTAAGACTGAGGTGTAATACTTTCGAGAAGTCTCAAAGCAGCGGAAAAGGACAAGCTAATAGCACAGAAGGGAGGCACATATGTGCCCCTTCATCCCGAAACAGAAACCGAGCCATTAGTGTAACGCTGATCTTTCTGAAATTATTAACTTACACTTCTTTATATTCCGAAAGTTTAAAAAGCCACATCCAGAAATATTTTTAAAACTCTTTCAGAAAGTAACACATCCTGGCAGAAACTGCCTGTGCCAGATTAACTGCCGTGAATTTTAACACCCCTAATCCTAGAACAACGAAAGCAAATATTGCAGGTCTTGGGACTACTGAGGCTGTATCACACTTGCCCTGTAGAAATTTAACTTCAGTTAATACATGGCCCTGGTTACTCTGCACTTTGAGCATCTATAAGTGTGTTTACAGCACACAGGAGTAGAGAGAAGGAAGTGGAAACGAGGAGACATTGCATGTGACTGTACAAGTATTAGTAGGGAAAGCCGCTTCGCTTGCAGAGGTGGATGTTGATATTTAAACTGGAAGCCTTAAAAGTGACTTAAATAAAACTGACATCCTTTTCCTCTTCCATAATTTCATCACCAAATCCTATTAACATCCTGGGTCTTAAAAGAGGTTACACGTGCAGGTACCGTGGCAGTGTATGATCAGGTAACTGCACACCCGCGTTGCTAAATTACTCATTTTCTTGTGCTGTGGCAGCGTTACTGAGCTGCACATGATGCTCTTCAGCTGGCCAGACCTAAGTGTTTTACAACAGGAAGCAAGTGTGATTGTCTCTTTACAGAGGAAGCATTTACTAGGCTGGTGGTTTATCCAGCAACACTCCAGTGATGTGTGGCAGGGCATCACGGATACCCTAAAACTGATTCTGCAGTTGACTCCTTCAGGCTTGTGTTTGCTTCCCTCCCTTTGCATCCCTTGGCACGATCATTTTTAAACTGTTGATGCCTTCAGAAAGAAATCATGTCACTTGTCAAAAGACTGTCTAATTCAAGGGAAAGTAAATAAAGGGTTTTCTGACAAAGTGAAGGATCAAATCCATCTCTTGAAAACAGTCCTGCATCCTGATTCCTGTGGGTCTACAGGTTAGAAGTGAAGATAGTGTGAATTTTTAATAAAACAGTTAAAGATAGATGTAAATGTAGGGAACTCTTTGGACAAACTGCTTGCAAGAATGACACTTCTATTACTAAAAACTCTAGGAACAGAAGGTAGTCATTATTTGTCTCCAAGGCCCATGGATGAGCTAGGATACGGCCGTGAGAAGGCATTGCCCATCCAGAAACTAAGTGAGGTTTGTTCTGTTGCAGACAGCAGAGCTCGAAACGAGAGAGAAATCTGAGCAGCTATCTGCCTTAAAGAGACCATGTACGTTCTCACTGTGGCCTGACTATATTTTTAATACTTCCTGTTGTTTTCCATTTACTGCAAAGATGATTGAAACTTGCAATCTCGGTTGTTTTGTATAAACATTTTTCATCCTGTTTATTGGCCATACTATGTGTTTCTTCAGGCTTTGTTCTGCAAAGGGTGCCCAGCTTGGTGCTTATAATATCCCCATAGCACTGTATACTTCCAAGGTTAACTTTTCCTGTTAACATAGACTTCCAGTATTTCAGCTCTGTAAGGGATAAATATATATCCTACCCCTGGACCTGGCTATCTTTTTAGGGTCTTTTTTTCCTTAGGTGTCTTTGGGGTTTGCCCTTTTTGAAGTCTAGAGCAATGTTTTGCTTATTCTTGCTTTGTTTGACATATTTGTCTCTTTTTGAGACAAAAAGGGAGAAGTTTAATGTTAAGTTTTCCTGGGAAATCTTCAACAAACACTGTATGTGTGTAGCAGAGAAACGTGAAAAAGACTAATGTCGTTATATCGTAGAGGCAAGCATAAGGGCTGAGACACACCAACAGCCACCTGAGCAGAGTGTATGGATATTCTTTGCTTCTTCATGAAAACGTGAACGGAGCTGTTTATAACAATGTGAGGAGAAAAAAGTTTGGGAATTAATTCCAGTATTTCTCTTAGCGATGCCTCAAAGCATGGCAGCATATACTTCACGTACTTGAAGAAGGGCTATGTCTTGACCCCAGAAGCTGTCCTCCTTCCCATCCGTTATTCAATATAGCTCTGCTCTGTTTGGTGTTGTATTGGCTAATCCGCAGTCATGTTTGGGGGCAGCTGTTCCAGATGTGGAACTATTACCTGTGCACACACAACATAGGAAGGTGTCAGACTTCAGGCAGACACTGATGGGTTACCTCAAACCACTAACGAGGTAACCTCCTCGTTATCTTTCACAGTCACAAGGTACCTGGATGCAAACACTGTCGTAAACGCAGTGGAGTAACAAGCCGAGCGAAGCATCTAGAGCACCACCTCTGCTTTTTATTGTTAATTTTCAGCTAGGACTCGCCCCCGGTGGTATTCCTCAAATCTCTTTCACAAGGAAGCGCTAACAGATTTGCATCTGCCACTTTCTCAGACTGAATCCTAGTAGGGCTGCAGCATGTGATTGCACAGTGAACTTTGCCAGGGGAAAAGAGGACCTTCTTCTGATACTGAAACTTGCCTTTGTAGAAAGATGCTGCATCTTAAAAGGATTTGCATACATTACTTGCCTTCTGATAGCCTGGTGCTGTAAATATTATCTGTGCCTGACAGCCGCTGGTGGGGAGGCACGCGAGGCTTGCGAGAGGTTTCCCGGGAGGTTTCAGAAGGAAAGTCAAGTCTCCTGCCCCCTTATTTGGGGCAGTGGGTTCCCCCCGAGCGGGCAGGGGTGCAGAGGGCATTTTTCACTGCCATCGTGGCTGGTCAGCAGGAGTTCCTGAGTTACAGGCCCGGTGTCAGCCTCAGTCACACCCGTTTCAGGAACCAGCTTCTCGAACACATTCTCCGTTTCAGCTGTCCTGGGGGAATCTGCTCCCCCGGGCCTTTCCTTAGTCAATTCCCCACCCCTCTCCCCCGGGTCGGTGCCGGTCAGCATCCCCAGGGGCTTGGGGAGAGCCCTGCGGGACCCTTGGCCGGCCCGGGACACCGCCTGGAGCCGGGCCGCGTCCCCTCGGCCAGGGGAAGAGCCGCTTCTGGCCGGCCCCACGGCCGCGCTGCGGGTTTTCCGTTCCTCCCGGCCTGGGCGAGGCAGCAGTCGCCGAAAATTCACACGAGCCGCCGGGCTGCATTTCCTCTGCCGCGGTGAGCACCGGCGCGGCCGCCCCGCTCCGTGCCCCAGGGCCGGCACCGCCCCGGCGGCCGGCCCACTCGCCCCCCGCCCGGCCCACTCGCCCCGCCGGTTTCCCTCCCTGCGGGGCCCGGCGCGGCCTGGGCCGCCTCCGGGGGCGGCGGGCTCAGGTAAGGGGAGCGGGAGGGAGGGGGAGCGGGGGAAACCGGCTGCGGTCCCTCGGCCTCCCCGGGTCTGGTCCCCGCAGCGCTCCCCGCGGAGCGAGGTGAGACTGCCCGGCCCCCGAGGCTGCCCCGGGGATCCTGGCCGCCCTCGCTGCTGCCTGCGAAGCTGCCGGCCCGCTGCCCCGCTCAGCCGGGGATGCTCGCCGGACCCCAGCCCTAGGGCTGCCGTTACCGGGCGTTAGCGATGTGAAACACCCGCGGGGCTGAGCTTCCAGCCCCACGGAAACGACGGGCAGTGTCTGCACAGCCAGCGCTCCGGCAGACACCGGTGGGCGGTTTCCAGCCCGAACCCCGGAGGAGCTCGTCTGCCCCCGGGTACCAACCCACGACGCCTCTGACAAAGCGTCGTTAACTCGCGGGTGTGCGTTTAGCATCGCTGGTTTTAATTGATGGTTCTTGGCAGGTTGGGCAGCCCCCACGCTTGTTGCTAAACTCCCCGTCAAATGCCTGCAGAGGCCAAGTGAATTGCCTACGCCAGGGAACAGAAAATGCTGTTTGTTCAGAGGAGTGTTTAAATCTGGGGATGCCCTGTCCACCCCATGGCAGTCACACGCTGTGTCTGTGTCTTGCCTGGCCCAGGCGGTCACGCTTCGTTTTTTTCAGACTGGTTAGTGTTCCTTTCGATACTGCTGAGATAGGTTATCGTGTGTCAGTACTGCTGGGGACAAAAAAAAGAGATTCATAAAGGCATTATCGCGATCAAACTGTACCAGGTCCCTGGGTGAAAACCTTTCCTGGACTTTCCAAGCGACTGTGCAGACACCAGAGTCAGTTTTGGTTGCATTTCCAAAAATATTCAACTGCGCAGCTCTTGTTAACCAAAATCAATACTGAATGTGACACCTTGACGTGTGTGGCTCAAGGTCTGGTTAGAGCACATGTGTGAAGCTTTTTCTGGGCTTGAGATTTCCTTTTTCATTTTGTCACTAGATTTGTGACTTCGGGAAAGTCACAGTAACACATCAGTGGGTCCATTTCTGCATCTGTGAAGTGTAATAATTCATTTTGGCTGCTGGGAACTGAAGGTGGTTGGGGATTTACTCTACAGGAAATATATCTGTGTGATGTGGACCGATGGGATTGTAGCTCTGAGATGATGGCAATATTGACTTCATCTTTCTACAAGCTGAAAAACTCTGGAAAGAAAACCCCAGCCCTTCATTTCAATATGTTGTCCATTTTCTTGTTGCGTTTGAGGGAAATTTTAAATCTGTACAGTAATTTCCTGCTGGTACCTAGTCAAACCCCACTGTGACATTTACTTATGCATGTCAGCTACAGACTCAATTAAACAGATCACTAGATTGCTGCACAGGTTGGGAGCTGCTCGAGGACTTTGATGCCTGGTATATTCTCTCACATCAAAGCGAGCATGTGTCTGCTTGTTTAAGCGCCTAATTTTTTTCTCCTTATCTCTGACAGTAGTTTGCTTCAGATGGCTGAGAAAACAACCAGAGGCCCGCAGGATGTCCCTGACTCTTCTCCTGATGAAAATGAATTTCCTTTCGGATATCCCACTAACATTTGTGAGGATGTGCCTGATCAGAAGTACCTGTGCAGCAACTGCAATAACGTTCTGAAGAAAGCCCTGCAGACGCTCTGTGGGCATCGGTACTGCTCAGCATGCCTCTCCTGGGTTGTACGGTAGGTCCTTGCTGCAGTGGAGGGTCACACCGCCGTGATGGGGTCTGGCTTTAAGCAACCCTGAGAGCTGTGTCACGCCACTGTGCTCAGTAGATGAGTCTGTGGCTGCCTGGCCCACTGGACCGCAGGCATTTTACTGTCTGGAAGTGCTTGCCTGAGTTGGGCTGCAGGCTACTCTCTACCTCCTTGTTTCCAGCGTGGAAGTCTGCAGGGGGGGAAGGCTGGATTACCAGGCTTTACAGATGTCATGTTTTCTATGTGTAAGCGCAAGATAAGGGTACTCATTTAACCTTGGAGAACTAGTGCAAGGCTGACGTAATACTTGCATCGAACTTTACGGTTCTTTGATAAGTGATGCTACAGGATTTTAATAAACACTATCTCCGAGGTTTATTTTTAATAACTCAGCTGGGTCACTACATGTTAAGGTGCTGCTGCCATTAGTGACAAACAATGACAGCCATGGTCCTGGAGAACCTGAAAACCAGGAGCTGGGTGGGGATTTCCTTTGAGTGATTACCTGCTTCTACCCTGCCTTTTCTTTCAATAATTACCCCTTGATCCAGAGCCTTGGGAAAAGGGTAAGTCTGCCCTGCAGACGAGAGGTGAAATTGCAGGACAGGTCCATGGATGTGAGCTGACTTCCGCGTTGATGTTTTGGAAAACAGCAGCTCTCAGATTCAGTGACTGGGCTTTAGTACTGGCTAAGTCTAAAGCCTGTTACTGCAATTCCTCATGGATATTATTAGTAAGCTAGTTTGTGTATGCCAGTTTGTGCAGTCCCGGCTCTGATCACAGCGTGGGGCACCTGGAAAGCTGAGTCAGTGCCCTGGCCACATGTGATTTGAAGATCAGTGCATAATAATGTAGAAATGTGTTGATATTAATGTATGCGACCAACTTATATAAATCCATTACTGTAAAGCTAGAACAAAGCCCCTTAATGAAGCAAAGTAAACTGTAAATTCAGAAAATTGTCAGCAGATCATAACTGGAATTGTTACATCTTCCCACCAATCTTACAGTTCAAAGGGGAAACTGGCTCAAACAAGCTGATTAGTACCGTTCGGGATCAGTTATGCTCTGGCCGGATGGATGATTTTCTGATGAGCTCCTTGGCCTGCGTTAGTTCGTTATTTGCCTGGATGACAGACAGCACCAGGAATGAAATACATCTCTAGTAGAGTTTTATTTTTCGCTTTTGCTATATAAATCTCTATGCTAAGTGTTCTGAGGGTAGATCAAAACCTTTTTTAGCTGCACTAGGATGTTAACTCTCTAGAACTCAGTTCTGCACTGATTCTACTATAGCCTGGTCATTCGAAGTCTATCTGTCTATCTTGGGAAAACGGGTATTTTCTGTGGTTTAGAAGACTTTAGTTTTCATGTTACCTTTCCTACATGGTGGTTTTGCATAACTATGACATAAATAGGTTTCCATCTTTATTCTTTTTTATGATCCAGGCTGCTCTTATTTTGCTGAAATACAGATAAGATTTATGGGCCTGGCCCTGGTCTTGAGGAACAGAGCAGCAGTTGTGGGGTTTTTTAATGCCTGTTTGTTCAAGAATTGGCCATTTAATGAACAAGGACCATAGACTCTGAGTGGAAATTACAATTTCCTTGCTTTTATTTGTGTCAGTGTCTATACAAAGACCTTCTCAACCAGAGTACACTAACTGATTGTTGTTTCATCCTTCTTTCTTTTTGCCAGAAACAATAAAAATGCGATTTGCCAGAAATGTAAAGAGGAAGATCCCAGCACTTTAAGTGAGGGAAGCCTATTGGCAGAAGAAAGGGTAAGTTGTAGTTCCCAGTTCATTAATTTACCATTAACCATTCTCTGGGCTACTCTGTAGTCATCACTGGACTGTGGTTTAGGAGGGAATAACACAAAAGGTGATAGCAACTGATAGTTACACATTTTAACTTATGCCTTAGTCATTTGGATTTCCCACAGTTTTTGATTTTAAGAAAGTATAATGGCAGCGTTAGGACTTTCCAAGCCTGTCAGGTTCTGCAACATAAAATCCCACCCTCTTCTGTATAATTGACTTTTATTTGTCTCAAAGTAACTGGTGCTTTCCTACTCATCATAATATGTCTTAGCTGTTACTTACTATCCTTAGTAAGTATCCTAGTGGATTTTCCAATCTTCTGTTTCTCGGTGCCCTTGAAACATGTTACCAAACTTAAAGATGGAGATCTAGGGCGTAGGCTAGCAGGCTGCATTGCCTAGAAAGTATTTTGACAGCCAGGGTATCTGGAGAAAATAGTGGAAAACACAGAACGGAACACAATAATTGATAAAAGCGATGCTCTGGTGAAGATTTAATCTGTAATGTAGCGGTGCAAAATAGGGTTGCAGCAAAATAATGAATCTGCAGTTGATGCTGAGCTTGGTAATACCTCAGAAAAAATCCTCAATTCTGCAATAAATTTCTCAGTGAGAGAATTTCATGCATTGTGTAACCTCAAAACAGGTACAGCTAAACCCTTATGAACTTCTTATTCCATGTTGACTGTCAGTTCTCTTATAACTTTGGGATTTATCTGCTGCGGGATTCTCATTACGTCTGCTGGGACTTCCTGCGGAATCTGTGGGTGGGTGGTTGTAAAAAGGGCCCTGGTCTCGCAAGCTGATCTGCCTGGGCAGATTCTTGTGCCTGTTGAGAGTCCAGATGAAGTCAATCACCACGAAGGCATGAGGATCTGCCGGTATAGATCAACTTACAACACGTGGTGGGAGTTTGTAAACACCAAGAGCGAAGATCATTTAGCAGGTTTGTTCTTTAGGTCTATTCCTGGTAATTTCTGCTTTACCTGTGCTGGGGTTTTGCTTAAAGTTTATTTCCTATGCTATCTGGTTATATGTTTATATTTTAAGTTAGATACCTACACAGGGAAAAGGAAGGCCCTTTCAGGATGTGTATTTGCTTAGCTTATCCCATGAGCTTTTCCTCTGGTAACTCCCGACCCTTCCCTCTTACACTTTTAATTTATGATCCCTTCCTATACAACATGCACCTCAAGTCTTACCGTGGTGCAGTTCATCAGTGTCAGTTACCGAGCATCTGTGTCTGTCACTGAAATCAGTTGGAGGAGCGGGGGCATCCTCCCAAGCCTCTGCTCACACCCGATCTGCTGTCATTCATGGGACTGGCTTAGGGGACAGTTCTCCGCTCTGAATGGAGCACGAACCTCTTGGGGCTCCCCCCTCTCTGGCTGTGTTAGAGCAACCGGGGTTCCGAAGCAGTGGGGCAGCCTTAGGTGGAGAGAAAATAACCACTGGATTGATCCTGGAAAGCTTTTGGTCACCTTGATCCGTTTGTTAATCTTGCTGCTCTTCCTGACCACATGAGCTGTAGGCCAGAGCCCTCCCTTAGCTAGAGGCTGTAAGATACCCATCCTGTGGGTCAGAGTGCGAGGAGGAGGGTGTTTGGCAGCGGTTCTTGGATGGGACATGGCAGGGGACCTCCACTTTTGTCACGGTCAGCTCTGGGCCAGGCAGGGCTGGGCAGATACGTGTGTGCCATGACAGCCAGCCGTGATCAACATCAGCAGCCCCTGCACCATCGTCTCCCTTTGGAATAGCTAAAATGAAAGAGGGGAGATGTGCAACTAATATATCAGTCAGAGAGAAATATCTTCTGTTTCCTTCTGTTTGACCCAGAGCACTTTCACGTCAGCGAGAGTCATCTCGTTACTGTGCAGAGGTCTGACTCCCGTCCCTAAAGAAGTGCTGTGCAAGCTCGGGCTCCCAGACAAGAGGGCAGAGTTTCGGGTGAATATTTTGAAGCAGTGACCTGTGTGGATAAAAGAAGAGATGAGGATTCCCTGCCTCGTTTTTTACCTGAGTAGTGTCCGTAACGATTTGACATCTACCAGTGTCAAACAAAAAGCACAGGGAATGCACACAGCAGTAAGAAACCCAGCCACTGCTGGGACTGTCCCTGCAGTTAAATAGATTTTAAATTATCTGTTTTGTAATGTCAGGAAATTCCTTGAGTTTTTCTTCTATGACACAGGGGGAAAAAAGCCTGATAACTTGAATTTCTTTTCTTTGATTTTGCTCATAAATTAGACTAGAATGTTTTAGAGGCTGGGGCTGGCATGATTTCACTAATTGTACATCAATTACTAGCTTATAACATGGAATCTTCCCTAGATGCAGATGGAGCAATACATGTGTTTGTACAACGTCCATGATTTTTTAAATTCCTTCTTGGTGGAGTGGTTTGCAGTTTGTGTGCAGAGTTCTTCTGGGGTGGACTTCACTGGCAGGTTGAGATTAGGAAAGGAGTTGCTGTGAGACCCTGCATACACAAATGTATCTTTTGGTTACCATTCATAGCACTGGCTCTGCTGCTTTTGTGTGATTTAACATGACAAATGTGGGTGAGTACAAACATCTTGTATCTAGGTTAAAAGAACCCCAACACAACCAACCAGGAATGCTGATTCTGACAATTTTGTTTGCTTATTTTTATTTTTCTGTGTACAATTTCAGTAACTTTATTGAAATGTAGGCATAATCTGTTAATACTTTCCTCCCTCGATTTGAAAAGCTTCCCCTCCCCTGCCCAGTTCTTGCCTTGCTCTGTTGTTACATGGGAAATCCGCAGGCCTCCGTGTTGTGAACTCACTGACGGTGTCTGACAACATGCCATTGACTTGAGTAGGGCTCTTCTCGTGTCACTGTACCTATTCTGATCGTGCAAGATGTAATATTAAAAGTGTGTAGCGTTTCATAATTTACATAATAATTGTACAATTTTTCATGGGTAACAACATAGAAAATTCTAAATAGCTCAAAAAGTCCCCATTCACATATGTTTTACATTTCTTCAGCGCACAGTGCCCTGCTAAATGGAAACAGCCGTGTTCTGAGAAATGTACTCTCACTGCAGTACAGTCTCAAGTCCTCCCTGCAGCCCGTTTAGGAGGTGTTAATGACCCCAATAATGAAATGCGTTCGTTAAGAGTGGCACATGGCAGCACCCTATAGTTAGGGTCCTGTCAGCACATTCATTGCATGTGACGTATTTCAGGCTTCTGTGAAAAGAAACTTAAAATAATAGCTCTAGCTGGCTAAGCATATTTTCACTAAATTTATATCACATCAAATAGTTTATTTTAAATGGTAAGAAATAAGTGATGTAATAATTGTTTGAGCTTCTGCTACACCAGGATTAACCTGCTTGTTAATAGAGTCATGTGGCAGTACAGTAAATTAAAAAAAAAACCAAGGGATTTATCAAGATCTGAAATTTTGGACAGAGTCACCTCATTCCTATGTCAAAAATGCCTCCTGGAGTATTTCCTGACCAGTGTTTTTTCCTTACTGTGTTTACTTTCCAGGCTTTTGGTGATGCTGCCATTAATAAAGAGATTTCTGAACTCAGAGTACACTGTGTGACCCTTGGATGCAGTTGGTCTGGTACCATGAAAGATTTTGAAGTACGTTTAAAGACATTTTATTTAAATTAACATGCACTCTGGCTTGAATGGGGACAGAATGACAATGAAATTAGGTTCTCAGCAACCACAACCTCATTAGAATCAGTGAAGGTATCCTGATTTATACCAAGTATCTTAAACCGTGCCATTAGCTTTAGCAGGACTTTGACCAAATCCAGAACATCCCGAATGATTGTGAAATTAATGTTGCACGAATTTCCATCACCATGATTTTTTTCCCCCCAGTGAGTTTACTTATTTGAATGCAAGGATGCTACGAGCTGTTTTCGACAGACCAGAATACCTCAGTCTCCAGGACATTGTTATGGGCAATATCCTTACTATGTTTTTGTAAGAGAAATGATTTCCTCCCATGCAAATGATTTCTACTGATTGAATGTGTTCATCGTTCTTTTCAGACTGATGTGAAATGCCCCAGGTAAAATATTAAAATGAGCAAGATCTGTGAATCTGCCATACAAATTAGAATAATGGAAAGAATGCAGATAATTCCAATACTAATTTTGCACAGATTTTCTATTTGAGTGCATTCCTCTTTAAGGAAGAATCTACCCCGTTTGCTTAGCTTCACAGTTTTGAGAACTGGAGCCCCTCTCAGCATGAATACGTGGCAAACTTGATTTGAGAGTTGGGCGTGTGATTGAAATTGGCATTTCTGAGCCTGTTCTGTAGGGGACAGCCATCTCCCTTTACAGACAAAATCAGTTGTGACACAGTGCCTGCAGACGCTGCAGTAAAAGAGGTCAGAGTGAATAGTTTTTCAGTGGAATACTGTGGGTTTAATAATCTGAACGTAGACCTGTTGGCTGTAGTTATGAAAAAAGTACCGCTGGTATTTTTCCTTGTTGGGGTGAGAGGATGCCAGTAGTGAAAAGGAAACGTTTTGAAAGTTACTTTGAATATAGGTAAGGGTTGTGTCCCAGTTGTTGCATAGAGGGTGTCAGATGTCCTTTTATGCAGAGGTGTCAGCAGCCTAACCATATTCATCCTGCCAGCCAGAGCAGGATGGTCTCAGTGCTCAAAAAACCTTGTGCGAAACAACCTCTCCAAAAAAAAACAAAAAAAAAAACCCCAAAGTAAAAAAACCACCCCAAAAAAACCACAGGTTAAAAGTTAGGGATCCTCTGAGACAAGGAAAAAAGCTGGGGGTCAGGATCATGTTATTTTCAAGCAAAAACACTAGAGAGACGGTTCAAGGGAGACGTCATGTCTGAATTTGTCCAAAGCTGGTTTTTGTTTGAAGTTAAGAATTAACAGAAAAGCCCCAGTAAAGTTAGTGAATTTTTCACCAGTAATCTCGGTAACATGGTGGTGTGGGACTTCACCCCAGCTTCGAAGAAATGCAAAGCAAAGATCTAGGCTGGCAGAATGGAGACTGTTTCTAGATAAATGCGTATCTGCAGTCATCTGTTTATAACTCCTTTACTTCCAGGAGCATCAGAGCTTATGTGAATACGCTTTAATCCCTTGTCACACCGGTTGTGGACACGTGGTGATGAGAAAGAAACTTGCAGATCATTTGGAAAATGGATGTGTTAATAACGTGACAGTGTGTCAGAAGTGTAAGCGGAGCTTATCCAGTAGTGAATACCAAGTAAGAATCTGTCACAGATTTCTTTGTGACTATTTAAACCTATTTACTTTATATTTTTTATGTTTAACTTGTGTTTCCCGCTGTTGTGACAGGGACTTGCAAAATGAAAGTGTATATATCCTGTATATATCTATACACGGCGAAACACCAGTCTGTCCCCAGCATTTGCTCAAAATCCTCTTTAAAACAACTTGTCTTCTTTCCACAAGATCGTAGTTGATCATTAAACTTTTGTGTCACTTAACCTATTGCATTCTTTCCTAAAAGCGATGCCTTTCTCAGTCGATGCTCAGAGTTATGATAGCAGGGCGATGTTACGCGTTACTGACTTGCAGATTTTAAGTGCCTTCATACATTCATTTTAAATGAAAGTCCTCTTGATTTTTACCCATTTTTGTAGATGCAGCACGGTACAAATTCTGGGAGTGGTCTGAGGGCATAAAGTGAGCTAATAGAAACTCTCCAGTGTTGGTGAAGGAGGAAATGGTGTGATGGGGCAGATCAAAACTGAACAGAAAATTATCTGTTCTTATATGAAGAGACTGCCAAGGGTATAGCTGCAGGGACACACTTCTCGGCCTCTTGACAGAAGCCCATCACGTGTTGTTAAGGACATTTTGTGCTGAAAAGCTCCGGAAGCAAAGCAATAGCAGCATGAATGAGAGATGCCGCACGCCTGCCGGCGCTGCTATGCGTGGTTTGATGGGAAAGCTCTGAAAATGTTCTCACCCCAGCTCCGACCCTGTGGGCTCTGTTAGCAAAAAAGATGTTGGGCAACACTCTTTTGGGTGTAGCATAACTAATACTGATCCCTCCGGGTGATTTAAAGAGAATACTTGCTAGCCTTGGAGTTCTATCCTGGAATGGGGGCACAGTGATGCAAGGCCTGCGTGGCAGGAAGGTTGTGAATATCTCAAAAATGTAGCCCCAAGTAAGCAGGGAGTAGATTGCGTATTGTAACGGGCACTAATTTATGTCTTTCCAAATACTGAGCTGTAAGATTTACTCAGCATGGGGGTAACAGTCCTTCTGGGGTAAGAATAAAGTGCTTTTGCTAAAACATGCTTCTTGGGAAGCTTTTGCTCTTCATATCTGACTGTGACAGAGAGAGAAGAATATCTGGGCCCAGGCACATTTTGCCAGTGCTAAATCCAGCGTATGTTTTGTAGAGACCGTAAATACCAGAAGGTCGCAACACTTAATCCCTTTCAACCTTCTGTAAGTGCAGGGGGCAGGCTGGAGGAGGAAACCTGAGCTGTGTGAGCGTTCTCCGAGCACCTTTCTCTTTTCAGAGATCTGTGATACTGCAGATCCACCTCAGCCAGCTTCATTTTCCTGCAATGAAGAACTGTTTACCTCCCACTCATTCCAGTTAGCTATCATCTCATTAATTTTTTGGTTAGGAAACCTTGGCAACCAAGCAGGAGGTTGGCCTTGAGATGTTGATTTTTCTCTGCCTGCCTTAGTTAGTATTTGTAAAATTGGAAGTTTGCTGATTACATGATCTGCTTTATTAAATTTGCAGTTATGTGGCATGGGAATTTTGATTATTTGTGTGTGTTCCATGTATCCACAGTCCTCTGGCAGCAAATAGTAAGTTTTGGTCACTGCTCTCACTCTCTCCATCTTGGCCAATCAGTTATTGCTCTTGTGCTTTTTGAATTTCCATATTTTAGAGAAACTTCTCACCAGCCCCTCTCCCCGTCAAGAAATCAACAATCAGAAGGAGTCATATAGCAGAAGGGAAGAAAATAAAGGCATACTTTGTGCAATAGCTGAGATGATAGAGTATTAAAAAATGAGTTAGAGGGTGAGAAAAACCTATGGCTTTATTTCTGAGGTTCGAAAGAGAAACCTCAGGACTCTTTGGAGGGGAAACTTGAAGGTTGCTGGAATGGCTTAATCAAAGAATTTCTAGACTGCTACAGGAAATGTACTGGTATGCAAAGGCGTTTATAAAGGTTAAAGACAGCTCCCCCAAACAGTATGAATTGAAAGCCGACAGTTGCTGTGTTAAATACACATATTACGGCTGCATGAACCAATGGCAGGAGGATTACTTTACCCTTCTTGGAGCCAGAAGTGGCAGGAAGTCTCGTGTTAGCGGTCATGCATTTTGCATTAGCACGTCATGATGGAAAATTTGGATTCCAGCCTTCAAAATGCTAATAAGCAGGATGCAAGAAGGGTCTGCACATTAAGGAAGCTCTCTGAAGTCAATGCAAGAAGAGTTTATATCTGGGTTTCCTGTATATTTGCTTTCTGTTCTGTAATCCACCTTCGTGTCGTTGCACGTGTACGTGTGTACACGTGTGTGAGCACATGTACCTGTGGATTGAACTGGGCAAGGCTTGTACGTTGCCAATCTTGTATCAGGTTTCCCAGGGTGACCTTGCAAACCATCTCTACGTAGTTTCCAAAAGCTCTGGGCCCCATAGGCGAAAGATCACACTTTGTACTTTTACTGAACAGGTATCGCGTCCGCAGAGGGGTCGCTGAACACGCCTGCTAAGCTGAGGAGTAATCAGCTTAAAGGCTTAGCTTGGGAAACCTCTGAGTCTGCAATTCGTTATATGGGGGGCAGCAGCGCCCACTTTTAGCAGACGTGCTTTAGGCCCACGTTTCGGAACATCGTTTCCTCTAAGAAGAAGCCAGAGAACGCTGCACTATTGCGTAGTGAGGCCCAGAGCGGGCACTCTCTGGGCAGGGGTACAGGATTTTGCACCATGTGTTGTGGAGGTTGTAGTGCTCCTGGGGAAACTACCCTTCCTTCCTCTACTATTCCTTAAATCCACACCTCCCAGGAAGAAAGCAGGGAACCCACTGTAAACATTTTCTTCCATAACATGGAATTTCTTGTAGAAAAGCTTCCCAAATCCCCAAGGTCCAGTAAAATGGGAATAGCATTCCCAAGCACAAGCTTTGTTTCAAAGACTTTAGACTATTTATTTAGAATAAAGATGCTCAGTGGTTTTAATAATGTACTGCATTCTTTTCTTGTTTTAATGGCAGGAACATTCATGTGAAGGCAGTTTATGTAAGGACCAAAAACGTGTGCAAACTGAAACACCATCAGAGGAAAAGGTGGGTATGAGTGAATGCAGTACAGCTTTCTTTCAGCCCATAAAAGTATCACTTGTTCACTTAGTGAATTATCAGAACACCTTCAGATACAGTTGTATCTGGGTGCTTTTTACGTCCCAGCACAGCTCTGCCGACTGCCTTCTCTTCCCTGCCCCCACAGTTAACTTTATTAAATTATCTTCTCAATTGATGTTACAAAAACTGGGGAGTGGTTTGTTTCCTTTCAAATATTCAGCGAGACCCACATGAGCAAATGAAAATATGCTGTATAACAGTGTAACTAGATGTGCTTTTGGTTGGGAAGGGAACTAAATTCAGACATTAGTCAGAGCTTTTGGTCTGATAGATCCATTCATTCCCAGGACGCGCTGCATGACACAGCTCTTCTGAGCATTCTCTGAGAGCAGGAGGGGGGTTGGAGCGGGTGTGTGCGTGGTCTTCTCTGTTTTGGTGGGCTGTTTGGCTTACTGGCATCTTATTTATGAGAAATTGTTACTAGGGGATCCATGTGGTTTGTTAAATGACGTTAGATCGTTGTGGGGTCTGTTAGATGAACACTTAACTGCCAGGCTGTGTGCAAGAGACCTGCAGTCAACCACGCTCTTCATCGATTTACCAGTCAAAGCTGGTAACTTTGGACACTCTGAGCTGCAGTGATGCCTTGATTGAATTAACCTGATTTATAGCTGCTGGGATAGTGGCCTAGTTGTTTGTAGGTAAATAAAAGACTCCCTTCCCATTGGTATTTGATGATTTTCTTTCCCTTTTTTTCAACAGAACGGCTCCACACCCTTAATGAACAAGGATGGATGTCGTTTTTCCGAAGTCGGCTGTTCATTTAGGGTGAGTGAAACGGCTGCCTTCAGGAAGGTCTCAGATGGTTTGCCACTCAGCACTGTGCCTTGGGTCTAGCCAGACTTTGTGTTCAAGGTAGTGGGCATTGATTTATATAAATCTCTAAGAAAAGAAAGTCTACCCACTTCTAGCAGACAGCAGAGGTGATGGAACTGCCATGGTCACGCTTCAGAGTTCTTCCATCTCTGTCTCAAGTTGAAGAGAACGTTGATTTGGCCCCAGGCCAGTTATCATAGTTGCTTAGAGATTATAGTGACAGTGTCTTCTTCTTACAGGGAAGCAAAGAAAAGATGAAGGAGCATGAAAAAACTGCAGTTGGGGCCCACATGCTGCTTCTGCTGCAGCACATAAAGCAACTGAAGGCAAGCTTGTGCACTGCTGCAAAGGCTGCGAATGGTTTCATCCTCAGTGTGGATGGTGCAGGAAAAAGCATCTCCGATCTGCACATCCCAGAGGGGCTGGAAATCAACGGGGATCTGGAAGTGGACTGTTTTTCTCGATCTTCTGTTTCTGAAGATGAATCTGTTCTACAACAACTTGTGAGAGAGAAAGTGATTTCTGAGCTAGAAAATAAGCTACACGTGTTTGAGAATATTGTGGCAGTGCTCAATAAAGAGGTGGAGACCTCTAACTTGGAAATCACAGCCTTTCGGAGACAGAGTGAACTGGATCAAAATATAATACGAGGCCTTGAACTGAAGGTAAATAGTTATGATGAGCACTGTCTGCCTGTGGTACAGAGAAGAGATATTTACACATATCCGGGAGGTGGTGAAGAGATCAGGACAGGGATTCAGCTGTGAAGTGTTATGTTCTGGCCACATCTACAGGATCCTTTTGTTGTTTTGGATAAATTTTCAAAGGGGGAATCTCTAATATTTGTTATCTAAACCAGTGTTTAGCTACCTAGGTATTCCCGAGAGATTTGAGTGTTCAGAATTTGCCATGATCAGGCTCTGAGCGAGCAAGATGGTTGTTTAACTGACGGATCCTCTTGAAGCAGCGTTATGCCTGGAAGTCCAACCAAGTTGCTCGCCTCACATGCCGACAGTAACTGTTGCTTACAAAGAAATCAGAGGAGGCCTGTCAGAACATGAGATCTCCAGTACGATTCTGCTGCCTCTGCGGCACAGCAGCCTGGAGAGCGGGCGTTGATCGGGAACTGATTTGTGTTTCCTAGATCGCGGAGTTGCACCGGTGCCTGACGCAGAAGGATGCGGGCCTGAGCAGTCTTCATAAGAGTCTTCTGTTCTCTGAGCAAGCTTCCTATGACGGGGTCTTTCTGTGGAAAATAACAGACGTGTGCAGGAAGTTACAAGACTCTGTGACCGGAAGAACCATCAGTTTGTATTCGCCAGGTGAAACACGGGATGGATACGTGTGTTAGCAGAACTCAGTCCTTTAGGAAACCCACTGGTTTCTAGAACAGTGCTGCTTTATGGAAGATGCCACGCTCTCCTGCCTGTAACTCAGGGCAGCGACGTGCTCTTCGCAGAGCTGTCTGGGCTTTCATTTTGCAGCTTGCCCTCCGCTGCAGCTTGCAGGGGTATCCGCTGGCTCCGTCCCATCTGACCCACAGCTTGCGCCCCGTGGTACCCAAAGCCTTTCTGTGGCAGTTCTCTCTCCTGTGAAAAGGAGTTTGATTAGGTAAAATAAGCTTGTGTGGTTAGTAACAGGTGATTTTCACCAAGGTGTGAGGCACTAAAGCATTCCAAGCAGTGGAATCTCCAGGGTGTACGGATTTGCTCGCATCCCTGTGACAGCAGAAGTCATGTGCTGTCTTTCCCCGTATGTCAGAACGCTCGTTAGGTCTTTTGTTCGAAGGAGGCTTTACTAATGAAGAGTTCTGCTTTTCAGCTTTCTACACTGCGAAGTATGGCTACAAGGTGTGCCTGAGGGTTTATCTGAACGGGGATGGGACAGGAAAAGGAACCCACATGTCCCTGTTCTTTGTTGTCATGAAAGGAGACTACGATGCTCTGCTCCCGTGGCCTTTCAGACACAAGGTAAGAGGGGAAGCCTTTTAATCTCTGATCTGAGGGTAAAGCCACCACTTCTCTGTGCTGGTTTTAGCGAACACAAGGGGACTTTTCCCTGAGTTTAGTGGAAGTTGGAGTGTTTTCCCATTTTCCTCTCTGGTGGCTATTAGCCATACTCTAATCTTGGGTAATTGGGTAATAATTTGTCCCTGAATGGAGTGATTTACGCACAGGGAAAGCTGCTCCTACTGAGAGTCCGTACGTTGCCTTGTAGGATTTTCAAACGCCAGAATCCTGCTGTTTGATAGATCCCAACCTGTGTCCTCCTGGGCTAAAGCCAGAGACCTTTTTTCCTGGCTCTTTCTGTACGCAGATATCAATTCATGCGGGAACTATGATTTGCTGCCTGCAGCACCGGTATTAGAAATGTGAGGTCGGAGTTCTACTTCCAGACGTGCCACAGGTGTCTTATGTGACCCTGATCTTACTTTTTCTCTTTTTATAAGCGCAACCTGATAATGGCAACAATGGTGAGAAAAGCCGTGAAAGTGTGCACGAGGTTCTGGTCTCTGTTCTAGCACTTGCCTTCGTGTGGTAATAATTCTGAAAGCCTTTCATATAAGTAGCTTTACTACCATTTAGCGGCCAAGAAAAATAGAAATCCAAGTCCCCGATCCTCACTGTATTAAAAAATTGTTGCGTGTTTCAGCCTGAAGAACAGTGAGTTAATAAAAGCGGTAATGAGGTGGGGAGAGTCTATACTGGTATTTAGGTTGTGTCTTTTACGTATTTGCGTACGGGCAATTGAGCTGCTCCTTTTGATTCCAAACCACAATGACAGGATGACTGTAGTGACTGTAACCAAACTCGGGGTTGGTTTAAGATGTCAGGAGAGAGAGGAAAGAAAGCCCTTGGGCTGTGCGGTTCTCTGCCGTGAGACAGTGCCTACTTTATTTCATTTCATTTTAGTTTACGGGTGGCAGAGTTTTAAATACTTCACCTGGGAACCGTTACAATCGGCCTTGTTCACATTAACTGACCTTGCAGGTTGCCAAACTGATTGTATCTTGTATTTCGTTATCGATAGAGCATCCAGCTGCTTTTGCAGCTTGTTTGCGCTTCTGTCCCCGATGTTTTTCGCCTTATTTTTCAGTTCAATAACTCATCGTTGCCACATTCTGTTTTTCAGGTGACGTTTATGTTGCTTGACCAAAATAACAGGGAACACATTATCGATGCGTTTCGCCCGGACTTGACTTCGGCTTCATTTCAGAGACCAGTGAATGATATGAATGTTGCAAGTGGCTGCCCCATGTTCCTCCCTTTGTCCAAACTGCAGTCGCCTAAATACGCCTACGTGAAAGAAGACACGCTTTTCCTTAAATGCATTATAGAGACCAATTAGTAGACCCTGAGATACGGGTGTCTGGTAAATCACCCTCTGGATTTCATTAGTTTACCTGGAAAAAACCCAACATATCAGCTTGAGACCTTGCATTGGTTTTCATGCGCGCACAAAATCCAGGGAGCCTGAGCGTGTGCTCCGCTGAATCGGTTCCCATCAGCTGAAGATCCACTCCTGGAGTTAGCTACTGCTGCGCACGCCGCGTGCTTTGCCCCGTGCCCCACGGAGCTTGCTCTGAGATCTGTGATTGTCTCATCAAAAGGGGCTGGATGGAGGTTTGAGCCACCCCCGCAGAGGTTTGAGCCACCCTGAAGACACCTGTGCAAACAGGCGCTGCTCTGCCTTGGCCCAGCCCAGGTGGGGGGCTCATTCTGCCTGGTTGTCTGGCCGGAGTGTGGCCCCGGCTCCCTTCTAGCATGCTTGGGTTAACGGGTTTCTGGGCTGCAAGGGGTGAAGCTGAGCCTTCCCAACCCTCCGGCGTGTGCGTCTCCCTTTCCCGGGAGGTTTGGAGACGGCACTGGCTGGCAGCCCTGACACGGGACCTTGGCTTTTCCCCTCCAGGGACAAGAGCAATCGGGTGTTCGTGGTTGTGCGTATTGACCTTGAACGCAGCGAGCTGTGCATGGCATCTGTAGCTTGAATTCCTTATACCAGCTGATTTATTTTGTGCTATTTATTTTAGACCTGTGTTTCTGTGCCCCGTAAAGAGCTGTTGCGTGGCACCAGCAGTCGGTGACCAGACTACGCTGTGCCGCGAGGAAATTACCTCTTGTATTTTCCAGGGAGTCGTTTCACTTTCCCATTTCAGACATGGAGCTCTGAGGGTTGTTAACAACCCCGAGAAGTCCAGAGGTGCCAGTCCGAGACGGACCCCTCCGCAGCTTTGTTTTCAGGTGTTAATCACTTCCTGCACCTTCCAGGAGAGTGACTTATTAGAAATTACTGATTGTTTTTTTCTTGCTTAAGTCTTTTTGTGTGCTCCATATCTAAGTCTTTTCACATGCTAAAATAGAAGTAACTACTAGAAATGGTTTTGTCTTTTTAATTAGGGGTAAGGAATGACTTTTTTTACATAAGCAAATCAAGCTTGGAAGTGCCTGGATGTGTGCAAAGTTCAAACACCACACCATATCCCCAAACAGCAGCAAATCTCCCCGCTGCCCCTTCCCTGCTCAGCAGCTGATTGACAGAACCAGTGGAGTTGCTTGGGTTCTGCGGGAGAGGTGGGTCGGCTTTGTACAAACCCACGGCCTGACCCTGCAGGCAGAGGCGGGGGGGGGGGTGTGAGAGGCCTTTATGCAATTCCTTCATTTGTCCTCTGCGATATCATTAGTTATAATAATATATTATTAGAATTATTGTTGTATTATTAGAATAATTAGTTGTGATGAAGAATCAGAGTTCAAAAAACCCCTCCCTCTAAACAAATAGCTACCAAAGCTTTTTGGGGAAAGAACTGGATGCTCTTTGCCATCACACAGAGTCTCTCTCTTTTTCTCTCTTCCATGTTTAAAGTGTTCTTTCAGGGACAGAAAGTTGTTTTTCCAGCAACGTGCCAAACCTTGTGACCGCACTGGAGTAATACGCCTGAAAATATTGCGCTGCTCGTGGCTGTGTGATTTTGTCAAGTGCCCTATTTATTACAATCATCCGTATTTTCATACCATCTTATTTATTCCTTAAATAAAGCTCACTAACTTAGCAGAGGTTCGTGTGCTATTTTCACTGTTAACTGGGGAATGGAGTGACTCGGAGACACGACGATAGTGGTTTGCTGTAGCGACACTCACTTACTCCTCCCGTCGCAGCACCAGGCCGGTTCCCCCGGCCGTGCTGCGACGGGGAACCCAGGAATAACCAGCCCCTGTGCCCCGGAGCTGATAATGCAACCGTCAGCCGAGGCGCTGGGATGCGGTGCCTTGCCTGTGCTCCTGCAGGACACGGGTGGAGGCTTTGGGAATGGACCATAAAGCATCTCTCATGTCGGTGCCGTAAGGATAGGGTCACCCTTTCATTGCCTCTGGCGGTTGGTGTTTGCATGGAAGATGTAGCAGCCAATAGATTTTGAGTTTATAGATCCAGTTTTGAGCTGGAAAACTGAAGAAAGGGTTGGACACGTCCGACTCGGGTGGTGCTACCCCTCGCAAGCCGGGCTCGGTGCGGAGGGGAGGTGAGCGTGGGTGGTGATGGCACGATCTGGCACAGCGAGCTTATTCCCAGAGCCTCTTCCAGCTACTGCAGCCGGAGCGGGAGGGAATTACAGCAGATCGAGAGAGCGGTGGGCTCTGCCGCGTTGCCGGGGGAGTTGCTCCGTACCTGCGTAAGCTTTCCTTGGCCCTCGCTGCCGGGAGCTGCTTTTCCACTTGGGGGGGGGGGTTTAATTAGCTGTTTTTATCGTAGCGGGCACTGCCTCCCCGGGGCAGCTTGGCTGCCTCCCCGCTCCACTGTTTGTTTTGTGCGCGATCCTTTTCCACGCCGAGCTGTCGTTAAAAGTAATTAGGAGGGTTTTCCTTGGGTGTGAGAGACGGAGAGGTGGGGGCAAGTGAGTAAAACCGTGTGTGGGTGAGAGCTGGGGGAAGGGAGAAGGTGTGTGGGAGGGAAGATGCGAATATGCACGTGGGAGGGAGGATATCTGCGTGTACGTGTCTGCACCGAGGGAAGCAGCACCGTTGGTGCGCGCGATCGTGCACGTGTACGTTGCGAGATGCATCTGCTGGCGAGCGAAGGGCCTGACGCCTCCGAGCTTTTCTCCACGGTGGTCCTACCAGGAATAA
Organism: Rhynochetos jubatus; assembly: GCA_027574665.1. Classification (NCBI taxonomy): domain Eukaryota; kingdom Metazoa; phylum Chordata; class Aves; order Eurypygiformes; family Rhynochetidae; genus Rhynochetos; species Rhynochetos jubatus. Next base: position 2,572,717 of record CM050671.1, read on the forward strand.
TTGCACTGAACTTTTTCCCATCCTGTGCTCATCCAGGATTTCTCTGATGGCAGGAGCCCGGTCTTGCTGCAGGTGGAGGTCAAATCACACCGAAGCAGCGCAAGCCGCAGGGCAGCAGGAGCATCCGCACTGCCCTAATCAATACCCTGGAGAAAGGGCGCGACACACCGGGGCTCTGTCCATCCAGTGGCCGATACCAGGGTGGAGTGGGCTGGAGACCTCGCTCGGCGCATCCCTTCTGCAGGGGGGAGCCCACGCAGCCCTCGCCAGGTTGTCCATGGAGGACAGGGCTGATGAGGGAAGATGGGACCCGCTGGGTAGAAACCCATTTAAAAAGGTTATCGGAAGCCCTTTAGTTCTGGTTTTCCTTCTAACCAGAGATTCCCACCGGGGAAATCCCTGTAGTAAAGCGTGAGGAAAGCTGCCATAGGGGTATGCCAAGCCCTGGGCTCGGGGGTGGCCGGTGGCAGGGGGGTGTCTGCCTGCAGGGCGTTGCACCGCATAGACACGGCCCACGTTCTTCCGCAGCGCTGGTAATCACAGTTAGCGCGGTTAACGCGCTGCGGGGCGTTTGCTTACAGCAGTCTCTTACCTGGGTAAGCAGTGGCAACGTCCCCACGAAATACAGATCTTCACCCTCCATTTTTCACTTTTCCCAGGGAATAAATGGGCTTTTCTTTCTCTTTCTCTCTCTCTTTTCTCTCTTTCTTCCTTTCTGGGGCATGTCTTTTCTGAGCCGTGCTTAGGAACTGCGGACGTGTACATAACATATCCGTGTCAAAATTACGTAAGGGCCCCGTTAACACGAAACTCGCACAGCTGTGAGAGCACTTACAAGCTCTTCATGGCTTATGCAACTGCCCAGAAGCACGCGAAGAAAGTTACATTAAAAAAGGACGTGGATGAAATTCATGCTAAATAAACAGTAAAGACATGAAACCCAATGCCTAAACGCTCTTCCTTTTAAAGGCACAGCGGGCACAAACCAGCTGAATGGCAGTTTAAGTGCTCTGATTCTAATTACGGCCGTACCTCTGTTCGACTCTGCCCTTCGGTGTATCACTTTTCTCCAAAAGGGCTCGAACGAGAGCTAACTCCCCCGGTGCCACGGCACTGCCGGAGCATTACCGTGTCCGCGGGGAACGCGTCGAGCCACGGCGCTTTCCAAACCCGGGGCTCTGCTCCTGGCTCCGGTGGTCCTGGAACAGGCTCCTGATTTTCACCTCCAAGACCTTCAGCCACAAAACCGCCTTGATCAAGGAACGGATGGCGCTTATGGAGAGAGAAGCTGAAATTGGAGCGATGTCAAGAGTTTTCTAATCCAGCAAATCACTTCAGTTGCAGAAATGAGCAGCTGAAGTGATTTTTTTTTTGGTCTGGATCAAATCAAATGAGGCAGAAAAATCAAAGGGAGTTTCAATGAGGCCAATCAGGACCGGTTGCTCCATGTTTAATGGCTAGGTTGGCAAGGAGTCGTAGTGCTTCCGTAGCTACCACGGTCTAAAATAGCCAAAGACAAGGTTTGTAGGGAAAGATAATATTATTTTTGAATCGACTAATAAAGCAAAAAAGAAAAAAAAAAGGCAAACTTTTAGGCCCTTCTTCAGGCTGGGAAAAGAGCTCATGACCTCACACACAGCTGCTTTGGGCTCAACTTGGTTGTGCTGGGCAATCGGAGAAGCAATGGCCGGGAGAGATCACCCTGTCCATAGCCCCAGTTAAAGTTGGAGCTGCTTTCGTTGGCACGAATGCGTCGTCTTTTGCAGCCGAATCTCCAGGTGGAAATGGCGCTGGCGGATTGTTCTGAGCAGCGTACAAGAGCTGCACCGAATGTCGCAGCCTGCGCCGCAGCCCCATGTCGCTCGGCGCAGGAGCCTGCGGGGCGGCTGCAGCCAGCGCGAGCCGTTTCTGCAGATCCTATCTCCACATCAGGCCTGTACTTTGTAGGCAGCTTCGTGTTTGGGTTTCCATTCAATATTCCTCGGCTTCGGTTTCCAAGACTACAAGCCAACGTACAACCCCTCCTCCCACTCCTCTTTTCAAAGAAAGAAAAACACTGAAAAGAAGCTACACGATTTCTGGGCAGTTTTCAAAGCAGAAAGAAAGGCAGCGCCGGGAGCTCCTCGCCCCACACGCCGCAGGCTCTGCTCCGGCCAGGGCTCCTGCCGGCTTCCTGCCGGGCTGAGCTCTCCAGGTGCTCCGTCCTGGTGCCAGCTGGGCAGCGCCACAGCCGCCTTGGCAAGTGCAGGGTGCAGAGGAGTGACAAATCGTTTTTAGGGACAAAACGGGGGTGTCGGAGTAGTTAACTACCCGGGGCTTCCTTCCAATCGTTTTGCAAACGCTGGTTTGGTTTGAAAATTCAATAGTGGGGAAGGGGCTGGGGTGCCCTGCCCACGCTGAGGGGGACACAGGGTCACCAGCACTCGGCTTTGCACCATCGCTCGCGGGCTCGCTGCTGCTCCTTTGCTTACAGAATAACCTGCTTCTAACGACTTGATTTAAGCAGGGGCTTCCTTGCGCACCTGGCACGGAGGGCAGGTCAGCATCTCCCACCGGCTCTGCACGCCGGGGCACCGGGGTCTCTTCCCCTGGGGTTGTGAGAGCAGCATGGAAACACTCACGTTGGCGTGGGCCCGGTGGGTGCCCCTTCCCCAGCGGAGCGTGTCAGGCGTCGTCGCTGGAGCCCCACCAGTGCGAAACCAGGCACTCGACTGTGTCTGAGCGCTGTGTCCGCTCCAGGGGCTGCCAGGCAGCGCCGCGCCGGTGTCTCCAGGAGCCACGAGCCTGCGCACGGTGCCAAAGAAACGGGATCTCCAGCGGCTCCCCTGACTCCCCAGGGGTGTGTGGGAAAAGCTGGGCATGTATGCAGAGGAGGAGGATGAAGAGAAGGAGGAAGAGGAGGAGGAAGGCAGCACCCAGTAGCTCATCGCAGTGGGAGCCGAGGCCAGGCTCGACGGGGATGATGTGGCTGGAGCAAAGAAACCCGAGTTAGATGGGATTGCGTGGCTTCGCTTGTGTTAAGGAATAGAAGATGCATCTCAAATTTGCTTTTTTTGGGTCTTTTTGTTTGGATCTTTTGGTCCAGGGCAATGTTACTGTGCTCTTTCCATTGGAAGGTGCCGGGTTTGGGGTGCCCTCTCTGTTCTGGAGGGTTTTCCTTGCTTACACCTGTGGTGAACTCGATCCAGTGTTTGATCTCTGTGTCACATCATCCACATTCCCATGGCAAACGACCAAGATGCTGCACACACAAACCATGGTGGGTGGGGAGGAGGGTGCAAGAACATCCCCGTTTGCTGCACCACCAGCAGCACGTGGGGCCAGGCTGGGACGGGACTGCCGCTGCCCAGGGGCCGCAGACGGCTCGCTTTGGGTCAAACCCAGCCCCACCAACTGCAGCCAAGTGACCAGCGGTGCCTGTCCAGGGGAGAGTTATGGTGCAAGAGCTATTTTAATCCTGTGGTGACTCACGGCGAACACATCATGACTCACCAGAGTTGGGTCATTTGACTGTTTTGAAGATGCGTCAGGTTCCCCGGGAAGGCGCAGGACAGGGTTTCATGTCGAGGGACGAGCTGCCATTTTTTTTAGCTGCTTAAACCTCTGCAAACACGAGCCCAGCAGCTGGGTGTAGGCACGGCATGGCATGGCTTGGCATAGCACGGCATAGCAAGGTACGGCATGGTACTCATGGCATGGCACAGCATGGCATGGCTTGGCATAGCACGGCATAGCAAGGTACGGCACGGTACCGCATGGCATGGCACAGCATGGCATGGCTTGGCATAGCATGGCACAGCATGGCACAGCCTGGCATGGCACGGCATGTCATGTTGGGCCCCCGCCTGCAGCCATCTTCACACTGCGCTGGGCTTCGCCACACACACCAAGTGCTGCAGAGCAAAGAGAAGAATGGCCTCACGGTGCCCATCGCTCGGGGAACTGCATTTCCCATCAGGCTCGCAGGTCCAGCATCACCTGCACGCTGCCACGGGCCAGTCGCAGTGCGGGAACAGTCGGATGCCAATATTTTAGGGGAAATTGGATTAAAATAAATGATTTCCAAGATGACGGAGTGACACATGGGTGCTCAAAAGGCGTTTCAGCTCTGTGCCGTTCATTCCTGATGCCCAGGGGAGCTGCTCACGCGCAGTGCAAGCGTTTTGCGGGTGTGCTGTGAACCCCAGCACCGGCGGAGCCGCCCCACGGTGCTGCACAGAGCAATAAAATCCCTATCGACTCTGCTTGCGCCTGGCCCAGACCCTACTACACCGGGAATCGGCTCCTCTGCCGCCTCGGCAGGCCTGAAAACATTTCATTTTTGGCAGCCGTTTCCAACAAACAGCAAATCCTTCAGATTTCTTCTTGGCACCGGCCGAAGCATTTTTGCAGTGATTGATTTTCTCTGTGGAGATTCAGAGAAAGGCTACCCCCAGTTTCTAGGAATCCTGACGAGCACAGGTTGTTCCCTCGCGCCGGACAATGCCACGCATGCCGGGCACCCCTGCCCGTACCCCATCCCGGGGGACTGGGTGCTGCCCACACCTGCCTGCAGCTGCCAGTCAGGGGGTGGGGGGCAGGCAGGGAGATCCCCAGTGTGTGGCACAGGGTGACGCTGCCCTCTCCACGGGCGGTGGGTGTGTGGCTGGCCCTGGGGGAGCCCCGGGTGAGTGGGTGCAGAGGGCTGGGGGTTGGGTGATGCTGTGAGTAGGGATGCGGGGTGCCCCGGAGGGGCTCTGCGGGGCGCTGCTACCTGCGGTACACCACGGGGGGTGCAGCAGGTACCCCACGGGGGGTCCAAGCTGGTACCCCACGGGGAAGGCGCAGCAGGCACCCCACGGGGCGTGTAAGCTGGTACCCCACACCCCTGCGTGCGCTCTGCCCTGGCAGCGGGGGTGCTGCGCACACCCCCCGGGGCCGGGCATGTGCCGTGCCCCGGAGCCGCGCCGTGCCAGGCCGATGCGATCCGAGCCGTGGGAGGCGGCGGAGGCGGCCCCGCGCTAATTGCATAAGCGGGACGTCAATGCCCGCGGGAGGCGCGGGGGGGGAAGCGCGGGAAGATGACGCTCCGCGCTCTGCCCCTGCCGCGGGCCCCGGGCGGGCGGGCGCTGACCCGGCCCGGCGGGCGCTGACCCGGCCCGGTGGCGGCGGCGGACGGCGCCCAGCGGTAAGGGCAGAGCCGCGGGGGCGGCGGGAAGCGCCCGGGGCGGCGGGGCCGGGGCCGGGCGGGCGGGACGGCGCCGCCAGCGCCTTTGAATGAGCCAATGGCGGCGGGGCCCGCGGCCGCCGCTCCCGGGGCTGCCCGCGGTGCTCCCGCCCGGCAGGTGCCGCCGGCCCCGCCGCGTTGCCCCCGGGGGTTGGAGGGGGGGGCTGGCCTGGCGGCGGCTCGCTGCATCCCCCCCATCTCGGCTCGCCGGTGCGTCCCGCTGCCCGGCACGGGAGCGACGTGGGTAGCTCCCACCCGGGACGGCGGGGAGCGGCGGGAGCTTTGTGCGCCCCCCCGCAGCCCCTCCGCCGCTTTCGTAACGGCTCCCGCGGCGAAAGCCGGTGCTGGCGGGGAGCGGCGCGGGGTGACATGTCGCAGCTCGCCGCTGCGGCTCCTGCCAGCCCCGGGCCCGGCGCAACTCGCCTTTATTTTCCGGTCGCACCCGGTTTGCTGTAAGTTTAACGGCTGCTGCCCGTCCAGGGGGCTCGGGAAGGGGGAGGCGCCGGGAAGGGTAACGGGAGCGCCGAGGACGGCCCGGCCCGGCCCGGGCAGGGCGGCGGGTGCTGCTCCATCCCGGCGCGGTCCCGTGCTGGCAGCGGCAGCGTGCGGCCGGGCGCGTTGCCGGGACGGGAGCGCGATGGCGCGGGGGGAAAATGACTTTAAAGGTAGTTTCGGACCGTCCTTTCCCGCTGCCGGGTCGGGGCTGCCGGCCCAGCACCGTGATTTACACTGTGCTCCTCCAGCCTGCGGGGCGGTGACGCTCGGCTGCTCGGTTCCACTCGGTGGTGCTGCCGTTTCCCCACCCGTTGCCTTGGGACCTCGTGAATCTGCTGAAATAGTGAATTAAAAATCACATTAAACTTCAAGCTGCTGTCCCTCAGGGGCCCCTTCCCGAAGCTCAGCCCTTGGCGTGTGCCTGTACCCTGCGACCGGGTGGCTCCGTGCGGGAGCGGTGGCAGTCGGGAGGTTGGTTCACTCGTGCTCAGCAGCGAAGATCGCGGCTGCTCCCTCTGATTTCACATCAATTATCCGTGGATAAACCCATCTCATCCGGCCTCTGTGGGTGCTGAGCACCCGCTGGTGGGGCGTAACCAGCCCCGGGCTCGGGGCTCCCAGACAAATCCCGACGGGCCGATGGGCGTGTGTCATGGCGTGAGGGCATGGTGACGAGCACGTGTCCCTTCCAGGCTCTGCTGATGGAGATGGCCAAGCTCACCCCCATCATCCGGGATGTCTATGCGGCCGCTGGCCGTGTCCAGCAAGCACCGGCTGCCGCCTCGGCGCGGAGGGGCGGTGGCTGCCGAGAGCTCATGGTCAAGCTGATGGAGGGGCAGTACGTGCTGTGCCGCTGGACCGATGGGCTCTATTACCTCGGCAAGATCAAAAGGGTAAGGTGGGCACCCAAAAGCGTAAGGCAGGCACCCAGACTGTAGCTAGGGTTCCCCTGGGTCAGCTTGTGGCTCGGAGGGATGCTGGCCTGGGCTGCAACACATCTTTGGTCATCAGGGTGTTTTGGGTTGATGTCCTGCCCCTGGGCATCACGCTCCAAACCCGACTTCCTGCAGCCCCGAGAGGCAGGGGAAAACACCGGGAATGGGAGCTGGCACCCAGCGGTCCTTCCCGCCTTCTCCCCGCAGGTGAGCGGCTCCAAGCAGAGCTGCCTCGTCACGTTTGAGGACAACTCCAAGTACTGGGTCCTCTGGAAGGACATCCAGCATGGTGAGTGCCGACCCATCCTCCCTTCCCACCGCCGTGCCGGGGGTCCTTCCCAGTGCCTCGGAGAGGTGGCTGTGCCCTGTGCATCCCCGACTCTGCTGTCCCCATCCTGCAGCCGGTGTCCCCGGAGAGGAGCCCAAGTGCAACGTCTGCCTGGGAAAGACATCGGGCCCCATGAATGAAATCCTCATCTGCGGGAAGTGCGGGCTGGGTGAGTGCGGGCAGGTCACCCCGGGGGCGAGGTTCCGGCCAGCCTGGTGGCACTGACGCCAAGCCCTCCCGCAGGTTATCACCAGCAGTGCCACGTCCCGGTGGCGAGCAGTGGTGAGGGCCCGCTGGGCACACCGTGGTTCTGCCGCCGCTGCATATTCGCCCTGGCCGTGCGGGTGAGTGGGGCTGCCTGGGGTCACCAACTCCTGTACCGCCCGCCCTCGGCACGGCGGTGCAGGATGTGGTCCCTCCCGGGCGGCTCTGCTGACCCCGATCCCGCTCGATCCTACAGAAGGGGGGTGCCCTGAAGAAGGGAGCCATCGCCAAGACTCTGCAAGCTGTCAAGATGGTGCTGTCCTACAACCCCGACCTGCTGGAGTGGGACTCTCCACACCGGACCAACCAGCAGCAGTGCTACTGCTACTGCGGGGGCCCCGGCGAGTAAGCCCCCGCCCACCCACCTGCCTGCTGGGGGGCTTGTCGCGCTTGGGTTTTGTGGGGAAAAGTATTTGCCGGTGGGATCAGGTTGGGGTGTTTTCCCCCCCGAGAGAGAAGTCCCCAGCTTGCTGATGTTGCGCCAGGGCCGACGGCTTTGCTGCCCATGCTCCCTCTGCCATCCGGGTCTCTGCTCGCTCCTGGAGGCTCCGTTTGCACCCACCTCCATGGCTGTGGAAACTAGAAATTAGGGCCAGGCTTTCTGTCTCTGGCTGGGGGGGTCTAGGTCTGGGAGGGGGCCGGTGCAGTGGCTGCCGCATGCTGCCCTCGCTGTCACCTGCCTCCTCTCCCCCTCAGGTGGTACCTGAAGATGCTGCAGTGCTACCGCTGTCGGCAGTGGTTCCACGAAGCCTGCACCCAGTGCCTCAGCGACCCCATGATGTTCGGAGACCGGTACGCCCCTTCCAGACTTTGCTGGGCTGGATGTCGCAGCTGGCTTCCACGGGGGGGCTTGTGCATGGATGTGTCCCCAGGCTGTGTCTCCCCGACCCCACTGGTGCAGATCAGCCTCCCCAGGGGCAGGCGGGTGGCCCCATCCTGCTCCCGGCTGTGCTGTCACCATCGGTACCCGGAGCACTGCGCTCACCCCGACCCATCCCCAGGCCCTGCAGGGCTGTGGGGCTGACCCCCACCCCCAGCACTCCGCGCCCTTTGTTTTCCAGGTTCTATGTGTTTTTCTGCTCCGTATGCAACCAGGGACCAGAGTACATCAAGCGCCTGCCCTTGAGATGGTAAGGAATGGCCCTGGCTCCTTCGGGATGTGCTGGGTTGGCTGTGAGGCACCAGGCTGGCGCGTGCCTGGTGCTGCTGAGCCCTTCTGGGGCCAGCCCTGGAGCTGGGGTTTGGTGGTGCGAGTTTGCAGAGCATCTCCCGCTCATCCCAGCACAGGCAGAAAGCTCAGGGTGGAGAGTGGAGCTTCCGGCCGCTCCCATCGCCGTGACTTGGCGCTCCTCAAGCCCAGCCTGCCTCACCAAAGGGCTCCTTAGCCGCAGCCCAAGAGCTCTCGCACCGGGGCAGCGGCGGGACCGGCTGAGGCGGGGGGTTAGTCCCCACGGTCCGCAGCCCGGCCCTGAGCTGGAGGGCTCTGTCTTGCGGAAGTGGTTTCTCAGTGTGCCCCAAACCTACTGATTTTTGGGGGCCAAGGTGCACGTTTGCCAGAAGATAACTGCAAAGAGCAATCGGGTGACAGGTCATCGCGTTCCGGGGTTAAATACGAGTTGACAAGCGGTAACTTCTAGTGCACCTTGACGGTCTGAAAGCGCTCCGTGAAGTCTGTCAACAGTGCCAGCAGCCCAGCTTTTCCGTGCTGTTCTCCGTGTGCTCAGCCGTGTGGGACGTGTTACTGGTGGGAGGCGGCTGCCTCGGGGACATTGCCCCGAGCAGCACAGCAGCCTGGAAGAAGAATAAGGGAAATCCTGCAGGATATCTGGCTTGGCTTTCATTTTTGGAGACACAAGTGTAAAATCCCACAGGATAGATTGGATTGTTAAAGTAGACGGTGTATTTTCATGTGAGTAAGAGCCATCCCGCTCCCGGACGTAACTGCAGCAAGAGCACACAGCTGGGGCTTGTTAAAAAGCTGGAAAACCGGGCATTCATCCTGGGAGCGTCATGTCCTCCAGCTCCTGGGCTTGGGGGGCTCGGTGTTTGGGGTTGCCTCTGGCTGTGGACAGCATCCCACCCCTCCCCAAAGCTCAGGGCATCCCATGGGGTGTGGGAATGGTCCCGGCTTCCAGCAAGGTTTTGGGAAGGGCTGTGCTCCAGTGGTGCTGACGGAGCAGGGCATCGTGCTGGGTACCGTCCTGCTGAGGAGAGGGTGGGCTGCCGACCCTCTCGGCCCCTTTGCTCCCGCAGGGTGGATGTCGTCCATCTCGCCCTCTACAACCTGGGCGTACAGAGCAAGAAGAAGTACTTCGACTTCGAGGAGATCTTGGCCTTCGTGAACCACCACTGGGATCCGCTGCAGCTTGGGAAGGTAAACACACAGCCTGGGCTCGGGCTGGAGAGGTGCTGCCGCCATGTAGGTCATGGCCAGCTGTCCCCGGAGCCTCGGAGGGGCTGGATCCTCCTTCCCCACGGCAGCCGAGCCCCGAGACTGGGGCAGGTTGGCCGGTGAAGGGAGTTCTGCCCCTTGGTTGGGTTGGGTTCTCCTTGCACCGACCCCGAGGTGAGTTAGCTTGTTGGGAAAGGATTGGAGCCTGAGCTGGCTGGTCCTTGGCCAGGCCCCCGTGGGGAAGGGGCTTAAAACACCTGCCTGGTTTCTCTGGGTAGGCAGGAGCACCCGGCCCGGGGCGTTTGCACGCACTGGGAACATGTGGCAGCCCATGGGTGCTGCTCACCCACCCATGGCGTCAGTGGGGGGCGTCCCCAGCTGGCAGCGTTGGCCAGGGAGGATGCTGCTCCCTGAGCTGGGAAGCGGTGCCAACCCCCCACCACTGGGCAGAGCCGAGGGACCTTTCCTGGGGCTGGGGCACAGATGGGGCAGGCAGAGGGTCAGTGGTGGAAAGGGATGTGCCATGAGACCCGTGCTGACAGGTTTGGGCATCTGTACAACCCCAGTTCGTGCAGTGCTCAGCACAGGCAGCTCCTGCTCAAAATCACAGAATCATGGAATGGTTTGGGTTGGAAGGGGCCTTAAATATCATCTAGTTCCAATCCCCTGCCATGGGCAGGGACACCTTAATGTTAAAATTAGCTTAATGACCTTAAATAAGCCTAAAATTAGCTTAATGACCTTCCTCTGTGCTGGGATTTCCCTATGTTTGGGTGTTGCACCTGACAGGTCTCCCGGTCGGAGTGAGAAGCGCTAAAACCGAGGCGCGTTGGAAACCTGTCACAGCGTCAGGACGGATCGGTTCCCCTCCCCTGCACCAAGGGCTGCCGGTGCCAACCTCGGGCAGCTCTGGGCTTTGGCATCCCTCTCTCCCTGACCTTGGGCAGGAGCTGAAACCCGGAGTTCGGGTTCCCCCCTCTGTTTGGTTTTTGCATAACCGCTGTGGGCACCCTTGGCTACCCACCATCCAAACCACGGCCTCGTGCTGCTTACCGCCAGGAAAATTCTTTCTATTCCCACTAAAACCAGTGTACCTGTGCCATCTCTCCGCAGCTGACGGGCACCCCCATCTCCGAGCGGGGCCCCCACCTCCTCAATGCACTCAACAGCTATAAAAGCAGGTGAGCCCGGGGGCACGGAGGGGCGATGGATGGGGACAGGACGGGATGTAGGATGCTCCTGTGGCTCTCCTCACCCCGGCTGAGGGTTGTTTCTTCCACTCTGCCCCCCAGGTTTCTGTGTGGGAAGGAAATCAAGAAGAAGAAATGCATCTTTCGCCTGCGGATCCGCGTCCCGCCGAACCCCCCCAGCAAGGTGCTGCCAGAGAAAGCCCCCGATGTGGGAGAGAGCGGCTCCTGCGAGCTGAAGAAGAGGGGAAAAAGCAAATATGTCCATAAAGACAGGTGAGTGGCCAAATACACCTGGGCACCCCCTCGCTGCAGCGCTCCCCAGGGGCAGCTGGCAGCCTCCCCCCTCCCTGCGTTGCAGCCTGCTGCCACGGCAGCTCCAGCAGCAGAAGCGGCGAGCGGCACGGCGCAAGAGGGCCAAGTTCCTGCTGGAGGACGCCATTCCCAGCGTGAGTCCTTTGTCCCCTCCCCTGTGTGACCATCCCGGGCTTTGGGAGCCGCATGGGACCACCCCAGGCCCCATCCCTGGGGCTCCCATCCCTGGGGCTCGCAGCGAGGTTCCCCAGCTCCTTCGGGCAGGGAGAGCCCCCATCCCTTGGGGTTTGCAAATGTTCGGTGCCAAGCCTGTGGCTTGGGGGGGGCTGCGGGAGGGAGGGCGGCGGTGCGGGGGCAGAGGAGCGGGGTCGCGGGCTGCTCGGCAGTGACGAGTGTGGCTGTTTTCACGGCGCAGAGCGACTTCACCTCCGCCTGGAGCACCAACCACCACCTGGCCAGCATCTTTGACTTCACACTGGATGAAATTCAGAGCCTGAAAAGGTCCGTGTGAGCGGGTGCAGGGCTGTGGGCTGCAAGTGTGGGGTGGTTTAAACACCGAAGTGTGAAGGCAGGGCTGAGGAGGCAGCGGGCTGGTCACGGCGCCCCTTGCAACCGGGCTGGGGCCAACACTGCTTTCCATCCCCAGTGCCAGCTCGGGACAGACTTTCCTGTCAGATGTGGACTCCACGGACGCTGCCAGCACCTCGGGCTCAGCCACCACGAGCCTCTCCTATGAATCCAGGTGAGGGCTGAGCCCCCTCACCCCCTTCCAGAGGGATCCCGGTGGCACGTCCAGGGAGTGAGGGGCTGCCCCTCTCCCTGCCAAGTCCTGGGACAGGGACGTGCCGCACTGGGGAGCCTTTCCTCCCTGCCTCCCAAAATGGGCTGGTGGTCCCACAGCAGCGCTTCCTTGCTGGGCATGCAGAGTCGGAGCCATTGGTTCCTGCTGGGCTCCCCCAAATTCCTGGTGTGCTCCCTGCAGGCTTTTGGGGCGGTGGGCACAGCCAGCATGGTGGGGGGGGGGGGCACCTTTTGGGTGCTGCCCTCACCCCTTCTCTGTCCCCTCCCTCGCAGCCGGAGGACCATGGGCAGCCGCAAGCGCAAGCTGGCAGCACCAGCCTACGCCTCGGCGGGGGCCAAGAGGAGAGGCGGGGAGGCGGGCGGGCGCCCGGCCGGGGGTACCCCCGAGGGCAGCGAGGCGGCCTGCGGCCCCGATCGTCTGGACGATGGCATCGACAGCCACACCTTCGAGAGCATCAGCGAGGACGACTCCTCGCTCTCGCACCTCAAGTCCTCCATCAGCAGCTACTTCGGGGCGGCAGGCAGGCTGGTCTGTGGCGAGAAGTACCAGGTGCTGGCGCGGCGGGTGACGCTGGAGGGGAAGGTGCAGTACCTGGTGGAGTGGGAAGGCACGACCCCCTACTGAGCCCTGCCAGCCCCCAAACCTCTCCCAGAGCCAAATCGGAGGAGATGGGGAAGCCCTCATTGCGAAGCAGGGGAGGGGGTGCTGGCCGGTGGGGAGGGCTGGGACCCCGCCGTGCTCGGGGGTCCTGTCTGGGGCCAGCTCCCTGGGAATGGCCACGGGTGGAGGCAGTCTCCAGTCAGTGGTGCTGCCGGGGGGTGAAACCCGCAGCCTTGCCACCCCGTTTTTTATTTTAACAATTATTTTAGTGGCCGTGTGTGTGCACAGAGCGTGGCCCCGCTGCGCTTTCCCACAGAGCCTTTGGCCGAGCCCAAGGCACCGTCGCGGTGGTGGTCAGAGCTCTGAGCGGGTCTGGCCTTTCCAGAAGGGTCCCCCTGGCATGGCTGGGGAAGCCCCTTTGGTTGGGCAACCCACAACCTGCTCGCACGGATGGACATCGTGCCCGGCGCACCCTGACTTATCCCCACGGCCAGACCTTACAGAACAGACTCGAGGGGGTCCTGCTGCTAAAGCAAAAGGCACCTCCCTCCCCTGTGCTTTCACAGTCCCTGTGCCCGTAGGGGCGACCCTCGACAGAGCCGCTGTATGGGGTTTCCCTCCTCCTCATGAATCCATTCGTTAAAGGAATGTGGTTTGCTTTAAATGAGGGGAAAATGCCCCATAACCTGCCCACGTGCAGCTGGTTTTCATGGCTGTGGGGCAGATGTCTCACGACCTGGACTCTGTGTGATGATGCACCAGCTTCGTTTCCCAGTTCCTCTGACAATCACGGACTTGGAAGAGACGGGCCAAAACGTACGCCCTTGCCTTAAAACCTCCACGGGCATTGCACGGGCTGGAGCCCGAGGCCTTTGTTCCCATGGGAATCCTCATCCTGAACGTGCCAAACGAGCAGACAAACCAAAAAAGGCTGAAGAGGACAGCGGGGGCATGGGGAGGGGGTTGTACCGGGGTCCCTGTGGCCGTCCCCGTGGCCTCGTGGCTGTGCCTCTCTGGCGAGCGGCTGCGCGTTCTGTCGCCGGCGTGGTGTTGGTGTTTGTGAGCGTGTGGGGTCGGTTTGTCTGCAGAAGAGAAGGAGCAACCCCTTCTCTGGCTAAAGCAATACTGCCAGGTTGCTCAGGAGCAAAGCAGTTGTGTCTTAACAAAAAATCTAATAACATGACACATTTTTGTCAGATTTTTTTTTCTAAGAGAGAGATATATATATTTTTGATGTCATCCTCCTCATCTCTCCCCATCACCACCGTGGGGGCGGAGGGTGGGCGATGCTGGGGGTCTGCGTGGTCCTGCTCTATCAGCACAGCCCGTCCCTGTAGCCCCGTTGTTTGTACGTGTGCTTGGGGGGGGGGGGTCTGCCAACCGTGGGGTGAACGGGAAAGGCTGTTTTATTGAAAAAGTACTTAAGGGCGATCAGCACGAGAGTGGGTGATGTTTGCAAACTAGAGGCCAAAGCACGGTCCTTAAAACCAAACTCCTGCTTCAGCTACTGCTAAAATAACGTAGTGAGACAACCAGGTGGTTTTAATCCGTTGAGCAGGCACCAAGCCTTTGCGCGGCTGCGAGGTGACGCCGCCTCTCGCAGGGCCGTGGTGCAGAGCAGCAGCTTCTCGGCAGCCCCAGGACGTGCCCGCGTGGTGTGGGCCAGGCGTGAGCCGCTTGGGTGCCCGTGCGAGGAGCGTGAGCATTGGGCTCGGCAGGTAAAAGCAGTTTGACTTCATTTTAACTCCTTCCTGACGTGCGGCCGGTGTCGGCTAGGTGGAGAGGCTGTTGGCCGCGTGTGTGGCGCAGGGTCTGGGAGAGGAGGCTCTGTCCAGCTCTGACCATGAGATGGTGTGAGCCGAGAGCGGTCAGACGTGGCTTGGGGAGTGCTTGGCACCCTCATCTGGAAGGGAGCTTTGCCGGAGGGGCCCCGTCGCTTGGGGAGATGTGCTGCTGGGATCCCCACCCCGGCCAGGGATGGGTGCAGCGCCTGCAGCCAGCGGGTCACTCCCCATCCTGCCTTGGCTTGTCACCAAAGGATCATTGAAGTATTTCCCTTTCACGAGTGCCTGTGACGCCCTCGTATTGTCCGAGTTGCTGCCTGGGGGTGGTGGGGGCTGCCAAGAGCCGTGCCAGGGCCAAGCAGGGTTATTCCCGTGGGATGCGTCAACGGACGTTGCGCTCGCGGGAACACCCACAACATGTGGCCCTGGTTCCCCTCCTCTCCCTGTCCTCCTGGCCTCTTGCAGAGAATCGAATGTGGAGCCTTTAAAGGTATTTTTGTTGCAGAGTATATTTTGCATTAGCTGTACTAGAGATTATAATGACTGTGCACCTTCTAAAGATTTATGAGTTCAGGTTGCTGCTTGTAATAACCAACTCTCGTTATACCCGAGTTGTAATTAATATGACTGATGTACAATTAAAAAGTCTTTTTTTTAAACATCACTGGTTCTGTGCAGTATCGGGTTTACTGGGGGTCAGTGAACGCTCCCGGGCAGGTGCCCACCGTGACGCAGGATGCTGCTGGGTCGTACCATGGCCTGCACCACGGGCTACTGGGGAATTTCTGCTCCAGCGCCTGGAGCGCCTCCTCCCCCTCCTTCTCCACTGACCTGGGGGCTGCAAGTGGGCAAGTGAGACAGAGGGATGCTCGAGGGCACAAAGGTACCCAGAGGGGATTTGAGCAGAGTACAGATGTCGTCAGGGAGACACTGACCGATGGAGGAGAGGACAGACTGCTCCAAATTACACTCCAGAGGTAAAGATGTGCTGAGGAGACCCTCTAAAGCCTCAGGATAACCTGAGATTAAGATTAAAAGAAAAAAAAAAAGACCCTAAAGAAAATTTATAAAGCAACAGGGCCTGCAACAAACAAGGAAGAATTTAAAAATAGGGATGAGCAATGTGTGAGTTGGTGCAGGAACAGCTGCAAAATCAGATCAAATGCAAAGAGTAGATTTATCTTTGTTACTTCACCGACTGGGAGATCCCAAAGCAGCGCCCGGGCGGAGGTACGTGAGCGGGGCCGCAGGCACCGCCAAGCTCGGGCCGTGCCGGAGCATCGCCAACCCCGCTGGCTTTGCCTGTTTATCGGGGATTCGCACAGGTGGAGTTTACCCCACGCTTTGGTCTGCTCCGTAGCAGGGCAGGAATTTCAGGAGTGTCCCATACGACACCTCCAAGTCTATCGTAGCCTGTGTTATTGAAACACAGATGTTTGACTTGTCAAGCGCACGAGGATAAACAAGAATTAGTATGGTATAGGAAGGACAGGTCTTACTCCCCACCTGTAGGGACCAGTATCTCAACTATGAGGAGTCAATCGCTGGCTGGGCATCGGGCGGCTGGTGGTGAGTGGTTGTATCATTATTTTTCCTTCCCTTTTTCCTGCTATAAAGCATTTGCACATTGGTAGCGGCCAAAAGTGCAGAGGCTGCACCTGCAAACTGTGACAACACGTGAACCTGCCCAGGTAAGAAACACTCCTGTTTATTTCCTTCCCAGTCACATAATTAACAATATCAAGTTATTTATGTCCCATTAAACCATTAATATGAGCATCTTTTTACAAGGTTAAACTTGTCCTGGGTAGAAAGCCACAGCTCAGGTGTGGGTAGGGGATGCAGGGCCCGGGCTGTGTTATCCTGCAGCCGCGCGATGACCTGGTCCAGGGATGGTTGCCTGGCCCAGCACGGCTCTTCCCGGCTGGGCAGGTAGAGCAGGGTCAGTGCCTGTGCTCCTTGTGGCTCCCAGTAAATGCAGCGACTGCTCATGTTCGCCATTTCCTTGGATTTTGTACAACTGGAGCCAGCACGCTGCAGGACAGCAGGAGAGGGCGGGAGCCGGCACATCGCAGGGTGCCTGGCCACATCCTGCTGGCTCCGGGCTGGGGAAGCAGGAGGCAGAGCAGGGCAGGATGCTGCGCTGGGAGCAGGGGGGCCAGGCAGGGTTACAGGGGCTGGCTGCGGGGCGCATGGCGCTGGAGGGTTGCTGCTGGGAACTGCCAGGCCATAGCTACCAGCTGGCTCTCGCTGCTGGGGGCCTGAGACAGCCCCAAATGGTGCAGTGTCCTGACACGAGCATCTCTGTGTATCCTCATCCGCAATACTGCAACAGCCCTTTGGCCTCCGCCGTCTCCGGGCTGCTTGGTGCTCCCTGGAACACAGGATCAGGCCGAGGAGGGGATGTTTGGAGTGCAAATGAAAATCCCTATCCCAAGCTTCTGTGTTACAGCAAATCCATGAAGATACAAGCTGCCTCCCAGCGTGTGCCTATCCCCTGCTTGCACAGGGAGACCAGTGCCACTCAGCACGTTGCTCCTGGTCTCCCCAAAATCGAGATGCTCCCTGCACTGTTCAGTTAGTCCCGTGGGACACTTTCCTCTATCCATTTGAGGTAGAGAGGGTTTCCTTGGTCAATAGGCAGGCTGATGATTTCAGGAATTTCAAAGGGATGGATGGATCTGAAGTGGAAACAGACGCAGAGGAGCAGTGTCACTGCCAGCCCCGCAGCAGAACAGACCCGCTCCCACCCGCAGGAAACGGAGGGCTCCGCTCCCAGCCGTGTGCGCCAGCTCTGCCCCATGCTCTCCAACAACTTCAAAGCACCCGCGTCTTCTTTTTGCCACGTGAGAATTTTGCTTTAAATCTGGGGTTTACCGTAGCCAGCAGCTGACTGCCAGGGGCCCCGGCCCAAAGCTGGCTGTGCTCACTACTTAGTGCTTGGGAAAGGCAGGAAAGCCTGCCAGGAGCCAGCCAGGGAATAACCGGTGTTAGGAGAAGGAGAATCCTTCCTTGTCCCCAGTGTGGAGGGGCTGGTTGAAGCCCAACAGTTGATACTCCCGCCAGCCTTGGGGTTTTTTTGCTGATGCAATGTCTGGGATTTTCTGGCTTACAAGGTGCATCAGGAGCACTCAGACCCCACCCTGGGTGGGAAGGAGCTCAAGAAACCTGATTCCCAAAGCCTGAGCAGGGGATGGCAGCCTACCTCGGACTGGAAACCCAGTGCTCCTGCAGAGCCAGAGCCTCACCTGACGTAGTTGGACAATTCGCCTATTTTGGATGTCCTTGTTTTCACTAGCTGCGGAGAGTAAAAAAAAAACCAACCAAAAACCAAGGGAGATGTAAGGGGGATGGAGCAATCCTGCACGCACTGTTCCACTGCACCCAACCTGCACGGCTGGTGCCCTGCGGGGCGATAGGAGCTCTTCCATGGGAATGTCCCCTGTCGTGGCGGGATGAGAGGCTGAGCCGGGCTGCCCGCCCCCAACCGCTGCTGCCATGCCTGCAGGCAGGAGCTCAGGGTCCCTGGCTACTGTCCCAAATCTCGGACAGGTTGGTGCCACCCTCCCCAAACCACCTTGAGGTCCCTTTTGGCTGGGGCTGTTTGGGACAGGGATTTTCGTGACGGGGGAGTTGTCACTTACCAGCAGTATTTCGGTGGATTCTTCCAGTTCCCCTTTCCAGAAATACCTAGATTTAAAAGAAAGGAAGCATCAACAAACACAGCTCTGGCTGCAGCCATGCTATTCCCTGGGGGCCTTAGTTTCCCTGCTTGGTGCTTCCTGCACGTGGCCGTTCCTTTACAAAGTGGTGCTCAAGAAGCATCACTGGCCCCAAAATTCTGCTGTGCATGTGACCGAGCACGCCGGCTTTACAGACTAGAGCCTCCTTTGCTGCCCGGGGGGGACAGCAGAGCAAAGGAGCTGGGACTGGGGTGTCTGTGCTCCACGCAGTGCACGGGGGATGGTGCCTGCAGGGACTGTGGCCTGGCTGGAGCTGGGAGGCTGAGCGTGGCAGCATCCCACTCTTTCCCTGCGGGACAGGAGATGTGCCTCTTGTGAGTCAGATATGACCTTTTGAAACATTTATGTTGACAGAAGGCCATGGTGATTTCATCTTCAGGCTGGGTTCCTGCGTGAGGCGGCATCCGGAGGTGTCGCAGTGTCTCCGGAGCAGGGCAGGGAGCAGAGACCAGTTGAAGCCGGTAGGGCTGCGTGAGCACCTTGGCTCCGGCCGCTGTGGCTCGTAAGGAACGAAGCGTAAGGGGAAGAGGGATATCACTGGGTTTTCCCTGTTTCAGCAGCCTCAGCTGGGCTATGGGAGAGCTGGGGGAGAGTGTGCACTGTGAGGAACCCCTCCTGCGGGGAGGCTGCGATGAGGGGGCACGGATGTCTGAGGGTACCTGCAGAGCACTGCTGGTCACACTCCAAGGACAGCGATACTGTTCTTTCTCCCTGAAAGTGCTGCTTAATATTGTAAAAGCCTTTTCTGGTCCCTATCTCAGCTTCCTTTTAGATCCTCTAAAAACTGTCACTATGTCCTCAGGACCATAAATCCCCTCGCTCTTTGCTAGATCTCCGTGTAGCTAAGTAACCAATAACGATCTGGTCCCCAGTGGCAGTCAGAGCATCTGCACTCCTTAATAAGCTTTGCACGGGTGAGGATCATCTCTACCATCTGCAACAACAGACCCAGCAGCCTTCTGGAAACTGCCTTCTCTCCCCAGGGTCAAGGGGTGTCCATCTCCTCCTTCCCCTGCCTGGGGAACGCCGGGTTTGCCTCCTCCGTTGGGGAATATTCAGCCCGACTTACAAGGCTGAGCTCTTCGGCAGGATGTTCACGCAGGCAGCCAGCTTCTTATCCATGATGGCCCTGGGTGAGACAGGAGGGGGAAATTAGTGTCTGTCCCATCTCGCTGTGGCTCAGCGCTCACAGCCACAGGGACATTCCCTCGTGCTGTTCCTGACCGTCAACACCAGCTTTGGCATTGGAGACGTGGGATTTGGGGTTAATTATTACCCTGGGAAAGCAGAAGCACAGGTGACCTCCAGCTGGAGCTGCTTCAGCTCAGGTCCTCCTGGCACAGCACTGAGACTGTCCCCACCATTCCCCCTGCCAAGCAGGAAGATTGGGTGTTGCTCCTGGCCCGGAGCACCACATGGGACCTGTGCCTCACACAGTGCAAGGATCCTGCCCCATGTCAGCCCTGTGCCCATCTCACCGTGGGGACACCGGGGCAGGGGCTGAGCCACGGGGCCGTGAGAACCGGAGCTGGGACGGACACCAAGGGGTTTGTCTCCCAGTCCTGTATTTATGCTGTCAAACCTTGCTTCTACCTTGCGTAGCAGGCTAAATGTGGATCTTGTTAAATCAACAACATCAAGGTTTTTCTACCCAACATGTCCTAGAAATCTGAAGCCCAAATAAATTCCTTCCCTCTGGCTGTCTCCGTTAGTTGTGGGCTGATTTGTCATTGCAGAGCTGCTTGGGTCTGCCAGCAGAAGTGACGTTCAAGTGATTAAAGAATACTGAAGCAATCTCAGGGTGGATTTCACAAGGACTAGGTCAAATGTTGCGTTTTCTGACCACAGCAATGCCTGGGCCCTTCTCACAGCGGGCAGCCCTGTCCCTCTCGCAGGCAGCTCTGTTAAAGGCGTCACACGGCTGACTCCACCTTAGGTTTTCTTTAACGCTGCTGTAGCCAGGCACTACTTTGTACCAAGTGCTTTGACAATGCAGACATTTAACTTCTAGATGACCTTGAACTGCAGAGAAGGCAGGAGATATTACATACTGGAAGGCTGGATTCAATTAACCCTTAGTGAGCTAATGAATTAAAACTGTTCTGATTAACTCCTGCTCCAATTCGGAATGCTCTCCAGGCTGTTTTTGGCTCAGAGCAAGTTAAAAATTCATTGTCCTTGCATTCAGGGTATGGTACAAGGTGGAGGCGATACAAAGCAAACTGGGTGTCCCCAAAGATGACCTGAAGACCCCCCAGTCAGGGTGCTAATGTGCAACTGCATCATGCGTTGCAGTCCGGCCTCTGACCCATAAGGAGAGCTGGGCTCTTCTTTGAACATGCATAAGGTCCTTTGCACGTCTTTATAGGCAGCCCTGCCTTCTCTCTGTCTGTAGAAGTTTATACCTTGCAACTGTGAGCACAAGGCAAAGGTGGCCTTCTGGGGCTGCCCAGGCTCTGCTGTGGGGCAGGGAGGGATCTGATGACATCTCACCACTCCAGCAGTGCCTGGACCCAGCTAACTCATGGGATTGGGTGTAGTTTTTAAGCACAACAAGGGGGCAGAGATGGCCTTCTCTCTGCGATGGCTCAGAGGAACCACAGCCTGAGAGGACAGCCAACTGAGGAGGCTCCGGGTTGTTTGCTCTCACCCTGTGTAGCCAGTTCAAGGCATTTAATGCTTGTAAAGCATCTTGAGTTCATCTGTGGACCAACAAACTGCAGCAGCACGAGCAGAGATATCCCTGCTGTGTTTATCATGTCAGGCACATGGCATGAATCATATTGGCTTTGTTCTCTGCAACTTCCAAGTCACTTTAGCACAGGAACCTTTTGATTTGGGTGAGTACCTTCCAATTGCTTCTGCTCTGTCCCAATAAACTTCGATCCTACCCGAGATCCTGAACTTTGTTCTAGCAAACTGAGCAGAAACAAGCGGCCACCATGGGAAAGGGAAATGTTGTAAGAAGCTGAATGTGATCTGTGGAAAAACATCGGCATAATACATGATGTCTTTGGACTGGGTACTTAACGTGTGGTTCTTTGTCCCTGCCTCACAATAGGGTCTGAATTGAGACAGATGAAATATTAATAAGCAGAAAAAACATAGAAAATATGCACAAATCTAAGGCAGAAGCGGAGGCTGACAGGCTGCTCGGGTGTTAGCTGTGTGAGGGGCAACGGCCATACCATCCAGCCCAAAGGGGTCAGCTTCTCACGGCAGGCACAGGGGAGAGACTAGGTCTCCTGTGTGAATTCGGGGGTCCTTCTGAGGATTTTAAGCGAAGAGTAATCCAGATAAACTGGGTTAGAACTGATCCAATGAACAAGCCTGATGCTGAGGCCCAGCTGATTCTGCTTTCACAAACCCTGAGCTCCTTGTCCTTAAAACCAGCAGAAAATTTCCTTGCAGCCTGATCCGTCAAAGTGAGTGCTTCACTGAGCAACATAACATGACAGCACCAGGAAAACGGTGAGTGGGAAAAGAAGTGCAGAAGCCCCCCCTTGTCCTCTACAATCATGACTTATTCATCCAAATTCCGAAACAAAGGAATAATTACCCCACCAGTAAAAAGGCAACCAAAGTACACATATCTCAGCAATGGGGAGTGATTTATTTCCTCTCTCCTCCCTGCACAAGGAACAAAGAGTGGAAAACACATGTGCAGAGCTGTTAAGATGAAGCATGTTCAGGAACTGAGGCTCTTTTCACCAGCCATGTACAGTTACTCCTTTTTTCAGAAGGCATCAAGCGCTACAGATACTATTCTATTTGAATTTCTTAATACAGTTGCAGTATTTAAGGTGGCACAAAATCCCTTTCAGTAGCCTGTCAGTTCCTGAGTCACTGACTGGGCACACTTTACAGAGGATGGGGAGAGCTTTTGGCAAGCAGCAGGGAAAACAGGGCAGGAGGTGTTGCAGGAAACTTAATGGTCCATCATAAACATTTCCCCAGTCAACGCGGTTTCAGTACTTTGAACAAACCATCTATTGAGTCAGGGGCTGATGGAGATCGAAAAAACTGCATGCAAAATATCATGCAAAGTATCTTACATATTAAAAGAGAGGGGGAAAAAATCGAGGTAAAGCCCTCATTGCCTGAAGTTTGTCTGGTGAGCAGAGTGCAGGCTTCAGGTGGAGCCTCACGAGTGCCTCTTCTGTGTTTGCTGTGGACCACTTTCACCTTTTATTTACTTTCGTGGCAGTGTACTGTGCTTTGTCCCTCTCCATAAACGCTTCTCCTGGAATTGTTGTTCCAGAGAAAGGACTGTGACAGATTAGAGAACATGGGGCTGGGGCTTAATCCACCTGAGGACCCAAAGATTTAGGGCCATGGCTTTAAAATGGGTCTTGAAAACAAAGGACAGTGGAATAAATTGAGAATTGGCTTGATGTTACCGTGACATTGACTTTAGAGGCCATTGTCAGCTTCCTTCTAGAAAGCACAGCTCTTGGTAAGTGGGTATGTGAGAGAGAGAAACCGAAAAGGAGCACCGTTGGGATAGCAGTGCCAAGTACAGAGAAGTACAGCTCCTCTCGAGGGAGAATAAAGGCTTTTTCCACCAGAGGCTGCGTTCGAACAGTTCAAGCAGACAAGCAGGGGAAGCATCCCTGTACCTGGCAATATCCTTGGCAACCTGCTCGTTGACACAGTTGATGAAGGCAATGGAGTGGGTCCCAGAGATGTAGCTGCCGGTGACGAGAGAGTGCAGCTGAATAGCGAGACTCCTCAGCATCGGGTACATCAGCAGAGACAGAGTCAGCACCTGAAATGCAAAATACATGAGCGACGATGTTAGGTGAAACAGTGCATTTTGTAAAACTGCGCATTTACATGATCTGGGGCTCAGGGGAAGTCTCCAGTCTCCTTTCTTTCCACGTTACAGCAGTGCTAGTTGTAATTTAAGTGAAAACATGCTCATAGAGAGATTCATTCCCCTCCGACGGGGCCGAGTACAGTGCCGAGTGCCCGGGGCAGGAAAGGGACAGTTTCTGAGGCTGTATCTGCCCAGAGGTGCCCAGACCTGTGCTGCGGGAGGGACACCCCAAACTAATGGGGGTTACAGACCCCACTGCATGGCCTCAGCAGCCAGGATTGGTTTTCCAAAGATGAAGGAGGAGGCAAGTCACTGATTGTCTCTTAAAATCAGTTTCTGATGCAAAAAGGCACAAGAAGGGAACCGCCAGGCATGGCTCACACAGCAAGCACATCTCCGTTCCTGCTGAGGACACAGCCTACAGCCATCCTTGGCTGCGTGCCCGGAGTGAGGTATGTCCACCTCTCTGGGAAACAGTGGGGATGGGACCCTCTGCCTCGCCCAGAATATGGAAAGGAGGAGCAGAGCAGTGTGTCAGGTAGGGGATGGGATCTGGGCATAGGAAACAGATTTGGGCTGGAGCCTGAAGCAGGACCAGAGCCACGGGAAGCCTGGGATAATACAGTCTGCGCTGGGACCCGGAGAGCTTTTGTCCTGCCCTGCCAGTCCGGGATGATTACTCTCTTTGACGGACGGATGTTGTGCAGCCCACCCAGGCTATGACACAGACTCCAGAGCAGGCAAGGCGGGAGAAGACTTAAATGCAGGCTTGCAGCTCTTCTAATCTTCATTATCTGACACCAACAGGACAGTGAAACTGGATCCCTCCAGGCACAGAAATCCTAATGGACACAGCCCTGTCTCTGTTCTGCCGGGCTGTGGAAAACAACCCCGCTCCCTCCGTGGCCTGGCAGTGCAATGGCAACAAGTTGGTTTTGCTGTACGTTAGCTGCTGTTCCTGGCAAGCCCCTTCGTTGCTCGCTGTACTTGCATGCCGTGAACACAGGCACGTAAAGTGCGTAATTATCTCAGTGGGGTCGTGCTGGAACAGCACGGGTAATGGGGTGTGCTGAGTAATAGCCGAGGGACGGTGCCCGCTCCCGGGGCTGCAGCGCTCGCCGTCTCTGCGCAGCTGCTCTTCCCTTTGTCTTTTGTCTTGTTTTTGAAATAAACAGCATCTGGCCCTTATTCAACTACAGTGGTAAAAAAATTGCCTAGAAGACTAAGAATATATTCCTTTTCCCCTCTTATTTCCACCCTCCTTTGTCCTTTGAAAAAACTCTTATTACAGGGTCAATATCAGAGGATTTTTTTTAAAGGATTGAATTTTAAAAATATCTGTTATCACCACAAAGACAGGAGCTCCTTTCCATTTAGAAAATGACTCAGGTGCTATATTGCCTGTCACCTCTTTTCCAATCCATTTGAGGAAATAGTTTTTGTTATCACAACGTTTCTCAGAATAATTTTTAGAGCTTCTTTTGTGCTTTTTTTTTCCCGCTAAGCCATTTAACCAATATTATGCAACAAATCCCAGAAGCTACTCAGACAGTTACCAGCCAGAGCTATGCTGGTGTATCGGTTATTCCAGATTAGAATGTAATCATGCTCCCTGCTCAGGAAAAAAAATAGATCCAACCTGTTCAGCAGGGCAATCATTAATCTTGGAGGTGTACGCGCATGCGATGAGGAAAACCCCATGAACATTTGTGACTGAATATTTGCACAAGAGTGACCAGTCTCTTGGGTTTTTTGAGTGTTTCCCCCCTTTTTTTGTGAAAAGAAAGATAACAACACCCCCTCCCTCCCATTTTTTTGTATTTGCCAAGGGATGGTGCGAGAGTGAAGGAGTGAAACTTCGGGATTTCTACCTGATAAACTGAATAAACTAATGACTCCCAAGATGTTAAAGCCAATAAAACGGAAAAACCTGCTATGAGATTTTAAGTATTTCATCAAAAAGCTCTGACCAGCAAAATGATAATTGAGTTTAGAGAGACTGAGATTTCTGCAAGGTTTGTTTTGCCTTTGGTGAACTACAAACAGCGTTAGGTTTTAAAATCACCATGTTAGGACTTTTTTGTCTAGTTCTGATGAGGTTCTGTGAAAAAAAAAAACCAAAACACCCAACCAAACACAACTTGTGACAATCCTGAGTAGGCGGTGAGCTTCCTCAGCATGAGTGGAAAAACACTTGGAAGCAATCTGCTCCGCTCGCTGCAGAGCCGGGGAATGTATTCCTCCTGCGTGACCGTTTTCTTTCCTCTTTCTGCAGAGGTTCCCTTGAGAAGGTATCGACAGAAGCATGTCCACGGCTGGGGTTCGCACCCACGATGCTCCCCATCCCCTCACCCGTCTCCCCCCATCCCAAGCATGGAGCACGGGAGGGTCCTCACTTACCAGCAGCAAGGTACCGCGGCCTGGTCGGGGACAGCCCTGGGCTGTGGGCAGCAGCGAGCAGCGCTGGGTCAGCCACTCCATCCCCCCGGCCAGGCGAGAGGCTGCGTCCCCAGCGTCCCTCCACCTGCTCTGGCCCGAGCTGGGAAGGCTGCCTGGGAAGGCTGCCCGCAATGAGCACTAACTCCTCCTCCTCTTCCTCCCCAGCTGCCTGCAGGCTGGTACCCGCCTGTCTGCCCCAGCGTGGGGCTGAGGCATGGGCCCGTGGGCCAGCACAGCATCCCACGGCACTCCTGCCTCCCCAAGACCCTTCCCTTCCCTCCCCTGCCCCCCCAACCCCAGCATCCAGCCTCCCTGCCTGCCTGCGGGCAGCTCCGTGCACAGCGAGCCGCCCGACCTGCAGATGTAGGGCGGAGAGATGCTGGGGCCCGGCACCCCCAGAAGTGGGGTCAAGGCCACATCAGGGACAAATGCTCCCCATAGCAGCGATGCTGTTACCAAAACTGTCTGCACCAACATCTGCTGGAGCAATCTCTCCCTCCAGTGTAAGCTGAGGCACTTGACGATGCCATTTCACATTTTCGCTTTATTTTTCCATCCTATAAATGAGTTATTTTCTCAGATTTAATATTCTGGGCGCTCTGGATAGGAACAACTAGAAAACTGTTAAGTCTTGTGTTGTTTGGGCCTAAAACGCCGCTGTAAGCCGTGCAGCACCGAGGAACAGGGCGCTCCGTTCTGTCTCACGCTGTAACTTGATGACGCTGCCCTCAGTTCTCATGAGCGAGCAGGAAAACGCATTCATCGCCAGCCCGCGGAGCACAGCACTGCTGGTGCAGCCGCCCCAGCCTGCGCTTAGGGAAAAGCCTCTGACGGCTGAACCGTCCCGGCGGGCATCGGCGGGCATCGGCGGGCATCATCGGCGGGCATCGGCAGGCATCGGTGGGCAGGCAGTGGAAGAAGCTGAAGATGCTGCCAGCTTGGAGACCCTGGGAGGTGTGAAACACCCCCCCGCCCTGTGGTACGGTTATTTCCTACACTCATTATCTCCCCTGTTGGCCATGGGCCGAGAAAAGCGACCTTTTCTTCTGCTGGTGCGAAGCAAACCCCGTGTTTTCTCGCGGCATGAGCCGCCCCCATCACCGTGAGCGGGTACGGGGGGCCGCGTGGGGAGGGTGCCAGCACTGCAGCCCCCTCCCCGCCGGCGGGACCCACGCCGGGGTGCCGTTCTGTCACCCCCGCACCTCCAGGCTGAAGTCCCATATCCCAGCTCACACCTACGGCAGCTCCGTCCTGCTGGAGGGACCCCGGGGGGCAGCGCTGCCTGCGAGCGCTGCCCAGGCCCGGGCCGGTGGGTGCCCCTCCCGTCCGAGGCAGGCTCCATTCCCGCCTCCTCACGGACACAAGGAGCCCCCGTGCCCCGCGAGCAGCGTAGCCCCCACCCCGCACCCCCAAACCTCCCCGCAGCCGCGGCCCCGCCCCACCCCGCCCTAGCCCCGCCCCTCGCGCTGCTGTCCAATCAGAAGAACGAGGCGGGGCGTGACCGCCATTTGGTTCACGGCTTGGCGGACGCGAAAGGGGCCCTTGGCGACGGCGCGGCGCGTCGCTAGGGGAGGCGAGCTCTCGCGAGGCTTCCCGGCGGCGCCAAGATGGCGGAGGCGGTGGTGGAGCTGCTGGAGCGGGCGGCCCGGCGGGAAGCGCCGCTGGAGGAGCTGCGGGCCCTGCGGCTCGCCCTGCAGGCCGTGCCACCCGCAACCCTCCGTGCTCGCCTCAGCGACGACCACCTGGGAGCGCTCTTCGCCCTCCTCAGCGTCAATGACCGGTGAGAAGCGGCCCGGTCCCGCGGGCCGGCCCCGGCCCCGCCGCCTCCTCTTTCCCCGTGGAGCGGGGTGGCTCCTGCCGCTGCTCCGGCTCCTTCCCTGTCCTCCTTCGGGGCGGGGGCTGGCATAGCTGAGGATCTGGGAGCACCCGGCGGCGGCGTCCCCCTCCTGAGAGCTTGATTTTCTCTGTCCCGCGCAGGGAGCAGGTGTCTGCGTGTGTTTCCATCCTGGAGAGGCTCCTGCAGGCCCTGGACCCGGTCTACGTGATCCAGAACCTCAGGGAAGAGCTTCAGAAAGGGCTTTTCCACCCCGATGACTCCGTGAAAATCCTCACCATATCCCAGGTACCGGGTTTTCCTCCAGGAGGAGGGAACAGAGCTCTGTCTCGAGCCAGGCTGGGTTAGACCTACTCTGTCGCGGTCGTTCCGTGTCCCAGTTCGTGACGAAAGCACTACCTCAGGCGTCGTTCCCCGCAGGAATTGTGCTCTTAGGCGCTCACGCAGTGTGGGAGCAACGCTCTGCAGCGCGGTGTTCTGCAGCGCCTGACGCTGCGTCCGTTAAACGTGGTGTCAGACTTGTGTCTTGACAGAAGTAACTACGAAACGGACCGTCTGTCGGGTGGTCTGGTTAAAGCTTTCCAAGCCAGCGCTGACAGCAGGCGCCGTAAGAATTAAGTGCAGCAACACTTGGATATTCGGGACGCTTGGAACAACGTTGCGGAAACGCTGAAGAGGAATAGGCCGTAGTAACTTGGCCTTTGTTGCGTTAATGTGAAAGAACTGTGGAAGAACGTGGGTTGGAATGGGGTTCTGGGGTTTCAGGGCCTGCCCCCAGCCCAGGGCAGGGCCAGCTTGCAGCAGGCTGCTCAGGGTATTGCCCGGCAGAGTTTTGAGCATCTCCAGAACTGGTGATTCTGTCAGGCAGGGTAGTTGTTCCCGTACTTGAATGTCCTTAGAGTGGAAAAAGTTTTATCCTCTGTAACTCTTTAACCGTGTCTTTAGGTTGGGAGGATTGTTGAAAATTCAGATGCTGTTACAGAAGTTCTCAACAGTCCTGAACTACTACGGCAAATAATAAATTGCATTGGTGGAGAGAAAATAGCAGTGGCTAAAGAGGTAAGCGTTGCTTTCTCTTCTTCTTCCTCTGCAAACTGACGTAGGTGCTGCACAGGACAGCTTTGCTGCTGCGTCTGAGACTACAGCCTCTGGTCCTCTTTGCAGAAAAGAGCCCTCGTGTTGCTTGGAAGACGTTATAAGTTTGTAGGTGCCTTAAGCCCAGAAATGACATAGATGTGCTAGAAAATTTGCCAAGAGCTGTTATCTTTGGTGATTGATGC
Source organism: Rhynochetos jubatus (assembly GCA_027574665.1). Taxonomy (NCBI): domain Eukaryota; kingdom Metazoa; phylum Chordata; class Aves; order Eurypygiformes; family Rhynochetidae; genus Rhynochetos; species Rhynochetos jubatus. The sequence continues at coordinate 2,601,140 of CM050671.1, forward strand.
CAAAAGGAACTCACAGGCCTGAGTTTGATGCCAGAGACTTGGAGCACAGCAACCATAATTAGCTCTTGTCAGTGAAAAGCGAATCACAGTTGAAGTTGGAGATGTATGACTTGATTTAATGTTGGTAAAGCACGTCGAAGCTCGGTCTGATCGTCCTGAATTTTCTTCTCTTTGTGGTTTTGTTTGTTGTTAATAACCACCTTTTGGGTTTTTTTGCTTTCAGGCCATCAAATCTCTCTCCAGAATAGCCCAGACCCAAGATGGCTTAGAGGCTTTATTTGTGAGCAGTTTGTTGAGTGACTTGAAAAACGTCATGGCGACAAGTGATGTTGTTCGCTACAGAGTATATGAGGTGGGGGTGCGCTCGGCGTTGGCGTCTGAGCGGCGTGATGCTGCAGTTCTGAATTACAGTCTGGATTTTAAATTCGGATTTATCGCTGCGTTACAAGCTTTTCTTCAGTCTGTCAGGGCTAGAAAGGAGTAGGAAGAGTAGAGCAGCGTTGGCCCTCAGATAGCATAACTTCTCTTTCTGAGTTTATGGCACGGAAGTGTGAAGGGTTATTTACGTCTCGTCTTTTTTAACTTGTGGCTGGGGCATTGGAAGGGCCACGCAGAGTTCCTGAAGCTACAGTAAAGTGTTTGCTTCTTTGAAAGAGTAGTTAAAACAGCTGCTGTGGTCTCTGCACCTTGGGATGTGAAGTGCTATTAAAACATCTGGAGGGGAGAATAGAGTGAGATGCTGGGTGTGTCAGTCTGGGCCTGTATGGCAAAGGAGAAATAATACAACTTACCCATTCTAGAGCTTCATGGGGAGAGCAGTGCTGATGCTCTGAAGGAAAGATGACTGAATAGACATCAGACGCATGTGCTGCAAACTTGGAACTCCTCCTGAAGTTGTTCCAGGCAAACATTTAGCTTAATTATGAAAACACTGTGAAATTCTGTAACTAATATCTAGGGGGTTAGTCAGCATGGCAAGAGGTATGTGGCCATTGCTGTGAATTGCTGTCGTTACAATGGTTTTATAAATCATCCTTTTTTTTTCCCTCCTCTGTGCTTTTATTTAGTTAATTGTTGAGATTTCTTCGGTGTCAGCAGATTCGCTAAATTACTGTGCAAGCAGTGGATTAATATCAGAGTTAATTGGAGAGTTGACCGGAGATGACGTGCTCGTCAGGTACGTTGGTAGTGAGTTTGCCAGTGAGGTTTCCCTCATTGCTAGAACTGTGATGTTCAGTCTTAACACTCTTTAAACGTTTGTGTGTGTTTCTCGTGAAACCCTTTTCAGGAAAACCCTTTATCTGCCTCTTCTTTAACTGCCCTGAGTGTAAAATACCGTATATTTAAATTTGAGGACCAAGATGACGTTTCCCCAGGGCGCTGTGGTCACTGTGGCGCTGGGCTGCATACAAACACTTCAGAATTCTTTCCAACTGTACACCTGAAGTGAGGTGGCTGAGTGAGCTTGCAGGGGGTTGTTTGGATTTTGGGTAGAAAACCTGGTTTCTTAAATCACCGACCACTTCAAAACCCCGCCTGAAATCGGCCAAAATAACTGTGTCTCTGTTACAGAGCTACGTGTATAGAGATGGTGACCTCGCTGGCCCATACTCCGCACGGGCGCCAGTATCTTGCTCAACAAGGCGTTATCGATAAAATTTCAAACATCATCGTTGGGGCGGAGTCTGATCCTTTCTCGGGCTTCTACTTACCAGGTTACTTCATGCGCTTCTTCTTTCCGGTGTTTACTGCTTGCTTTTATTAATGACTTCAGTTGAGAGGACTGCTAAGCCTCTGGCTTGAAAGGGCACATGAATTTTTGAGTATTTCAATGTGTTGGATGCGTTCAAAAAACAATGAAGGACGGTCCAATGAGTTAATAATATTACCAGTATGACCACAGTTAATGAGTAAGGTCTGGAGAGACTCTATGTTTGAAGTTTGTGGTGTTGAATTCATTAAAAAAAAGGCTACAAGAATCATAGATTCCCAGACTGGTTTGGGTTGGAAGGACCTCAAAACCCACCCAGTCCCCCCCTGCCATGGGCAGGGACACCTTCCACTAGCCCAGGTTGCTCCAAGCCCCAAAGACAGCTGTTACATCATGAATTAAGTAACTCCAAAAATACTGGTTTCTTCCTTAGTTCTGTCATTCTGTTGCCTTTCACAGACTCCATAACACTGGTTCAGCAGGGAAACAGTCTTGTGTTAACGTATATTTAATTTTGATGTTGCTAAAGGTACTGTTCCTCCACTCTGAATTACTTGTCTCGTTCTCTCAGGCTTTGTTAAATTCTTTGGAAACCTGGCTGTTGTAGACAGCCCGCAGCAGATCTGTGAACGATACCCTGTCTTCATGGAAAAAGTCTTTGAAATGGCAGAAAGTCACGATCCGACCATGATTGGAGTGGCCGTGGATACGCTAGGGATCCTGGGATCAAACGTGGAAGGCAAACAGGTTTTACAGAAAACGAGTTAGTATCACGTTTTTCAACTTTCTCAGTACGCCATAACGTACAAGGGTGAATTGCTGCGGTGTAATAGAGGAAGGAATTCTGGACTCCTGTAGAGATCCGTATAAATTAATGAAAAGCACTTTGGTTTTCTTTTCAAAGGGAGCAGATTCCAGAATCTGTTAAACAGAATAGGGCACCAGGCAAAGAACGCCCCGACGGAGTTGCGGCTTCGATGCTTGGACGCAATTTCATCGCTTCTTTACTTGCCTGTAAGTTTGTGGTTTGATTTGGTAGTTGTTTTGTTTTGGTTTTTTTTTTTAATTTACAATAATTAAATTATTGTGCATCTGACTTAATTGGTTGAAGACCTTTTTGTAGCATCCAGTTTAGGTACCAGCGGTAGCTTTCTGCTGTTCTGAGTCATTAAGAATAGTCATTCTGGGGGCTACAAGGGAGCTGGGGGGGACTTTTTACAAAGGCCATGAGTGACAGGATAAGGGGTAACGGGTTTAAACTGAAAGAGGGAGATTGAGATGGGACATCAGGGAGAAATTCTTCCCGGAGAGGGTGGGGGGCACTGGGACAGGCTGCCCAGAGAAGCTGTGGATGCCCCATCCCTGGCAGTGTCCAAGGCCAGGCTGGATGAGGCTGGGAGCAACCTGGGCTGGTGGAAGGTGTCCCTGCCCATGGCGGGGGGGGGTCTGGGTGGGCCTTAAGGTCCCTTCCCACCCAAACCACTGTGTGATTCTATTCACTGTTTTGAAACTCCCTGATTTGTTTGTTTGTGTAAAGCTTGAGTTTGTGGGAAGTCAGGTGTTCTGAAGTGTGTTTACAAAACATGAAGTCAAGACAGCATTAGGGTGGGAAGGGAGTAAACTGTTTAATATTGTGTGCTTTAAAGGGACAGTGGCAAACCGCTCTAATCCCTGTGTGTGGTGGTCAGATCCAGGGGTCTGGTTTCAGTAGCGTAGCTCTGAATGAGCGAGTAAACCCTCTTCGTTTGTCTGCAGGACTGCACTCCTGCACAGCGCTTCTTGTGTATCACTTTATTTAAATCTGTCCTCCAAGCTAATGAAACACAGAAGGCCATTTCTTCGTTCATGGAAACACTGCTTAAACTATTTCACTTTAATCTGCTGGTGGTTTGGTTTAAATAACTTCCTTAATTGTTGAACATGTAATCAAAACTCAAAAGCTTTTCATAATCCTAACCAAACTCTTTGGGTTTTGTACGTGGTGCCTGCAGCCAGAGCAGCAGACAGAAGACCTTTTAAGAATGACCGAATCGTGGTTCACGTCCTTGTCTAGCCAGCCACTGGAACTCTTCCGGAGCATCAGTACTCAGCCGTTCCCAGATCTCCACTGTGGGGCTTTGCGGGTGTTCACTGTAAGTGCTTTTTGCTTTCAAAGCCCAAAGTAGTGAATTGTCTTGATGTTCAGTTGCAGATTTAGGTGTTGTTCTTTTTTTTCTTCAAATGAATGCCACAAACTTCTTGCTGAAGCTCCCATGTGGTCAGAAATAAGGCCTTTCTCATTGTGTCCCCCTTGCATTTGCCGTGTAAATAATGCAGCAGACATGTCCTGTCTGTACTGCTTGTTTTCTTATAAACTGAGATGAAAAGGAAACAACAGCCATGCTCTAGGGTGCTGCTTCGATATCAGGGGTGCTGCTGTGATAATTCACTTAAGACTTTAAAGGTAAGCACTGAGCTGGACTTGGTTCCCAGCGTTAAACCCTGCTGCTTGATTTGGGTGCTGGTTGTCTAACTAACGTGTAGAATGAATATCCCATTTCATTTTTTCTGTTCCTTGGCTCTTTGCGTAACAGCCTACCGCTTAACCAGGTTTTGGGGTTTTAAAATGAGCTGTTTTCCCCCTGTCCCCTCTTTTGCCTTCATCTTCAGGCTATTGCAAATCAACCATGGGCCCAGAAGTTGATGCTTGACAGTCCAGGGTTTGTGGAGTACGTCGTAGACAGATCGGTGGAGCCTGACAAAGCTTCGAAAGATGCCAAATACGAACTGGTTAAGGCCCTCGTAAACTCGAAAACGATCGCGGAAATCTTTGGAAATCAGTATTACCTGAGGCTTCGGGCTTACTTGCGTGAAGGCCCTTACTACGTTAAGGCCGTTTCTACTACAGCCGTGGAAGGAGCAGAGTAAAGTCACGTCGTGGTTCCCCTCCTTGCAAACCGTGTTACAAAATAAGTGTTAAGATATAAGGTGTAAAGGCTCTGCACAGCGGAGTCTCTTTAGATTGTCTCTTTAAAGGAATGTGAAGCACTTCTGCCTCTGTTTGAAATGAGGGTCGTGAGAGCAAATCGGAACCTACGGGGTCATTTCCCCATAGAATGTCGTGGCTGAAGGTCTGTGTGTACCATTGTGACACAGGTAACCGAGGTAAGCGCGCTGACTGCTGACTTCCTGTGCCGAAATCACCAGTGTTTGGTTAAACTGTTCTTTGCTTTGGAGTTCTTAGTGTGTTGTGTCAGTACGTCACAGTGCAGTTGAAAAAAGAAAACCAAAAAAACCAACACCAAAACACCTCGAGGTTTGTAAATTCAGATGCTGCCATAGTTCCTCTTTTTAAATCATTTTTAATGTCTGCCAGACGTGGCACTCGCGTGGCACACGCTCTTCTAGCCAGTCATGCTCTGTCAGAAACCCCGGTGGTAGGCACGAGCTAGTAATGGTCTGCCCACACGAGGGAGTGCGAACTAGATTCTCTTCTTTATTCAACCTGCTAGGTGTAGTCTTGCTTGAAGAAATAACCCTGAATACTGTTTACATTTTCTGCTGAGGATGAAAAAAAGCTTTTAGCCCTTTTGAAAACGAATGGCTGCGCGCTCCAGGGTATAAAACCAAACTGGGAGTTTTGTCTCCCTTGTTGACCACGACTTTGTATGGTGGCTCGGTTGACACGCTCAAAAGGAGCGTGAGCTATAGCACTACGAGTCTACTTCAGAACCAAATCTTGAATTGTTTACACTATTTTTTAACAGAGAGAATTTTTTTAAGTATTATTTTAAAAAAGGTATGATTTTAGTTGCCTGAGTTGGAATAAAAGAACATAGAACTTTCATGTTTAAGGGCATGAACTGAATGGAGAGTACGAAAACGTACCTTTACGAGCTGTAACCTTCTTTTGAAGGTGGTCAGCTCGCTGCGGATGGGATCCAAGCCTAGCTGGACACTAGTGACACGTGATCTCTGTCCGTAGAGAGAGACCACACTGGCCTTCAGACAGAAGGCTTGTATTAGTTTTGTTGAGCACCTATAAACAAATCTGAGGAATAGCTGGGGGAGGGGCATAATAAAACACAGAATTACTGCTTTTGGGGCTTATTTTAGTAGTGTGTAGGGTCAGGTGTGCTCTGTGGAAAGTACTCGCTCTGCCAAGTGAAGCTGGATGATGTAGTCACACAGTACCGCTTTCCTTGCTTGCCGTAGCTCTGAGCTGCAGCAGAGGTGACGGTATCGCCTGCCCGAAATCGCTGGAAGGCGCCCAAGTGGGCTCAGAGGAGCAGGGTAGTTGGGGAAAGTCCCTCGGTGTCGAGTAATGCAGGTGATCTGCCTTGTCGCTTATGATCTGAGATGCACAACTGTTGTCACCCAACGCTGTCCTGCTGCTGACGCTTTCATCCTACGTGTGCGTAATAAACAGCTGTGAGAAACGCAGTACGCGGCGCCTCGTTTGTGAGTGGGGAGAGCGCGGCGGATTCCCGAATCCTGCGTCCAGAAAAACCGTGAAAGCACTGGAAAGGAAACGACAAAAGAGTATAGGAGTCCCTAGTTTGCGCTTGTGTTGGACAGATGGGCTCTGGTTTAGGTGGCTTTGTGCGCTGGCAGCTCTGTACGAGCCGTGTACTAAAATCTCAGCGAAGGAGATCGATGTGTAAACCTTTTCTGCAATTCATGAGTATCTTCCGTGTGTGTTTTCAGCTGTTGCTTTCGAAGGCTACTCTGTGCTCAGCCTTTAGCATCTGCTTTGCACGGTAAATCTGCCAAATACAGTATTTTAGGACACACAGATACACCGAACAAGGGGATTTTTTGTCTACGCCCAGATGCTTTATTTCTTGTATGTGCACATATTCCCATTGGTTGATCAGACTCTTACCCTTACCTGCAGGTGGTTCCCTACCCGTGGGAATTGCTGTGTGCTGCGTGTGTTCCTGCTGGTGTGTGTTGTCCCTGTCCCCCCCCCCCATGAAGTAACAGATGGAGATAACAGGAAAAACCAGAAATGGAATAATTGAGAGTGGAGGCACCGTGCTACACTTGATGAAGTTGCTTTACAGACCCCCCAAAAGCAAAGCTCATCACTTGATCCTGGTTAACGAGCAGCGTAACTTGGTACTTAAGGTCTGTGGCTCCTTCGGAGCATGCCTCCGAGTGCTTCGGTCGCAGCGGGACGAGTTAACGGTGCCCTCGGGGGTAGAGCTGTGTCCGTCACGGCTGTAGAACGGCTCTGTCTGCTGGGCTCTCCGCCGCTGGAAGGGCTGGTGTGGAGGATGCAGGCATGGGTGGGGTGGTGCTCTGTGCCTGGTTCCTAACGCGGCGAGTTTCGTGTTTTGGATGAGGTCGGTGTTACCAACACGCTGGGGAGTTTGTTCCAACTCCGCTGCTGGCTGTTCTCCAGCGCGGCGTTGCGGCACTGAGCTGCTTGTGCGGGCCACGACCGGCAGAACTACGAGATCCTCGAGCAGGTGAGTTAGGTTTCTCGCCTAGGGTCTCCCCAGGCGCTTAACCTGAGCGGCTCCCGTGACGGTTCCGTGGCTGTTCCCGCCCTAAGCTGTCCTGTAGTTTCCCAGGCGCGGGCTGCCCAGAAGGCGCTCCCTTCTGCGCATGGAAAGATTTCCCTTCGTTGCAAACCACTTTGGAAGTGGCGGTGCCTCGCTCGGATAAAAAATGCAGGAGTTTCGGCATAAGGACGGAGGACTCGAAGGCTGGAAAACACTGGATACGAAGTTTCGCGGAATGCTTTTTTTACCGGTGTGCGTGCGCTCGCAGGTCCGTAGGCAGCTGGAGAACACCCCGTTCTCGCTGCTGCAGCACTACAGCACCCAGGTTTGGTGTGCTGCTGCGGGCAAGAGGAGGTGGTTGGTTCTGGACGTTGGCGGGAGAAAGCGGCTGCTAGCAGGCAATCCAGACTTTCTTCGCAGAAATCAATCGGCGAAATGAAGAACCTCGTATTTTATTCTGTCTAAGTTAAACCGTTTGAACTTCTCAATGTAGGTCAAAACCTTGCAGGACACCAGGCCGTAGTACGTTTCCAGTAATGAACAATCTTCCCCGCCCCTCGTTTCCTGCCAGTCTTTAAATAACTCGTCCTCTTTCATGTTGGAAGAGGTGAAAATGAATTTATAGCAGCATCGATTGTAGCTAATGTGCTTTTCCCCAGAAAATCGAGAGCTGTGAAGGGGAGCGATGCCGGCTTTCTTAGCACAGATTCCAACAAAGACATCGGGGGGTGCCGAAGCTGGCACCTCCTTGGCGGCCACGTACACCTTGCGAGCGACGTCCTGGGACATGACGAAAGCGCTCCCTTCGCAGTAATCGGGGTAGAACTCTTCGGAGTATTGATGGATGGGGACAAAGCCAGGGCTTTTGGGGTCTCTGTCAGGCACTCCTTGATGAACGACCCTCCCAACGTAAATGTCCTCCAGCTGTGTTAAGCTAAGCAAGTATCCAGCCAGGCTGGGAATACCGACAAACACGTCTTCGTCTGTTTTAAGAATATACCTTGCGCGGGGACAGAAAGTCACTGTCCACTCTAAGCTCATCAACATCTTCTGGGTCTGCGTCTCGGGAGAATCGATGAAGCCGCCTTCAATAATGTCCCTGTGCTTTTGAGACTCTGTGTTGATCTCCAGCTGGGTGGTGGCTGACGCCGGCTTTCCTAAAGCAAACAGAGTAAGGACAGCGTAACCTCCGGCATCTGTCACGTTGCCCCACGTCTGCCTGATCACGTTGCGCCTTGTCCTGTTTTCTGGGCTACTGCAGACGAGAACGAGCAAAAATATCTCTTGATCGGAGCACGTTGCTGCGCTGCTGACAGTGTAAGAGAGGTTGGCCTTCAGGGGATCCATGTCTAGCTTTCTGGCCCTCTCCCTGATTTCGAGAGTCTTGGCATCGGTGTAAGAAAGAGGCAATGACCGCAGGAAGTATTCCTCCAGTAATTCTGCTCCAAAAAGCAGCATGTGGAAAAGCAAGACGTTAAAGAGGATGAAGCACCACTGGTGAGTCCGGAGCCTGCAGAGTGTCGGCTGGGGAGGAGAAGACATGGACACTGAGCTCTCTAGCTACTAGAACAGAAAGGTTTTCCTTTGTTTTACAGTATATTCATGCAAAACAGTCACGACTCTCTGACCGTGGTCTTTGTGTGGCTAATGTTGGGCTCTTTTCCTCCTGGAAACCTCAGCAATCCTGCTTGAGGCACTGAGATCCTGAGCTGAGGTCGTTACCGTGCTGTGGTTTAGAAAGCCGCTCTCTGTACATCCATGTGTGGGAACAGTAGGAAATAACTCCCTACTGATAATTTCTGACTGGTTTTAACCTGTTACTGAATCCTGAGCTGCTGCTGAGGACCTGTAATGTTAACATGTCCTCAGGGGAGAGCCTTTGGTACTTGCCCTGACAACGCTACATGAGAGCTGGCAGGGAAGAAGCCAAAGGGAACGCTGTTATCCCACTGTCCCGGGGGAAGAGCATCGTGCCAGCCTCCGTGCTGCAGCCGCGTTGCAAGCCGAAGCGCTTACCTGCATGGTGGTGGGAGTTCTCCCTGCAGCAGGGTCTGCGTTAGCGTTGGAGGCAGTTCCCCCGGCAGAGGCTTACGGGGCAGCGTCTGTATCTGGGTCTGCAGGATCCAGTTACTGCCCAGTACCCAGACTGGCTTCCACCTCACCTGCCTGCAGGGAGGAAAGGTGATCCCAGGGGACGATCGTGTTGCAGCTGCATAAAACACAAAGCAAGTAGAACTCTAGCCTTTCCCTTTAGTCATTTGTGATGCTCGGGGTTGGGTCTCTGAGAGATGAAGCAGCTGCCAGGGCTCACTTGACATCAGAGGAGCCCTTTTGCCATCGTGGAGCTTTGTGTCTGCCAGTTTTTCTCCAGCTGTGCTATTTTGGTGCTGGTTCCTACTTCCAGAGCAGCTGACCCCTGTGCTGAGCACGCTGCATCTCCTCAGGTGGAGGTTTGGTGTGTGAACTTGAGGGTTTGCCTTGTGTGTGGTCCCCATGGAGGTGGAAGACACCCCGAGGCCCTGGGCACTGCTGGGCCAGGCTGTCTCCAGCACGTGGAGAGGGGCACAAGTGGCTTTCCCTGTGCTGGGGTTGTAGCTGCAGGAGCTGTGACCCTGCTCCAGGTGAGGTGCCTCGCTTGGTGCTCTTGATTGCTCCCAGAGCCAAGGAAGCACAGGGCATCATTTTCAATTGGTGTGTTTTCAATGGGCCTCTGGTAGCAAGGGATGGAGAAGGGGCTGTGCAGGGGGAGCTCAGCCCGAGGGCCTGTGGCCAGGAGGCTGGGGATGTTCTGGGGTGTCTCCCAACCTCTGAATCCTCCAGCATCCACTTACTGGAGTAGGAATGTGAACTGTAATGAGCTGTGTTGGATGGTCCTTTGCTTTTTGTCTGCACAACATCATTCCGTGGTTTTAAATGCCTGTATGGGTTTATGCTGTTGTGGTGGTGGCACATCCAGGTGAAGAGCTGCGGTGATCTGCCCCTGGACAGGCTCCTGCGTTTGGCTGTGCCGGAGCCCCCGCGTGTTAATGTTGGCACAGCCGCGGGCTGCGCTGGAGCTGACCGGGCTGGGGAGCTGCAGGGGGCTGGAAGTGCTGGAAGGGGAAGTGCCAAAGACACCACAAACAGGATGGAGATGTCAGCAGGGGTGAGAGTTGGGTTTGGCAGCGGGTCCACAAGCCGTGGGGCCTGTGGAGCACCGAGGGGGGAGAGGGACTTGCAAGTCCCCAGCAGCCCCCTGGGAAGGGCAGGTGGGGAATGATGGCAGTGATGCTGTTTGATGGGCAAATGGTGGCGGGAGGGGTCAGCACAAGCGTGGGAACTCCAGCCTCTGTGTGAGAGCACGGGGATTGTGATTTGTTTTGGTTTGGGTTTGTTTGTTTTTTTTTTTTTTAATTTTGGAAAAGATCTCTCGTAGGTAAGGGAGCTTTTCTGTTACTGTGTCCTCGGGTGCAAGGAGGATGCGGTGCTGCTGTGGTTTGCCCTAGCTTAGTGCCTTGCAATGGCTCAGGGTGTGATGCTCTGACCATTGCAATCCTCCCAGAAGCATCCTTTGAGGAGCCTGCATCAGGGAAGTGTCCCAGCGGGGTAGAGAAGACCTTTGATTTCTGGCTTGAGGTGACTAAGGAGCTCTGGCTGAGCCCCTCAGCTCTCCCAGCACCTGCCCCTGGGTCTGTGGTAGTGTGGGGAGACCTTTCCCACACGCGCTGGGAAATCTGAATTGCTGTAAGGAGTGACTGGAATTACAGAAGAAACCGGGTCCCCCAAAATGTGGTCACAGCTTGCATCGTGCCCCCCTGAAAGCTGTCCCAAATGCACACAACGTGCAAGACCTAGTGTGGAGCTCAGCTTTAGGCCCTCCAAAACCAGGAGAAACTCTCATGGGGTCTGTGTGTCAGCTGGGTTACAGCTTCATCTGGACCAGCCTCACGATCTCTGTAACCCGTGCAGAAGTTGTGCTTTGAAGCTTGGCAAGCTGTCAGCACGGGAAGTGTCAGTTAAATGTGTTCTCTGAAATAAAACGCTAATAAGGCAATATTTGTCATGTATAATAATATAGCACTGTAGCCCCAGATCCCCATTCTGGGAAAAAATATTCCTTTGAAGATGCTCCATCTCCAGCGAAACCATTTAATAAGCAAATAAATACTAGCATTTGAAACCGCTTCCATTAAAAATATTGGCTTTCCCAATTGTGCGTTTTTAGAATAATAATAAAACCCACATGTGTATCGTCCCTGTGGCAATTACGCGCAGCGTGGCGCTTGCGGTACTTCTGGAGTCATTTCTTTAGCACTGCTCTGTGGTGGCAGCAGGAACTTCAAACAGCCGCCGATACCGTGCGCGTGAGGTTAACGCTATCCGGCCCCAGCCGGGGTGCGGGCAGCTTTCGGACCTGGGGCTTTGTTTATCCCGAGAGCCTGGCTGACCCCCCCGCTGGGGAAAGCTGAGGAGGAATAGATGTGAAATGCCTGCTGAAGGGGAAAATAACGGAACTGGAGCGCCACAAACCCCCCTCGGCTTTGGGGAGTTTGCCTGGGGGTGATCCCTCCGTCACCGTTAAAGCCCAGGTTTCAAGCAAACGTAAGGCACAGCAGCTTACACGAGACCTTATCTCACTTTTCAGATGGGTGAAGTCAAACACGTTCAGGGAAAGCCTCGCTTCCAGTGGGACTCACGAGTTTCCAGAAGAAGAGTGAATTCAGGACCCCGGAGTGGCTGCAGGCAGGTCAGTCTGGGGAAAGCAGTGCTGTTCCTACAGCTTCACTTAAACCCTCAAAAATCTGTGGGTGTAAATTAGGGAAACACCTGTGAAAGCAGGTTTCCCTGAGCCGCAAGGCTGTAATTTGCTTTAGGTGAGATGTTTTCACGTTTTCCTGAAATTTTACATCCAAGCACACTTCACCACGGGGCAGGGGCATACCAATAACGCTGTAGACCTACCATATGAACAGTGAGTGTTTAGACCGAAGGATGTTTGGAGTTTGGGTGTGATTTTTTGGAGAGGACAGGGCCCTGGACTCCTGTGATACCCAAAGGTAGAAGTGGAGATGCCGGCAGGGCGGTGGGAGATGCGGTTGAGCAGGATGAGCCTGGAGTGGGCAGCCGTGGTGGAACGTGCTGCAGGGGAGCAGCCATACCCACGGCTGCTTAAAATGCCTTTTAAAGTCTCCTGGCTTCCCTCCTGACGCTGTGAACATTTGGAAGGGGGGAGCAGAGCCCAGCTTGTTCCCGTTCTGCTCGACTCCGCTTCACGCAAATGCGAAGGCTTTGGATGACGCACCGTTCTTGGGCGACGGTGCAGGCGAGGACGGACGGATGGGATTTACTGGGGAAAACCAACCAAAATTGCTTTTTTCCAATATAGATTTGCTGAGACAGACCAGCCTGAGCTCTGCCTGCCCCAGGTGTCTGTGCGGTTGCTCCATGCCATGCACTGTCCCTCCCTGCAGGGTGGACACCCCTCTCTGTCCCCACCATGGTCCCCCCGCTCCCAGGCTCTTCCCAAAAGCCGTGTTGATTCTCGCAGGCGGGCTTTCCGATCTTCACCCAGCTGCTCCCACTCCAGAGATGTGCCAGGTCCTGCCTGCGGAGCCTGTCTGCAGGCAACAGCCTCTCTCCATGAGCCATTCCCCGTGCCCCCACGCAGCCACTCGTCTTATTTTAGGGGTCAGAGATGGCCCATGTCCCCAGACGTCGTCCAGCAGTCCTGCCGGTTCCCCAGCCGGGATGCTCCTGGGAGCACAAAGCACTTTCCCCATGTTTCAGGCCTTGCCCGAAGGGTCCCATCCATTTCCAACCTGCTTTTGTGGTGTTTCACCAGCACACTCGGACTCGGTTGTGTGAGGGGCTGGGAAGGGACTTGTCTGGTTTTCAATAACAGCATCAGTTGCCATAAATAAAGGGAGACAATTGTTTGGGTCTTAGTCACCTAATAGCAGTATTTTTGCGTGAGGATATGATTCAGCTCTTGCAGGCAGTTCTTCACCTTAAGTTCTCCGTGAGGCTTGGGAGATGATGGCAGAGAAGGCTTTATAGGAGTTATGCTGTGAATTGCATTTGGTTTTTGATATTTACCATCCCTTTGGGTGTTAAACATAAAACCAAGCCAACAGGCTGGCGCGCTGATACACTAGACAAATAGATTGGCCGCTCTTGCTACGCAGATGAGGATGTCTTTTCTTCCTATTTAATGGCTCAGCTGACTAGGTTAAAAACATGGTTTTATTGCCAAGTTCCTAGCATTCATTTTTTCTTCGCATATATCAGTCTCAGAGAGCTCCATCTTTTTGTATGGGTATGTTTGATTATTGCTTCTGGAGTTTAATGACAGCTTTGACAGCTAACTACCGCTATATTCCTTGATAAAGACAGCTTAAACCCTCTGTGAGTGCTGCATTCAGCCTCAGAAATACTGAGCTAAATATAAGCTGAACGGAGAGAGCACAAGTTTGTGAAAAACGCCAAGTTGCAAGGCCACAGGGCTCCAGCCCTTGGGCCAAGCTGGTTCCCGAGGGGTGGTCTGCCCACCAAGACGTCAGCTTGGCAGAAAAGTTGCCTATTTTGCAGCGGGCCAGAAGTTTTACCCTCATTACTCATTTTCCCTGTGTGCTTTGCCTCCCACAGGTCACTTTGCCCTGCCCTTTCAATGCCTGAGGTTAGACCCAGGCTGTGTTTGTGCCCGGCAAATGTAGATTTCACATGAAATTCATTTGACACGCGCAACATCCAAAGCGTTTGAGTCTTGCATCGAGCTCCGCTGTCATTAAATTCAACCCATGCTTTGACAATATTTACAACTGGGAGCAGACTAGGCGTTGCCGTGCCCGACTCCATGGCTGCTCTGTAGCTGTGGCGACGCTGGGCAGCAAGCTGGGGTGTTTCTTCTGGGGATCTCTTTGGTACCCAAAAATGCAAAGCTTGCCCATGGTTGTGGAGGGAAACAGGAGCAGAGTGCAGGTCCTGGGGCTCATGCAACACCCCAGCCCATCCTCTCTGGGTACCACGGTGCTGGGCAGAGCCTGTTGCATGGACGTGGGGGTGCCCCAGGGATGGAGCTGCAGCTCCCCTGGCCATGGCCAAGGCTCCCACTGGTGGGACTATCCCCCCATTGCCCTCCTGGCAGGGGGTTATCCAGGAGATCGAGCAGGACAATACCCTCTGATCCAAATGCTCATTTGGTGCTGGAGCACCGCAGCGTGCTGGGCTTGGGTAACGTGTTCCTCAGAAGATGACTTTCTCTACTTCTTGCCTCCGACTCATCCCACCATTGCCTCCCACCAATTTATTTATTGCTCTCCCAGACACAGAAACAGCAGAGTTGAGTCTCTGCTGCCCTGTGCCAGGCCCCTCCTCAGGCAGCTGGGGTCACAATCTGCCAGGGATGGCAGCGCCTTCCCCAAGTCCGGCCCTTGGGGGGTCACAGACGGGGTGTTGCCTTTTCTGGGAGCCCTGCGCAAGTGCCCCCTGTTCCTGGCTGTGCCTGGAGAATTCCTGTATGTGCACTTGCAGCACGTGGCTGTACAAATGGCACTCAGCATCCCTGGGTGTCCCCGGTGCTGCACACTCCCTGCCCAGGCGGGAGACAGCCCCGTGGGCCCTGTGCTCTCCTGCTCCAGGGTGCGGAGGGGAACGCTGGGGTGCTGAAGGGGCTCCCCAGCAGAGCCGCAGGGGCTGACGGAGTTGAGAGGAAGAGGCGCAGTGTTGCAGCAGGTACGTGAAATCCTGGTTAATTTTAATTTTCGTTCATAAAACGATTGTTGGGAAACGAGGACTTGGAGCATCAATGGCGTCTTGGGGAGGGCTTGCAGCTGAAGGCGCACTGGCTCAGCTCAACCCGTGCCCCTGAGATACCAAGTGGTGCCTTTTCTGGGAGCACTGCCCTGCTTTCCTCCTTCCCATCCTTCCTCTCTGCAGGTTTTGGAAGCACGGGGCAGGTGTGACAGCCTCAAGGCAGGTACCCACAGCATCCTGCCTGACCCCTGCGGCATCTCTGGGGTTGAGGGTTCAAGCATATTAAGGATTAAAGATTAGGTTAAATCATGGCAGCTGGGAAGAAAAAGTCTTTCTCACAAGGCTGGGACCTGCAAGAGTTTCCAAAGGGAAGTGAATTTTACTGCTGTTGACCTTGGAAGAGTAGAGGGGAAGGGCAGCATCTCTGGCCAGTGCTCAAAGAAGCAGGTGGAACGGGGAGAGTGTGAAGAAAGCCCTGAAAATGCCGAGGGGAGGAGAGGGAGCACTCAGCCTGCCTCGCTTTTTGTGAAGAAAAGGAAGAGGTGTTTTGTGTTGCAATATGTTTTCACAGGGAGAAAACGCAGGATAAAAGCAGACTCGATCTAGTGGGAAGAGGCAGGCTTTGCAGCGGCTGCAAACTGCAGTCAGACGAATCCTCATTAGGAGGGTTTGTGGCTGACTAACGAGAGAGGCGGTGTGTGGGAAAGCCACGGGGAAGAAGCATGGGAGATGTGGTGATCTCAGCATTCCCAAAAGCCTCCCTGTGGAGGTGAGACAGCCCTGGGGCTGGACAAGGGTGGGATGCCACCACCTCCACGTGCCAGGGAAGGGACAACAGGAGGAACGATCAGCCCCACTGGGTCCAGCATTGCCAGTCACCTTCTGGCAAGGAGAGTGTGAAACTGTCTTGCCTGGCACCATGAGGGAGTGGAAATCTGGCACAGACTGTGGCCTGAACATCCACCTTTCTCAAAGGTACCCAGCTCCCAAATGCATCCAACCGCCTGGGCTCGTACCTTGAGTTCTGGACAAGATCAGAGTGTGTTCTGCCACAGGGCAGGAAGAACAAACAAGCTCAGCCCAGGGGCCTGCACTGCTCCCACCACAGTCAACGTCAGGGTGTAAGTAACCCCATCCCTTGGTCATTCCCTGTTTTACAATACACGCTATGCCCAGAAATACTTTCTGGAGTTAAATAAGTAGGGCAGGGAAAATAATAACCGATGGGGAAGGAAGGAAAGTATTTTGCTTTTTATTCTGTTAACTACAGGTTGTACAGTGGTTCATTACGGAGGATCCTCTTGACCCACCCAGCAGAAGAGGAAGCAAAGGCTGCAAGCCCAGCGCGGCTGGTCCGTGCCGAAGCCGGGAGCCATCCCCAGGCAGGGGCTCTCCTTTCTCACATAGGATGCCACTGAGTGCCATCACCAGGACAGCTTGTCCCTGTGCCCAGCAGCCAGACCGCTGCCTCAGCATCCTCCCTGCTCCGCGTCGGGACTGGGGAGGGACCAGCACCCTTCCAGGCACAGCTCCGTGGCCCGTTCATCACTGGTGGCAGTGCCAGGGTGGAGGCTGGCTGGGCTCGGGCCAACCTCGCCACTCGAGCTGCAGCATTTGGATGGGGATGTTCCCTTCTTCTGGCTCTTTCTTTTTCATTTTTCATCTCTCTTTTCTCCCCGACCCCACCCCCACCGTAACCGTTTTAAATAATTCCTCCTCCACGCCTGTGTTATCACCTAGCATGTCAATACGCTGCTGTGCCACCCACCCCTCTCCTCGCAGAGCTGCACGTTAACATTCTGCACCCGATAATGTGAGGCAATTAGTGAATGAAGAATAACTTTCCCACTGGAAAGCATGATGGGTCTGGAAGCAGCACACGGGTAGATTGCACGGCAAGTAATAACTGCTTTTTCTCTCAAATGACTCCTGGTGTGGGAGAGTCCATATGGAGAGAGAGGAGGAGGAAGAGATGCTGCGGGAGAAACAAAGTCTAGTGAGAAGCGTAAATCCCGGTGCATCTGAGTGGGCGCTTCCCTTCGGAGCTGGAGGCTGCGGCAGCGAACGGGCACTGTGTGCCGATGCCCCACGTGAGGGTCGGGGCTCCTGGGAGCAGCTGGGAAGCGCAGGGGATGGGGGGCAGCCTGGGGGCAGCTGTCAGAGAGAAACCACTGCTCTGGAACCAGCGAGCTCCTGACTGGGATGGCATCACCCTCCCCTGGGGTCTGACTTTGGCATTTTGGGTGACTGAGGTGGCAGAGGAGCGTTGCACAAGGCTGTCTGCCCAGTCTGTCTCTGGGGAACATTTCCTTGGTCCCGTTGGGGTCTCGGGGATGTCTGCTCCCCTGCGCAGCACCGGGGTCCCACGGCCAACTCCCCAACAACAGAACGGGCTCTGGAAGGCAAAAAAAAAAAGATGCAGAAGAGGAAAGGAGTGTGCTAGAGCTGGGGCAGAACTGCTGTCCCGGGGGCTTGGCTACCCGTGGGCCCCACGGCCGCCCCTGCCATGGGGCTGGCTCTGTCTCCCCCATGGCCCGTGGGTTGTGGGCGCACGGTGGGGGCCTGCGAGGAAGCTGCTCGGTTTGCAGAGCATCCAACACCCCGTGGGGGGTGGGACACAGCTTTGGGGCACCTTGGGCTGAGCCACATCATTTCGGATGGCACCTGCTGACCCCTGGCACGAAGCTGAACTTCCACGGGAGGAGAAGGCGCTCGGGACTCCGTCCCGTTAACCCTTTCCCGGAGGCGGCCGGCTGCGTTCCAGGCTGCCCCCGGGGCGGAGCCGTTCCCGCAGGGGGGCCGTGTTATTGCAGCAGGACCCCCCCCCCCCCCCCCCCCCCCAAGAAGATCAATGCTCCCCGGCCCGGCCGCGCAGCACGGCACAGGAATTGCCCCCGCGGGCCGGGGCTTGGCGCAGCCCCAGGGCGCAGCAGCGGCTCCGCGCAAATATTGACACGGCTGGGGGAAAGCGCAATGAAAACAATAATCAAAATTGGGAAAAAGAACAAAAAAAAGCGGCGAGGCAAGTACTCCCGGGAGGGGAGCGGGGGGCGGCCGGGGCGAGGGGACGCCCCCGGGGCAGGCGGCGCGCTGCCCGTAGCTCCGCGGGGCGCGGGGGCCGCGCGGTCGGCAGGGGGCGCCGTGGTGCAGCGGCGGGGCCGGTGGGGTGGGGGGGGCGTGGTGGGGGGGGGGCGGCGGGGACCCGGCGGTGGCGGCGGAGGGAGCAGCGAGGTGGCGGCTGCCGCCGCTCCGCGCCATGGGCTGCCCCGGGGGGCAGCGCCGCAGCCGCGGGGGGCAGGGGGAGGAGGCGAGCGGGGCCGCCGCGGGGCTGCTGCGCCGGTGCGCGTAGGGCGGGAGCTTCCCCCTCCCCACCTCCTCCTCCCGTAACTTTCCGGTACCTGTTGCTGCCCGCACCCCGCCGGGCTCCCCCGCGGCGGCAGCCTCGTCTCCGGTATGCGGAGCGCCTGGGCGGCCCGCGGGCTGCTGCGGCGAGGCGCTCCGTGATGGGCCGCCGGAAGCGGGACCGCGGCGGTGGCTCTGCCCGCGGCCGGCAGTCCCCGGCCGGTGCTTTCGGCAGCTCGGGGCGCCCATGCTCTGCTCCGCCTCGCTTCTCCGGGCACCCGCGCCGCTTCGCCGATGCCTTTCTCGGGCGAAGAGCGGAGCCTGCAGGGGATCTACAAGCCGGCGGGGCCGGCGGAGGGCAGGGCGGCCGGCGGGGCGGCCGTCTGCACCGAGTGCTACACCAACCGCTCCTTCGTCTACGACGATGGCAGCGCCCACAGGTACCGGCGGGGATCGGGCCGTGGGTGTCGGGGTACGGGGGGGAGGGCTGCCTGTGCCGCCGCCGTCGTGGGGAGCCGCGGGGCTGAAGGACCTCGGGGCTGAAGGACCGCGGAGCCCCGCCGCGCAGAGCCGAGGGGACCCCCTTCCCTCCCCGCTGTCCGCGCCCGGAGGGGCCGCGCAGCCGCCGGGACCCCGCGGGGGGACCCGGGCTCATCCCGGCAGGACCCTCGCCCCGCGTTCCCACCGCCCTTCCTATACCCCGAGCCAGGGAGAAAGTTTCCGCGGCGCATCCAGACCCCGCGAACGCCCCTCTGGGCACCATCGCCTTGGGAACGGAGCTGTTGGAGGCTGCCTGGGTACAGGGGCAGATCCCCGAGTAGTTCCCAGTCGTGTCCTTCACAGGAAAAGGGTGGATGCAGCCCCACTGTCCTGCCTGGCGTGGACCGAGGCTGTGCTCCGTGCTGGGCGGGTCAGGCAGTGTTTTGGAGGAGCTGCTTTGGCTGAGCCCCGAAGCCACCCCAAAGCTGGGGGACTGAAACACGCGGAGGCGCAAAGGCCACGTTTCCGTAGGCACATCGCAGCCCGCACTCCAGCTTCGGGCTGGTGTTAATGCCAGGTATAATGTCCAGTACGAGGGAGGGACTGGGGTATGGAAGAGCTGCTCGAAGGGGGTGGCAGGGACCCGATGCCACTGTCCTCTTGTGCCCAGACAGCAGCAGACGTGTCTCACAAGGGGACGAGCGCTCGCTGCTGAAGTATCCCAGCTTTTCCCGATAACTCCTTCACGTTATCGTTAACCTGATTGTATTTACTAGCTCTTCTCGCTGTCGCACTCATCGAATGTCAGCTTAAATGAGCAAATGAAGTCTGCATATCAATTAATTCTTGGCTGATTTGTGCCCTGGGCTGGTCAGCTGGGCTTTTTTATGTTGACGTCTGCTCGCTGTGAGTTAGGCAGACCATCTTTTATTCCTAAAAGCCTAGATGGGAAAAGAAGGAATAGCCTATTTGGTGAACTCTTTTAACTTTCAGTACATCGCCAGTGACTGGGTAATTGGTAAAATCCTTGAATATTTGTTCTTGGGATGAAGTCCCTTATCGTTTCCCCCTGCTGTCCTCTGTCAGAGGCACAATGTCCGATGCGGCCAAGGCACCACCGTGCCTTGGGAACCAGGACCCCCTCGCTCCTGAGAACACCGGTTGCCTTGGGTATGCCAGGGTGGCTGCGGGGCCACAGCACCTTCACCAAACCCAATTTCCTCGTTTTGCAGCTGTGCTTGGTGTGTTTGCAGAAACGATGTCCTTGAGAAGGTTATCAAGCGTGCGTGTCTTGGGGGGGAGATCAGGCTGGAGACGGCAGCTTGTAGAGGGTTGGGGCTTGGGCATTACGGGAAAATGATGAGTTGCTCAGCTCAGACAGCAGTTATTGCTCCTTATTACTTACCCCACAGTACTGCTCGGGGTCATTTAGCCTCATCTAGTGCACAACAACAAAACCCTTGTCCAAAGGTCCCTCTGTCTCTTTCAATCCAAATAGAAGAGCTTTGTTTTCTAGTTATTATTATACAGCTCAATGTGTTTCTAACCCCCTCTGGCTCCAGAGAGGTTGAAATGCCATTGCTTTCCATGGCTTGTCTTGCCTGCTTCGGTGTTCAGCCCTTCGCTGCCCTTCCAGAAATATTGAACAAGCTGGTTGGAGCCCTCAGAACTCAACAGCTTTGCCTGTAGCTGCCTGTTTCTCCAGCTCAGAGCAGGCTGGATCTCTAAGGGATATTTTCAGTGCCGTTCAGCTGAAGAAGCAGAAAATGATTGTTATAAAATGGCTAAAGAGAAATGTGCAGGAGCAGGCAGAGCAATAACCACCATCTCCCCCGTTAGATGATCCCAGGGGCCCACTGGCTAATCTGCCGTTTGGTTGCCTCTTGTGCAGCTTGGACTGGGGGTGTGCATTCCCTTTCCATGGATGATCATCTGCATTTAACAACCTGAGCGATAACTCAGCCTGTACGAGAGTTTCTTCTTCGCCTCCCGTGGGTTTGACCTCTGTGCAGTTGAAAGGGCAGTGAGAGCAGCACCCTGCCCGTGCCTGACAAGGGGTTTGTGCCTGACGGGTGCGCAGTCCCCGGGGGAGAGCAGGGCTCGGGACTCCTACGCAGGCTCCTCAGCTTGTCTCCGCTCTGTGCTGCGCTCGTAGCTGTAGGTGTGATGGCAGACAAGCAGACCTGTCACCAGAGGTGTGTGCGAAGAGCGTGAGAGCCAGAATACATCTGAGCAGCAAAGATGTCCAACATGTTGAATGTACTTTCTGGTACAAGTTCCAAGGCACTGCAGCTGGGCTGGCCCTGTTAGAATAAGTGGAAGCCACAATTATCCACTTGCTTAGCGCGTCTAGAGCCGGCTTAAAAGCCGTTGAAGAGAAATTCCACCTTCTCAGCTGCCTGAGTGTGGAGGCGCAGGTGTAAATGTCTGTGTGCTTTCTCCTGGCCCTCTTTATAAGGGGACAATTGTCCTGTAAGTGCCTCCCGGTCAGAAAGCAAGGAGTTAACCATTAAAGCCCTTGAAAATATGTTTGGAGAGCAAATACACATTTCTGGCACCCAGAGGGTACAAATAGCCTAAATTTTACTTCTCTACTCGTGGGAAATCTGGGTAAATGTTTGTACAAGGAGCTAGTCCATCATTTAGGGGAATACAGGATTTCCTCCAGCCAGCAGCTCTGCTTCCTCTGCCTTGCCCATGTAAGGACACTCTGGCAAGGAGCGGTGATGGATGAGCGGCCATATGGAAGGACTCAAGCGAAAATATCCTGCACAAGTAAAGGGGCCTGCAGGAGGAGCAGAGACGTGCAGGAAGAGACTTGGTTTTTCCATCCGCTACCTCCCTCTACCATGGCTTATTTAAGAAGAAGAAGGTGAAAGAAGACAACATGCACGATGATACCTGGAGAAGCTGTTTAGGAAGTCACATCTTTGCATCAGACGTACGTGGCTTTTCTCATGTCTGTTTTTAATGTCTCTTACAGGAGATCTGTCTGCTAGACTGCACCGCTCTGCTTAGGTTCAGCTCTGCTGTTTATGCTTGCAGTAAACAGTGGATGTCCTGTGCCGAACGGGGCGGGTTCGGGTACCTGGCCATGGGTTTGGGAGCAGGACGTGGAGGGAAGGTGGGTCTCAACTGGAGCGGCTGCTTGAGGAGCTGATGTTAGGGGCTGGATTGCAGCAAGCAGAGACCTGCGAGCGCTGCTGCATGGCAGCTCTGGGCGTGCTGACAGAGTGCCAGCTAGAGAGGGCTTGGCTTGAGAGGGGCTGTGCTACGCAGAGTCTTGTCCTCAGTCCCACCTGATGGGGCAGCCAGGACAGATCCTGCTCTCTGGTCCTAGAAATCACAGCAAGGTTTGGAGCAGGGGAGCAGCAGCAGCTCTGGTCAAAGCCTCTGTGTGAGTTCAAAGCCAGCTCTTTGCCTGCTGACCTTGCTGAGCACGAGGTGATTGGTGATTCCCAGGGCTGTATGGGTGAGCTTGGGAAAGCTGATCTGAATCCATGAGGGATATGAATGCAAAAAGCCCAGTCAACCCCAAACATGGGTCAAATGGGATTCTTGTTCAGTGGGAACACTCTCATCCAGAGCCGGGATGGCTCTCCCATGGCTTCTCCTTGTACACTGCAGAGGTATCAGAGGGGCTGTCTCGGTTCAGCACAAGGATGGTCCCGGCAGCTGAGAGCCTGTTGTTGTCTCTGAAGGTTTCCATTTTCTGGAAGTGAATGGGAAGATGCTTCTTTGGCAGAGCTTGCACTGAACCAGACTCTGTAGCTAATTAATAAGCAGTTCCTCCAGGCGAGATTGCTAGCTTAGACATTTATCAGCTTCCAAAAAATCAGCCCTATGGATTGCAACAACTGTTGCTTTGGCTGCCCGTGGGCATCTTGGCCTCGCTGTTCCAGGAGAAACTGCAATAGGGAGCCATGAAACTACAGGGCTAAACACCCTGTATTTTCAGAGTGTTTGTGTAGCAGAGATAAGATGACATTCTGCTCTTGGTTTTCTCACCTGATGAGGAAAGGGAAGTGTGCGGCTCTGCCAGGAGTCTGAAACTGGGGCTCAAGAGTGCTGTCAGCGGGTCATGCTGTGAAAACCACCACAGGAGTGCACCCGTCAGCACACCTGGGTCAGTGGGAAGAGGTTTCAGGAACCCTCTGCCGTTCTGTTTAACGAAAGACCCTCCCAACATGCCGAATGTTGTCCTTAGAAACTGCCCTTGGGTTCTGGCAGGGCTGCATGTCACCCTTCGCCGGAGAACAGCAAAGTAGGTCATTGCCTGTGCTCAAGGCTCTTTCTGCTCTGCAAAAATATTTACAGCGTCTATTTGAATCCTCCCAGTTCTCCATCAGCGACCTCTTCCTGACCTCCACGCCTGGTTCCCAAGTGCAGCACGCAATTTGTTTTGGCGCTTGTTAGCATTTCTCTTACATCCATGCCAAACTGTGCCGGTGTGTGGAACATCTCATTCATCCTTCTGATGAATAAAAGCAGGCAAAGTGCCATGCTAGGTCTGAGCACAGGTGCCCCCGGCCTGGTGTCCTTTGACAGTGGCTGGGGACAGGGGTGGAGGGCAGGTACAGGGCAACCCTTCCCGGGCTGCACTGCTGCAGCCTGATGGATCGGGATCCTGAGCTGGAGGCTGTACCCAGCCGTTGTGCTTAGAAGACATGGATGGATGTCTCCCCTGGGATTTGCCTGGTCCCTCGTAAACTCACGGGTGCTTTCTGCCTGCACGAGACGATGTGACTTCTCTGCTGCTGCTGCAGTGTGTGGAAACATGCTGCTTTCCCTTTGAGCCTGCTGCCCTGTGATTTCCCTGGGTTCCTGCAGCCCCCTGGTTGTCCGCTCTGATTTCACCTGCCTTTCATCATGTCTCTTTCCAGACTAAGGACTCCTCCTGGTCTATTTAGTCTCTCCTTGAACAAAGCGATTTGTAACCCCGTAGTTATCTTAGTTGCCCTTCTCTGTGCTGTATCATCTCAGACGAGGGGAACCAGGACTGAGCGTGGCTCTGCGGTGGGTTTAGCTGTCATAGTGTAACAGCCTCTCCAAACGTTTTGGGCTTTGGCCATCACTAACAGTCCACTCTTGGCTTTGCTGTATCATCTACAGTGGCTCTGGCTCTTTTCTGAGTGCTAATTTGCAGACCTTCTAATGTCTGTGCAGGAAGGTGGTTTCCCCCCCGGCCCTTTTGGATTAGTTGGCATTTATTGATGCTAATTTTCGTCTGACATTTTATCATCGGGTCACTCAGTGCTGCACGATCCTCCTGCATCTCTTTGCGGTCAGGTTTGGGTTTGAGCATACTGGGTAATTTGCAGTCCTCACCATCACTTCTGAATTCACAGAGAGCCTTGTGGGACCCCGCAGAAAATGTTTGCTTCAGTGTTCCTCTTCTGTTTGTCTCCTGTCTTCTAATCCAGGAGACATCCCCCCCCGCTTCGTCCCATCGCATCCTGGTCTGGCAGGTGGGTTGACGAGCCTGCCTCTCGGGGTTTATTTCTGTAAGTCTTTGTATCCTTGAACAGTGTGAAAAAACTCTTCCTCCTCCCACGTCTCTCTATTATTTTCTGCTTTCAATAGAAGGGAGTGTTCTGCAGGGGTCTGGAGCGCGGAGAAGTTTCTTCTCCATGTTTCATCCGTGGATGCTGATAGCAATCTGGGGCTGTGCAGAAGGGAGTTTTCCCAGCAGATCATTAGCAAGAATTAGCACTTTCCTGATCTCGCAGACTTTTGATTGATTGGGGGTTTTTTTCTTTTTTTGGCATGAGCCTGAAAAACGCTGGGCACTGGCAGAATTGCTAGGGTGTATAGCAGCTTGGGGTGAGGGGGGAGCGAGACATCGCCGGGATCATGTGCCATGGGATACCAGATGCTCTCCAGAATCATTATTCACAGGAGTGTAATGAGCTCAGCCTGGCGAGCATCTCCTTGCTCATCCTGATGAGAGCTGGGTACAGATAGCACTGTCCTCCTTGCAGCTGGGTTGTCTACAAAGACGAGGGTTTTGGATGGTTCCCAAGGTGCGGTGGGTGACATTGGCCCCAGGTAAGCTCCACGTGGGAGGGGAAACCCCAGGAAAAAATGGATTGGGCAACAGCAAGAGGGCAAAGGACTTTTAAGTCTCACTTTAGCTAGAGGTGAGCTTTTCTGTCCCCCGGGCTGGGGGAGGGAGGGCTGCTGCTGCCTGCAGAAGGGTGCACTGGCAGGAGCGAGGCTGATGTAGCATTAGGGTTTTTGGGGGCCAAGAAGGGTCCCTGTGGGAGAATTATACCTGGCCAAGACCCACTTAGCTTTCTGGCCTTCCTGGGCTGGAGCAGGGACCCATGGGACAGCTGAGGGGTAAGTCTGGGTGGTGAGCGTAGCTGCACTGGGATAAGCAATACCTAATGGCTGTGAGTAGGGGAGTGGCTGAGGTACTCGCTGTAGTAATGTTGATGGGGGTTATATTCCCCTTTTTAAGCAGGTAATAGTAGAGGGTTGGCTATTGGCTCCAGGAACAGAGCTGGAGTCTGTGACGAGGGAATTGCTCTTTTTAGTTTAATAATCTGTTTAGATTTAGGATGTTTTTGTGGTTGGTTGGCATGAATCATGAGCCTGGTGTTATCCCTGTGTGCAGCAGCACCCTGTCATTAAAGGCTGGGTGATTCCGCAGGGGAGTCTGGTGTGCACAGCCTCCAAAATCCCCAATGGGACTGATGGCGCCTCGCAGTGAGAGAACATTAGGGAAGGATCGTTTCTTACTTCCAGCAGCGTGAGTCCTTGTTGCTTGATTTCTTGAGCATGGGGATGATTCTGCTTTTAAATGGACTTGCATGTGCTCCCAGGCTGCCTTGCAAACCCAATACTGTGATAAGGAAAAAAGGATCATGTCCTTGCTGGGGAAGGGCCAGGTGCTCTGGGAAACCTGCTCCTCAGCATATAGCTCCTACAAGGAAGATATGGTTTAATGCTGTGATCCATAAATAGCCCTGGGGATGGCTGGGCCAGGAATTTCCTGGCAGGGTTAGTGACCTTGGCTCAGCAGGCTGAGTGTGTTTTGGATTTGCCCCTCCTTCTGAGGTGGTTCACGGCCGAGATGCTGGTGAGAGCACTGTGGGTGCTCCCGAGCCAGTTCCCGGTGTGAAGGCTCGGGCTGGATGGGTGGATGCAGGCAGAGCTTGGCCACAGTGTCGTGCCCATCCTGTCCTTGGGTGCAGATCGCTGGTTAAGTGCTTTGCTTCTGGAGGAAGGCGAGCGAGCAAGATCCTGCCGGTCCTGCTGCAGGAGCCAGACCCTTGGAGACCTCTGCCGAAGGGTGCTGGGATGGGGAGCAGAGCTGCACTAGCCACTGCAACACTGTCTTCAGCTTTTCCTTTTGGTACTACTTAATATTGCCAAGCAAAGAAGAGGAGATAGGTGCCTTTTCCTTCCAGGAGGCTCTCTGAGAGAGGCTGAAGCCTGTTTGCTGCCAGAAGTCAGGGGGTGTTTTTTGAATTGCAGTGAGTGTGCAATGCACTCTTGCTAAAGGAGGGGGGTTCGGGGTTGCTGTGGGTGGCCCTTGCTGCTTGCCTTCTCCTGGCAGGGGCACCGATGGAGAACTTCACCGGCCTCCCAACTGCCGGGGCTGGAGGAGCCAAGGACGCTGCCTGCCTGAGCCGCTCGTGTGCTCCAGGTGCTGCTGTTGGGATCAAAGAAGAGTGAAAAGACTTCTCAGCAGGGCTTTGCCTTCCCTGAGCTTTACCCTGTTGTACAAAGTGTTACGTGTGCATCAGGGCAGAAGAGAATGGGGAGACGTGGGGCTGAATCGCTAATAGGGGGTTGTCCAATAAGAAAAACGGCTCTGGACCTGGAAGGTACAATTTCTACTTTTATCTTCTAGAAAATAGCATTGCCAGTGGGGGGAAGGCTTGTGGAGCTTTGCACTGACTCATGCTTCCTGTTCGTTTTCAACGTGAAATACACAAAATGCTAATTTTTCTGTGCGGCCTGTGGTGTTAAATTGCCTCCGCACGTTGAAAGCGAAGCGGTGGATGGATTTGTCACAGGGCTCAGCAGTTCCGTAGAAGTTTGGAGCAACAGCAGCCCCTGATGTGGACAGTCCAACTGTCCATGGAGGTGCGAATTTGGATGAAAGAGTTTAATCTGGGAGAGTGAACGCTTCATACATTGCGTGCCTCTGTGTGCGCATGTGTTCTGCAGCTGTTGTACCCACAAAGCGTGACTTGGGCCGAGCTGCTCGAGAGTGTCTGGAGACCATGTTACTGTGGGCCTGTTCACATCCCTTGGAGCACTTTAAACTCGTTCAGTCAAAACGTATAAAATCCATCACCGTCGTACAAGTAAGAAGGTGAGAAAACAAGTAAATGAAATGGAAAGCACTTGCTTGTGGACACAGAAGTGTTTGTGAAGTAGAGAAAATGAACTTATTAAAGGAAATAGAACAAGAGGAAATGGCCTCAAGTTGCACCAGGGAAGGTTTAGGTTGGATATTAGGAAGAATTTTTTCACTGTAAGGGCTGTCAGGCATTGGAATGGGCTGCCCAGGGAAGTGGTTGAGTCACCATCCCTGGGGGTATTTAAGAGACAGGTGCTGAATGACATGGTTTAGTGCTGGTGTTAGCAGTGTTAGGTTAATGGTTGGACATGCTGACCTTGAAGGTCTGTTCCAACCTAAACGATTCTGTGATTCTAAATAGACTCCCCCATCTTTCCCTGATTCCCCTTTCCTATATCAAGCTGAGGGGGGTACTGCCTGGAGCTTTAGTGCCGGTCATCTTAGCTTCTTTTCATACACTCTCAGGGAGTAACCCTGCAGGTTCATTGGTTCATCATTCCTGTCCCCTTGGTTCGACCTGTGGGGTTGCCCGCAGTAAATGCTCCCGTCAGATGGTGGTTCCAGGCAGGTGTGGTGGGTCAGGCTCTGCTCATGTAGCCGGCAGCATTTGTGCTGCTTGATGATTATCTTTCAGGTTGGGAGTCATTCTGATTACAGTGACTTATCACTTGGTCATGGGACTTGTGCTTAGAAAATGGAAGAGATGTTTTTAATGTTGTATTTTTTGGGGGGGAAGAATCCTGCCACGTGGCCGGTGCGTGCACTCCTCCCCACCACGACCCCTCTCAGACCATTCAGGCCGCATTCAGATCAGGTAGAAGACCCTTCCGTGCCTCTGGACACGTCGTCTGGGTGCCAGGGCTGCTGGTCTCTAGGAATGGCATCAGTGAGTCACCGTATGACCTCTGCGGAGGGAGAGGGGATGGTGTGACAAGAAAATTGGGCCTCTTCCTCCGACAGGCTGAGCCATACCTGGCAGTAACGTTAGCTGGTGCACACAGGGAGATAAGGAACAGGGCTGCTGCTGAGGCGGTGGCAGGGAAAGCAGCTCTGTGCCTGAAATGAGCACCCCTACTCTTCCACGGGGCCATCCCCTCAGGGAAATCCTGCCCTGAAAGCTGCTGAGGTTGGTGTCCGGGGAAGGGCGATGCACGCCTGCGGTGGGACCAGCACGTGCGTTTGCCCACACGTGTGTGGCTCTGCTGCTTTCCTTCCCGGAGGGGTCTTTGCCCTCTCCTCCGGCCGGGCTGTGTAGTGCTGCTGTGCCAGGAAAGCGATGCCAACGCCTGCAGCAGGTGCGTGCCGCCGGTGAGGGAGGGAGGTGCTGCTTTCCAGCCTGGTTCCAGAGACCGAGCATGCGTCTCCCCACGCACTCGGGCCATTAGGAGACCCCACAGGGATGTCACTCAGAAGAGAAAAAAATAACCAAAACAAAACAAAAAGAGAGAGGGGAACAACTGTAACGCGGTAACCATAAGAGCCGTGGGAGGAGAAGCAAAGAGAAGATGATTGTATATATTTTAATAAATATAGAAAAAGAAAGGGCAGGATTTCCTGTATGGCTTTGTTCATCGGAGAGGCTCTGAGCCTGGGGGCAGCTGAGCTCGCCTTCGGACGGGCCAGGGCTGCAGGACCAAACCCTGCTTTGCCTCTTACACCAGGTTGTGCTGCAGCCCCGTGTCTCTGTCAACAGCAAGAGAAGGTTCAGACCCTGCGGATGGCTCTCGCTCCACCACTGCTGTCAGCCAGGGGTTGTCCTTTCTGTCCCGTTAGAGAAGACAGGAGACTCAGCAGCAGCTGGCTGCGGTGTTGCAGTATGCGCTGGGTACCGAAGCTCAAGGAAAAGTGGCTTTGCCTGGGCAGGGGATGTTCAACTTGGACATGAGGCACTTGCTTTCCTGGCTACACATCCAGACTCCTGGACTTACACTGGGGAAAGAATGGGGTTGGAGCAGAGATCTGGCTCTGCCTCCTTCCACAGCATGGAGCAGGGGGAGAGGAGTGATTTAGACTAGGTTGTGCAAGAATTTGACCCCAACATACATCCAGCTGTCTCTTCTGTGCGCGCACCCCAGCCCCTAGAAGGAGGAGAGGAAGGGCATTCGGGGGGGGGGCTCTTTAGTCATGTAAGGGAGTGCCACTGAGAACCTTAGAGCTCCTGACGGTACCTGGCAGGTTTGGGCGGTTACATCATGCAGGTACCAGATGCAGGATTATGTGAGCTGTTGGTGACCCTGGGTGGTGTGGGATTGGTTCGTGGTGGGAAGCAGGAGGATACTTTGTGGTTTCTGTGATGCATAGCATGCAAGGAAGCAGAAGGGGAACTTGGGTTGTGTCCCTCCTTTTCTTTGACATACATAGTCAAAAATACTAACAAAAAACCTTAAATCCATTGCAACACGCTCCCAAGCCTGTGGCGTTTCCTCTGAGGCAAAGCTGTCTCTTGAGTGCTGGGAACCTGGACACCCTCCAAGGAGCTCTGCAGAGCCCTGTGGCCGGGCGCAGCCCCATCCGGCGCGGGCAGATGTGTGGGCTGTCACTGGTGGTCTGCCTGCGGTTTCCAGTCTCAGGGGATGGTGCTGTCAGCAGCAGAGCTTCCCTGTGTGCCCCGGGTGGAAATACAGCAAGGGAAGAACAGGCTTGCAACCAGCCCACGCATGAGAAAGCTGATTGAAGAAACCCAAGGTTGGTGCAGCTCTGAGGCTCCTGCGTGCTCCAAGGGGCAGCTGTGCTTGCTGAACGGGGATGGTGGCTGTGTCTAGCTGCAGTTGAACGGCAGGAGGGATCAATGAGGAGATCCGGTTTGGATCACACTCGGCTTGATCCCAGCTCCTGTGTTCCCAAGAGGCTGAGCAGTAGGGTGTCCCCTCCGCGGCATGCTGATCGCTGCTGGGGAGCTGGCCAAGCTGGGGGAGAGACGGTGGCGTAGCGAGAAAGTGGAATAGTGTTGAGGTTTCCATATGCTGATTACAGCGTGCATTTTTAGTGGTACATGGTTCTGGAGGAAGCAAGGAAAGGGAAGATAAAAATAAAGCTGCAGTCCTGTATTTAGCTATAAACCTCTTTGGGATTTTTTTTTTTAAGTAGTATTTGAAGACTATGCAATAAACAACCTTGTTCATGAATTTTTGATTTTTATACCACTACTGCTTTGAAGAAGTAGCTGGGTTGCTGTGGCATTTCTATAGATCAAAATCCCTATGTTTGGGCAGAGGAGGGTTGCAAATTCTCTGTGCTGATGTCAGGAGATCTATGATGTGCAGCACGGGAACACTCCTTTCTAAGACACTGATGTGCAACATATCTTAAAGTCAGTGTAACTGATGAAGACAGCTTGTATCTCATAGGTGCATTCAATATTTGTCTTAGTGAACCTTCATCCAGAATAAGCAAACGTGCCAATTTTTAAAAATTCTGAATGATTTCATATGCGAGAATAGAAAAGAATATGTTCTCTTCTACTGCGGATGGGAGAAGAAACTCAGATGCAAATACAGAGCAGGAATTGCGTTTCCAGAGATACTGGTATAATTGGATTTTACTACAATTTCTTAACACTAATAAAGGACAGGGGTAAGTATTTGCTTTGTTTCATGAAGCTGACACAGGATCTGAAGCCAAGAGAGATGGATTAATTGGGTTTGAAAAGAATTGTGTGGAGTTAAAAATGAAAACCAGACCACAGGTGTGGACCATTTGAAGAGGATGGTTGTGTAGAGGTACGAGGGTCCTTCGCCTTCAGTGCTTGCAAGGTAACGGGTGACCTGCCTGCCTGAACCTCGGGCAGTGGGAACCGTGGGGACTGTAAGACGGGGTGGTAGCTCTGCGTAAAGGTGCCCTTTTCACATGGCAGTCAGTGTGTCCGTGGCTATGCAGCTGTAGCACTCGGCCTTTCCTCCGGGAAAGGAAACAACGTGTTCCTTTAAACAGGCACTTCATAATCAATGGAGATTACTGTGTGTGATAATCTCCTTCAGATGCAATTATCGCCCACGTTTGGAGTTAGGCACCTGGCTCCCCACGTTAACGCAGGCATTATGATAAGAGGTTGGATGATTTTCAAAATTTGTGTTTTCCTCTGAAGTCCAGTCCTGGCCTCACAGCAATAAGGCTAGAACACTTGGGCTAGAACTTCGCTGGAGGTGGCCTGGTGAAAGTATGCTCTTGGCGTAATTTATCATAGTTAAGCTCTAAGAGAAAAGAGTTCATTGTGGCTTTTTTGTGATTAGATTAATGTTAGATCCTCCTTTGCAATGTGAGCTTGAGATGGTCAGCTAACTTCTGTACTTATATCAGTCGATCCAGAGGGAGTCCTTGAGTTGACAGGAGTTTGGCTTGATTTCTTTTAAAGACCAAGTTTTGGATCAATGTATATCAGAGAACAACCTCCCTGATGCCCAAGGCCCTGCACAGATGCGTTACTCGGTGCAGAGCCTTGGCCGCATTGTGCGTATGGCAGCTAAAAGGAATTGAAAAGCTCTGGGGGTATAGAATTAAGTGGCAAACAACATCAGTGAAAATAATCCAAAGCGCTGAGAGCGAGTTGCGTTATCTTCTGGGGCTGTGTTCAGCAGAAATTTCTCGCATGCTGGTTGCTCTTCCAGAAACAGGAACAGCAGCTGATCAGGACTTTGGAACCTGGTCAGCTGGGAAGCTAGTTACAGGGGTTTGAGCTGTTAAAGGTAGAAGGCGGTCTGTGCTCAGATCACATCTCTGCAGCCAGCGAGGAGAAAGCTTGATGTCTGCTTATTGCCAGTTTAGTATTCAGCTGTTTGAAGCTCTTCTGCCTGTACACAGCTTGTACAGTGTGCACTGGAGGCCAAGCTGTGGGAAGGTGGTAAGAGTGGGTTTGGAGAGGTTTTGGGTGAGACCCTTGCAAGTACATCTGGCAGGAGTTGGAGCCTTTCACACTCCAAAGTTAACATGTGAGGGACAAAGAATCAGCTCACTGCAGAGGCACCACCTCTTCTCTTCCAAGCTCCCCCCATCCTTCCCACTTTCCACAAAGGGTCTATGAAATAGGAGTTACTGTCATGGCACGGATAAATTTCACTGATGAAGCCAGAATCCAAAGGATCAGGACTTGCGATCTTGCTTTGTGTGTCTGTACGCTGGCTTTACAGCATCGAATGGCTTTGTTGCCTTGTGAAGGGGAGTTCAGCTTAACCCTGATGGGTTCTAATTCATAGCTCTAGCCGACGCGGGGAGCAGCGTAGTACCCATGTTCCGTTTGGTAAATGTGGTTTGAAAAGGGAGAGCAAAGACAAGCTCTTAACCCTCAGAAATGGAAATGTTTGAGAGCTAGTTGAGTTTGATCTCTGTGTGACGGGGCAGACTGCATGTAGCTGACCATACACAGCTGTCTGTGTCTGAGCAATCACCTTGGGTCTCTCCCAGGCATTGTCACCCCCCCATCTTGATCAGAGGCTTCGGCACACCAAGGGATGGGTGATATATCCTCCCGGCCACGACACTTGGCAGCTGGACAGATGACTGACTCATCAGTGTTCGCGGTTTCTCGTTTAATACTGGGGCTGTTCAGATGATTTAAGTGCTGGCAGTCCACAGAGGAGGTTGTGCTTCTGCTTCCAGCACGGTTGTGGAGCCATCGCCTTGTCTGCCTCCCATCCATACTTTTCTTTGCGGGGGGAGGCTGGGGGTGGATCTGGGTTTGGTTGTCAGCTGGAGATCTATCTTGCGAGCGGTTTTATTTCCTCCTGGCGATTGGGCTTTTCCATTGGCTCCTCTTGCTCTCTGTTGTTTCCCTGCTGAGGAGCAAATGTCCTGTGCACAGCGCTGCCCTGCGCAGCGGGCTGCGGGGCGCTCCGGGGGACGGGGCTCCGCGCCGTGCCCACCCCGCCGACCCCTCGCCTGAGGCCGGCGGAGCCCTCCGCCACCCATGCCCCCGGGGGGAGCGCTCTGCCGGGGGGGCACCGCCGCCTGCCCCGCAATGTAATTGCAGCCGGCGGGCGCTGTCAGCCTTCTCCTGGCGCGGGGGGCCGCGGGTCGGGGCAGAGCCCGGCGGTGCGTGCCGGGGGTGCGGGTTTGCGCGGGGCCGGCCCCGGAGGAGGTGCCGGGGCGGGGGCGGGGGCGGCGGGCAGGGCAAGGCAGGGCGCTCCCCCCCATTGTCGCTGCCCCCTTCTCTCCCGCAGGCTCTCGTCGCCCGGCGGCTGCGGCGGCGGGGACGGCGGCGGGAGCCGCAAGAGCGGGGTCATTCTGGACATCGCCGCCCTGAAGATGACGGAGCTGGAGTCCGAGGTGCTGCCCCTGCCGCCCCGGTACCGCTTCCGCGATCTGCTGCTGGGGGACCAGTCCTTCCAGAGCGACGACAGGTTCGGGGCGTACCGAGGGGGTAGCGGGCTGGGGGTGGGGGGCACGGGGACACGCCCGCACCGGGAGGGGGGCAGGGAGGGAGGAACACACCTGGGGACACGCGCTGCCCGGCGATGGGGACATGTACCTGGGCTTGGGGACACATGCTCGGGACACACGCGCGCCCCCCACTCCGGGTGGGACACCCACGCACGGGGGATGGGGGGAGGGAGGGGCGGGGGGGGCGGGGGCCACGGAGCTCTCCGCGGTGCTGAGACCCGCCCGGCGCGGAGCTGTCCGCGGTGCTGACGGCCGGTTCCGGTCGCGGGGCTCAGTAACGGGCACGCAACGGCTGGCGGGCATCGGGATGTTCGCAGGAACCAGAGGCGCCTGGGCGAGGGGATGCTGGGGGTGGAGACCACGGGGATGTGTGTGGTATGCCTCGGGCAGTAGGCAGCGGGAACGCCAAGGTGTTCCAGGGCTGGTGGACATGCCAGAGCTGCTGGGCGTTGGGAGTTGTGAGTATCCCGGGCCAGCGGACACCGAGATGTGTGGGTATGCTGGGCAGCTTGCTGTGTCTCGGAGTCCCATCTGGGGTTGGCAGGGCGGAAAAGGGACCACTGTCTGGGAGATGCATGGGACACGATTGGTGAGGGGAGGGGCTGGTGAAACTCCCTGTTAAGCCATATGCAGGGCTTGGGCTGAGCGCCCAATACATTTATTTAGGAGGTAAGGCTCATCCAGGCTGTTCTCAGAGGCTGTCTTTGCAGCAGGGGATGCTGATGGGAGCAGAGTAACTCTAAAGAGCTGCTGTGGATGTGGCACAACTCTCCCTTTCTTGGGCTGTCTAGAGAAATGGCCTTTATGGGTTGAGCGCCAGGCTTGCAATTCCTGGCTGGCTGGCAGGGATTTATTACCAGGTTGAGTGAGCTAAAGCAAAAGGAGGAATGCCGTGAG
Organism: Rhynochetos jubatus; assembly: GCA_027574665.1. Taxonomy (NCBI): domain Eukaryota; kingdom Metazoa; phylum Chordata; class Aves; order Eurypygiformes; family Rhynochetidae; genus Rhynochetos; species Rhynochetos jubatus. The sequence goes on from CM050671.1 coordinate 2,635,479, forward strand.
TGGCAAGTGAATTCCATGAGCAGAGCAGTAAATGAAGAGGAGCAATAACAACCCTCTCTTCAACTCTGTTCATATCATAAAACTCAAGGAGCTGCAGTGCTAATGGGCAGTCAGTAAGATTGTCATATTTTCACACCAATTAGTTGCGTGATGATGTTACAGAGAGAGATGTAAGTCTTGTTGAAAAAAACCTTCACTTGCTGGTGAGTTAACCTTTGGCTAGCTGCTGTGTAGTTGGTACACCTGCATCAAGGCTTTTGTGAATCTGTGTTAAAATTTCTTTTTATTTTTTCATGTGTACGAGTGTTATGCTAGGAAAAGTGAATTTGACTTTGAAAATGTGGGATTTACAAATGTTCTAATTAAGCATTCCTAACTTTTATAGTTGCATAAGAATTGATTCGTCTCAAAACCAAGTCTGTGATCATCCTTAAGGGTTAAAGCCCAGATTTCCTTAATGGGCACTTAAACACTAATACAGTTTTATGGCATAAGAAGAGAGATTGGTAGGAAATTCCTGCTGTGGAAAATGTCTGGATGTCAGAATGGTTATGACATTGCTCATTTGGATAAGTTTGATGTTTACAGTTTTAACAGTTTTCATATTTCATTATTTGAACGCATCTGCAATACGGAAGATAGCAATTGCAGGTGGTGTTTTTTCTGTTTCCCTGGTATAGGCCTTAACCTTCATTTTAATCTAGATTTGAGTGTTTCTGATTCAGAAACTCTCTTTAGTGTGGAGACACTCTGGATTATTTAGTTAAATTCATTAGCCTTGTTTCTCAAGATATCTTTGTTTAGCTGGCTTTGTGCTGCTATCTTTAGTTATTTGACTTTCCCCTTTGTCTAGAAAATACTGAAAACGACACAGTGTGTTTGGGAATGCAAATCTATGAGCACACACTTGCTACTCACATGTAGACCTCTTGACTTCACTGGGAGTTGAGGTGAGCTCCTGCTGTAGGCTTTTGGAAATGTTGCTGTTAGGCCTCAGTTTCAGGCCGAGTCGTTAGTCATACTGGGACCTTATAGATGAAGCGAGCTCGCTGCAGGTATTATGACTGGCAGATTAGTCTGTTCCTAACCAACTGAGTAAGGAGCTGATTTAGGTTAGCAAAAGAAAAGCAGAAAGCCTTTTTGGCTTTGCTGTGCTTATAAATACTAAGCAGCTCAGAGATGTGCTTTGAAGTGCTCTGTTACAGCACTGACAGGAATATGCTGAGGAAAATTCCCCCCCGTAAACAGTATGGGGAATTGTGAAGGGTTAATTAGAGCTCACTGCACTTACAGATGTAACACTGAAGGAAGACACCCACAGCACTAAACATCTCATTTATTTATATAAGCAATGCTGAAAACCTTAGTGTCTTAAATATCTGCTTTTGAGAACTCCCCTAGAGTGACTGTGTGCTGATCAAAGTGAGGAGATTTCTGGGGTCAGCAGAACACTAAAAGGATGGGAGGCTGTAGGAGAATCCAGGGTTCACTGTTTCTGGGGAATTAGAACTGTTAGAGATGTATTAATCCATTCTCATCACAGAGGATGCTGAGGAGACACCAGCACTGGACGGAGGTAAGAGAATGAGGTAATGCTGGAGCTTGAGGAAACGAGAGCTTGCTGGAACAAGTAGCTAATGAGGGAGCTGTGGTATAGCAGGAAGAGACACGATGTCCAGATAACCCATAGACCTGAAAGAACTAATTGGTGAATATGAGGTGGAATAAGTAAAATAGGCTGCTCCTAATTTACTTTTCTTTTTAGAATGCGAAAGGTGAAGACAGTCCTTCTAAGTAGGGCTTACTCTTTGGCAGGTAGACTGATTGACATGAGTATTAAAATAATACTTTGAATGTTGTGTGGAGGATGGTAATAAATCAGCCAGGAAGCAAATAGGAAAAGACCGACTTTAAGAGGAATGGAGGAGGTAAATGGGTTTGTGCAACAGAGAGAGAAAAGCCTAATGACAAGTGAATCTAGAATTGTCAAATGGAAGTGCTCCTTCCAACATCTTATTTGTCTTTGGAACTCACTACCACGAGGTATCTGGAAGACTTTGGGCTTAGCTGCATTTCAGTGCAGTGCACCTGCATTTAAATACCATGCTTGACATTTTTGCAAAGCAGGTCTTGAGGTTATAGAAGCAGGATTGACTGTCATTCAGCTCTAAATTTCCAGAGGATGCAAACTGGTGTCTCAGGGCATAAATCTGACTGATAGGGAATGGGAGGTTTTTTCTCCTTCGGGGAGAGAAGGTTCTCTTTGGGAACCTTGCAGTTGCCTCAGTTGTCTGGCTTAAGTCTTGCCTGGTTCAGAAGTTTCTTTCCCTCTTTTTTAGAAGGTTCTGTCAATGTCAGTGCTGGGAGAAAAAGAGATCTATTCTGCTTTCTTATGGCAGTATTGCATTTATCATCCCGCTGATGTTTTGTTGTCGTGAAAGTATTCAGAACCACTGGAATATAACAGGAAAGGCAGAGTTTAAGATGTTGAGCCTGTAACAAAAAGAAGATGAAGAACTGGGGGCATGAACACTGCTTATGCCTGACTGCCCTTTCACATGCTTGGCACATGACTCCTCCGGTCATGGGAATCCTCTGTGCGAGGTACCTCTGTGTGTAGGAGCAAGGCCAAGAGATGCTGGTGCAAGGGAGAAGGAGCTGAATGCGCATCCTGTCGGTGCTGCAAGTTTGGGCTTGTTAAAGAAGGCTTCTGTTCTAAAGTGATACTGGCATTTGCAGATTAAAGGCAGCTGAGAAAGCACATCTGCTGAATTGATAAATATTGTTTCATACCGCAAGCTGTGGCATCCCCTTGATCTTTGCTGTCCTGACTATGGCAGTTTTTTGATCTCTTGCGTTCGCTTTTCTTGGACAGTGCTGACAACTGGTTTGGGGCATGTATAAAAAAAGCCCATAAATAAAATTAAACTATATCTCAGAGAAGTGCCGTTAGGAGCTTATTTGTTGCCTAATTTAAATAGTCTGAATACTTTCCAGAAAATTGTTGTCAGAAGCCACAGTCCTATTTACAGTAGCAAGAAGCAAGGGATGTCACTTTGATTAAGTGCATTTTTCTGAGGCTAATTATCAGCAAAGACTCATTTTGACGGATGAGGGTGTTTGGAAAAGCTGCTTGTGAGGAAGAATTCAGCAACATCTCTATAAAAATTTTAACATCTCCTGTTTGAAATAAAAGATTTTTCAGATGTTGCATAACCAAGAAGAGAGAGACTTGTAACAACTGGGGCGAATTCTTTTAAGATTCTACTTCCAGGTTAGGCAGAGTTTGAAAACTTCTTTGTCTGTTAACTGACAGCTAGTCTTTGTCTCTTGAATTTGTCACTGAGTGGTGGCTCTAAATCATAGGTCGGCTGGCACAAGCAAACTGTAGTGCTGAAATACCAGGCTTGTAGGATCTTATCCTTGCAGTTTTCATGCTAGCATGCCCCAAGTGACTTCCTCACCAAATGCATCATTACAGTAATGGATGTGAGCAGTTTTGTGTCCCTGTGTCACGTTCCCTGAATACGTCTGCAGCTGAATCCGCACTTCACTGCCATTTGATTTAATGGGCAATTTTTCTCATTTCATTTGGAAGAGGCAGATGCTAACTTGAAAGTTCCAGTTTGTATCCAGAAGTTATTTATTTCTGTGATGGTGAGGTAATGACTAATATTTTAGGTTCTGGACTGCAATGTCTGTTTGGGCTGTACCATCTGTACTTGTGGAGGTTTGTACCTAGATTTAGGAGATCCAGCTCTGATGCCTGTGTGCCACAAAATCCCTCTGGCGAAGACTCTTTGTCTTCCAGTGGTTTGATCCCTTGCTGGTGAAAGCAGGATGAAGGTGTTTATTGTCCAATGCCCATTCCCTCAAGAAGAGTGTTAGGACGCAGTCACCCACCAACCCTGTGTGCAGGATCTCTCAAGGGGTGACTCAGTCTCAATTGCGATGCCTGAGCTCAGCTCCAAACCAAGTAATTAATAATGCTGGTGGAGATGGTGGGATGCGAAACAGAAACAGGAGTGCCTGTGTAACCACTTGAATTGAATTGCTTCTCTTCTGCTTTTGCCACCTGGCAAAGCAAAATCAAAACATTTATTAATTGGATTAGGCTGTTTTCCTGAGTCAACGCTGTGTCAGAAAGTTTCTGTCTGAGAGTACACACACAAGTGTCTACTCCAGGAAGCTCCGCCAGCCTGCGGCACTAACCCCGCTCGTGGTTGGAGCGATTGCCGCTCTGCGTGGGCTCCTGCTCCCGAGCCGGGCAGCATGGCGAGTCGGGCAGGTGACACATGCTGGTGTAGCTCTTTCCAAAGCAGATGCCTACAGCTTTGCTGTGTCAGCCAAGGCTGTGGACAAGACTGAATTCAGTCCCAGGTGCCACCTATGTTGTCGGAAAAGCTGCCAGCCGGGAGCACCAGAGTTTATGGGAGCAGGCTGAACACGCTGCGCTCCTCCGACGGGGTTTATTCCTGCTCTCTCAGTGAGTGGGCAGGGGTATTCGAGGCCACCAGTCGTCCGACACGACTCTCTGAAGCACAGTGCCTCAGGTCTAGAGTACCAGAGCTTACAGCAGTGTAGGGAAAAAGCAGGGTGTTGGGGTACTAAAATCTGCTGCCAGTCCCATTCGCCAGCTTACGTGGAAGAGTAACCAAGAAGCCTGTGCTCTGCAGTCCTGGGTGCCGGGTACCCTCTGGTGAGGGTGGCTGCAGCAGGTCCTCTCCCTTAACAGAGACAAAATCAACATGCATTGCCACTGGCTTCCTCAGCCTGGCTCCAGATGGGATACACTAGGGTGACGAGCGTGTTGGAAGCCTGGGGCAGTGTTGTATGAAGGATTTGGGTTTTCTTGTGTTTGTCGACCTTTTCTTTTAACGATAGATAGCATTCTTAATTGCGGTTTGCTTTGTCAGTTGTTCTGAAAGGCTGCAGTGATGATTACTAACGCCGTGTCTTAATTGAAGTGCTGTTCGGAGTGTTTTAAATGGATGTTTCCTTGTTGCAGTGGTCTGCCTTTGAGTATTCATCTTGAGGCAGGAACCCCTGGACATCAGCAGGAATATTGGGAAAGTTATGAAAGTAATAGAATAAGAGAAGAAATGTACTTCTCTTATGACATTTTTTTTATAAAATAATAGATATAATTATTACTCTTTTCAGGGATATTGCTTTTACTGTTAGTAATGGACCCTCGCTAGTAATAAAAGTGCACATAACAGTCTGGTGGAATGAGTGGAGGTGTCCCTGGAGTGCTGCAGTACGTACAGCTGTGCCCTGATGAAAAGGAAGAACAACATTGATTTTCAGTTATTTAGCGCAATTTAACACCGTGGGCTCAAATTTCCATCCCTCCCTGGTGTATTTTTTTCAGTTTATTTACTTTCACTTTGGTTTCTACTCGGTTTATTGGCAGGATGGACCTGAAAGGGAAAACCTAGGGCTTCAGGTTACCTGAGGGTACCTGTCCAAGGGAAGGGGAAAGCGTGAGTAAGGGTGGCAGGGGGCCACGTCCCTGCTGAGAGTGGTGGGTGTAGCCCCAGCAGAGACTTACACCAGTTGAGGATGAGTTTTTTGGCTCCTGTTTGCAGGAGCAAAGGTGAAGGGCAGGGCCATGGGGAGGAGTGACAGCCCTCGCAACCCAGCAGTGGATGCGGTCTCCAGGTGCTTTGTGAGGGGGGCATGCTGTCAGGGAGCACCTGAGTGGCTGACATTGGCCTTACTGAAGGAAAATTAATCACATTGGCAAAATGAATATTTTTAGTCCGCTCGACCAGTTGTACAACACACGCAGAAAGTCCTAATTGGAAAGTTTCCTGCAGTGAAACTGAAGAAACGGAGGGCAGAGTGGCATGAAAAACGTTGGAGTCTTGGGTCCTGCCATGGTTAACTAGGGCAAATCTCCTTCCACGTGTTCTTGGCGTGAGACTGAAGCCTGGCGGGGACATCGCTGGTTGCTCCAGCTGTGCGTGGGCCTGGTACACCTTTCTGCCTGGGGCTTCTTGAGCTCCTGTGCTCTGATGGACGGCTGCTTAACTTGCTGGTAAAGGGCAGAGAACAGAAACCACATGTGAGCCAGTGGAAGATGCTTGGCTGCATGTAACATCTTGGCACAGATCTACAAGGGCCGTGGGTCCCTTTTGCACCAGGAAGGTATCATGAATGTGAGTCTGTGTCCACAGATCTGGTGAAGAAATGATGCTATTTGTCATTGCAGTGGCATTGGCTTGGGCGAGGGTGGAAGGTCAGGCTGAGACCAAAGCTGTCCCCGCTGCTATAGTGACAGTATGAGAAACAACTTGGCAGCCGTAGCTGTAATTGCAGAGAATGCACTGAATTTTTTTTGCTGTGTTTTCCCACCGCTTTATCTCGTCACAATTGCATCTTTGTTCTCAAGGGAAATAATTTATTGCCGTTCTGAAGGTGGTGCTCATTCCTTTTCCTCTGCACAACCTGTTCAGTGACTGTGTGTAGGGAGTGGCAGAGCTCAGGCATCCCCCGCTTGCTGCCTCGGGGGAGATGGGGGCTCGGGACCTGCTGCACCATCGCTGCCTTCTGTGGCCAACCCTGTCCTAATGCCAGCTCTGCTTGGGCGTGAGCTGCTCTTTCATAGACCCTTGTGTGGTCATGGCAAAATTGATCACAAGCAGAGCCTAAATAAATGTGTTAGTAAATCCGCTCCCCCCTCCGTTCTCCTGTAAGGCATCTCAGAGACTTCATCTTGTGGTAGCCTATGCAGCAGAGAGGTTTAGAGAGGAATAAAAGGCCTGAAATTTGAATCAAAACAACTCTGTTTCTGAGAAGTCCCACCAATAGAGAGGATTAGTTCTTTATTGTCTACTATTTTCAGCTCTGCTTATCAAGAGAGACGTGAACACATTGCCTGCTGAAGCCCTGCAGCTAGTGCAGATTTCCTTGCCATGCTGCATTTGCCTCTGCTCCACTGGCACTTGCTTGGATCCGTAGCAAAGATGTAGGTATTAATTTGCAAAGAAAATACCTCATAGTCCTCCTGACTGACAGCTCAGAGCGTGGGTCAGAGGCTCTGTACCAATCTCTCCAGCTACCTACGGAACTGTGCTGGCCGCAGTTTGCCCACGAAGGGTTGGCAGCGCGAGGCTGAGCAGCACCAGCCTCCAAGTCCCTGAATCTGGAGATTTCTTCTATTATCAGTCTATTAATTTGCTGCATTGCTGCATTAGAAATAAATTTATCTTTCATTGTTTCTTATCTTTCAGAGAGTTGAGAGTTTAGATCCCGTTGCTACAGCACGCTTTGTATAAAGTGTTCATTTTGAATCTCTTCTGCCATCATGACCTTATTTCCTTTCTTTGTGGAGCATTTAAGTGCCATTTTAACAAATTCACGGCTGGCTGTCTTGCTGCAGGGAGACGATCAAAGTCCAACCTTCTGGAGAAGGGTCTGTGGGGGTGAATGTCTGTGGGGAGGCGGCACTCTCCATTCTTCTGTCTCTGCAACCTCATTGTGGGTGTCTTAAAATCTCCCCTACATAGCCAGAGGGCTTGGAGGAAGTTTCCAGGGTTGTGGGTCCCCTGGGTAGGCTTCAACATCACCCCTTCAATTATTCTGGACAATAAATAATTGATAATGAAGGAGTTTGTGGTGATGGAGTTGAAATACAGGACTTAAGTCTTGGTGGGATGGATAGGTTGTGGACATTAGCATGTTACTAGCAGATTAAAGTGAAAAAAAGGCATGTTTTCTGAATCTCTCCGGCAGGAAGCCTGTCGTAGTGGGTGAAGCAATGCTTTGCAACAGTTACGTTCACTTACAAGCATTTTAAAGTATTATTTGCTGTTCTAAAACTACATCAGAGATTTGTTGCAGGGAGCAGGTGTGATCTGCAAGGGCCATCCACAGCTTTCTGGAAGAACTCCAGGAGCTTTGAGTCAGCTCTGCCTCTCTGGACTTGCCCCCGGGCCATGACTGCATGGTCTTGCTTATGTCTTCTTCCTAAAGATAGGCCATCTGGTTCTCTTCTGGTCACCTGTCCCCAGGGGGTGGTCTGGGGCCGTGCTGCTGGGAGCTGTAAAGCCAAGTCTGCAGACAGGCGAAACACGTCGGGATCATGACATCCTCCAAAGCAGTCGCTCTGCGGTCAGTTCCAACGTGCTGGGTGCAAGCCCTCTATTTCGGGAACGCAAGTTTCTGCAGGCAGATGGCATTTGCTGCGTGCGAGGGTGTCTGTGTACAGGCGTGTTTCCCCCTGTGTTTCTTCTGTGACGTTTTCCCCATTGAATAGGATCCTCTTGCAATGGAGAGAGCGCAGCTTGCTCACGCTCTCTCCAATCCGATGCCATCATTGTTTTTCCCTGCCTGCTTTTTTGCAGCAGTTGTGTGGGTGGGCATGTACACGTAGCATGATGTACAAGTAGCCACGGCCTCAGCCTTCGAGGGTGCAGAGCCGGGCCAGGACGTGGGCGCGGGAAGGGAAGGAAGGAGGGAGGGAAGGAAGGAGGAATTGTGCTGAAGGCTGAAGATAACAGCATACGCTGAGCGAGCCCATTAGCTGGGGGGTGGGTAGCTCGTGGGGTCAGCTGGGTAACGTAAGGAGTAAATGAGTGAGAGAAGTGATTTGCTTGAAAGGTGAAAGGTTCAAGTGTGGCGAGAGGAGGGATGCGCAGCGAGGTGTTGCCTCAGTGAAACCGAGAGGATCCTTCGCCCCATCCCTGTTACTGGTTTGATGTTTTAAAGTCCTGCCTGATGTGAGCTAAAAAATAGAGGGAGGGTTTGTCTTGTAACTGCAGGTGTTGGTTCAGAAATAACCTGCTTTTGCTTGGTGCGCAGCCGCTGCTTGCCAGGTTGGGCACTAGAGAGGTGCTGGCTGCCTCGGCGTGCTCCAGTGGGCTGGAACTGAAGCTTCCCTGGCACTGGAATGGTTCACAGACGGGTTTGAGGAGCAGTGAGAGCCCCTAGTTCTGCCCTGCGGGAGAGGAGCAGCTTTCCATCACCCAGGGAGGGATTTGTGTCTCCAGCCTGGGTGTTGGTGTTGCAAGGAAGGACTGGAGAGGAGGGCAGGAATTCGCTGTGGCTAATGCAAGCCTCCTTCTGTTGCTCGGGGGGTCCACCTCGGACATGAGCTGCTTTCTGACCCGTGTGGCATTGCTCCCCTGGCCCGCGTGGGGCTGCCCAGTGTCTGACCCTCGCTCTGTGCCCTTCTGCACTCCGTTCACTGAGACAGATTTCATGTCTACTGTTGTCAAGCGTTTCTTTGTCACAGATGATTTTTGCTGCTGCTCTTTCATAACACTGTGGTAGAGCCCTCTTGAGGACAACACAAACATGACTCCTATCCAACAAAACTCCCCAAACTCCGGAAAAATGGTGATTTTATTATTCTCTCCAGGAGTCTTTGCGGTCACCTGTCTCCTAGCTTTTGGTTGTAGCTTTGCATAAAGCTGACTGGTGTGGTGCGATTGCGTGGGAGGTGCTGGATACAGTCTGTGAGGTGCAGGTGAGTGTGGAGGGGATTTGTCCGTGTTGCCTGTCCGTGCAGCTGTCCATGTGCTTCCCTGTGACAGCAGCTTAGCCGAGGCTGGAGGCCGAGATCCTTCCCCTATCCTGATCCTGCCTGGGGACGTGCAAGGGTCCTGAGAAAGGTGCTGTCATCCTCTTGTCTGCAGGTCCCGACTCTCTTGGAGTTAAATGTGGAACTACAGCTTGTATCCCCCCCTTCCTTGTGTGCTTCTGGCTCTTTGTCCCACACTGGCTGTTCCACGGTCCTGGTTTGCAGAGGGCTGGGATGTGCCCTTGCTCTGGGCTGGGACTCGTTGCTCTCCAGCAACGCTGGGAACGGACACGGATACTGAGTGGCTGTCAGCCTGTGCTATCTGCTACAACAGCAGGATACTAAAAAAATATTTCATTCTAAGGTTCGGTAAAACCCACCCGACCTTCTGTGATTGATTGATCTGTGATTGATCTGATAGATTTGGTAAAGTCTGGGTGGTGATTGCTGCGTGGTAACACCCGTGCTCTCCGCAGGGCTCTGTGGGCTGCGACTCCCGCGGGGCCTTCCGCAGCTCGTTGGGGCTCTGCTCAGACCTGGTGTGTCTGCAGCCCACGGGCTCGCGTGGCTGCCATCCACAAGCGCCGCAGATCGGCACGGCAGCGGGTCTGCGGCGTCTTTGGGAAGGAGCCGTGGGGGAGTGCGTCAGGGAGGCTGCGGAGAGAGTGGCGGTACTACAGCGGCTGTGTTTGGATTAGTGACTCTGCCGCGCTTCCTGCAGCCCACGCAGGCTCCCACAGCAGCGGGAATGTTGCTCTGCAAATTTAGCAGCTACCTTTAGGCAGGGAGCAATTACTTTTTGGGCTGTGGGTAGAGTCATTGAGCCTTTGCGCGTCTCATATCCGTTCCCGGTATGCCAGGCGTGACTTAGTGAAGCCGTTGCTTTGGTTGAGCTTTGCTGCAATCGGTTTCTGATCAATACAAGCAGATTTATTTGGGAGCTGGGCTCTGCAAATGACATGCTGCTGCTTTGGCCAGGCCAACCCTCTGTGAGCCTTTGCTGTGGGTCAGTGCCCTTGTGAATCCAGCACCCGTTGCTGGGGTGCCAGGCAGCAGTTGGAGCACGAAGCACAAACACCGTGGCTCGGTGGCAGAGTGCGTGCTGTCTCTCTGATGGCAGGAGCTGTCAAGAAACACGTCTCCTCTGTCTAGAAGAGAGGAATGTTTCTGGGGAGCAGGTGGTGAAGATGTTTAGCAAATGTCAGCTTGAGACCTTGCCATCCCGTGGGCAGAAGTGACATCTCTGAGAAATGTGTTACCCTGTCAGAAAGCAGCAAAAAATCCACCAGTGAAATGTTTACGAGCAAGGCAGGCCTTTGCCAGAAGCGGGTGGTTTTCCATGTCTGAGAGTCATGGAGTGAGAGCTTCTCGGAGCAGCGGGAATCCTGCTCCTGCACACGCTGAAGGCAGCAGCCGTGGGCACCAGTTGGGCAGGGCATCGCCGTCTCTCCCAGGCAAGGGCTGCCAGCCTCTGCAGACCCCCGAGCCAAGGCTCCGACCTCACTTCTGGGGTGTTTTTTTGTTCCCTTGCCTCCTCTCTGAGCTTCCTCTTCCCCAGGACCTCGCTCTGCGGGCGTGGCGGGAGGATCTCGCCTCCGGCCCCTTCTGCGCAGAGCAGGGACCAGGCAGGGGTGATGCCAGACGAGCAGCTCTGGCGAGACGCAGCTGCCTCTCTCTGGTGAGGGAGGCTTGACCTTGCAAGTCGTGTAACTTCATTTTCCACGGAGCTTGGGTAGCTGGGGCTCAGTCAGCGCTGCCGGCTATCGCTGGTCCCGACATGGTATCTCTATTTTTACTGAAGAGATCGGGCAGCTTGTACCCTGCTGCAGGCAGCTTGTACCCCGCTGCAGGCAGAGAGGAGGCGAATGCTCTCGGTTTAGAGATTGTCTCAAGTCTTCTGCTGGTACAGCTCAGTCGGTCTTGTAACTGTTACTGCTATGCCATAAGCATCTGGCCAAGTCACACTGCATCACTCTGAATGCCTTAATCAATCCCCTAGAGCTATTTAATTTGAAAGTGGCCTTCGTACTGCATGCAGCGTGCTATTTTGTATGTGAGTGAAAAAGCTGAAAAGGAAAGGTTTCCTGCAGATGAGTGCCAAATACAGTTTTTTCTAAGCTAAAACACCGTCTAAAACTTGTCCTTTCAGACCAGCTATGGCTGTGATTGCATGACTGGGAGTGGGAAGAGCTGCAGAGACCAAATGAAACTCATTTGCCCAGTGTCAACGTGTGGAGCGCATAATTACATCTGGGCTAATAGCTCCATATGGGAGTATTGTTTGAAAAATTCTAATTTAATAGAATGGGTAGTAATTGGTTAATAGAAGAGAGATTAATTAATTGGCATGGACACTAGTGTGCTAATTTAGTTTGGTATTTATAATGCACAGTCACAGTGTTTGTTCAAGGACAGAGAAATGGGTATTAGGTGGTGCCCATATTTCTCAGCAAGAAGTTACAGCTGGTCTCTGGAAAGGCATTTATTTGAGAAAGCTGTTTAGTCACTGTTCTTGAACTTGGGTTTTGAAGATGGATTTGCTTCATTACAGTTTGATGCAATTACACCCACGCTGCTGAGAGTGAAGGCCTTCTCTGACACTTCAGTTCCCACTTCGAATGACTCGAGATAGGTCTTTCTAGTCATCTGGAGCAGCTCCACCTCCCTGGCACAGGGACATACCCTTCCTGAGGCATTCACACACATACGTGCATGAGTGTGCTCGCCCACGTGCCGGCATGCAGGCAAGCAAGGGGATGTTCATCTTTACACACTCTTTCATCCCACTTGTCTGAAGTTCCTCAAGACTTGTACACATGGTATCAGTTCCAGCTCCATAAATCGGCACCATGAGGTTTTCCCACGTGGAGAAAGACCTTGTAGTCTCATTCCTGGGTGGACATCTCCCAGGTTTTCATCTCAGAGCTCTTGTACGTGGATTGCCTTGAGCTGGAAGGCTGTGCTGCAGGAGTTAGTAGTCTGTCGGGTCACTGAAAGTGTTGCATGGTGAAGAGATGGTGACATGAAGAGCCATTACATCTCATCAGCCTCTTCCAGAGCTGACATTCAGCAATTGTTCCTTTTCATCTTTCTCCAAAGTGCTTTTACAGCTCAATATTGTCACTTTCTTTGAATTCTTCCCACACAGTATCTGCACTTAGAACTGCCCAGTGCTGATGGAGAGGCTTACTGCCAGCAGCTACTGCGCTAGAATTGAGAGGAAAAACAATTTCTAGTCAGCTCTTGTTATGGTCTCTAATGGGAGATATTTCTTTCTTGCTAAGAACTTGTAAATGCGTTTTAATGCCGGATGCAGTGCTCTGTGGCTAGGAAATGTTCAGCCTTCCAGCGCTCAGCAGTACAAATCCTTCTGCTTACAGACATGTGCAAAGCACGTTGCACACGGACGAAGAACGGATGGCTTCCCAACGGTGCAAGTTCAAAAAACCCAAACCAGTAACAATGAAGAAGAACAAAGCCCAGCTATCAATCCCAAAATCTTAATCTCCAGCACCAGGGACATGCCTCGCGCAGCTCTGTGAAGGAGTCCCAGGTGGCAGAGCTGTGCAGCGCGTTCAGGTTAAGCCCAAAAGGCTAATGAAGCCATCGTTGGCACAGCAGGGCTGTTCTGCTGAAGGAAGCCCTGTGCTGGTATGTAGAGGAGGGAGAGTGTCTTCTGCTCCGTCTGTGACGTGCAGGTGCCCCAGGAAGGCACCCAGCTTTGGGGGTGAGGGTCGTGTGAGTGTGCTGAAGCAGATGGCACCACGCCAGGCATGGCTTTGCCCTGTGGAAGGGGGTTGGCATTTGCACTCCCCGGGATTGCTGTGCCCGCTGGGTGTGTGTTACTGAGCTCCCAAGGGACTGTGCTGCTTCAGAGGGAGCAAGTTAGGGGAACGTGGATCGGGCTTTTAGTGGGAGGGAGAAGGCAAGGGAGGGACGTTCAGGTTTGTGGCAGGGAAATCTTAAGAATTGTGAAAGGCTGAGGTGAAACATGTGTCTAGATGAGTCCCGTGCCCTTTTCCAGCATTGTGGGTGCTTTCTATGTGCCGGTGTGACCCGGCATTTCCTTTCGGAAGAGGATGACTCGAGAAGCACAGTGGGTGCTGCTGATTCAGCACGTATTAGTGAGCACAGGAGGGCACCGAGGTCTACTTTGGGGTCCCATGGCTGCTTTTCTTGAGCAACTTTTGAGAACTGAAACAATTATCCTACCTTTTAAGGCCTTTTTTCCCCTCTAAGCTTCCCTGTTTCCCACTATGAGATCTTAGGGAGAGAAAGGAGTACAACTGAACCTGCTGGTGCAGATATTAACACAATCATCGTATAATTTAATCTTGACCCCCATTAAACACCCTTAATGATCAGAGGGTGTCTACTTGGTTTAATGGACTCTTTTCCAGATGATGAGGCTGCAAGATCAGACACTTATTATAAATGTCTGTTTATTAAACAATTTTTCTTCCTAAAAGCTTCTGCCTGAAGAATGAATATAAATGGAGAGGATGGTGTTTGCAGTTGAGGCTTGAAGGAGACACCGTGTAAAAAATTGAGGCTTATGCCTTTTTATTTTTGTGTGTCTGTATCTGAGATACGAGACCAGGCCACGACATTTTCTCTGAAGTGTGTTTTTTACTTTGAATGTGTGAGGCAGTGAAGACCCAGCATCCGTGAAATAGCATCTGCTGCCAGACCAACTCCTGGAGCAGATATTCCCTTTCCAACAGATGATTTGGTCACAGGAGTTGAACCAGAAGCTGATGGGCAGATAAAACCTGGCGTAAAAATCCTTTTCCGTGGTTTAGTTCCCCTTTTCCTCTTGCCTGGGTGCGCTCAGCAGAAGGCAGTGCAGAGCTTACATGCATAAGCTCATCTCCTTTGGGGACAATTTCAGGGGTTTTTTTGTGCAGAAGAGGCCCCTGGGGCCTCTTCCATCAGGGACATGGTGTTGAACACCATCAGCTGCACGTTGTATCCTTTCTTTCAGAGTACACAAAGTGTGTAGACACCTGATGTTGTAAAAGACCTTCGCCATCGTGGAACTGCTGCGTTAAGGCTTTTAGGAACACGGTGCCTGTTTGTGGTGGTGGTTCACATGGCCTAAGCACTATGCAAGGAACCTTTCTTTTCCTTTGGATGTCTTGGTGCTGAGCCCTGCTCTTGGCTGAATGTGTAAACAGAGACACGTTGTTTGTCAGATACCCAACAGCATCTGGGCACAGCGTGAGCTTTGACTTCGGCGTTGCCCATCACCAGGGTGGCAGGGGCTGCTGCTGCATGGCAGAACTTTCAGCTACATCACGCTATGGATTGGTAAGCAAACTTTTTCTCACTGAAGTTAAAATAAGAAATGTACTTGAAGATCAATGGTCTGGTACAACCCCTTGTTCTAGTCCTTCCCACACACCATGATGAGGCTGTCACAGACTCCATGGAGTTCATACCTAATTTCTGCAGCGCATTGTGAATTTCTCTTTATATGGACTTGCCATTTTCTGTATCTTATATAATGTATTACAAAATGAATGGTGACAGAAGAGGGAAATGTATGGCAAACGGTACCTAGCATGATCCAGCGACCCTGGGGAGGGAAGGGAATTTTATTACCACGAGACACAGTTGGCAGAGCTGATGAAGAGCCCCAAAGTCTAAGTTTATCCTTTGAAAAGTCATCTTTAAAAAAAAAAAAAAATCCAAGGGAAAAAAAGTTTTAAGAAGGTTTTTAGATGCTAAAATTCTCCACATTTTAGCAGAGACTTAGGGTCTCTTTAATAAGTAAACACTGTTTTACATTTTAACAGAGCATTTCATTAGAATTTTAATACTTTTGTAACAAAGATGCCTCAAAAATGTCATGCAGAGAAGGCTCGGAGTCCTTTAAAACTGCAGAGTAGGAATCACTTTGGCATTTTGAAAGTCTCTGTGAAATTGCTTCCTGGCAAGCTCTGCCAGGGAGCTCTACGAGGTGTTTTGCAGCAGCGAGCGAGCTGCCTGTGCTCCTGGCTCATTAAACGCCGTAGCGTCTCCATCCGGAGCGTCACCGGCTCCTGAAGGCACTTTGCTGCTGGGCTGGAAATAGTGATGGCTTGCAGGGCTTGCAAGAGGCTGCGTGGGGGGGACACAAGGCGCCTTTTCAGCTTTTGCTGCCTGTCACATCCCTTGGGAAAAGCCGGGGTGTCCCCCAGTGCAGGGCATTGTTGGACAGCGTGCCACAGGAGCTGGGATGAACATGCTGCCGCTGTCCATCCCGGCCTTAGCTGCTGTCCGAGGATGCTCAGAGCATCCCTCTTCTTTCTCAGGGTCTTGGCTTGGTCTGCTGCAGAAGGAGGGCAGCAAGGGGAAGGTCCTGGCTTTGGAGTGGAGCCATGGTGCTCAGGCCCTTGGAAAGGCTGGAGGGAGGTTAGGGAATTGCCACTGTAATTATCCGTGTCATGGGTTTATTGCCTCCTTCTGACCCACAGCGTGGGTGCGGGGACCTCTCCTGCCCCGCTCCTCCTGCGGGTATTGTGAGTGGTACTGAGGGATGTTTACAAGGTGTTTTAGGTTCACAGGGGAAAAGTACTGCACAAATGCTTAGAGTAATAAACATTTATAGTGGGAAGACTGTTACAGCTGGGAGGCAATAAATTGCAGCTAGTGGCAGTTGAGGGCAGTCACGCAGCCTGCTTAGCCCTGGCACGGGGTTCTGCCAGCCCCGAGCCCTGTGCCGGGGGGAGCCTGGGAGCCCCCTGCTCCTCCTGGCTGGCTTTGGGTCCTGCCCTGCCACTTTCACTGGGTATCGCTGCTTTCCTTTCTGCTCACCGCATTGCTCAGCCTCCCTGCGCAGAGCCGGGGCTGACTCATGCTCTGGAAAGCCTGTCCGTCCCTGCTGGCACAGGCTGCCAGCTCTGCCAGGGTGAGGCCGCTGGCTCGGGGCTCATTAAATCCTAGGAAACAGATAGTGACCCTGTTATGTACTCACCTGGAAAAGTGACTCGGCTGTGCCTGATTACCGTGCTCTGCCTGGAGACTTTTCATGCTTCCCTTGCAGATGTATATTTAGATTTTACCCCAGGGCTTTTAATTTCCTCACTGGCTTGAGCAGCGGTGACAGGTATACACATACCTTCCCTTTCTGCTCCGGTCATTTTAACCTGTCGTCAGCTTTGTTAAGAAGTGAGAAGAGATTAAGACTCACTGTAAAGCTTCACGGTCTCACTGCTCTGCTTGTAAGCATGTCAGATGCACCACAGAAATAGGAAAGTCTTGTCGGAGGTCCTGTGGCTTTGTAGGGATATTTGTTCGGCATCTGCTCGGCTCTGCTCTATTTCTTCTTCTCCCTGTTAAGCAGTCCCAAGTTAACATACTGGGTTTGCAGCTTTCATGTTTGTCGCTGATGAGCCACACTTAGAGAGGTAAAAATGGGTTTGCAAAGGCTGCGATGACAGTTCTGGGATTCGGCGCGCGAGGCTCTTGCGTCGCCGTTACATAATGGCTCTCGCCAACTCTCCGGGTACTTGGGGAGTTATTGGTGAAGGGGACGTGCCGTCCCTCCGTCGGGCTAGCCAAGAGGGGACTTGCAAACATCCATCCACAGGGGCTAGGCTGTAGCTGCGAGGGGATCGGCCGAGCCCCCCGGCAGTCGGAGCAGCGGGGTGCTGGGGCTGGTGTGGGCACTGTTCGGGGCGCCGGGTGGGAGGGAAGCCACAGGGCATGGCTGGCTGTTACTGGGCTGTTTCTGAAGTCCTGGGTCTGTAAGGGAGATGCTCTCCCCTCTTCTAAACACCAGCATTTTGAAATTGTTAACATTTGAAATGTTAATGCAGAGAACCTGGGGGAGAGGGGAGAAATCAAAGGCTCTTCTACTCTCAGACACACCGTCCCCCTCTGGGCTTGCAGCCTGCCTGCAAGCTCTGTATGTATTTTCTTACTTTACATAATTTTTCCATCTCTCTCCATCAGCCCAGCTCTTCAAAGGCTTCCTTCTGTTTCTAGCTCTCTTGCTGCTGCTAAATATGCTCCCCTCTGTGCTTTCTAAAATGGTCCTCCTTCCCTGAAACTTCAGCGCTCCGGTTTATTAGAGAAGTCTCCCCAACTCGGCAGAAGAGGTGCTGCTGGGTGAGGCAGCGAGCTGCTGCCAGGTGCCGTTACTGGATTCAGCTGCCAAGAATAAATAGGGGAAGCGAGCGAATAAACCACAGCCAGCTAATTTCTGCTTCTGTCATGCAAATCTTTCAGGCACCTTTGAGCGCCTGGTGCCTGGTGCGGCACCGGTTGGCCAAACCGATTGGCAGCTGCGTGATGGTGAATATTGGTGTTCCCCAGCTCCAGGCTCTCTCCTGTTTGGTTTCTTTGGTTTGCCTTGGTGCTGAGCACCCTCTGGAAGTGCACTGGGGGATGGAGCCATCCCTTCCCCAAGCCCACCGGGGTGGGAGATGGCCCCACAGGGTAGGGCAGCAGGCAGATCCTCGGAGGTGACACCCTTCCAAAGGTGGACGTGGTGGCACTGACTGCAGAAAACGTGCTCCAGTGGGGACTGCTGAATGGAGACAGGACTTCAGTACGGCTGTGGTTTTGGCAGGGACTGCTCAGCCCCTGTTGCCATCCCAGCCTGCTGCTGTGATGACAGAAATCCCTGCAGTTTGTGAACTTTTCCTGAAATGCTTTTAATGACAGTTTAATAATAACACTTAGTGCAGAGCTTCTCACCCCTGGAACTGAAATGCTGTACTGAGAAGGGTAAGGATCATTATCCCCCATGTTCACAGGGGGGAAATAGATGGATTTTATTTGTGAGAATAATTATAACAAGTGGAATTAATCAACTTTTCATATGAATGGCGTTGCTTTTTAAAGACGAACGTCGGGAAAGAGTCCCAGATACAAAGGAGAACTCACAGTGGTGTAGAACCATCTGACGGCTTCTCGGGGAACTCGTCAGTGCCTGTGGTGCGAAGGCATTAACCCTGCCAAGGCAGTGTGCGGAGGGAACAGAAACCAGTGAAAATATATGCAAGGCAGGGCACAGCGTTTGCTTGCCGGTGCCCTAGATCCCGGAGAGCAGGCGCTGCGGAGAACTGCCGTTGCCCTCGGCCCGGTGTGTATCGCTCCCGCCACACTTGCCTCTCCAGCCAGTCAAAGCATCATTGCTTGGGAAGACTCTCCCAGCTCCTGAATGTCCCCTGGGTCTTGATTCTCTTCACAGAGTGCATGGAGAAATTATGCTGAAATAATTGCTCTTTCTAGTTCCCTAGCTGGAGGGCTCAGAGAGGCCATAACCTCTAACAAGCTCCGTTGCAGTCACTGAGGGTTGGGCTTTTTCTCCTCCTTCTCTATCCTGCTCTACATCCCCCTCTTGCATCTTGGCCCTGCTCAGACTTGCATGGGAAAAGGGCTGGGTTCTTGTGCCAAGCTCAGGGAAACAGAGGCTTTTTCTGGCTTCTCTTGGTGCGATGGTAACGCACATGGTGAATAATAATGCCTCTGTGCACCGTGAGCACAGGTGGGAGAGTCACTGAGATGCTTTCTCGTGTTGCTGCCCGGCTGCTTACAGCCCATTACTGGTTCTGTTTGTGGAGATGCCAAGACATGGATTCACCTCAAAGAAAACAGAAGTCCTGGGAAATCCTCCCATTCTCTTTGGCAACCTGCTGCTGAGGACCTCTGCCCGCAGGCATGGTGGGAGAGGGGAAGGCAGGAGCTGCGATCCGTCAGATACAGAGCGCTACGGGAGCCCAAATGCAAACCGTGTTTGCAAGTACTTTGAATTGCAAAGGGCTGCTGTGGACTTGCCTGGCCCTAGCCTGGAGTGGAGCAGCAGCCTGGCCGCTCTGGGCCCCCGGCCACCCAGCGGGATCCACATCTCTCTTGTGGGGAGCAGCCCCTGTGAAGCCCCAGGTCACCTGGATGCTGTGAACGGTGGGTAAGAGTCACCATCCATCCCTTGGTTTCCCCTCAGCCCCTTTGGGAAGGATTTGATCGTATGTGACTTTTAAACATGGATTTTCATTGCACAACTCGTCTCCGAGAAAGATCTGGCTCTCGCAGCAGCTGAGTGCTGAGGTACTGCTCCCACGCCGGTGGCCGTGTGCCAGGGAGGACCTTCCTCTCCAGGCTAATGGAAAGAAAATGGAGAGAAGATTTTAAATTGACTCTGGATCAATGCAAACAGTATTTTCGAAGCACTTTTATTAATAAACACACACATCCTTGCTGTCCAATGAGGATTCCCAAGCAGCTCTTGTATATTCTAATTTCTCTGCAATCTGAAGTAATCAATGTATTGGCGTTGTATTTTTGACTGTAAAAAGGAACTGAAATTCTTTGGATTCATCTCTGTCCTTCACTTCAACTCCACCTGCTGATCGATAGCCAAAAATAATGGCAGGAGGACGCGTCTTGTTTGGAAAAGGGTTACTTGGGGCGCCCGTGTCCATGATGTGCTGTTCAGGGGAGCAGGCGAGGGGCTCCTGGGGGTACCTGGGGTCTCTGAGCATGTCTGTGGGCTCCCACCACATCCCTGCTGGCACCCCACAGGGATGGAAAGGTCACATCTTACTTGAAGAAGGAGAATGGAGCATCTTTTTTTTTTTTTTTTTTTTTTTGCCAAATTTGTTATTTTACCTGAAACAAAAGTCAGAGGAAAAAATGTTCTAGTGAGGAAACAGTAGCTCCGTCTTCTGTGATTTTAACTTCCCATTGGAAAAGAGAACAATCAGTAAACAAGCAAACAAAAATCTTTACATTGCCTTCAAAATACTGGCATTTCCAGGCAGCTCTGTGGAAGAGGGGTGCTTCTGCTGGTGCTTGAACAGCGCTGCTTGAGGCAGCCCAGCGCTAGCCTGGCGGCAGGAGCCTCGCCTTGCGGGGGGCGTGGAGCGGTTTTTGCAGGGCTGTGCGTGGTCCCTGGCAACCTCGAAACGTTGGCAGCTTTTGAAAAGCTGTTCTGCAAAATGCACGGTGACAATGTAGGGCATTCCCCGGCGTCTAAAGGGCAACACCGGCGCGTGTGCTCTTCTTGAAAATCACTTCAGCAAGTGGCCGAGCCAGAGAGATTCGTATTAGTAGAGCTCTAAAGTTTCCTAAGCCATTAATGCCCTGCTGTTGCCTTTGTTGGGGTCCTGGGACATAGGAAGAGTTTGTGGTGGCAATGAAATTGCGTGGGATCTTGCTTTTCCTTAGTTATTAACTCAAGAGAGGTGAGGACTGCCCTGCACAGGCACAAACCAGCCTGATGAGCAGCAGGAGGGGCCGTGCAGGGCTCAGCTCCTCGAAGCCGGGCAATAGCCTGTGTGGAAAGGTGATTTTTCTAGAGCAGTTCACCAGTGGGTCTGTGGAATGAGGGGTTTGCTAGAGAGATGCTAACGAGCCTTAATGACTTTTCAGCTGAGGGTCCCTCAGAGTATTGCTATATCGGGTGAGCACAGCCCCTCCTGAGAGCAGCAGCTCTGTGCTGGCTGGTAACGTCTCTCGTGGATGCTGACCTGGTCATGAGTGCAGGTGTTTGCTAGCAAACCCTTCTCTCCTACACAAGTTACCTTTCGTGGTTGTTGGCAGCATCTTACATAGTTGATGCCTTTCAGGGTGACTTTTTCAAGATTTTAAAAGGTGTCAAACTGGGTTTTCTTACAGAAAGCTCTGCATTCTAACACTTTTGGATTGTATCTCAACATAAAAGGTTTGTTTGCCAGAAGAATTTGGAAAAAACACCACCCCTTCCTGTTTCATCAACTAGTCATAATGGGCTAGGTCAAGCTTTATTATTAATAAGTTGAATGGGTGCATAAAAGGAGTTTTGGCTGTTGGGACTGAAAGCTACCTGGATAAAAGGAGAATATTTAACGATGCAGTTGCTGCATATTCAATTAAGACTAATGAAAAATCTGCTTCTTTCTAAACCTTGTTTTCAGAAATACTATTACCACTGCAACTGCTGCTCAGCAATTCCCAGCCATGTCTCCAGCCCCCGGCACAGCAGTGGTCTCTGCATAATGCAGGCGTTGAAGGGAGAAATCAGCAGTTTGTAATGGACTCTCAAACTAAAATTAAACATTGATTTCCTGGCGTAGAGTCAGATGGTTGGCATTCAGTTAGCCGGGCAAATATTTCTGGACCAGAGGAATTATTATTTGGACTTTGATGTTAGAGAGGTGGTGTTTTGTTGGGTTTTCTTTTTGCTCCTGGATTCCCTCAGAGAATGCGCTGCACAAACAAGGTGTTTGATGTTTAGCTTACCCTCGTATACCATGGGTGGAAACACAGACAACAAGAGCCTGTAGAGCAGACTCACCGAGCTGTGCTTCAGGTTACCTTTACAGCCACGGCTCTTTCTAGGAACACACAGGTTCCCAGCAAGAATGAACATCCTGGAGGTACTGAGTGATGCATTTTGTCTCTTGCATTATTTGAGTTCTGGGCAAGCATATAGCAGCCACGAACAGGCATCACCAACACAGGGGACCTGCAATTAGTCTTAAATGTCTTTTCCTGAGTAACAGCCCTTCACTTCCTGAGTTACAGGAAAGAGGCTTTATCCATTCCGTGTGATCCTTCACCCTTTGACGGGCAGCAGCGTATGCCACCCACCAACCCAGTGCTCGAGTGCTTGTGTTTTTCCTTTTCTCTCATCAGTGCCTGGCTTCCAGTCTCCCAGCTGAGAGGACCAGGGCACTTTTCCTGCATTGCTGATGGCTCGGTGACCCAAACAGCTCCAGGTTGCCTTTGCTCCAAGCTCCTGCCTTATTCCTCCTCCTTCAACTGCTCTTGCTGACACGACGGCACTCGGTGCCTGTCTGGGAGGTGGCTTGGGAGGAGAGAACCTGCCAGGGCTGTAGGTGTTTAGGAAGAGTGGAACACATCGCGTTGCCTGAGAGAGGACTGTTTTTCTGACAGAAGTACAGTAAAGGCATTGCTTCAGCAGCCCAACGCAGATCTGAGCAGTCTGAGGGGCTCTGTGGGGTTATCCAGACTCGGAGAGGTTGACCCTCAGCCTCAGGAGACTTTTTTTCTCCTTGGAAGGGAAACAGCTATTCAAGCCAAGCCCTGTTTGCAGTTCCTCGTGACCCTGCATTGGATCACTCCTCTCTCTGCTGGTTTTCGTGTCGTGGTTTAAGTGCTTAACAGAAAAGGCATCTTCGTGTAGAGGCTGCCACAAGCGAGAACTGAGTTTCTCAAGAGGTTCTTTGATGTGGTTTTTGTCACCTTCTAGACAGCAAAAGTATGACAGGAGAATTTCTATTTTCTGTTAAAATTCCCCAGATCTTTCCCTAATACCTCTTCTTTCAGTGCTGCTGCTTGGTGGCATTAGTGCTGAGACTGTAATTTCGGCATTAGCCACTTTTCACATCTAGTCTCAATCCTGAAGTTAATGTTCTTCTGGAATTAGGAATACGATACAACGTAGAATTCACAAATCGCTCCCTAAAAGAGAGACCTGGTTGCCCCAGTCCCAGTGACTCCTGTTGTCCAGGAGGATTCATCAGGCCGCAGGCTGGGCAAAGCCCAATCCAGAGCAGTAATTTTATTTGGGGTTTGAGAACAACACCCTGAAGTAAATAGATATGGAGCAATAAGGTGAAGATGAGGCTGAAGCAAACCATGAAGCAGAAAGGAATGACTCTTAGAAAATAAATGCAATGAGCTAATGAATCATTTTGAGGCCAAAGAAGAAATTAAATGTATGCTGAAAGCTGGCACATTAGTAAATGGGCTGTGGGTTTTTATCCATTTTACATTTCAAAATGCTGAAATAAAGTATGTCTTATGGTGAAATCCCATTAACAAATAATGCTTGGAGTAGGGAAACAAGGGTTTGGTTAACAGGAAACGGCGACTTGGTTTCTCTGCCCAGATCAGCCGGGGACTGCCTTTGTGTCATGGGGCAAGTCACCTCTAGGTGCCAATCGTAGGGGGAAGACGAGCGAGCAGAGCTCGTGCCTGACAGTTCACTGGTGAGAGAGAAAGAGGAGGATTGGCCTTTTCTTTCCAGAGTTTGGCGCAGGACAGTGGTGCTGGGTGCTCCGATAGTCTCGCGGGGATGTGGAAGTGTGTGGCATGGTTAGGGCACGGAGCTGGTGCCAGAGGAAAATGTCAGCTTTTCATTCTGAAGGTGAAGAACTTTGGATCCCAGATTTCCCATTTCAGGGCAGGTTCTGCCCTTACCTCACAGAGACCCCCTCAGGCAGCGGCCCTTCCTCAGGCTTTGGGAAGAGCCTTGCAGGTATCGGTATGTTGAGTACATAATGCTCATTTTAAAGAGGTCCTGTCACAGAGTTTAATTGTTTGCACTAGCTTTTCATGTCACGAAGTCTCGCTGGTGATTAGTCAGTGAATTTAGTCTTTATATTTAAAGTAGGCAGTGGGGCAGCATTGGCACACCATGGGGCGGCATCAGTGCATGGGGTAGTGTTGGCATGACATCCCTCCCATGGCATGTTGACATGCCGAGGGGCTGTGTTGGCATGCAGTGGGGTGATGTAGGCATGCCATGGGATGATGATGTTGGCATGTCATGGGGTGATGTTGGTGTGCAGTGGGGCGGGGCCATGGGGCGGGGCCAGCCTGCCGCTGTCTTTGGTGCTGAGGCCAGTGCCCAGGGGAGCAGGTCCGGCCCAGCGTGCTGTCGCACCCTCATGATCCACTTGAAGATGCTCCATGTTGAGGGCTGCCATCAAGAAGGAGCAGCTATGGACTACCTGAAAGAGGGCAGGATACACAACCCACCCTCCCTTTTCCAGTCTTCCCTGTGCACTGGGGGACTCCCAGGTTTAGCTCCTGCTCGGGACTTGCCCGGCCACAGTGAATTCCCTTTTCTGCTTCTTGAGAAATCAGTGCTGAGCACATTCAGGGAGCAGCGGCTTGTGTTCTTGCCTGAAGAGGGAAGGCTGGGTGGCTCTGGGACAGGTAGCGTGCACCTCTCTGGGTGGTGTTTCAGCCTGGCCAGGTGAACAGTGGTTGACCCCTGTGGCCGACGGCCCCTCGGAGGGAAGCAGAAGCGAGTTCCTCTCTGCTCAGCTTGCAGTGGGTGCGTTTAGGAGGGGACCTTGCTCTGCTGCTTTGTGACTGCGAGCCAAGCACACTGAGTCTATTCCCTGGCATGCAGTCCACACACTGCTCTACACAGAGGAATAAGATAAAATAGCTTCCTCCCCCTCATGCTGCTACTGAAAAACAGGGATGGGGAAAAAATAATCCCTCAGCCCCTGCCTTGCTTGTGGTGATAAGAGCAATGCGATCGTTTTTTTGAAGGAGGCAGCCAAGGCAATTACATTATTTACTAAACAAAGCCGTTTCAGAGATCTCTGCATTGTGGATGTTTTCTCAGTCATTTTGCACCAAATTCCTTGCAGCAGCAAGGCCAGAGAGTTTGCCTTGACTCCCCTCACTACCAAAATAAATGCACAGGGCAGGATTGTTCCACTGAGCAGCCGTGACTGGGGAGAGAGAAGAAGGAAGGAGATGGTACGTGCCGACAGCTCTAAACTGAATGCGGTGAGGATTGCTATGTATGAGAGAGTTCAGGGGGGAAAGAGGAGCAAGTCACAGAGGCAGCCGAAGCTCGCAGGATGGCAAGAGCCAAGCTGAAGAATTCCCCTTCCGAGAGCAATTCCCATGTAAAAACCGTCCCACCAGCGACGACAGAAGATGTTCGTGGGGTGAGCCCCTTGTTACCGACTCGGAGGATGGGATCCTTGGGGAGTGATGTCGGACAAAGGTATTGCAGGACTGCAGTGGTGCGTGGGGCTTTGTGGGTGGGGGAGGCAGCACCTTTTATCTTTTAAATGAAAGGGAAAGGATTAGAGCCACGATGGGCTGGAGGGGTGGTGGGTCAAATCCTTCTGATGGCTATGTTAAAGAGCCACACCAGCTCCAAAGTTGCATTAGGAAATAGGTAGCTGAAGCAGAAGAAAACCAGTTCCTTTAAATTTTTTATAAGTGCTTCTTGGTTTTTTTTATATGCCAAAAGCGTGTCTGAGTGACAGCCCTGAGACGGTGGGGCTGCCCCACCACCCTGATAACTTACACTGCGCCTTATCTGTGCAGTGTAAGACTGAAGCTTATTTACACTGCTAATGCCACAGCATGCCCTGTACATAAGCACCATGTTTGCATGGAAGAAGATATGCTCAGGCCCCCATCTGAGGGATAATTTATTTACAACTGAAAAAAAAAAAAAAAGAACCCAAACCCTTCCATAGAAAATGCTGCAGCCTCTTTCTGCAAGCACACAGCTGATGTGTGCAGAAAGAAAGGAGCTGATTTTCAGGCAGAGGAAAATGCTGTGCACTGCACTTGAATTACAGTGTTTCAGAAGAAGCCAGGTCCCCTAGTTACGATGAGGATGCATATAGTCCGTAATTCACTTCTTCTGTTCATTCCATTTTCTGTTTAGTTTTTTGTTGTTTGGGGTTTTTTTTCCCCATCTACTCCGCCTGTCAGTCCATCCATGCTGTCTTCCTTCTCAGCAAAAATTGCCTCACCTGTGACTGTGTACTGTATATCTTCTAGGGTGTAATTTGGGGCTGTTCCTAGCTCCGGTTTCCAGTACAAATTAGCACCGTAGCCAAGCTTCTGCTCACGGTGAATTTTACTCATTTGGCTTTAGATTGGAGGGAATTAACCACCTCAGCTTCAGTATCTCGGTGTATCTCACTGGTGGGCTGGGGGGAAGATGGCAACGAGCCAGGATTAGCAGATGTTGTCCCCACTGAGGAAGCTGTGGAGGGAGGTGCGTGCTGCGGGAGCAAGGCAGGGCATCAGCGTGGTCATTGCCCCGGTGCCGAGCTGTGCTGGGCACATGCTTTAGTCTCCAGGTCTGGGGGGCAGAGTCCTGGCGTGCTTGCGGAACTGGGAGTGCGCGTCTCGGTGTGATGTGTGGTGTGTCAGCTCTCCAGATGGCACTGGCGCTGGGTCTCTGGTGAGCAGACACTTGGATCTTGTGGGTTGTTGCTTTCGGACTTGGCGAGGCGAGGGCTTACACGTGTGGAGAACTGCAAACGGGCATCGTGTGGGTGCATTGGAACTAAATCCCTGAGGCTTGTGTGGTCTCAGCACGTTTTGACAAGCAATCTGAATCCGGTCCCAGTGTGGATCAGATTGCTTTCGCTCTGTTTTTTGCATCTTGCTTTCATTGCTTCAAAAAGATGGACCTGTTCTGGTGGTACCTTCGTCTCCGAAGGCACATCCAGAACACTACTGTTGGCAACGCCTTTGCTGCCTGAGCTTGCTGCCTGTCTGTGCCCTTTCAGGTACTGTTGTGCTCCTCATAACGGTGCCAGTGTTCAAATCCAGATGCGCCAGGGCTAGAAAAAGACTCGTACTTGCAACTCGGAGACTCTCACAAACTCATCCTGACCACCACTGGCCAGCTGTGCTTAAGCATGCCATCGGGGCTTCTCCTCTCCTGCTCAGGGGCTTGGTGGGTTCCTGCCCAGGACCAGGGAGCCAAACCTTCATCCCAGGGCTGACCCTCCTTGTCTCTTGGAGGGACAAAGGATGGCACAAAGGAGGGATGCTGTGAGACACTGGATCCGGAGGGGTCGGGGGGCAACAGTACCACAAACCGTATAGCTACAGTGTCTTAGTGGACTCTGGCCAGAAGGCCAAGTGTGCGGAGCACACCACGGTGCCTCAGGGCTTGATAAAGGAATCAGATTCCCTGGGTTTCACTGGAATCTCAAGTGTTTTGCTTCAGTCTTGTAAGGAACTGATGTGCTGAGAGGTAGAAAAGTTGATGGCAACATTTTTCTACCCCCCTGGCAGTGGGCAGAGCCTTGTGAGCTGCTGCTTGCAGTGGCTGAATTCCCAACTGCCAGCTTTCCTTCTGTATGCTGCTTCCCAACAATTGAGTTGGCAATTAAGATTTGTGCACTTCTCTTTCACGGCGTATGCAAGCAACAAAGGCAAGAAGATTGCTTCAGAAATGATGAATAGGGCGCTTGAGATGCTTCGACTCCTCCAAAGCCAGACACAAGCAGTGTTATCAAATTAGCAGCCACAATTGTCACTGGGAGTTGGGAATGAAATTCCCAGGTGATAGTGGAAGAAAATGCTGTGTTACAGGATGTTCTCAGGGATGCAAATGAGTTCTCTAGATGACTGAGGTCAGTGGAGTTTATTCTCACTTACTTTATTTACCTCTTGTCTGTCACTCCTTGCAGCATCTCAAAGCTTTTAGGGGTTCTCAGTCAAAACAGGAGGAAAGGATTTGCATTCATCTGAAAACACTCCACAGCCAGGTGTTATTCCACACCTGGAGGGAAAAAGGGGAGTTCAGGGCTGGCCCTAGGCATACAGGACAGGGATGCTTTCCTGTGGGTGGGATGGGACTGACCCAGGCAGTTCATGTGGATGCAGCTCCCACTGAAGATGCTTGGAGCTACTTCTGTGCATCAGGGGCTGCTCTGAGAAGGGGATGCAACCCCTTCTGAGAGAGGGCAGGCTCTGCTGCTGGACCTGCCACCTGGGCACTGAAATCTCCTGGCACGCAGCAATCATGCTGCTGGAACAAGCCATGACAGGCTGAGTCTTTCCTTTACGACCTGGGCTTTTCCTGAGGCAGGTTCATCCCAGTATGACAAGTGTTGGAGAGGAATTTGAATGAGAAAGGTGCAGTCGGGAATGAAGCCCCAGAAAAGCCAACTGCTGTGCTGTGTTCTCCATCGAGCGGCTCTGTGTTTGGGAGGAAGCTGCTGGCAGGCGTATGTGTAAATATCTGTGTTTGGCTCCCATTTCATGGGCTAGCGATCCCTCTGAGTACCGGACATCTGGGTTTAAAAAAAACCCAAACGTTTTTACAAGATAATCGTGTCCTGTTTATGCAGCTCTGCTGAAAATAGGGGCAGCTCTGACCAGTACTGGGGCAAACTGGTACTCTTAAGGGACTGCAAACATACTCGTGAGGTACATGGTTGTGAAGCTCTGCCTAAGCCCTGGAAGGACCAGAGGCTGGCAGTGCTGCATGTCCCCTCCCTGCCCCACGTTTCCACCCTCGCCTCTTTGAGTCGCGTTTGTTGAGCTGCTGGTAGCCGAAATCTGAACTGCTGAGGTTTGGGGAAGAAAATTAGCATTGCAGAAGAGTCGAGGTTGGAGAGGACCTCTGGAGGGCTCTGGTCCAACCACCTCAAAGCTGGACTAACTTTAAAGTTGGCTCAGCTGGCTAAGGGCCTGTCCTGCTGAGTTTTGAACATCTCGCAGGCTGGAGATTGCTCAGCTTCTCCCGGTGCCTGGTTCAGAGCTTGATCACTCTCAGGATGAATAATTATTTTTTTGCATCTTGTGCCTGTTCCCTCTTGTCCTTTTACTGCACCTGAGAGGAGGGTTACTGCACCTCACCCATCAGGTAGCCAAGGGCAGCAATGAGATCCTTCCCTCCCTTCCTCTCCTCCAGGCTGCACAGTCCCCGCTCCTGCAGCCTTGCCTCATCTCTCAGTTCAAGATATTTTTGGCAGGAATAAATGGGACTTTGCTTCAGCCACGCTACAGTCTACAGGGTGGCTGGAGTCTACTCAGTGAGAAGTAACAGCACTCTGCTAGGGTGAGTTTCTTGGAAGTGAAGCACTTTGGGGCGTGAGGAAGTCACCCAAACGTGTCTGACAATGTAATTTCTGACTAATCGATGTTTGCTCCCCCAAGGGCAGCCTGGCGTTAACAAGCCGGTCTCGCTACATGTGTTGTCATCTCTTGACAGTCGCGCACAAGCAGACCAGCGGGAAGGTCCAGTCTGGCCATTGAAACCATTACAGCCACGCTGGCCTGGCAGCCAGGTTTCCCGGTGATGGTCCCCGTAGCAGGTTGCAGCAGCAAGTGCCAGGGTGCTGTTTCCTGAGCTGTCAAACCATTGCGGTGCCCTGTTGCTGAATCTCCTCCTGGGGGGACAATAAGTCCGTAGCTATTTTATTTTTTTTTAACATTTCTTTAACAAAAGCTTTTTCCAACTGTGCTGGTTTTGGTTGGGACAGAGGTATAGCTGGTGGCATAGTGGTGAGCCAACAGCTGTGTGGTACTTAGTTGCTCATTGGAATTAAACCATGACACCAACACAGAGCTTTTGGAGACAGGTATCTGTTTTTGGTAAACAGCATAGGCTGGTTTGTCCAGCCTCGATTCTTTTGGTGCTACTCAGATGCCCTGGTTGCAGCCCCTGATGCACAGAAGTAGCTCCAAGCATCTTCAGTGGATTTATATCAGAAATTTGAGAAATGCTGAGGCTGGGGGTATCGGGATGGTTGGGTTATGGAAGAATTTCTGTGTCTGTGCCAAACCCAGCACCTGCAATTCTCTCTGATCCAGGACCTTCAGTGCCACTCTGTGAAGGTGGCACTGCCGCGTGTCCCCGGGGTGGGCAGGAACTGGCATCGCTGCAGGCAGGGCCCCCGGGGGACCCTTCACGGAGGAGGCCTGAAAGAGAGCCCAGAGGGTTTCGCTTACAAAGTGCTTCAGCCTTCATCCGCTTCCGCTCTGGCTGTGCTGGGCAGCCCCTCTCAGGGACGTAGCTCCAGCGGTGAGCATCTCTGTATGGAGAGCACTTCGTCCACGTCAGGGTTTGTCGTGCTGCGCGGCTGTTTGCTGACAGGGTGTTGATGCTCTGCGGTGGTTGCCCAGGCTGGAGCATGGCATCGCCGAGCCTTCCCACGGCAGTAACCAAACCGCCGGCTGGTCTCGGAGCTGGGATCCAACCACCCAGCCTGCCTACATCCGTGCCCAGCATCCCCGTGGGAAGGTGTCTGCTGAGCATCGCCTCTCCTCACAGCCTTGGGTGTAGTTTCCTTGGGTGGTTCTTCCAGGCACCGTTGTACAGCTCCAAGGGGGTTGGCAGCGCTCACACGCCGTGGAACCTGGCTGTTTCTTTCCCATGTAGCAGCAGGCGTTGCTGTGTGGTGCTGAGCGTGTTTTCAGCAGGGTGCTCAATTGCTGAACTCCGTTATAAGGGCAATATGCAAATGCACTGCTTGATCCTGATGAACAGGAAACGATCCCAGATCCTGGCTGCCAGCACAGCGAGTGACAGCTGGCATCCTTTGCACTAAGCAGAGCCGTTCGTAAACACAGCCAGCGATTTCATCCCGGGCTGCGGCATGGGGGCTTCAGCCCAGCAGTTTCTTATGCTCGTCACAGAGCTGTGCTGGAACAGCCCCCAAGGTCTGCCCATCCTCCCTGTTTTGTACCCCCTCCTCTGCACAGGGACAATGCCCACATCGCCGTGTCCCAGCCAGGGCTCATCTCTGAAGCCCCCTCCTGTGGGTTTTGGATGTGTTTCAGTGGCTGGTCCCATCTTGGATGTCCCTGTCCCTCAAATCCCTGTCCCGGGCACCCTCCAGCAGAAAGCATTTGCACAGGGTGCAGGGTGATGCTAACCCTCGAGCTGGCAGCGCAGCAGCCGGGTGCCTGAGGGGAACAGGCTGAGTTTTGGAAGCGCTGAGCACTCCTCCCACGGCTGCTGGTCAGACGCCAGCGCCGCTGACAATCTCAGTGCCCTATATAGGCACTGACATGCAGACGAGGCACCTAACCTAAGGATGCCTACACTCAAAACGCACACTTGGGCTTTTGCTCTGCTTATTTTAGGTCCCTCATTCCCAAACAGTTCCCATCAGGGCATGGGGATTAGCATGTTCCTCCTCCAGTGGAGGTTTTCCTGCTTGTGGTGAGTGGGATGCCAGGCATGGCCACCCCTCTGCCAGCGCTGCCAGCCTGGAGCTGTGTGGGACTGTGACGGAGTGGGGTCTCGCAGCCCACCTCCGAGCTCCTGCACACTCCTTCCTCAAGGATCAGCCACTTGATGGAACCGAAGGGGCTCGTTTAGCTCATTAAGGAGATGTGTGTTAGAGCGGCCTCAGCATCCGCAGGGCCTTTTTGCCCAGCACCCAGGCTTGTTAGTGCCTGTCCCTCTGGGAGAGCTAAAACTTTCTGGGAGGTAATTTCAGGCAGCACCGGGAGCTGCCAGGCTTTGGGCTGGGAACGACACATCTGCAATGCTGGTTTTTTATGGCACTGCACCTTGTTGTTTCTAAACTTCATGTATTTTAGTTGGGATGTAGGTTTTGCAGAGGGATGCCAAGTAGAGAGTACCGCCGTGAGGTGCTGCTCGGGGAGGAGGAGGCAGCTCGCTCACGCTGCCGGCGTGCTGCCTGCCTGCCTGCCTGCCTGCCTGCGCGACACGCTTCGCCGTGGTGGCGTGAGGGACGGTTCGTGTGGCACTTCTTCAGCCACCAGGCAGCTGTTGGCATGTGCCTGGAGCAGTCAGTGGCTTTTCTGGGTGTCTACCAGCACATCCTGGTGAGTGTCCTCCAAACTGGGGGTGCTGGGGGCTCCCTGGGGTCATCCCTGCTCTATCCCGCAGCCGGGGAAGTGGGCCGCCCCTGCCCTCTCCCATGGGTTTGCGAGCAGGATGCATGCATCTTCCTCTCCCTTTCCCCTTCCTCTTGCTCGTTCCTTCTCCCCCTCTTTACTTTCTTTTTTCATCTCCTCCCATCTGTCCTTCTCACATCAGGCTATTTTTGGGGATGAGTTTCTCACTGTCAATATGGTAAGAACCATGGTGCATCTCATGTCTTAGAGGATGAACACCGCTTCGGGAAGCCTTCCCAAGCAGTTACCTTGCTTGGTTCATTTTAACCCCCCTACCTTGCCCCTGACTTGGAGGCGTTTTGAGACTGGGGGGCTAAAGGGCCCGAAATCTTGTGGCTCTGTCCTTCATCTGAGTTGATGTCTTGAAGCATCCCTGAGCCAGGCAAGTGGTTATTAAGCAGCCTGAAGCTGAGTGTGGTGTTGGCACGTCATTACTTGTGTGTTTGTAACTTCCAGGGGCTTTCAGTCAAGGCGGGATTATTTTTTTTACTTGAGAGTAATGGGAACTGCAGGACTAAAAGTGAATTTTTAATACCCTTCCTTTAACTAAATACCTCCCAGAAAAATCAGGATAGTGGTGAAGGCACAGAGCTGGCAGGGAGTTTGCTGGGAGGGAGCGGATCTCTGTGCAGGCTCAGCTGAGCTGCCACTGCGCTTTGCTGCTCTCCCCTCCATGTGAGCATCTTTTAGCTCTTTAAACACAGGGAAAGTGTTTAGCCTCAAATTATCTCCATGAGACAGATGAGCTAAATGCCACCCAGGTCCCCACAGCAGAGCTGGAAGGAGAGCAGGGGCTCGGGGCTGGCTGCCTTCTCCCCTCCAGAGTGAAGGAGACGTGATCTGCAACCTGAATCCTTGGGGGAGCAGGGCTGGGGGTGCTGCCTGCATCCCTGCCCGGCTCAGGGGAGCAGAGCTGCCTTTGCTGGGGTGTGCTTGAGCTGGAGCCGAGGAGGAGGGGGTGCAAAGGTGGC
Organism: Rhynochetos jubatus; assembly: GCA_027574665.1. Classification (NCBI taxonomy): domain Eukaryota; kingdom Metazoa; phylum Chordata; class Aves; order Eurypygiformes; family Rhynochetidae; genus Rhynochetos; species Rhynochetos jubatus. The sequence continues at coordinate 2,668,302 of CM050671.1, forward strand.
TGCTCAGCCAAGGAGCGGCTGTGCAGTGTGGGTGGGCAGGTGATTGCTCTGCCTTGTGCATAAGCAAGGTTTATTAGTGGCTTTTGTTCTAATAATAGATCCATCCTTGTTTCTTCACCCTCTAATGAAACCTTTCCATTTTGTGAGGGGCTGCAGCTTGAAACGCGATGGCAGACCAGTCTCTGTAGCAGCAGTTTCTTCCCCTTCTCTCCCATCCTTCCCTGCTCTGCCCCTCTCTCCAGGAGATGCTGCTTGTGCCAGCCAAGAGCGTGGCATCACGGTTTAATGGTTGGCAGCACCAGGACAAGGGCACCCGCCTTTCGCTGTCCGGGTGCGACACTTCTGTCCCGGACCCTGGACTCCGGAGGGGAGCGAAGGTCGGGCTGGCTGCCTGTGTTGTGGCTATCTTCCAGGTCAGGAATGGGATGAGTTGAGGTTTGTCTGCACAGGGGTACTCAGAGTGTCAGATCTGGGTGAAATGAAAGGTGAACTTGAAGTAGATCATCTAAACCCCATGGAAAGCCAGTGTAACCGTTCTGACTCCCTTAAATGGCTTTAATTCTGCTTGTTGTGAATCTACTCTTTCCTTTCAAGTGAGGCTGTGCACGAAAGGGTTTGTGCTGTTCTGCTAATCCCCTCTAGCAGTTAACCTGGATCAATTGTCAGATAAGGAGCACTGCAGACAAGCCCACACGCTGGGCTGGGGCTTGGAGGAGCAGCACGAGGAGGAGGCTTGTGCAGCCCCTTCGGCGCTGGGTTAGCAGCTCCCCTTGCCTGGGCCTGCAGCTTTACAAAGTGTTTGGGATTTGGAAAACAACTGTTTTTCAGGTGAGTACTGGAGTGATTTTTAGTTGGTTATTTTTATTATTATTTTCCATATTTTCTCAGCAATTAGACTGTTGATGAGCATTTGGTGCCTGGTGGGAAGGAGAGGTGTCAGTGTGACATCCCAGGGTTGCTTCTTCCCCCTGTGATCAGCAGAAAACTGTTCATTCACTTGGAAGCCAGGAGCACCTTTCTGTTGCTATTTTATCGCACGTCCTTTAACCATGGCACAGAGTGGCCAAAGCCACTGCTGGGGAGGTTTACAGTCTGTCAACCACTTTGGAGTCATGGTGCCTTTTTAAAGGTGAGATGTTTATTTCCCTTGAGAGACCATGGGTTGCCTGTCCAGAGAAGGTGTCCTGGGAATCGTACTAGCCCATCCCAGTGCTCTGAGACCCATGGTGACACCAGACCTTTGGGGTCTGCAGGACCTCACCGAGCTGTGCGATTCAGTGTACATTGATTTTCAGGAATGTTCTGCCTTGGGGAGCTGCTTGTACAGTCGTCCCGGTTGCCAGCTGGCAGAATATTAAGAGAAAACCAAGTCATTTGCTGTTTCTTTCCCATAAGTGTCTCTGAGAGGCATAAAAGGCTCCTGTGCAAATCCAAACACGAGTGGAGGGGCTTGAACAGCCCCTGCTGCTAATGTGGGATAATCCAGTTTGGCAGGAGGGAGGCTGAGCTGCCAGGGCTCCTTCCCCAGGCTGCACTTGCTTCTGGTTTGCAGCTGGAGGAAGTCTGGTTTTTGCCATTAATAGATGCCAGGGCTGCCCCAGGGAACTGATGGACCCACCCCAGGGCTTGGTGTCGCTGGACACAAGACACTGCTTGGCTGTGAGCTAACTTACTGCTCTGTGATGGTCACACGACAAGCTGAACCTCAGCTGGGGAAGACGGCAGGTCAACAGGTTTCTTTTTGCAAGTGGGTTATGTGTGGGCAAGGCTGGGTGTGCGGCCAGGGGCACAAAGCCAGGCTGGGGCGGCTGGGCTGCCTGTGGGAGCCCCTTGGGCTCCTCAGGGGCTGGGAGCGGTGGCAGAGGCTCAGCTGGAGAGAGGGGGAAACCCCAGACTCTCCCCACCAGCAGCCCCAGTACCTCCTGCCCCATGGCCCCCCAAGCAGCTCCCTGTGGAGGGCTCACAACCAGGCTCGGTGCACAGCCGTGGGAAGGGGGCTGCGTGGGAGCCTCTCATCTGGACACAGCACCTCCTCAGCCCCCACGTCGGCTCCCCGGCTCCCTCCCTTAAGGGCCTCAGCATCTCTCCCAGATGCAGCATCTATCCAAATCTGAGCATCATCTCTCCCAAGCTGAGCATCTCCTGCGGGTCTCCTGGCTCTGAGGTGGGGGGACGTCACTGTTGGTGACAGCCGGGACAGTGGCTCCGGTCCGTGTGCGCTCTGCAGGCGTTTCGGCTCTGGGGCGATGGGCTCCTCCCTGCAGCCTTCGCACAGATAATAAAAGAAGAGTAGTAGCAAACTAAATCATGTCGCAGGGAGGCTGCTCTGTGTGCCTTGTAGCTGAGGGATGAATTAGTTTTCCTTTGAACTCGGCTTTTAATTGAAATGTGAATTTATTGCTTTTATATAGTTTGAACTATGCTGGAGTGCCGTGGACTCACAAAGCACTAAGCAAAATGAAAGAAAAACCTTTATGAGCTGCAACTCCCCCTTTTTCTTTGGTTATATTTCTCAATTGTCCTGACACATGTGGAATAAGGACAGGAATGAGGGCACAGCTGGACACGGAGGGGCAGGGAAGAGGGGTCCAGCTCAGGTGACAGGGACCCGTGGCCATCCGCGGGGATCGATATGTCTTGGAGAGAGTGTTGGTTTTGGAAAGGGATTCTTTTTCTTCCCAGCTGCAATTGCTGTGTTTCATAGCACTGTGCTGCTGTCTGTCTGTCTGTCTGTCTGCAGGATGTACAGTACACGAGCACGGGCCCTTCGCCTCCCACCCTCTCTTACCTCTCTCTTATTTCTCTCCCTGCCATGACTCCCTCGGTTACCCTCCACATTCCTTTCTGTCCTTTTATTTTGTTTTCCCTTCTCTGGTCATCACTTGTGTCTGTAAAATCAGGTCTGTGAAGGTGTATGTAGGAGAAATGCAATATTAGGGTCCTAAAGACACCCCAGCCAGCATCTTTCAAAATCTAATTTCTCTGCAGAAAGTGTGACACTGATCTGAGACAGAGTGCGATGCAGCTTGCGAGATCCATTAAAAAAAAAAACAAAAAAAGCATAAAAAATGTTTTTATCTGTGGAGCTGAGTCCTTAAAGGGGCCGTACACTGGCAAACCCACCAGAGCATCACCAGGTCTCCAGCAAACCCACCCTGGGGACCTCAGCCCAGGCATGGTGCAGCCCCTGGCCGAGCACTCAGGCGGCTGTTCATCCCTCCGGTGTTGGCATTCCCAGTGGCACAGCTCTGGCCGTAGCTCTGGTTTCTGCCTGGCAGCTGTACATTTCCCTCACCTCCTGTGATGCTCTCGCTCTGTAGGCCCCACGCCGAGGACTTCAGCGTGGATTCCTCCTTCTCGCAGTAAGTGCACCGCATGCATTTCCCTGCACCGGCGTTGTGGGGAGGGGGTGAGCTCAGCCGGCCCCGGGAACCAACCCATGTTCTCCGGAGAGCAAAACCCCCTTGCAATTTGGGGTGTCTGTGTGGTGCATGTGTGCATGGTGTCTCATGAGCCAGGTATTTTGGGCAGTACCTACTGCCAAGAACAGTGGTTAGCCTTGACTTTAAATTGGTGGTAGATTACTCTGCTTTTAGTGGAGCTGATAAGCACGAGGTTGGTCCTTTTCTGCTCTTGGCACCAAGGAGTTGTGTGTGGGACCAGCAAACCCTTCTGCAAGAGCAGTGGCTCCCACCATGGGGAGGACAAGCTGCAGTGAGACGGTCAAGTTTCATGGGGGAAGAAGTGAGATCCTTGACAGCAAATTGGTGATTATCCATTAGCGATGAGCTCCATGCACAGACTCTAATTAAAAAATCCAGATTCATCAGCAGAAGCAATTATAGGAGCAGACTCATGAGTGTCAATCTCCAATGTTGCAAAACAAATCAGCCAAACAAAACCCAGCGTGTCATTCCATTGCTTCTTCTCTTTCTGGCTTTTAATCTTTTTTATTGTTGTTGTTTTAATAAGAGCAAGCGGTGCCGCTGCCCAGCCAGGGCTGGGGCTGCTCCGTGCATCCGCGAGGCTGCCGAGACCTTGGATGGGAGATGCCGAGGGAAGACGACTCAAGGGATGAGAGTGTCCTTGCCCAGGGCCCACAGTTGGGGACACATGTCCTCAGACAGTGCCAAGTGAGAGCCCCTTCCCCTGCGGGGAGCGGCCTGGACCAGGCCCCTGCCAAGCACATTGCTGCTGGCAGGGGCTCCCCATCCTGTCAGGCTCAGCACCCAGCCTTGCGATCAGGCTGTGGGCCAGGTCCTGCTCCCAGCATGTCAGTAGGTTTGCACGTGAGCATGGCTTGGACCCCCTTGGTGCTCCCCTGGCTCCTCTCAGCCGTGCTCCCCTTGTGCCGCCTTCCCATGGCACACACGGCCACTACCCAGGGCAGTGCTGTCTCCAGCCCCGAGCCAGGCCTCACAGCCTGGGGAGGCACTGAAGCAGCCCTGGAATGAAGCAGCGTGTCCTGCTTCACCCCAGAGCCAAACTCGTGGTTTGGGGAATGCAAGGTGCTGTCGGCCCCGCCATGCGTCACCACCCCTTGCTCTTTGGTACTGGGAGCACCAGCGTGGAGAGATCTTCAACCCCTGAGTGCATCCCTGCTGCCTCCAGTGCTTTGGAGCCTGAAAATGAGCTTCACAACTACTAAATACAGTTGGAGAGGTTATACCTGCCTTTGGGGAACGAGAAATGGATGAACTCTTGCAACATCAAACTCCCATCTTCATTGCAGTGTCCTCCCTATTGAAAAAAAAACGAGGCAAAAGAAGTCTAGTAGCAGGCTTCATTTTTATCCCTACGGATTCCTGAAGCCTTTCCTGCAGCGTGTGTCAGGGCTGGCCAACCTGTGGCTCAGCGGGGATGTTGTGCCCCCGGTGCGGTGCCTCCTGCCTTGCCTCCGTCCTGCCGACACGGGAGTGCTTGTGCGCGGGGTTCAGGGCATCGTTCGTCACGTGGTGCGAGACGAGTGGCCATGAGTTCGGGCCTTCGAAGCCAACCTTAGTCTTGGGCAGAGTTTTTCCAGCGGCAGCGGCTTGGAGCTTGCATTTCATCCCCCAGAAAAGCAGAATTGCAGAGTTGCTGCTGGAGCCAGGGTGACATTCCCTGCATCCAGCTGTGTTTAATTCGCTGCAGAGTGGTTGGCAATAGCGCTCCTTTTCCTTGAGCAAAAATCACACTCTATAATAAAACAGGATATGCTTTTTTTTCCTGATTTATTCTCATGATAAATGCATGAGATCTTGAAGACACAAGTGTTTGAGCTGGTCCTGTGTGCCACAGCGTCGTGGTTCCCGGTGCAGCGTGGCTATTGGTGTGGGAATCTGTTTTGCTGATCGTCGTTTGGTGCCACGATGCTTGCGAGAGGCTGATGTGGGACGTGCTGAGCGCCTCGGGGCTGGCCGGTGCCATGATCCTTGGGGACTCTGCAGAACAAGGGGACAGTGGCTTCAGTATTGCACCCACTAAGGTATGGGGGATGAGAGTGATGTGTAGAAAACAGGCAGATTTCCTCTGTTTACAGTATTTGGCCTTCTGGACTGTGCAGACTCGCTGGTCTCCCAAATGCCCTCATGTGCTTTCCAGGCACTGAAACCTGCCCTCCTGGTCCCAGCCCTTTGCTCTGAGACCAGTCTCCCCTCTACCCTGCCTTCCACGGGGTCAGCAGTGTTGGCCAGGGGGGCTCTGCCCCCCAAAACTGGGAGAAGCAAATGATGCCCAGCCCCTCTCTGGTTGCACCAGGGATGCAGGGGACAGTGGGGCTCATGGGAGATGCCCCCCCCCGCCCCCGGAGCCATCCAGCCCTGTGCAGTTTTGAAGCCGTTCTCTTGCACGCTCACTGGCGCTTGGCCGGTGCAGCCTTGTTGAAACCCACAACCCTCCTTCTTTGAGTAATTGTTCAATTACTGCTTATTGAGCGTGGGGGCAGCCTGTTCCCTGTTTCTCACTTTGGCAGGCGCCCAGGTTTTCTGTACACACACAGCTGTACATCTATTCCCCTTTTCCATCTCAAATCTTGTGCTCGGAGCGGCTCGTCGCACCAGTGAGCCAGGAGCTCGGAGGGGGGGAAGGGCCGTAGCTGCCCCCCATCCTCTGCTTGCCCCGGGATAGATGTGGGATGGCAAAACATAGGTCACAGAGGTGTGTTCAGTACGCAAAGCTCCCTCGGTGTCATCCATCTCGCTGTAGCTGTTGCCATCAAGAAAACGGTGAAAAAAAGGAAAAGGCATCTCCAAAGGGAACTGGGAGGGCTGGCAACTGCTGGGGATGTGCCTGGGTAGTTTGTGTGGCTGCCACCAGTGGGTATCTGAGCCTCAAGCTGGCTGGCTCAGTGGCTTATTTGGGAAGGACTTTGGCCTCTGCTCAGGTCCCCTGGTGCCCTGCGGGGCCGTGCGGGCACTGGCTGGCAGCTGAGTGGCAGACCGGAGGCAGCACAGCTGTGATGCTTTAGCAGCACCCGGCTTTCTGCAAAATCCTCGGCTGTTCCTTGCACTGTAGGATGCTGAGAGGGAAGGTGCAGGCCTGCAGTTCCAGTGCTGCTCCCCATCTGGTACCCACGGCCCATCCCTGGTGAGCCCACCTGGGCCACCAGCACATTCCTTTAATTCCAGGCTTTGCCACAGACACTTCTTTTTGGTTTTGACCCATGTGGTTTTGCATGGAGGATGCAGAGCTGTCCTCTGGGCTGAGCCAGAGCAGGGGGATGAAGCAGGGTCCCACTTGAGCCTGCGCTGCCTTGGCAGAGGTGGGTGTTGGCAGCCACCAGACTGCAGAGATTTCCAGGGTTTTGTTGTTTGGTTTGTTTTGTTCCCTGAAATCTCTGAAGAGTCTCGTTTGCATCCCGCTATATGATGGGGGAAGTTTCTTGAGAGATTTCCTGGGACAAGAGCAGCACTTCCCACCCAGCCAGAGTGTGAGAGCAAGGACTGGAGCTGTGGAGAGAAGCTAAGATTTTTTCTTGTCTTTCAAGAACCGTATTTATTTGAAGGTATGCTTCTCATGGCAATAAGTCTCTATTATAAAACAGAGCAATAGCAGCCTGTGCACCTAAATAAGTCCTTTGGAAAGCAGCAGGGAGGCTTTGGGCAGTGTCCTGGCACAGGGAGTGGCAGCTCGCTCCCTTGGCTGACTGGTGGAATTTGGAGCGGTCTCAGCTTTCAGGCCATGGTCGGTGACTGTCACATGCTGTGGGGACAAGAGGGGAGCTGCCCGTGCCCGACTGCTCATGTAAGTCTCCTGGGGACACAGAGCTTGGGGTGGGTCTCCATCCCCCTGTCCAAGCCTGCATTGCCCGTACTGTGAGCCCAGGCCTGGGGCTGCATGTGGGTTGCTAATTTTGGGGGTTTGATTGTCATTAAGGAGAGTGTGTTAATTGCACTCTGGGGAAGGTGCAAGTATGGAGCCGGGGCTGTGTGCTCCTTGGTGTCTATTTTAATGCTGATGAGCCAGGCTGTGCTCATCCTGGTCTTGCATCTTGCACTTTTTCGAACAAACTTATTGTGTCTTTTTTTGGGAGCTGATCATCTTAGAACAAATTACCTCTAATCTAAGATTAATAAAGTACAATAAATAACCGACTGCAGAAAATGAAATTGCTCAGGCATTATGAAGTGCATAATAGCGGTAATTACACTTCCAAGCAGAGGGCTTGTAACTAAACTTGTACTGTGATGATTATCTGCATGGCCCGGGGAGGTTGAGCCGGGGGGAGCAGCGGGCTGTCTGCTCCCTTCCCACAGAGCATGCTGCTGCCTGCACCCCTCAGTGCTGCCCAAGGTGGGCTGGCACCACCATGCCCGGCCGGCGGGAGGGATGCCCGGCTGGTGGGAGGGATGCCTGGCCATGGCAGGAGGGATGCCTGGCCACAACAGCGGGGAGGGAATGGACCAGCTTGGCTGAGCCGCTGTGAAGGTGAATCCTCTCAGGGTGTGTGTTTTAAGGCGGTTAATGCAGTCAAAGTTTAGCTTGATTTTAATCCGAAGTTAACTTCTTGACAACAAAATTAAAGAGAAGGTTTTAGGTGATATAATCTCTTTCCCTCAGCTGGAAATGGAGTAGGAGCTTTGATACTTTCTGATGGTTGCTGCTGCCTGGTAAAAGCCATCCCTTGTTCAGCCGAGGGTCGACTCTGGGGTGTGGGTTAACCTGGCACCAGGGCAGCGGGTGCCAGTGCTGGAGTGGGTTGTCAGACCGTGGCAGCACCCTGGTCCCTGTCATGCCAAGCCCTTGCTCTGTCCCCCCTCCTCCTGCAGACAGGAGCCCCGTGGGACAGTCACCCCATGGGTGCTGCTGGGGCTCGGCTGGGACATCGGTGGGGCCGTGTTTGGAGGGTCCGACTTGGCTCTAGGGGCTCAGCCCAGGAAGAAGCGAGAGCAGGTTGTCTGCACAGCAACACATTATTTCTACCTGCTTTTATTCCTTCATCTCTTTGCAGTGATAAACACCCCCATTCCACCCTGAGATCTGCTTCAGTTGCTTTCCATGTGTTTCTTCTCCCTGCAGCCGTTATGACGGATGAATACATGGGATCCTCTGTCATGAAAAGTTAGATATCTTCTAATCGTTCCATTCTTTTATCCATCAGCATTTATATTCATAGTCTCGAGGTGGGCTGCGGCGCTATAGATCAGCAAACTATCCGTCTGGCGACAGAAATTTATATCGCTGTTTGTTTCTTCGGTACGGAGGCGAATGTCTGGGAGAGGAATTGTGCTCCCTGAAGCCTTCCTCTCCTCGATGCGCTTAATCCTCCGGGACTCTGATGAATTGGATGCCCAGAGCTCACGACGGGGCTGTCGGCCAGTTCCTACCATTTCCTGGGCATTTTTAATAAGGGGAAGGAGCAATTAGCTTGTGTGTGGAGTGTCGTGAGCGGTTGTGGCTGGCTGATTTATGCCCTGACACAGATAAATTATTTGCCAAGTCTGGCTTTTGAAACCATTAATTTTAACACGTGTTAAAGCTGTGTACGGAGCTCTGCATTTATGGCTGCTTGCTCCCAAGGCATTGTGCAGGCTGAGCCAGCGCTCGCAATCACTCCTGCTCATTCCCCAGCCCCTGTGGTCCCTGCAGCAGGGTCTGTGGTCACCCACCCACCTCCCCGCTCCCTTCTCCTGCCAGCGAGTGAGGATGGTGAACACCCACCGGGTGCAAAGCCCCCACGACCGCCCTCCCTACCTCTTAGTCTGGCTGCTCCCCACAAGCGCTGGGGCCCCCAGGGAGATGCAGGCTCAGCTCTGGTCCCTGCTGCCACCGGCTGTGGACGTTTGGGGTGAGGTTTGTTCTTGGTGAATCCCCACGGCTGCATTTGTGTTGTAGCATTCTCCTCACTCGATGCTGTGAAATGTCTGAGACTGAGCGAGTTGGGGTGTTCAGCCTGGAGCAGGGAAGGCTCCAGGGAGACCTTACAGCCCCTTCCAGTGCCTGGGGAGGTACAAGAAAGCTGGGGGGGACTTTTTCCAAGGGCAGGGAGTGACAGGACAAGGGGTAACGGGTTTAAGCTGAAAGAGGGTGATTGAGATTGGACATCAGGGAGAAATTCTTCCCGGAGAGGGTGGGGAGCACTGGGACAGGTTGCCCAGAGAAGCTGTGGGTGCCCCATCCCTGGGAGTGTCCAAGGCCAGGCTGGATGAGGTTTGGAGCAACCTGGTCTGGTGGAAGGTGTCCCTGCCCATGGCAGGGGTGGGACTGGGTGGGCTTTAAGGCCCCTTCCAACCCAAACCAGTCTGGGATTCTACCATTCCTGGGGACATCGCCGACATTGCTGCTGATGGAGTTGCTGAGTGCTGTCAGATGTATGGGGACATCCTTCCCCTTGGCATTGTCACTGGAACAAAGGCCAGGTGTCTTAACAGAGGTTGGTGACAGCCACACCGAGGCTGTTGGTTGTTGTCACCTCTGTTAGGGAGCTGCTCAGTGCATTGACGTCTTGCTGAGGCACATGGGCAGGGCGCAGTGTCTGCAGGGGACGTGCCTGCGGGTGGGCAATGGGAGCTCAGCGTTTGCTTCCCAGTTATGGATCCTCATTTCTTTCCTCCCTGGCTACGTTGATGGGGACAAGGTGTCTGCACAGCGTGGAGCCCCTTGGCTCTGCCTGCAGCAGCTCCAGAGCTGGAGGGGCTCAGACAGGTGCATCTCACCCATCCCCAGGCTGTGCTGCTCCAGAGATGCTGAAAGCTGGTCTCGGAGTGGATCAGCCACCCCAAGCCCATCACCCAGTCCTTGCCAGCCACCAGACCAGGCAGCTGCTGGTGGGTTCCCACTGTGTCACCCCAAGGGAGGGTAAGCCAGAGAGCAATTAGTGGCTTATGGCAGAAGCATACAAAGCTTGATAGCCCATATAAAATTTTACCCCAGGTATCGTGCCTAAGATGCTGGCTTTCTCTCTGTGCATTTGCTTTTTGTACATAAGAGCCTTGCAAATTCAAAATCTGACTTTTCAGTCTGATAAGGGAGTCTATAAGAAGCCCCGAGGAGGGTGTGCCATACTTTTTACACACCGGGCAGTTTCTCCACGAGCAGTCGGGCTGGCTGTGAAATACCAGCGGGTGCCGCTGGGTACCAGAACAAGGGACTCCTGAGCAATGAGGGTCTCATAAAACCCTTTCCCAGTTTGCTGCCCCATCAGTTTGGTGTTAACACTCAGTAAATATTTGTTTATCCCTCTCTTGTCAAAGCGAGTAGCAGCTGCTTTCCAATAAATCACGATCCGGTGGTGTGTGCCAGGCGGGGTACGCTCGGCTGGAGCCGGCACCGCGTGTGCATGAGGGTTGCACAGGCGAAATAAAATGGGGTGGGAGATTTAATGACTGTCACTGTGAATTTGCTTACCTTGATCTATGCTTTGGCTTGATAATATGCCTGATTAATGTGATCTTGATGACCTTACAAGCAGTTAAATAGAATAGTAACACTTACTTAAGAGACTTGTTGAATACAGTGAAATAGGGGGAATGGCTAATTCGTTGCACTTAACTCCATTATCAGCCCTAACAGACTTCGTCTTGCTCAGACTCTAAAGCCGAGGCATCAGGAAAAGGAAAAATCCCTTTTAGCCTGCACTTAGCAGGCAGGAGTGCAATTTATAACCCTGCCTGGTGTGAATAAGTGAGTTTGCAAAGGGCTGCGGGCGTTTGTAAGGTAATAGGAGAGGCGGGTGGCAGATGAGCTGGGCAGGGACCAGTTTTCCTGCCCACCCTTAATCCGGGTGTGCTTGATCCCAGACCCCACTGACATCCGTGGGGGGGAACCTCCAGCCTTGCTGAGGCTTGGCCCTGTCCGTGTGGTTGTGGTCATCCACGTGGGGACCGGCAGGAGGGCTGCGGATGGGGGTCGGTGGTGGGGACTGGAGCAGCTGAAGGTGAAGAAGTGCCCTGGGGCGGTCACAGTGGTGGTTGGGGCATTTTCAGTATCTGCAAAGCATCGTGGGGGGCAGCTTTCTGTGGCAGCGCCTAGTCCTGGTGACACCAGCCACTGGCAGCTCCGAATGCCAAGTGACGTTTGGGGTTGGTTGGCAGCTCCTGGGTTTTTCTGGAATGGCCAAATGTGGTATCTTAGCAACAAAGGGAATTTTTCTCCTTTTAGATTGAATTTGTTTTTTAACAGCTTCGAGGCTGAATGTTGCTCCTACCCGGGCAGAGACAGGGCATACTCGGGACATCACCCTCACTCCTGCTCCGCTGCAGCTTTGGGGGGTTGGAGCAGAGAACACATTGTGGGGGAAACTGCTGCAAGGCCACGGCTTTTCTGAGAGGCTTTGAACATTGTAAAGCATGTGGGAAAGGAGAAATTTGCAAGTCTGATGTCAGCTGGTTGCACGTGAATGAAAGCAAAGCCCTTAACCCAAAATAGAGCTGGCCCAGTGGGTCCCATCTGCTGCTTTGGTAGTCGATGCACCACGTCTCGGTGCTTACGGCTGGTGGTACCGGCGATTTGGTACAGTGGGGGCAGCTGGGAGCCCAGGGCTGAGCTGGGGTCTGCTGTGGGCTGATCTGGGGGGATCACCAAGCCGGGACAGGGGGACAGGGCTCCTGGGGGGTGGGCTCCAGGTCCAACCTCCCACCCCACTGATGGGCTCTTCTGGGTGCTTTCCCCACAGGGTGCAGGTCGAGTTCTATGTGAATGAAAACACCTTCAAGGAGCGGCTGAAGCTCTTCTTCATCAAAAACCAGCGGTCGAGTGAGTGCTTGAGTGTGGAGTCCAAGTGCCTGTCGGGAGAAATCCTGCCCCAGCTCAAGAGCCGTTCTCCATCCTTCTGGGATGAGAAGCCATGGCTGCTTCCCTGGGTGTCCCCAGTGCTGGCTGCCCAGCCTGGGGCTGCTGCTGCCTGTTGGCCTCTCTTGGGTGTTGGCCAACTTGCTTTGGGGGGATGCGGTTGGACAGGGAGGAGGGGATGCTGCCTGCCTCCGCTGCTCGCTGGGGACAAACACGACATGGGAACCAGCTGGGGCAAATTGGCTGGGAGGAGGGTGGGTGTCGGAAGCTGCCAGGAGGGGTCAGGGAGCAAATGTCCCTGTCATGGAGTTGGCAATGCTCCCCTGCCCACAGGCAAGTCAGCAGCTGTGGGGACAGCCAAGGCAGGCTGAGTTACACGCTCCCACTTCAGCTGTCCGGATTAACCTCCACTTGACTAATGGTGTTTTTATTTTCTTTCTCTGAGATGTCATTAGCTGTCTGGAGGGAGTCCGCTCGTTAATTTATAATTTCACATTTTCTTTTCCTCCCTGCATCCTGTCGTCTTGTTAAAATGCTGGAGCGTGGCACAACAGGGTGCCCACGGGGAAGTTTTTAATGAAAATGTGATGAATTTCTCACTTGTAATTTGAGTAGTAACCCGATGAACTGGCTGAGGAGGGAGAGCAGATAAAGCGGCAGCTTTTGCTCGCCATCCCTCCCCCTGCAAGTGGTTTGCAGCACAGCAAACAGAGCGGGGCCCTGGCCCAGGCTGTCTGATGCTTTTTAATGGATGCCTGCTAATGAGGGGGATACACTCCAGCAGCTCCCTCACTGTCCTCTCACATCTATTGGGGCCAGCAAGGAGCTGACTCATCATTATTTATTTCTGTATTAGTCTCCTGTATATCTGACACTGGGTAGGACGTGTAGAGCCCCAGGCTAAGTGTGAGTGATGTTGGTGTGCTGCCTGGGGCTCCTGCAGCTCCCTGAGGCTCAGTGGGGTCCTGCGGTGCCAGGGACCCTGCAAAGCCTGTGAGAAACTACAGAGGCTGTGCTGTGGGGTGCAGAGAGTGCCTGGGGTGTCTGGGGCACAGAGGGTGGACAGGGTGCCTAGGGTGCATGGGGTGCTGAGGGTGGGCTGCCTGGCCCATGCCATGCTCCCCTCTGCTGCAGGTCTGAGGATCCGGCTCTTCAACTTCTCGCTGAAGCTGCTCACCTGCCTCCTGTACATCGTCCGCGTCCTGCTCGACAACCCGGAGGAGGGCATAGGCTGGTGAGTGCCGCTGCTGGGCCCCACGCCCCCCTGTGCCGTGTGCGTGGGCGCAGTGGCACCTACTCATGGCGGGTGTGAAGATGCAGGATGGATGGTTTGTCTCGCTCCTGCTGTTTGAATTGGTAGTTTAGCAAAACTCACCGGTTTGGTGAGCTCAAACCCCTGGACAGGCATGTAGGTGTCCGCTGTGCCCAGGAAAAAGGTGGTGGGAAACTTCAGGGTCATGGTTTACGAATACTCTCTGGCTCTGATGGTCAGGGGTGCAATGGGGCCTGTGGACACAGGCTCATGATGTCAGTGCATTGCCATGCAAATGTTTTCTGAACACTGACGCCCTTGAAAACACTTCTGCTAAATCTCGTTGAAGCATTTGGGAAGGAAATACATTGTGCCATGTAGATCCCCGAGGTTACAGATGATTGCATACATCAGCTTTGCTCTGGGTTTCAGTATAAGCCTATTTTTAATATGTCCTTGCTTTGTTTAGCTCACATACGGGTGGGTTGTTTTTTTTTTTCCAAGAGCTCAGAGAATTAGCAATTTGATTTTTCCTTTGTAGAGGTCGCACATCTGCGTGTTCCAAAAGCCGTTTCAAACCTGTGACACAGATGCACATCCTTGAAAGGTTTAGGGCAGCTGCAGTCCAGGGAAGTCCACGTGCTGGAGGGTATGTGGTCAGCGGGAAGGCATCCCTCGCAGCAAGGCAGAGCGAGAGCTTGACTTCGGTGCTGCCTGCCTGGCAGGAGCTCGAGGCACAGGTAGCCTTGTCCCAGAAGCCGAAGCTCGGTAGCATTTGCTGATTGTAACCTGGAAATTCCCAGCTGCAGCCCTGGGTTCCAGCACTGTGCCCAGGGAGCCCCATGCTGGTGAGAATCAGGGTTTCACAGCATCTCTGCTCAGGGCTGAAGTACCTGACAGGTCTTATTCTCCAATAATAAGATGTTCAAAACTGCCTGGGTGAGATAGGCTCCTCTGGAAAGTCCTGGCTATAGGGACCAGTGTGTTTTGGGCCCATTGGAGTGTTGTCCAGGGCACTCCCCCACCATCAGCCATAGTGATGAGGACACCCCATGAGCCCAGGGAGTCCATGCTAGCTCCCCTTTTCCCTCCTCCCCCACCACTGACCGCTTTCCCCTGCTTTATCTTTCTCTTCTCCTAGCTGGGAATGCGAAAAGCAGAATTACACAGCGTTCAACCAGTCCACGAAGATAAACTGGTGAGTCGGGAGCTGCTGCGGTGCTGGGGTCTGGCTCTGGTGAGACATGGGGACGCAGTGGTGGGCATGAGTGGTGCTGGCAGCCGCCCCAGTCCATTTCTGGGTCATGGGGCTGCTCAAGGGATGTGGAGCAGCATCCCAGGGTCAAATCAAGTGCTGCAGCTGCACCCTTGGGAATGGCTTATTCCCAGTGCAGAGGCTACTTGAACCAGTAAGGAACTTGCTTGTCCAGTAAGCAATACCAGTACTGTGCTGGATCCTGCATCGGTGATGGCCTCAGATTTGCATTCGGTGGGGGGTAAAGGCACTGCTAGTTAGGCTGCAGTTTAGACCCATGTTGAATTGTCTTTGCAGGTCACACATCTTCTGGGTGGATAGAAAAATGCCGTTGTGGGCTGTGCAGGTGAGTGCCCAGGCCTGGGGCACGGTCATGCAGGAGCTGGGGCTGGAGCTCTGCCGCCAGCGTGTCTCTGGGCATCCCTTGGGCAACGGGCTCTCTTGGGCGAGCAGAAAACAAGCTGGAGCTTGGAACAACACCATGGCCCTGGGTGAAAATCCCAGGGACCGATAGGAGAGGACAAGCTTTGGGGAGATGAAATCCTGGGGCTGGCTCAGCTCCTCGCCAGCCTGGATGCAGCTGTACCAGTACCAGGCTGTTTTCGGGCAGGGTAACTGCATGGGGAATCGGGTTGAGCGCCCATCACCTTCTGCTCAGGGCTGCTCGT
The DNA here is from genome assembly GCA_027574665.1 of Rhynochetos jubatus. Taxonomy (NCBI): domain Eukaryota; kingdom Metazoa; phylum Chordata; class Aves; order Eurypygiformes; family Rhynochetidae; genus Rhynochetos; species Rhynochetos jubatus. The sequence continues at coordinate 2,683,687 of CM050671.1, forward strand.
GCACGGCAGATACTCACACAAACGGGTGCGGAGAAATCAAACAAACAGGCTTGTCTGGGCGATCCCCCGGGCTCCTCATCGCACAGGGCAGGGAGGGCTCGGCAGAGACGCTCGCAGCCTCGCATCGGCTGACGAGGCTCGGGACGAGCCCTCAGCAGCCTTCGCCTGTCCGTCTCTGCAGGTCAGCATCGCTTTAATCAGCTTTCTGGAGACCATGCTGCTCATCTATCTCAGCTACAAGGTAAGTGCCCCCGGAGCGGGGGCGGACAGTGATGGGTCTGAGTCTGACCCCCCGCTGTGGATTCATTTCTCCTTCTTTGAGCTGTCTGAAGCCTGAAGCATCCGGAGAGGGTGTTTGTCTCCGTGATGTCTCATCTGGCTGTGCCTGTTTTCCTTTCTAATTGTCTCTCCAGCTGCTAAATAAGTGTTTGGCAGAGCGGAGCTTCTTTTTCCACCTTCCTTTACGGTCAGACCTGTCCTACAAAGGGTCACTGTTTTTACGGGGGTCCAGAATGATGCACAGTGAGTTTCCTAAGGTCGAGGCCCTGGAGCTGAGCTCGGCAGCATGACCCCTGCTCGTGCCAAGGTCTGCTGCCTCCCGAGGTATCAGGCACTTCTCCAAGCCAGTCAGGGAGAGGCACAAGCTGACTCCTTTCGACTAAAACCCCTTAAAATGGCTGAGAAAAGTGACCTTAACAAATCAGATCTTCTTGGGGTCCCTGGGACAGTTGGCAGAAGAGACTCAGACCCTGTGCCTCCCACCGGGTTTGCATGTCAGCCGTCTGTATCCCTCTCATTCTCCATCCTTGCATGGAGTGTTGTTGTCCCATGGCTTTGGGCAGCAGCAATGGACCAAGGGACATCGTGGCTGCGGAGAGAGCTGAACAGTTGGGAATGGTGTTAGTGACACCGCTGTGCCCGCCACCGGCACTGCATCTCACTCCCGCAGCCAAACTGGAGCATCTTTCTTGCTGCTCTGGTGTACTTCCCCCATCTAGCAGGATCTGTGGCAGAGCGGGAGCTTTTTAATTGTCTTTTGCCAGATTTTTATGCTTATTTAGTTATTATTTGGTTTTAATTCCTCAGGGGAACATCTGGGAACAGATTTTTCGCATTTCGTTCATCCTTGAGATGATCAACACGGTGCCATTTATTATCACGGTGAGTGTTTCCCAGTGACATTTTAAAGCAGCTCTAAGTAGTGTAAGTAACGTAGTTTTTGGTGGTGAAATAAAGAAAAAGGGATGTCTGGCCAAGTTGTATTTAAAGCTGGCAGGAAATTTTTGCTTCAGTATTTTCAACATCATGACCTTCTCTGGAGCGTTATCCCCAGACCAATCTCCCTTTTCAGCTGCTCCGCTGCAGCCGGGGGGGCTGGGGCAGGGTTTGGTGGCAGCCTCTGCAGGGGCCGGTGCTTGGTTTGGACATGGGACCTTCCTGACAGGGCTCAGATTGGCTTTTTGTATCTTTTTTTTGATAAAAAGCATGGATTTTTCTGTGAGTAATTCTCGCTTTCTTAGATATTCTGGCCTCCTTTGCGGAATCTGTTCATTCCCGTGTTTCTGAACTGCTGGCTTGCCAAGTATGCCCTGGAGAACATGATTGTGAGTGGATGCATCCCACCCCTTTGCCCTGGGTCCCTCTGCCCTGGGATGCCGAGGGCGGTGTGGTCTGGAGGGGGCCCTTGCCTGCTGCCGTCTCTCAGCAGGTTTTTGGTGCTCAGTGCGTGCAGCGGTGCTGGGGTTGGTGGGAGGCGATGCTTTGCCAGCTGGTGATGCGGGGCTGTGGACCTGAGCAGGAGCCCTTCGGTGTCTGAACCACGGTGTCTCTCTCGGCTGCGTATTGACAGGGACGGCCTCCAGCTGTCCCCAGGATGTGGTATTACAGCAGGATGAGATATTCCAGCCATTCCCACTTGCCCACTTGAGCTGTGTCTCCCGGCAGCAGAGCCCAGACCTGCTCACAGAAATGCACACCCCTTTTCAAGGGCTAAATTCTGGCCTACCCTCCATCCTGGGGGGCAGTGCTGGAGCCAGCAAGGCAGCAGTTGGTACTTGGAGGAGTATTTTGCCCTCAGCCTCTCTGAGTTGGTAAGAGCTCTCTCCTTCCTTCCCAGAACGACCTGCACCGAGCCATACAAAGGACACAGTCAGCGATGTTTAACCAGGTGCTCATTCTGATCTGCACCCTCCTGTGTCTGGTTTTCACAGGGTAAGTGTTGCTCTTTGTTTCGCTAAACCACTTTCTTCATCCAGGGAAAACAGCTTTGTGCATCCCAGGGACTGGTGGAGCCAGGCTTTCGCAGTGCTTAAGGGGAGGGGAGGTGGGACCTTCCCACTGGGATGGCACTGCCAGGATGTCAGGTGGCAGTTTGGGAAGCCAGAGGAGGACCTGCCTTTAAACGGTGTCTTCTCACCCGATTTTTCAGTCTGAGAGGTTTGTGCACACTGAGGAAAGCATAACTGTTCAGGGCTGCTGATCAGACTGAATTCCCAAGCCTTTGTCATCCTTTCTTTGCTCATGGGACTCAGGCTGAGTTTTGGAATCGGGGGAGCCGTGGCGAGGCGTGTGCGCCGGGTTTCCACTCATGTCCACGGCCCTTGGCTTGGCACAGTCACATCTGCTGGAGCTTTGGGAAGACCCCTGGCACTGTCAGCTTCCTGGCACCGGGCTCCTTCTGCCTTGCTTCATTCCCCAGTGCACTGGGAAGATGAATTCCTGTTTTAGAAACTAATTATCCTCCCTAATTATATGATTTTAACGGAAACTTTTTAACAGGCGCGTGTGAGGACGAGGGCGTTGTCGGAGGGAGATGGGTGATGCGGACAGACGAGTCTCAGAGGGCTGCAGGGTCAAGAGCAGGGACAGCAGCTTCCCGCAGGGACACCGGCTGGGATGTGTGTGATGGCTCACTCACCAGGACCCATTGCACTCATTGGCTCCAACCGCGCTCTTCCTCCCCACCAAGTTACCGTAGCTGCGGAGCTCGTTGGTGCAATAGGCCACTGGGGCTCCTGCTAATTAACTGGGCCCTTTACCCTGCACACTGCCAACAACAAGGGCATCTCTCTGTAAGGGAGTCAGTCCTCATTGTTGGGTACTTAGCTTTGAATTAGTCTTCTTGAATCTTCCTCTGGCTCCCTTGGTCTGGATTTGAAGCATATAATACCATTAAGTTGCTGAATGACAGGAAATGAAGCTTTGAGGCTCATGAGTCTCTGGCAGTAAAGTTGATCCTCTGATGTGGATGAGTAATGCAGTTTCGGAGCACATCAGTGCTCCCTGCCCGTGGCACCTCCTGCCTGTGGACGTGATTCTTGGCGGAGGCTGCCAGGCTACAGTTCGGGTCCAGGACAGCTTAGTGACACTTGTGTTGAGCAAGATGGCTTTGAAACTGCAGGCTGGAGGAGTTACGCTGCCCATCTCTCTGTGGGGAGCGAGGCAGCTCTGCGGCACAGGGCCGGGAGTGGGCGAGGGGATCTGGCTCCTGCCTGCCGGAGCGCATCCCCCCTCTAACTGAGAGCCTGTCCCGTGGGATGAGTCGCTACAGAGCCTTGCTGGGACAGCTGCTTGCTTCCACATTTTAGTTTTTCGCCATGCAAGGGCAGCCCCCGGGTGAGGTTCCATGGCATGGTCTTACTGTGACCCACCACCCAGGAGCTAGACTTGTCCAGACAGCAACCACATCAAACTGACTCCTTCATCTGTAAGCACCATTAGCTGAATCGTTTCTGTTGGTGACATAAATCCACTGCTGATGCTGACAGTGTGTTACAGACAAATTTCCTCCGTGGACATGGGTGTAAGTTGCCTTCCAGGGTTCCCCACTGACTTCAGCAGGCGCTACGGGCACTGCCTGTCTCCCAGGCAGGGAAGCGCTCGCTGTGATGTCTGCTTTCTCCCTTCAGGACCTGTGGCATCCAGCACTTGGAAAGAGCAGGTGAGAAGCTCTCCCTCTTCAAGTCCTTCTATTTCTGCATCGTCACCTTTTCCACCGTGGGCTACGGAGACGTGACACCAAAGATCTGGCCTTCCCAGCTCCTCGTCGTGATAATGATTTGCGTTGCCCTGGTCGTGCTGCCGCTCCAGGTTAGACCTGCACAGCCGAGGATGGAGAGGGATGCAGAGCCTGCGCCTGGGCAGCCCTGCCAGCAGGGACATCTGCTCTCTGCCTTCGTTTGCAGTTTGAGGAGCTCGTCTACCTGTGGATGGAGCGGCAGAAGTCGGGAGGCAATTACAGCCGTCACCGTGCCCAGACAGAGAAGCATGTCGTCCTTTGTGTCAGCTCCCTCAAGATTGATCTCCTCATGGACTTCCTCAATGAGTTTTATGCCCACCCGCGCCTGCAGGTGAGGACCAGGGGTGTTCCCACCCTGTGCTCCCCCAACGCTTGCCCTTGCCGGGCTCGCAGCCATGCTGGGCGTGGCCGGGTCGCTGCTGCTGGTGAGTGCCCTGCCCAGCTAAGGCAGATGTGGCAAAGAATAAGGTAAAAGCCATCCAGCCCAGCACTGGGAAGCACATGCTGCGCTGGCCAAGGAAGGGGAAAATCGATACCCTGTGGCCACCTTACTTTTCCGTCTCAGCGATGGGGCTCTCTCTGCCTCTGATTTCTGTTAGAGCACTGTGTACGCACGTGGAGAGGGACCAGAGGGGCTTTTCTAGATTTGAGGGTGTCTTTACTGAATGAAGAATCTCAGACAGAAACAGAACATGTAGTTGCTAAACCTCAGTGGGATTTACCCAGCTCTAACTGGAGTATCCCCACATCTTCAGGCAAATGACTGCGCCTTTCCTGCTCCCCGTCACAGCCGTGTGTCAGATTTGCATTTCATTCCAACACTCACATATGCTTCATTACCATCGCCCAGCCTTGATTCCACACATCCAAGCTTTAAAATCCTGCTCGTCGCAGTAACAAGAGGCTCTGCTTTGCTGTGGGCGTGCAGCCCTTTCCTCGTTCTGTAGTCAGATATACCTGCATTGGCTTTAATGTGCAAAACAGGGTGGAGAAGATGCTGATGTGTTTCCCAAGACCCTTGCAGGACCTTGGAGCAGGGATGTGGGTGCCATACACCAGGCGCCAATATCAGAAGCCCCAGAGGAGCTCTTTGCTCAGGGAGCAAAACCCCGTGTCTGGGCTGGCTGCGGCAGGCGTGTGCCTGCCGACCCACGCGAGCCTCTCTCTTGCAGGATTACTACGTGGTGATACTTTGCCCAACGGAGATGGATATCCAGGTGCGGCGGGTCCTGCAGATCCCTCTGTGGTCGCAGCGAGTGATCTACCTCCAGGGTTCTGCGCTGAAGGACCAGGACCTCATGCGAGCCAAGTGAGCAGAGGGACGCACCGTGCGCACACAGCAAGGCTGGTCCCGCTGCTCATGGGCTTCGGAGCTGCAGAGGGTTCCAGGCAATATCAGCCCAGATGCATGACAGCGGGCATCCCTGCATGTCTTGGAGGGAGCTGGCAGTGCCCTGGCTGGGTATGGACAGATGCCCAGCTTTGCTGGCCCATGTGATTCACAGGATCACTGCTCTCTGTTTGCAGGATGGACAACGGGGAAGCCTGCTTCATTCTCAGCAGCCGAAACGAGGTGGACCGCACTGCAGCGGTAAGCCAGGCCTGGGGGATGGCACGGTCGGAAATTATTCGTTTGTCAGGCTGGAAGGGACCAGGGTGATTGCTGCATCTTGCCTCTGCTCAGCCCAGGAGGGTGCAAGAGCATGGCGTTCAAGTGCTGAGCCCCCGTGGGCTCACTTTCCCACTGCTGCCCTAGTTTCCCATCGGTGATGGGTTCTGGGGAGCACGGGAGAGCCATTATCCCCTGTTAGCACAGGATGTTGGAGGATCCCATGCCGTGCATCTCTGGTGGCCAGGTGCTTTGCAGTTCATGCCAAGCATAGAAGTGTTGGGGAAAATAAGCCATCAGACACATAGCTCTTGCTCTTCTCCTTGGCTAGGACCACCAGACCATCCTGAGAGCCTGGGCTGTGAAAGATTTTGCTCCCAACTGTCCTCTCTATGTTCAGATCTTAAAGCCTGAAAACAAGTTCCACGTCAAGTTTGCTGGTGAGTTGGGCAGAGCCGCTTGCTTCGGTGGTCTGGGCCACCTTACATGCTGTCACTGATGCTTCCAGCGGTGCTTCCATCTTGGAGAAACCCATGACCTGGTGCTGAGACTCCTCCCGATTGCTGGAAGATATTTTAGGGCCATCAGCCCCTTTATCACGATGCACGCTAAAGCCTGCAGCAGTGTGCCTGGAGCCAGGGGAAGAGCTGGCTGTGGGATGCCCTGGGATGGGGGGGGCATTTGTGCGTGGGTGTGTGTCCCGCATGGGTGTGGTGGCCTCAGCGGGCTGGTGTCCACCTGGCCATTTCCAGCCTGTATCCCTGTTTTCCTGCCTGCATTAATCCCACTTATGGTGTTCCCCGTGGGCTGTTGATCAGCTGAAAGCCCTCCCAGGACTGGCAGGAGGACCAAGCATCCAGACCCAAACCCCACCCCAAAATTACTGCATCCCTGGGCACTGCCAGCCAAGGAACCCATCCGTCCCCCTCCTCTCCATGACAGCCCGCTCTGCCTTTCAGATCACGTTGTCTGTGAAGAGGAGTGCAAATACGCCATGCTGGCACTGAACTGCGTCTGCCCGGCCACCTCCACTCTCATCACGCTGCTGGTGCACACCTCGCGTGGCCAGTGAGTGCTGCCTGCCCCTGCCTGCCCCTGCCTGCCCCTGCCTTCGCCTCCGCTGCTCCAGCTTGAGCATGAGGGATGGCAGAGCTGGTGGCAGGGGCTCTGGACCCAGGGCGAGAGGGTTGGGGGTCTGGGGTGGGACTGGGGGAGTGAGTTTATGTGAAGCACAGCTGGGAGCAGCTTTGCCAGCCCAGTGGAGGGGGGTCCTGCGCCCCTTAGCCAGTCAGAAATGTCTGAATTTTGGGTAATGTGAAATCAAGGGTTATGAAACATCATGACCCAATGACTCTCGCCCCATGCTTGGGGCTGTTTGCTAAACACAGGCTCTGTAGCCCCCTGGGAGCCCTCGTTAAAGAAAAAAGCCCTTAAAATCAGAAATTAAAATGAGCCCATCCTCAGCCTGCGAGCACCGACAGCTCGTGGAAATACATTGCCGTGAGCTCAGCCCCGCTGGTCTGACCGTCAGCGCTTGTGAGCTCTGCCCCGGAGCTGGCTGGTGTGCCAGGCACCGTGGGGGTGTCCTGTCCCGGCACCAGGGGGTGCATCCCGGCACTGATGCTGCTGTTGTTGCAGGGAGGGCCAGGAGTCCCCGGAGCAGTGGCAACGGATGTACGGGCGCTGCTCGGGCAACGAGGTCTACCACATCCGGATGGGAGACAGCAAGTTCTTCATGGAGTACGAGGGGAAGAGCTTCACCTACGCTGCCTTCCATGCGCACAAGAAGTGAGAGCAAGGGGGTTGACAGGCAGGGGTTGGTCCCTTGGGGTTCAGGGCTGGGGCTGGAGGGTGCTGCGAGCATCTTTGTGCAGGGACAAAGCCCCAAAAGGGCTTTCCTCCAGCTGCGAGAGCCCAGGTCGTGCTCCTGACACAGGTACGGCGTCTGCCTGATCGGCATCCGGAGGGAGGAGAACAAGAGCATCCTGCTGAACCCCGGCCCACGGCACATCATGGCAGCGTCCGACACCTGCTTCTACATCAACATCACCAAGGAGGAGAACTCTGCCTTCATCTTCAAGCAGGAGGAGAAGCAGAAGAAGAAGGGCTTTGCAGGGAGAGGCACCTATGACGGCCCCTCCCGCCTGCCTGTGCACAGCATCATCGCCAGCATGGGTGAGTTGGGAGGGCCTCGGCGGGGTGGGGTGCAGTGGGGATCCCCAGGAGGGGGGGCAGGAGCCTGCACACGCTGCTCTGGCTCCTTCCTGTGCTTTTGGTTTCACCTCCTTCCCCAGGTTTGGTTTTATTTTGCTTTTTGCAGACTCCTTGCCGTGCCCACAAGCTGGGTACTGCTGGGAGCCACGGACAATCCCTTTCCATTCCCTTTCCCAGTCACCTCACCATAGCATGCACACTGCTCCCTGTACCCTGGGTGCTCTCAGCAAGCTCAAACATCATTATTAAAGCTTGTGATGGCCATTATCATTAACGGTATTTGCATAAATCCCCCAAGCCCTGGCTGGAGGAATAAATGCCGTTGGCTGCATCCTAAATCATGTTTATGATTCACAACTCGATGGAGAGCATAGTTTGCTCTGCAGCGACTGGTGCATTTTTGCAAATAAAAAAATACCATGAGTCATTACTTTCAGCTTGTATCTGGGGAAAATGAATTTTGGGGCTGCCTGGAGAGGCTGCGCTCCACGAGCAGGTTATATTTCAGGCAAATAATTTATGCATTTGTACTCACGAACAGCAATTTGCATAGATTATCCCCCAGCAAGCCGCCAAGCACTTTGCAGAACAGCATTTGTCAATGTTCTCGTTACGTGGCGTGTTCGCAGAGGGACCTTTGGCAAAGAGGAACGAGAGGGAGAGAAGCCATGTGAGCGCGAGCAGGGCAGCGGGACCTGGTGAGCCCAGCGCCTCGGCTTTGCTCGCTGGGAACCTCCCTGTCTTCCCGGCTGTCTAAACATCAGTCTGGCCAAGCCTCAGATGAGACCCCCGTCAGGGGGTTCTGCTTGGTGGCCCTGGTTAATACTCCCTAAATATGTCTGATTTTTGGAAGCTGCTGGAGGACAGGATGGGGAGGTCTCTTGTCCTGCACGATCTGGAGCGAATGGGGAGGGATGCAGGAGGTGGATGAGGACCACCGGGATGAAGGGGCGTCCATGGTGAGGGCAGTGTCCCAGCGAGGGGCAGGTGTGGTGGCATCAGCTTGTTCCTAACCTGGCTGTCACCTCCCAGAGCCTGCAAAGGACTGCAGGTAGGGGTTAGGTGGGAGAGGTGTCATCTCTGAGATACATCAGGGTAATAAAATCGACCGTAGAGCCAGGTTTTGCAGGTTCAATGAGCAGCAGGTGGGCAAGCAGTTTAGCCGGTGCAGTGGAGGTGGCCACGGAGAGTGTGACGATCCCCAGGTCCAGCAGCCCACGCCCACCACGGGAGCAGCCCGACCTGTGCCCCCAGGCAGATGCTCCAGGCAGAGGTCACTGGTGGGTGCTTTGCCTGCACTCCCCGTGCCCATGAGCGGTTTAACTTCACCTGGGTTGTATTTAATGGGCACGGTGCATGGCTCCGTGTGCTCCACCTTGGCCCCGTGCAGGACTCAAGGGCACGACAGCGTGCCAACACAGCTCTCTTCACCTCCTTATAGCGTGTTTGCTGTGCTTCCTTCCCCACTGTGTCCAGGTACAGTAGCCATGGACCTGCAAAACACAGAGTGCCGCCCCGCTAACAGCAGCAAGCTGGCACTGCCGGCGGAGAACGGCTCGGGCAACCGCCGGCCCAGCATCGCGCCCGTCCTCGAGCTGGCTGACACCTCGTCCCTGCTGCCCTGCGACCTGCTCAGCGACCAGTCGGAAGATGAGATGACACAGTCAGACGAGGAAGGGTCAGCAGTTGTGGAGTGAGTCACCCACCTTCAGTCGAGCCGTCCCCTCGTATCGGAGAGACGGGGACCGTTGCACATGACGGGCGTTCGATGGTGCCTGGGGGATGCTCAGGGATCCTCTTGGCTTCTTCTGAGCACACCAACGTCTGTAACACGGGCAGTCGCTGCTTGGGGATGGGCAGGGTTGTTCTGCCGGTTCTCACGCCTCCCTTCCCCCACTGACGTGAAGAGGATCCTATTCCCCACTGCACGTAAATAAAAAATGCAAAATAAGTGTTTACTGCAGCTTTAAAGCTGTTGGTTTGTGACAGCCAGCTAAGCACTTGCTTCACCTGTTTGGATGCTGTCACAGCAATGTGGGGAGTTTACCGAGTAGCTGCAAACTCTCACCAATCGGCTTTTAATTCATGTCCACTTCTAGCTGCAATTTAAATGAAAAATCTGCTTCTGGTTCTATCCAAAATACAAATGGTGATTTTTTTAAAAAATCTGTTCATCAAAATGAACTCTAGAAATGAACCAAGATTTTTCTGCTCAGCATTTCCCTCCTCTCCTGGAGCTCTCTGCCCTGTCTCCCTTCAGCTGCGCTTGATGGTCCTGTCTGCCGCCTTCCTGCCAGTGCTGGGAACACTGCGTATTGACAGTCTTGTGACCTTTGCATGGCAAAAGGGATTCCTCAATATGTAGATTTTGTAAGATTTCCAACTGCTGTGGGAGAGTTTTGCAAAACATTTGCCAGTGATGTGCTTGCATCCTGAGTCTGCTGCTTTTAAACATTTCTCCCAGCATCTGACTACCTGAAGGGGCTACAAGGAAGCTGGGGGGCAGTTTTTACAAGGGCGGGGAGTGACAGGACAAGGGGTAATGGGTTTAAACTGGAAGAGGGAGATTGAGATGGGACATCAGGGAGAAATTCTTCCCGGAGAGGGTGGGGAGGCCCTGGGACAGGTTGCCCAGAGAAGCTGTGGATGCCCCATCCCTGGAAGTGCCCAAGGCCAGGCTGGATGAGGCTTGGAGCAACCTGGGCTAGTGGAGGGTGTCCCTGCCCAGGGCAGGGGTGGGACTGGGTGGGCTTTAAGGTCCCTTCCAACCCTAAACCATTCTATGAGTCTGTATGTGGAGAACTCTCCCCGTGTCCTCACACTGCTGGATTTTCTTTCTGCCGCAGGTACGTGAAGGGCTACCCACCCAACTCCCCCTACATTGGGAGCTCCCCGACTCTGTGTCACCTTTTACCTGAGAAAGCCCCTTTCTGCTGCCTGAGGCTGGACAAGGTACTGCAGCCCCCCTGGGGAGTTGGACGACGACGGGTGGGCGGCCGGGAGCTGTGCACTGAGTCCCTGCGCTGCCTTCCACCACACAGGGCTGCAAGCACAACAGCTTTGAAGATGCCAAAGCCTACGGGTTTAAGAACAAACTGATTATCGTTTCGGCGGAGACGGCTGGGAACGGACTGTACAACTTCATTGTCCCCCTTCGTGCCTACTATCGGTCCCGCAAAGAGTTGAACCCCATTGTGTTGCTGCTGGACAACAAGCAAGTACTTTTCCGTGGATGTTTTCTGTCGCCCCGAGCCCTCCCCTGTGTTTTCATGGGCATCTCATACTGTGGGGGTGGGAGTGTGGGGGAATGGTAGTGCCACTGTTGGGTCTCTTGGCCCTGGGGACTCCGGTGTGGGTTTTGTGTCTGTCTTTGCCCCACGGACTTGCTGAACCACCTTGCTCTCTGTTGCTCTTCCTCCAGGCCCGAGCATCACTTTCTAGAAGCCATCTGTTGTTTTCCCATGGTTTACTACATGGAGGGCACAATTGACAAGTAGGTGGTTCCACGTGTGGCTGTTGTTACTTACGGTGATGCCTAAACGTGCTGCATTTACCCTAGCCCAGACTTTAGGGTCTAGGAAGCCCCAGGGTTGGTACCATAAAGCTGAGCCCACCCTTGGCTTCTCGGGTTGTCGATGGGAGCAGGTGAAGAGCGGGTGGTTGGGAGCAGCCTGGGCTTGCTGTAGCGCTGCACGTCGCAGCGTGCTGCTTCCCTGTGTCGTTTCCAAGGGCTGACCCTGCGCTCTTCTCTTTGGGAACTGCCCAGCCTGGACAGCTTGCTGCAGTGCGGCATCATCTACGCCGACAACCTGGTGGTTGTGGACAAGGAGAGCACAATGAGCGCCGAGGAGGACTACATGGCGGATGCAAAGACGATTGTCAATGTCCAGACCATGTTCAGGTGAGGGGTGACCGCTGCCCCAGCTCTGTCATGGCCACTTACCTCTGCTAGAGCCCAGACCAGGAAGGGTGCCGGTGGCTGGGGTGGTGGCTGCGGGCAGAGGGACACTTCTGCAGTTGGACTTACTCTAGGCAACAGGCTCTGATTGGCTATTTCTGACCTCAGACAGGTACAGGGATGGGTTTGGTCTTCCTCAGGTTTAAGTACAGGGAGTCCTCTCACTTCTGAGTGAGCCGCAGGACAACAGGTCTCTTTTCATTGCAGGCTCTTCCCCAGTCTCAGCATTATCACAGAGCTGACCCACCCCTCCAACATGAGGTTCATGCAGTTCAGAGCAAAGGACAGTTACTCTCTTGCCCTTTCCAAGCTAGAAAAGGTAAGAGAAGGTCTTCCCCTGCACGTGGGGCCTGGGAAGTCAGCTCTGAGAGGGACTGCATTTGAGCTCCTCAAGGTCCTGTGCTCTTCTGCATGCTGCAGCTAGTTAGTGTGCACCTGCCCGAGGTGTCCTGCAGCAAACAAATAAGTGGGCAGTTGATCTTTGGACTAGCTACCTCCTTTGCTGTGTTTATGTATGTATTCGGGGGCTGGAGTCTGTGCTGCTTTTCCTACTGCTGTGCTGGGCACGCTGGGTTAAATCAGGTTCGATGCTGTGACTGCAGTAAAAGGGGGAGTGGAGTCACCATGCTGAGATGGATCTTCTGACAAGGGAGAAAATACCCCTGAACCAGACACTGGGGCTGCATCCAGCCCATGTACAAACCCCCACCCGCATCTCACATGTTTCCATGGAGAACAAAGCATCTTTCACGCAGTGTAAGGGTGCTGCCTGGGTTCCCCCCTGGCACACCCACCAGAAGCGCCACACTGGTGTCCTCCCGTTTTCACGAGTCTTCTAGGGTCTGTGCAGCCTGTTGCGGGGGAGGCTGCCTAGTTTTGCTTTGGGGAGGCTGCCTGGTCTTGCTTTGGGGAGGCAGCCTGGTCTTGCTTTGCTGAGTGCCCTGGAAGGACGTGAACAAGCCCCTGCCAACGGTGTTCACCTGCGGGTGCTCACATCTGCCCTTCCTCTTCCAGAAAGAGCGAGAGAACGGCTCCAACCTGGCCTTCATGTTCCGGCTGCCCTTTGCAGCCGGGAGGGTCTTCAGCATCAGCATGCTGGACACGCTGCTCTACCAGGTGAGAGCCTGGGGGTCTCTGGGCAAAGCTGCGGCCACCCCTTTGCACCCCCCCCAGTGAATAACTGAGCAAACCCTTTCTCCGGCTTCCTGCCCAAATGTCTCCCCCCAGTCGTTCGTGAAGGACTACATGATCACCATCACTCGGTTGCTGCTGGGTCTCGACACCACACCTGGCTCCGGCTACCTCTGCGCGGTAGGTGCCAGGTCCCTCAGGGTTGAAACCATCGGGACAAGTCGTCATGGATCTGGTGGGATCTGTCACCCAGCACATGGGATTCAGGGTTCCCCTCTTCCGGGGAATGGGAAGGGAGACAACATCGGGCAGAACATGCCAGGTCATCACTCCCCTCCATCATGCGTGGGGAACCTCAGCACTACCAAGAGCCCAAAAGTCCAAGAGTACCAAGAACCAAAGTTCCCATTCTGAGGGTTGGGATCAGAAATTGCCCCTGGTCTTTGTTGTGGAGTCCAGCTCACTTCTGGGACATGCCCAAGCTGGGGGGAGCTCAGGAACAGCTCCGAGGTGCTCCTTAGTGGGCTCTGCATCACGCAGGGCAGCTGATGTTTGTCCTCTGTTGCTCAGATGAAGATCACCGAAGATGACCTGTGGATCCGGACGTATGGCCGCCTCTTCCAGAAGCTCTGCTCCTCCAGTGCGGAGATTCCCATCGGGATTTACAGGACGGAGTCGCACATGTTTGCAACCTCTGAGGTAGGAGCACAGCGTGTGCTGGGAAGGGGCTGCTGGTGGTCCCAGCCTCGCATCGCTGCCCAGCAGAGATGTGGTATGGGAGGCTGGCCGGGTCTGGGGGGAGGAGCGAGGGCAGGGGGGGAAGCTCTGCCTTTGCTTCGTTAGCGACTGGTTCGTTAGCAGCCGATGTTACAGTGGTGGTGTCCTGGATCCCAGCTGGGTCGGTGTAAATGCCCGTCTCTCCGGGCAGCAGCCTGGCTCGGGACAGGCAAGGGGTTTCCTCGGCACAGCTCTGCAGTGCCTGGCTGGGGGGGTGGCGTGGGCAGCAGGACTGCCTGTTTCCTGGGCTGACGCTCTATTTTTCCTTCCTTCCTTTCCCCCCACTGCAGCCCCACGACCTCAGAGCGCAGGTGAGTGCCGCTTGCGTCCTCCCGCCGGGCACTCGGTCTGTGTCGGGCATTACCCTGGCTGGGCAGCGCTGCCTCCTGCCCCCCCCCAGCCAGCGGCTGACCCTCGGGCAAGCAGGTCTTGGAGGCCAGAGGGCCACCAAGAGCCACTATGTGCCTTGTGCTGGTCATCACCCCCAGTGCCAGCACAGTGCTGCCGGCCCCTGCGGAAGTGTGATGCCGGCTGAGCCTCGGCAGCCCAGGAAGAGAGAAATCCTTGGCGCCCTGAAGTATAATTAACCGGGATAAGGAGCAGGGGAGTGAGCCAGGCTCCGATCTGAATCCCTTCCGTTTTCAGCTCTGTAGGAGCTGCAGGGAGCTGGAAGTTGACATTTAAATGCAATCCACCTCTTTCTTAGAGATGCTTTCACCCCCTTTATTAATGAATTCCTGGTTCCCGGTGGAGATTGCCGCAGCACGTCTGCTGTAAGATGAAAGAGGGGAGATGAGAGCACGGCTGTGCCGTGGGCAGCCCAGGGATAACCGCGTGAGAGATGTCAGGCGCCCGTTAGACTCTACAGCGCTTATCCCAAATCTGCCGGCCAGTGAAGAGATGATGTGCTGGGAGAATGTGTGTGGGTCAGAGGTCAGAGGAAGGCTCTTTTTAGCTCCCCTCATGACCTGCTGAGCTTCCAGTCACAGATCTCAATCAATGTTGAGGACTGCGAGGACACAAAGGATGTCAAGGAGCACTGGGGCATCAAGACCAGCCATCACAGGAACTCGTGCTCCAGCGACCAGTCCGAGCACCCGCTGCTGCGGCGCAAGAGCATGCAGTGGGCACGCCGGCTGAGCAGGAAGGGCAACAAGCACTCCAGCAAGACGGCCGAGTGGATCAACCAGCAGCGCCTCAGCCTGTACCGCCGTTCCGAGAGGCAGGAGCTTTCCGAGCTCGTCAAAAACCGTATGAAGCACCTGGGTTTGCCCACCACCGGGTACGGTAAGTGCCGATCGGTTGCGCTTCTCTGCAGTGGTGCATCCTGCTCGCGGGCTCCTCAGGTAACCCTTGTGCCGAGCCTAACCCCAGGCTGAACGTAACCCCAAGCTGAGCGTAACCCCACGCCGAGCCTAACCCCATGCTGAGCCTAACCCCACACCGAGCCTAATCCCATGCCAAGCCTAACCCCAAGCCAAGCCTAACCCCAAGCCAAGCCTAACCCCGCAGGCGCTGCTGGGCCCAGCTCCGAGCGACGCCTGGCCCCCCCCCGGCTTGCTTGTGCTTCTGCAGACGAGTGTGTTCAAGGGTCCCGCAGCACAGAGCCCCCTCGCCTGCTCCCCCCTGGCCGACTGCAGGCACCCACCCCCGTTTCGGGGCTCTGGGACGGGTCCAGGCAGGAGTTTGCAGCAGCAGAGTAACTCTCCCTTCTGCCCGCAGTGGGACCAAGTGCCACCACGCAGCCTTCAGGCCCGATACCCCTCTTGCCCCCCGCTTTCTGGCCGTGTAGACGCAGTCATTCAGGACACACTGACTCCAGCTCAGCAAAACCTGCCCCAGAGTCCCGGTAGTGCAGCAGGAGAGGTGAAGCCCCGTCAGCTGGCACAAACCCCTTTTGTTATAGACGTGATTCCTTCATAAAGCTCTTCCACGGAAAACCTTTCGGTAGCGACAGGGCTGAGTGGTTTGCTTCGTTGCGTGTGAAACCGGTGTCCGGCTGTGACGAGCTCGCTCGGCCCCGGAGCGTCCGCAGCGCTCAGGGTCCCTCCGTGCAGCCGCATTTCTCGTGAAGCTTCTCACCCCCGGTGTCTGTGTGTCCCCCCGACGATTCCCCCACCAAGTCTGTACCCCACAGCTTCCTTACTTTGGTTGATTTTTGGTTGGTGTTCCCCCCCCTGCCCCTTCTTTCTTTTAAGCCATCCTGTGCTGCTGCCTGTTTGCTCCATCCTCAACGAGCGTCCGTCCGCACCCTGGCACCGTGCCCCGGCCGGGATGGGAGCTGATTCTGGGATGTGGGTGGGAATTTCCCCTCTCCCATCTTGGCTTCTCCCTCACAGCCCTTCAGGCATGTGAAAGAGGAGAATTTGTAAAGAAAAGCAGTGCAGAGGGAGTTTGGAGCTGGAAGGCAAACGGGCTGGCTGTGGGCATGGGCAGGGAGGCAGGACAGAGGGGACACAGGTGGGGGCTTGCGGTGGTGCATCCCCCCTCTCTCTTTTTCTTTCCCCTATGTTACTAGTCCCCAAAGTTTCTGCTGCTTTTCGGGGGGGACTCCCGCCTCTCTGCAGCTCTGTTGCAGCCCGGAGCACGGCTGATGGCATTCGCTGCCTTATTCAGGCTGTTGTACACAGCGCCCGGGGGTGGGAAGCTGGGAAGGAAGGTGCACCCGAAGGAAGCGCTGCGGCAGCACGTGCTGCTGAGGGCTGGCCATGGCATCCCCTGCAAACACAGGCAGAGGCTAAGGCAGAGGTGTCTTCCCTACCTGTTTGGCTTCAGTCTCGGAGCCCGAGGGGCTCCCTGTATCCCAGCCCCTCTGGGATGCTCGGGGCATCTTTGCCTGGGTGAGCGTCAGGGTTTGCATCCTCAGCAAATTCCGGCTGGACTAAACCAGGGGAGCTCCAGCAAGCGAGGAGGCAGCGAGGGGTGCAGGATCTGTCGGGAGGGCAGTGCCTGGCCAGGACCGAGGAGTTGGGCATGGCCGGGGGGGGACCAGCAGTTCCCTGGCCCCTGCGGCACGTCTGCAGCCGGACTGTGCGTTGTCACCGTGTGTCACCATCAGTGTCTGGACACCCATGGCGTTTTGGAAGAACCACATTGCTCTGCCTTCTCCCCCTTTCCTTTCTCTTTTGCTCATTTTATTGCTGCAGTGCAGGAGCTCGTCTCTGATATTTGCCGAATCATGGCTTGCTGACCTCTCTCTCTCTCTCTGTTTATGTCTGTGCCTTTCCCTGTATGTTCTGTAGAGGATGTAGCAAATTTAACAGCCAGTGATGTGATGAATCGGGTAAACCTGGGATATTTGCAAGGTAATTCCCTTTCCCTGGGAGTCCCGCGTGACTCATGGCGTGCAGCGTACAACAAGATCATGCCAGCTAAGCCCAATCCACACCCTTGCCGGTTTTCACCTTAGATACCCGAGCCTTTCCAAGCGCTGATTTGTTGGGTGGCGATGGAAAACAAAAGGCCGTTCTGCCACGGTGGTGCAAACGCAGGGCTCTGCAGAGTCACGGAGATTAGAAACCTCAGGGACCCTTTTCTAGATGGATTCTTGCAGGGAAACCACAGCCCTCGGCTGTCGTTAGCAGAAACCCAACCTCCGTTGCTCTGCCAGTTGGCTTTGGTCTGTAAAGCCGGCGGCAATTCGAGGAGGGGGTTCGCGGGGGGGGTGGGATGAGCGCAGCGGAGATGGTGGTGTGTGCTGCGAGGAGATGCTGGAGCTGCTGCACCAGCCCCTTCGCCTCTTGACCGCGCATGGGTCAGCCACAGCTCGGGGGCACGGCGGCACTGGGAACGGCCTTCCCAGTCCTTGGTTTGTGTTCCTGGACACCTCTCCAGCGTTAGCAGACCCTGTTTTCTAAGGGGGGATGCTGGGCTCAGCGCAGGGCAGCTGCAGGTGCCGCCTGCGTTGCAGATACCCCGGGGCACCTTGTTGGCGTCCGAGGGAGCTGTAGGGTTATTGCACCATTTACACCTTTACGCAGCAGTGTAAAACGCTCTGGAAAGGCCCCTTTGTTCTGCAGCAGCCTAGGAGTTAGCAGTAGCCCGCCCTAGCCCACGCTTAAGGTGAAAAGTTGGCATTTTCCTCCCAACTCTGTCCTTCATCAGAGACGCAGCCCCAGCTGGGGCTCATGGAAGCCCCACGCCAGCAGAGTATATTGCCGGCTGGCCGGCGGGTGCTCCGACCCCGCTGGTGTCCCCCCCCCCCGCCCCCGCAGAAGAGCTGGGGCTGAGCAAGAGCCGGTGTCCTGCTGCGGAGGGGCCCAGCACCGTCATTTCACCCCAGCCACCTGCCAGAGCAGGAGACCCCATGGGTGACATGGCGGTGTCACTGTCGGGGGCTGTGTGGGTGCAGGAGTTGGAGCTCAGCGTTGGCTCCCACCCCCTGAAAAAACCCCACTGCTGGAGGGTGCTGAGCCCTGGCGCTGTGCCGCAGGGGACGGCGTGGCAATATACTTGGTGGGTTTAGCAGTGCCTGGCTCGGCTGCATGGGGGGTCAGGAAAAGGTGCTTCCATGGAGCAGGGACTCCTGCCGTGAGCCAGGGCCCTTCCCCGCCTCCCCTGTCATGGCAAACCCCATGTCTTCCCGTGGGGTCCCAGGGTCTGTGTGCCACCTGTGTCCCAGCATTGCCACCCCCCCTCCCCGCCTCGCTGTAAGGCTGAGCACTGGGATGGCCAAAGCTCTCCGGCAGCTCGAGGGATCCCCCCCCCAGCACCTGGGGCTGGGCACCCCAGCACAGGCTGGGGGGTCCCACAGAGCATCTCCCTGCGGGTGGTGCTGGTCCTCCACTGGCATCTTCTGTGGGATCAGTGGTACCGGGGGGTGTCTGAGCAGCACAACAAGGGTCTCTGTCCCACTGTCCAGCCGTGGGGACACCCTGGGGCCCATCTGGACGTGCACTGGTGAAATGCACGGTTTAGGCAGCTTGGGGGTCCTGTATCCCTGTGCAGGGTGCCGGGCCAAAGCAGCTGTGGTGGCTTGGGTGTCTGTGGCTCATCTCATAGCTGGAGAAGAGCCCCACTTCAGAGGTGCCACCCCAGTCCCGAGGCTGAAGAGCAGCAGTACTCCTCGCCCGCAGGCTGGCTTGGCCACCCCCCCCCCCGGCCTGGCGTGACGGTGCACCCATGGGTGCTGTTACGGCAGGAAACTTTGCTGTGTGGCAGCCTTTGACTGGGGGTCCCCAGGCAGGAGGAGGGCAGGGTGAGGGGGGTGGCAGTGGCAGGACCTGTCGCAGGGAGCACCCCCCCAGCCCGGAGCTAACGCCTGTCCCGGCGGCCGGTCCCTGGTCCTGCTGTGCCCCTAAACCAGGCTCCATTTGCCCAAGCCCAGCGAACCCCTGGTGTTCACCGACGCTGCTCAGAGGGGCCTTTCTGAGCCCAGGGAGGTGTCCCAGTGACAAGCCTTGCAGCGAGCTGGTGTCCCGCCGCACTCATCCTGCTGCCTCGGCGTCCGTCTGTCCGTCCCCTCTCCATCTTGTCCATCCACACCCGCTCCCTCAGTCTGTAAGTGGTGTTACTCGTCGCAGCTTCCACCCCCTCCCCGGCCGCCCGCAGCCTTGCACCCCCCATTCATTTCACCCATGATCTTGTTCTCAGCTATTTCGGAGAGCACAGGCCCCTTCCTTGGCCTCGAGGCCGCCTGGTCGCCCTGTGCAGCACCCGTGGGTGCAGCTCTCGGTGGCCCCAGGCCCTCCCCCCTGGGAGGTGACTGTAATTTAGAGCCATCCCTGAATGGCATCGATGGCTCTGAAACTCCACAGAGGCGGTTTCCCTTGGGCAGGAGAAAGAAGCGATCGTTGTCCTAAATCCTCTTGCTGGATGACCCTAAATTAAGTCATTCAAGAAGGGGGAGAAGTGGGCAGAGCGTTCGAGCGGCCCGGGGGGGTTTGGCTGCCCTGCCCTGGTTGGTTGGAGTCGTTGTGCTATACCTAACGCAGCAAGACTAACCTGTTCCCTTTTTTGCACTAAACCAAGGTAAGATATCTTAAATTCTGGGGTTCTGGGGGGGGAGGGAGGGAGCAGGGACTTTGAAGCGTTACGTCTGCCAGTCCCGGGGCTGTGCCGTGGTGGGGGAGCGGCTGGGGAGGCGCAGAGGGAGGTGGCAGTGATGCTGTCGGTGCTGTCCCGGTGGCGATGCCATCATCCACGGCCTCTCCAGTGAAGGGACCCATTTGCTGTCCCTGGGGATGAGCCCTGACCCCTCTGAGCCAGGTGCTCCGGGGCGCTGCAGTGGGGCTGCGGGAGCGAGGGCCACCAAGGTGTCTGTTGGGGTGTCTCAGAGGGAGGGGGGGTGTCCCTCACCAGCCCTTTCCTCTCCTCTTGCAGATGAGATGAACGACCACCAGAACACCTTGTCCTACGTCCTGATCAACCCCCCTCCGGACACGCGGCTGGAGCTCAACGACATCGTGTAGGTGCTGCCCCGACCCACCCATGACCCCCGGGACCCGGAGCCGCCCGGCCGGGCTTCCCCCCAGGCAGGAGCTCTCCCCACACCCCCAAACCTGTCCCATCGCTGTGGGCTGCCCCACACTGCTTACTGTGATTCCTCATAAGGATCCGTGGCTCTTGGCCCCTTCCCAGGCCGTCCCCCTCCCCACATTCCTGGGCAGTGCCCAAGCTGCCCCAGCCCCAGCTTTGCTCACCACTGCTCCGACCGGCTGCGGGGAGATTTTCCCGTGGCTTTTGCTTCTGTGCAGCTCTGGGGGAAATGATCATCATTCCTTTAACAGCTGCCATGAGCAGCGGCCCCCAGCACAGGGCCAAGGGGATCCCTGCATGTTCCGGCCCCCAGAGATGAGCCAGACCCCAATTTAGGCTTTGCTAAGCTTCCTCCTGCTGGGGGGGGGGCAGCTGGGGGGGGGTCTCAGCGGTGTAACCAGGCTGTGCCCCGCAGGTACCTGATCCGCTCCGACCCGCTGGCCCACGTGGCAAACGATGGCCACAGCCGCAAGAGCAGCTGCAGCAACAAGCTGGGCCCCTGCAGCCCCGAAACACGCGACGAGACCCAGCTGTGAGCAGCCCCCCCACCCCGCGCCCCACACCCCTGCCAGGGGCTGGCGGGCTTCGGGAGAGGCGGTGAAGAAGAGGCCGGCCGGAGGGGAAGGCTGCTGCTGCCCACGGGTGCCCGTTGCCCCGTGGGAAGGCGATGTCCAGCCTGGCTTTGCGCCACAGAAGGGATGCCCGGAGCCCTGGGAGGGACTGGACAGACTGACAGCCGGCGGTCGTACGCCCCGTGGCTTTTAACCTTTTCTACGAATACCGCAACTAGTGAGAAAGTCTTCGCTGGTGCTGGTGGGACGTGGCTGAGACCAGGTGACAAATGACCTGTGTGGGCAGGAGGACCGCGTTCAGGATCGCCCCCGATGATGCAGGGTGTTTGCATTTGAAGGGGCTTGTTCATACAAGAGCAAAACTGCTCCGAAACCTCCCTCCCTCCTCCAGGTATCCCCTGGGGTACCCAAACTTCTGCTCTTTCACCCAACTCATGTTCTTCATCCTCTGTTGGCTTTCTGTTCCGGGATGTGAGGAGCGCTGGGAGCTGTGCCGGGAGGCAGGGAAGGACTCCGGCCACGGGACGAGGTGGTGCAGCCCCTCTGGCGCCAGGGCAGGGGCTGCGGTGCCTCCAGTGCACCCCGGCTTCTCACAAACCGAACCACACCAAATCCAGGAGACCAAAAGCCGTGCCAGGCCTGCGGCAGTGCCTCTCGTCACACGTGCCCCTGGGTTTGGGTCCCCCATCGCTGCTGCTGTCGGAGCAGAGCTGCCCAGGGAGACGAGGGGCTTGGGGGTCCCCGTACCGGGGCGTGGGATGGGGCAGGCTGGCCGGGGACATGCAGTGTCGGGTGTGGAGGGTCAGTGTCTCAGCTCAGCCCCTTCCCCTCCTTCCAAGGGCAGTTTGGGGTCCAACCCCCACTCCAGGCTGCACAGCCTGGAGATGGCTTTGCCCCTTTCCCCTGGGTCATGGACCAGTGACACCGTTAAAGGCAGCAGGTCCTGCCCGCACCCCCCTGCCCGCTCGGCCCCCGCCGGGCAGCTCCCTCCGCCCTCGCTCGACTTTATAAGCCAGAACCCCCCCGCGTCCGAGCGGCTTCGCCCGCAGCGGAGGTGCATGAATGTACAGAGCAGCGTGAAACCATCCGCTGCAGCATCGCATACGCTGGCCAACCGCTTCCGGGCTGCATCCCCCGACCCGTAGGGACCTTGCGATAGCAGGAACACGAGATGTATTTTCCATCTATTTTTGCACACTTTACAACGTCGATGCGTAAAGGTTTTCTTTAACTGCCAAGTGAATAACCGAGTTGTTAACTTTCTATACTTTTACATTCATATATGAAAACTACAATGTGATTTTTGTTTTTTTAACAAGAAGCCTGTAAAGCACAACGTCGCCATGAAATGCCATCAGCCAGCCCGGGCTCGCTGCCTGCTGAAGGGTTTAGTGCCATTAACCTGTGCCGTTCATTCCCCACGACACCCCCAATAAAAGTTGTTTACAAAAAAACCAAAGCTGTTTAAAAATTGCCGTTTTAAACAGTTGATGGGATGGCCCGGGGCAGCCCCAGCCCGCGGGGACGCGCTGCCCATCCTGTTGGAAAAGCAGCGACGGGGGAGAAACGTGTGTGCGAGGA
The DNA here is from genome assembly GCA_027574665.1 of Rhynochetos jubatus. Taxonomy (NCBI): domain Eukaryota; kingdom Metazoa; phylum Chordata; class Aves; order Eurypygiformes; family Rhynochetidae; genus Rhynochetos; species Rhynochetos jubatus. Next base: position 2,706,024 of record CM050671.1, read on the forward strand.
GGGAGGATGGACCCGTAGCGAGAGCGGCGTTGCCTCAAGAAGCTGTTGAGAAAGACCTTCAGTGCCTGGGGGGGGGTCCATCTGTTAATTTTTATTGTTATTTTTCCTGACGTGCTGGCCATCAGGCCCTGGTGACCTGCAGCCGGCACCGGAGCCGGCGGGCTCGGAGAGGAACTGTGGTAAAAGCAATGCGGCTACACTTCGGTGTGGGCACCAACACAACTGTCGCTGATGCTTTTTGTGTGGTTGGGTTTTTAATTACTAATTTTTATATCTATTTGGTTAAGGCAGGGACAGGTTTTTGTTTGTTTCCGTTTGTAACTTAGCATGCCAAAAATATCCTTTAAAATAAAAGAAGTTGTTTTAGGCTAAAAAGTGAGGGCAGTGGAAATGCTAAAGCACACGTCGTGTCTGTGTTAATTTAAAGCCTCAAGATGCTCAGATAACTCCAGAAACACCTCTTCAAGCGTTAATCTATTTAATTGTCTAGATTGCAGACAGATGCTGGTCCAATTCCCACTTAGCTTTCAAGGGGGAGTATTACAGGTGTTAAGAAAACCCATCGAAAGCCGAAGCGGTGTGGATGATGCACTTACCCACACGTGTTTAACTCCTCACAGCGTAACAGGTTTTAGCATTCTTCCCCCTTTGCCTGGCTGCCGGGGTCACGGGCTCCGGCATGACAGCCTTTGCGAGCACGGAGCAGCGAGCGCAGCTCCTGCGGCTGAGAACACATCAGGTGCCACGCCGGGAGCTCAGTTTTAGGCACCTCTCCTTCCTCACCGGGCACGCTGACCCTAAATCAGAGGAAATAATTAACGTCAGAGGGGCCCCGCGTACCAAAAGAAGTACAGAGCCTAGATGTGTTTGTGACGCTAGCAGGATAACAACCCTCCATATAACTGTATTTTGACAATGCTTCCGTTCGTTTAATGTGTATGTATTCAAAAAGCAAGCTGTGTGTACAGACCATACGCCTTTTGCATACGTTCTTTCTACGGTGTAAATGTATAGCCGACATTCTAAGGGGATGTTGAAATAAATACTGTAGATACTTACCTGTGCTCAATGCAAGTCTAAGAACGACCGTTTAATTTTGCTCATTCCTTAGACCCGGTTACAATACTAATGTAAAAACACAAGTATTTTATTTTTGTAACGATCCTGGAAACGGTGATGCCTAGAGGAGAGTTGTTTCTGCTGCCTTGGAGGGGTGCACAACGGAGAACCTTCCCCGGGGCCAGCCTGGTAGAGCCTGTCTGCCCTTCCCACGGGGAGAGGAAAACACCGCTTCCAGCTGCTGACAGTGAACTCAGAAAAAGATGGTTTTCTGCAGGAAAGGGTAGTGTTCCCATGCAGAGGCACGACAGGCCCCGGGGGGACGCGGACACCGGGACGGCTGCGGTATTTTCAGATGTACTAGCAAACGGCTCCACCTCACGTTACGTGTCCACTGACGGTTTGATACGCTGAATACGGACTGGATCCGCACATCATGCATTGAAGTCCAACGTTCAAGCAAAGGTTAGGGGCATAACAGGAAATAAATACACTCTTTTTACCTCAGTCTCGATAGAAGATGACATTATTTCCCCTGAGAGACCTACCTGTCCTCTCCCAAGGTCAGCTCGTGCATGGATTTCTCTCAGCGACAGCAGATGAAACTCCCATCCTTCCTCCCCGAGACCCAGCGCCGCGACCCGCTGCTGGGATGCACCGCGGACAGCCAGCTGGAGAGGTTTTTGTGCCACTCCTGTGAAGATGCCTCACGTTTCTGTAAAGACAAATGGAAATTAAAGAGCTGCATGCAGCAACAGTAGGCATCGCCGCCTTTCTGTCTGGGAGCAAACCTTCGTTTAAAAACCCACGGCAAGATGTGGCTTTAGGGAGCCAAATTCCTAAGACCTATGAGCCCGTGTCTCAAGTCATCTCTGCCGAAGCTGGGACACATGAAAACTCTTCTTTTTGAACCTCAGCTTTCAAAACTCTTTGTGCAGGAGTGTAGGAAAGGCATGTTAGAATCGCTGTTGCGTCCCAGGAGCAGTACAGCTCCAACCTTGTATGTAAAGGTAACTTAATTAATTTATTTAACCCTTATTTTCTACGATTCAAATGCATTAAATTTTGTGGCCATTTAACTGTACTTTTTAACTGATGTTGGGCCAAGATTCAGCATGGTTGTGTCTTGTTTCGCCGCTGTTTGTGTCACTGTCACCACATTCTACGTTCCTCAGTTGCTTTGTCACCGTGCCAAGAGGACTTCACTGCTTCTCGGCAGTAGGTTCTTCACCTGGTCGTCCCTGTTTTTTGTCTTGCTTCAGCTTCCACAGCAACAGCAGCAGTAAAAAACCAGGAAATAATACTGCAAAATGAACCAAAATTCATTTAAAACTTTGCCCCAGTTGAGAAAAATTAGCTTCTAACACCACAGACTTTTAGAAGAGAAAGATCTACAGCACTAAAATATACATGGGAAGGGGGGAGGGAGAAATTGGGATCAGAACTAAATGGTCATGGAGGTCCCTTCCAACCCAAACCATGCTGGGATTCTAACTCTGCAGAACAAGAGTCTTCAGTTCTTTTATGCACACACAGTAAATCCCAAAATCAGTGTCAAATAACTAATTTAACTGTCACCCTAACAGACCAAACCAAGATTAAACAAGCAGCATATTGCTATTTAAGAAAGTTTAACTGGTAGGGATGGCATGTTTTTACAGCAGTTTGGTTTGAATTTTTAAAGTAAAGAGTTGAGCTTACCACTGGGAGTAGAAGAGCAAAAATACACCTTTTCATACGCACACTGGAATCTTGAGATCTTCAAAATCCCTAGAAACAAAATAGTTCTTAATATCCCTGCAAGCAGAAAGCTCAGAACCATATGGCAAATCTTTTGCTTGTATAATAATTTTATATTGATAACGTATCCAAACAAAACTTAAAGAAAACCCCTGAATATTTTTTACTTACTGCATGGCAGTAGTAGCCCATCGTCTGAACGGTGATCTCAAATTGCAAAACCTTAAGTGCGATGTGGGCAATACACTTCCCCTTCATGATGTTCCAGGCCAGGCTGGACGAGGCTTGGAGCAACCTGGTCTGGTGGAAGGTGTCCCTGCCTATGGCAGGGGGTGGGACTGGGTGGGTTTTAAGGTCCTTCCCACCCAAACCATCCTGTGACGCTATGAATGTTCCTCCTGTAATTCTGGTTTACATGTCCTGACGGTTTGCATGAGATAAAGGGCTACAGCAACGCACGTCATACCCTTTTGTCAAAAAGCCAAGTCGAGATTCACTGCTTTCCTCTCCCAGTTTCTGAGGCAAACCACAGAGGCAGATGAAACGTGCCTTCGCGCTGCAACCGCTCGGGATTATCTTGGAGAACCTCTGAGGATGCGTCCCATCGAAGCGCCCTGGTCGCTGCAACAGCGTATTAAAGCTAAATCCACCATCAGGCTCGCCGTCCGTGCAAATTTAAAGTCTAATATACGTGTAACACCCAAAAAATGCGAGGTAAGATGAAGTAAACTTTTCCTCCCATTTTTAATAGTCAGCCTTCATATATATAATTAAACAACAGAACATCCAGTCAACGTGAGGAAAATAATTCAATTTTTGTGGCTCTAATGCGTTGAAAGATGTATTTCAGACACCTAAAAAATACACTCAAGTCGTCCGTGTGAATATCCCAATTCCCAACTGTCCTGAAGGGCGTTACGTAAGTGTTCGCGGATCAGCAGCACACACAAAACACTTCACAGATTTCCCCACTTCTGCACATGTAACACGGCAGTGAAAACGGGCACACGAATCAAATCTCTCAAAATCCTTTGCCTGTCCCACCCTGGAGCCGTGTGCCGGAGCAAGCACGGAAAAGCCAGCCTCATCCGACGTCTCGGAATGCAGCTACTGGTTGGCATCCTAACCCCAAACCCACCCTCCTCGCTGCCATCCTGTCACCCCAGAACCTGCATCTCGCTGAACTGCCCGAAGCGCACTAAACGTGACACCCTAATTAAGGGGACGGTGTTTAACGGGGTAAGCACGGCACGAATAACACAGCACCAGCCGGGGTGGCTGCGCTAACGTACGCCTGGTCACCCGCGGCGCGATGCTGCTGCCAGAACGTTCAACAGACGCCCCGTTCCCAGGAGGGTCGGTGCAGAGAGAGGACGACGCGTCTTGTTTGTCACTATATTTAAAAAAAAAAAACCCAAACCAAAAGCAAAGCGAGGGGTTCGAGTGTTCCGACATCGCCTCTAGCGAGCAGGTCTGAAGACTTACGGGGGGAAAAAGCAAAAGGGATGGAAAATTCCGGCCTGGAGAACTCATTCATGTGTCTTACTTTGTGCCCCAAACCCGTGGCTGTAGCGAGAACTCCACAGATCACCCGCTTCCACCCTCTTAGCTCAGCGCAGCGGGGAGAAACGTCACCTTGTTTTTGCGCACACAACTATTCTAGCAGCCCAGCATACGGCGCTGGACTGTGTTAAGGTTTCCAGTATCAGTCATCTCAAAACTCGACCGGAGAGCACGATGAAAATGAGACAGAGACATGAGCTAAATGCAAACACATCTGCAAATACACAACAGGCTGATGCACGAGTTGGAGAAAAGCAAAGAGCATTTGAAAGCGCTTTAAAGATGTACATTCTCGTGTGGTAAAAACCCAGAGAGCTCAAAGACGGCTCTGCTTTCCCACTCCTCCACAGGGGAAACTCTTTCTGTAGCTCAGAGCGAGCACGGCAAGAGCGCGGTGGGCTCCTTCCAGGGAGCGCTACGAGAGCTTACAGACGGCTGGGTTTAGGCAAATCTTCAGATTAATCAGTAGGGGAAAAAAAATCACTGGTTTTTAGACAGCTGTTAGAGTTTATTTCTCTTCTACAGCAGGAAAAGCTGGTACTGCAGCTGTACCCGAAGCTCTCACTCTCTCCTCCTGCCCAAACTCCCAGGAAGCACGAGAACCTCTGTGAGCAGCTGGGAGGCTTTTTCAGCCAGAGCCAGTTCCGTGTGCTTTGACACAGCCAAGAGGGAACAACCCTGGCTCCAATGAATCCTGCTGAAAAAACCAAACAGCTTAAGCTGCACGTTGACAAATCATTTCTGTTCATCTACAGGAGGCAACCAGTACTCAAGCGGCTGCGGAAAGGACAAGATTTGATGTTCTGAGCAGCGGTTTTTAGAAGCGACATCAGCAAATGAGGTGTGGGCACGGTTCGTCCGTGACAGCTCTCAGGGTATCCCTACACCTAATGCCTTTCGGTCACTGAAAGCGAAGCGTTAAGCGTGATGTCACTAAACCCACAGTCTGCAATCCCGGGTACTCGGGATTCCATAAACTTCACACAGAGCCAACGCCGAGATACGCAGTCACGGTCCGACACACATTTCACCCCGGCCTGATGCCAAGCAGTGAGCACATCTGACATTTTGGATTGTACAAAACCTATTTAAGAAAATTAATTACTCTCCCTTCTACAAAACAGTGTCTGCATTTGCCCCCACACACCTACAGCCTTCCCACATTCCTCTGCACACTCACCCACAATTCTGTTACGCTCTTACAAACAAGCTTCTCTCTTCCTTGGGATGAATTATTACACCATATTCCTCGCCAAGGTATTTGAGATTAAAGTTTTTCGATAACTAATCCTCAAGACTGTTGCTTTTTCTGTGGATTTAATCTCCTACAAAATTTACTCCCCTGCTTCCTCTGAACCTCAGCTCAGGATTTGGGACTACACGCTGCCTGTGGATGCAGTCCCGGCCTCATCTCCCTCCCTACACAGGTGTCACCTCCCGTTGTTTCCAGCGCTGGACAAAGCCACGTTGCAGCAGGAAAACTAGGGGGCTGATCCAGCGCAATGAGATGCAGGAGGACACGGAAGGTGCCATCGCCTCCTTTGATTCCAGTCCTCTCTGAGGGCAGCGATACCGCAGCCCGAATGAAACACACAAAAGCACCTATCACTGCAATCGCTGATTATTTTGGGGTTTAATCTCTACAAACAAGGACTATCTTCTTTGAAAAATGTCCAACAAAACGTTGGACAACTCTCTAGCTTTGGGAATGCAAATTTCACCCCTGTGCCACCACTGTGGATTCATTCCAAAGCTTCAACCAACTTACTTTGGAATTCTAGAGGCAACCAAGCTAATACTGAAGAGCCCATCAAAGAAATACTTGTGGTGCTTCCAAAATTCTGTCACTACCTGACTAGAGAGATCAAAGAAAACCCACCAGCATCCAGATTTAAGAGTCTGAAGACGGATGAAATCAATTTGGAAGAGGATTCACAATTTTCTGAAAGCCTTTTGGTCAAATTCCCGCACACGGCGGTCAGGAGCGGGAGAACCAAGCTCTTGCCGTGAAGTTACTACAGGTGCTTGGAGGTGAAGCTTTCAGGGCACTACTGAACGTAGAATAGCACATCTTTAAAGCGTATTAGTTCTCTGAGGGGATGAAGCGACACAACAACAAAAGTACGCATGAAATAAAAAGGAAATCAGTTAATGATTTTTATTAAATTTCAGTGTTTCGTAAAATAAATATGGTATATAATATCAAACAGTGAGAAATAAAGCACAAGCATGAAAAGCATGGTAACAAAAGTTCCACTCGTGATGGCGTTTAATACTCAGCACTTTAGAAACCATAAAGCCTTTAATTATTTACAAGCAGCCAACTATCTAACATAATGTACAAAGTCGCAGCAGCCTAGTCAGGGAGGACTGGAAGGGGAAAAAATGGAGAGAACGCAACGGAAGACCTTCACTGGGCTCTAGCTAGCTAGCGCTTTATTACGGACCCTACTGCCCCCTTATTTACAGAACTCTTTGTAACTTCCATTATTCTCAAAGGTCAATAATTACACCGTATTGTATTTTAGAGCTCAGTTCATCTCCAGGGTGGTGTAGTGCCTTTTGCACTTAAGAGATACATATTCAAGTAACACTTCAAATAAAAGTAAACATGTGCAAACCGGAGTTATTAGCCTACGTGACCCTCGGGTAGTAGTGTCAAACCGACGTAGCAGGCGCACGTTAGCAGGTTAAATTAGGGAACAGCTACAGAAACCTATTCGGATGTCTAACCGGGGCCGAAAAGGAGAAATGGGAATATTAAACAACAACAACAAAAAAAAAAAAAGGGAATTGAACTGCAAATATACCCTGTTACCACAGCCAAAAATTTAATCTGCTGAAACACAAAGACTTTTAAGGTCATAACTCAAGATTTAATATTTCAACATGAAAAGAAATCCAAGCCATTCGACTTATTTGGGCTTTTGAAAACAAATGCAAATGTCTCTGTTTAAAAATTGCTTTTAAATGAGAAAAACAAGTCCATATATATTAATATATCACCCAAAATAAAAAAAACCAACCATAACACACTCTTCATTTTAGAGCATGCTGCTCATTCAGAAGAAAGACAGGACAAAGAAAGTAGAATTACATTTCATGATGTAATAAAAACATTAAAATCTGTGATCGTTAAGTGCACCGTTGTACAGGAGTAACGTGCTCAGAGTGGCAATGTTCTATACCTACCAGAATCCATCTTTATTAGAGCCAACAACCCTTTAGGACACTACCTGAAACTGAGATCAGTAATAACTGTGCTCCGTTCAGCTTGCCTTCGCTTTCAGTCAGGCATATTCCAGCCAGTAGCACCTGTATGCCTCTTCGTGATTGTATTCCAGACATTTTTACAACAAGCTTGGTTTTTAAAAGAAAAAAAAAAGAAAGACTGGCTTTTGCAATCCTTGCAATGCTTATCCTAAACAGATCCTGCGAGTAAACTCTGTTCTGAGCAGCACAAGTTGGGGCTTTTTTCGGAAATCTGAGAGCTGGACTTAACGCTGGCAGTAGGTACAGTACAACAGTTTGATGTATTAAACAGTTCCTCAAAAAAGTCTGGAAGGAAGATTTCCCTAAAGACCGTTTAAAAAAAACCACCCAAACCAAACCCAAAACACTTCACCCACGATCTGTTCAATCCTTCTACTCAAGTTCAGAGCTTGCCAACTTTAAGAATGACAGGATAAAGGAGGGAATGAGGCGGAGAGGAAACAGAACTAAATTATTCCCAATTTGTACCGATGAAAAGCTTCAAGTAAAAGGAAATCCACTCGTTAAAGATCTTGCTACATGCACAGTCCCTCGTCAGTTGAAAGCCACAGTAGTCAGCATCGGGTGTAACAGCAGATTTATCATTCATAAAAAACACTGGCAACGTTCCTTCATTCTTATTAACTTGCACCCACGGTTTCTGTTTAGAAGCTTCTTAAAAAGTGTTTATGGTTCTGCGCGTTTCATACCAAAGTGGAGGAAAATGGTAAACATGTCTTCTTGCAATGCAATCCCAATCAGCAATCTTCTCCCCAAGAGCTCAGTGTCATTTACGAGTCTGAGTCTTCTTTGGCACCGCAGGTCGCTTGGCTTGCCACAAGTGGTTATGGATCGTAAGAGCATCCACGCTGACAGACATGGTTTTGGCTGGAATCACGTTAAACTGTTTTCTGTCCGAACTGTACTTATAAAGTTTGTCAATCATTTTCTTGGTGATGCTCTTTGGCCCCGTTCCTGTCAGCTTGTAGATCTCTTCAGTGTCAGGGTAGTAGCAATAAAGTGCTCTAAACTGGCAGCCAGCATCACGGAACAAAATGATGTAGTGGTTGGCATCACATTTTTCTAGTTCCTGCATTAAAAATAAGCAAACGTACAGATACATAGATTGTTCACAGTGCAAATGCCAAGCTCCAACCTTTCAGACACAGCTGAGTGTTTCAAGTGTTTTGAAACACCAGATGAGTAACTGCAACTTTTGGTCCCATGAACCCACGAGCTGAACTCTTACTACAGGATCATGGTTTGCACGAGCCCACACAGTCACAGGAAGTAAAGGATTCTCAACACAGGGATATTTTAGGAAGTGGCCTTCACTACAATTCATCAGCAGGAGCATGAAATGAGCATTACAGATACATTTTTGTCATGAGTGCATTAAGGATTTGGTATTTTAATGTTTACCTCTAATATTGAGTTCTTATGTGGTTCATTCACTTTTCCAGCGAGACAGCAATGAGAGATGGCATTGTGAATTATATGTTTGTTTGATTTGCTGCTGGGTTCCTTAAATAACTTTGGACCTAAGAAAGATAAACAAATAAAAAATTATTTGCCCTACATTTATGAACATTCCAATTTTCATTCAGAGAGAAAAAAAAACTCAAATATTTTTCTACAATAACTTACTTTTAGAGATATTAAAGGGAACAAAATACACCTGACAACATCTCAAGAACAACCAGTTGCATCAAATATACCACAGCTTTTTATGACCTGCTATTCATAACATGCTTGGACTACAACAAAACAGTCACCTGTGTATTCTGCTACTGAAGCAATAGAAGATGCTGTTGAAGCATTCTCCCAGTCTCGTTCCGTGTTCCTGCTAGGATTTCTGCTCAGTATTGGTAAGGACTCCATTGATTCAACTCTGGAAGGAGGTGAGGGAGGGATAAAAACAATTATATGCCAAGATTTGGGGGTTTTTTTCCCCATCCGATCTTAAATTCACCAGTGGCTGGCCCTGAATGGAACAGGCTATTGTCCCTTTTTCCTCCCCCAAAACAGTCGGATTCTCCCTGGTAGATTATCCAAGCAATACTCTACTATTCCTTTAGGGGGAAAACAAAACAAAATCGCAAATGTCTACAGAACATCGGAGCTGGCAGCCAGATAAAACAGAGGATGAAGTCACCGCTGACTGCTGTGCCTCTACGCCAGCGAACCGAAGCAAGCAACGCTGAATCCCCACGCCACCTCACAACACAGCACAAAACACAACAGTTAAACCCAAGCCGCTCTCTACCTCTGAGACGGTGTGCCACCCGAGTGTACGCTCTCAGGTTCAGTCGTTGCCGCTGAGGCCAAGGAAAGACTGGAACCGGACTGAGCGCTGCTCAAATTATCAGCTGCAAAATAAAAGAGAAAGCGTGAAACACGTTGTTAAAGCACATTTGGCAGCTCGGGGAGAGCAAACAAATCAAAATTCTTACGGGTGGAAGAACACTTTGTCCCTGAATCACTGTAAGACTCTTCACGATGGACCGACTTTGGCCTGGGTTTTTTGGGCTTTGATTTGGGCTTCCCAAGGCCTTGCTCCTCCAAAATTTGCTGCTGTTTTTTCCTTAGATATTCCTGCTTGATAAGTTCTCTTCGAGCCTTCTCCTCTTCTTTCCGTATTCGGTCCTCCTCAGCTTTGCGGCTGAAAAAGCAAACACACCACAACATTCAACACGTAACCATTTTCCTCATCTTGAGGACAGAGAGCCGTACTCTTTTCCACATGTCATTACCGAGCTTCGTCTCTTTTCTGTTCAACTTCAGCCTCCAACTGCTGCTTGCGAATCCGAGCCTCCTCAGCTTTGCGCTGCTGTTTCAAAAGGAACGCTGCACGTTTTTTTGCGAGCTCATCTTCCGCTTTCTGTTCATCCTGCAAAATTCACAGTGACAGGGTTTTAAAGAAGAATGTATGTTCAGCTGGGCATCACGAGATTGCTGAGGGTTCCAGGAAGATTTTAGGAAAACATAAGCTATTACTTTTGGAAATCTTTGTCTTTTTAGAATTACCGAGTGTAAATCAGAACTCCACTGAACTTTGTTGCTCAAGAAAAATTTAAGAGACAGTTTTCATGTTCCCTGAAGTCTGTGAGGAGAAAAACGTGTCTCATCTGACTGTGACTTGTTTTTAAGCACGCTACATCACCACAAAACCTTCCAGAGCTGCAAGGTACAATGCAACTACCATGTGGGCTGGGATGGACAGCACGAATAAGCCCAGCGTAAGGACAACCTTGGAGTGAGTCAGCACCAATCACACCACATAAAACCAGAAGTTAAATTCACCGAGGTTGAGACAGCCTAGCTCGCCTTTGGTGAGAGAGAAATTAAAAAAGAAGGTATCATCGTACCAGCAGGTTTGAGGTATCTACAATAATCATTGCTACAACACAAATAACGATGCCAAGTGTTCCGATAGCAGTTCTGAGCGTCACTAGAAGGAGCAGACACATTCTTTAACACACATCCAACCCAACAATGTAAGAAATACCGCTGCACTGAAAAACCAACAGCTTAACAACCTCCCCTTCCCCAAGCCAGAGTTCGGCGTGAAATGAGGAAAAATTAAACTGAACACATTTTCATCCCGAGCCCTACACGCTACCATTACAGACAAAACCACAGCTGTATGAAAACCAGTACTTTCTTCCAGCAGTGCACTGAGGCATCTGTATTTCTCACTTGCATCTACAGCCATACCACTAATTCTCCATTACAGCCCGTGACTTTTAGGCTGCTCAAAATGGGAGAAATTTGGCTACAAATGCAAAAAAACCCACCCGGTTCAGACTCTCAGCTCCCTGACAAGTTTAAAAACCCGTTCAGCAGGCTTTTACCAGATACCTGTGTTCTGTCAGAATTGTTTTGCTTTCAGCTGACCCAGGTTCACAGAATGCTGGGACTTCAACACAGTAAATTCTTCCCTTGCATTCTGCGATCCTTTTGTGCTAAGTATTTACAACATGTTTGTGTTTCTCAGACAGAAAAAAAAAAACCTCAGGGGAAGAGAAGAAAGGCAAGGTTAATCCTGGTTCCCCGGAAAGTTAACAAGAACCTGGGTTTCACACATTAAGTCAGACTTTTCCCTCCACAAGCAATTCTTTCCCAAGGCAGTTTAAAATCCTAGTATTGCAGCCAAAATGTACCATGTTCCATCAGAAACCAGAAGAACAAAGGGGGCCAAAACAGCTGTAACGCTGGGCAGATGTGTAACAATAACCAAAACCAGAAAGGTAACGTATTTACCTTGAAGAAAAAACCCACGCCAGACTTCTGATCACCTTCACTAATGATATCCGTGGAGCTATCCGGGTTTTCAAGTTCTCCTTCATCTGGAGCTTTTAAGTCAGACAAGTCGACTTCGATGAGATTAGCCTTGCTTCTCAGTGGCTCATCCACTGGGACATTTTCTTTTCCTGAGCCGTCCGAAGAATTCAACCCTGTTTCCTTGAAGCTGTTATTCACCTCTTTGCTCATTTCGGAAATGATATTTGCATCTTTGGAGGTGGAGAGAACAAGAGACCGCTGATTGCTCTCATCATGAAGTCTGTAGGTATCGAAGAAACACTTCTCTTGAGGAACACTTCCAAGATCAGGACTGCTTTCCAAGCTGATTTCTGTTGGCGTCTTCGACAAGCTGTTGGATGGAAACGCTCTCAAATGCGGTAAGGTTTCTAGGCTTGGTGTTGGGGTTTTAACACGCGCTGAATTCTGCTGTCTGTCCTTAGTGACTTTCAGATCAGCTGGTCTTCCTGCCCGAGGACTCCTCCCTTGACCAAAGCGAGGTGGTTTACGAAGACTGTTCATTCCAGTTGGAGACAGAGGCTCAACAAAATGAATGGATGGTTTTACCTTTTGGTCCTGAGAGTTACTTCTGGTTCCTGGTGACGGCACTGTCGGAGACTTCATAAGTAGCTCCTGCTGCTGAGAAATCTTTAGTATAGCCTGCTGAAGCGTGCTGATTGTTTCATTTAGTTTTTCAATAGACAGATCACATTCATTTATATCCACCTCGGTAACATTGTCTTCTAGGAGGGCAACAGAAATAATTTTACTTTTCTCCAAATCATGTAGAGCAGCAGGGTCTTTCGGTTTATGTTGCTCAGCAAAAGCTAGGCTTTCCTGCATTTCTACTTTTGTTACATCTTGCGAATCATTAAGCACTTCTTCTCTCTCCTCCTCTTTCACAAGAAACTCCTCAGATTTGGAACCCAAAGAAACTTCATCCAAGTCTTCACCATTGTGCCGAGAATATTCCTTTGCAAAATGTTCGGGTTTAAGAGGTTGTGGAACGTCAGGAGATTTCCCTTTTTTAACAACATGCAGGAAAGCTGCCTTGCCCAATTTGAGTCGCTGCCTCGCTGATAAGGCTTCCATCTTCTTCTTCTGAGCTTCTATTGCCCTTCGTTTCTCTTCCAACTGCATATGAAGCTGCACCAGTTCAGAAGCTAAAAGATTAACGTTATCTTTCGTTTGTCTGCTGGGGCTTTGCTCTCGCTTTTGTTTCCACGTGGTTAGCGGTGCCGGGCAGCTTTCCGACCCATCTGGTGTGGTCTTTTGTGAACTACTCGTGCTGGACTTTGTTTCATAGCTATTAAGTCTCTGAAGCTTTCGTTCTGCGAAATTGGTCATTCGGACACTCCCGCTAGTCATTGACACACTGCTAACTTGGGAAATTGTACTCAAGCAGGGGCTGGAACGTCCACTAGCATCATCCTTATCTTCATGTTCTTTTACCTTCATATCTTCTTGCAATTTTGCAGATTCTTCCTCGCCAATGTATTTAGCGACTATAGGATGGTCATCTATGACCACCAAATCCTGCTCAGCATCCTCTATGTCTAAGAGATCTGAATCTGAGTCCTGTCTCACCATAGTCCATGTAGTATCGGGAACATGCAAATTGAGACTTTTCACATAACTTGCACTGACTTTACTTGCTATGTCATCATCAGATTTAGCAGCGTGAAGAAAAAATCCTCCAGGGGATAGCTCCTGAGTGGAAGGATCTAAACTGCTACTAGCCAGAGGTCTGGAAGCGTCCAAACCTGCCTCCCCCAGCGCCACCGAATCTGCAACACCAGGATCTGCAACTGGAGTGAAATCAGAACTAGAGATTGGAGTAAAAGTCCTATTGAGGTCATGCTCACCATGACCGCTGTGTGTTTTCTTGCGGATCAAAGGCAAGTGTCCTTCATTGAATCTCTTTGTTACAAAACTCCTTTGCTTCCCCTCCCCACATTCATCCTCTTTGTTGATTATCTGTTTTTCCTTTGCTGGTTTTAGAACTGCAGGCATCAAGGGCTCCAAGTAAAAACTGTCCGGTTTGCTTTCCGAAGTCTCGCTACGTGTTTTTGGAGACCACGCACTTGCAACTATGCTGGGCACCCTGGCTGACGCGTTCTGCAATTCAAGATCGCCGCGATTTGGCCTTTCTTCAGGTCTGATTATTGCAATAAGCTCTTCATCTTCATCCTCAATTTCCACGTTGTTCAGCAAGCTCTTCCCGTTCGTTTTCATCGCTGGAGGATGGGGCTGATTCTTTGGAGTTACGTTAACAATGTTTGAGGCAAGACTGTCTTTGCTGATTGATCTAGCCAGACTAATGCTATCACCAGACCCAGGGTCCACATCAGTACTGGCAGAATGATGAAGAGCAAATGGTGTTGGCTGAGACAGAGGCCTAGAAGAGATAAGAACAGTCTACTGACACTTAAGCACAAAAAGTTAGTTTGCTGAACTAAGGATCGTGATACAGACAGCTAAATATTTCTGCTCCATTTGAAAAATGGATCCTGCATCAAAAGCGACCAGCAATACCAAACAGCAACTGCAGATACTTCAGTTTTCAACAGCACTTCCTGAAAATCGTATTTAAAGTATTTTCAATTGCAACCCTAAAATCAGTCACCTCAGAAAACGTACATTGAAAGAAAATTTCAAAATTCAGTGACTCTCAGTGCAGTTCTAAGGGAGTAACGCCACATTGCTGCATAACACGGTCACAGTTTCCTTTCATTAAACGCTATTGTAACACTTAAATGCGTCTGTTACCTGGGTTTCCTCTCTGGCCACGCAAGAACGGAACCTCGTGGCTGACCGTCAACACGGGTCAGAGAATTAGAACGATGCCGATGACCTGAAATATTTTTTAAATTGTTAACAGTTTAGAAACGCTCTTTAAACTAGCACTTTTACTTTATTTAATAGCAAACACGATAAACTTTCACCAAGAGGTGGCAGCAGAAAACAGGTTTGCTGAAATATTAACCAAAGACAGGCAAAAGCCTGAAAAAACACAATGAAAAATGACCATATCTGGCCTATCTTTAAAAATCTGTTAATGCAAACAAAGATGATTTTACTCAAACGAAACATGCTTTCCCCTTGGCTGACTGCAGTTTAATTCAATTTTAGATCATTCACATGTTAAGTGCTTCTATTTTTTTCACTATTGTACTGACATCGATGGTCATTGCCTGTGAAATGCAAATTCAAGGGAGACTTACCAGGGCTCTCTTCTCCCTGTAAAGATTTCTGTTGCTTTTGCCTCAAAGGCAGCAGTGGATGGGAAGGGCTAAAGGCAGGGCTTCCTCCTTTGCCACTAATTGAGAAAAGCAAAAATTCATTACTACGAGACCTTTTTTGATCTGCAGTGAGAGAAATGATACAGTTGCGAGGTTACACTGGTAATAGTTATTACCCCCATCCTCTTTAAAGGGTAATCATATATCATTAACTGTAAAGAAGCTACTTAACGAAAAGGTTTTCACAATAGAAAAGTAAACCTACTACCGGATATCAAACCGTTTAAGTTTCTAATTACAGCAGATTTTAAATGTAGCTTATGTAAATAATACAAGACAGAAAGTAAAGGCTGAAAGAACTTCTCAGCTGCCATCAAACTTAGGTCAGCTGAAAAACCTTGTCATTAACCTTCTTGTATGTTAGATTCTATTTAAGTTTGTTTTCATATCCCCATTTACAGAACACGGCTAGTAAAGATGAGCTGCTTGGAGAGTTTTCATGTTTCACATTCTCTCCAAAACAGAAGCTGGACTAATTTCTTCTGTCATGCAATGGTGACATTTGCTGGCGGGGCTTATTGGCACTGGCCAAAGATCAAACATAACACTGCAAAGCATTTCTTTGAACTGGAGAAGCGAGAATATTTTGGAAGCTGACTGCACACAACTCAAATTCCCTCAATCTGTAGCAATATCAGAACATTCAGCAGCAGAAATTCCTAGGTTATCCAAATGAAAACGTAAATTGAAGATTAAAGAACATGAAGACAGCCTTACATGTAGTCAGGCTCCTCAGGGTGCAGGTAGTACCGGCTGCAAGCTTCAGGGCCTGCCTGGGCCGAGGGCTGCAAGTCCGCTGCTGGACTTGTACTAGCAGGGCTAGCCATGAAACTGCGCTTCGTTGCATTGGAAATCGGAACGGGCGGACGACTGCTCTTCTGCTGCAACACTGTTTTAACTGTGCATATATTTACAACGTGAACACAACTTATAAAAGGCATTAAATAACAAAACAGAACGGGAAGTTTTCAGACTGCAGTAGATTAGAATGAAAACTTTACGACACAACACTAAAATGAAGCCTGAAGCAACAGTCTGCATTTAAAATACGTATTATACAGTGGCCTCATAGGAAAGGAAGTAAATAATTGGTGGGTCTGGGGAAAAAATTACATCTCATTCCAAGAGTTAGAACTCAAGTGGATTCTAGGACTAACTTCCATTCCATTTTCACTGCTTTCAAAGATCCGCAGCAAGCAGAAAGTTTGGGCAGAACCAACACTCCAAGGGAAACGCCGCTGTGCAACAGTTTAACGGTAATGTGAGTATTCAGAGTTACATGCTAACATTTATCAAGAGTTAAAAACCTACCGTCTTTTATTTCCTGAATATCTCTTGGCTGCACAAAGTCTGGTTTGACATTCTCAAACCACCAGAAGAGTTCCGCGATGAATACCATGACATTAGGCTAAAACAAGAAGAAAAAAACACCTCACAATAACGAAACACTTATGATTTACCCACATTTCATTTAGAAATATATCCTTCATTAGGTTTCTTACCTTTAAAACCAAAGGAGCATATAGCATGTCCTCCAATGTGAGGTAAAAGCATTTGTTTAGATATTCATTTGAGAATTCTCTCAGAAGTTGAATGTTATAGAGGCTGTCTGCAATTGAAGTTACCTCCTTCAAACAAATATCTAGGAAGGCGAGAAAGGGCAAGTTATGTCACTATCCCAGTGAATTCAACTTCCATCCACAACTAACAGAAACACTAAGACAGGAACTTCACAGACCGCTTATACACCGCCATGTAATATTTCGTGGCTACCAGCGAGTGACATTTCTCTACCTGTTAAGTACCAGAGGGAATGGAAAAGGAGGAAGAAAAACACAGATAAAACAGTATCAATTTTGCATTCTTTTTAGACTCCACACAGGATTCAGTTTACCACACGACAGAAAAGGTAAGCAGGCTACAAAGAACACACATAATGACAAAATACAAAAGCAGTTAAAAGCAGACATCTTGATTTGCAAATAATAAAAGATTACTCCTAGGATTCAGTGCTGGTTCCTTCCGAAACCACTCAGGAGCTCTGCAAGGTACAACATATCTGAGAATTTAAACACCACCACGGAGGGTTGATTTGCAGAAGTTAAATGCAACAAGGACACTGAACCATTAAGAAAAACGCTTCTGGAAAGAGAGCTCATGTTCGTAATGCTGAGGAGTGACAACTGCTGAAGACTGGGAGAAACTTTTAAAATCTAGATTTTAAAATGTCAAATTACGTTCTCCTAGGGAAGAACATGAGAATTATCAGCTAACAGTAGAGGACGTGTATTTCTTTTTTATTGGGTATCAAAACAAGCTCAGTTATTTGAACAAAGAAAGCCATATCGTGTACATCTGTCAAAGAAAGGATCGGTTTTTAGCTCAAAGAGCTTTCTAAACACAGTAAGTAAAAAAAACCAAAGACAGATTGCCTTTTAAATACACTGATTTTATGCAGCTTCCGTGCGTGACCTGACTAACTTGCTGCAGTCCACCAGCTATTGGATGCGTCACATTTTTATTTGATAATATATTTCTAGTTTAACTTTCAAAGATTGAAGAAATGGTTTTTAGGGCTTTTTGGGGGTGTTTTCATTTAGAAACCTTTATTACGTACCATCTAGTTTCATTTGCTCTGGACAATAATAGTGTATCACAGCTAGGAGAGCAGCACCATCACTACCATCCTTCATCAAATCTTCAAGCAAAGGAAAGTAAGGTAACTGCCTGCTTGAAAGGTGGTCTCTTCTGTAACGCACCTGACAAAAGAAAACAAGCATTCGCATGATGCTAAAGAGGAGGGGAGAAAGAAAAAGAAGGAACTTTTGTTAAGCGCTGAAAACTCTTTACGGTGGATCCTTTACAGCATTCTGCTCTCAGTCAAAAATGATTTACCAGGTCATACTTTTCTCTCAATGGAAGCCAATTCAGAAGAATACGGTGCTACCCTTTTATTCGTTCTCATATCCGGAAGCAATCTGTGCTGCTGAATTCCTAGCTTCACTCACACATTTTAACTTATTACAAGCAATTTAAGTCAAAATCCTTCCACACAGGTGCATGAATGCAGCTGATCCAAAGAAAGAGAGACAGATAACTACATGAAAACACTTAAAGCTTGGGCGGGGTGGGAGGACACCAAAACCAAAACACACACAGCAAAAAATAATTCGGATGAGCTAGCGATTTCTCATACGTTACCTACATCCACAGGCAGCAAATATCTCTCGGAGAGATTCAGAGCATCATTTGTCTGGCAAGCCAGTACACAATACTAACGTCATGCAAAAGAAAAACACACGGCCTTTTCCAAAAGCGGTCAGCAAGAGGAGCAAGTAGGCCTTTTAAATCAGAGGCAAAACTCTCCCTGATTTCACTAGAAATCAATATCAAACTATTCTGCAACCCCCTCCCCCAGCCCTCACACCATTTGGAGGATAGCTGAAGCCAGTCAACTAAAGAACAAATCTTGGCATTGCTTCTTGCAGTTTTTGCAAGAGAAGTTTTAGCTAGACTAGGAAGCTGCGTTCTACGTTTGAGCAGCAAAGCGATCAGGCAAGCAAAAGGACAATGCGCTACAGAGCCTAGCAGAAACACCTCTCAGTGTTGGAAAAAGATTCCTTTTGCACTTCCATGCATTACTATCACTTAGCATTTAACATTGTCTTGACTCATCATGGAATGGTTTGGGTGGGAAGGAACACTAAAGCCCCCCCAGTCCCACCCCCTGCCATGGGCAGGGACACCTTCCACCAGCCCAGGTTGCTCCCAGCCTCATCCAGCCTGGCCCTGGACACTTCCAGGGATGGGGCACCCACAGCTTCTCTGGGCAACCTGTCCCAGTACTCCCCACCCTCTCCAGGAAGAATTTCTCCCTGATGTCCAATCTCAACCTCACTCTTCCCGTTTAAACTCGTTACCCCTTGTCCTGTCACTACAGGCCCTTGTAAGAAGTCCCCCCCCAGCTTTCTTGTAGCCACCTCCAGGCACCGAAACATCTCCCCGTAACCTTCTCCAGGCTGAACACCCCCAACTCTTCCAGCCTGCCCCATGAGGTGCTGATGTGCCGGCCTAACATTTCATCATCAGAGGAAAGTGGATTTTACCAATGGTATCATACTCTTTCCAAGGCACCCTGGGAAAGCTCCCTACGAACACACACACACTCTCGCAAGTGTCAACTCAGGATGGCACAGGCTGAGAAAAAAAAGTCTGTTCGAAGGAATGAAGATCTCTTAGAGTAACAGGAGCCCGTTTTATGTATTTATTTTGCACAAATATAAGCATGCTATGCTCAGTTTCCCTGGCAAAGGCGAGTAACTCTGTGAGCTACGTCTACATGCCAATGCTATTCTTCCTGTCCTTACACCAGGTGCAAATTATTTTTTTCCCCAGCCTGGAGCACTCCACAAATATGTAATGGAATGTGAATCATACTGTACCACACGAGCATATTCCACTGGTTCCAGCATGCAGTGCGATATGGCATGCATCAGATCAGGCTTACGCAAAAAGAAATGGTGAGATATACGATGGTGATTATTCAAACACGGAAATCAAGTCAAACGCATTAGCAACATCCCTTATGCACTGGAAATACGGTCATGAAGTCTGACAAAGCAGGTACACGCACACTAAGGTGAACTGGTTAGCTTAAAAGGTTCATTGCTTATCCACTCAGTGAAGTGAGCATATTAAAGACAAACTTCAGATATTTATCTTTAAACTTTAATACCTCCTGTTCGCAGAGTAGATACAAATACTTCCTTTCCAATAGGTTTAAATGGAGCTTTAACCAACTACAGTCAATAATGAGAGCTAAAATCTGTAAGAACGCCTTCTTTATTCTCTCTTTGGTGAAACCCCACCAATTTTATCAAACAGGTTTTTACGGACTTGATTTAATTCTTTTTTTTTTTTGCTCGACTATCATTCCCTTAACCATTCAGTCTTTTATACTGAAAAATTCTGAATTCTTTCTTTTATTCTAAGCAGAGGTTTGCAATTTGTTCCCCCTCCACGCACAGAATTAATGGCATTTGTATGCATTAAAGCGCAGAAATGGATGCTACTGAAATAGAGGTAACACTGTACTTAAAAAACAAAAAAAACACCAAATAAAAAAAATCCAGGAGTGACACAGTGTGACAACTACTATGGAGACTGCAAAATCTGTCAGTAAACCAGTATAATCTAAGTGGAACTGGGCTAGCAGTGAGACAGCCTCTATTTACTCCATCCTTTACCACCAACTTGCTCAAGGATATCCTGCAAGTCAATTCCATTCCTGTGGTTTCTTCTCTCACCCAGCTGTCTCTTTAAACAAAACATAAACCTACCCAACTTCCTGGAAAGACTATCAAGTGTACGCCTCAAACGCAGAGGAGATCTTTAAGCACACCAGAAGGTAAGCGATAAGCACTAGGTCAGTACTTGATTACGCACTGTCGCAGGTCATGAAATGAGGCTGGAAGGCAGGGCGCTCTCACGGATTTTATTAGCCTCCAGCTCCCCATTCAGATTTCCTTTATTTCAGGTATTTAATGGTTTTACTGTAGTCCACACATTTGGTCCAAACAAATAAAAGATGATGAGGCAGAGGAGGAGGACTGAGCTCTCTGTGGAAAGGCGGGTGACTGCCCGATCACGCCTGCCTTTTCCAAGCTCTTTGGAATTTGCAGTCGAGATAACAGTTCTCATCTTCCCAGAGAGAAAATGAAAAACAACAAATCCAACAAGTGCAGGAGAAAGGGTATCAGGGCTAAGGAAAGCAAAGGAACAAAGAAAAACCTCCGCACGTTGAAGTCAAAGCAGGAAACTCGGCCAAAAGCAAGCAGGCTTCTACACTAGAAGTGTTATTTCTTTATGGTGAAGTGTATATATGTAAATACATATCTATTAAAAAGGTAAGTACTTTGTTCTGATATGCAAAATGTGAATTCGGTCTCTCCTCCCATTATGCCATCCTCAGTCCCATTAATTTACCACACAGTTCCCAGCAACTATCTCAACAGGTCCAAACTGGTTTGTCAGACCTTCCAACCCTCTCTCAATGAATAACGGTGTTCTGGTTTTTACGGACCTGTGCAAGAGCGTTATTTCATGAACTGCTGCACCTGGGCATCTTAACCGTGGATTCAGAGATGATGAAGCAACCATTTAAACCGACCAGCTTTTATATCACCTTAGTGCCGTGATCAACCACCGACTTACAACAAAACTAGTCAACGCAACCATTTCAACTGTTGTTCAGTGTCTAGCTTTTTGCTGCTACTCCATATCCCTCACTCCCGCACTGTGGAAACGATTCTGAAACGCTGTAAAGTGATTATGCTATATGCTGTACAGTATGCAGAAATCACGATATGAAAACTAAGCCTGATGACCCAAAAGCTTACACAGGTGGTTTGTTTTTTTTTGTCAAAGACCATCAGAGCAGCACTGTAATGGAAGCAAACACTGAAGAAATTCAAAAAGCCATGATTTTGTGGATGACAACTGGTGTAAAAGTAGTTCACTTACAGGTACTAATTTCCAATACCATTTGGAAGGAGACTGCTCGGGAAGCAAGGAAAAGGAGCGTAGGAACAGGAAAGGAACATCAGCAATGCAAGTTAAAAGCAGTAATACTTAAATGCACTTCAGCAATAAACACTTTCATATTTTAGAGGGGTTGTAGCCTACAAATTTAGATTTAAAAATATTAAAACGAGACCCAGAATCAATAGAGTCAAGTAGTTAAAGGGACCCTTCAGACCACACATCAACTTGTAAATTAAACAGCTGTTTAGGCCCTTATCATTGAAGGATACTATTTTACATAAAAAGCACATTAAAAATCCTTCACCACTAACATTAAACACTGCCTTGTTCATACGACACACTTTTATCCCTTTGCACAGGGATGCCAATTCGAGGAAAGAACACAGCAGTTTTTGTTAAGGCTTCATCAAATCATAAATTGGGAGCTCGGATAGACATTATGTTTGAGAAAGATCCATTTTTCATTCTCCAGAAATGAAAGTGTACTGTATTTTGCAATGTTAGTGCATTGTGATATAATTTCAAGGGAAAAAGGTGGAAGAAACTGCAAACACACACAGAGAACATTTGAATGCCAAGAGTCTGCTTACTAGACAGCACTTGAATAAGCCCCTGAATATACATTAGACAATTAACCCATGCAAAATGAATATGCCCCAAGAGCTTTCAAAATATATAATATATATTTTGTGCTGTGAAAGCCGAGTCACATTTGCCCATGTAAAGTTGATACAAGTTATTTTAGTCCGACTGAAACAAAGTCAGAAGATACCAGTGGGCTTGAAAGGTAAGGAAGGGCACCGTGAGGTACAAAGGGAATTGCATGCAGAAAATCTCAGGAGTTTCGAGGACTGGATGCCTCACACTGCTCTGACAAAAACAACTCTGAGATGTTTAGATTGAAATCCATGAATCAACACACAAAATCACAGTCGAAGATAAATCTGGTTTACCTTTTGGTGCCCTGGACTTTCCATTAGTTGCTGTTTTAATTTGATCTCTTTCTCTGTTATCTCTCTCATTTTAAGGTTCACCTAAAAGGGAATGGCACAGAAAAGATTAAAATACATCTGAGCGTATGTTTCCACAAGTCAAGTTTTCTTCTTCCTCCCCTTCCTTAACAGTCAGTCCATTCTACAAACAGACGAAGTTCACAGAATAATGTGTTAAACAGTTTCAGAGCAACTCTCTTATCAGCAGTGGCTATAATCACAAGGGAATGCTGGGTTTGCAAACCAGATATTCTCTTCGGAATGTGACACTGTTGTCACCCAAAAGGGTTTCGGGAACTAACCTCCACCCCTTGAACAGCTTCAGTATTTCTGTTAAATGTACTCAAGCTAGGCAGAATTAAGTCAACCCTGTTATTTAACAGGAAACAATACTTCACTTTAAAAAAAATCCCACACTTCATAGCAGCTTGCCTGAAAATAAAGAACCCAATTCCAACAGTTTTCCTCCTTCAATTCTTCTCTACTTTAAATCTTCTTTAAAATTTGCCTTGAAAAATTTACCAGCTTTGTTACCGCATCCCTAAGAAATTACATTTCCCTGTTAGTCGGATTCTCTTTCCCAATGCATATGGAAACCTTGGGAAGCGAAGGAAGAGGAAGGCATTAGAATACATTGCAGTAATAAGGGAATAAATTACCATTAGTAATAACCGGTATTAGGAAAACATTATACCCAGCCACCATTGGACTTAAGGTAACAAGTAACACCACGGGAATTAAAGCGGTTCTCTGCGTCTGAAGTGGAAACGATGGCAGAAGTGCACAGGTAAGAAGGCGGAAGGAAGACACTCATGAGCACCTTGTTAAAGTCTGAAAAGTGACAGTAAGAAACAGGCATGCTTTTCTCACAGTAGATTTTACCTTGTTAATCCAGAAAACCATTGCATCCTCCAAATCATAGGGCAGTTCTTTTGAGGCACTGAACGTAGAGAAACGCTTGACACTAGCAACCACTTTTTCAATGCTGATCATTTCTACAGTATAGGCCATCATAAGAGCATCAATCATTGCCATGTGAGAACTCTGAAAGAAGAAAACAGTGAGAATTGAAAAATAACATCCTTTAAGGAAGAAAATTGTATACTCTAACTGTATTTAAAATGAAAAATTCCTGAGCTTAGTGACCTAGAAATTAAGAGCTCTTCATTCCGTTAACTATTTTAAATAGTGTTAAATAAAATGAAGATGATTAGGTGGATTTAATTAAGCTAACCATTTTGATTGGTGCACAGCCTAGATCAGATTCAGACACAGGTGTATCATCACTCTCCATGACGTAAATCCCTTTTCGAGACAGAGCCTGGATGACTGACTGGTGTCCCTGCAGAGCCGCCACCTGATCCCCCTTCAGAATGAGGCTGCAGACACGGCAGTACAGCTCGCTGGAGAGCAGCAGCTTGATGACGGGTGGTTTAATATGTTCTTGCTCATACTGATCTATGTAAAATGGGTCCTTCAGCTCCTCTGGGACATTATCTGGAACAACGAAGAAAAAAGTCTCAACAAGTGATGTCGGTTATAAACAAAATAAATATTTTTACTTGAATTCAAAGATTATACATGAAAGAGCAAAAAAAAAAAATAATCAAGGACAAAAGCCCACTGAATGTAATTACCACCGCAATTCCATATTGTAAATAGTTTTCAATAAGTCTTTGTGCTTATAATTTAATTAAAGCACATATAATTGGCTCCCACCACATAAAACATCCTGTACATTACCAGCTGGCTTTCTCAAGATACTAGAGACCCTTTCAAGAAAGCACGTCAACACGGACCGGAGGGCCACTGCCTTCTACACATCTACATGTTCCCTGAATAAGACCCAGCCTAATCAGAACGATCCACTATCACCTCCGCTGATTAGCGCCTATTACTAGTATTTTACTTCATTTTTAATTAAAAATCCCTTACTTAGATCACAGGCTAAAACGCCCTGCGTAACAGATGAGCAAAGCATATGTATCTTCAAAGCAAAATGTACAGCTACGTCAAGCAATATCCCGAAACATCCCAGCACAGCAATTAAATAACTGCCACGCTCAGTCACTAAGAGGGGCCGGCCAAACGTCCTCAAATTGAAAAGGTAAACTAAATCACCTGTTTCTTGGTTCTAAACTGCCAAAGTTCACAGAAAGACTGAAACATCTGACTAAAACCTTGAGCATTTTACGAAAGGTTTGCAAAGCAGCTGAGTCTCCAGTGAGCTGACTGACTGGGTCTGAAGACAAGAGTACTGAAGCCAAGTATTGCAGCTTTTCAGCCTTCAGATAAAAATTAAAGCCTATGCAGCAAAACCATTCCCCTTGGATTTGGATTCGACCTGAATTTTCAACCAAGTCTAAAATTAACTCCTTTTGGAACGGCACAACGTCCGAAAGTCGTCTTACGATTTTATCAACTGAACACAGATCCCGAGTGCAGTAAATTAACAACAGCGACGACCTTATCCTCACACACCACTTCTTCCCCGCCGGCTCCCAACCCTCAGAGGCTTACACTTTTGCTACAAACCAGCACAGCTTCGTAGCTGGCAGGAAAGAAAGGCACCAACAGCTACTAACATCCTGATCCCTCTGAACACGTCTAAGGCATTTCAAACCCACACGTTGCTAGCTGAAGTACTGCCGTGGTAAAGGTGTAACGCTACAGCACAAGGCAAATGTCAGCTGATTACAAGAGTGGGAAGTGGAAGGAAAGGCTCTTGTATGTAATAGCTTCTTGATATTGTTGAAAATACAGAAAACAAATTAAAAGATAGGTATATTCCAAAATAAAAACTACTCATAATCAGTAATCAGACTAGGAGCTATTGGTCTTTGTAACAGCCTCGTAGTAACTAGTCTTCAACGCCAGGAAAAGCACCTTTCAGCCCCAAGCGTGTTCTCTTAATAGAAGCCCAACATGTCATCATTTTCAAGCACAACATTCTACCTTATGCTATCCAGACACCCTGAAGATCTTCCCCCGAAGCCACTTTGTTTTAAATACGTACATCTACGGTTAAAAGAACTATTAATTTGGCAGCATATCTAGATTTCATTCAGCTCATTTCCAGACCAACTAAGATTTCCCCATTCAAAACCACTCCTACCCGTAGCGTACCTCTGAGCCGCAAAATAAGCCGCGCAGTTATCTGTACGCTGCGGAGCACGGGACCTTCACGGCGAGGAGAAACTGAGCGAGAACGTTATCGATCACACGAGCCAGAAGTACGTGTCACAGGTAAAAATGTGTAGTAAACCGGTGCTGTCGTAACAGCTCTAGCAGCTACTCAGTCAGGCAGTGCTACCCCTGGTTTTCAAAATGGAAAGTTTTTTTGAAGTCTCTTAAAAATTAAGGTGACTGTTTTCCCTCTCTGTGACACTGAACGCTGTGATATAGGGCCTGTGTACTGACGGTGGTTGGGAGAGGCTATTAAACCCCACTGGCACCACCTAAGTAGCATTCGTTAGCGTGGGAGCCCATTTTTAGTGAAACAGATAATGAATTCAAATATTTTTAATCTTCTTAACATTACTCAACCTGACCTAAAATCAAAGGCTGTTGAAAGCTAATTCCATTTAACGGTCACTGCCATTTCCAGCACGAGAACCGGAGCTTCCATTTCTAAAGACTGGGGAAAGATCCAAAAATCAAAATGTAAAGCGGCTCAGAGAATTCAACATTTTCGCTTCATTACAAGCAGCTACACCTTTAACAACCAAAGATTGCTTTTTACTGAAATGATTTGCGAAAGGCATGCAGAGTAGTGGCTCACAGAATATCCCTGAAGCCGTACCTTCCTGGCAAGAGCCTCAGCACCACTCCGAGGTTGGAAGGCCTTTTTAAAACAAAAAAAAAAAAGCAAATTCCAAGTGTCTGAAATCGGAAGCACTCAGCTGAGGGGTTTAGTAGGAACATCTGCCCTCCACCAGCTCCACAGACCCCGCAGCGCAGGGTAACCGAGGTGACCGTCTGAAACCGCGCTGTGGGTAATGGCTGGACAAAGGACCCCGAGCCCCCTCCGGCACGTCGGGACCCCCGCATCAGCACAGCCCGCTTCCGATGCTCTCCAGGTCCCTTTCTACAGGGCAGGCTGCAATTCTTTGTAGCCTGTAACTACAGAAAGCAAAAAGCATCCTCTTCAACCCCAACCTACCCACAAGGGATACAACTTATTGCATCGGGGTCTTAACACAAACGATTCAAGCAGAAGCGACTGCTGGACCAGGATGCTCAGCTTCCTGCTAAGCAGTAGACCTCCCCTGCTTATTTTCACTTAAACTTGCAACATTTTAATGATTCTTAAAAGCCTGTTCTAGCAATAAACGCATCTAGTGCTTAGTGATGAGATTCCATGCCACAAAAATCATTAACAAATACAACTTGTGTCTCGGCTACTGTTGTTTAGACCGAACAGCCAGTCAAAAAATCTGAAATCTCGTTCTTCTACATGAAAGAACCTTCTAACTTCATCTTTCTGATCTCCATGTAAGTGCTTAAGGACTGAATGGATTTGGATTGACCAAGATTAAAGATACAGGAGGTGGGGGGAGAATAACTTCCAGTACCAGAATTAATAATTTGAATACCATCATGGGAAGTTATTCATAAACATTAATCCTCCCATAACTGCAGCTTATTTTACTGTAAACACTTGCTCGGTTTTATTTTCTACCTTAGCGTGTACAACACTTCTGCCAGCTAAATTTGCTTATCTGTGACAGAAAGGAACAGTTTCGTAACTAATCTGGCGCCCTGACTAGAGGCCCCCAGAAATTTTTAAGATACAAAAGCACACATCAAAGCCCAAGAGCTGTAATATTAACCTGACTAATTAATTCAAATTTATTTCACGCTGGACAATTTAATTCAGATTTATTTCACGCTGGACATCGTATCCACATGGCAGGCACAAGTAAGTGAGAAATACATGGCCGGGAAAGCTGTCATGCCGAAAGGATGCTGTGGAAGTATGTAACTGTGAGTTGAGAAACTTCCAAATACGTTAGTTGTAGATGTCCTGTACACGATGCAATCATCCCAAACAGGGTAACAGCCAGCCACAGACAAAAAAAGTGCTCTAACTGGGATATATCATCTATATTTGAAATCTGCATCTGCAAGCACAACGTAAAAAAAGATAAGATAGGTCTCTTGTCTACGGTATAATGGCACATAAACCACCTGCAGCACCCCGGGCTGCTCATCCTCCAAAACCCCCTTAAAAACGTCCAAATTGCCAAAAATCTCAGAAACGCGTCATTTTTAGACCAATTACACTGAGCTAACCTACCGCTGAGTTAGGTAACACACCACGGATGAGCAAGTCGCCACTGGTATTACGGAGAGCTTTTCTCCCCGGGTTTTATGGACCAGGCAAACTCCAAACGCGCCACGTGCGTCCTGCTTCCCTCACTGCAGAACGTGTGAACGCTCTTGTTGAGGAAAACGTCCCAGTCTTTCCAAGTCCCAGTTTCTACAAGCATCTCCTTCAACACCTTACTTTCGTGACCTATAACCGAACTTAGAAAAATTCGGTTAATTAAAACTTGCAGTTTTATGCTTGGGAAATTGGAAAAAAATAGCATGAAAAATTAACTTCTGAGCGATTAACTTCTAAATTATAGCTACAAAAATTACTGCCCAAGCAGTTTAACAAATCCTACCAAAGCAAACCAAAACCAATTAAACCATGTCCTTCCTTCTTATAAAACCGTCTCCAATACCATCTCAGTTCCAAAAAGTCACCTTTATGTTACCATTGCACGCTACCAAAAAGCCCTCAGACACCTCCCGTTTTTCCTAATGTGCTTTCTGAGTTGTTGCCCCAGGAAAACCTTAGCATCAACCTCAGCACTTCAGAGTTGCCGCTTTTAGACAAACTGAGGTGTTCAAAAGCCACAAAGCTTAAGATTTAGCAGTGGATGCACAGTAGCTTGACAGCAACGGCACGTGAGCTGACAATCAGATCTGTGAGGGCGCCCATCACTGAATCAGTTCGGCCTACGCTTTCTATCAGGAGTTGTCAACGAATTCACCCCCCTACACTCTACACCAGAGCTGACCGGGTCTCTTTCACAGAGGGACTTTATGTGAATTTTGTACCACCTTACTTAAGTGGCACACAGCTTCGCACAGAGCAAAAATGCTCATTTTTGCCATTACCCACTCTTACAAGAACAAAGTAATAACCTATTTTTTCCAGGTTTCAGCAGCATAAACTCTCCAGTGTTCTTGCCCCACTGATACCTCTACGGCTATTTTTAGAAGAGATGAAGGACTCAAAAATAAACCACCCTAATTTCTCAACTAGCAATTCTTTTGGTCTGTTCCACCATATCAATGAGTTCCAATCTCTCAAAAACCTGTCAGTCCCAAGTATAAATCACTGTCTGCAGCACAGTTTGCAGGATTACAAAAATAACTTCACTTGTAACAGCCATCAGAGAAACAATCATTGCCAGATTCTCCTCTCCTCACGTTAGGGCACAGACCATTTCTTTATCATCTCCCCTACAAAAACCTCATTATGATCTGTTAAAGAAAAATACAGCAAGCTGAACAAATTTGCCTTATCCCTTGAACCGGAGAAGTGGATCCACCCCAGATCTTATTTTACCTCCAGAAGCACGAAGAACTGGTTTCACATGGAAAGAGAGCCAAAGCATCGCGGTAAACAGAACGAAGCTTACTCAGATTCTGAGTAGGATTTCATTAGTATCAGTATCTGTTCACAGAATTACTTAGTACTGGATGGGTGTCCTCTAAGCTGCAGAGCACAAGCTACATGTTCTCAGCAACTAATACCACCCGCATGATAATAAAGCCACTCTTTCTTTGCTCTCAGTATAAACCTGCACTGTAAACTCGGTGAGTGACCTCTATTACACGTGAAAGTTTACATGCAACAGGCAGAAAATAAAACAAGCGAAGGCCTTTGCATAGTGCTGGCGAGAGTGACTGCGCTCCCGTTTTGATCAAGCATAAAGCCACAAACCTGGATGAAGCAGAAGAGACAAAACAGTTAATTATGGATTCATCACCCCTGGAGAGTTCACACGAGTCACATTCAGTGTTTATGAAACGGGCATTAGTAACGAAGCCATGCTTAACTATTGAATGTTTGCAAAACACAACAGCCACACTGAAAATATTTTCACTGTGGAGCTGAGAAGAAGCTGACAAAGAACAGAAGCAGGGAACCCAGGGATTTAGGCAATTTAGCCCAGGAAACATGCTCACACTGCCTCTACCAACCGGTAACTGGGGGTGGCTATCACGGTACTGCGAATCCTTATTTAACAGGTACGTTTTAAGTACTTCGAAAGACCAGAAAAAGCCACAACTTGCATTTCCCCGACAACGCCTTACGCTAGCCCTTGGCTTCCCTGCCTGTATCTTGCCAAAGGCTAACGTTAGCACTAGGTCTGGAAATGACGTAAAGCTCCTATATAATAGGAGCCCTATATGTATATATAATATATATATATAATAATATATATATATTATTATTAGCAGCCCTAATGAACAAGTAAAACCCACCACGCTCATTTTGAAAAATAAGCATTTTACAAACCGTTTTAATGAAGCAACAGCATTTGTTATGGAACGGGTTGGAAACCCACCTGCTCACAGCAAGCCGCAACACTGACATACTCCTTCCACATCCGATGTTAACTGTGCGAGGCGCGAACACGACTTCAACGCATAATGCTGTATGAACTACATCTGCTGGAAAATCACAATTTTCATCGCCATTGTCTTTTTCCCCAAGTCGTACCAAATGAAAAGGTATGAGCAGGGTTCATCCTGACTGCTGCTCAGAGCCCGGGGGCACAGTGCCGCTGAAGGACCAGGCCCACTTCGCTCTGCTCTCCGCAGCGCGTGGCCCTGTTACTGCCTGGCAATCTGGTTCGTTCCACCGACTGTGAAAAAGCCATCTCTCCCACGGACGGCTTGCCAAGCCTCTCTAAACCTCCCACACTCGCCTCCTGTGAACTCGAGTTCCACAAACGCAGAGGCACCCTCGCTCCTCGGCCACTCAGACGTTATCAACCGTATTTTCACACTGCCAGTGAATTCCTCAGAGTGCACACTTGGTTCTAATCAAAGTTTGCTGACAAAAAGCATGGCCAGCAGGTCGAGGGAGGGGATTCTCCCCCTCTGCTCTGAGACCCCACCTGCAATTCTGCGTCCAGCTCTGGAACCCTCAACATCAGGACACGGAGCTGTTGGAGCGAGCCCAGAGGAGGCCACGGAGATGCTCCGAGGGCTGGAGCCCCTGTGCCGTGGGGACAGGCTGGGGGAATTGAGGGGCTCAGCCTGGAGAAGAGAAGGCTCCAGGGAGACCTTACAGCCCTTTCCAGTGCCTGGGGGGGTACAAGAAAGCTGGGGGAGACTTTTTACAAGGGCCTGTAGTGACAGGACAAGGGGTAATGAGTTTAAACGGGAAGAGTGAGGTTGAGATTGGACATCAGGGAGAAATTCTTCCCGGAGAGGGTGGGGGGCACTGGGACAGGTTCCCAGAGAAGCTGTGGGTGCCCCATCCCTGGGAGTGTCCAAGGCCAGGCTGGATGAGGCTGGGAGCAACCTGGGCTGGTGGAAGGTGTCCCTGCCCATGGCAGGGGGTTGGAACTCGATGATCTTTAAGGTCCCTTCCAACCCAAACCAGTCTGTTATTAGAACAGAATTATAGAATCAAATTCCATTCCCTCAAAACCACTGTCTCAGCTAAACAGACTTTATAGCCTCTCAAGTGTGTAGAAGGTTTCCAGATGTTTGTGCACAGACCTTTAGAGTGATCCATGACAGTACTCCCTGATTTATTTGGGGAGACGGAGGGAGGTGACCCCAAATGGGGAAACACCTTCCTTCACAACATCCTTCTGTCTTCTGGACTTTGGACAAACAGCTGTAAGCTCTCCCTCTGGAGTCCATCCGTGACAAGTAGGCAGCCACCAGACAGGAAATAAACCATCCAGCCCGATTCCTACACAAGAAGAGGGGTTGTCTCTCTAGCAGTGTTTGTGATGAAGAGAGAAGATAGCTGTGCTCAGCTGTCTGCCTACCAAAATTCTCTTTTCGTGGCCAGAAGGAAGAAAAAGAGGAATGCAACATCCAATGAAACAAAACCCACACTAGGACTTCAACTCCACATTACATCTCATGCATGCTCTCCGTAATTTGTCTGAGGAAAAACAAAAATAAAGGATGAAGACTTTTTCTACTTAGATGCCAGCTTAGATGTGCAAAATGCAAATATCCTGTAATGGTAAATAGAAAATAGTTTCAGGTAAAACCTGCAGGGACAAATGACTTTTAGTAACAGTCTACACCAGGATCAAGTCCCTGTCCTTGACCATTCCCATACTTCAGTCTGAGCTTAGCCTTACTCAGATGAAAATGAAATCCAGCATTTGAAAGATTTAAGCACAAAATTATGTCAATTCCAAAGCTAACATTTCAGAAAAAAACCACTCTTACTTCGCTGCTTGAAGGCGGGTATGGAAACCCTATCAGGTATGAATTACTTCACAACATAAGACACTGACTATTGTAAACAGAGCTTTTTCACCCTCTCCCCCCACCAAATTGACCAGAACTGAGTCTAAAATAACAAAAAAGTCCCCATTTCCCTAGCGATGCTTTATGTAACAAATTCACAAGTGCTTGGTAGCTGCCCAAGACCCACTGAACAACATCCAGTCTCTCAACACAAAAAGAAAACCCTGGGAGACGGCAAGTCACGTGTTAAGTTCAGATACTATTCAAAACGATAATCACATAGGAAACCTTTTAAAACCCATCTCTCTATGAATTAAAGAGGCTTATACATTTCTAAGTATTTTGCAATTCCATTCCAGAAGTAACGGTTACTGTGTGACAATGCCTTGCTGCAGACACTTCAACAACCAACCGAAATTGCCACCGTCCTGCAAAGACACACACAAAACCTCACGCGCTGGAGCTAACCAACAACCCAACGCCAAAAGACCCAGCAAAAGTATTTTTTCCCGCTGTCCACGGCATTTAACTTCTATTAAAACGTAATCTGGGCAAGCCTAAATACACGGAGAAAAACTGGCGGTTGGCTACAGCCTCTACGCTAAAGCTCACATCACTGTCGTTACGAGAGGCAGGCTGCTCTTCCCAAATTTTTAGTCAAGAGAACACCAACTACTTATTCAAAATCAGTCCGCGCTGTCAAGCGCAAAAGCAGACTCGCTCCAAGACGTACAGACACAACCCTGAGTTCTGGAGCCCCAGGAGCCAGGACCAAGAAAACACGAGGCCATAAAGCTTTCTCTACCATGAGGATCCACGCCAGTCAATTCTGGTCCAGGATGAGCTTTCTTTGGAAACAAAGTCATCGTATAAATAGTGCGTCTCCGTGTCTGGAATAGCCATTTTATCTCTGACCACTAAAAAAGTCTTCAGGAAACGTTACAAACAATTCCAGCACAATGAAAAACATTTACACCATCCCAAAATCCCCACATCTTTTTCACACATCACCTGATAAGTGGGGGTTTCTTGTCTCTCGTGGCTTATAAAGAACCACCTTCACTAATATTAAACATTAGAAACGCACAATTTCCTATTTTCCCCACAATCAGTAAGATGAGAACGCTGCCAGAGCTGGAAATATTAAAAAAAAAGAATAATTTCGAAAAATATTCCAACAAGGATTAATATTTAACTGCAGGAATGGACTGCTTTTCTTCAGCCTTGTCACAAAGTAAGCTAGTGCTAATCCATTAAGCACATTACGAGTTTGGCGAATTAGACTTAGATTAACAGGGCTACCTCATTTTCCAAAACAAGATTTTGCACCTGGTTTTATTATATGTTTTGTTCTGGATAAACCAAAACCAAGTATTGCATCATATTTCTTCACAGTGAAGCTGCTTACACCCGGGATGTACCTACTAACAACAATTCAGAATAGGCAGATTCTGAAATTCAGATTAGTACAAAACAAAAAGGCAAATTTCAATAGATGCCAGGAAAATACTGCACAAATGATACTCCAAGAGTCTTTATTTTGCCACGTTTGACTATAAAGGTTTATGACAACGTAAGGGAAAGAACTCCTCTATCACCTACAGCCTGCTGTTTAATGTCACAGAACACAGACAAAGCATACCCGCTCATCCAGCGTTTCTTTTACATTAAAAAATCCAAACGAATTGCTTTTTAGTTAATTTTAAAACCACAATCTGACCAAAAAAACCCCTCCCAACTGGGCGTGCAAAGGGTATCCAGGTGCCAGCATCTGTTGGCCAAGATGACTAGACAAGGAAGCAGAGTCAAGCCTTGGCAGCCTGGAGGGACTTGCGGCCTGCAAGCAGCGACACACAGTTCTGTGGAGGAAGGTCGACTTAGCTGAAACGAGGGTTTAGACATTTTGAGGTGTGCATTCTCCACAAGCACCATATGTGAGCGTTCACCACTAGGCTCGCTGATTCAGGGCATCTCATATAGTTCCATTATTCCTGTCGAAGGTACCAGGAAGCATGGTACGAGAGCACAGGCTGTCACACCAGCGGTCTTTAGAACAAAGGTGGTTTAAGCCCAGTTTTGGCACTTCTGGAACAGCAGGGGAAACCAAAAAGGCAAGAAGAAAATCAAGAACGACTTCCCGGTAAAAGTGATCTTACCTATTCCGTAGGCTTTAGCACAGATCCATTGTAGATTAGCAGCTATTTTTGCTCGGGCTGAATCATAGAGCTCCAAAGGGACAATCTCAACTGCACTATCTGTCAGGGCATCCATTTTTCTTCTGGTGCTATCTCCACCCGCACAAACATCAACATCCACCATCTAAAACAAAAACAAAAGACAGAGGACTTGTACACAAGCCACGGCGTTTTCAAAACCGCCCCGGGGCTGGCCGGAGGGCTCGCCCGGCGTTATACCAGGCACAATACGGTGGGCCCGACACCACAGGCCCGACACCCCTCGGGATTTTTTTCATCGGAAGGGCTTATTTAGCAATTAAAAATCCACTCGGAAATCAAAAGAC
Source organism: Rhynochetos jubatus (assembly GCA_027574665.1). Lineage (NCBI taxonomy): Eukaryota > Metazoa > Chordata > Aves > Eurypygiformes > Rhynochetidae > Rhynochetos > Rhynochetos jubatus. The sequence continues at coordinate 2,740,808 of CM050671.1, forward strand.
ATCCGAGCCCAGGGCGAGCATCCCTTCGCACGAAGGGCGCGGGTGTGCTCGCAGAAAGCCCCGTGCCAAGGCTACCAGCCGAAGAAAGGCGCAGCCCATCACCTGCCCGACCGCCGGAATAAAGAAAAGGCTGGGGCGCTCCCCCTCCACCCTCCGCCGCACGCCCCCCCACGCCCCCCGGCAGCCGAACAATGCGGGCAGGTACCGCGGCCCCCGCCCCGCGCCCGGGGGGGGCAGGGGCAGGCCCGGGGCAGCACCTGAGGCTCCTTCCCTCGCCTCGCCCGGGAGAAGCAGCAGAGGTTTCTCGCCCGCACGCCCATCCCCGCGCCGCCGTGCCGGAGGAGGGCGGAGGGGGGGGACGGGACGGCGGCTCCCCCTCCCCGCCGCGGCCCAGCCCGCATCCCCGCCCCCACCCCGGGAGGAGGAGGAGGAGAGGGAGGAGAGGGAGGAGGAGGAGGGCGAGGGGCGCAGCCCACCCGGCGCCGGGAGGCTGCTCCGCACACGGCAGCCGGCGAGCCCCCGCCGCTCCCCCATCACTCCCGCCCGCCGCGGCCTACAGGCCCCGCCGGCTCACCTTTCCGCGCTACCGCTGCCTCATCCCCGGAGCGGGGAGTGCGGGGGGGGGGGGGGGGGGCGCACGGCTGCGGCGCCCGGGGCCCCGGCGGCGCGCCGAGAGGCGGGCGGGGAGGCTCGGCGGCCGGTGCCAGAGGGCGGCCGGGAGGGAGGGAGGGAGGGAAGGAGGGAAGGAGCCGCCGCCGCCGCCGGGCCGGGGCTGCCAACGCTCGGGACCGCGCGCGCGCGCATGCGCCCGCCTCGCGCGCGCGCCCTCTCTCCCCCCCCCCCCCCCCCCCTCCTCTCCCGGCCGGCCGGGGCGGCGCGCGCTCGGCGGGAAAGGAGGCGGAGCTCGCTCCCGCGCGCGCCGCCAGGCCCGGAACGGCGGGCGGGGGAGTGGGAGCAGTGCGCAGGCGCCGGGTTCAGCCGCCTGCGGTCCTTGCTAGGCAACGGTTGCCGGGGGAACGGGGACCGGCCCGCGCGGCGCGGGGAACCATCCATCCCTCACGGACCACTGGGCCGCCGCCTCCTGCCCCGGGCCCGCAGTAGCCCTGCCCCTGTTCGTGTGAAGGCCCGGTGCGCGGTGCTCCCGGGGCCGGGTCAGCCCTCGCATCCTCGGCGCCCTGCCAGGCCCCGCGGGAGGCACGGAGGGCCCAAGCCCACCCTGACAGCGGCCTTCCCCCTTGTGAGGCAGGGAGGCCAGCCGCTTCCCCGGGTGGTGACCCCGCGCTGCGGCTCCCTGGCCCGGCCACAGTTTCCAAGCACCGGGGTCCACTCTGGGGAGTCGTGACGATGACAGAAAAGGAGCCTTCCCGGTTAAAAGAGGGGTGAACCACGAGAACGGCTTGACCGGGGTCCTGGTCCTCGTAACCCATCAGCCAGAGAAACGTTGGGGTCACGCAGATTTGGGGAACCAGCTCCCAGGCAGAGCCACGGGGTCAGGGGTTTTATAGCAACCAGCGTGCGCTGAGCTCCCCCGCCGCCGGCCTGTTGTTCCCTTCCTCGCCCTGGCAGCCTGGCGTGCATCTTCACAACGGGGACATGTCCCGCTGCCGTCTTCACCTGGGCTCCCGTTTTAATGCAGGGAAGTGCAGAAATACCCGAGAACCTTCGTCTCGACTGTAACTCACTAGATGTGGAAACCTTTGGGTACACGACACAGTTCATTGTAGGAAAATGAGATGTTCGCTGAATCGTGTGAAGGATGAAGATCTCTGTCCGCTGCCAGCCACACTTGAGAAAACACTGGTTGATAATCAGCGATACTGTTCTTCGGGTTATTACGAGTACTTTCTCCCAAGGCTGATGAGTTAGTAGCTGCTCATGACTGAAGAACGTCAAAGACGGTTTTCAGGCAGAAGCTTGGCTTATGCATCTTGGGTGTTTCTTAGCAAATCGAGACTTTCTTCACCTGGTTATGTCATGATCCACAGATAACAGCAAAAAAGCTTTGATGGGTGTAACATGTTGATTGTTGTTCTTTGCTGGGTGCAGTTAGATGCTGTTGTCTACCAGCCCCTGGCCGGTGTCCGGCCGCCCGCACGGAGAGCCTCTCGGGCTCATCTTCCCCGTGCTGTGCACTGCGTTTGCAATCGGAACGAGATCCTGCAGATTAACTCCCTTGACAAGTGAGTTTCAGGGCTCATCTGAAAAGTGAAGCTATATGATTAAGTGCCTAGAAGTTCGAGCCTTTAATGCCCGTGCTGGATAGGTTAATTATCTTAATATCCACTAGTGGAAATGTGATTACAAGTTTAGCTGCACAACAGCGATATCGGACGGACCTTATTCTACCTAATTTTGTTATGATTCTCATAAATTATTTTTTGCTGTACGTAACTTGGAGATTTATATAAATGTTTCAAAAGCATTAAAGCCTCATTTGGGTCTGTCTTAAGATTCTGCATTTATTTCCCTATGCCTTTTCAAAGTGCAAGCAGAGGGCATTCTGCTTCGTGTCATCAGGAAATACGAGCTAGCGTTCAAAGGTTATTCCAGCCTCTATCACTCTCCCATATTGCAAGACTGTACGCAATTAAAGTCGACGTCCTTCGCAAACAACTTGCTTGTTGTTTTATAATCTCCATTCGAAGCGTTCGGTTTTCAGTACAGTTTTACCAGGCTGGCGTTTTGTGACGTTATCATTATAACAAGCTGCTCTTGTTTTTAGATTAAGCATTAAGGCTAAATCCCCTTAAACTCAGGAAGAATGGTTTTGTTTATGTGGTGGGTCAGGCATTAAATGGACTGCAAGAAGAGAATGGCCCTTTGACTCTTGGAGCAGGTGACCTGAATGCAAGGGTGAAGGTGCAACCGGGAAAAAACTGACCTCCTTTTTCTCCTGATATATAAAGAGGTAAAGAGCAGATCCAGTTGTTAAACGTACCAGAAGCACTTAGAAATATGTTTTAGGAGGGTGGCAGAACACCCCTGCAAAGCCAAGCAGTATTGCCTGGACCCCTGAAACTCTCAGGGTAAAAAAGTGGGGAAGTTTGGCCCAAGAAAATGAACACCGTGTAAAAAAAAGCACAGGGGGAAGCCGAGTGGTAAGGAAAATGCTCTCCTTTTACAGGCTTCTGCTGCACGTAGGATCCTGGCCTTCGAACTACCTCTTGTTCTACCCCTTTCGCTCACGCAGCGCTGTCCTCCCCATCTGCGTTTTTGCTTCCAGCCTCATGTGAAATGAGCCGCCGCTTCATCCTCTGTGGTAACACCCTGAAACTCTGGTACTTCGGGCATTGGCGTGTCCTTAAGTGGAACCTGAAAGGGATGTTCGGGGCAACTGTAGCTGAAGTGGTTTGTCAAGGACTCGGCACCATCCCCGTCCTCAAAATTTTCCTGGCGATAAAAGGCCTGCGTTGGTCACCCGTGGATTGCCAAACGTCTTTGCTTTTTCCGTGAGAAAACAAATGACTCTCCATATTCAGTAGCAGCAAATTCATCTTTAATTTGCATCCCACTTGTTTCTCTCCTGTGCTCCACCACTAAACACGCTTCGAGGCTTTTCTTCTGGAAAATGTCCATCCATTGCTTCTCCATACGATCCAATTACTTTCCTATTAGTCTCCTGGATTCCTTAACCGTTCGGACTGGGTGCACACGCGAACCGCCAAACACTGCGCAACTTGTCTCCCAGCAGAACCCTGGAATTAATTACTAGCATGTAATACATCTGAGAAATTACCATATTCAAACACGACACCTATGACACGGTGCAAACCCACATGCTTGTTTTCTGCCGTTCTGGAAGGACGCCTGGGATTTCGGTTGCTTCCACCATGTTTCATTTCTCAGTACGTGAGGCTACACGCTGAATATCAGCCCCTTGTCATCCCAGGGACATCAGTGTGTATTGTGAAATAATGTATAGTCTGTAGAAATATAAATGTGCTGCACACTGGGATGGTACAGGAGACACCTCCTGGGTATGCAGATAAATCGAGAGCTGACCCGTCAGTGGCAGCTTCCAGTTAGGGGCCAGCAGGGAATCGGGATTTTCCCCTCAGCACTGCAAAATGCACCTACACACGAAGGAAAATGGGTATCAGATGGAGACAGCGTGAAAGCCCGGTGTCTCCCTGCAGCTATGTATGGAGAGGGAGGACCCCGTGCGATGCCTCCACCTGCCACGGAATGCTCCTAGTGCTAAACTCAGCAATAAACGGCAGAACGAGGGAATTCTGGTGTGCTGGGCAGCCCGATTTCTGCCTCACTTCCCTCCATTAGGACTCGCCACGCTTTCCAAAGTGGTGCTTTCCCTTCTTTCACCTCTTTCTTCCTCTCCCCAGGAGAAAAACCAGCAGGAGAGAGAGACTTTCCCTCTGCCGGCTCCTCAAACGCTGCCCGGTAAAGGTTTGCCACGGCCTTGCTCCGGCAGCACCGCCACGGAGCAAACGAGAGGGAACGGCTCTGGTCTGGTGCGTGCCGAGCTCCTCTTCCGTCCGGCTGCTTTGTAACCCGCATCCTCTGGGATCAAGCTGCCAGCACCGCTCAGCAGCATCAGCAGCATCCTCTTCGGCAGTGTGTGGGGGGGTGGCTCGATCTGGGAAGAGGTTCTTTGCCTTCAGGCTGGCTCAGCTCCTGCCTGTGCTCTCAGGAGCAGCGAGAGAAGAGGGAGATTTTGCATCCTTGCAAAATTTCCATGATGGCCAGAAGTGCTGAGGGTGGCCCCGGCAGAGCAGGGAGCCACGGCTCGTGCAGCCCAGGCCGCCTGCAGCCCGCTCCTTCCCGCTTCTATTCTCAACCCCAGACTAATTTTGAACACCACTGTGTCTCCTGCCCGGTGCTTAATTCTGCAGGGCCTCGTTTGCCCCCGTGCTGAGCACTTAATATCCCCGGCTGGGATCGACTTAGAGCCCAGGCGCTTTCAGAGGTCACTGCCGGGGGCAAACGGTGGCTCCAGCGCTGTTGGGAGAAGTCTGTCTGCTCCACGTAGGCTTTGGCATCCCCCAGTACCTGCTACAAAGCTCAAAAAAAAGTTACGTCTTACTCAAAATTCACTAAGGAAAAAAGGGATGTGGTCAAAAAGCCATTTAAAGTATCTCCTGGATGAATGGAGCTGGGGTACCAGAAGGTGAGGGGAAAAGGGGGGCTGTCAGACTCCTCATTCCTCGCTGCTCTGACAGCTTCAAAATGTCTTTTTCTCCCTTGTGCAAAATAGTTCCCTAGCATCGTTCATCATCCAGCCAGCCTTAAGGAGGAGAGAGCAGAATATTATTCTTAGTAATAGAACAGTCGCTTCCGCGCGATTACCGACGCCACGGGAACAGTCTCTGCAGCGTAATGCCGTTGTCAGTAATTACTTACATCCAGTTCCGTAACTCATGAGGAATATGCAGGAGCCTGGCCCCGCGCGCTGGGGAACCGCGCGCAACCAGCAATATTGTCGATGTAAATAAAGGAAACAAATGAAGTGCAGATAGCAGGGCTCTCATTCCTGCACCCGTGTTGTTTTCAAGGCAGCGTGCCTGCCGTTCAGCTGTTATGCTGAGGAGTGCAACCAGTTATTCAGATTTATCTCCTCTCCCCTTGCTGAAATCGTTTGATGTGTATCAACCGAGGCCGGGAAAGTGCGGCTTCACACCTCCGCCTGCCATTTGGGCCTTGCCTGGGTTTCCCCTGGCAGCTCTCGGGGGTGCTCCTATCCCCCAAAACCCAGGGATCGTACTGCTCCGGGGGGCACACAAACTGGACAGGGACCACTGGCAGCTCTGCTCAGTGCGAGGACCATCCCCAGCACAGAGTAATACTTCTATTTAGCACTTATCTACAAAGTGCTGTACAAACATTAATTAATGACTCTGTCATTGCCAGGGGGGGAAGCTGGCAGGGGGAGGGGTGACAGCTCACCCTGCCTGGCTTGCTGGGAGCCAGCCCCCCCTTTGCCGACTGCGGGGAGCGGGATGCTCCCTCGCCGGGCTTGCGGTTATCTGCAGCAATTACAGCTCTGGAGGCACTGGCGGTGGGTTTTAAGTGCCTGCATTAATAATAGGAAGGGTTTTAGCACGTAAGATACATTCATCTATAAGATTATTCATTTTTAAAGTCCCCGGGCTATGTTTAGGAGGGCAACGGGTCGATAGCGTTTACAGCCCACCGGGTTTTCCTGAGAGACTTTCCGTACCAAGAGGTTTGGTCCCAGCGTGCTGTCCCTGTGCCTTGTCCTTCCTGGAGCAACCCCAACCAGAGAGACTCCAGGGACCAGCTGGGTGAGCGCTGAAAGGATTTTGAGCGTTGCCATGATATAATTAATGAGGAAATGAGATTTTTCTGTATTTCCATCTACCTTTATAGTCAATAAAGCCTTTTTAGCAGTCATATTTGGGTAGTGTTCAGACAGAAATTGACTTCAACATGGACTGTTGATTCGCTTTACCCAGATGATTTCTTTTTAAAACGTGCTTTTTTCCTAAGGACACTCTGGAAAGGAAAACTGTGTTTACCACCACAGATGTATAACTGTGCAAAGGGAGAACATCTTACCTCCAGCTTTTTCACCGCTATTGAATCATTATTGGAAAACAATGAATAATTGAAAGGCAGAAGAAATTAAGAAGAAAAACTACCTAATTGAATTCCAAAATGCAACATCTGCCCCTGCTCCTGGCTGTGCTTTGCGAGCTGCAATAGTTGAGAGGAAAACTGGACATTCTCAGCATCTTCATCCCAACAAATGCCGTCGGGTTTGTGGCCAGTACAAAGCCTCGCGCCCCGATAGCCTGCCCTCCAGTGAAACCACACACCACTCTCCCCTCTCCCCACAAGCCTGCGCGTGGTTCTTCTCAAAAACATCATCCTGAACCGCTGCTAAGCATTACCTTTGGGAATGCACAGCGGACTCCAGCCAACCTTTCCCAAAAACGTGTGACAACATCATCATTTCACCGAAACCTTTTCCATTTGTTGCACAGAGGGAGGCGTTTGCGTGGGAACAAAACCGGGGCCACCTTGTTCCAGGTCCCCCGGGCGACGTACAAAGGCAAAAGCTGCCTGCTGGACCCTGGACAATCGCTACTTCCACCCCAGGCATGGCAGGGATGGACCAACCCAGGCATTTCCCTTTCCCCGTGGCAGTTTGGCGTTACAGTCTTGAGATACAGGGGACATTTTGAGGAAAGGGCTGTCATTTCTGGATTTCAAGGCTTCCCCCTCCGCAAATATAAACCCCACGGTCCTGGGCTGAGGGGACAGCATTGCAGTGCACTTCAGGTGACTTCAATGTCCAAGGCTTCAGCCCAGAGAGTTTCTAAAGGCCAGAAACTGCCTCAAAAACAAAGCCTCTCTAATCACATCACAGCAGGGTCTGTTGGGGGGTGGGCAGTGCCTTCCCACTGCATTTCGACTCATTCCTGCTCAGTATTTTTAGCTCCTGCTGTTCTGGTGGGGAACAGCTTCCGGTTCACCCTACTGACAGCTCCAAGCCCCTTGCCTGGGGGGTGTACCCTCGCCCTGCCTCTAGAGAGGTGCCAAACCAAACGCTGCCTTCCTCACCCCCTTGGGTCCCTGCCAGCTCGCACATGCTGCACTCGAACGCTCTTAAATCAGTAGCCAGAGAAGTATGTTAATGTACAAATTAGTCAGAGTAAATGAAACATCTCAGTCCTGCTCGTCCGGGTCCTGTTTACACAAGAACTTGACTGTAAAGCTCAGACACGGAGCAGGAAACCAAGTCACACCAGCACCTCCGAGCCACCGGCAACAAACTCTGGCTGATGGACCTCTGAGCACACGCCTTGGGCAGGCAGGGGTACGGGCAGGGCCCCCAGGCTCCCAGAGGGATGCTAATGCCCTGGGGTGCATGGCCTGGGGATCCCAGAGCAGGGTGTCACCTGGAATCCCTTCCAAAGGCTTTGGCACATGCCGGGGCTGGTGGAGGCAGCCAGTGGCTCTGTGCAGGTAGGACAGCCCTGTGCCAGGATGGCTCTGAGTGAGCAGAGAGGCCACAACACGGTGAGCTGCAGCCGGGGTGGAAACGCAGTGTGGCTCGTGGTAGTCCCACCATCCCAGTCGAAGCGAGCACGGTGCCAGTGACCCGAGCCTTTGGGCACAGATGCTGCCCACCCGCATGGGGCTGTATGACCCCAGTCCCCTACATGCAGTGCTGTAGCCCCTGGTCCCTAAGCTACGCAGGGTCCCCTCACTCCATGGGGTTCAGAGCTGGCTGAGAGCAGCCCATAACCCTGGCTGGCCTCAGGAATTGGGATGACCAGACCCCTGGGGCTGCCAGGAGCACGCAGAGAAGGGAATGCTGCAAAGGATGCCCTATATCCCTGGGGCTGGGGCATTGGGTGCCATTGCCCATCCTGCTGGGCAAGACACATGGATACTATAAGACCCCCAGCAGAAGCCCCTCGGGGGGGGGGGCGTAAATCCCCATCAGTGCTGACTTACCAGTGGCAGCTGTCGACATCCTCGCAGCCTCGGGGGTCTCAGGGGGCTGTGGGCAGCAGCCCGTAGCATGGGAGCCCATGGCACATCCTAGGGGCTTAGCGCCGGGGGGCTCGGTCCCCTGCGCTCCCCAGAAAGGGGGGGGGGGCAGCGGGGCAGCACTGCACTCCCCAGCATCACTGGCGTTGCCACGGCAACTGCCAAATGACTCACACTCATTTATGAGTGACATCAGAGATGCGGAGGAGGGGGCTGGAGCAGATATTCCTGGTTCGGTTTTGCTGGTTAAAGCTGGAAGGTTTGGGGCAGGGAAAACATCCAGATCCGGCCACCCCAGGGCAGCCTCTGACCCAAGTCCTGGTGGTGTTTTGCAGGAGACCCACAGAGTCAGGAGGGAGGAGATGTCAGACCCTCTTCATGGGGGCTAAGCTCTGCCCAACACTGGCAGCTGGGCATGGGGGGGGCTGAGGCAGAGCAGGAGGGACATGCCGGGCAGACAAGACCCCGCTCGCTCCCCCTGTGCTGCCCTCAGACCTTGATTCTGTCCAAAACACAACCAGGTTGAGAAAACCGGTTTAGAAATCGCTTGCCTTGACCGGCACGAGCAGGGGGAGGTCACCTTCAGGGGGAAGGTGACAGCACCTTCGGTGGCCTGGCATGCTGGGAGCTGGAAAGGGGCCTTGCTTGGGAACTAGTCAAGAAGAGGGAGAAGCATCAGCTGGGCACACGCACAAGGGGGTTTAGGCACCACCACAGGTGAACGCTCCACATCCGGACATTTTTCAGAGCATTCTGGTAGCCCCTTGGCTTGTAGCCGTGCCGTGCTCCGTCACGCGCCAGAGAGCCACAGCCAGAAGTGCTGACACTCCATCCTTGCTCACAGGCTTGTTAGAGCCCGATGAGACCGAGTGACATATTTTTAGTAGGATGAGTCCTGCACGAGGCTCCGCGCCGAGCAAGAGCAGCACCAGGTCAGACAGCGACGCAGCAGCTACGCGGTCTCCAAGAAATAAACCTTCCTTGGCTCTCCGTGGGAGCAGCCCTGGGGGCATCACTCAACCCCCCTCACACCGGACACCCTCTCGGGGGGCTTCTGGGCATCCCTCCTTCCGTGAGGCTGGTTCCAGGGAACCCAGCCCTTGGAGCTTTTATTTTTAGCGCAGCAAGCTCTAAATACAGTAACCCACGGCAATCCGACCGACTGCCCAGCCCGGGAAGTGATGGCACCGGGGAAGCCCGCGGCAGCCGGAGCTGCCAGGCCAGTGCCACACCGCTGGGTCTGCCGTAGGGAAAGGCACCATGCGGCTTCCAGACACCCAGGATGGATGAAAATCCAAGGCACTTCAAATCAGGCTGTGCTGGGCACGATGATCCTGCAAAGGGGGGAAGAGGGGCCTGGCAGGAGGAGCGGGCTGCTGCCATCTCCCACCTGCGCTGGCAGGAGAGGGGAGAGGAGGGATGGGAAGGACCAGTCAAGGGCCAGAGCGCAGATTTCATCAAGGACTGTGCATTTTTCCTTTTCTTGGTGAGGGTTTGCGTGTGGGAGCAGGGGAGGAAGGGGCCCGCCTGTGAAGAAGCCGGGTGTACGGGGGTAAATGCGGAGAGCACCCCGTGATTCATCGCACGCAGCCTGGCAACGAGCTCCTGTGTAGGGGAAAACACAGATGGAAGAGGGCTGCTGCAACGCCGAGCCGACAGCACGGAAACAGTCACCCTGTGTCCTTTAAAGGATGATTTAGAGGGGTCCAAACTATTTTCCTTTTCGTGCATGCTTCACGGAGGAGACGTGGAGGGCGTGAGGGTCCAGCAGCCCACGCTGCGAACTGAGCAAATGTAATCCAACGTGCCAAGAAATCCAGAGAGCTGTCCCCAACTCCCCACTGCCCTGGTGCAACGGGAAGGAGTCGAGGCAGCAGGTTCAGCGCGGCACCAGGGGCTGCCCTGCACAGCAGCGTCAAGGAGCAGCTGAATTCACCCAAACCCCGGGCGCGCGGGAGCTGCCGCAGGTATGGGACCCCCGGGCACGGATTCCCCTGTTCCTCAGAGGGCACGGATTCCCCTGTTCCTCAGAGGACACGCAGCAGTTCATTTCAACATAAATGCGGTTTCTGCCCAAGCTACGGCTCAAAAGCCAAGCAACCACATCATGCATAAGCACTACAAGTCTCCCATGAATAATTTTTTGCCAGGCTGCACCAGCAGCCACACGCACCTGCACAGCACCGAGGCGCTCAGCCAGCCCTCGCCAAGAATTAAACACGAAGCCTCCGGAGCCGTCGCTTGCACCGCGCACGCAGAGCCCTGGCATGGAACCAGCTAGACCAGCTCCACGCACGCCGGTTCCCGGAGTGGGAGAGCTCGTTACACAACTGCTGATGGCATCGCTAACGAAACCGGTTTGAGAGCTGCAGCTCTTCCCTGGGACAGCAGCGCCAGAACTGCATCCCAGGCTGCAGGGCTTGTGCAGGACCCCAGGACATTGGGTTCGCATCCTACCCGCTGCCCCATTAACCACCTGGAGCCACGGAGACTCCCCCAGAGCCCTGGGCTCTAACTCAGGCCTTTCCTTTGGGCACCAGCTCCTCGGCCAGCCACCCGATTCACACCCTTGGGTTTGAGAGCGCTGGTCACCTCTCCAGGTTTATTTTGGTCTGGCGTGGTCTGGTCCAGCACATCTCGAGTTACTGATGTCCCTCCCCCAGCTCCACCAGTGACCGGATTCCTGGTGACACTGGATACACGGGGCTCGGGCACTGCTGTCCCTTCTCAGGTCACGCTCACTGGCACTCGTACCGACGCTGTTCGCACACGTACGCTACAGACCTGCCAGCTCCCAAGCCGTTTTCCAGGACCAAACCACCAGGGACAGTCCTAGGTGCGATCTCACGTTTGAAGCGAGGGTTTCCAACTAAAGAGAAAAGAATTTGCTCCATTGATTCTGCCTCAAACCCACTTCGCCTGTAGTGAAGCATCCCCAGCAGCTGCCAGAGCTGCTGCTTCCTCCAAGAGTAAAATCACCATTAAAAAACCAAAATAGCAGGATCAAGAAGGGAGCAAAGGATGGGATCGTCAGAGGGGACTGCAGCCGATCCGGGCACATTGCAGCATCTGCTGTTTCCTTCTGTTCCCGCTGGAACCCACTCCAGGCAGGCACAGCAGAGGAGCTGGCCACGTCATTGCACAATACTCTCCTCCGTTTTATGGGTTAGTGCAGCCAGCGACCTCCGATTCCTGGGGAAGAGGGAGCACACGGAGACAGAAGGCACGGCCACTGCAGAGCTTGCTGGGCAGAGGCTACAGCAAACCACCCATCGAGGGAATGGCTCTTGCCACACCGTTCGTGGCGTTAGTAACATCTCACCTTGCCAACACCAAGTTGTACTGTCACAGCCAACCGCAACCTGTACTCACCTTCCCCACCCCTCCCAGTGCGGACTGTGGCTCCGATGGAGGCTGGGGGTAGCTCCGGGGCCGGAGCAGCGAGGAGCCTCTCTCCTTATCGCTGCTGGAGAAGGCTGGCAAGGCATCTCCGTGCCGACAGCACGCTTCTCCCCAGAGCCGACAAACGCTACGCCGATTACCACCCATCCTGTCACTCAGCAGCACTTTTTAATTTCTAAGGTGTGGATTTCTGCCTAGACCTGCTGTACCAGTTTCGGCTTAGAAGTACCATTATCTAATGACACACCACAAGCTCCTCTAAGGGTTTGGTTTTAATTCTAAATTAGTGGAGAGATGGACCTTTGAACTGTCCTGCACCGCGTGCTAATCTGTGTGCTAAGGGACATCTGGCACCCAGAGAACACCTGCACGTTTAAAAACCTTCAGTGACAAGGATTTAGACATCTCATACTCTAATCCTCCATCTTTCACGAGATGCAATGAAAAATTACCCTCAACTCCTCACCGGTTGCTGCAAGGCGTGCTAAACAAACAGGCTGCTGGCAGGTGCTCTTCCTTGCCCTGAACATCGTGTGAAAATGCTAATAACCCCACCTCTGCTCCAGAGAAACAACCTCACGCGTTCACGCTCTTAATCAGTTGCCTCCAAGGCAACCGTGCACACGCGTGGGCAAGGCTCGGTGGCGCTTCCCAGCTCCGTGCCAAAGAGCCGGCAGCAGCGCTGGCACCGCAGGAGCGAGAAGGGCGTTTTGGGGCTGCACCCCACCACGGCGCCAGCTCGAGCTGTTTTCCTTAAGGAGGGTTCCCCTGTCCTGGGAGAAAAGGGTTCCAACCTACCAGTCAACAACCATCACGATAAATCCCTCTGAAACGGTCAGTCCGTCGCAGGGGGTCACCAAACCTCGTTCCACGCAGCCCTTGCGATGAGTCTTGCCCTCACAGCTTTGCCTGGAAAAGAGAAGTAACTTCCAGCTGCAAAACCAGCTCTTGAACTGGCGTTTTCTGCACAGATTTCATTACAGGTTTCTTGACCAGCTATCGAAACACCTTATTTTCCGAGACGCAATTCTAGCGGCCTGCGGACCCCGAGCAACACTGAACGACGTGGGTTCGTAAACCTTGGCTGCGCCTGAAAATGACGTCTCGGAACACCTTGTAATAAATCCAAAAACTTTATTTTTAAGATATATTATAAATTTACAACACACATAACATCAGTGTCTTCAGTGTGTATGTGTGAGCAGGTTTAAAGACTCAGCATTCGTTCTAGTCTCGTCCGCGGGTACGACTTCTCCACGCGCTAAAGGTGGCCGATCGTTTCGGTCCGACCTGCTCTGGCTTTGCTAACGACCTCGAGCACTTCTGGGAATAAACATATTTCGGTAACAACAGCGACTGCTTAAAAGGGTCACAAATTAGGAGCGTTTCTTGCTTGTTGCTCTCCTGTACGGGAGCAAAGCCTGGTTCTCCCATCCGGAGAGGTCAGCGACCCACGCCAGAGTGTCCAGAATGAACCCTGAACTCCACAGGCTCAGCCACGTCTGCCCTAGTTCAGCTTCATAAAAAGTAACGTTACATGGGAGAAAGAGCCGTGCATGCCACACGCCGGGGCCGGTTCCGTACAAAACTCGTCATACGCTGCCCCTGATGACTTTATACACAGGTGAAATGAAAAACTGTTCGGTCAGTACCTTGCAGTATAATTCAACTTGTGCTGCCACGTGGGAATTGCTGGATGGCTACTCCCACTCTTGTACAGGTCGTTAAACGATGATAAAAATATGCAAATTAAAAGTCTCTACAGGCCTCTGTTACCTGCTGCAACAAAGACACTTTGTTTTGTAGGGCTGAGTTTAAAACGCGATCCAATTTCTTCCCTCTCCCCTGAGCACGATATAAAACTACACCCAAATTCAGTAAGAATGTAATGCGTTTACATTTATTGATGCTCACACGCTGCACACAGGATGTTCATGGAAGATCTTCAAATCTAGGGCAAGAGGTCCTTAAGAAAACCCTCTGCTATAGCTAGATGGCAGGATGCAGGCGAGAACCACGCCCCGTGACCGCACGTTCACGTGGACCCGACACGCGCTGCTTGCAGGAATTCGGGATCGCCACCCTGGCCGAGCCCACCGAGCGTCCTACTCCAACAGCCGCCAGCACAAACCCTGCGGAATTACTGGCCCAGAGAGGAGGACACAATGGTTTGCTTATGCTCAACACTCAAGGGCTTGTGATGGGATGGAAACACCCAGCCACAGGGGCTGCTCCTCTGCTAGCTAACAGAAAAACGCTATTTACTGAAAGTAGAAAAACAGGGCATTTGCTCTGGGTGAAACACTCACTAGCCCGAGCACGCCCCTTTTGTAACGTGGCCACTGAAGCGGAGATCACTGGTAGCCTCTGCAGCTCTCCTACAGGTGATGTTTGCTGACAGCGTTACTATGCATTCGTTTGGTGCGATGCTTAATCAACTTCCGGAACGGATTGAAGAGATCCTCAGCCCCTGAATCACGATACCTAAGAAAATCCTAACAGTCTTGACTAAAAGGGATTTCAATAACCACTTCAGTGTTTTTGGAGATGAAGATCAATCTCCAAAAGACAAGTTTGGTTCCAGAAGAGCGAGGAAAGAAATGGGGGTCAAGGCCTGGGCCACGACTGCGACAGAGCAGCTGCAAGGAACCGATTAGCTGGAGGTTCTGGAGCTCTTGCAGGAGCAAACCGTGCGCCGTCCCGGAAGAGCGGGAGCGTGCCGACTGCTTTAGAGACCCTGCAAGTTAATTTTCCAGCTGCGTGGAGAACAGCAGCGTCCTTGAAACGGCGTAGAGATCAGCGAGCTGTGAAGTAGCTGGGTAATCTTGTGTGACCGTTGAGCAATGCAGCGATCCTAAAGGAAGACTCGTGCCACTGCTCACAGGGAGAGGGAACGGCAGGGGCTTTGGACCGGGCCGGACACTGGAGGTTTATCAGAAGTTCCGCCAGCCCAGGCTCACGGGTCAGGACAACCAAGGTCCAAGCTGTAAAGTGGCCACTGGCATTTTGTCCAAATGCATCCCCCGATAAAGAGAGTATAAATACAGAGCCCTGAGAACAAGCTTTCATAAAATACATTTCTATTAAAAATGTCAGTGTTTTGATGACAGAATGCCAAGTTAGATATATTTAAATAAACAGCTAGCTAGCTTTCAAGAGCCATGTAATATCAAAAGGGAGAGGATTGTCTGTATCAACTGATGGGGCAGAGAGGACTGTAAGAAACAGGTGTTGTATGAGCCACCTACCGCCCATTTCCTTACTACTTAATTTCCCAGGCTTCCAAATATCCCCATGACCACATTAGGAGACACATATGACAGGTCTTTGCTAGCTGTGATTTGAACACCAGAGAGGCAAGCACAGGACCTAAACCTGTAAATCCTTACTCCTGTGAGTAGCTCTTCCTCAATAAAACTGGCTTTTAAGCAAACCCTTCCATTCCCAAGTGCCTGGGGACTCCTCTCTGCCCTACTGACCCGATCCACAACTCCTCTGCCCTTCAGCCACGGAGCAGGACAGTTGATCACCAGGCAAAGCTCTCGCCACACACGCTCCTTGTGCCCGGAGACCCGTCTGCGGGTTGACATTCCAACTCAACAGCAGGGCTCTGTCAGCTTTTGTACAACTGGGATAATCAATGCCTACACAAGCACAGGGGGCTTAACCCCCGCTCCGTTTCCTGTGATGAAGCAGCAGCAATACACCCAGGTGTGGCGGGGACACACAGCTCCCTAGTCCACTACGAATTCATACCCTACCTCCACTGACACCTCGAGCATTCGTTTAACCTCAGGGGTGGTTTTTGCTTGTTTCAAACCAACTCCTGTGCCTCGCTGCAAACATCACACCCTCCTGAGTTCTGGCCTCTTCCAGCTACTGGCCACTGGAAGCTTCAGTTCTCGGAAGACAAGCAGGACTGTGTTAAAGCCACAACGAGTGACTGCCTGGCAGATCAGGAAGGACACACCCTCCAACACTTCAGCTGGGCAAGAGCTCTGGAATAACAAAATCCAGAAATAACCACATTCCCAAGCCTTCAAGCATTTTAAAGATTCCCTTATCCCCAGGGTCTCCACATGCTGCTGCAGCATTAGGTTGTTGAACCTGGGCATCACCTTCTACTCCATAAACATGTTTTGTTTTACTGATGCGTTTTCCTTACCAGGTTCAGCGCCACCGACTGCGCTCTGGCACACCAGGGAGGCAGCTCTGGTAACTTTTATCGCCCTGATCAAGCCGACACCGAACAACACACACAGTTCAGTAGCAGGTCCTGGCAGTATCACGCTTGGATCCCGTCGCTGTGGGGCTGACGTGGAGATACACAAGCAGAACCTTCACCCTGAGAAGCGCACGACACTGCTCGTCCGAGGCAGGTCAGACACATCGTAGTGGGAATGCACCCAGCTTCAACCCCCTAAAAGTTGGGGACTTCATCATCCCCACTGCCCTGGCAGCAGCAAGACAGTCCTGGGGGCAGCTCCCCCCATGCCAGTACAAGCAAGATGCGTTGCTCACTTTGCCCTACTGCTAGTCACCTAGGTTCTGCCAGCGGGTGCTAAACTTCTAGATAACTCTGAAGTTGACAGACGACCCTTGCCTGGGCTGTCCTGAAGGTCTACAGCCATTCCAGGGTCTGATCAAGCAGTACTGAATCAAAGGAAGCATTCCACCAAGCCTTCATGTTCCTCAGAGACCAAGACTGCTACCGAAGCATCTGTTCTGTAAGTCTGAACCTGTACTATTCATTCACAAGGCAAAAAACACCCTCCACTGAACTACAGAGTAGTTTTTCACAGCTTTGTCTTCTAAAAACACTCATTAAAAGGAATATTTATAAGAATCCTGATCAGTAGCGAACGATGTGTGCCTCTAACATGAAGAGTTTCAAGTAATAGCATCTTCTGGTACTGTTACCAGCAAAAAGCTTCAGGGAGTAAGAAAAAAATGGACAAAAATCATCAAAACCTTTCATAACACTGCACTCGGTCACAACTACTCATGAGTAGTTGTGTGGACCGCACTGGGTTGCAGGATCAGGTTCCCAGTTTGTAGGACAAGGTCACAGTTTGGTGTCGTGCTGTCAACCTCTTCCTAGCAAGGCTTCAGGAGGATGGTTTTAAGCCCAGTTTGAACAGAAGCAGCATCTCTCCAAAGCCTGGAATTTCTAAATGTAAATATTTCACCAGTCACAAACTGTAAAGCTTCGTATGAAATGACAAGTAACAAAAAATGTAATCCTGGGATAGTAAACGAAGATAAAATCTCCTGCTGCTTTGATTTCCCCACCCTTCATATTAATTATGTGAAACTGGCAACTCGAGTGCCTCGGCTGCGTAACAGCACAGGGGAGATGCCAAGTTCAGGCCAAAACTTGTTTTAGGGTTTCGGCTTGCATCTCGTTGCATTTTTATTTAAAAAAATAACCAAAACCAACTGCACAACACCCCCCACCGCCCACTTAAAAAGGTGACTCGCGGAGCCATCCGGGATCTCCGTCTGATGGGACCCCTTTGTGCTATTTAAGGACAGGGTCCCCATCTGGTTACTCTGAGTTTTGGAGAGGCGGGTCTGGCCCAGCCTGCCTCTCCCCCAAACGGCTATTCGACACAAGAGGTGGCAGGGATTACGACGTCTATCAATCAGGTTTGATTAACTTGAAAACAAACCCCATTCTTGTTCAGACTGTTGAAAAAGTAACACCTGCAGAGCCCAACCATAAAAACCAGCTGGACATTTACCCATGAATTCTGTTCTTAAAAGCTCACAGCTCCTGGCTGAAGCCTCGTCAGCCTTCTGCCAAAATATGAAAGACACAGCCTGTCATTCCTGGTATTCCCAAGGTAAAAATAAGCGTAAAGAAAACCCATTTCTATCTCAAAGAAGATAATAATTTCAAGCGTGCTTTTAAATACGTTAAACAAGATAAAAACCTAAGCAGTTCTGCTGCTTGACAGATCGCCAGTGACAAACCCATGCAAATTAGTTGCTTTTTCTGTAAACAGTTTGAAACAAAACTCAAAAAACACAAGTCTCCCTTTCTAAACCGTGCACATAAAGGGAAAAAAAACCCCACTACATGAATACATCCCTCCTTGCGCTAGGATATGGCAGAGCCTGAACTTATGAACTGCAGCCTACTTGAGAATCCAAATCTTGGTGTAGTGAGTTCTGTCGTGAGAGAGATATTGCATCTTCAAGGTAGTCTCCTACAAGTGTCAGCACTGCGGGAACAACACTAACGCAGAAAATAAATAGGAAAAAGTAATGCTATTTATTAGAAGATTTCCATCTCTGAATTATTCTGTTTAAATTATAATGCAAGATAAACAAGTTTGGATAGAAATGCGTTTGCTCTCCCAACGTTTGGACTTTCAAAAAACATTTCCTAGGAATCAATTTTAAAAAGCATTTTAGAATTTGATACAGCCATAAATTAATACTGTATGGAGATGATTAATATCCTAGGCTAGTGGTCAGTGACCCTTTGTAAACACTAGCCAGATGCTAGCAACACCGGCTAGAAAACTACCATCACAGGGCCTTTGAACAAGCAGGATCATATTTCTTTTCAACAATCTGATTCTTAATTGTTGTCACAAAACCTTTTCCTATTTTTTGATATACTTTATTTTAAACCTAATACCTGAAAACATAAACAAGTCTTCAAACCTCTTCCACTAACACTAAGTCCACAAGGCAATTAACTTCAGTTGGCCATAACTACGTAAGCTCTCGTGCGAGAGACCCATTCAGGAGGGATCTCTCGCCCTCCCCTTCCATCCGCCCCCCCTCCCCAGACAATCCATGCACCCTCCCGTTGAGGAGGGACAGTAGGAAGTGGCACAGTGGACTGGCATTCCCCTCTACGTGCGATTCAGCGTCTGGAAGATTCGAGATATCTGTAGCATGACAGGCCCAGTTTCTGGATCGTTCATCCACTGAGTGCTGTTCAAGGGGTTTTCAAGCATATCCTCGAAGGCTGCCAAGAGATGGAAATTGCAACACTCAGTTAGTCCTTTAGTCAGCAAAGGCTGCAAAGTCTGGGATGCTTCAAGCACACGACAGTTAGAAACAGCTGCACCTCAAAGGCAGTGGGCGAGCATCACCCCAGTTTGGTGGGGTACACATCATACATTTACCACTTGCACGCCTGAGTCTCCCCAGCCGGGGATGCAACAGGCTGTTACGCTTTCCCCACTCCTCAGCGCTAACCTCACTGCAGACAGAGGGTGATTAAATACTCAGCCTGGATTATGGTCCACCTTACAAAACCCCAAGGACACGGGTTTGAAGAGCTAAAGCCTTCGCAAATATCTACAGGCAGAAGAAGGGAATGTGCCGTTGGCAGCGGGTCAGCTGCTGCCAATACTCCTGCAGGAAGACTCTTCTGCAACTTCACTCCTCAAAGATCTTCCACATCCCAGCCTAGATTTCTTAACGGCTAGTGCTTGCACCAGTATTTTCCCCCCCACGCTGGTACTTAACCAAGACAGTTCATGGAAAGCACTGTCCCACCCTCGCTGCACTCTGGTTGTCCTACGGCTACTCGTAACATCTCTGAAGAGAAAACTGACCCATAAAAATAAGGAGCAGGTCTGCCCTGCTACCCAGAAACAAGCAGCAGAGCCAGCAGAAGTGTAGCCTCTTGAGCCCCCAGATCTCAGAGCTCTGTCTTTTTGGAGAGGCCCCCGGAGCCAGAAGGGAAGCAGCATGTTCCCTCTGAGCAGCAGGTGCTTTCTCCTTCTTGGTGTTTGGAGAGTGGAGGGTGTCAGGGAGGCAGCCAGTTCCACCTGCCTAGACAGAGGCAGAAGGGGAAAGGCTCTCTGTGCAGAACAATCACCTCCATTTCTGGTCAGTGACAGCACTCCAAATAGTTAAGAGCAGTTTTTTCTTTCCATACACAGCTATCTTTACAATGAGCTTTGTTGTTGTGTTTTCAAATGTGCTAATTCTCACTATTCTAATTAGGCTGAAGGAGCCAGACAGCCACTGCAAGAGCTGAGCTGCAAATCTGGCAGAAGAACCATCCAGGCACTAATTTATAAGCCTTATGCCAGGCACTGAGCTGGACTACTGGATGTTTGGAGGGGTCATTATGGAACAGGACATAAAAAGCAGTTGCACATCTGACCTATTAAGAAGTCACCCAAATGTCAGCGTTGCAAGAGCCTGGCAGACTGGCACCAAGGTCAGGGTCTGTATTTTCCCAGGAGCGTGAGCGTACAAAGCTCCAACTGACATCCGTGGGAGCTGGAAGTACCCAGCGCCTCGGAAAGGCTCATCATTAATACCTTGCTCAAGGTCATGCAGCATGCCCACAGAAAAGCCCAGAAATAAGTACAGATCTCACCTTTCCCCACTTTCTATTCTTTCACACAGACTCAAAAGCTTAAACCAAAAAGATTTATCAACGTTCTGTAAGTACCTAACTAAACGCAAACATTCATTATTAAAATCCGTGACATGAGCAATTTGCAGATGTATCATTAGGAATATATTCTGATGTTCATCCGAGCTTTACGGGCGCATATAATGACATTTCGTTTTCTATTTATATTGTGAGCTGCAGTGTGGAACCCTCGCTGGAAATGAAGAGACCATTTGTTCAGAAATCAGAGTGGGAAGGTTCTGCTCTTGAATTATTTAAAAGCTTGCAAACTCTCCTAATTACATTTAAAGTACTATTTTTAAAAGCTCTCCTGAAAGACCTTGCGCATACACCCCTTATGTAAAAGCATCGCTTCAAATAAATTTTGAAGGCAAAGACAAAACACAAAACTTTATATACATCACAGAGCTGATGTCATTCCTCTGTATCGTCCTCCAGCATCAGAGAGGCCAGCTCATCACAGATTTGCGTTTCACTGTCAGGGTCATCCGTCGGGTATGTGCTGTGCTCACAGCCTGACCACGAGCACACAGACTTCACAACGGAGCCGAAACCCAAGCAAGGGCAAGTGTATTTTCATGTAAGTTATCTCAACTTTGATAGGCAAGGCCTGAGCTCAGATTTCTTGTTTGGTTACTCTTTCACAAGTTATCTTCCGTCTCCACGACCAGGCCTCAGCACTCAGTGAGCCATACACAGGAGACAGCCTTGTTTTTGCTGTGAAATAATCAGAGTTCTAGACAGACATTCCTGATTTTTCCCCTCACGGCCAAAGGGAGCACACAAAAGGTCTCCTAAATCCACAAAAGCATTGCAGCCAGCAGCTATTAAAGTTCTGAGTTCAGCAAGTGTAATCCAGTAGCCTGGGGAACTAGTGCCACTCCTGGGACAGCCCCAAGTTCTGGGCTGGGTTTAGCTCAGTGGCAGTGTGCAGCAAACAACAATGCAGCTGCCGAAAGCTAGGAGAAGGCTTCAGAGCTGCACCTATCCCACAACACACCCCCAGTCTCTACTCTTATTCACCAGCAACTACAGACACAGCGTATATGTGTGTGTATATATATATGTAAAAAGAACCCAAGCAGGACTTACCTAGTAGAGTTTTAGGGTTGGTTAGCCCTAACTGTACCACTGGGTTTTCTAAGATGGCTTGGAATAGAGGGCTGTTGGTGTCAATACCCTTATCTAAGTCCTCTGGAGAAGGCTTTCTGTCTCCCAGCAGCCATTCACACTGAAAGAAATCACCAGGCACAACAGATATCATGAGTGGTACCATCAGAATGAAAGTATCTCCAAAGTTTTGATGATGTGGCATGTTAAAAATACTTATTCTTCTCATAGTCAAGACCGAGCTACACGTTTCACACCAGATTACTATTCATTTGTTGCTCCCACATCTTTATTTCAACAGGAACAGCAGCAGTGCCTGGTACAGCAACAAAATTATACTAATTTTGGATATTTCAAAGCTCAGGAAAGATGTGTGTTTTCCTACGTAGTGGACTGGTAATCTACACACTGCGTGGCTTGTATCTCTTGCTCAATCATTCATTCCTGTCCTTTAATTAGTTATTAATTATTGGCAATACCGTTTCTCATGAAAGCATAATCTCTTTTGCAGTCTGGTGAGGGAGTTTCTCAAAAGCTTTTGGAAAATCCACACATGCTACCCCCAGCAGATTAGCCTCGATCTCATGCATGCCGAGTTCCTCTGAGAAGTCCAAAACCTCTGTATTCTAGCAGTGTATATTATTTGAAAGAGGCACAGAATATATAGTGCTCATTTCATCTCCTGTAACTGTTGGGCTTTATGACAGATCAAAACATCAACCAATTCAATGCTGAAAAGAATCAGTTGGGCAAAATATTACAGCAGTAAGGAAATGACATTGTACTCACAGCTGCGTTTTGCTGGTTGTTGTTTACTCTGAGTGCATCTACCACTTCTTTTTCATCAAATCCCATCTCCATCAGGGCAATGACAGCCTAGATCAGATTTGCACAGCTTAATGCATGTAACAATTCAAACAGAAATGAGAACAATCACATTCTTTCACCTTCTGTGCAGGAGCATTTTGTGGGGTAAACCACTCTATTGTTTCCATTTATAGGCCACTAAGTAATCTTATCTACAAAGTTTTCAAATACCCTGTATCAAACGTGCCTTTATTACGGAAGAAAAATAGGCCTTAAGAGTGAGGGTGGTTCCTATTCTCAACATTGAAAGCTGCCCACAAGGCAAAGAGCAAGTGTACCTGAGGCAGAAAGAACAGCAGGACAGAAACACCTTATTTTAGAACTTCTCTCATGTCACAAAGCTTTTGTTCACATCTCGCTGACAGATCAACCTCCACATTCACTTGTAGTTCTACTCAATTTCATTTTACTTCCTGGATTATTATATTGGTAGCAAGTGTTACGTATTTAGACAAGCAAGGTAGATATCGTTATGAGAACGTTTTGTCATTTAGAAATTGTACCCAGGTTGCCAAATATGAAGAGCTTTTGACCAAAAAAACCCCACAAGAAACAGCTACTTGTGAAAGCAAAGTGCTGCGTTCCGAAGAGCACCTCCTGGTGAGCACACGGTGTGATAACATCACATATTTTTACTTCAGCTAATGCTGTGTGCTGAAAAAAGGCCAACTTCTGCCATTTGCTGCAAGACTCGCATCTGCTGGGGATACTTTTCCTTGCCCCTAAATACAATAATGCTTTGCTGTCCCTTTCCACAGCAAAAGCACCTCCTCCTGTCCTGCAACCCTTCCTTCCCAGATAGCAGTCTTAAAATGCAATGGCAGGAGCCCGACAGCTTTCAGTCCCATCAGTTAATTCTCAGGTACAGAAGTAACAGTGTCAGTAACTCAGATACTGTTATCTGAGACAGCGATGCATTAATTAGGTAATATCCCTTTCAGCAACCTGAATTTAAACAGTCCCTACAGACCTCCACTAAAATACTGTCAAGCCAGCAAAATCTACATCTACCAGATGTCCCATTTCATTTATTAACTAAACATTTATTTGGATTCCAGTGCGCACACAGTCCGTTTCGATCCTAAGTTACATAACAGGGAGATCAACAGCACGTACGCGTGGGTCAGGACGAAATTCTCTTTTCCTCCGGATCTTCTTGAATATTTCTGTCAGCTCATCCTTGGCCTCTTCCCCAGCCGCTTCTGAACTAGGACCCGCAGTTGCTTCAGCAGAGGATGCACCAGCTTCAGCCGTGGCTTCTGACGGAGTCTGACCTGGAAGTGGAGTATCCACTGCAGGGTCATCTGCGTGTTCTATCAACCACTCCATGGCCTGTGTCACTGACATACTGAAAGGCAAAGCACGGGGATGAGAAACACCCCAGGTGTACAGCAGTGTTCCACATGCCTTCGCATTTATTCCCGTGGTATAGCGACTCACAGGTTAATTAGTATCTCAAACATCATAAATAAAGTTTCAGAGCAAATCTCAGAGCACCTTAACTCTCTGTGCACTCCGGACACCATAATCCTCTCTGAAGCCAGGAAGACAGAGGAATGAAGTCCACTTGGACAGCTGCAACCCAGATTTTAAGAGGCATTTCTAAGGGAGTCACCTTGTTCTCCACATCATCTGCTTTATTTCACAACAGACACCGACTATTTGCAACTGTTGACAAAACTGCAAACAAAGCATGTTCCAAATTTACACGGAGCCACATCTCAGATGCAAACTGCTTTGTTGCTTCCTAAGGAGACCTCTCAGACATCCATGGCAGTGACCAAGGAATGCCATTAATAATAAAAAAAGAGGGTGAAAAACATTACATGTGCACAACGTGCCTTGAGCAAGAGCAAAATTCAACACAGGCAAATGCACTTGGACATGTACCACTCTTCTTCCTCCACTCTGGCTTAAGAGGAAATCTGTGATCCCGGGAAGAGGAGGGATCAGCCCGAGGGAACAGAACACCATGATCATAACACACTTGCTATCCAGGGCAAATGCTCAAGGGAGCATCCAAGGCCAGGCTGGATGAGGCTTGGAGCAACCTGGTCTAGTGGAAGGTGTCCCTGCCCATAGCAGGGGGTTTGGAACTAGATGATCTTTAAGGTCCCTTCCAACCCAAACCATTTCATGATTCTCTGATCTCTTCCTAATTAATATCAAGGAAACAAAGATAACAACAGGATAACTGAACATGTAACTTCATTGGACACACAGGAATTATTACGTGTTCACAGAAAGGAAATGAAAGCCTTTGTCTGTTTATAGCTTTTCAGTCACTACAGAAAGACAGAGGACATCAGGGGAGAGAGTCTTTCTGAGCCACAAGGGAGAGATTCTGGAGAAGAGTGGCTGGAATACATTGTGGATTCTCTACCATTAGAAATATTCAAGAAGGACCCAACAAATCCCTCTCAGGAATGAGGCAGTAGAGCTGATTCTTCTCAGGGCACAGAAGAACTACATCACCTCCTATTCTCCTAAATTGCTATCTGGACTTTATAATCTTCTTGGAATATTTTTTGAGGATCAGCAGAAAGTATTTTTCTACAGCTGAAAGACCACTGTGGATGGTCTAGGTTTGCTTTTTTCTCCCCTCAGTAAAACTTGATTTCTAAAGTGAAAGAAAATGTGAGTTTAATACATGGAAACAGTGCCAGCCTGGCAGCCTTGTGAGCTGCAGACAAGCTCTTCTTTGCAGAGCAAGGACAGCAGTCCCTTCCCTGTGCCATCTGCACCTGCACGCTGCCTGGAGTGGCACTGTTCTTCAAGTTAATGCTTTTCCCAACCTAGTTTTAGGTGACCCACATAAAGACACTTCAGAAAAAAAAAAAAAGGCAGTTTTCTTTTTAACCATATCAAGTACCTTACAGGCAATGTGCTGAGTACACTTACTGATTTAATCGAAGGGCTTTGACAGCTCTGCTTTCTGGAAACCCCATTTCTGTAAGTTGTCGCAGAGCTATCTCATCCACTCTGTCTTCCTCATCTTCATCCAGCATGGCTACACATACACAAACAAAACAACGTTCAGATTGACCTCAATTAAAATAACCCCCTTTCTCAACGGAATGACATGTGTCAAGTTCAAACCCCACTCTTCTCTTCCATCCCTGCTTGTTTCTGCCCTGAATTTGCTACCTCATCATTCACTTTGCTGCACTCAGCTTGATCAGGCTCAGGTAGAGTCTTCCTGAATGAAGGCTTTGTCCAGGTGCATTCAAGATCTCAAACAGAAGACCGCTAACTCTCACATTACCCTGGTATTTCCACATACGAAAATACATAGGAGATCGTAGATAATTGAAAAACAGATCCTCAGTGAGTTGGATCTGGTCCTAGCACATCTCACGGGCAAGCATTTCCCACAAACTGAACCAACAGCTACACTATCTCCTGGTGCTTTTCAACTAGTCTGTACCATCCCTAAATGGCACTTTTCATCCATCCCAAAGGGACCTTCTAAGATTTGTATAACCCATATCCACAAGCTGAAATGTTTGCCACAAAGTTTGTAGCAGTTTTACTATTACAGCAAGGCCTGGCCTTCACTCTGCAAGCCCACACTCTGGCTAGGGAAGGAAACAAGTTGCCAGGATTGAACTAGGAACTACAAAGATATATTCATACCATTTGCCTTCTTAAATAGTTCAACTGCATCTGGGTTCAGTGCCAGCAATTTCTGTGCAACTTCTATGAGAGACACTAAGATCTTCCGGAGCTCTGTCTGGAACTGCAAGAAAGGAAACTGTCAAAACATTTAGACAGGAAGTTACCAGACGTCGTTAAGTCTTAATATATCTGTTGTTAGTACCTCAGCAGTAGCCTGGCCCCCCGTACAGAAGGTTGCTTTATTACGGCTTTATTTTCATTGTTTAGTGTCTGAAAAAGCCTTTCCTGTGAATTGCCCCCTGGAAGTAGAAGGTGCTGGGTAGAAAGGTCCTTTTATTCCTGCCAGTGCACTACAAGCTGTGTGGTGCTTGGGAACACTCGCTGTTCCACACAACACTGACTCCCACCTGGCACAAGTGTTGTAAGAAGACAGTCACAGCAGCTCTGTTCCAGTGCTACTCGCTTCTGTGAACCAGGGAGCCCTCCTGGTCTGTCATTTGCTTTCTAGTAATCTGGAGCTGAACAACACAGATCAAAGCTGTTTTCTAAACTGAAGCGTCACAAACTCCTTTCAGATGGACACTTGTTCTTCATGTCAGGCTCAGTAGGTCACGTTGGACATTAAACAGCTCAAACGCCAACATGCCCTTTGGGTTTAGGGCACTGCCAGTCTGCAATAGGAGGGCGGATTCGCTGCTTCATACCCCTCTAGTACAGAAGGGCAAGAGACGTCCCCAAACTGCCGCAGGCAGTTAGAAGCATTACAGACTCTACCAGCATTCAGTTACTGAAGCCAAAATTTATGCCTGGTTTCTCTTTCCAGAGCCATCGAAGAGGAAAAAAAAACCCACTGCAAACACCTGAACTATTTAAGACTGAAGAAATAAACCCCCCTAAATTCACATTTGCCAGATCTTGAATATGTTTACTGAGGCTTTGCCACGGACAAATAGAACTTTTAAAATCATAATTTAGAGCAGTGTTTTATTATTACTAAATAGTACAACCTGTGCCTAAATGTTAAGCTATCCTCTTTATCCTGAATTTCTCTGACAGAGAACAGAACCACACTCCCACGTCAGAGAAGAGGTTACATACAAGACAAAAGCCTATTTGGACGTTAGTGTGAAAGTTAAGAAAGCGAAGTCTAATACTTACATCCCTCATGTTGTGATGGGCCACGGTGCGATCTACGTTGCGAGAGGGCAGATTCGCAGTTGCTTTGAGAATAGCCTCCTTATCGGGAGCCTTCTGCTCCTGCTTCCTCTGAAGGATAGGAACAGGATAACCCATTATCCACAGAACAGAGAACACAGCACAGTGGAGAGCAGTTCCATATTCTTCAAGCAGTGCTCTATAACTTGCAGCTACGAGAAACAGCAGTCTAGCAACGCAGGGGATTAATAGCACCAGTATCGTTTTGCAATTACAGAGCAAAACTGGACCTGTCGGTTTGCTCCATTTTCAGTCTTTATACCTATTTCTGTCATCTAAACACACAGGGAAACTCTGGCATCAAGAGGGAAAGTGACGTATCAAACAGGAAGAGAACTCGGAGGCCTCAGTGCCCAGGACCATGGTCTGCTCACAGCACGCTCTCTTCAAACCCACGGTTTGTCGAGAGATGTACCGATACTGTGCGCACACTAACACTTAACTGCTTGGCATGAAGTGCTTTGCGGCTTGCAAGCATCATGGAGAGATAGAGGGTGCCTTGGATTTTCAGCACATGCTTACAGTCCAGGACAAAACACAGCAGGGTACCAGCTGAATATTTCCCAGTCTTATAAGTTATGCTCTGAGAGTGACATTCTGCACGGCAAGATCATACTGAAGAGAGAGACAGACACCAATACCTACAGGAAGGGATAGAGACATACACCAATAGCCAGAGGAAGCAAGAAGAAAGCAAGCGGTGCAAGGACAACGTAGAGAGATCAAGGAATTCACAGTGTCAAGCACAGGCATCGCTCAAAGTGTTGATGAGATAACATCAGCTACAGCACCACTCGAGCATAAGCATCATCCTGGGCACCACTGACCCTCAGTAACAGTTACATTCCAATAAAATAATCGTAGGGTGCCAACACTTCAGCCCTAGAGATCTGGTTAGAGGGTGACAGGCCACACAGATACAGAGAGAAAACAGCCTGACAGCAAACCAACGTATTTCTATTGGGAAATAGAAACCAGAGACAGAGCAGGACACTTGCTGAACAATGCTTACACAGTTATTAAACATCTGTTCAAAGATCAAACCTATTCCACTTCCACAGAGTGTATCTGCATGTCTCACTCTATGGCAAATGTTCTCACCCTCAAAGTTAAAAATGGAAAATCAGCTTCCTCAACATTTGGAAGAAATACGAAATTATTTTCCTAGAATTTAACTGGCAGCATTGGCCTCTGACAGCATACCCCACAGTAATCCTTCTGCAGCTCGTCAATAAGCATTTGATCAAAACAGCCAAGTCATGAAGTCTTTCAAACTCACCTTCTCCTCTGCTGACACGTCTGCCATTTTGGGGAGCGGAGGCGGCGCACGCTTTTTTATTAAAAGCAAGACATCTAGAAAGAGAACGATAGCGCTATGCATTAGAAAATAACGTGAAAACAGTTCTGGACAGACACCTCACCAATACAATTTTTCTGGAGATAAATGTATTAATTCCGCCGCAGCATCAGACCTTTTTCACGCTTGAAAACCCATATGGCTTTACACACCCGCCTTCAGTACGTGCAATTCCTTAGCACACAGTGAACACAAAACATGGTCCATTATTAGTCACACTCTGTTACTGGTTCTTCTCCTCACACAAGACCATTACAGAAGGTATTACAGGCTCCAGTTGTCTTGCACATCAACAGTACATCAATTGGCTCTTCATAATAAGCAAGCATCAGCACTTGCAATGTTCCCACTGAGAAAGAAGCAGTAGAGAGGTCACGGATGGTTTTTGGCTAAGGTGAGGCCTTCTTTCAACTGCAGCAAGTGCCAAGCTTCAGCAAGAGCTTCCAGTATCGGGCTGAAGCTCACCTTTGTGTGTGAATCGCAGCACATCAGTTCAGCCTAAAGCAGGGCCGGTAGCTCACCAGAGCAAGTCTCAAGGCCAAACAAATCTTCAGTCTCAGATACCTCATACAAGCTGGCATGAGCTTGACTTGGGCTTTTAAGGCTAGTATTTTCCCTTTACAAGGCACCTTTTTTTAGAGATCACACGATGTTTTACAAGCTTCTAGGAGCTCAGTTTCTGCCACACAGATTCAAAGGGTGGCAAGAGGCAGACACGCTAGCCAGAGCCCAAAACGGGCCCACACAGCATCTGCAGCCTGACATGGCCTGACATGCAGTTTTCAGTCCACTGCATTAAGCAGGTGAAAAGCAACCAAAACATGCTTTGCACAACAAGTTTCCTTGGGCTGGCTCAGCACCTAACAGGCAAGAGCAACAGCTGGGGAAGGCTGTTAACCCTCACTTGTCCAGCTGATGAGAACACGAAAGGACCCACGTGCTGCCTCTTGGCTGCCCTGCGCAGTCAGCCGGTGGCAATCAGCTGTCGGCTGCGATCTTGTCTCCCTGACAAGCAAGGCACATGAAAGCACACTGCAGAGGGAAAAGGAGCAGAGGCACCTGCATGACAGCTTACTGCAACTACACAGTTAATACTGCTGAGCTGCTGCAAACTGCAATTCAAAACTCTGTAGGAGCCAGCACCACCTGCCTAGAAATAACACACCACCAATCAGCAAAAATGCTGTCCCTCGCCTTTGCCTAAGATGGCACTTCTCAGCTCCCGCTCAGCTCTAAAGGTGACAGGTGACACTACGCTGGAAGAGACACCAAACTGCTTGTATTCACCGCAGTGGCTCTCCAGCCTGCACGAACTCAGGCAAAAACCCAGCAACCCTGCTGCTGCGCTTCTGGTTCAGACGCTGTTTCAGCCTACAGCAGTCCTGCTCCTCTCACTTTCTGCCCCACAGCCCTTTACCTCCAGAAGGGACCATTAGCTTCAGCTGTCTAGTAAAAACTGACCCCAGCTCTCACCTTCTTCTCTATCACATTAATCCTTTACACCTTTGAAGTTCAGAAGCAAACACATACCTCACACTCTCTACTATAGCGTGATGGATTCTGACCCACATTTCCTGAGGACAGAATGAGATCTAAACCACGCACACTCAGATACACTTCAGCAACCATCCTACTGCTTGACCTGGAGAACCCCAGAAACCTCTCAAATGCATTGGGTTGTCCGTCTTGGGATACTCAGCCACGGCAACTATTTCTGAATCCTTGTGAAGGATAAATGCTGCCCTTGAGGTTTAGAAAAGTTGCTTTAAAAGGAGATAAAAATAATCTGTTTAACTTACTGACTTAATGAACACTCCTAAATCCTTTTCAGCCCTTAAAAGAAAGAGTGAAGTAAACTGCTCAAGGTGCTTTCTCTGAGGCGTAAAAAAAGGAAGCTTTTTCTTCTCTTCCTTTTTTGCCACCTTATTAGCTTCCTGTGTCAAAGCAGAGAGTACATATAAAAAGGTTACTGTCTGGAACTTGGCAAATAGCTAAACACAATCCCATGTTTCCAAGCTGATAGGATTAAAAAAAAATCAGGCACACTCACCTCTATCTTGAATGTTTTCCTCCAACACTGTTTTTGTGTCTGTCAGCACCTTCTCAGAAGTAGCATGTATCAACTTATGATGCGTCACGGTTTTTGGATCCTCCAAACTCCCAGGTACACACTGTAGAAGATAATAAATATTGAAGATCAGAAGAGAGAAATAAGCCTGCTGCATGAATCACTGCCCTTCGCACTTAGCATTCTCCACACACAGACTCTGCCATCATTTACTAGCTGCTTAATAGCTTAAGTAACTGCAATATGCTAGAGGCCAGTGCACAGGATGTATTTTATGAAAGAAACTGAGGTTTGATTTGTGCTGTAACAATACCAACTGTGGGAGTTTTCTACCTGCACATCCAAGCTCCTGCTTGGGAAGAACAGTCAACCAAAGGAAGGATTCTAGCCCTCTGTCCTTGATGCTGTTAACTTAATAGCTACGCCAGGGAGTTGGACTTGATCCTTACGGGTCCCTCCCAACTTGAGATATTCTACAAACCTAGGATTTAAGTTCCAACCGATTATGATGCTCTAAAATCTTTCAACAGACAAAGACCTAACGTTACAGGTCAATCGCCCCAAACGAGCCCTTCAAAGTCACCAGCCTACGTGAGTGGATTTCTGCTTTCGCAGTACAGTACCTCTCTATCGCACTTAATCCTGAGTGCCTGGTCCTGTAGTCAGGCCCGCAGAGGTTTAGAGCATGGATGCCCTAGGACCCACCGCTACGTTGATTCTGCAACAGATCGCTAAGGACACTCACACTTAGTGAGAGGTCTGGGGGTGGCAGTTAGTATTGTGAACTAATGCTAATCTACAAAAAGCATCCAGTGCTGTTACAGAAGGGAACGCTACAGTAATGCGGGATGCTTCTCTGTTGTATCTAGCGTCAAAATAGAGACTGCTTCATCCAGTAATTATGATTTACACAACACTATTAGTCTAAACAAGCAACTGCCAGCAGTGATTTTGGTACATGACCTTAAACTGGGAAGGAAACAGCAGTATCTGCACCTTGTTCTGAGCTGAAATCAGCCCCCTTGGCTGCTGGAGCCCTGACCTGGGCTGAACAAAAGTTACCCTCAACTTCTCTTCCCATCTATAAACAATCAACACACAATCGATTTTTTTCATACATGAATGTTGTGCTCAATTCCTTACTGTAGTTCTAAACTGTATGTCAAATAATTCCCCAGGAAATCAAGTTAAAAACCTGAGAAAAGAGCATGTGCACGCACAGGCCTTGACCTGACTGAGCTTCACACCGGGGTGGCTCCCAGATCCAGCGATAGATTTCAAGAACATTACGTCAGTGCATCTAGACGCTTCTAATTTGTTTGAGTGGAAAAAGTAAGCACAGCGGTTGCAATTCCAGAAAGGCAAAATTTCAAATAACAACCTACCAAAACCACAAAATTGCTGCTGCTGTTCTCGCCACGAAACAGGACGCTCAATGCTGACCTCACCTGCTCTGCTCACAGAAAACAGCTTTTAATGACACTTCTTTCAATACGTGTTTCTACCAAGCCACTTTCACCACGTCTGCAGAAGAGTGCGTTCAACTTTCACCGAAGAGACAGTTCCAGAAACCCCACAGAAACTAGTGCTTCGCTTCGATGTAGCATTTAGTCCTGTTCATAGTACGTGTCACCAGCCTCTCTCCAAGGAATCCTTTTAGTCAATCATCTCCTTTTCTGTTGTGACTGCAACTGACGGAAAACTCAGCTCCTTTTCCAAACGTAATGCACTTGTTTTCAACCCAGATCCAGTCCCTCATCTGAACTTCTGTACAGTTCTGATGCCTCGGTAAGACTGAGGTGAGAATGTTTGAGTACTGCTTTGTACAACGGCAGCTTCTCCCTAATCCTTCAGCATATTAACTCCTGAACAAAAGCCAAAGAACACATTAAAGCCTGGAAGCAGCTGGGAGTACCTCCTGTAATCGAGCTGATAAGTCACCCACAGCGCGTAAGAATACATCAGTGGAACATCTCCTCTCCGAACAAGCTCAAAACGTTGCACTCACAGATCCTAACAGCCAGGCTCCAAAAAGAACTTGAAAATGGGAGATGGGAGGGGTACGTCTGGGGTGGAATGGGACACAGACCTATTATCCATTCTTTCCCCAGCACATATAAAGGGGGGGTGAGCACAACCATACTCACTAATAGGGCGAAAGTGAAAAAATAAGTTGCTGGTTTAAAAGAAAAGCCTTGTGAAAACCTAGTCTGACTTACCATTCCTCTAACTGCTTTGTTACAACTGCATAGACCAATAAGGCACGTATAGGCACCACATACATATCAAGGAGACTGCTCAGTGAAATAGCTTAACATTTTAACGTGTCCTGCAAACAGAAAGGCCGTCTGAACAGGCAACGCCTCTCCCAGCAGCCCAACAGGGAACTACCACCACTAAACAGCAGATCCCGCTGTGGAATCTTGCTTCATGAGAAGCCTATCTGCCAAAACACAGTATTTTCGTATTAAATACAGTGCTTTAAAGCATAACTGAAAACATCTTCCCAACCAGAGAGAGCAGAGCACTGCTAATGCACAGAAAGAGCGGTGAAGAGACAGGAATTCCCTGCGCAGTCTGCCACACAAAGGGAGACGAGAAATCAGGGTGCCGCGGGGCACGGCTGGGGTAAGGAGCACTGCTCCCCCGCAATCAGGGGTGCAGCATGCTGGGGAACCTGAGCGCTCTCACATCCTTTTTGTACAAAACGATTGTAAGGAGAGGCTCTGCTCTTTCATGACTTTGCTTCCAGCATAAGTATTTGCATTTACCACCGGCGTTGAGGGCAGGCTGCTTTGCCAGGCAGGTGAGAAACCTCTGTTCACTGGTGACTGAGCAACTGCTTGAATTGTAATCCCTGACGATGCTAAATGCTATTTTGTAGAGCCTGGAATCCTGATTAACCACAAGGCTTTCTGTTTGTTTTTAAAACAAGAAAAAGCATTTTTTTTTTTGTTTGCTTTTATTAACAGAAACATTTGAAAACAGCACTGACACTCCCTACTACTAAGCCTGGTGGCTTAAGACATCTGCACGCCTCAAAGCATCCGAAACACGCCCAGGGGTATGAACCTACCTTATCTTTGTACTCTGAGAACTAGCACCTTGCATCTCTGCTCCACAGATACTCCTTAACACACCTTAAAACCCAGGCGAGTATCACTGAGGCGGCTTAAGAAAAAGGGGAACAGAAGCACAGAGACATTGAAAGCTTGCCCCACGCCGTCAGGCAAACTACGGGTAGAGCTTACGTACACACACAGCGCACACTGCTCTGAGCGCTTGACCTCAAGTTACAGCAGTATTTCAGAAATACTGCTGAGCCCCAGCGAGAAGCAACTGTCTCTTGCAAGGAGAGTACGAGAACCAGGATGCCTACCGCACCGCCAGCCAGAGCGGTGCTGTACCCGGACTGTCGGCGCGGGGCACAACACCCACGGATTGTAAAAATACTGAAGTTAAGCTTGAGTTTCTGTGGTTAAGCTGACTTTTAAAGGTCCCTTCCAACCCATGATTCTAGGAATTCTGGTTCTGAAATGAACAGTTGCTTTTGAAGGAAACCACAGGAGAGCTCAGGGCCTGCTCCCGCCAGCTCTGCTCCCGCTGAGGTGCTGGGGCCTTGCGCCGGGACAAGCGACTGTTCCAAGAGAACACTTGGATGGAGAAACTTGAGTTCACAAATAACTAGTGAGGGAAACCACTTATCAGGTATTTGCTCATAGAGTACAGACAGCATTACTGAAGGCAGCAGTTTGACTACGTGTAATTGCCACTAAATTGTTACAGGTCAAGAGAGAAAACTAGTGGGAGATTTTGGCGCTTTGGTTTTTTTCCTTTATCTGTAACAAAAAACCACCCATGAAATTCAGAAAAATAAAAGACATGACGAGTGACACTTCAGTGATCAGTAAGCACTTGAATGCTACGGAGGGAAAAGCGGCCACCTTCCCAGTTCAACCTCTTACAAACACCACCTTCCCTCTGCTTTCAAATGCGTGACTTCCAAGATTTTAGGGAGCACAATAATCAGCATCTTGCAAGAGATGGCTGCATAAATTATCTCAAGGTGCTATCAAGATTCATTGCAACACAGCCATGATTTTTCCATTTCTATTTTCCCCTCCATAAAACTATATTATCCATAATGGTTATGCAAATCCATACCATTAGCACAAAGCAGTACAGAATGAAATCAAGCATCGTGCCAAGTTATCAATTGTCTTCTGCCCTGGCTCGAACTGCAATGCAAGCATCTATTCAATTAAGCTTCCTGATAATTAAAGGCCTTTCAGCTCTACACATATGCATGTAATCATTACCCCACCCCGTTTTGGCAGCCTTTGCACCACTCTTTGCTTAATCACTCAGCTGCGCTGGAGGGGGACAAGAGGGGAGCACTGGGCTTCTTCAAGGAACACAGTGTGGGAGGCCCTGCACCCCACAGCAAGCCACCCCCATTTTCTCCTCGAGAAGGATCACACCTACCTCAGGCAAAGCAAACCCAAATGCAGCCCTTCTCATCCTTAAAACAAAACCAACAATATGTGCAAGGACTACAGGGCAAGACAGACCAGTGTGTGTAGGTTCCAGGGGTTCGAGTTGAAAGCAAACAAGCAGCAGGCCCGAGGCTCAGGACACCCAGGCTGCTGGCTGGCCGCCCTTACTTCGCAGCATCCTCGTTCAGAAAATAAAGCCTTTTATTCTTCAAATGGGAGTTAAGTAATTACATGTTACAGGTACGTTCTCCTTTTGCAACAGCGCTTTATGAAAAAGTCTTTGCAAGGCCTTGAAGACAAAGCCCACTGTTAAACGGGGTTTAGTAACGGTGCTCCCAGAGATCGGAGACGAGGCTCTTGCTTTTACCACTCAAAACTTCCACGTCTCTCAGCAAGAAATTCAGCAGGTTACGACTCCAGCTGCCAGACCACGCTGTGTTGGTTCCAGAATGACAGACTTTAGGCCAGCCCTGGTCATGGGTCACAGGCTTACACGCTGCTGTTGTCAATCACGGTTTCGCTTTAAAGTGAAACAGCCATGGCAGACCTTCAAAATTCAGTCCAGCAGTTTTGAAACCGCTGATTTTAGCATTTAACATCCACAAAGACACCAGTGGTCAGTGAGCATGTGAGTACAAAGAGCCTGTGTTTACCAGCTCAACTTCCACAGACTGTCTGTGCGCTTTTACACATTTTCTCTTCCAGACAGCAATTAGTAATTTACCCGTCGGAGACACCCATTAAGACCTTCCCACTTAGAGCACAAGGAAAGCATCACAAGAGCCTATTCTCTCCCCAGTGAGTATCCCACTAGCTACTGTGCCAACACTGGGTTTTCAAACAAAAGGTAAGTACTTCAGTGACTACTTTCCCTGTTTGATCTTAAATAGAAACAAGAAACAAGCCAGGCTATAATTTCTGAAGGGAAATCATCAGAAGCCAGTTCACCAGACTCTTGCAACACACGGGTCACCCGTTCATCAGGCGCACGCAGGAAGTGGTGGTCCCTAACGCTACCGCAAAACGCGCACCAAATACCACAACGGACGGTTGCAAAGTCACTCCCCCCTCCCCAAACCCTCCTTTTCCAACAAACAAAACTCTTGAAACAGCCGTTTTCTTTCTACATGGCACAGTTTCACGTAACTCGGGGGGTTGGCAGGCACAGCAAACCAGGAAACCAGAACACAGAGACACTTGTTTACTTGAGCTTTTTTTTTTTTTTTAAACGGTTACAGAGCGTTGGAAAAACCTGTTCTCTTCACACGGGGACTTGCCTGCCCTCCCCCTCCCTCGACCATTTTCAGTCCCTGCCTGGCACACGGCAGAAAGCGCAGCTTTGGGCGGTATCTATGCCTCGCACCCGCGCCGGGCTCGCCGCTCCCTCCGCACGACCCAACGCACCCGAGGGCTTCCCAGGGGTCCTGGGCAGCCCCCGGAGCCCGCCGAGGGAGCCCCCAGCCCCGCCGGACCGGACACCTCTCCTTACGTGCTTCAGGCATCGCTCCTTCAGCTTCTCCACCGTGGTGTCCTCGGGGACCTCCTCCAGCCACTCGGCGCCCTCCATGGTGCACACATGGAGCCTCAGCACCTTCCCCGCGAAGATCTTCTCCTCCTGAACGAACATCGCCCCGGGTCCCGCCGCCTCCGGCCCCCGCTCTGCCCCGGCGACGCCTCACCAGGCCCCGGGCACCACCGTGCGCCGGGCCCCGCGCTACCGCCCGCCCATGAAGGTGACCCCGCCAGGCCCGAGGGCAGCGACGAGCCCGGCTCGGGCCGCGCTGGGAGAAAGGGGAGCTCGGTGGGGCCCTGGCGGCGCTACCCAGCCCGCCGCGCTACCCCGGCCCCACCGCCACGCCTGTCACCGCCTCGGCCCGACGGTCCCTCGGCGGGGACGGGGGCGCTCCCGCGGCGACCGGAACCGGAAAGTGGGCGCGCCGCAGCGCACGCTGGGAGATGTGGTTTTCCGCGGGAGAGCGGGCCGCCCTGGCTGTACCGGAAGTGCGGGCCGTGACGGCCCCGGGCGGGGATAGAGACCCCTGGGTGACTCAGGGGAGCTTTTCCGACGTTTATTAACGGCTCCGCGGCTGCCGGGATGTTCCGGTTTACAATACGTAAGTGAGAACGAGAATCAGTGCCTTTCGCAGTGCATTGTGGGAATGGCACTGCGGGAGGCGCGGGCCTCTCCCGGTGCACGCCGGGAGCTGTAGGCCCTGGGGCCGGTCTCGGCCCGGCCGCTGCGGCGGCCCCGGGGGGCGCTGGGGCAGCGGGCTGCCCCGGGGGGCACCCACCCGGGGGGCCTGGGGAGGCCTGGCAGGAGCCTGTCCCCCGCGCCCGAGCGGGATGGGGCGGCCCGGGGCTGGCCGGGGGGACACGGAGTTCTCCCGTCCGCCTTTAGAGGGAAACCGCGAGCTGCTGCGGGGCCGAGGAGGCGCATCCCGGCCTCCCCGCCGCGGGGACCGGGGCCCATGCCCGGCGGGTGGCGGTCCCTGGGGGCTGGGAGAGGCTGGAGTCGCGCTCAGGGTCGTTCCGAGCGGGGCGGTCCCGCGGGCGCTGTCAGCTGAGCAGATGGTGGGTGCTGCAGTGGGGCCTGGCCTGTCCGTGCGGGCCTGGCTGGGCGAGCCTGGCTGGCCTGCCCGCTTAGCTGCCCCCCTCCCGTCACCTGCCCCCCTCCCGTCACCTGCCCCTCTCCCACCCTTTCCACGTGCCCCTGGGCGCTGCAGGGTGCGGTGATTCATTTCCCAGGGAACGAGTGATGTTCAAGACCGATCCGTAGTGGAACGCTGGTTGCACGCTTTGTGTATGTGTTGACTTGCTTTCCCTGCCCAGGTTGTTGCCTGCAGCCTGACGGGCTATGGCTTTTTGTGAGTGTGTTAAATACACTGTTAAAGGGAGCTTGAAATGAAAATCCAGCTATAGCTGCTGGATTTTTATGTATGTATTAAATGGAGCTGTACTTGTCTAGAAAATAGGAGTATGTCATCATTTCATCTCTGAGCTGTAATATTCAGGTTACACACTCAGTCTGGAGTTGAACAGCAGCTAAAGCTCTCTGGAAGAAATAAATCCAGACAGAATTAGCAGACCCAGAGACAATAAAGGCAATAAAGTGTTATGTGAGAAGGAGCTGAGAGCTCTGGAGAGCCAAGATTCAATCCCATCAGAAAGCAGATTGAGTTCTGGGTTGTCAAAAGCACCAGGTACTGCTGAGGTCTGACCCAGGGGTGCATCTCAGGGGGTCTTGATGCTGATATCGCTCTGTGCTAGCAACTCCCGGGATCAAACTGGAGATTTTCTTTCCTGTTTTCCAAGATGCGAAGGAACGCCATCTCTTTCTGCAACCATTGCTGGCGTGCTGGGCTCAGATACAGGCTCCCAGCGCCCACGAGAGGGAGCAAATTCCTCCTCAGCAAATTCCCTGCCAGCAGCAGCTCCTTTTGGGGACAGCCTCCACGACAGCCACCCACGAGCAATGGCCCTGGAGCCGTGGGGTGTCCACTGGGGCTGACACGAGGGGAAGGCGCAGGTCCGAGGGCAGCAGTGGGGTGTCCCCAAGTCCTGCCCTTGCCAAGGGCCCAGTGGCAAGCCCTGGCTCCAGCCAGCCGCTGCTCAAGGCCAAGCACCCACTGCCCAATGGGTCCCGCTCCCAAAGCCGCCCTGCATGGGCCCAGGCGCTGGCGCGGTGCTGGGCGCCCTGCCCGGGGAGAACCGCTCTTTCTGTCTGGTTACCGGCGTTACTGGCTCGCTGCAATTTTTCCTGCTTCTTCTGGGGAGCTGGAAGTCTGGACGCCGACTCGGGAAGGTGACTCTTGGTGACCCCAGCAGCCACTCTCTCTGTGGGGGAGAGCAATGATAACGTTTTGCTAGGGGTTATTTTAAAACAGCGAAGAAACACCGGGTGATTTCACGGCAGGCTAAATTCAGTTGTGAGCTCTCAGTGTGGGCAAGATGCCTGGCTGTTACACAGCCATAAAGGGGGCTCTTAGCAGTCGCTGCTGCAAGTAAAAGTAATATTGGGAGATGAATCTGGAGCTGAGGCAGAAAAAAGGAGATTTCTGCTTTCTGACCATATCTCGCGTCGAAACAGTGCTTGCCTAACACAACTGGAATACTTTATTTTCGTGCTTTGAATGCAACTCCTGTGTGCTTGATAAAATGTAGCCATAAAATTGCAAATACAAGGCAATTTGACTACTGATGGCTAATGCATCATAACGGCTAAGGAAATGTGAGCGTTTAAAAATCCCCCATTTAAACGTTGGGCACTGCCTCCTTCACTTGCACTATAGCAGAATAAATAAACAATATGTGTGTATTATGTTAATATTGTCCAAAGCCAAAAGAAGGAGCTCTCAGTGTGGTTTTTTATGACTGATCCGTTATGCCCAGAGACCAACGTGTGAATGAGAAAAGGGGGAAATCAAAAGCTCTTTTCCTTTGAGAAACGGCTCCTTTTGTTTTACCTCTCCAGGTGAATTATTTTCCTGATTGCATCTACCAGCAGGAACCTCCTGCGTTACTCAGAGCGATACAAGCCCCAGGGTTGCAAAACTCCGTGGGTTTGAGGATTGCAGGCGTTTGGCTGCGTTACAGGGGGGCAGGCAGACCAGAGGCGGGGGGATGGAGCCCACCCACAGTTGAACACCCCACGTTCGGGCTCGCTGGACTGTACTTAGGCAGCGGCGTCGCGTTAGCGTTGACTCCTGCAAGAATCGAAGCGGAGGGGTGTGGGAGCAGGCGCTACTGCCTAGGGTCTCCTTTGGTGCACATTGGAGTAGTTTTGGGACTGCTCTACTCTCTGCAAGTTGTTTGAGGCCCTCTTAGGGCAGTCCCAGGTCCGAGGGCTCCTCGGCACGCACGGGGCACCGGCTGTGCCTCTGCTGGGCTGATTTCTGCTGTTCCAAGGAGCTCATTCCAGACCAACCGGTGGTGGAGGAGTGGGGACATCCAGCTCAGGGAAATCTCCACCAGCAAACCCCTGATCTCTTTTAAATTGCCTGAGAGTGGGAGAGTGAAAATTACACCCCCCCATCCCAGCTTTTCCTGGGCATTCTCAGGATTTATTGGGACAACTCCTGTGGGATGCTACATCATGTCATCCAAGACCTGTGTATCGACTCTTTTCCTACTGCTGCTGAGTGAAGAAATATGATAGCCAGAGGGATAATGAAGCAGACATGTTTTCTTCAAATCAAACCGATTCTCTCTTAAGATGGGATAAAAGGGTAAAGAAGTTTCTCTTCGGGATATTTTTCTCAGTAATGTGTTTTGACAATTTAATTTAGAAGTCATAGAGTAGCGAAGACAAAGTCACCCGGTGGGTGGACATCGGAGAGTTCGGTTGCCTTTGTGATGAATTGGTGATAGTACAGAGATGACAAAACAACACAGGGGGACAAGAAGGAGGCTGGCAGCACTGTCGGCAACATGCATAGGATAAATTGAACACTACACTTCATCCAGGATCTTCAATAGTCCCAGGCATCCCGATATAATTTATGAATTGCAATTAGCATTTTATTATGGCTGGTGCTCGAGCTGCGTACCTGTCGCTTGGGTTCAGCTTTTGCTTAACTTGCAGAGTGAAGTTTTACTAACTTTGAAGTAACTATTGATTTAAATTAAAGCAGCAAATATGCTCAAGAGATTGCTTTCCAGTTTCTAAGCTGCAGAGGTTGAGAGCGTGGATTTCTTTCAAAGGGATCTTGGGCGCTGGCTCACGCGACTCCCCTCACTCCGGCGCCGGCGGCGCGCGTCCATCCTCCTTGTGTTTGCCAGCCTGTCCCAGGAGTACCGGGGGACCCGGTGCAGGGTCACCAGCAAAACAGCCAAGGGGAGCACCAAGATCTGTCTGTGCCCAACAGCCCCAGCATGGGACCTCGGCTGTGTTCAGCACCGCCAAGCCGGTGCCTCGCTGTACCGCAGAGGCACCTGGGCTTCACCCCAGCTCTGAGTCCTCCCTGTGTGTGGCTCTGAAGCCCCATGGGAACCCCATCCTGCTGCTCTGAGTGCCGATGGCTCCGAGATTTATTTCCATTTTTCTGAGACGTGGAAACCTCTGTCTCGTGCCCCTTAGCAACTTCCCCAGGCAGATGGAGGAGGAGCGAGTGCTTCTCCTGCTCCTCTCTCCATCCCAGCTGGGGAAGCAGACTCCTTCTGCTTCCCCTTGCCTGCCAACAGAAGATCAGCTTAAAAAACTTTCCAAAAACAGCGTTGGAAGCTGGAAAAACTGGTGGGCAATGTCGGTCAGGCTGTGATTGCTGGTGCGGGTTCGGGACCCCCAGCACACCGGGACCTCTGTCCCATCCAGCTTCACCTGCAGCGGCTGCAGCTGATACCCCAGCGCGGAGACACGCAGATCTGTTGTACGATTCAACTCCGGAATCGCTCGGAGAGGCCCCTCGCTGTGCTCCAAACGACTCTGCAGGTTGTTATAAATATACAAAGCTTTTTGTAGGGATATTCATGAAATTCTATCACCGCTTACCCTGGCTGGTAATGGCCTTGTTTATGTATGGGCTCTATACCTGGCTTTGCAGCCTCTCCAAACACAATTCTATTACCGTGTTTAACTGCTCTATCAGTGTAGTACTTAGCGCTCCCGCTCTCCAGCACAGCTCCTTAATGGCCAGGGAAGGTACCAGGCACTGCAGTTCCTGAGTA
Source organism: Rhynochetos jubatus (assembly GCA_027574665.1). NCBI lineage: Eukaryota > Metazoa > Chordata > Aves > Eurypygiformes > Rhynochetidae > Rhynochetos > Rhynochetos jubatus. The sequence continues at coordinate 2,782,477 of CM050671.1, forward strand.
TTCAAAAGAAAAGTTCAAATCTCACAATGTCTTTCTTTTAAAATTCATGGAATTTCTAAGTACCAACTTCTAAGCCATGACCAAACAGTCATTTCTTTCTTAAACAGCCTTTTATTTTCCTCTCTTCCCCCCCCCCCCCGCACCAGTCAGCTTGCTCTCGCCAGCTTTGCTGGACCCTCAGCTCTCCGGATGCCAGCCCCTGCCCATCCCACCACAGGGTCCCCACCACCCTCCAGGTCCCCATGAGCCCTTTTCTCCCTGAGAGCAGCCACAGTGCGGCTGTGCCCACATCAACCGGGGGGCATAGATATGGGGGCACTGGGGGGGTCACTTTGGGGGGTCCGCAGGCGGTGTGGGGCAGGGGCGCCCACCCTGAGCCCTCCCCAAGGAGCGCTGGGGTGAGCAGCAGCCAGGGCAGCAGAGATAAGGGTGGGAGAATTTGAAATCAGGGGGGATTGTAAAGGATGTGGCAGTACCTGTGTGGGAAGAGCAGCAGAATCAGGCCGGTGGCGGTGCTGGGGGTGGCAGCGCTGTAAATCATCCTTCCAGTCCTTCCTTATAATCAGCGTTTTGGTTTCTGGTACCGCATGGATCCAGCTCACAGATTTCTTTCCTAAAAGGAGAAGAAAAACCTTTCAGCTTCACATTTAAAGTCCCGCTTCCCACACACGCCATCAGAGAACGATGAATGCCCATGTCTGCCCATCGCTGCCTCGTCCATCAGGTGCCGCTTTACCCGCGACCATCCCCGCTGCATCTGGGTGGCAGGAGGCAGCCGGGAGGATTTGCCTTCTCTTTCCAGCCGATCGGGAGCGTTTTCTAGTTTCCTCGTAATGCTTTGGCAGAATGTCACAATTTAATTGTTGGAAACAAGAGCAGGAAATATTAGCAGCACCGGCACAATAGGATTTTAATTTAGCTTCAGGACAGAAATGGGTCTCTAGCAGAGTGCCAGGCTCCAGGATTGCCTGCGAGAATGAGGAACCTGGAGTTTGCCTAATAGTTTGCACAACTGGGATAATTCTGCAGGGATGTGAGGGACTTAATTGGGCTCATGCTTAAACATCCTCGTAATGCGAGGCACACTGCGTGCTCTGAGCATTATTATTAAACAGCCCATTTCACTTTTTAATGATCATCTTGGATCACCGTAACAGTGATCAGCACATAATCCTGGACAAATAAACATCTGTCTCCAGTGTTTTCACAGCTGGGTCTGCCGCCAGGCTCTGAGCCTGGCCGGGGCGGGGGGACACCCGTGCTCCCCACTCCACAGGAGCCCCATGTGCCCCCCTCCACCCGGTGCCCTTCGTCAGGCCAGGGGTCTCAGAGGTCGGGGTTAGTCCTCAGCACCACGCACCCCTTGGGACATCAACGTCTGCCCCACACGCCGCGGGGCTGCACACGCAGGAGGCACATCGCCGCCCGCCTTGACATTGAGGTAAAATATGGGACATCACTAAATTATTCAGTTGGTGAGAGGGGCTCTCAGGATGGTGTGTTGCTCTTCTGCAGTGTAATTAATAGTCTTTAGATTAAATATGAAATCATTCCCAGTCATTAATAATTTAGCCGCAGCGTGGCGATCTTTAGAGAGCTGCAGCACTTCATATTCTTCTCAAGTACGTTGCCTGAAACGCTTTGGGGGAAGCCGGACGCCCTTTCATCCATCTCAATTACAATCGCCGGCTGCTCATTTCCTTCTTGAACATTGTTTTGCGAAGGTGTGAAACTCTTCCGCTCCTGCTTCTCCTAAGTCGGTGTCGAGCAGCATCAGTGTGGCCTGGAAACGAGGGGCCGGCGCTCCACATCGACTTGCCGTAGAGTGAGGGTGCAGACCTCCAGCGCTTCCCAAGGCGTCCGTGCTCGAGCCCTGGCAGGTGCCGTAAGTTTTGGGGTTGGATTTAGCTCGAACGCAGCTTCCACCATCCTCACCATGGGACCCCAGAGGAGTCTGACCGTGCTGCCCGTCCTTGCCAACATCGCAGAGGGCGATGATGGGATGGAGAAGAGCTTCCTTGGCTGAGGTGCCCACGCTGCCGCCTGGTTGTGGCTTTTGCTGCGGTGCCGGTGACCTCGGCCACGACTGGCCAGCCAGCACCAGTCCCAGCTCTGCAGCACAGTAATCTGGTCCCTAGAATTTCCATAAAACAGGAGCTGACCCAATCCTCCTCCATCTCTTTCAGCCCCCAGGCCCCACCGCAGCGCTTTTTACAGGCAAGACAGGAGATGACAGCTTTTGCTAATGCTGACAACGACCATAATTTAGCTTTACGCCAGCACTAAAACTGGAGAACAAATTCATGTCCTGGGACATCTGTGACACAGTTGCGGCTGACGGCGGATTTATGTGCAGACCCGGCGGCTCCTGACAAGGAAAACACCCGGCCACATCTGGAGAAGTGTGAGACCCCCGCTCTTCTGCCCCGAACCAGCTCCGACCCTGTCAGTGAAACACTTCCACTCAGCCGACCCGCTGCAGTTCCCCACAGAGACCCTTCTCCGAGGGGCCAAACGCCTGCTTTGCCTTAACCCAGCACAATCAGTGGGAAAGGGGAGGGAAAAGCCCCATCCACACCCCTCTGCGATGGTGCAGGGGGGTGAGGATGCCCTGGAGAGAGCAGGGATGCTCAGAAGCAGGAAAAAGCAGCAGTCTGGGTGGAAACGTGGCTAAATCTCCCCGGCGCCAGGCTCCTGCTCCCCAGCGTGCCATCACAGCTTGGCTGCTAAAGGCCACCCGTAGGAGGAGGAACATGTTGGAGTGCCAGAGCCCCGGGGTGCTGGGCTGGGGCTGTGCCGGCTGCCAGCAGCAGCCCCGGAGGGACCCCATATTTTGCCAAATGCCATAATTCCTGTTTCCAAACAGCAAACAAATGTTAGACAGCTGCTGCAGTAAAATGTAAAGTCAAAGCCAAGTCCCCGGGGGTGCAATGGTTGGGGCGAGGAGGGGCAAAGGACGAAGCTGACCGTGGCGTGGAGCAGGGAAATGCAACCCTGGGCTCTGTGGGGTGAAGGCAGCAGCTTCGGGGGTCCCAGCATGTCCCACACCCCCAGCAAATGCAGACACTAAATGTCACATCTCCCAGGGAGCCCTAAATAACCATGTGGCTGCTGTAACCTTTATAGAGCCCCCCTGACTCATGTGTTAGCTGTTACAATAGGATAAACTTGTTTGCACACCTGGCTGTGTTTTAAATAGGTTTAATTCCTTTGTGCCTCTCCACAGCTTCCTCCCATGACTAAATGACTTGTCAGCTGTCAAAGACTGAATGCTGACGGCTTCAACCTGCCCCCGCACCGGTGTGTCACTCCCCCCGGCAGCATCCCCTGGGACAGCCGTGCTGTGGGGAGCCTGGAGCTGCTTGGTTACGGGGGGCTTGGCCAAAAGTGTGGTGCTGGCCCCAAAGTGCCACTTTCTGTGGGGTGGGAGGATGTGGGGTGATGGGGTGAAGGGACAGTGAGGGGCCAGTGACACTTCAGGGGGTCGAACAGTGTCTGGCAGAGCCCTACGGAATCGGGCACTGGTCCAGGAGGGACTGATCCCCAAATTCCCCATTCTCTGCCAAATAATGGGATGCCCACATCCTATGGGGAGTAGGCTGGGGTGATGCGCCAAGGCTCTGATCTGGCAGTAAGGGGATGATGCTGGGGCTGGATCCACCCCCAAATCACCCCCAAGGTGCTGGCGTCCCCATACTGCTGAGCAGCGCACGAGGGGAGGCTGGGGGAGCCGGGGCTGGTGGGAGCCCAGGCATCCTCCCCGCTGGGGCTGTCGGTGGTACCTGAGAGGTGATTCCTAGTTAAACTGGACACAAGACCAAGAAGGGATTGCAGGGCGGATTACCAAGCCCTGTTTCATTCTGGGGACCAAGTCAGCGCTAGTCCTTCTGCACAGTACAGTGGGACATAAACCCAGGAATATCAGGGAGCATATTAATGAATATAGAAACCTTCTTTTCTGGTATTGCGCACTCATAAATGAATCCACTTTATAGAGCCATAGCAGAGAGGAAATGACTATTCAGAGCCTGATTTATCTGCTCAAATGCTTTGTAGTACTTCAGATTAATAAAAATATTTAATAAAGAATCAAGATGGTTTATCTGTAATGCAAAGAGAATCACATCCCCTGTATTTTTATTACTGAAAAATTGGAAGCGGGAAGAAATAATGATATAAGCTACTGTATAAATGACAAAAATACCCATTCTAGTTATATGCATTGCTGTACAATCTTTTTCTATCCTATAAACATAATATATTCTTATGCCTATTTCAACTGATTCAGTAGTCATATGCTGCATTGTGCAGTTTAATACCATCCCGTCCTCAACAGCTCTGGCAAGTGATTAAATAAGAAATAAATTTTGCTGTCATTGCATTTAAAATCAAATCAAGGATCATTTGTTACCCCAAACGAACCAGTTATCCTTCTCTGCTCGTAAGTAGGCTGCTGTTTGCTGAAGCATTTAGAAATGTATATATAGTAAACTCTTTGCATAATGGCTTGTACTGTAATATGATCTTTATGAGCCTGCCGCTCCGGAGACACTCACAAGAACCAATAAACACTACATTGCTTTTTTAATTTAAAGTTATAGGTATGAGACATTTCATATTCTCCTTATATTCATCTGAGCCTTGTTGGCCGTGCCGCAGAGCTGGGGCCAAAACTTCGCTCCCCGCCAGTGTCCCCCAGCACGGCCGCGGCACCACGGGGCATCACCGCAATGACCCCCTCCGGTGCCGGCGCAGCCCTGCCCGACGCCCGAGCGTCGGGGGTCCCCGGCACCGCTGCTCCCGGGGAGAAACACGGCAGCGCTGAACCCCAACCATCCACCCAGGAACACACCCAGGAGGGAGAGGCCAACTGTCCCATTCGCCGAGTACATTAAATTTAATGTCACCGCCTCGTTAATGGCCCCTCGCGTTATAATGTGTAATATAAACTTACAAATTAATTGCGGTACCTTCTAAAGCTTCTTTAACTGCTGCTGGAATGAAACCTTGCTAATAACCATAATTTTAAAGTCCGTTCATGTTAGAAGAGCGTGTCTGACCAAATTTCTTTTGTTGGCTCATTATTTTAATTTCTCTCCTCCCCCGAGAGTTCCCATTTTTCGACCACCCACACACCGTCATCGGGATTTACCGGAGAGCAGCTGCCACTTCTATGGGCCTCCTCGCCGGTGGATGAGCCTACAGAACTTTGGGAACGCTCTGCCTCTTGCTCCACTTGCGAGAAAAAGCCTGTGATGGAACCTCTTTTCTGAAAAAAGAGAAAAAACCAAAAAAATTTTCATTTAAAAAAGAAAATGCCCACTGTAAGACAGGGGAGGTTACCCGGGGTGCCCCGCGCAGGGTTGGTCATCGCCGCTGGCTCCCAGCCCCTCGCCGTCAGCCCTGTCTCTGCCACAGACCCCGCCAAATCCGGTGGGTAAATTATTTGTTGCAAATTATTTGCTCAGCTTTAATTATCAAGTTTTGGCACCCATTAGTTAAACCGGTTAATTTTATTACAGGGAAAACAACAAATCACAAGGCTGACAATAATGAGGATGAACAGGCATTTAATTATCCTTGTTCTAGACAGAACAATTATTAATTTTAAATTGCAAAAACTCATTTGAAAAGTTTGGAGTCTGGAGAATTATCACGGGCAGCGTAATATTGCTGCGGGAGATCTACGGTCAGCTGTTTCATTAATACCACTAAATCAAGCAAATCGATTCCTTCACCAGCCTCTTCCTCCCCGTTGTGAAATGCAGGAAGAAAACTAATAAACTTGTGTGCTGGGGTCTTTGTCCGAAGAGGTTTGCTGTCCCCAGGACAAGGCTGGTCTAGAGTCCCACTCTGTGCTTGTGCTGCTCCCAGAGACCCTTGCAGCTCCTTCCTGCAAAGGCATTTTATCCTAAATCAGGGGAAGGAACCCCCCTGGCAGGGCAGCTGCCGGCTGGCCAGGTGGTCCAGCCTCAACAGGCACCCACGGGTGCCCTTTGGGGCAGAAATCACTGCGCACGATGTCCCCAGGGAGGATGAGGAAGGCGCGGTGTCCCTAGGTATGATGTCCCCAGGGAGGATGAGGAAGGCGCGGTGTCCCTAGGTATGATGTCCCCAGGTGGGGACGAGGCAGATGTGATGTACCCAGATGGGATGGGAGCGCATGGACGGCACTTGCACTCACTAGGGCACAGCGTGGAGGATCCTCATGGCTTCGGGACACTGCAGTTCCCTTCCCAGGGTCCCTCTGGGACCACCAGCAGCTCAGCGTTGAGGCAACCTGTAGGCCAAAGGGAAAAAACCACCAACCCAACAAGAAAAAAAAGTTGGGAAAAAGAATGCGAAGCTTGAAGAAACAAATGAAATCTCATCATTTATCCCCAGTGGTCAGCAGCACAGATAACATTTTTCAAAGTGTAATTGCAGTCAATTGTACTTTGCCCCCAGTGCCCGTCAGCTCATCTTAGCTGGCGTGATAAATGTTAGCTTTTAAGCAAGAATGGATTGATTATTAATAGCTTAGATACCAGTTACAGGAACTGCAATAAAACTAGATTTTAATTTCCCTCTCTATTAAGGAATCTCATGTTTCATTCAACGTAGAGAGAAAATAAGGGGTTTTGCGAAGATATTAGATTTACTGCCACTGTAAAAGATCATTGATGCGCCGAACCCTGGGTTATGGTTGACTGTTTTTTCAACAGAAGGCAGACTGGGGGGTCGCTGAGCCTCCCCTGTGCGGCTCGGCCCTGGCGGGGGGAAGGGGGCTGGGAGGGGATGCGCTGACCAGTGTCAAGGCATTATCCTTAAAAAAACCAGTGCTCCAGGTGGGCAGTGATCTCCTGTGCCGGGGAGCTCGCTGCTGGGGTGGGGGGACGCAGCACCCAGGGGTGCCCATCGCTTCTCCCCACCCCGGTCAGCACTCAGGGCCCCAAACGTCCCCAGCACCGGTGAGCAGAGGGATTCAACGGTGCCTTTGGTGGCAGCAGCGCCCGGCTCCCGCTCTGCTCTCACCTCCCTCCCGTGTGCTCCTGCTCGCCATCAAACCAAAATCCCTGCAGAAAATCACTTAATCAGGGCAGGGATGTTTCGGCTGTGATTTGTGTCTAAATCAGGAGAAAAAGCATAAAAGCTGCCTTGACTGAAGAACATAGTTGTGCATTTTAATCTCTTATAACTTACTTTTATGATGTAATTCTGAATTATGTTATTGCATTTGTATTTAGAGAGCACACCAGATGGTGCATGCAGTAACACTTTAAATTAGGGTTTCCCAAATACACATTAAATTTAGATTTAATAAGACAGTTATCACATGGGAATTAAATACCAATTGATTATTTATAAAATATCACAGCTCAGCAACGTGCGTGACTCAGCCGTCTTCCTGCACCGCAGCTGACGCAGGGGAAACCCACCTTTAGGGAGAGGCTGGGGGTCCTGCCACGGCTCCTGCCGCACACCGACGGCTACTGGCCTCCCCATCCCCTTGCCACTTTGTCCAACCCCTTGGCACCTTTTTGGCGGCGGAGGATGGACACGAAGGGAAGGACGCTGCCATCCTTCCCCCAGCCGGGCCAGCACCCCGGGATGCTATCCCAGGTGACACCCAAATGGGAGCGGTGACTCCAGGCCGGGCACACAGCCGTGCGCATCGCCTGCGGCCCCGCACCTACACCCGGCCGTGCACATCGCTTTCGGGCAGGGAGGTGCTGCTGCCAGACACAGCTCATCCCCTGCAGCGGGTCCCAGTGGCACAGGGGTCCCCAGGGACGTGGGACAGCTCTGCCCGGGGGTGCCCCAACCCCGGCTCCGTGTTGGGCAGCAATCACAGCTCAGTCACTGCCCGAGCGGCTTCGCTCTGTGAAAACATTTAAGATCCTTTGCTGCCACTGATTTATTTTTTTTATTATTATTATTATTATTCAGAACTGCAATATGCTGCTCATATACTCTGGGTAATTTACTTTTCTAATCAAATTGATTTCCATTCAAATGAATTCTCTTGTCCGTCTCTATTCCAGTAATGTTATTTTAAGCATAAGCTGTGTCTTGGTACAAACGTATAATCAAACGGGTAGATGCAGAGGGCATTGTGGTACTTTATGGTGAATCAAATAGAAGTGAAATTATAGAAGCTTTTAGGCGCAATAATTTATGTATTGTAACTTCTGGTCGGGCCCAGGGAGTGAGATTACATTTCCCTCCTGGATTTATCTGTCGTCTTGCTTTGTGGCTCAGCATTTCTTCCTTTTTTTTTTTTTTTCCTTCTCTCTTTTTGTCCTTGCATTGCATTAGACTGATCTAATTCCTCTCCCAGAGGGAGCAGAGCCTGGGGAGGACGAGGGCTGGGTGAAGGCTGCCGGCCCTGCAGGGCCCTGCCACTGAGGATTTGGGGTACCACCCTGCCTGGGATTTGGTTGCCCACATCCCAGCCGCAGTGCAGACAGCATCAGCCAGAGCCAAAACTCAAATGTCCATCCCAGCCACCCTCCCACAACACACCCACCTCAGCTGCTCGGCCAGCGGCCACGTGAATCACCTGCACGCCGGTGGCAGTCTTCCTGCGGGCACGTGTGGATTGCCGCTGTCACCGTCCCAGCGTGGGGACGTGGCTGCTCTCCACACTCACGCTCCAACCCATCTCTGCCATCCCTTTGCCAAACCTGGGGCATTATCATCACTGGTTTTATTATTACCCTTAAGCTACCCTACAGTAACGCTCCAAACGCCCTGCCTGCTTCCCCGCTCGCCGGGGCTGATTTATGTGCCGGTGGCAATCTTAATTCGGCACCGGTGCGCCCAAGTCAGCGCCGCAGAGCGAGGCGGGCACGGCGGCGTGCGTCGGGAATGATGCAGTTCCTACCCTTCACCCTTTATTTGTATTTTCTGTCCCGCACGATATATATCAGCCGTCGTCGGCGCTGGAGTGCTGCTCCACAGTCCATTATAAAATGGCTCGGTGCAAAAGATGCATATAAATAAGAGGAGCCCTGAAGTGTTCCTCAGCCGCTGGTGCAGCGAGCGCTCGCGGCCGTGATTTATAGCATCTGCTCGATGGGCCTCTCTGACATAAATCTCTCACTTCATTCACATGTACGGAGATAGGGAGGGGGAGCGTGGCACCCCCAGCACCCGTGGGTGCATGCCATCCCGCTGTGCCCCCTGCGCCACCCTCCCGGGCAGCAATCTCAGGGAAAGGGAGGCGAGCCGGGAGGGATCCAGCCATACCTGGTGTCTTGGCTCTGTCAGGTGCAGCTCTTGCTCTCTTCTCTTTCCCTCAGGGCTGAGAGCAGGGATGGAGCCGGGCCCACACCGGAGCTCGGTGCTGCTGGAGCAGCACGGTGCCGGGCTACCATAGCCCCCAGTGTCTGCTGGCCACTCGCTGGCATCCCCCGCCTGCAAAGGCAAGGACCAAGGCCTTTCGCACTGGCCAACGTCTTCCGCACTGGCCAAGACCTTCCACAATGACCAACGCCTTCTGCAATGACCAACGCCTTCTGCAATGACCAACACCTTCTGCAATGACCAACGCCATCTGCAATGACCAACGCCATCAGTGATTGCCAACAGCTTTTGCAGTGGCCAACGCCACCTGCAATAGCCAAATCCATTTGTAATGGCCAACGTCTTTTGCACTGGCCAGCACACGTACGCCTGCCCGGGGCCGTGCTGCTCCCCGGCCCTCCCGGACATGGCCCTGGCCAGCTGGCTTCCAGAGCCTCCTGCTGTCCCCTCTCTACAGCTCATATTTTGGGATCTCTCCAGGCACCCAGAAGCAAGTTCCTGGCCCTTTTGGCTTGGCTGTGTTTGGTTGCAGCCAGGCAGCCTTACCTCCTCCACCACGGGGGGTGATGAGCTCCCCTTCACCCTCCTGGGGTGGTATGTCATCAGGAGCCGGTGTGGAGCAGCACTGGAGAAGATAAACTAAGAACAAAATCAAGAAGCAGCCTAAATCTGCAGCCCAAATCTGCAGCCCAGCGGGGACTGCAGCAAGCGGGACAGCTTTCACCCAATCTGGGCTTTTTTTTCCCGGAGCAGGAGCTGCTGGGTGCTGAGACTGGGGTGTGTTTTCCCTCCAGCCACGGAGGGTGGTGCCGTGTCCCTGCTGCCCTGGGGCTGGTGGTCCCTGACCCCAGCACCCACCATGGGCCCCCAGGGGGACAACCTGCGCTCAGGGCAGCCCTGTAACACCCCGGGGGCCAAAAACCGGCAGGGGTGGAGGTGAAGAGCCACGTTCCCAAGAAAATGAAGACAGGTCAGGTCTTTAAAACCCAGAGCTGCCTCCCAAAAATCATCTGGGATCCAACAGAGCACCTAAACCCAGTCATTTTCTAACGCCCCGGGGATGGGAGCACCCATGGGTGCACCCATCGGCTCAGCCTCCTCCCTCTCACCCACGGGGCGCTGCCGAAATCGCTGCCCCGCGCCGGGCAGAGGGAGACCGTCCGCTTTATAACAATAGCCGTAAAAATAACGCCACCAACGCCAAGCGGAAACCTTTCTCCACCCGCCCCGCGCTCGCTCCACCGGTTTCCCTCTCTCGGCTGCGGCAGCGCGAGGCACGTTACAGCGTGGTTCTGGCCCCCCCCTACCCCTCCTCCCCGCACACTTTCCCTCTGCACATTTCTACGGCAACGTCGTTTACTTGGTTAAATAACTCATTTATCTTTTTATACTCTCTGCAGATCATAATACACCCACTGACAATACCGCACACCAAAGACCTAATTTTAGAAATGGTGTTTATAAGTAATCAGTTTGAAATATTGGAGCGGTCGTGTGATGGGGTTGGGTGGGATTTTTTTTTTTTTTTGGTTGGGTTTTTTTTTTTTTTCCTGAAATACTGACGTTTGCAAGAAAGCTGCTCGTAAGGAAAATTCTGATTATAACAACTCATTTAGAATAAATCAGTTTGAAATGGTTTATATAACACGGCGGTATATGCCGTACATGAGCATCCAAGTTTCTGTGTTTTTCCTTTTCAGTGAGATGAGATTAAATGAAACCCCAAATGCAAGTGGTTTTGGGCACTTTGGTGGTGGGTTTTTTTTTTTTGCTAAGCAGAGGAAATGCAGCTTCTCAGCAATTTTATGGCCAATTGAGTTGGGAAAAAAAAAAAACCAAACAAAAATTACGGAGAGCAGCATTACCACCCTCGCAGCCTGCCCTGCTCCCGGTCGCCCCGACACCCCCAGCCCTCCCTTCCAGCTGGGGGTGTCCCTTGCACCCCGCTCCTGCAAGGGCACCTCAGGGGCTGGGGGCTTTCCAACCCTTTTCCCCCTTCCCACCTCAAAGACAGCATCAACCCCTGCAACAACCCCATCCCTGGGCAGAGCCCGAGCCAGGAGCCAGAGCCAGGGCTCGGACCTCCCGGCACGCTCCTCCGGCCTCACCACCAGAGCTCATCTTCCCTGTCCACGCTGGAGCTCCTCGCCGGCCGCAGGGCTGGCGTACGCAGCCGCGAGCACGGCATCTCACGGAGCATCCCCCGTCTGCGCCAGGGCTGGCTTTGAGCCACCCGCTGCCCGAGGCCTGGCAAACTCGTCACAGGTGTCCGTGGTCCGGGTGCTGACTCCCAGCCCGCCCGCGGCGCGGGGCTGCCCCTGCAAAATAATTTACCTGCCCGTGTTTTCGGAGCCGGGTGAAGGCTTCCCCGTGGTGAACAGGCGGGAAGGGCTCAGCCGAGCTGGGACACGGCGGGTTTGGCTGACGCGGCGTCCTCCGACCCCGGCCCTTCTCTCTGGCAGAGCGCCCGAGCGCCAATTTTGGGGCTGTGAAGTCAATTTTAAAAAATACTAATAAATACAGGGAGGGAGGGAGCGTGACCAGGAAAACCAGCCGAAAGATGCCCAAGCCAGCTCAGGTGAGGTGGGGGGAGAGCCCAGGAACCACACAAACCCCCAGATTTGGGCAAAACCATTAAATTGGCCAAGACTGGGCTTTGTCGCACACCTGGAAGCGGAGCCTGGTCCCTCGGGGCAGCACAGGGAGCCCCTTCAGCATCTCTTAACAACCCGACTGACAACACCCACCGCCTAGAAAGAGAGAAAGCAGAGCAAAGAGCAGCTTTTAATTGTAATTTACTTTATTATTTTGTAAATGGTGAATTTTACAAAGCGTTTTACAATTAATGATCACATTGGGTTTTGTTGGTTTTTAAATGGATTTTTCATCATATGAAAACAGCGATGAGCACGGTTCCAACTCGGGGGGTGGTGGTGGGGGTCTTAATCTTTTCTCTTTTTTTTTTAGTTACTGATATATCGTGTCAGCCATGGCTACAAAATAACAGTCTTAACTATACAGAGTAAGAGCACATAAATTCTAATGAATAATGCACAATTAAACAAAAACAACCAAAAAAAAGAAGCTAGCATCGTTCGTGGCTGAGACAGTTGAGGAACAGAACTCAGTGGTACTGTGAGATTTCCTTACAGCACAGAAAGTATTTTTAACAGTCATGAATTACAGTACTACTTCATACCCTATGAAGACGCTTTAAAAACAACCTTGTACTTTAAGTCCTTTTTTTTTTCCCCAAACATTCTGTCCAAAGGATTAATGTTCTATTTGAATCAAGTGCCATCCAAATGTTCAAGTCAAAAATATTTATACATTTATACTCAGCTGTTTATTTATTTATTTTTATTCTTTTTCTTTTTTTTTTTTTTTTAACGTCTGCTAAAAATAGTATTGCAAGTTTTGGCTTTTACCTTGACATAAAAATCACAATTTTGTGTGCAAAACGCTTAACAGTGGAAGAAACTCATCGGGAGGGTCGAGGGGTTTTCCAATGTGAATGCGTTAGAGGTCAGCCCCCGGGGAGCGGGGCCGGAGATGGGGGGGGGGTCCCCGCTCCCGTCCCTCCCGCCCCGCGCGCTCAGGGCTCGCTCGCTGACGGCGCGACCGGTTCCGAGAGCAGGAACGCTCTGAACAGCAGCTGAAGCCCGGGATGGTTGCGGCCTGGCAACGTGGCGGTGGGGATTTACTGCCGGGGGGCGGCCGGGGCTCGTCCCGGTTTCCCGTTCGCCCTTCTCCACTCTGTTATTTCCAGAAAAACAAGCGATCTGAGCAAAACCCCCGGGGGTAAAGGGCTGAGGGGAGGCAGCAGCCCCCCAGCTCAACGCGGCTAGGACGCTCCGCTCCCTCAGACGCCGGTTAAGTCATGGGCAATTCCAGTTTTGGGGTGCTGGGTTGAACCCCTCGCCCAGCCGGGGGAGGGGAGCCCCGGTGCGTGCCACCCACAGCTGGGCTCCCCGCCACCAGCCCTGCTCCCCCCGGGGGAATTTCTAGGGTGAAACCACAGTTAGAAGAATTAAACCATCAAGGTGGCCGAAAGGACCCGCTCCCCATCTTCCGCCGGCGACGCGTCAGCGCCGGCACCATCCCGAGTCCCCTCCGCCGGCAGCTCCCGCCTGCGCCGGTGTCGCCGCGACCAAAGCGGCGTGGGGAGGTCACCGGCCCGTGGGACACCGGAGTTGGGGGGGGGGGGGTGTGTCACCGCAAGCCCAGGCCGGACCCACGGGACCCGGGCGGGGCAGAAGGTCATGCAGCCCTTCTGCAAAGCAGCAGCCGGCAGGGTGGTGGTGTTAATTGGCGCTAACGAGGAGAGGGGCTGGCTCCTACACTATATGGCAGCTGCAGGTAACTTGTATGCTTACACTCCGTTCTCGTTAAAGGTGCTTGGTATAACTTCAGATATATAATATACAGGTAATATTGCTAATAGTCAAGCATAAGAATAAAGGTGCAGACATACCATAAATACTGATGCTTTGATTTTACACTATCAGACCTAGATGAATGCAGTTTCCTATTCACATTTATAAAGCAGCCCCAAATTCTATAATTTAAAATAGTGTCGTAAACAAAGAGGAGGAAGGAGTCGGTTATGATCTGATCTTCTTAATCTGTTTTCCTTGGAAAAAATGCTCAAAAAATTCTAAGGCACTCAGGAAAGCCGCATACAATCGATGGACTGCTCTGTTCTCACCTTACATTCAGTGTTTGAAAGGGGTTACTCTTTTTTTTTTTTTTTAATATATTTTTTTTTTTCGGAAGAATACAATCATTCCCATATAACATTTTCAAACATGTCATTAATCCTCCACACACAGGAAACATTAGTGCAAAATGCTTGCCCTCATCTACCAGATAAGGAAAAACCCAACGCCCTTCACATTTTAGAAGTTTGCCTTCCTAATAATAATAATTAATAAAACAAACCTAAATTAAAAAAAAAAAAAAAAGGAAAGAAAAAAAAAGAAAGAAAGAAAAAACCCCAAAAATATACAGGAAGTTGTGCTAGGTATAAAAATATATATTTTCACTGTGCAACTTGACTCTCTTCAGACTCTCTGTCCTAAGCCATTCAAGTACTGCTGCTGCTGCCCCCGCGGCCGGGGCCGTCTCTCTGGGCGCGGGTTTGGTCCAGAATTAGTCCCTACAGCCACTGCGAACCCCGGCCGGAGCGCTCGGCCTGCTCCCCAAACCCCAGCAAGCGCCAAAAAGGAGGAGGAATCCTTTGCAATAGCTTTAAATATATCTCTGTCTATACATCCGCACACAGACACACACAGCAGGGACGACTTTTCATCGCCGACGCCCGGGTCCGCTCCCGGCTTCCCTCTAACTTTTGGCAAACCCAAACTTTTGGGGAGGCGATGGAGGATCAGGGGGGTCCCCAGCCAAACCTGAGCCCCCAAGCCCTGCCAACACGGCCGAGCTGCCCAAGGGCTGGACCCCCTCAGCTGCTGCCGGGGGGACAGGGACACCCAGGGCCAAGGAACTGGACCCCCCCCCAGATCCTCGGGATGGCTGGGGAAGCAGCTCACCCCATGCTCAGCTCTGGTCCCCCTGCTCAGGTTTGTCCCCTTCCCGCGGCACTGCCAGGGTGGGACACGAGCCGTGCCGTGTCCGGGCTTCGGCAAGAGCGCGCCTTTAGTTTGCTGACGTGGGTAAAGTGCAAATAGAGCCCTCGGCCGTGCTCGTCCCCGCTCCCCCCGAAGCATCGCGCGCCTCTGCACCGGCTCACCGTGCCACCACCCACGCTGGCCCCCGCTGCCGGCAGGGCACCCGCTCTGGCCGTCGTGGTCCGCCCAGGCCAAACCGTGCCAAAAACCGGAGAGCTGTGCAAGAGGAGGGGCAGAAACCGCCCCGTCATTGTCTTTCTCAGGGCAAGGAGCAGGGGAACAGGCTAAGCGCCGGACAGCTTTGTTATTACGCTGCAAAAAACTGCTTCAAGTATCAAAGAAAACAAAACAAATGGCCAAACGTTGGGTTATCCTCTCCCTCTCCCCCTCCCCTTTCCCAATGGAAATACAAAGAAGGAAGAAAACCCTGAGCAAAGCGCCGTCTGGATTCCGGAACCAAAGCAGGAAAGAAGAGCACAGCCACGGCAGCCTCCGAAAGTGGCTCTTTGTGCACCTTGCACTTGTTCATAGTCCCAAACTCGTTACAGAACAAGCTGTAAATATCATTAAAGCAGGCTGTTCGGTCACAGTAAAAATAATAATTAAAAAATTAAGAGGAAAAAAAAGCCATACTTGGCTTTCGCGTCGCTGCCCCCATCCCTCGGGGGCACCCGGCATCCCCTGCCTGGCGGCAGCCCCCAAGGCGAAGCTGCAGCGAGCGGGGCCGGGCAGCGGCTGCGCCCAGAGCCCCGCGGGAGCCGGGCCTGCAGCAGGACTACGGGCGCCCTGGGCGATTCCTAAGGGCAAGCGGGCAGAGCCCACGCGGGCAAGAGGCAGCGAGCCGGGGGGCAGCCGGTACCCACCGCCCGGGCAGGCTCCAGGCGCGGGTCCATCCCAGCGCCCGCACCACCCAGCCGAGGCCAGCACCGCCTGGGGACATCAGCGCTCAACAAAAGAATTCAACAAGTAACTCGCCTGGGGCTTTTCCCCAGAAGGGCCTATCTGGAGGATGAGCGAGAGGCAAAGCGCTTCCTCCTCCCCAACACCTCTTCACGGAGGGCACAAAGCTTTTATTTTTAAACCTTTCTGCACCCAATACACTCCAAATTATGAAAAAGTGATAATCCGGCTGGCCCGGGGAGGGGGCAGCGGGTGAGCCCTGCACACCGGTGGCTGCCTCCGGTGCGGATGCTGCCGGGAGCCGACCCCAAGAGCTCCCAACTCCGTGCCCTTTGGAGCAAGAACAACGTGCTTTCCCTGCTCAGATTCCACTCCAAAGCCCTTCGCAGGCTTCTCCACGGGAGGTGGCCCCTACCCGCCCTGCTGCCCCGAGGCGATGGGGTGCAGCGGGGTGACCCGAGCCCATTCGCCCAAGAAGCGGGTGACGGGAAGGTGCGAGCAAGGAGAAGCAACCGAAAAGGAGTCGCTGGGAGGGAGGGAGAAACCAAACCCCAAACGCAGCCGTACTGGGAAAAGAAAGAAGACAACCACTACACCGGCCAGGGTCTCCACCTGCATCCCACGCGGTCCTCCCGACACGTGCAAGCCTGAACTCGTGCGGAACCATCCCTGCTCCGGGGAACCGGATAAAACACTCTGAGACAACGGCACCGTGGCACCCTGCCCCGCAGCACCCACGGCGAGGGGCTCCCTCCGACACCAGAAACCCGTAACGATTTCCCCCACCCTGTCCCACTTGGCTCGAGCCCTTCTGCCAGAGACACACATCGCCAGTCACAGCGCCTCTACCCTAACGCACCTCGCTTTCCTGGTAAGTGACGGTAAGACTTCCCTTAGAGGACAAGGTTAACGATGGCTTTACTTCTGAGCTGAGTAATGGATGGGGTGGTGATGACAGGGGGGGTGGTGGCGGTTGGGGGGGGGGGGGTGGCTAGCTTTTCTCCTCCCCTTCTTCAAATAAAAAAAAATAAAAACAAAAAAAAAAGAGGAAAAAAAAAAGAACAAAGCTACAATCTTATAGACTATCCTCAGGGATATCAAAAAAGGAGCCCAATATTCTTTTTTTTTAAGTAGGTCGCCACTGACCTAATCGTTTACAGTATAACGAATGCGATTATTTCCTTCATAAATTTTAAATACAAGCAGAATAAAAATCACATTTTTTTCAGGCAACAGTAGCAGTTCAGTAGGTAAGTGGCTTGATCACATTTTTTGTTTTGTATTAGTAATGCATGCAAGCAGCTTTAGTATTACAGATCCCTTATAGGTCACGAAACGTTTGCTCTCTTTATAAAGTCCCTCCGTAAGTACCATCTTGTCTTCTCACGGGAGTCTCGGGCCGGCTGGAGGAGCCCGAACCTTGTTCAAAAGGTTGCGGAGTGCTTTGGGTATCCGATGCCATAGCATCTGTGGCAGCTGGCTCCTGTATCACAGAGCCAGCCCCTTCGGCATCCTCGCTCTGTTCAAAGGACTGGTTGGATCCATTGCTTAGCTCTACGTTCACCGTGTTAGTTCTCAAAGCTACTATAGTTCCTGAATCGCTCCTCCTTTCTGCATAGATTCGCTGCTCAAAGACCTGAGCAGTGTTGGGCTGGAATTCAGGATCCAGGGGGACACTGTTTGTGGTGGAGCCCATGACCGTGCGGTACATCTCCATCCCTTCCGGCAGCATGGACTTAATCTTCGGCAACCAGCGCTTGCGGACCCGGCGGGCGTTGGTGCACATATCGGCTGCTATAACATTCATCTCGCTTTCCTTAAAGCTCGGGGCAAAATTCTGACAATACACTGCAAAGACAGGGATACAGAGAGCTGAGGATTCAGAGAAAGCAACGCAAGGGTGGCACAAAGGTGATCACAGCCTCTGCCCCGTCCTAGAGACCTGCGCGAGCCTCAGCGTGGGCCGACGCCGTCGGCCAGAGCTCTCGCACGGAGAGACTTACGGATGAGGGCTCCTCCGCTCCGGATGGAGAAGGGGTACAACCAGAAGGGCATAAAAATCCCACGGAGGGCAGGGAAGTGGGCTGGTGAAGGACCGCTCGCTCCCCAGGAGCCCAGTGAGCCCCAGAGGCACCATGGTCCTGCCTGCAGGACCCAGCCTCCGGCCGGAGCACAGCAGCCACGGCCGCAGCGTGCTGGGATGGCCAAACCCAGAGATGGACACAGGAAAGGTCAACACAAACTCCTCAGCGGTAGATCCGTTAATGGCTCTTAAAACCACCGTGGTGCGGGCACAGCTACGCGGCTGGAAAACGTCAGAGCCGCTCCTGAGCGAGCAGATTGCCCCAAGCGCCGTCCTCTGCCTGTCCTACCCCTCGTGCTGGCCACCGCAGGGCCAACCAGCGCTGCATGGGCCACCGGCCCGGCCAGCGTGGCTACTCCAGCATCCCACCACCAGCACATCAGCTGGCACGAACCCTGCAGAAGCCCAGCAACACCCCTGCTGCAGCCCGGCTCCTCCGCGGCGGCCAAGCGCCTGACGTTACGCAGCAACGTCCAAGGAACGGCCACGGTGAGAATTATCCGCTACAGCTTGGGTGCAGGGTAAAATTCAGGCAGCGAGAAGCCATCTTATGCCCTGAGAGATGACAGCATGTCACAGGCACTGTCTCCGGACAGCGATGCCTTTCCAACCTCCGAAGGTATCTGCCAGCCTTAGCAAGGACCAAGGCTGGAAAGACCCAGGGCTCTCCGGGGTGAAGCTGCTAAGGGGGAGCCCGTCTCAGGAGGGCACCACGCACAAGCTACGGCACGGTTTGGTGATCTCTGTCTTTACGTATCGGACATCTGCCACCTCATCCTTTCTCTGCACAAGCTACACATCTCCGAGGGCGGCTGGAAGGCCCCTGGAGCACAGCAACAATTAGGGAGAGGAAAGATTGATCTTCCAAACCTTAAAAATAAAAATACTTTTAAAATTGCGTCGAGTTTCATTTTCCAGCGCGCTGCTATTTACGTACGGGTTTACTATCCAGTGTCCAGCGAGGGTGACAGAGCACACTGCTCTCCACTGCAGATCAAGCCCGTGGTGAAGGGGCTCCACTGCACCAACCCATCAGGGTTTCCTACACCACCCGGGTCCTCACTCACCAGCAGGCACCTTCTGTCCCACTTCTTGTATTCAGGGGTGACAGCAAGAGCCAAATATTTAACCCCTGGTTTCTGGTGCCTGCCAGAAACAGTTAAACTACCTCGAGGGAAGTAACAAAATTCTCCTTTTCTTGTATCAACTCCAGGCCTTGGGCACAAATACGCCCAGTGAAGCGGGTGGCCCTGCACATCCCAGCTCTGGCTAAAGCTAGGGAGCTGCGTGCTCACGCAAACGCAGGGCAGCTTACCTGCAGGACAGCAGAAGGGGCGTTCAACAGCTGAACCTTTCGCACCCCCGGCTCTGAGACAGAGCTCAGCGGCTCTCCCGAAAGACAGACCGACTAGCCGAGCCGCGTGGCACGATGCAGAGCTTTGCTTGCCGTTCAAACGCTCAAACCGAAAGCTCCTGTTGCTTTATGCAAACTTCCCCCCAAAAAAGCCGCTATTTGCAGCAGGGCTCCCCTTTTATGTATTAAAAACCCCAAAGTCTACGAAAGATACTCGAGGAGCTAAAACGAACAGGAAGGCTGCCAGCGAGATGGAGAGCACACCCTCCCACGCTACCAGGGCTGAAGCAGCCAGTGGATTCCCTGAGTCCCGGGGGCCCATTTACTGCCGAAGACCGACGGCCCCAAAAGCCCAGAGCACGGCAAAGCTCTCGGGCATCGCCGCAGCCCGGGCACAGCGCGGCCAGCAGCACCGAGGCACGCGGAGGATGCCTCTGGGAGAGGGACTGGAGCAGTACGCTCCGCGCCCGTAAAGCAGGGGATTTGGCAGAGCCCTGCGCTCGGATGAATCCGAATGCGAGTCGGAGCCCGGGGGCATACAAGCTGGCACACGGGGATGGCCCGTTGCAAGCTCTGAATGTTGCCAAAAACGTAATTTCAATTTCCTTCTTAAAGCACCTATCAATAAAATAATTAACGCTTTAAAATAAAGCAAAACAGCCAAGCAGCAATACTGTTTTACATTAAGGTACTGCCAAACCCTCCCCCAAACTACCTTCAGGCCCCCAAAATGATGCAAAATAAAAAAGAATAGTTTTCCTGTAACCTAATTTCACCCAATATAGCTCCCATCGTTACACAACAGAGATGGCCTTCCCTGCTTAGGTTTCGGCTCTGCTCTCGGCATGCTGTTCCAACCGAGCAGCAGTAAATCTCTCCTTACATTTGACTGCGTTAAGAACCCTGCTGTCCAGGGGCTTCCTGCTGGGATCGCTCGTGGAGGACCGGATTCCAGTTCCGCAGCTGTTGGCAAGCGTGTTCCTGCAAGAAAGGCAAAG
This sequence comes from Rhynochetos jubatus, assembly GCA_027574665.1. Taxonomy (NCBI): domain Eukaryota; kingdom Metazoa; phylum Chordata; class Aves; order Eurypygiformes; family Rhynochetidae; genus Rhynochetos; species Rhynochetos jubatus. The sequence goes on from CM050671.1 coordinate 2,802,727, forward strand.
GAAGATCCTTACACCGGGGGCGCGTCCTCTTCCCCTTAGGTCCTTACGGAGGGATCGCCACCTTACGCAATTTTAAGGCCAGGAATTGGAAAACCTTGTGCTCGGGTTCCAGAATCATTAAGAGCGAGCACAGAAACGAGCGCAGCGTGTACAGAGGCTGAAGAACTCACGACACGTCAGCCATTAACACAGTTAAACCACCAGAAACCCACCCGAGTCCCCTGGGAGAGCACCAAGCGCAGGACATACCGATCAAAGAAGGTGGCCAGGAGACGTCTCAGAAGGACCTTGTGTTTGACACCGGCACATAAGTGGCAATTCATCAGCTGCCCCCGGGTGATGTAAACACCTGAGCCTGGAAGGGTTGGAGAGGGAGAATCACAATTAAACCCTTGCCTGGCTGACAGCACCGCCTCCGAGCCACGGACGAGCTGCTCCTCCACGCTGTCGGTCCCGACGACGGTGTGACACGGGCTGGGGGGAGCATGTTCTTCACGTGCTGCTACAACAGCCCCACGAGGCTGGCAGGATTTTGGGGAAAGCCCAGCAGGGACTGTTATCACAGTCCAGTCCCACGTAATAACAACTCCTAATTTTATCTGTACACAAGGACAGTCTACGGAAACTTCTTTTCCCTCGCATATGCCCACAGCGCAAGGCTTTATACTGTGATTTTATACGTGCAGATCAGATTATTTATTCTTTCTGAAGGAATAAAACCCCAATCCATCTGGCTTTTTCTTTTCTCAAGTGAAAGATCGTAGAACTTCTAGCTACAAAGAACAGAAAAAAACCCGTCTAGCACAGAAAAGGCACTCGGTTACGCTACAGATCTAACCATTTCCAAAATCCCCAGCCCATCACCTCTTGATACTTCTGGTGAGCAGGGAATTTTCCTTCTAATGCACAGGAACTGCTGACTTTGAAATGCACTGCCTTTAAGGATGTTCTCTGGAAGAAAAAGGAGCCCCTGCCAAAGCGGCTTTGCACGTCCAGGCAGTGCTTTACAGCAGGTTTCTCATCAAACCCTTTTACTCTGCACATAGCTCACACACACCAAACGGCTCCCCAGCATCGGCTTGCAGGGGGAGGGTGCCCCATTTGTCAAGCGTACTGTATACAAGAGGGTTTTGGTACTTGCATTTAATTCAGAATAAATAATGGGTTGTATCTGGATCCAGAACACACTCTGTTCTCAAGACATAGAAACTTCTACTGGAGAAATAAAATTAGCTCCTGGATTTCCAGGAAAGCCTACGATGAGCGTCCCTGGTCTTCTGGATGAGGACAGAGCTGCAGCGCAGCCCACACTGGGGGGCAGGCACCCAGCAGCTCCCTGAGCCCGACCCTCTGCCCGGGGACGGCAGCTGCCTGCACCTTCCCTGCCGCCGCGGGCAGCCCAGGCCACCAGGCCCCGAAAATGGCAAGCATCGCTCGGGATCTCTGAGCCATCCCACTTCTCGCCAGGCATCTTGCACGTATTCTCTTCCGTGTACGTATTCCGGATGCCCCTTCCACGTATTCTCTTCCACACGCCGTCTCTGTCCGTCAGATGCCCCAGACGCAAGGCTTGTCGAAGACCCTCTCGGAGAGAGCTGCCGCAGTTTGCAGAATCAATCGTGGCATGAGAAATCAGAGGCAAAAGGAAAACAGTCCGAACGGGGAGCCGAGGAAAACTTTGGCTGCAGGATCCCAGCACGTTTGAGACGGGCATTTCTTCAGCAGCGGTCGTTAAGAGAGAAGCCGTGGGAGGGAACGCCAGACGCTACCGAGGGTAACTTCACCTTAACGAATACAAACCAGCCGAGGCAGCCGCCATCAGTTAGCGATATTAATCTACCTTTTTTTTTCCCCCAGATTGAAAAATGTTAATCAAGCAGAGCTGCCTCGAGCCAATTTGCAGCTCTGGCTGTGAAAATAACCTGATCCACTTGATGGTTTTACGAAGTCTCACATAAAATGTAAATGGGTAGGAAATGAATATTCCTGATACAAAATAAATACTTGTGGTGGTACGCTGTGCTGCGGCGTGTGCGTTTCACTCCTGCCTTCCGTCCAAGACCCATCCTCCACCAGATGGAAACCTTTCTGGGCATCCCCTGAAATTCGGAAGGCGCCTACAGACTGAAAATGAAATCACGCTGCTCGCCGAGAGATAAACGATCAGAAAGGACAATTGATCTGGGTTGATGGCGCTGCCACACGTCCTTTTTGTACCAAGGGCTTTACAGGTATTAATTAAACCTCCCCGCCGGGGCAGCAGGTGGGGGCTGTTGTGCTTCATCTAAACACGGCTGCCTCCAAGGGAAAAAACGTCAGCGCTGGCTATAGGCCGACAGGGCCACCGCAGCAAAGTGAAGCTGGGGGGGGAGAACTTATAAAAGCAGAATAGAATTATTTAAACTGGAATTTGATCCGGACACCCCAGTGAAACAGCCGTCTTCTGAGCTGTGCGCAGGGTACCGTTTCACGGCTACCGGCTTTCACTCTTCATCCAGCTCCACACCCCCAGCGTCACTAGAAGCTAAACAGCACCATCTTCCACCTCACGTGGGCCGTAAATCCTTCAGAGAACAGTGAATTCTCCTGACACCGTGCAAACCCCCAAACCTGAAAATAAAGACAGAAGAAAGGACCAAACCGCATTCCTTCTCCTCCCCCCTGCTGCAGCATTTCCCAGTTGGGTAACACCCCCAATCTTTAAAAGACTTGTACAGGTGTTTCCAAGCCTGTTCAGTGGCAGAAACTTCTTCTTCATGGCTTTGTGAATCTTGTAATGCAAGGGGCTTTTTGGTTTGGGTTTTTTTTTTACATCTGTGCATCTAAATCAAAACACAATTGCGATGCAGCCCACACCAGTCAGGAAGAACACAAGCTGGAGAATTCAATTAAAATGTTAAATTAATTCGATGGAATAAATCCTGTTAATGACACATTTTTCTATCAGCAAATTAAAGGAAACTTAGAACTTTTAGGAGATGATTGGTGATGAATAATCCAGAGAGATACAACAAGGGCACCCAAGAGGCACGACTCCTCAACGGTGTGAGCAAGATGAAGAACCACCCCAAGAAGGCAAACACCAGTGATCCCCAGGCATTCGCAAGCAAAGAAAAGTTACCCGTCATTACCTGCAACGAGCTCGAGTTTTTCTCCAGGATCTCCCTCCGAGTAGAGTTTTGGGTGGCAACGGTATCCGATTTGACTGATAAGACTGGCTGGGAGAGCAACTAGATCCCGTCGTATGAGGACACAGGAGCGGTTCTCCAGGGGGATCTGCTCCGGCTTCTCTTGAGCAACTTAAAAGGGAAAACCCATGAAAATGGTTTATTATGCAGGCACAGCATTAACAGAAGGTCAGATTCTGACTTCTTCCTGTAGGTCTCAGAAACATCCCTCCCTCCAGGAGTACAACCAGCCGCCGGGGCTATCGGCCGCAGGGAGATGCCACCCGACCCCCCGGTTTCCCCTATCGCAGCCGACGCGTTCGTGCGTTCGGGTTCTGCGAGAGGGATTCTTGGAATCAAATTATGCTTTAACTTCCCCTAAGTTAATCATTGATGAAAATGGGCAACTCTGCACAGCTGGCATCGTTCTAGAAGCGCAGCCACCAGTCTGGCTTCCACAAACACTCGCAGAAGAAGGGCAGGTTGCTTCACCAGGGGCTTCTAAAACAGGCAATAGATTGCCCGAGTTTGATAAAAACCTGCATCAGTACCGTAACTACTTCTCCTGATGGTTTTTTCCCACCCAAGTTAAAAGCCAGACTCTGCAGAAACCCCCTGCACTGAGAAAGGTCACCGTAGCCACCCCCGGGTACGGCACCCGCCAGCCGCCTCCTGCAAGCCCCAACGCACCCCCCGAAGCACCTTCTCCTACTCTGCCTTTTGCAGACTAACTTTTCCTCTCAGTAACAACAGAGACCCCGACTGACAAGCCAAAAAACCGTTATTAAGCTGTGGCTTCAAACCCAAATTACGGGGTTTTGCCAGGACAGCCTTGCCCTGACGTCCCACCCCCGGAGCCCACCACCGCCCATTAGCAACCATCGACGTCGCAAAGCTGAAAGTACAGCTGTGCTACCGGCACTGTGCAAGCCTGGGTCTTGTGGGCATACAGAGGATTTGCTTTCTAAAGCCTATTTACAGTGCCAGCCCACAGGCTTGCTTAAAATTCCGTTTTTTGACAGCAGAAGAGGGCTGAGAGGGGTGTACACCAGCTCCAGCTGCACTGGGACGTGGTGGGAGCAGTTACAGCTCTCACTGGTAGCCCAGCTCTACATGGAACCATCTTTTTTTCCCTAAAGTGTTGGATAATAAGGCAAGTGCCACACATAAAACCAATGTCAGCTCTGTGATTCAATACCTGCGAACACAGAAAGAAGCAAAAACCCCCGGCAATTAGAATTTCTGAACTCAAAACGTCTCCTACTCAAGAGGTGTCTTTTCCCGCAATTACTTCGCTGTTCTGGGGGATGTTTTTCCACTCTCTAGATAAAATAACAAGTTTTGCAGACCTGTTGCTGCAGTAACCAAAGGGTGATGGCTCCCGTACAATGGGAGCAGTGTTCTAACTAGGACATGCCCCGCGACGCTGTGCTGTGCCGTGGCATCCTATCGCAGGCACGGGGCCGTAAGCATCCCCGCGCTCAACGCCCCCTCCTTCCCTAAGAAGCTGGAATACCAGGAGGATGCCCCTTGCTCGTGGAGCTGCACCGTGGCAGAGCAGCGTTTCCTTCAGTGATCAGGGACCAACAGCAGCAGAACAATTCACAGGGTGCTTCAAAACTAACTTCTCCGGCCATCACAGCCAGATCATCTGTGGGAAGTGGCAGGGCTTTGTGGCGCTGACATGCAGACCCACTGACATACAGAATTTCCCCAAACCACAGTTTTTCTGTGTTTAATACTGCTCCCAAGCATCCAGGCACCCTCTCCTTGGAGATGGGAGTCATCGGCTCAGAGGAAGCACCTAAAAGCCCTGATCTATTTCTTTCAAACAGTGATAAGCAGAGTATATCCAATTAAATATTCTGCAGCTTAAACAAACCAAGAGCAGATGGGCACGAGGTCTGGGGGACACAACCCCCCGGCAGGGCTGGTTCCGCTGCCCGCACGAGGTCTGGGGGACACAACCCCCCGGCAGGGCTGGTTCCGCTGCCCTTCACAGCCGTTGCGGCTCTGGCCAGGTGTGCACACCAAGGCAGGCTACAGCAGCGCGAGGGCCACTGCAAAACCAATGCACATCTGGAGGGGAGAGGAAGCAGTGGGAATGGACACCCCAGTCAGCTCCCACCCCGAGTAAAATTATATACACCACATACGAGCTACTGTCCCGCTGATAAATCCCAGAAACCAGACTGGGACGTCCAAGGTCTTTGAGAGCAGCAACAAAAGGTAGGTGGATGATGCTAGGAGGGGTAAAACAGAATTTGGCAGCAGCTTTTTGTGCTAAATGGGCACCCCTGAGCCATCAGAAGGGGGGAGGACGAGGCCGTGCCCACGCACAGGGCTCCTGCTAATTGCAAGCAGCTCGTCAGGGCGAGTGCTCCGCAGCGCTGGGCTCTGCACGGAGCCACCGCTTCAGCTTCCCGGCAGGAGCAGGAAAACCAACCCAGCCCCTCACAAACACAGCGCTCTGCCCAGGCTGGGTAACACCCCATTCCTCATTTGTTATATTTACCCATAACTAATGACTCAGGTCAAAACCACCCGTGATGTTCCTCACCACCCAAAAAACACCGATGCTAAGCTGCTGAAGGAAGCTGGGCAGACCGGCCGGATTCTTAGAAAGTTCCTTAGAGGCCTCCAATTATTTTTTGAGTGGTATAAAGGCTGTGGGTCTCCAGGGAGAGCAGTTGCAATCAATACCCTAAATGAGACAGAGTTCAGAGCAGGAATGTCAGGGAGAAGGTCCTCGCAGCTCGTGACCCACTACTGCTGTAATGTCAGCAGAAGAGAACGCAGCCTGGAAGGGCCATCAGCGATACCCTCCTCCTGCCCGCTGCTTCATCAAGGCTGCTGTCACTGAAGAAATCAAACATCTACAACATCCACGTGGCAAACAGCTACAGCGGACGAGGACAAACCCACCCGCTCTGCCATTTTCCATAGGCAAACACGCAATAAGACAACAATTTTGGGCCAAGCAGATCCTACTGTAGCAATAATGAGGCAGGCAAGAGAAAGATCAGAACAAGCAGCGTGTTCACGCTACATTCCTGGAGAAATTTTGAAGGGTTTGGCGTCAAACCTGTTTTCTTGCAAGAGAAGCAGCTGTTTAGGAAAACAAGGCTGCCACGCTGGTCGGTGACAAGCCTGCCTTGAGAAAGTCTTTGCTTTTGAAGACATTTCATTTCCTACGCATGGAGCCATCCAGAAGTTTACATTTCTTCCTGTGAAATCAAATGCTTCATAAAAACAAACTAAAACTGGGGCTAAAAAGACCAAGCGTAACTCCATCCGCTATTCTGCGTTGGTTACATCTGTCCTGTTGGCTCGTTGTCTATAAATCTCTTATTAAACAGGGGCATGAATCATTTTTTGGACTTTGTTTCCATTAAAGCATTAGCACAAATTCAAGGATACTAAACAAAAAACGACCCAAGATTTAGGCCTTTCAGTGCCACCTCAATTCAGCAGATAGCCATCGGTTATGTAAAGAAGCAGGATACAAGAGACACTTTGGTCCCATGTTTTCAAAGAAAGACACTCTGTTTGGCCTTTATGCTCTGAAGAACAGGATAGTATTCGCTTCTAATTAATTTGTATCTTTGGAGGGCAGCGGCTCCTTCCCTTTGAATGAAAGGGCAAACAATGTGAAGTATTGTTTGATACAGTTTTCTTCTTGACCAAGGAGCCTCCCAGCTAGCGGAGAGGGGCAGGAAATCATTACAGAGGAAGCAGTGAGAGCTGCCAGCCAAACACTGGTATATTTTATTTATTCAGATATATGCTTTCATCTCAGACTTAATATGGAGGTTGCCGCTTGCATCGAGTGGTTCAGAACGGGAAATATCCCAGATTCTCTGGCTGAAAAAGCAGCCTCAAACCAACTCACTGGTCCATGCTTGGAGGAAAGCTGGAGTCTTGGAAATTACAGCTGCTCCACAGCTCCAGCCTTTCTACGACATGGGGGCATGTGTCCTCCTTGTCCTACAACATACCAGCCGGCTTTGAGGTCCGTTACACCGCCCTCTTGAACCCACGATGGTCTTGGTGACGCCAGGATGGATGCACGTCCCACCCAAGGTGCCTGGGGCGGAAGCTCGCAGCCCGGGACTGGGGATGCTGAGCCCACGTGGCTCCTGTTGATGCTCATCAGCGACGGGCAACAAGCTGCGCAGGCGAGCGCCCAGGGTCTGGCAGCACTGGGAGTTGTTGGCCACGTGCCTGGTGCCCGTATTCACTTATTTCCGTAGTTCCTGGCAACCCAAACACCAGGGCTTCAAAATTATTCCTGAACCCCCAGTTCCCACCAGTCTGGGTCCTTCTCTTGACCATTTAGTGGACACAACTTCGACACACTGCAGTGGGCAAGAAACAGCTATTTCTGTTTTAGGGATGGGACTTGGAGATACAGAAGCATCCAAGTGATGGACTCTCACTCGAGAGTTAATGCTTACGGAGTCCCAGCGTGAAACCACAAGTCACAAGCCACGGTCCACTAGAAGGACTACAAAACCACCTCCATCTGCTCCACCACCAGTATGCAAAGATGTGGGTAATTCTTGCCGGTTGTCTACACAGTAAGAAGTTTCTTTCCAAATAGCACTATTTTATAAACATTCTTATCCCATTAGCCTATTTTCCACTGGCAGTTGGACTACCCCAAAAATAGCATCCCCGCCGCAGCCCCGGCCTCGCCAGCATCTGCCCGCCTGTGTAAACCTGTACCACAGAGGGCACGCACCGCGGGACAGATATATGACATAGGCCCAACCAGGATAGTTTACGTTTTACAAACAGTACATTTATAACAACATACTGGAACGCAGAGACTTGATTTGTGACCTATTTATACAGGGAGGTAATCTGGAATTAGTATAGGAAAAATATTACTGGTTTATAAATACCCCTATCTTGCCTTCGCTTCAGATCTCAGCCAGGAGTGAAACATCTGCCAGTCTAAAATTAAACATCTGTGCTTTACGGTGAGGAAACCGGGACTGGAAGTTTAACACCAAAAAAGGGCAGAGGCTGCACACCCCCGGCGTGGGGTTTTGCCTTCCTCCGCCTGCCGAGCACCACCGGTCCCCGTGCCGGGATGGTCCGTGCCGGAGGCACTTTCAGCAGCGAGGCTGTTCGCAGCCATTCAAAGACCCGCAACGAAAAGCCAAAGGAGAAGTGCTCCGGTGATAAACACGGTGATAAACTCTTTGAAACACTTTAAAACCCACCAGCTCTTTGCTCGCGAGCATCCCCCGGCGCGCAGCACGGCGGCAGACCGGCAGCCGCACGGCACCGGTCCTCGCAGGATGGGATCACCATTCCCGCAGTCAGAACCAGCTCCGTTTATTACGGCTGCAATCCTCCGGCACCGCGAGCCGTGATGTAAATCCTCGCAGCGTGTCGTTCCCAGGCTTGGTTCGGGATGATGCCCGGGCTGCGCCGGAGCCGCTCATTACGGATTCTGGGTTGTTTCTTGCCCTCTTTCCTTACTGTCAGGAATCAGAGGCCAGGAGAGAAAACTATTCTCTCAGCTAATTACCACAACTGTTCCATAATGGCTATTTTAGATGAATTTTTAATGAAGTGTGCTCTTGTCAGTTCAGGATTTCATAACTTTCAAGTCCAGCCTTTACATTCCAGCCATTTGCTGCATAAAGATTTTTCCTCTCCCCTGCAAACGGGCGCAGGAGGAGCAGGGGAGGACGGACCCTCGCACAACTTTGCTTGCGCCTGTCAAAATTAAATTAACTGCATCTGCTAAGCAGCAAGCTGACTGACAAGAATGCGGTTCAGTGCAGAAAAACGCCGAGCATCTGCAAGTCCTGCTGAAACCCACTTCAGCTCAGGCCCACGACGCTGTAATTAACAAGGATAAAAATACTTTGCTTTTGTTTAATATTTTCTGGAGTTGTGCATTCCTCAGATCAGATGCTAAAAACCTCATTAACTCTCACGCGTGTCCTCAAGGCCCACATGTTCTCCATAACCAGACCCAGTTACAGAATAAGGAGCCATTTTACTGCGATGTGACCATCTTGCCCCAGCAGCGGGCGGGTGTGGGGACGGCGGCGGTGACACCGCGGCCACCGAACACTGTCAGAGGCCGGTGGGAGCTGACGTGCCATTTCCTACACCCCTCCGCAAGCTGCCACCCTCTCTGCTGCCACCTAAACCCACCTCTCCCATCAGCCCGTGTTTAAGACTGGGCTTATCCTTTCATTTATCTGCAGCTCCTTTGGCAGGTCCAACACTTTTCCTGGTCCATCCCACCGGAGCCGCCGCTGCAAGAGGCTCACCGCTTAACAAGACCTTCTCCTCGCTCCCTCTTCTACCATCAAACCCTTGGCCAAGGTGACGGTGTGCACCTCGTCTCTAATCCTGGCTTTAGCGATGTCTCTCTGACCCCAGCTTTGGAGATTTGGTGTGGTTCTGACTAGAAAAAGGGGTGAACAAAAATAAATCAAACCAACCCAGCCTTGGGGCAGTAAGAGGTTTCGTGACACCCTCCCCAGGCTCAGCCCGGCCTCGGGAGTGGTGGGTGGTGATGCTCAAGGCAAGCAAAGAGCATCAGCCACCAGCGTCCCACCACACACTCGCCAGCATCAGCTCAGTCAACGCTTCAGCCAGGGAAGGAAAAACCGGAGAAAAAAGAGGAAGAAAAGTAAGTCTCTGAAATTCAGGGCTTCATCTGCTGTGCTCTTCTTTGGCTTTGTTTTTGTTTGTACAAACGGGGCTCTTGGAAACCTTGGCAATCACTATTTTGAAGGGCTCCCCCCACCCAGGCCTTTGTAAGGCTGTCAGGATCTACATGCCAGGAGCAGGATTAGCTGGCGTTCTCTCTTCCATCTTACGGTTCTATTATTCCGCACCTTTTGAGGGTACAGTTTATCCCGAGTAATTAAAACACAGTTAGCTGTACAAGTCCAAACCATAATGGAATAGCTTAGGTTTTAATTTCTATAAACTCTTTTTTGTGTGCCCTCTTTTCCAGGAAGCCTGATACTCCGTCTGGCTTATTTAAAACAGGAAACTCCCTTGAAATGTGCTACTGCGGAAGAGATATTTTAGCAGAAATGTGGTATATTAGAGCCTTACAGCAGGGCTGGGCAGTGCTGCGCTCCCGACCTGCCTCCTCCCTGCATGAGCCCTGCCCCGGCATCACAGCACGGATCAAGTCTTCCCCTTATAGAAACCAAGCAGGAAAACTCGGCTGCGGGATGACCGGCTCCGACGCGAGGGCTGGTTGGCTGCTGATCTCCAGTGATGCCCGAGAAAGCTGCTCCTAATTTCGCTTCTCCAACTGGGACGGCTCCTGCCCCGCAAGAATCGGGTACAGCCTAGTAGCCGCCGCCTGCACCATCCCAGAGCTGGTCCTGCCCTCGCCTTCGGAACAAATTTTGTTGTGACTGCCCGAACTGGCCCCATGACAGGGAAGGAAAACACCGTGACCAAGGGTATAATCCCACTGCTCTGAGGAATAATGCTGCGAGCCCCGGCGCTGAAGGCAAACCCACATTACTCACCGTGTGCTCGACAGCGGGGAAGCGCAAAGCAAAATAAAAACAGAAGCAGCGAGGGGGAAAACAGCCCGATTTCTGCTTGGTCTGACTGGCAGCGGCTGGGGCACGGGGTCCCGCTCCCACCGGGTGAGCGGCCGTGGAGGAGACCCCGACCTCGTCCCCATCCCCTGATCCCACTTTTCCTCACCCGCCTGCACCAACTGCTGGGACTCGAAGTGCAGCGGAGAGAGCAGACGGGCTCTTGAGGCTCATTTTCTCTAACTGGCTTGTCCACTTTTCTCAGCTATTTCTAATATTACAATAGTCACATTGCTAGCAGTATGCTTCCCCCCTTTGGCACATGGCTTGGTAAAACTGCCTGGAAAATATTGCTTATCTGCTCGCTACCTGGGAGGGCCATGTGCCAAGGGGACGCTGGGCTCCTGCTCTTTGGGATGGGATGGGACAGGGCAGCACGTGGGGATGAACCTGTTCTCAGCACTAGGGAAAGCCAGGCTTTAAGGAACAGAAGTGGTCATATTTGTCAAATCTTCTCCCTTGCTTAAGAATAAAATCAAACGGCTTTGCGGAACGCATGCCAGCTCTTCAACACGAGAGTTAAATATTTGCAAAATTAGTCCAGCAATTTCAGCACAGAGCCGTAGCGGGGGAAGCGGCTCCAGGCGAGAGGATGCTCCACGCTGCCCGAGCCAGCAGGAAGATGTCCCTCCCCGGGGAGCGCCTGCAGATCAAAGCTGCCACCACAAACACCTGCAGCTCCGACGGGGAGGCCACTGCGCCGAGACCGAGCCTCCGCGCAGGATGCTGCGAGCTGCATCCGCACGGGATGCGAGCATGCCAGCGACCCAGACAGGCACCTCCCGCTCTGGTCCTGAGCTCCCAGCTCTGTACCCCCTCCCCCGCCCGCTCCTCGACAGGGTCTGAGCCCCGCAAGATGCCCAGGGGCACAGGTGGGACGTCTGAAGAAGCCGTCTCCTGCATGGGAAGCAAGAGGTAAGGGGCCTCGTGCCCCCACCCCGGGGCTGAGCTGGCAGCTCCCAGCCAAGCACCATCAAAGTGAAGCCACCCCCTCTGCCTAAGGCACACCAGGGACTCACCTAATAGAGAAATAAATTACCAGGAGGGCCCCAAATTGCTTTTCCCTTTGTGACAGCGACATACCGGGAAAGACTGGCAGAGGAAAGGGGGGGTCACTCCAGGCAGTGGGAATGAAAGTCTTCCTTTTTTTCTTTTTGCAGATATTCCTAATTAACAACATCTATGAAAATGATTTATTTGATGTTTTTCTCCCTTCTTCCAAATGTCATTTGTTCATCACTTTTAAAAAATTCTATTCTGAAAGGGAACACTGCTGAAGACTAACTCCCAGACTGACCACCCAACCCACGCCGGGCCGGCAAGGGCTGATGCTTCCCTTCCCACGGATGGCCATCCCCCTCGGATGACCCACAGCAGGTGAGCTTGGCCATCGCCATGGGATGGGTGTCACCACAGCACGGCTCACGTAACCACCAGCCTGCTTGTCGTCAGCCTCAGCCAGAAAGCAAAGGGCTAAGCTGGCCGTGGAGGATCACGTAGCCTCTCATCCGAAAAGCTTCCCGGCTGGGGACACATCCCAGGAGTGATGGCACAGGGGGAGCTGCCCGTGCCATACCCGGCCACCAGCACTGAGCCCACCACGTGCATAAACAAATAAATAAACAAAGGCCCTGAAGACAAAATCCTGACAAACCAACCCAAAACTACCCGTGCTGGCTGGAGAAGGACCAAGCAACCACTGAAGGAGAGCAGAAAAGCCAAGGAGAGAGACCGTCCGTTACCAGAGTAGCTGCCCGAGGACTTGATGTACATCTGCCCATACTGCTCCTCCACCATGGTGTCGTACGCCTCGTCGTCCTCCTCATCCTCCTCGTTGTGGTAGGAAGTGGGGCTGTCAGTGGTGGGAATGCTGCTGGCGCCGGGGCTCGTCCGCTCCCCCTGCGAGTACTGGACCTGCTGGACGTTGGGGATGAGGGTGGCCAGGTTGGGCATCCCATAGTAGGAGACGCGGGAGAGCTTCAGGGGACCGGCGTTGGGGCCGCCGCCGCCTGCCCCCTCCCGGGCGCCGGGCTCGAGGGGCCGCTTGCCGGGCAGGCCGGGCAGGGCAGCTGCCTGCAGCTCGAGGTTCTCGTGTTTGACACGCGTGAGGAGCGGGATGGGCATGGAGGGGGACATGACGTAGGGCGCCGAGGCCGACTGCAGCTGGTTGCAGGGGCTCTGCGGCTCCGAGCTGGGGTCTTCGATCATGGTGGTCTGAGAGTCACAGTGGGGAGAGCTGACCTTGAACATCAAGTCCGTCCCTTTCTCCACGATGTGCTGGATCTGCAGGAAACCCGCCGTGTACATCACCACCAGCTGCTCGCTCGCCGCCATGGTCAGCTTCCCGGTGTAGCAGAAGGAGAGGATCTGCTGGAAGCAAGCCGGGGGGACGGTACCCGGCAGCTCAAAGGCGTTCTTGCTGTTCCCACTGAACAAGTCTCGGAAGTAGAGGCTGCTGGCGGCCAGGACCGCCCGGTGTGCCTTGAAGGCTTGGCCCTTCACCACGATGGAGACATCGCAGTACAGCCCCAGCAGTCGCTGCTCGTTCAGGCAGCCCAGAACAGTGTTCCCAAAGTTGGGAATCTCTATGTGCAACATCTGTGACATGGCTCAGGATCGGCTGGAGCTCCTCAGACATTCAATGCAGGAATATCCAAAGTAGGGCACATCTGAAAAATGGAGAAGAGAGGGAGAGAGGCACAGCGTTTTTAGACAGTTCACCAAAACAGGCAGAAGCAGAGGAACCCACCTCACCCGACATCAAAGGCTCAAAGCTCTGAGAGCCGATGCGGAAAAGCAATTGCTTGTAAAAATTGTTCATGGATGTTTTCAAACAACGGTGGAAATGCTATTGTTGGATGGCAAAGGATATTCCAAAAATGCAAGTATTTTCTTCAAGTTGTGGTCTGTTTAAATAGGCACCAGTGATGTATTCCCTGACGGTTTTACTTTATGCAGGAAAATCTGAACGGTAATGAGAGAGGAGTGAGCAGTAAAGCAAACGTAAGATAGACACATCTCGGGTAGCATTATATAAGAAACACAACAACCAGCAGCTATGTTGAAACTACAGAAAAGATATTTATAAAACAATGTGCCATTCTGCCTGAAATAAATACAGGATTCTACCGGATCGACAGCTCCCAGGAAAAAGCACTTAGAAAAGCAATCTTCCCATTTGCACCAGAAAGAGGGAGTATTTCAACAGTTAAACCCCTTCTCAACAGATTTATCCTCCAACAAAACGAGGCTTATCTCCAAATTAAGCCAGATATTTGAGCCCCAATAAAACAAACCAACGTGCCGCAACGAGCCGCCTACCAAGTCGTCTTCTTGTTTTTCTCCCCTAAATCCAAAGTGGGGCAGGGGGACCCCCAGCCCCTCCCGTGGCCGGAGCCCCGGGATCCCCAGCCCATCAGCCCCTGGCTGGGGGTACCGGTCCCAGCTGAGCAGCCTTGAGGACCCTCCAAGCACCCTCACACCAAACAGGCTTGAGGCGACGGCTCCGGCTGTGCATCCCACCGCAGCCGCTCCTTAGGGCCAGCTGTACCTTTTGGCCATGGGGACAATTCCTCCGTTCCGCGACCAAGTCAAGCCTCGCGTTGGCAGGGAGCTCATACACAAACCCCACACGTCGGCCGAGCAGGTAGTTAGCGCAGCCCGCGCACTGCAACTCCAGCGAAGCAAATCACTGCGGATTCACTGACAGGAGCCAGAGCCCCAACCCCCCCCCCGCCCCGTCCCCCCCTTCGAGCTCCACGCAAGAGTCCAGGAGAGCTAAAATCCTGTTTGCCTTCAATGCTAGTAAAGAAAAACTGGGAACTAGTACCGAAAGCTCCTAAGAAGAATATAAAAAAATAAAAAGGAAGGAAAAAAAGTAGTTTATCTGAGAAAGATTTAAAAAAAAAAATCCTCTCCGAAGAGAAAATAATAACCCACAAAGAGCTGCTCTGTTCCCACTGCTGGGGGAAAAAAAAAAGTCCTATCTGCAAGGCCACAGGGTAACAGGAAGAAAAGGGAACACACTCAGAGCCAATTTAATTGTATCTGCATGGTTCAAAAAAAAAAAATTCTCCCCGAGCGAGGAAGTTCCCGGTCCCCTGGCCCGGGAGCGAACGTACCTTCGGCAGCCCCGTCCCCGTCGCGGCCGCTCGCCGAGGGGCTTCGTGTCCCCCTCCCCGTATCGCCCCGATAGACGCCGCGTCAACGACGGCTCAGGGGAGAGGAAAAATAAAATAAAATAAAATATAGTATCGAACCCCAGGGTTTGTGTCTGCTGTAGCTCCAGCTTTTACCAAGTCAAATCTCCCCGGCAGCGCACAGCATCTAAATGAATAGGCCGGATGCAGATTAACATTCAGGCTGCTCTCTGCAATGAATAGAGCCCTTTGATTAGGGACCTGAAGTAAATGCCAGTTTCAAACCCAAGCTTTAAAAACAGAGAAATATCAGTGCCAGAGGAATGCTCTCAGTGTTGGTACAAGACAGACTTTTGATGAGTCACTGCAATGCAAACAAAGATGGCAGAAATACTGTACTGTATGCTGATGAAATGCTTAGTGGTGCCACGGCAACTGAGACAGGTTTTAAATTTATAGTGCAGTTTTGCATATGAATTACGCTGTAAACTGCCTCCCCTGCCATCTAGTACATCCAGAGTGTCAAAGCATTTAAACTATTCCAAACAGTCTGCAGAGCTGGCACTGCTGCTGGTTAACTCCTGCGGCCGACAAGGCGTGGGGTGGGGGTGGCGAGCATCCCCCCCACCCTCCCACATCCCTCCAGCATCCCCCTGCATCCCGCCTGCCACAGTATCCCCCCAGCATCCTCCCACCCCACCACAGGGGCTCCCCAAAACCACCCACCCAAAAGGACAGCTTTGGGGAATGCCCAAATCCACCCAAAATAAAGGTGCTCCGCGGGCAGCCACAGTCCTGATACCCCCCCTTACCCCCCCAACCCCGCACCCCCCTCCCATACAAGAAAGCCTTTCAAATGCAGGAAAAATGTTTACCCCTTGGGGAAAGCTCCTTTCAGTCTGTGGCTGAATCCACTAAAAGCAAATCCATTTGCTTAAGTAATGAAATCCTAGTCACATTGTCTCCTGGATTCAGATTTTAAATTACCTTCGCATTTATTGAGCATGTTTGGTGCTTTTTTCTGGGAAAGAGGGTGGGGCCTCACTTTGCTTACTTCTCTCCAGCCCAGAGCGCTTTTATTTCTGCTACTGCTCTCGGATTTGTTTCAATCGCTCTGCTCGGATGGTCACACACAGTTAAAATGTAAGAGATTATAGAGATGAAGCCGTCCTTAGAGGAGGATAACTGTAGGGAGCGCAGACAGGGCCGGTGATGCTCCAGCCCAATCCACCCCCGCCCAACCGTGCTCCTACCTCCGCTTCCACCGTCCAAATAGATGTTTGGTGCATTAAGTTCAACTCCAGAGCAGCGAGCTGCTGCCATTCCCGAGCGCCCAAGGGCTGGCTGCTTTCCCCTGCTCTGCCGCCGAACGGCACTAACACAGGTATTCTGCATCCCACGGGACCTGCAGCCTCCCAGTGCTCGGCAGAGCTGCGATGCTCCCGGCCGAGGACCTCCAGGACCTCCATGAGTTGGGAGCGCTCAACGGGTTCATCCAAACCCAGCGTGAGGTCAACGAGATCGCTGTGTGGTGCTGATGAGGAGGTTAAGGCACCGAGAGGGGACCAAGGTGACATCCTGCAAGGAGGTCAGAGAAGACACCACCACAGCCAAGCCCAAGACCTCTTCCAACCATGACCCCACCAACCTCTGTTGGAGGACAGGAGTCTGCCCTGGCAAATGCAGAGCCACTCCGGAGCTGTGAAAATTGCTGAAATGAAATGTGCTTTACAGAAACATAGCTTCTCCACTCAAGGAACCTTGTCCATGCGGGTAGCAGACCACGAGGGGAGAAGGATCTCCATCTCTTTTCTTGCAGCAGGAGCTGGAGGAGAGCCCAAGGAGGCACTGGATGGGACCTCCTTGGACCTGCTCACAGCCCCCTGCCTCAGAGAGACCCAACAGGGCAGGAGGAGTGGGACCAGCCAAAGAAAGACAGCGTAGCACAGAACAAACCAACTTAGAATAGTAATCAATTATTAATGTTGCTTAGAACCTGCTCTATAAACCAGCCAGGCATGCCAGGAGGAACCCAAGTCCCTCTCTAAAAACACCCAAATTGTGCCAGTTCAGGCTACATTTAAGTCGGTGAGAAGCACCAGTGTCCCAGCATAGCAAGATACTGGCAGATTTCATTTACAACCTCCCATGAGACCTCAGAGTTTGAACCAAGATGCTCCACTCAACTGACCCCTCCAGGGGTATGCCTTCCACAGGACTGCAGCCTGGCCTGACCACCCCGAAGGGATCCCAGACCCAAATTCGCATCACTCACAGCACGGAGGAACACAAGCAAAGCCGTACCGGCGAGCTGCAAAAGCCCCAACCACTTCAGTCAACCCTAGGCCAGGACTGCTGGAGTTTTGTTTCTTCCTCCCCTATTGATATGAACACCAGTTGCACGTCTTTACAAAAGTAGTCTGTGCACAGCCAGGCTCAAGATAAGGGACAAGAGAAGCCTGTACTTAAGATAAACAAAAGGAGCCTGTATGAACCCAGACGTAAGAGAAGAGGAAGGAAAGAAGACACAATCAGAATTTAGCTGACCAAGATACACATGATGTATGATGTGGGTGTAACTACATGCATGTCTGGAATGTCTTAACTACATGAATGTCTTGAATGTCTTAGGTGGATCGGGAAGTCTGTACACTCGGAGTACCTCAGCCAATGGGGAAATGAGGAGGGTCTCGTGTGGTTGGGAAAAGTAGGATAAAAGGGGGCTGTGTCCCTCTGTAGGTTGAAAGACCCCACAGGGATATGTCCCTTTATTCGAATAAAGCTTTTACAGGACTCCTCTGTCTCCTCTGTGAACACCGACTCCTGGTAGCGTGATTTTCTGTACACTTTTAAGGACCAGAATATAGGAAAAAACCCCAACCTAAAACCACCAATCACCCAAACCCTCCCCAAAATCCAAGAAATAAAAGAAGTCAGTCTTAACAGCCAAGGAGAACCTGCTTACCACCCTTGAAAGGCTGGACTCGATCATCTTAAAGGTCTTTTCCAACCTAAATGATTCTACGAAAGTCAAGGAGAACCTGCTCATCACCACCAGACCTCACATCCCCTAAAAACAACAGCAACAAAACATTACTGTGACTAGACAGTGAATGCAGTAATATCTGAGAATGGCTAACTTCAGCAGAGACATTTTAAATATGTCTTTTTTTTTAATATAGCACCAAGCTACTTTCCTATGGTTTGAAATGGTTTCAGTCCATTTGACACAGCAAGAACTGTGCTGCAGGAAAAATGACCTCAGCAATTACAGATGTAAACTGTATTTTGCATTCTTGTCTCCCAAGCTGAGAGCTTGGGTGCAAGGAGGAACCCTCACCCCCAAAAAAATCCAGTCCCCTTTGGGCTGCCGTGTCCTACAGGTGACAGAGGATGAGATGGACACCTCCTACCCAAGGGGAAAGGGGCAAAACTGGATTAAAACCAGTCAACCCCCCCCAGATCATTTAAGATACGTGAGCAGTCAAGCAAAACATCATTTTGTTTTCTAATGGCAGGCTCTTTTCCCAGCTCTTGGATATACCAGGACAATTTGTACATGACTGCATCATTTTTGTAAAGTCATAGCCTTTGTCACAAGACGTTCATTAAAAATGCAGCCGGTATTTGATACAACTTCCCTGGGAGTTTGAGGATTCTGTTTCTGCGTTCACGTGCTTCAGGGAGGTGGGGGGGTGGGGGGGAAAGCAGGTTTTCTCTTTTCTAAACTATTTTCCTGCTCCAAGGCCTGAAAGGTTGGGGCGAGGCGACAACAACAAAGGAAAAAAGCATCGACCTAGAATAAGATGCTGGCACCAGAGCTCCCCCAGGAGTTATCAGAAATAATTAGATAATGTATTTAAATTGTCTTTCTCCTTAGCCACCATACAAAGAGATTAGGAGGCTACACACCCCCCATCCCCCCAAAAAATCCACCCACCCCAAAGCCCCAAAGTCCCAGGTTTCCTGCAGAAGGTGCTGGGCAGCAGCTGGGACCGGGACAAAGGCAGCGGGACCCTCCAGGGGTGGGAGACAAAGCGGCCGAGGGCTTTCACCCCACCCAGCCAAAGCCCCTCAAAAGAAAAGAGCTGAAAAGTCCTGCCCTTGAAGGCCCCAAAGGGTCAAAGGAAACTTCCCTTTCTTCTGTAAATGAGGAGAGAAGAGGGGAAAAATCCCACCCTTGGATTTGAGGCTGGCAGGGGGATGTCACCCAGCTGGGTAGGGGCTCCCCAAAGCTGTTCCCAGCCCCCCAGCACAGGGGTGCCACCTGCCCAGCTCTTGCTACAGGGTTTTGGGGTCCCCCCCCCCATGTCTTTTAATGAAAAGGAAATGCACTTTTTGCATAAGCCCGAAGGAAAATATGCAACAGCTTACTGCAAAACTCGGTGGCCAAGTCCCACTCCCCAGCACGGAGCCGCTGCAACGCCTTAAATAAATTAAACAGTTCAATAAAGTCAAATAAAATGCATTTGGGGTCTAAGCCCTGCGTCTCCCCCACGCACCACAGGCAAAACCCAAAAGTCTTCACACCCCTCGCCCCAAAAATGAGCTTCTCCATTGCCCACGTTGGGGTTCGGGGGGAGCAATCCCGGCGAGGGGAAGGGAGCGGGACTGGGGCACCAACGTGGAAGGCAGCGAATGCCTGCAGAGTTTGATGCCGTCTCTGGCAGGGGAAGGAAAACAAGGTTAAGTTTGGCAACCGAATGACAGCCATGCCGAGACTCCCCGTCCCTCTGCAGCATTTGTTCCCGCAGCTCCGAAGTATTTATCGCTGAAACGCTGGAGTGGCAAGCAGCGAGCAGGGCTAACCTACCCTATTTTTAGTGTCGCAGCCACTGGCAGTGGGTGAAAGGAGATTATTTCTGCCTTATTAAGATAGCAAAAGCCGAATTTGCAAATATTGCCGAGTAACAGACGAGGGGGCAGGCGGCACCGAGCTACCGCTGCGTTGGCACCCTAAAACTTCGCACAGAAAGTAGAGACCTGGAGGCTAGGGCAGCCGGTTGCAGAGGAATGAGGGAAAAGATGGAAAAGTGAATTAAATTAATGATGATCATCCCACGCAGCCGGTGACAGGGTGGCACGGGGATGGGGCACTGGGAGCTCTGGCTGGGTACCCCGGGGCTCTGGCTGGGTACCCAGGTGCAGCCCCACAGCTCTGCCCAGGTACCCCGGGGCTCTGGTTGGGTACCCAGGCACAGCCCTGGAGCTCTGCTCGGGTACCCCAGAACTCTGCTCAGGTACCCCGGAGATCTGCTCGGGTACCCAGGCACAGCCCTGGAGCTCTGCTCGGGTACCCCAGAACTCTGCTCAGGTACCCCGGAGCTCTGCTCGGGTACCCAGGCACAGCCCTGGAGCTCTGCTCGGGTACCCCAGAACTCTGCTCAGGTACCCCGGGGCTCTGGCTGGGTACCCAGGCACAGCCCTGGAGCTCTGCTCGGGTACCCCAGAACTCTGCTCAGGTACCCCGGGGCTCTGGCTGGGTACCCAGGCACAGCCCTGGAGCTCTGCTCGGGTACCCCAGAACTCTGCTCAGGTACCCCGGAGCTCTGCTCGGGTACCCAGGCACAGCCCTGGAGCTCTGCTCGGGTACCCCAGAACTCTGCTCAGGTACCCCGGGGCTCTGGCTGGGTACCCAGGCACAGCCCTGGAGCTCTGCTCGGGTACCCCAGAACTCTGCTCAGGTACCCCGGAGATCTGCTCGGGTACCCAGGCACAGCCCTGGAGCTCTGCTCGGGTACCCCAGAACTCTGCTCAGGTACCCCGGGGCTCTGCTCGGGTACCCAGGCACAGCCCTGGAGCTCTGCTCGGGTACCCTGGGGCTCTGGCTGGGTACCCCAGAGCTCTGCTCGGGTTCCCCCCGGAGCTCTGCCCGGGCACCGGCGGCAGCTCCCCGGTCTCTGTCCTGCTGCAAGGTGAGTCACCGGCAGCCGGAGCGCAAAACCACCGCTCGAGGTCACCCACCGCAGGCTGCTGCCTCCGAAAAGTGCCGTCATCCAGCCAAGGCGAGGGGGTTACTGCCATTATCCTTTAATTAGGATTTTTACAACCCTCCCCCCACCCCCCCCTTATCTATCACTGATTTTAAGAGCTCTCAAAGCAAGGAGAAGCAAAACCAGCAAATGCAACATTTTAATATTTTCGCAGGTTGCTGCAAGGAAAAGGGTAAAGGAGAGACAGGGCTTAAAAAATACAATTATTCTGCAGAATTTAATTTTTTTTACAATCTAATAAAAGCACAAGACCCCGACTAAGTTACGTCCACCAAGAAGCACACAGCACCCCATTACCATGCCTTCTGCAAAGCGTGCATTGCCTGCATCCCATCGCAAACATTAATTCGCATCCGTAACACATCAAAAAGACAAGTGCCATGCTGAATTGTATTCTCCTCACTCCTAGTACACAACAGCAGAGCTAGCAATATATAACATGCATGACTCAGTTCTACCATCGTGCCACTACGGAACAGAAAGCTTTAAAATAAAGTAAATATCTTAAAAGGTCAATTAAAAAAAGCTTACAAAACATCAGACGCTGCTTCTTGCTAGAGCTCATTACCTAGTATGGTGGAGCTGCCTGTGTGTTTTTTTTTCTTGTGCAAGTTAGTCTGTGAGTCAGCATTAACACACATGAGAACATCAGGAATACTGCCTAGTTCTGATGCAATGGAGGTTGTAAAAAAAAAAAAAAAGAAGAAGAAGAAATCGCGCTCCGTTTGGACAGGAGCCTGTAATTCAATTGCCTTTACTTTTCAATTACTGCATAGCCTTCCCTGACCAACCTGCAGCGGGGAAGGAAACTTTGCTTACATCTCTGTCTTAAAATTAATGACTTACTTTTGGCTACAGCTTATTCTCCCTGCCTTCACAAAAAAAAAAAAAAAAAGTAGGTATCAGAGAATTAACCCTTCAAGGGCAGCCAAGGCCTTGCAGCTATCGGCATCTCCATGGTTTTGTAGAAATTTCAGCACTGGAAAACAATACTGCCAAAAAGTTCTGGCGAAGGCAGGCATTTAGACATTAAACTTTTAATACTCTATAAAGCGAAGCTACAATTGCATCTGAGCTTGATCCTTAATGGAAATATAAGCTTGCAGAAAACCGAAGTTATAGACTGCAGAAATTTAACTCTGCACTTCCAGGTTTATAGAAGCAAACACGAGACTGCACAGGATGCTTTTCAAAGCTGAGGTTTCTGGTCATTGAGCAAAACCCCTGAGAAACCTAAAATTTGCAACCTGAGGTGGTGCCCACCGCCTGATCCCACCTTCCCCAGGCCGACAGGGACAAAGCAGACCACCTGCACTTTTCATACATGGCATTTATTGCTTGCACTTCAGCAAACAGTTCCCTCTCTCTCCCCTTCCCAGGAGGGGAAAACCCCCTGCAGACTCAGTTCCCACCCGCAGGATCGCAGCACCAATGCAGGAAGGAGGCTCAATGCCGACTTTCCACTTCTGACTCCTCTGCTCTTGCAACAAAACCCTTCACTGGTCCAACCAATTTTGGCCAAAGCTTCAGAACTGACCATTTCTATAACAGGCCCTAAACCCCCCTCAGACAAAAGTGCAGCCCAAAATATTATATGCACATAATATTATAATACAGATTATATATGCTCAATGTTATTATATATATTTTTATATATATATATAAGTTATACATGGCCAAGTACATCTTCAGACCCGACACATCTTACAAGTTTCGTGCTGCTGTGCCACTGCTGAGCAGCCAACATCCCCGGGAGAGCCCCGCTGACGCACAGCTCTAGCTGAACCACATACACACATTGCTTAAATCTGGGGATTTTACAGCGGTGCGAGCCTCAAACAGCAAAGGAGGGGCAGAGGTTGGAGGTAAGAAAGTCTCCCCAACGGTCACGACACGCCGCAAGCGCGTGCTGCAAACACTGAGCTGATCCCATGCCAACAAACACCGACCGACCCATGGGAAAGACACAGAGGTATAGCTAACCATATGGATTAATAATCCAGTGGATCACAAGCATCTTCTAAATCCCAGTTTCGTTTGCTGGTTGACACAAGCACTATAAAATTGTTATTATTATTTTTAAATACACAAGTATTAATAGTTATTAACGCTCATTAGCCGACAAGGAACCCCCTAATATTAGAGCTCAGTGCTTCCCTCGCACACAAGGGTCTGTCTCAAACTAGTATGAGCCCTGGTGGGGTTTTTTTTCTTAAGCATGTGGGACACTTGAATACAGATGAATTGGGTTTTAAAGGAGAAAAAAAAAAACCAAACCCCAAGCAGCAACTTCTGGGCCAAGTTCTTGCGTGCCAAACTTTTCAACCGCCACAGCACAGCTCGACAGTGTTTCAAAAGAATTTAAGCACTGTTGTGAATACTGCTGACAATCTTCCTCATCAAAATTTGTAATTTAAATACCTCAAATCTGAACAGCACGCTCCCTGGGGCACGCTTCGTTCTCCCTCCCCGCCGCCCACCCTCCCCAAACCCCATTCGGCACAAAAATCCGCTGTTTTCCCTATCTGAGTGGTTTTTCCCCCACCTCCCGCAGCCCCGGCCCCCCCCCCCCCCCCCCCAGCACCCGCTGCATCCCGCAGGGACCCCGGTGCTCAAGCCG
Source organism: Rhynochetos jubatus (assembly GCA_027574665.1). NCBI lineage: Eukaryota > Metazoa > Chordata > Aves > Eurypygiformes > Rhynochetidae > Rhynochetos > Rhynochetos jubatus. The sequence continues at coordinate 2,826,247 of CM050671.1, forward strand.
AAGTTTGTTCTGCAGATTACCCGTGGATGAAATCTCAGCGCGCATTGCAGCGCCCGAAAACTCAGCTACCTTCCTCTTTTCTAACCAGGGTGCTGGTTTAGAGCCCAAACCCTTAACGGGTTTAGAGCCGGAACCGTGCTAACCGGGCTGGCCAGGCTCCTACAGCAAGAAAGGGTTAATGCGAGGAGCCCCGCTTCCCAACCCTCGGCCATCCAAGAGGTAAGACGTTCCTTCAAACGCCTCCAGATGTGTCAATAAACCCCCAAATCATTCTCTGTCAATAACTGGCGAGGAACGGCCAAATTAATGTCTTGGGGTCTACGTGCTGTTACAGGCAGCAGCTCCATTTTGGCAGGAGCGTGTTTAAGATTCCCTCCCAGTGCTGCAAAGCACCTTGAAAGGTCGACGAGCGCTTTCATATTCTCAGATCCATCCACCACGCTGCAGCAGATGAAACGGATTGACCTAGACGAGAACTGAAAGGGTCTCTGTGAAATAATCCATCAACACCCCTCGCCAGCCGCGGCCGCCTCTGTCGTGGGCACGCTTGGAAATCGCACCTACCTACTGCAGCCCATCGGGGGCTCGACGGGGTTTAAATCACAGCCCCGCTCTCCCGGGATGTAACCAAACACGGCATCGATAGCTGCAGAGCCGCGGAGACAGCACACAACATAAAATACCTCCATATTAAAGTGTGTGCAAAGCCTGTGCCCATTACCGAACTCATTAAAGACAGTGATACTTTGTAACATACTCTAATCTTTAATATTCATAGCTTGCTTCATTTGCATATCATGCCATAAATAGTTGAAGCAGAGGTAAAACACAAAGCGCTCTACTTGCATTTCTAATTATGCCTAAAATCAAATGTAAATCACAACACAGCCAAGACACTGAAAATATTAAATTTGCTGTCTCTCAGTTAAAAATCTTTAGAAAAAACCACCCTAAACCCAAAAAACCCCCACGCACAAGCCCAATTATTTTTAAAAAGAAAAATCAATTGGCTTACGGGCGCGCGTACCGCGGGTGACAGTATTTCAAGAGGGGAGCTCACCCCCCCAAGCCCCAGCCCTGGCGATGGACCCCAGCAGCAACCCTGGCTGCAACCCCTCGGGTCAGCGCTGGTACCAGCTCGTCGCCCCAACCCCTAAAAATCTGCATTTCGCACCGAGCTGTGCTGCAGCTGCTCATTTAACCTTGGTCTTTGAAGAAACAACAGGAGCCTTTTCCTCCGGGGCAGCTGGGAAAGCTGATCTCCAGCAAAGGAGGTAAACTGGAAGAATCAGCTTGAATTTAAACTTCTGCTGCCGCGCTGGGCTGGCTGGAGGTCGGTGCTTAGGAGGGCAGGCGGCCCCGGGGCTGGAAACTGTGACACCCCCAGTTTTCATGAGAAAACAGGTGTTTTGGGGTGCTTACGTTCAGCAGCTCCTGGTCCGTGGGAAACAGGTGATTTCTGTTCATAGCACCGGGGTGGTTTCCTGCGCTCTGATTTTCCCACAGTGCAGAAGAGCCCTTGGAGCCAGGAGCTTCCCTGTGGTGCTCCTGCGCCTGCTGTGGTACCCACCACCTATGGGAAAGGCTCAACATCCCATTCAACTGCCGGGATGCTATCCCGTGGGAAGACGCTATGGAGCCAGGTGCCCTCCAGGCGCATCCCAAACATTATCCCTTATTAGAAGAGCTGGAGCGAATTCACCTGCCTCCTCCAGAAAGGGCACTGGGGAGCCGGGTGGCATCAGTAATGGCTCGTGGGACTTTAGGATCCTGGAGACTCTATTCCCATGACAGCTCCCACGCTACCCACTTTTAAGGAAAAGCGTGTCCCGGTGCGGCACAGGAGAGGAGCCAGGCTGCGCTCTGGGAGGGGGCAGAGATGAGACCTGGTGTCCTCACCTGTACATCCAAATTAACCACGCTTACCCCAGTTCACAGAGGTGTCAGAAGACCTAATATCTGTAACGCAACTCGATATCCTGGGATGAAGAGTATTATTAGCACATTGCTGCCAACGGCATAAATAATTCCCTGTTAACAGCCTGCTTCTGCACTGAGCGCCGGGGTCCTCTTGATTTTACGAAGCCCATCACCACCATAGGGTGAACATGCCCATTTTTAGTTCAAGAGCGCTGGCAGGGGCACGGCGCCAGCCAGTCCCCACCCGCCACTCCCCGCAAGGAGGGTTCCTCATGCCCGTGACCCACAGGACCTGCCACAGCCCCAGCCCAACCCTGGCCCTGCTGCCCCGTGCCCACACCAATCCGACACACCGCTCCTGCTCCCAGGAAGCTCCAAACCTTCCTCCTCTTCACCCACCTCCCTGTTCCTCCTCTTCATCCATTTCCCAAGTAGCTACTCACAACAGTTACAGCATCCATGGTACTCCGAGTTTCAGAGATTTATGCCCAAAGATTTAATTAAAACCAAATGAACTAAATTTTATATAAGTAGGGCAAACTCCGCACATTTTGGGAAGCCGTGTGGAGCCCTTGCTGGGCAGAGGATGCACGGCATCCCTTCCCACTTACCTTCCCTTTACTGCTGGGATTCCCGCTGCATAAACCCATCGCGTCTTAACGAAAGAATTTGCGGGTGCCTGTCCCCAAGAAAAAATGCATTTTTAAGTCACTTGAGCAGAGACTGATTTTGAAGAAAGAGCCAAAGGGAGCCGGGCACCCAGCAACCACCCCGGCTGGGAGCGCGGCTCCAAGCCATAGCCTCTCCCTTACTAAATTTTTCCGGTCTTACAAAAGGCTTAAAGAGACTTTGGAGAATGAAAAGCTGAAAGAAAAAAAAAAAAAAAGGTTTATCGTTGCCATGTTCTGCTCCTACGTGTACGCCAGGTCTCCAGGGCCCCCAAATCCCACCAGCACATGGGTCCAGGGACTCGTGCAAGGGTCCCCCCCAGGCTCTTGTCCTCCCCCCAGCACTACAGCTGGCCCTGCTCCCTTTCCACACTTGCGTCCAGCTCCACAACAATACTGCATCGGTTCTATTAAAGAGCTAAAGGATCTTTTCTGCAATAGCTACTTCCAAAAGATTCCAGAGACGGCATTAAATTTAACCCCAAAAGGTGAGCGTTTGCTTCGTCCCCCAAGGCTGCGCCCAGGGAGAAGTGAAAGCGAGCTGCTCGCAGCCTGCAAAGCCTTTTTGCTGTTCGTATGTACCCTGGCATCTTGCCCGGACCTATTTTTAAGCCCATTTACTAGAAATCCCACAAATTAAAGGAAATACGGATAATGTTGTAAGAATCCTTTGGGCCAAATAAAAGCTACACATAATTTTCCTTGTGCATCAGAGTAAGATCCTTAACCACAAAAACCAGATTTCCCCAAAGCTCTTTTGCAACAGCGAGAGAATCTTGTTTTGTAAAAAGTTGCTTTGATTCACTCCTGGATTACAGGGAGCACGGCAGACACCGCTGCCTCCCGGCCAAACCGGGAGAGGTGATTACTGTTATGAAACAGAAAGGCGTTAGGAGAACACAAATAAATTAAACATCTCTAGCTCTGGAATGGTGACTATTAACAACAACAAAACATGCAGAAAGTGCTCGTGGAGAGATGCTTTAGGATGGTTAGTGGGTTCGTTTTTTCTCTGCACAGGAGCCTTGTGCGGTTTTATTTTTTAGCTTCTTTCAAACCGTATGTGCGTGGTGCTCATGAAGGGCCAACGTGCTGAAAAGCCTCCTCCACCGCACCGCTGTCCTGGGAAAACTCCTTCTTGGCACACCCCAACCCCACCTGATCCCAGCTCTGAGAAACCCCCCATAAGCTTTTGACAGTCCACCAACTAAGACAACCACCAAACCCGTTTCATTGCAAAAACCTGGCCGGTTCCAGGCAGGACAGTCACCACAGACCCACCGCCCCATCCCAACCTGCGCCCGGGTGCCACGGGGCTGGGGTGCTGTCCCCACCGGGATGGGGACAGGAAGATGCCAACACGGGCTGTGCATCACGCCAGCCACGGTGACGGGTCTCCACAGCATCTCCTCGGGGATTTTGTGTGATTTTATGCAAAAATGCATTTATGCTCTGCATCTCTGTATTTACACAGTGGGGTCTCCCGTGGGTGAGCACAAGGAAAGGGGCAGTGCAGGAAATAACCGACGGATCTACCCGCAGAAAGCTCACCCACCGCTCTGGAAATCTCCATCCTGGGTGAGTGGTGCCGGTGCCTGGAGGCAGAAACCCCCCTCCATAGGGTGCTGGGCCCCTGTTTCCCACTGGCACCCCTCACCCTTCCCCTCCACACACTGCCTGGCTGGAGGAAGCTGCTCCCTTCCCTTTCACCCCTTGCTCACACTGGTTAAATAAAGGAGCATCCGACTCCAGCGCCTTCTGCACCAGGGCCGTTGGGAAGGAAGGAGAGAGCCTGTGTTTTACACAGCATCCGCAATTTTAACTGTGCAAAGACTCCACCGCGTTAAACAAACTCCAGCAACAGCTCTTGTATTTTGGTAGGATTAAAAAGAAACTAGCAACCAGCTATGTGTTTCCATAAAACTCTTAAGACAAGCAGAAACAGCCCCAAAACACAACAGTAAAAGCAGCGTCTGTGGTTAGTCCTTGAGGGGCGATGAGAAGGTGCATCATTTCCAACAGCGACACAATCATCGTTAAACCTGACTCCCTTCACTCTTGTGCATCCCCAACAGTCGCCTAAAATGTCTTCCTTGTCAACATTTCAGCTTCCTTTTAAAAAGAAAAATAATTATGCAGGGGAAGAACCACTTCTGTTCTACAAACGCACAGATCTGAACAGTTAAACACACAACTTCGGGAACTTTTCCAAGATTTATATGTTTTGCATGGAAAGCAAATGTTTTTTTTCCTGCCTGGGAAAATATTTAAGCGCTAAGTTTATGAAGCCAAGTCCATTTATTCCTGGTTTATGTTGCTGCTCAGATGGAATCTAATGAGCGATTTAAGCAGCAGCGTGGGGATGAGGTGCTGGCCGATGCCGCGGCCCCCAACCCGCGGCTGTGCCGGCACGTGGCCCCGGGGATGCCGGCCCAGTAATAGGTTTTCTCTGCGGCACGGGACTGGCTGAAGGATGGCGCCGTGGCCACCCTTCCCAACAGCATCCCCAGGGCGGGCAGCGCAGAGGTGCCAGGAGAGACGCTGAGGTTTCCTCCAGCTCTGGCAGCCGCAGTCCGTCCCCATCGCACTTCTGGACACAGGAAAAGTCTGTGATGCCCTTAGAAATAGCAACACTGGGTATGCATTCTCCTGCTCACCTGCCTTTCCCACCGAATCGCTGGCTTCCCTGTGTGTGGACTGAAACTTTTCCTTCCCCTCCCAGCTCAGAACAGCTTCCACCTCCATCAGTCCTGGGTTGGCCCACAGCGGTGGGGAGCAGTCCGGCTGGGATGCCGGCAGGCGAGATGGAACGGGCGGCTTTCCCCACCGAGATGGCATTACGTGAGCGATGCGCAGCACGCGACCGTGGCAGCGCGGAGCGGGACTCACTGCACAAATCTTACTGAACATAAACCAACCCCGTTTCTCAGTCCAGGTTCTGTGTTTACCTGCACCAGCACCTTCCAAAGACGCGTTTTGTAAGTGCATGAAATACACGTCCCCTCCTTTTTCTATTGCCTGCCAGCGCGGTGCCCCTGCTCCCGGGGAGCTGGAGGAGATGCAGGAGGCGGCAGCAGCAGGGTTGGGCACGGGGTGCTGGCAGCAGCCACCTTGCTTGCCCCCAAAGTTGGGAACCCGGAGAACAAGCCTTCATCATGGGCCAACACAGGAGCAGGCATGGGAAAAAACGCTGTGGGGCTGGGCACCACGTGGGAACGGGGTGAGCCCAGGGAGTAACCCCAGCTCAGCAGCATCACCCCTGAAGCGCATCGCTGGCCAAGCAGCCCTGGGCAGCCCCCACAGCCCCCGGCCATTCACATATGAGGGAATATGGCCCACAAGGGGGCTCCAAGGGGGGTCCACATCAGAGCCGGGACCCGCCACCTTCCGAGGTGCCTGCCCTCGGAGCTGCGGATGGTTTGCAGACCGGCAGCCTTCCACTCCCCAGGCAACAGAGCCATTCCCATGAAGTTGGAAGGAAAAACATCCCTGTTCTTCCAGGGAACTCTTAGCCTGGGAATTACTTCTCATTCCTGAGGGGGGCTCCTTGTGACCTGCCCCAGAGCAACATCTGCCTTCACCAGATAAAACATGATCAGACTCAGAGACCTGCTCAGCCCCGAGTCTCAAGCACTTGCTCAGGCACCTGGAGACTTTTCACCCCAGAATTAAGGTCCTTCAGCTTTTTGCAGAAGCACACCAAGTGATTTGCCTCTATTTTTCCATTTATTTTTTGGTATTTTTTTGAAAATCTTTCTGGCCAGTTAAACCAGAACCATCCCGATTGTGAAATCCAGGAACTCTGCTGCAACGCTCTGTAACACTTGCGAGGCAATTAGCCAAAACCTCACACAAATAAGCTTTTTTTTTGCCACACCGTTCTAACCACCAAGCATTAACCCATTTTCTTAGGAAACAACATCTGCTGAAATAACTTCCTAATCTAGGAGCAGGCGTGGAAAAAAAAAGCCACTTCAGTATCTCTAGTCCATGGTAAACAAAAATTTCACGCAGAGTTGTTCCCCTCAGAGGGTACCGACTCGAAGTTTGGGGGCTGGTTACACAGACCCTCTCCCCAGAATATACATTACCTGGTCAGTAAAAGCATAAGGCTTTCCCTGGACAGATACGCTTAAGAGATGGTGCTTCCCTGGAGAAGCTCACGGCTGGGGTGATGATGGAGCAGCCTGGGGCTTTGGGGCACGAATCTGCACCCCTGAACCTGACTGCTGCGGGGTCTGAAATCCCGGGAGCTACAGCAGCTGCATCCTATAGCTGTAGGAATAAATCATGGCACAGGCAGGATGACTCCTGGGTAATTGTTGGTAAGAATAAAGAAACCACCGGGCAATAAAGCAACCATTTCCATTTCCTACCCCTGCGTTTACACGGCTTTTCTTCCTGGGAAGATGTCAACATATAGCAAAAATGAGGCTTCATGATTTGCCCTAGGAAACAGTTATCTCACAGAGATAAACTGGGGCAGAGCACGATAACGTAACCAGCGTTACAGAGCGAGCCAGCGCTCGCAGGCAGCAGGACAAAAATCACACTCCATACTTTTATTTCAGATGAAAATAGCAGCTACGCTTCGGTGCTATTTGTTATAATTCATTCCCTCCCTTACTCTCTGTCCATGCTTTCTCCCCCATCCTGAAAAAAACCAATAAAATAAAATAAAAAGCTTCCTTTTGGGAACGCGGCGGTAATAATACCGCTACCATCTGTTGATAAGTCCAAGGACCTGCACAGGGAGGAAGGAGGCTGCAAAGCTGAAAGGGAGTCAAGTGTTTGCCTGGTTTTATTGAGAAATGAAATCCAGCTTTAAACACAGTAAATCGGAGCCTATTCTGAATCACCTCTTGAATTTTTTAATGCTACTCCTGGGAGCACTGAAGGTAAATATGTTAATTTGACTTCAATCATGGTGCAGGGGAAAAAAAAAAGCACGCTGTATTAGTTTAGGGTACCGAGTCTTAAAACTATTCATGCATTTCTGCATATTTTATACTCAGCAAATAAAGTTCCAAGGTTCTATAAGGAGGCTGCGAAATTATTCTGAGTAAGCAATAATGAGGTGTGCATTATATAAAGCTGATACTAATGGTAATCTATTATTTAAATTTAAGAGTTATAGCAGCTACATTTCAAACAGTCCTACAGCAGTTTTTCTTCTCTAGGAAGGGAAAGCAGCACCGGGAGGAGCGAGGCTGGCAAGACAGTGGGTTTCACACGTGGTGCACGGGGTAACCGTCTCCGACCGAGTTGTACCCCAGGTCCTTGGGGTAATCTCGATGCTGTTTCTCTAATTAACTCTTGCGCAGCGTACCGCCGCCGCTGCGGCGAGCAGCCGCGTCCAGCCGTTCAGGCGCGGTCACAAGCCATGGCTGGTTCATATTCCCAACGTGTTTAATGCTCTGCCTGCTGTTTCGGCGTAACGGATCTCCCCAAACGCACCAGGCCTTAAAAAATTAACAGGGTTTCAAGTTTGTACGTCCTGGTGATCCTCGCGGCTACCCTGACCCTTGATTTCTGCTGTGATACCCCTCTTAGGCTGCAAGGAGGACAGGAATGAGACCACTAACACCCGATGTGCTTTTCCTACCTGTGCTACGCTCCTGCCAAATCACCTCCAGGACCCCGAGAAAAGCAGCATCACCACATCCACATCGGATACACGGACCACGTCAGCAGTCAAACACGCCAAGGGATGCTCAGCACCGCATCCCAGCGACGCTCATCAAGCTCAAGGTGAACTTCGCTTGGTGCTGGTGTGAGCTAGAGCGGCTCTGCCCCCATCCCGGCCCCGATCCTTCCTGGGGTTGGATGCTTTCCGGTGATCCAGGCTGGAAGAAGAGCCCCACCATCAAACCTCGGCACGGGGCCACGGACCAGCCACTCGCCCCAACGGGGAATCGCCGGGAGCTGCGGGACCCATCCCAGCGAGCGGTGCAGATCATAAAGACATACCATGTAGTGCAACGGCACCTCTCAGCACTGCCGCGAGAGAAACAAACAGCAGAAAACCCCAGCGTTTGGCTCGTTTTCCTCCTTCCTACATCTTCTGGTGAGAATCAGAAGGAGCCTCAGGGGGCTGTAAATCGGTATCTGACAAACCCACACAGAAACAGGCACATCAGCGAGGGACCAGGCGCTGCCGCCACGCCGACGTCCCCACATTCACCCTGTTACTGCTCCGTCTCGCAGGGCTCACGGACCCCTGCACACGCCGGGAAGGCAGTGGTCTCACTGCATCGCCCGCCCCGTGGAGGAAAATCCCCCCTCGGTTCGCGTGACATGCAAAATTACATTTCAGCTGCATTTCGGAGCGCATTGGTAGTGTGCAGCCAAGTTCTGTTTTCAAATTCATTTTTGCAGTGAGTTGAGATCCCAAAGGCAGCGTTCTGCCCAAACCCAGGGATAATGAAGCAGAATAATTTGAGGAGAAACAAACTTAGTCTGAGACCTCTCTGCACTGAAGAGGATCTTAACTAGCGACGAGCTCTTTGCTGGGAAGCACACTAAAGCAGAAAGGATGGAGGGGGCACAGAGCACGTCGGAGTTTGCCGGGTGTTTATGGCATCCACCTCCTCTGTCTGCCCATTCCCACCTACCTGGGCCGAAGGAGTTAACAGCTTTTCTGGGACAGCGTAACAGGAGATGGGAGTTAGTCATCTAGGCATGTCCGGATCGGTATGAACCGGGAGCTGGCGTATGAATGAAGTTGCCTTGGAGATGCAGCCAAAACCAATGACCAGATATTAACTTTTCACAACGGGCTGCCAAGGGAGGCAGAACATGCAAAACCAGCAGGACAACAGCTTCCAGCGGAGGAGGGAGCGTCCAGGCACAACAAGGGGGAACCCCTGTAGAAGTAAAACCCTGAGTGTCTTTGCTCAAAAGGCAAGAGAAATTGCCCCTCGCAAAACCAAGCGGGCCAAGGGCTAGCAAAAAAACCCTGGCCCTGGACCCTACGGGGTGGGTGAACGATGCTCAGATGCAGGATGCTGTCTTTCCTTGGTCTAATTTTAAAGTTGATGTTAAAGGTAGCAGCACCCAGCTCCTTAATTCTTTCTAGAACCAGCTTCACAAGCAGAAAAAACCAGCTCTGGGCACCTTACACAATGCAGCCAAAATGAGATGTCATTAAACAAAAGCATTAATGAGCAATTCGAAGGCCAGGCTGGTGAAGGATGACACGTCGGCCAACATCGCCCTGCCTAACCCCAGCGCTTCCGATGGCAGTTCTGGAGGTGGAGGAGCAGGAAGGAGTGGCTGCTCCGACCATCTGCAGGGCTCCTCCGGTGCGGTCACTGGGCAGGAGGAAACGCAGCTTCAAGCAGAGGATTCTCAATCTCAGCTCAGAGCAAGGTAGCTTCCTATGGTTCTTCCCACCCTGATAAGGGTGGTCATCCTGCTTCCCAAGGGAACGGTGTGAGGAGGACAGCGGGTGACCAGCTACGAGGCAGCAGGTTGCACCAGCAGGAAGAGCATCTGCCAAAGACCATGGGTGAAGACCATGGGCAAAGCTCAGCTCAGCTGGACCTTACCTCCCTCCAACCTCACCGGAGCACCGACCCACAGAAAGAAAGAGCTTTTCAACTATGACAGTATCACGGCTGCATGAGATAAATCAGTGCGTCATTTGCTCCCCCCAGGCAGGCAAACATCACCCGCGGCTGAAGGACACGTCGCCACCACGACCCTCAGGTTTCTAGCCCAAAGCCTGACCTCTGAAGGAGGAGGTGCATTTCAGGCCCTACAACGACCCTCCGTCACAGGGAATGACATCCAGGGGAGGGTGGGATGCGGGAGAGCCGCAAAGCCCCCCGTCACAGCCCCACCGGGCATGAGACCCAGCCCCACCGCGGCCCGGCCCGCCGATGAACGCGCTGCAGATCTGCACTCCAGGCTATTCGGGACATCAGAGCGGAGCAGCGCTTGCCATCTCGCTCGTTAGAAGAGCGCGAGATGAAACGGACATCTTTGTATTAGAGCCTGAAATGCAGAACGCTCCCGTTCCGATCCGCATGCCAGCCCCTTGATATTTTTTCCCAGAAGGAAAAACAGAAGATGCTTTCCATAAGCAGACGATTTCAGCAGCTAATTTTACCATCACTTATGGTCGACTTTATGACTAAGATTTCATGCTGACTATATTAATCCTGTCAAATTTCAGAGTGAGAGAGAAATGATACTGTATATTTTATGGCTGCAATAACTTCTAAGCCATTAGACATGCATGCTGACATGAAAGTAATCAAATTGATTTTTTTCCTATTACAATGAAGAACTTTGTATGAGCAAATAGTCTTTCTGGCACAGGACTTGAAACCCCAAGAAGCTTGCACTCGCTCAGGAAATCAGGAAATTGCCACAAGCCATCGTTCAGAAATCTGGGTATTCTGCTTACTCACATGTTATTGGCACCAAAGCTGAAAGGAACGTGTTAGTCAACCAAACGATTGACAAAAGCCAACGCGAGGGATAACTGGAGGGTTTTGAAGCAACGTTAAATATTGCAGAAGCTGTAGTTAATTGCTTTCCCGGCATCAAGGCTCCACCGTGCCTCTTTTTTAACCTCATCAGACACACCGAGCCCCTCGCACAGGACAGCAGGTTGCTGGCCACCTCTCCGGGTGTTGGCTACACAAGCCAGAATAGACCAGAAGTTGTTTAGAGGGCTTCCCACCAAGTCCTGGAGACCTGGAAGTAGTAACGAGGGCACCGCAGGCTGAAGCCCTGCGTGCGTGTGTGTGCGTGCCGAGGCTGCAGTAAATGAGAAAGCCCCTGTGCCAGGAGGTCAGCTGAGAAAACCAGCTTCGTTTTCAGCCTGGCCTCCACTCCGTCCCTCTGCACAAAGCAGAAGGAAAGGCAGACCATTTAATGTAGTTCTTCAAATGTAAATAGGCCTTTAATTACAAATTCCACTTGCTCAGTGTTCTGTTGGGTTTTTTTTAAACCCAATTCATATATACACTCAAAACTAGGTAGCCCTTTGACTTACAGCAGTTACCTAAAATTCCAATTTAAAAACCTTTAATGCAGCACATTTGTAAAGCTGTGGAGAAAGTCAGGTCTTACCGCTCTCTACAACTCCCTGAAAGGAGGTTGCAGAGAGGTGGGGGTTGGTCTCTTCTCCCAAGTGACGGGACAAAAGCAAACAGCCTCAAGTTGTGCCAGGGAAGGTTTAGATCGGATATTGGGGAAAATTTCCTCCTCTGATCCACATGTGCATGTTGGGTGTCAGAGGACAAGATCAACCAGGCTCAAAATCTTGAGAGACGCAGCAACCAGAAGCAATTAAGCTTAGAGAAAACATAATGCACCAGACTTATATGGCATCCTGGCAGGTGTAGTCACGTCTCTTCCACAGCCAATAAACTTTAAGAGTTTTTTAAATGTTAAATACAGATCTCATACTTTTTTTGTACAATACTGATGTCAACCATTAAGTAATCTCTGATCTTTATCAAACCAAGCAACCTGCACATCAAAACATTGCGTAAGTAGGTGCTAAACCTGTCTAAAGGCTCAAACGAAAGGGGGGGGGTGTGTGTATGCATGTAGAACTTCTCTGTGCTAGCAAAAGAACTGCAGATTTAACATGCATGCAGTTGCAAATTCAAATGTTTTAATGGCTTTCTATCAATAAGACTTATTTTTGGTTTGTGTTGTTTGGGGTTTAAAAACACAAAAAAACTTAGAAATACAAAGCCATAAACCTACTGCCACATGGATTACCTAAACCAAGATCTGCTCAATGCCAATTGTAGTGAATTCATTTGTCCTACACCACCAGATATTTGTAAAGTCATCGGTGCTGCTGCTGCGGTCCAAACACACAAAAGGTTTCCCTGCAGGTTATTACGCAAAATGAACTAATGTTTCGGATCACTTCTACACTTTCCTTTTCAAAAATTTAGCTTAAATTCTAATTTAAGAATTAGCACCTTTCACACGCAGAGAAGCCCACAGACTCACATCTAGAACGACTCTTGCTGCGCAGCCGCGCAGATGCACTCTGTTATCAACTTCTTACCTTTCAAACCCAAACAAAACCATCCCGGGGCTTTGCCATTCTCACTTTTAGGAGAGGAGAGCTCTGCCCAAGCAGGGCTGAGCAAACATCCCCTTGCTGCCTTTGCCACTTCTTCAAGGGTTGACTGTTCACGTATTTTTCCCCCGGATGCAGGGGAAGCGGCAGAGTGGGATGCACGATCCGGGGAGTTAGCGCCCAGCAATGCCTGTATTTCATTGCCCACATTCCTTTGCAGTGACTGCAGCACTCAGCACCCTCACCGCTCCCTGCGCAGCTACGGACAGGGAAGGGACAGACGTGGGGTGACACCCCCCAGCAGTGCTGGGGGACGGGGAGAGCTTTGGGGGTTCCTACTGCCACAGCTCCAGCTAGCATCGCCTCGTGCAGTTATGAAAGCAGAGTTGGTTTGTTTGTTTTTCTTCATTTGTTTTGGAATTTTCTGGGGGGTTTGTTTGGTTGTTTGATGGGTTTTGATTTTTAAAGTTACATATAAGCAAACCCTTTCCCAGCAAAACCCAAGCCAGAGCCTGTCCCAGCACAGTGAGCACCATTAACCACTGCCCACCAGACTGGTCGCCTCCGCAGTCCAGGGGGTTTATAAGGATCCCACCTCCCGAAGGAGCCTGGCCATGTGCCGGCTTGGGATCCGGTGAGCTGTGGCTCCCAGGGGAAGATGACTAGTTGGCAAAGGACACACGAGCCACAGCCTGTAATCAGAACTGCATCGCCTCCAGCTACGAAACAGAGACTCCTTTTAGCCAAATCACTACAAAATTGTGCTTGACAGTTATTGCCCAAACCCCCCGAATCCATAGTTTTGCAAAGGTAGGAGAGGTCTCCCAGGAGAGGCGGCAAACAATATCCACGAGTTTCTCATGACCTTATGGAGATTGCCATGACAACATCCCTTCGATCCTCCAAACATGGATATATTCATTTGCACTAGTGTGATTGAGAATAATTAGAGCGAGATTCCGTGAGCCGGGGAGCCCGGGAGTGGCAACCGTACGGCGGCTCACGGCAGCGGAGCCCAAGTTTCGAGGGAAGCAGCCTCAAATTTAAATGTAAAAAAGAAAACCCACAACAGTCTTTAGAGCTGCGTGACCTAATTCATTATAAAGAATGTCAGTTAGCAAACCTTTTAAATAAAACATTAAGCTAGAGGTAATTTGAAGCCTTGTGGATTTTGTTTTACTCAATTATTTTCTAATGCTTCAACTTCAAGAATAAATATGCAGAAATAAAAAAAAAAATACTATGGGTTTCATTTAATTCTTTTTCAAAAGAAATGAAGACATTCATACTAAAGCAAAATACCCTCAACCAAGCCAGATTTTTAATTAAAACTTTTAAGTCCTACAAGATTCTTCAAGGTTGAAATATCTGCTCCCACATCCGTGAGCCAGCATCATGCTTGCAGAAGGGCAAGCCCCTAATTCACCTTAAAATAACTTGCGCTGTGCGTTAGTATTGCTTATTTCCAAGACACACACTCACAAATTAAACCGGGTTTGACCTTTTTTTTTTCCTTCCTTGCCCATAATTTACATAACCAGTTGCAATGTTCACTCGGTTTGTTGGGAAGAGTTTCCCTCCAGCAGACACAGAGGCAGCAGAAGATCACGTTGGCCCCTGCCGTGGTTTTATAAATGTGTGATGGTAAGAACGTGGCTGTAGTGAGGGAGGCAGGAATTTTAAACCTGGCAAAGAGCAGCAGAGGATGAAAGCTACTGTTGATATGCACAGGCTAACATGAGATTCGGTGGGAAAGGGAAGGAGCTTGATGATAGCGCTGCAAATGCTCTTCTAAGAAATACTAAACACCCCCCCCCTCCAAACTCTACTGTTTCATAGTGCAGTCCTTCATACAGACATTGGGCTCAGCTACAGAAGGAATAATTTAGAGCCTAGAAAAGCTCACTGTATTTTAAAAGACCCTGAGGTCTTCCTTCAGCAAGTTTTCTGAACGCTGTCCCATCTCAGGACAGGTTCCCAAAGGGGAACATGCGACTCGTGCCAAGGGAACAGGGTGCCCCGAATGGGTGCCCAGGCACTCTCCCGTGCCTTGACAGGGCCCAGCTCCACGCCGGGCTCACACCTCAGCCCGCTGCCATTCAGCTCTCCTGATCCTTGCACACGCAAACTTTTTCAAAAGAAAAAAAGCTATTTACATGCAGGGCTGGGTTTTTTCCTAATTTCCTAGCTGCTGCAGCACTTCAGGGGAACAAAGCTGACTCTGCCCCACTGATAGGGAATATTCCCAGACACGGTTCACTGCAAGTCTGCCAGCTGCACGGCCTTGGGATGTGCAGGGGTAGAGGCTCTTGGTGGGACAGCTGCTGGTCACCCCTGCACCCGTACTCTGGGGCAAGCCAAAGAGGGAGTCCTTGGGAGGAAAAAACGAAAGTTTAGAGCTAAATATTTGATATTTGTTCGGCAGCATCACCGTTTTCAAGAGGATACCTGAAAGAGCTTAGCAGCAACGTGCTCAGCAGGGCTCCCCTAGCAAGTCTGCACGACAGAATGTTCAGAAAACACAGAAACCCTGAAGATACAAACATTCCTCTCTGCCGCCATGCTTAGAGCAAAACACCTCACTACTTCGATTCATCCTTCCATGAAATCTTTAAAAAAACCCGAAAAGCCATCCTTTTGCTGCGTGGGTTCCGGCGCGTATCTCCAGCAGCTCGTTCCAGGGGTGAGCAGGAGACCAGGAGATGCCCAGGGCAGGCCATGGGAAGCCCAGGGCAGAGCCAACGCCCGGCATCGCTCACTGCCACAATTGTCACATCGCAACCACACCCTGGGGCCACTTTCAGGGTATGAAAAATCCTCCCTGTGCCACCAGATTACGGTGGTTTGTGCTGGCACGAGGTGGTACCCAGCTGAGCACCGTCGTGCACGTGGCACTGATACATCCACCCGTCCCGGATGCTCCAAGCCGGCTCTCGCCAAGGGCTCCCGCTAAAGATTGACAGCTACTGAGGAATCTATTTCTCTGCAGCAGAGAATAAACAAGGATTAGTATTCACCCGTTCGTAACAGGGAAACCCTGCAGCTAGAGGTGGAGTCAGTCGATGCCTGAACCTCCAGCCTAAGTTCCTTGACGAATGCTAACTACGACTTCCAGCTTATTTATCTAATCTGGTTTGATTTTAAGATATTGAGTCATCTAACCAGACACACACACAAAAGGCTGAAAATTTCCCATGCTAGAGAAAACCCTCTCTGCCATTTTACGACGCTATAATTCAATATATACCTCTGAATATTACTGACTTTTCTCAATCACATTTGTATTGAGAAATGCCTAAAAAAAAATCAGGATAAAGGCTACAGTTTTTCAAAATGATCTCAAGTGGCTGAAAAATGGGGTTTTACAGTGAATGAGCCTTTCCAACTTTGACTGTGATCCGCAGCCTGTAAATATTTCAGTCATTTAAGCCGGTTACAATATTTATTATGGTCTATTTTTGTCAATCAATCTATAGTAAGAGCACAACAGCCCATACCTATAAAACAATCCTCTTGATTTTAGTAGAGGCTGGTTTCTGCATTAGAAAGGGGCAGCTCTGACCTGATACCACCAGTTTGTCATTACAAAAACATACATATATATAAAGTGTATATATAGAGAGAGATATATATATGGAGAAAGGGTGAAGTCAGTGGCAAAATCCACAATGACTTCAGCCAGGGCCAGGATCTCCTCCAGGAATGTGCTGACGCCGGGAGAAACCCAAAGAAGATGCCAAGGCTGGAATGCCTTGGGGGAGCAGCAGCCGTCCCACCGCGGGTGTCCATGGTCCAGCCTCCCATCACCAGGCAGTGCCCTCTCATTCAGGATGGTCTTGCTGGTACTAGCGATACAGAGCCTTAACAGTGCGATAAATGTGTCATATGGGGCGGGGGGGGGAGTCTGACACCGCGACGTGTATTTAAGTTGGGTACCCACAGGCTGCTGCTCCTGGTGAAGGTGATGCTGTGTGCCCCGGCCCGCTGGAAACAGCAGACACCACACCAAATGATTTCAGAGAGCAACAAATAGCTGAAAATTAACACAGCCCAAATGACTATCAGTACAGATTTCAAACAATGATCTAAACACAAAAAGCCTCCCCGTCTATTCCTGAACCCATCAGGTACAATATTCTCCCCCGCAACCCCAGCCCTCCTTTTAAAATTCATCCTTTATCGGCTTGAGTTGAGAAAACCCAGTAGAAAGGCACAAATGGATTGTGCTAGTAAGCAGAAAAACTGTTACATCTTCTGAATGTAATTTCGCCAAAAGCCTCTGCACAATTTTTTTTGTCACGCTTTGCATTATGAAGGAAATTTCTTTTTAGAAGAACAGGAGAATGATTTGCATAATATTCTTTGCAAGTTAATATCAGCCTCTGATAATGATCTCTGCATAATGCAGAAACGTTTGAGAAGACTGTTACAACACTAAGTAATCATATTTTAAATTATGTTTCCCTTTATAGAAAGGTGTTGCAAAAACACACAGACATGAAATCTGTCTGTTGAAGTCCCAAGAACCACCTGACCATCTTCCCACTATTCTACTGTTACAGATTGCAACACTGCCTTTCAAAATCTTACAAAACAAATTACGCCGCAACAGTCTGGCTTCACAGAAGGCAGAGCTTTTTCCTGTGCTGATGCTCCGGCACATTACATTTCACAAGAGCTTCTGATGTACTGCACGAGTTAAGCAAGGACCTAGAAATCAAGATGTAATACAATCAGAAGTACCGCAGCAATTAAGGTGGGTCCTCCGGTCCACACTCGCACCAAGCCGCACCGTGAGGTATCACGGAGCGGAGGTGGCACCGCCCGGGCATACCCTAATCGCCCCCAGGTGCTGGGAACACGGGTTTATCTGGGTTACTTCTTTTGCCTGGTTGGCTGCGGAGCCGCTTAGAGCACGCTGGGAATTCAGAGCGAGCCACCAGTACCAGGTCCCCAGCGCACAAGGTGTCCCCGCTGGCAGCCAGCAATCTTCCCGAAATCTCTCTGAGGGATTAGGTGCTGTCTGATGCAGTCACAAGATCTCCGCTAACGCCATCGTTCATGCCTAATTAGGTCAGGAACTGCACATAAGGAGGTCCAGGAGGAAGCCATTTATACAGGCATGCCGAGGAGCATCCTATTAGATGTGGGTACCGACTATTTCCCTCAGCCCATCTCCAACGGGGGATGTGGCTGGGAAGCTAATGCACTGTGATATTAAATGCTTCGTATGTTACTAAGACTTAACAACCACAGCCAAGTGGTTTAAACCCGGGCTAACCTTCCCTGAACTACAATAAAACTGTGAAAGGAATTCAGAGAGGTTTTTGGGACAGCCCTCGCAGAAGACAATAAAATACAGGAGTCACATAATTCAACGAAGCCAAGAAAGACAATGCGTTCAAACCAACCTATGCCTCACCATACAAGTGATGTAACGGTCTCAGATTTGGAAGAAAGCACGAGGCAGGATTCATGGTGTACGCTGTGCTGCCGAGAGCACAGCCACGCCGTGCCAACGCCAGTAAGCATCCCAAAAAACAAGTGTCCCCACAGCCTCTGCCCATAGCATCCTCACGACCACAGAGGAAAGTACATATAGTCCAGCTAGCACTGCCCACGGCTCTAACATACACAACAGGGCATCATTCAGCACTGAGGGTGGGTGGGTTTTTTCCCCACCTACAAAACCAAGTCTAAAATTCAAATACCAGATCTGTGTAGCCAAGGCATGGAGAAAATAGCCTCTTGCCTGTCAGAGTGAGCTGGGCAAGGCAGTTCTGTCTGCTCAGCTGCCGCCCTCGGTACAGAAGTCGTAACAGAGACCTGCGACCCTTCCTCTCCATGGCAAGTCCTGGTAGCTTGCAGAGTTTGTCCAAGTGCGTTCAGTGAGAGGTGGGAGAACCACCAGGGTTACGTTCCCAGACCACAGACCAGATAGAAGGTGTTTAGGGGAGCATTGTCGCAGACACTCATTTCTTGGTGGCATTGGCTGTTGCAGTGTCAGTAGCTTGTGAACACACTCAAGTGACTTTTCTGGGCCTTTGGAGCATTGAGAAGGCAACGGGGAGACCTCACAGCCCCTTCCAGTGCCTGGTGGAGCTACAGGAAAGCTGGCCAGGGACTTTTTACAAGGGCAGGGAGTGATAGGACAAGGGGTAACGGGTTTAAACTGAAAGAAGGGAGATTTAGATTGGATATAAGGAAGAAATTCTTCCCAGAAAGGGTGGGGAGGCCCTGGGACAGGCTGCCCAGAGAAGATGTGGGTGCCCCATCCCTGGAAGTGTCCAAGGCCAGGCTGGATGAGGCTGGGAACAACCTGGTCTGGTGCAAGGTGTCCCTGCCCATGGCAGGGCATTGGAACTAGGTGATCTTTAAGGTCCCTTCCAACCCAAATCATTCTGTGATTTAAAATGAGCTGACATGGTTTGTGGAGAGGGAGCCTGGCCACTGCTCACAGGGGTGCAATCGCACAGAAAGCCCACAAAGAGGCAGCCACCCCAGGCACAAAGCCACCATCGCCTCCCGCCACATCCAGCTGTGTCTCCAGCAAACCTGCAGAAGAGTCTCCACAAACAGCACGTGGGCAATGAATGGATTTTACTCTCCGAGTACCAGATCAACACTGATCCGTGTTCATGATGCTGCAGCACAGCAGGTCCCAGGGTGAAGCCTCCAATGCCCTGATCACTCAGGGACACCGAGCCATGCAAGTAGTATTTGGAACATGTTTTGTTCAAAAACTGCAAGCAAATCTCTCCCTTCCTTCCCCAAACCACCATACTCATCCATACCAGTGGCTTCTATCACCAAAACGCAATTCATATTCTCCCCTGCCCACCTCCTGCATCACCTGGACACCAAGGTGGAAAGCTCCTCCGAAGTCCCAGCAAACACCGCAGCCGTCGGCATGTGAGCCTGGGAGATCGCAAGGGTGTGGGAACCTCCTCGTGAGCTGCACGAACCAAATATTCCTGTTGCTAATGCTGCACGCTGCGTTTTACATAAGGTTTACGAGACAGAGGTGAGGAGCGGGCACCCAAACAGTTTCAACAGCACGTATCCGTACTGCACAGCCGAGGGAGGCTGCAAGGGCAGGGCTGCAGTTGGGCTGGCACCCGGCATTAATCGGTGTTGCTTTATAAATATATTGCAACTGAACTGCAGATAAACTGCTTTAGGAGTCTGAGGGGGAAGTATCAGTTTGGAGGTGCCAGGGCTGCATTAGTTTTTTAGGATGGTGTAAAATTGTAACTTTGACTATGCAAAACCTTACAAAACAGTAGTAAAAGGTACTGGAATATTTTTGTCCTTTAAAATCACTCAAAAAGCAACACAGTAGACTGTGGACATCACCTGTGGGCACATCCCACTGTAGTGGTCCTCTGTATTTTGATGGAAAAAACAATGCTCTGTGTGCTGCCAAGCTGTGGTGAGATGCATGGCCTGATTCAGACACTCAAACTGCAGGTCCTGCTCTGGATGCAGACCATGAGCGAGGCCAGCTCAGAGCCCATCACGCTGTCAGGCAGGGGGTATCCGAAATAGCAGGAGATCTTTCCTCATCTCTCAGGCCAGAGCTGCCATGAGGCAGAAGCCCCCTGCCATCAAGCCCTTCTGCAGGGGCCAGCCTGGCAGCACTTGGACCAGCACAGACTGGATCTTTCTAACCAGTATTCATTGGACTTTGGTAAAAATAAAATTATTAGTGGTGTCGGTAAGATCTGCGAAACCAAACAGCTCTGGTCTACCTGCAGAAAACAACCTGGTGCGAGCGCTGCCAGGACTGCTCGGCTCCAAGCCCTGCCGTGCACACGACTGCTGCCGCCGAGGACATGCAGCGACTTCATCACTTGTTCCTCCACCCCCTCCAAGCCGCGCTGCCCTCCCGTCCCACTGCTCCAGCCTCAGCTCCCTTCCAAAGAGCAAAAAGTTAAGTCCTCCCTTCTGCGTCGTTTCTGGTGCCAAATCCAGATCAGTCAGCAAGTACTGCAGGATACACCTCCCCTAAGGCCACTCACAAACAAGACAACAGCCCGTTTGGGACCTTAAGGGGAAGATAAATGAGGAAACTTCCTAAATTTGATTGTAAAAATATTCACGGAGATGCCAAGCGGCTCAGGTATGTGCAGCTGCTCTCCGCAGAAGCACCCACTGACTCCTAAGGAAAACCACGTGTCCGAGCCTGTGAAGGGTCTCGGGTGGGGACCATCGAGCAGCCTGCGTAAGCCCAGGGCGAGGGACAGACGCTAACACACGTCACCGACAGCGGGACACCAACTGACCGCCCAACTGCGATGGGCTCTGAGGAGGCAACAGCCTGAGATGCACCCAGTCCCCATGCCCCAGGCCGGTGCCGGCTGGGGAGCCGAACGGGACAGCACACCAAGGGCTCTTCCCCAAACCGGTTCGTGAATCTTCAAGGATACAGGGTTAGAAATCTTAACGACGCCGTGCAAGGATATAAAAGCTGCCTGTGTGCTGAAATTAGCGTTGCAATCTGGAGGTGAAAGTGTTTCCACCATCAGTGGATGTGAAAATCGACCCGGAGCCAAGTCACCCAGCTGGCAACGGGGGTTCTCCAGCCCTCACTGCCCAACACCAGAGTAAACCAGCCTTGGACTCGACGCTTCCGTTGCAAAACCAAAGCACTACAAGTACATTGGGCTCAACCTACATTTTTACAGTTGCACAACCAAAAACACCAATGGGAAAAAAAAAAAGAGAAAAAGCAAACCATCTGAAAGAGCAGTTATTAGATTGCTTGAAATGACTTGAAATGAAATTCCCACAGATTTTATTGGACTACTTAGATATTGATCCTGTGCTTCTTGCTCAGCCTGCAACACAGAAATTCACCTTGCTAGAAATCCCACCCGCGTGCTGGGCCAGAAGCACACGTTTGGGAATATTCAGGGTTGCTTCGTTTTGCTCCCTCTTCCTTGGCCTAAAATTGCCAGTGCACATCCATAAAATAAGCCAGGAATTTCCAACAGTAATTTCTTTGTTCCCTGTCTGCATATCTGCCACCATGCTGAGAGACGGAAGAGCACGGGAAGCCTCGGTGCCCAAGCAGGGAAAGGAGCCTGCAGCACTGATGCCGCATGTCCCATCCCCTTCCCTGGGCATCTCTGGGGTGGTCATCACCGGCTGTGTCTCTTGAAGGCTTCTGGATCAGACTTGCACATGTTCCTTGGTACCTCCCAGCCTGCTTGCCCTCGGGAATTCCCTCCTCGTGCTGGATCCCCATAGGGCCACAGGACGGGAAGGCCAAGATGGAGTTGACCACCACAGGTCATTCTGCTGGTCTCCTCATCGCTCTGGCGGGATGATTTCCCTTCCCACCCCCAAAGGCAGTTGAACTTGACTGGCATAACCACCGTGGGGTTCACCCACGGGCACAAAACAGCCCCCTGGGGTACGCCCTGTGCAGCTGTAACCCCCAGTTCATCCGACTGGCGGAGCTGGGACACGGATGGGTCACACTCCACGGGGTCTCCCCTGTTCCTGACAACTACGATGATTTTGGATCCTCATCCCAGATTCTCTCAGGTTATAAATTCACGCAACGCCTGCACACTTGACACAAAACAACAACAGTATAAATTACATTTTTTACCCACAAAAAAAGGGAATAAAACAATTAAACCCCAGCCTCTGCTGCGTGTGAATAGCTAGTTCAGAGCTCCAGGAAAGCACCTCCACCACCCCGGCCGTCCAACACCCGAGTCCCTGTGATGAGGTGCCAGCAGCACGCTCTGTGCTTCACGGCTCGCTTCACAAGGCATGAACCCAGCCCCGCGAGCTGCCATCGTCTTCTCCCAACCCCTGCAGATGTTTCAGCTCCAGCAGGCCTCCCGGCCAACAGGCCGGCATCCCCTCCCTCGCTCACAAGCCTGCGCAACAAAGCACCGTGCGACGGCACGGCGAGCTCGGAGGAGAGCGGAGCAGCTGGAAGATGACAGCTCTGCAACTTCCAAATTTCTATTTAGCTTTTTTTCTTTAAATAATCACGCTTGCAGCATAAACGCAAGCTGGGCTGGTACTCCACTCCTCCCTCATCAGGATGTGCTCATCCTTTACAGCTCATCCACTCACGAGGCGCATCACCGCCTCGTTAGCGGCACCCCCACCCTGTTAACAAGTCAGGGAAGGACAGTTGCCTTCCTTGCCAAAGGACCTGCCCTTCCCATCTTCTCCGGCATCCCACAGGAGGTGCAGGAGATGTGAAGCTCTTGGACAGCACAGGGCAAAGCTCTGCAGAAGGTGTCCAGAAGCCAAGCAAGTCTAAGCCTCGGGCCGACTGGCATAGAGTGTTCTGGAGGTCCTGGCGAGGCTGGAGCAGTCGAGCACAGCCCCTGGCCCTAACGGAGCCATGGCACGGATCCTGGGAGCTGTCTGATGAGGCAAGAAGTCCCGTTGTTCGATTCACTACACAGCCTGTGAATTAGTCAAGCCTCCTCTTTCGCCTACCCTGCAGGCTGGAGGGGTGGGCTGGCCCCCATCCAAATATTGTGTAAGCTGCAAAACAACGATTTTTAAAAAACCCTCCAAAACAGTTAATCTGTAGAAATACTATTTTGGAGGAATGGGGAAAAGCTGAAGCCATGACGGCAAATGATTGCTTGTTCTTCTCCCATTCCCTTCCTCCAAGAGCCTGAAAAAGGCGTCCCACCACGGCCCTTCTCACATTTCCCTCGGGCAAACCCAAGAGGAGCGTGGCGCTCGTGTCCGGCCAAGGTCACGGTGACAGCAAGCACCGAGGGGCAGCCGAGCCCGGTGGTTCCCGGGGCTCTGCCCCGTTCCCGGGCTGTGGAGCAGCGGTTGATGCCCAAGACCTGCCCTGGGGGCAGAGCGTGGGCAGGACTCGGCCAGCGAGCAATGAAGCTGTTTTCTGCCGGCTTCGTTTCCAGGGACGCCCCCGCAGAAAGACAACGCAAGCTTCCCAACTTCTGCTTTTTTAAAAGGCTTTTCTCTTTCCCTCCTTTTCTTCCCCCCAGTTTTTAAAATCCAATTATAGCAGGACTCTCTCAGCAGGGGTCAGTGTAGAATAAGAATCGCCCGAGTTAATGGCCATAAGACCAAGAAAGATTAATGCCTAAATGGTTTCAAAAGTTGTATGATGCCGATTTCATTAACATTTTAATTGTAATGTATCTTTTTAATCTTCTTTCACACTAACGGTTTTATATGCTTCAAAAAAAGAAAAAAACTGCTGACAACAAAAATATCAACATACCAAAATTAACAGACGGAACCGAGTGCTGTAATGGGAACTGAATGGAATGCAGAAAGCCGTGTTAACGATGCATTAAGAGCAAGAACTGTGCTCAGACAAGAGTCAAAAATTCAGCCCTACAGTTGCATGCCCCATCTTTGCCCTCCCCAGATACTCAGCACGACCCCAGATCTGTGTCTTTTAGCAGGGTTGTGCTTAAGCAATGACCAAATTACCAAACGCATGCGTAGATTTATCCAAAAAAAGGAGTGCTTTAAACCTGGCAATTCATCTGATTGAATCACAGCGACACAGCGGAGCAGCAGATTGAGGGGCTTCTGCTGCTGCTGTTGTCCATCACCCGCTTTAGTGGACGGCCCCGGTGGCTGTCACCGCTCTGCCGGCTCAGGTACCACGGCCACAGCAGCATTCGCAGACGTGAAAGATGCGGTTACAGCCACTGTGCAAAATTTTATTTTGCTTAATTAGAAGACAATTAAACCTAAGCAATAATGTTTCATTAGGCATGGGCATGTATCGATGATGTTACCACGTATAAACGCAGGGAGGCAGGAACGGAGAAGGTAATTGCAGAGCAGACAGATGAAGTTTCAAACAACTTTTCTTCGTAGAAGTAAGAGGCTGAGCGCTACAGATGCTTTCACCTGCCCGTGAGGCTGGGCTGCAGCTACAGCAGCGATGCAAAACCCACAGCGTCTTACTTTGCAGTCCATGAGAACTTGTTACAAGGCAGAAGAACTCCTCAGTCATACAAACCTTCCATACAATCAATAGCAAACCCTAAACCCCTAAGTTTGAGACTGTGATTCCAGCCATAACAGAACATAATCAAAAAGCACGTTATCCTACTCAGGTTGTGTCCTAGGAAGGTGGCTACAGCCCATGCAGCACTGAGGCAGGTTTGCAGTGACAGGGCACCCATGAAGAGGGGTTACCCCTGCCTGTGGGAACTGCACTCCAGGAGCATCTCAGTCACAAACTTTGCATCCAAGAGAAGAGCCTATCCCCAGGAGGGGTCTGCGGTGCACCAGGGTATGCAGGTACGTCCCTTCCCACTGGAGACCTCCCACCCAACGCTGGAGACCCCCCACCCAACGCTGGCCAGGCCCATTAGCCTCTGCCCTTGGAAACGTAGTCATTTTAACCACCTTCAAATGTATAAAACCTCATTCCCCAGGTCTTCTGGGCACCTGGCCACTGCCTTCTGCGTGGCACACCTTGAAATGCCAACCTTTTATTTATACACCTGCATGTTACACCTCTATGCAGCATAATCCCTTCAAAGCTTAGCGCCCTGGAAAGCACCGAGCACCACAACATCCTCACTCCTCTGCCGTGTCATCACTGAACAGTGTCTTCTACAGCATCTCTGCAAGGAATTATGCTACCTCCGAGCCTAACCCTTGTTTTCCCAATGCTTCATATAATCAGAGTGTAAATGTTTGTCCTATGACAGAGAGAACTGGCATGTAAAACATGTACCCCCACACAATATATATATATAACCGAGGCTGCCATATGCTTTCCCAGTGGATATCACGATAGGAACGCGTGCGTGGAGCCGAGCCAGCGCTGGCACCCGAACACAGGACCCTTTCCACACAACCGCTCTGCCACCGAGCCCACGAGCCTGAGGAAGCACAAGCTCGGTCGTATTTAACTTGCAATTCTTCGCACACGCTATTCTTCACCGAGCTGCCGAAATTCGGTCTCCAGACACCCAGGGATGAAAAACATCTGGCTCCTCTCCCCAAATCGATAGATCCAGAAGAGCCCTGATTGCTACAAATGAGACACTGCGAAGAAAAGAGGATTTTTCTTCTCCTCTTTTTGCAAGTGATTAATAGATCCTGATATTGGCTTTATTGCTGGGGGGATGACACCGGGAGGTGAAGTATTTAATCGCATCCCAGTGACTATATATGGTCACTCTGATGGAGTCACCGCCCTCCCCTCACGCTCCGCTGCCCTTCGCTCCTGGCACTGGCCGCAGAAGCGAACCGGCAGTGCTTGGGCACGTCGCCAGAGAGCCAGAAGTCAGCAGACTCCCCACGTTACTATGCTCTCTCTCCCCCTTTCCCAATATTTTTTGGCTTATAATTTTTAAAATCTTCAACTGGGAGAAAAACAGAGAGAATACCTGAACAGTCAGAAAAAAAAAACCCAAACATTTTAAGAGTACTTCATAGAGAATTGTTGCACGGGGAAAAAAAATACCCTTATCGAGTTACTTATGTTTAAATGTACAGTTCATAATCACTTAGAAGTTTAAAAAAATATAAAAATCAATCTTTTTGTGAAGAGTGTATCAGTTTGTTCAGCACACACACACTGGCTTGTTATTGGAGGGTAGTTTGCGGCTGCTGAAGCAGTAGCAGTGATTTCTGCTCCCCCATCCACCCACCTATGGGAAAAA
Organism: Rhynochetos jubatus; assembly: GCA_027574665.1. Taxonomy (NCBI): domain Eukaryota; kingdom Metazoa; phylum Chordata; class Aves; order Eurypygiformes; family Rhynochetidae; genus Rhynochetos; species Rhynochetos jubatus. The sequence continues at coordinate 2,852,547 of CM050671.1, forward strand.
ATGCACTGAAATATTTGTCTTCATAGGAAATGAAACACAAAAATGTACTTGACACGCAAATTTTTTTGAAAAAGTCTGATGTGAGGACCTCTGAAACGACTGAAGCCAAACTGCGACGTCCGAACAGCCCCGGGAACACGTAACAGCACGAAACGCGTGCCAAGCGCTATTTATCTTCATTTTATCCTACTGAGCCGTGAGCTTTCCGGGGGTCTCGGTCACCGTACCAAGTAATTGCTCTCATCACCATCGGCCCCTCCTCACCTCCGGCAAGGAGCTCAGAGGAAGAGCACCCAGGGATGGGGAAGAGTGTGGTACCTTCAGCGGGCTGAACCCCCCAGCCAGGAAAAAGGAGGAGGAAGCTCCGCATGCTCCTTCCATCTTCCAGGACTCTACGTGGCAGCTCCGTCCCAGCAGTCCGATTTTTATTACCTCCGTCCCCATTTAGGAGTAACCACATGACAAAAACGAGCGCAATCCTGCTCAGAGGAGGTCGCCCGGGGATTGCGTCTCCCTCCCCGGGATCGCGGCACTTTAGCAAGTTTTCCCCTAACAGCAGCATTTGTGGATACAAAGACAGTAAGATTTAACATTTTCTTTAAATTTCTGTTCTGCCTCCAAACATTTGCTTAAAACCCAGTTGAACTTAAAAAAAATAATAAATAAACCGCTAATGAATCACAGTTCCTAGCAAATGAGCAATTGCAGTTGACACAATGAATTATGCCTGAAGCAAGCTGGGAAACATATTTTGCAAATGATCTCATCCGCAGGCAAACCTGGCATGACACTTGATTTGCTAAAAAAGACACAAAGCCTGTCAAAATTCCTGTCACTTCGCAAATAAAGTCAGGTAGAGAAAACCAACAGCCTCACCCTCTTTTAAGCATGCTTCACCTATTTCTCAATTGCTCAGCAAGCCTGACTTTTTTTTTTTTTTAAAAAAACCAGCCCCCACACCACCTCCTTTAGGGGTGCCCATCCCAGCTGGGTGCTGACGGCTATCAGATCCACTGCCACTTCCCTGGATTGAACGGATGGGCTGGGAGGCTGCTCCTCGGGTGGCAAACACAGGCTCAGGCTCGGTCTGCAGCCTAATTGCAGCAAGATACAACGCTCTCTCTGGCCATTAGGTATGGCAGGGAACTCACAATTCGGTTTAATTTCCTCCAGCTGAACGCCTGTATTTTGTTTCTTTCATTGTATTCAACTCAAAGAAATGTAGGAAAACAGAGGAAAAAAAAAAAAAGGGCAATTAAAGTGCAGGCCCCCCCCCCCACCCCCCCCACCCCCGGCTCCTCAGCATCCCTAGAGCTCTCCAGGACCGTATCCTTTCAGCCCGGCACAGCCCACCCCACTTCCCCACCTAGAAAGCCGGCTGGCTCAGAAAATCTGGGGAAATTCAAAAATTCAAAGGCTAAAGCCTCCTTCTAACCCCATTTTGTCAGGCCTGGGTATTTTTAAACACAGGCATCGTACAGAGCAAAGCAAGAGCAGAGTCGCATCACCCTTTCGCAGGCTGCTTCGCCACGTTTCTCCCCAATCCTCGCCGTCCTGCACCACGCGCCCCAGAGCCACACACCGATTGAAGCGCTGGGGTGTCAGTACAGCCTGCTCTGGGCCACAGCACATCCCTGCAGAGCTCCGCAGCCTGGTGCGAGCCTCCAGAAGGCCTGGCAGGGGAACGGGGTTTTAGAAGAGTCTAAAATAAATATTTCCATTCCGAGGCGAGATGGTTTGTGTCCCCAGTCGGGTAAGCACATGCCAGTCTGGAGGTTTCATCATAGAGTGATTTGGGTTGGAAGGGACCTTAAAGCCCACCCAGTCCCACCTCCTGCCATGGGCAGGGACACCCTCCACTAGCCCAGGTTGCTCCCAGCCTCATCCAGCCTGGCCTTGGGCACTCCCAGGGATGGGGCACCCACAGCTTCCCTGGACAACCTGTCCCAGTGCTCCCCACCCTCTCTGGGAAGAATTTCTTCCTGATGTCCAATCTCAATCTCCCCTCTTCCAGTTTAAACCCGTTACTCCTTGTCCTGTCACTACAGGCCCTACATGGTTTCTCTGAAGCTCACCCAGAGCCCACCGAGTCTCCTGCACCATTTCTTGGCACTTCCTTCCCAGGTGCCAACGGCAACACCGCCTCGCACCTCCTGGCACCTTGGCGTGGGATTGGATCCGAAACCTGGTCCAGAAAGGACTTACCTGGATTTTACAGGCAGGTCCTTCAAGTGCAAGGAGAGGGGATTTTTCTTTTCTGAGGTTACTAGCTGTCAGGGTGTTCTATACCCCCCGCCCAGAACCAGCAGCACAACCTCCCCGCAGTGATGCCTGCAGGGATGCTGACCTGTGGTCCGTGCCCGTTGAAAGGAACCAAAATCTGCCCCCTGCCCCAAATCCACGGAGGGTCCCTTGGGAAAGCACAGAGGTACGGCTGGGGGAGGGAAAAGGCATTACAAGAGGGCACTGAAAAACATCGCTTCCAAAATAACAAGACAGAGCATCAGCGTACACATCTGATCTAGAGGCGATAAAGGAGGGAGTCTGGAAAACCTTGAGGAGACCTGAACAACCAAAACCAAGCGGTACCGGCAGCTCCGGACCACGGCGAGCACCAGCAGTGCTCGGGCAGGAGCGGGAAGGGAAAGTCTCCCCAAAGGCTGGTTCTTCGCCAGTGGAGAAAGCGCGGTCAGGCCCAGGGGCGAGCGCCCAGGGAAGGGGGTCCGAGGCCGGGAAGCGACGGTGTCCGGGGAAACGCTGCCCCGCACAAGCGCAGCCTGGCCACAGCACCAAGAGCACGTTTCACCCCTTCAAACGACGCGGAGACCTCCTGCTTCTGCGCTTACGGACGCCTAACTTTTACCCAACCGCTCATATTCCAAGCCTGGAAGTTTTCTTTGACAAACATTACGTTCCAGAAATCCATCCCCACCCGGTAACGTTCAAACTCACCACTTTTCTCCCACGAAGCCTTAATTATAAGGCCTCTGCAGGAGGCAAAACCCCACACCCCCAGTAGTTTCAGCTACAGAAGGGCATTTATCCTCAGGAGGAGGAGGAGAAGATCCCTAATTATTTTATATTTGCTGCTGACTTCAGATCAAACTATTATTACCTGCATTATCCACACCTTGAGGTCACGGACTTATTGTCCTGAGCTGGGCAAACAACTCAGCTAATAAGGAAAGGCTCAGCTTTATTCTTTTGACTTGAAGGGGTTTATTCAACAGCAGGCTGTGAATAAGGCAGGTAATTTGGGTTTAGCCGTGCTTAAACACCGCTTTTGAGCAGGACCTGTTCTCTCGTGCCCCCCCCACGCCAAGTCCAGCACTGAGGGCCGGCACAGCCGCTGCGGCCGTCGCCGCCGAGAAGCCAACGTGCCACCGAGAGGGCAGCAATCATTCCGGTTTGTTTACCGATTTCTGCTTCTCCTACTGTTTAATATTTCAGCTGGAGAAGGTAAACCGGCACGCCAGCCCCTCAATTACGGCGGGGCGCGCGGCATTTGGCAGGCACGAAGAGCATCAAGCCGCCAGCAACCTCGCAAATGCCTCCTGAAAGGAGGGGAGGGGGAGAAAAAAAAAAAAGAGCAAATATTCAAATTAACGACCCGGCGGGTAATGGAGACTTGGCTGGAAGCGATCCTGCACTTTGCCGTGGGTCGGTACGGCGAGCCCAGCACGCGATGTACCGCTGCCGTTTGATTTTCCTACGCCTGGGAAGATGTTTGGAGAAGTCCTTGAGCACAGCGAACGCACTTTAACTACAGCAGGCTGCAGACTGCAGCAGGCAGGGGAACGCGCCGGCGCTCGGGAAAGCGCTTACCCAATAAAAACCCAATCTCCTACCCCAAATTTTTCCCACTCAACCCCGGTCACACATCAACGAGCAGATTAACAGCCCAATCAACGGAGGGGGGGGGGTGTCTCGGGTGCTGGGATGGGGGGGGGGGGGGGGGGGTACAGCCGCTCGTCCCACCGCCAGCCCCGCGAGTGGGTACCCCATCGGCCTCGGGGATGGCTCCTCAACTCCAAATGTAGGCGTTCGGCAGGGTTTTGGTGTTTAATATCTGCCTGTTCGCAGCGTTTTCCTCACCCCCCCTCCCACCAGCCGAGGAGAGAAAGTCCGAGCCTGCGTCGAGCCATTAAAAAATAAAGCGCCCAGCCAGCCCCGCAGCCTCCTCGGGAAGGTATTTCTAATAATAACCCGATTTTTCCACATCCGTGAGAGACTTAAAAACACGGCAGGAACTCACCCAATTCACCCCCAAACTGCCCTCCCTTTCCCACGCGCAGGGGGGGACACGGCATCCCTGGGTCACTCCTTTCTCCTCCCAACACGCCCCCAGCCCCAAAAATACCCCCACGCACCCCGGTTTGGCTGAGCTAAACCCTCCCCCCCCGGCGTGATAATGGGAGGGTGGGATTAAAGGCGCGGGGTGCGACCCCCCCACACCCTAAAAAAGAAAAAGAAGGGGGAGGGGGGACATTGGCGTGTTGCTGAGCTTTCCCCGAGTTTTAATATTATGGGGTGTAGGGACTTATTAAAATAGAAAGGGAGGGGATGCCGGGTGCGCTGACTTGCCCCGGACCCCCCCCCTATGGTTTTCCCGGCCCCCCCCCGGGTGCGGGGGTCGGACGCGGCGCTCACCTGCCCCATGGACGCTGCCCTGGGCCTAGCGGCGGCGGGTGCCGGCGGTCCCGGCGGCGGCAGCAGGAAGTGATTCCAGCCGCTCCTCACATGGACTTTCCCTGACCTCGCCCAGCAGCGCCGGCAGCCGCGGCCGCCGCACACTGCCCCGACGGCACCGGGCCGCCCCGCTGCGGGAGGCGGGGGGGGGGGGGGAGAGAGGGGCGGGCGGCGGGAGGTGGGTTGAACCCACCTCCCGCCGCCCGCCCCTCTCTCCCCCCCCCACCCCGCGCCGGGGATGCTCCCGCTCGGGGGATGAGGGACCGCGGGAGGGCGGGACCCGGGCACGGAAACCCCCCCCCAACACCTCCCCCGACCCCGCCGCATCCCCCCCGGGCATCGCGTGGAGAGGGGCTTGGCCAGGGCCCGGGCAGGTCACAGGGGACAGAGAGCTCCGTTATGTCACTGTATGTTATTTTATTTATTTTATTTTATTTTATTTATCTTTATTTTTTTACTATCTGCTTTATTAATTTTCATCATTCCATTATTTAAGTGATTTTAATATGATTTTATTTCTTTATCTTATTATTATATTATTTAATTTTATGGTTATTAAAATTTTCTTTAATTTCTTAATTTTATTTTTATTGGTTTATGTTTTATTTTATTTTCTATTTTTTCATCTTATTTTTTTCCTTCATTTTATATTTGTATTTCATTTTATTATTTTTATTTACCTTTATTGCTTTATTTTATTTTAAATTTTATTCATTTTTGTTTCATTTTTATTTTTATTCTATTCCATTCCATTCCATTCCATTCCATTCACAGATTCACACAGATGCACAGAGTGTTAGGGGTTGGAAGGGATCTCTAGAGATCATCTAGTCCAACCTTCTATTCTATTCTATTCTATTCTATTCTATTCTATTCTATTCTATTCTATTCTATTCTATTCTATTCTATTCTGTTCTATTCTATTCTATTCTATTCTACTCTACTCTATCCTATCCTATCCTATCCTATTCCTATTCCATTCCATTCCATTCCATTTTTTCATAGAATAGGATGGAATAGTTCAGTTGGAAGGGCCCTACAACAATCATCTAGTCCAACGGCCCACTGCCTTACTATTTCATCTTATTATGTCATTTAACTACTTCATTTAATTATTTCAGCTTCCAAAAATGCATTTGATTTTATGTATTTCCTATAGGATGTTGGCCAGAGAAGTGGAGCCCCGCAGGGTCCCAGCCCACCCACCTCCCCACGCGGCTCGCTGGGCCGAGGGACCACAGGGCACCCTGCCAGGCTGGAGGCAGGATGCGAACCATGGGATGTGGTGGGTACCCGGGTACCACTGAGTTGCCACGGGACACGCGGTGCTGGACACGCTTGTGTGTTCCCAGAGCATCCCAGCCCGAGCCCTCGCTCTGCCCCAAGCTTAAGTAATGTCCGAACGGAGCGGCGGTGCCTGGCAGCTGTGCCACCCGCCTCCCAACGCCCCGTCACCCATAGAGGCATCTCTACCCTTCTCTAAGGTGCACCCGGAACATTCATTAAAGAAATGGGACAGACCAAGGGGGACGGAATGTTCGTGCTCCAGACAAACCTCTTGGTCCTACATCCTCAGGACCCAGCCGTGATGCCAACACCGAGATGAGGTGAACAGCCCAGCCCAGGGGTACCAGACCCATCCTTGGCTTCTCTCACCCATCCCTTCTGCTCCCTTGCTGCCCGCTTCCAACCCTCATCTGACACCGGCCCACGGCATCTCGGGATCGTGAAGGATCTTTCCCCAAGTGCCGTGCAGTCGGTCCTGCTCAGTGATCGGCTGGGCCATGGGCAACGCCGTGGGCCCTGAGCGCCGGCGGGTCCCTCTGGAGAGCAGATCCTACGGGATTCCCTTCACGATCGACGGCACTGGGGAAATGCGCGTTTCCCCAGCCCTGCTCCCAGCCCCGCAGAGCTGCCTCCTGCACACAAAAGCGGAGTTATCCGAGGTGGGACTGCTTGAGACTTGTGGGCAAATTTTCATTCCAAATTTCATTCTACAGCCTAAAAAGAAGTGAGTTTGCTTGATTTTTTTTTTTTTTCCTCTCTAAGCACAAAATATTAAAATCAGCAAACCTATTTGCATGATTAAAGCGCGCGGTGTTAGCCCCACGTCTTCTAAATACATTTCAAAGGAACAACAAAAACCTCTTTAAAGCACGAGCCTCTTTCTGTCTGTTTTGCATGCAAGATTGTGTCAGAAGTTCTTTGAATCTGGAAGTTTCTTTTCGCTCACGCTCTCGAACATTTATCATTTCGAGGCTGCCTTAAAAATCTGCAGCAGCATATCCCCATATTTTAAAAATCAACACTGGATGCCTAGAACTGCTCAAGGCTGAGGAATTTCATTAGCACTTGACACTTTAAAAAACAGTGTCAGGTCAGGACAAACACATTTTCTTTGCTGCGCAAGATAAAATCCGGGGTTTTTTTTAGAAATGATGCATGAAAAATATGTCCCAAAACTGCATTCTGAGACAGAGCAATTGTACTACCCTTAAACTGTGACGTTCCCTGCTCCCCTCCCTTGTTTTTCATTGAGGTATCTCAACGTGATGCTACAAACCCTTCAGTACCTGGAATCCCACACGCCATGGGCAGTGGTGGCCCATCTGGCCACTTTCCGGACAGAGAGGGGCCACTGGGCCTCATGCCAGTACAAATATGTGAAACAGCTCCTGCAAGAGCTGCTCTATTGCAGGAGATGCCCCGGGTGTGCTGGGCTGGAGCACCATGTCCACCCCCTGGGGATGCAGCACTGCTCCTCGTGGGCCACCATCCCTTGTCCCTCGTGGAGGGACCACAGCACATGTCAGGGCAGAGCAAGCATCCCTTGTCCCTCATGGAAGGACCACAGTTCATGTCAGCGCGGAGCAAGCATCCCTTGTCCCTTGTGGAGGGACCACAGCTCATGTCAGGGTGGGGCAAGCATCTCTTGTCCCTCGTGGAGGGACCACAGCACATGTCAGAGCAGAGCAAACATCCCTTGTCCCTCATGGAAGGGTCACAGTTCATGTCAGAGGGGAGCAAGCATCCCTTGTCCCTCGTGGAGGGACCACAGCTCATGTCAGGGCGGAGCAAGCATCTCTTGTCCCTCGTGGAGGGACCACAGCTCATGTCAGGGCAGAGCAAGCATCTCTTGTCCCTCGTGGAGGGACCACAGCTCATGTCAGGGCGGGGCAAGCATCTCTTGTCCCTCGTGGAGGGACCACAGCTCACGCCAGAGCATCCCCCTGTTGCAGAGGACATGGGGACGTGACTTGAGTAATTCGTATTGCCCCAAGATGCTCCCTTTACTGGCTCAACACAGCGATGGGGGTCAGTGGGGTGGATTTCAGCAGTCCTCTGTGCCTCTCCAAGCTTCGCGGGAAATCCAGCCCCATCCACGGGGAGCTGCGAGATGCTGCAGAGTTGGAAAACTCCTGTTCTTCCCCAAGCGCTTAAGAGGGACAGAAAATCCGAGCTCCGTGACTTGCCCAGGGCCTCCCCCAGCTTTGAGAGAGCAGAAAGCCTGCTAATGCTTCAGCCAAGAGAGCATCTTCCCTCCCTTCAGCCATGGACATTTTAAAAATGTTCTGTGATGGAGAAAGAAACATTTCTTAAGTACCATTTGATGTCTCGGAATGGCTCCAGGGCTAGAGAAAACATGTTTATTTACTACTATGCTGATTTTAATGCAAAAGATTGGTTCAGCGACTAGAGGAAACAAAATAGGCAACATTTTCCATAATGTCTGCAAAGTGTTCTCGGGCTGACGAAAATATTTTCTTTCTCTCTCTCTTCCCTGCATATTTTTTTTTTTAATCTAGCATTTCAAATTGAAGAATGGCTTGAGGGCTGAAGAAATCACTTGATAAAACACCCAACATTTACATTCGTGCAGGAGAAAAGCTAACTTTTGGGGTTTTTTTTCCATCTGAGCAGGAGTTTAGCAAAGCAGAAGAAACAATCCTGCAGTATCCCACGTTTGTTTAACCCTTCCTGGCTGCAGCTCTTCAGCTGAACATCAGCTGTTCGCTGCAAAGCGTTAAGAGATTTTATTCCTTCTCCCAATTCCAGGCTCTAAGGACACTGGAGATGGTTCAAAGACACTTTTTGTCTTGCTTTCCATTGTATTTCCAAAGGCCTGTGTGAGGGAGCCAGCCCAGCCTGGTCCCAAACTCAGAGCCGTCAGGGGGCCCACGACAAAGCTCTGCTGCACCAACCTCTGATGAAACCAGTGAGCAGAGGACAAATTTAATTTGTGCAGCGACTTTCCAGCAAATTCAGTAACAAACAAGACCTGTGAGATCTTTCTGACCTTCCTCTGCCACAGGGATGGCCATCGATGTGGCCGGGGTGTGCTACGGGCCAGGTTCGGCACTGTGGAATCATCAAGGATGCCCGTTGGAGCAGCTCCAGGCTGGGAGAGGATGCTGGACAAAATGCAGAAATAAGAAGTCTGCCTGAGAGCCTCAATTTTCCAAAGGGATCCTTCAGAGGACTTTGCACTGCGGATCACTTGTCATATCAGGCTGAATTTTTGCAACAAGGACAGAAGTTTTTCTTTGTAGGTAGAAACGGTATCACCCAGCCGGTCCAACACACGCAGACAGTATTTGCTTTTCACTGCAAACTGCAAGGCAATCTGGTAGGGAGAGAAAATTACCTGCTACCAGAAACCTTTACTTTGATGGTACATTTAGCTAACACTTCAGCGTAATCGGTATTCACAGGGGAGAGGAGAGGCCACAGCAGCTATATTACAGCCGTATAAGGTTCATCGGGATTAACGTACCATCATGAATAGCAGCAAATGACAAAACAAAATGTATCAGAACCCCTCGTTTACATACTTTATTTATTTATGGCAGAGGGATTTGCCTTTTCCTCGCCCCATCGTACCAGCCAAGTGAACTTTGCCAGACGATGAGTTTTGCTTGTTGTGCTCCAGCCTGCAAGAATAGAACAATCTTTGATGTTCTTGTACAGAACTAAAACACCGTAAGTGAGGAACGAGTTGGTTCCTTGGGAGATTTGTTGCAGCCAGTGTAGCAGAGCTGGGTGGTGCGGGAGGATACACAGGTTCCGGCCATACAGAGCAGAAACTACCTGGGTACACACCCCGCAGCCACAAAGCTTGAAATGGGTCTGAAGGTAGGTATCATGCCTGCCTTTCCCTCCAGAAAATGGAGATAAAGAGGTTAAATGACAACCTGTGACCGCCACGGGAATTTATCTGCTGGCTCTGCCTCGTTAGTCTCTTGCTCTTCTGCTCCTCGACTGCTTTGTGGTGTCTTCATTTCACTTCCCACTCCGGAATTACACTCTGCTCCCATTAGGGAGCCTTGCTGGCATGTATTTCACTGGGAAAGCTTTAACCCTGCTGCAGTAAATCTCTCCTGGGTCACGGGGGGTCTCATTCCAGCCCAGCAACGTTTTCATGTCAGCCCCGCAGAGATCTCCCAGGAGGCCCAGGGCTCAGAATTGGCATTTTGACCGTGTCTGAGCTCTCTGAACCAGACCATGACCCCGGGAGATAACTGCCATTGCAGCCCGCTTGTGCCATTCGTAATTGCGATTGCCAGGCGCGATCAGCCGCGATGGGACCACGAACGGCGCAGTCGACGCACCTTGCTGTTACCCATCGTGCTGGAGGAGGGATGGAGTGCTAACACTGCGTTTTGGCACAAACCCCCGAAATCTCCGCTCAGCCAAAGTTGCAGGACCCAGGGAGACACATTCTTACCCAAGAAAGCCTTTTGTTTGTTGTCTTTGGTGGCTGTTCAGCTCAGTTATTTTTTTTTCCCCCGGGTATTCTCCTTTCCAGCTGTGAACGTGGTGTGACAGCCCCAGCTATCCCAACCCTGCTCCAGCTCACCTAATACCAACCAGAAAATGGGGAACACCGCTAGCAGGCTCTGCCTCCTCACTCCTCTGGACAGGGCTTTCCCACATCAGCATCCCCAGTAACACTGTGAAGTCACTCGTGGGATAAGACACTGCTCAGAGTGAGCCATGTGATGAAACTGGATGTTAGAGTTGTTATTTATAAGTAAAGTCAATAAAGCTCCGAGTTCTTTACATCAAGCACCTACACAAGGCTCGGCCACCGCCCCAAGCCACACAGGTGGTTATTTTGGCTACAGTCAGGCTTACTTGGCTTACATTAAAATTATTAGGAACAAGTTAAAACAAACAGAAATGAGAGTGTCCCCAAGGTGGGCGCATTGTCCTAACTAAACTGGCACAAGGGCGTGTGTAAAAAGGCTTTACTTGTTGGTAAACAGAGAAATCCTTCAGATCCTGTGGTGAGAATTGCTCCAGAAGAGCAAGGCACCGCTCGTCTCCAGCTGGGTCCCACGAGGTGAGAGCAGGACAACAACAAAATAACGTATCGTTGGCCTGTTTTAATGGTTATTTATTACGTAACGGTGTGGCGACTGTGCCAGCAGAAGGAGAGAAATCCCAGTCCCAGGAGGCATTTTCACTCTGGCTGTTAATTCACGTGGAGGGACTAAACGCTTAGCTGATGTTCCCGGGCTCTGATGCTGGAAGGCTCCTGACCTCCCTAGATACAGACTGCAGACTGTTTTCCCAAGAGCAGCATTAAAATAAGATTTTCAGAGAAATACCTGCTTTCAAAGACACCATGTTGGCGGATAGAACTTCTTGTAAATGAACGCGATATTTAATTGCCTTTACTGCTCAGAGATTGTATTTAACTTGAACTGGCACAATCTGCAGGACTTTACAAGCCTTTCTCTGGCTGACTGCTTTCTCCTCAAGGTCTCAGCAAGATTTCTGCTCCCAGATGCCTCATCTTTCTCTTGGCTGTGTGAGCATACATCCCACCAGCGCAGGACCAACTGCGCCAAGCAACTTGGGTGACTGCGACGGCTCTTGCGAGAACTCGCTCCTGCGGTGTTGCGTTTGAGGTCACCTGTCTGCTCCCCAGAGTTTTGGAACTCGGGCAAGGAGTGTTCCTTTCTGGTTTAACAGCGAGGGTGAGGCTGGGCTCTGTGTGCCCTTGTTAACACGGAGGGATGCCTGCAACCAGCCTGGAAGTTTTGGGGACACCTAGCAAGACCCTGTGACGTCTCTCAAACCAGAACTCCCTGCAGACTGATCTCAGGCTTCTCACATACTGCGTCTCGTTTGTTTTTTGATAGTACTATCACTTTTTCAAAGCCTTTCCTGGATAATCGTTTTAATTAATTCAAAGTTGACCGCTCAGTTGACCGCTGAGCAAATAAACGGTGTTCAGCCTCTCCCTACAGATTCCCTTCCACTCCTCACCATTCGGTGATTTAGATGCAGAGGAACACAAGCAAGGTGCCTTAAATCAAGCGGCTCAGGTCACCTCTGGAGAGGCAAATAACTCAGGCCGGGTGGAAAGGGGACTGGTTGGCCACACCTCTGCTCGGCGGGAGACAGGGATGCCCTCAACGAGAGTGTGAACCTTCCTAAGATGAAGTCAGGAATTTCATTTTTCTAAGCTAAGCATGTAAATGAGAGACTGGCATAACAGGTCTGTTTCCCCTTCTTTCCCGCAGAAGAACGTTTTGGTTTGAAGCGTCTGTGATGCGACTGATGCAGCAAGTCACTCTTGTCAGAGCCGTGATTCATGAGTTGATGCTGCAGTGCTGGAGGTGGAAGCAGGTAACCTTGGCTTCCCGCTCCGCTCCTCGCCAGCCCGGGATCCAGTGTCCCGGTGGGCGCTGCGGGAAAACGGCTCTTCCACCACTGGAAATGGGCTAATACTAAGGCGGGCACTCACTGAAGATGGTATCTGCCAATGTTAGCACATGGGCAGCTAAACCAGCAGGCCTGGGCTCCTGTCTTCTCCAGTGACAGCTCTGTGGGGACGGGATGGGGCAGAGGGGACGGGGCAGCCCTGCCTCTCGGCAGCTCTGGGCTTGACCCAGGTGTCTCCTGAAATATATTGCTGCTGGACATGAGACCGTCTGGATTTTTATTCTGTGCGATCAAGCTGATCTTCTGAATAATTAAGCAGTAACTTAATTCATGGTAGGAATTTTAATGTCTTATGACCGTGAATTTTTCTAAATATTTAGTGCCAACATACTACGAGAATAGCCTGGGAAAACGGTGCCTGAGTCTCAGCTCCTCTCCCACCTTCCCTACCGCTCCGCCCAGCCTCTCCCGCAGAGGAGAGGATGTGAACGGGGAAGTGCTCAGCACATCACAGGATCAGGCCAAACATCTGCCTTTCGGCAGTGAGACACTCGGGGCAGGGAAATGACGAGTTGGGAAGGTGCTCTACATGGTGGTGAGCCTTTTACACTTGCGTAACGATACAGGTAGAGGATGCTCTGCAGGGGCCAGCCAGGTGTAAATAAGAATAAAATGTGGCACAACACCCCCCACCCTCTCTGCTAAACCAGAAAGGAAGAAACAAGAGGAGGTGGGTATTTGCCTGCTGGCTGCATCCCACAGCCCGCTGCCACGCTCCAGAGCCACCGGTCACATCATGGCCAGGCTGGCATTCCTCCCCAGCAGTACTTGACCTCTGCACCATTCCTTACCCATGGCAGGGGGGTTGGAACTAGATGATCTTTAAGGTCCCTTCCAACCCAAACCATTCTGTGATTCTATGACTCTATACATCAGGAGCATCCAACATAACACAGAAGAGATTTTGAGGAGAGAATCTCGTCCAGATCTTCAGTTGCTTGTAGAGGTGGCGTCCCATCACCCAGTGAGGGTGAGTCCAGCAGCCCTGAATCCCACCAGAAAACACAATTTAATTCTCCTTTCTGCTCTGGAGGAGCCTCTTAGTGCTCCGATTACGGCCACGGCTGATCTCCCGCGAGGAGATCAACTGAACGTGGCCAGGAGTTCGTGCTGACAGTCAGTTCCAAGCGAGGATTTGTTCATTTTTTAAACTCAGACTATTTTTGTATCTCTTTTGGCAGAAATCACAAGGAGAAAAAAGTAAAAGTAGAAAAAAATCATTGTGTTTGATGCCTCCCTCTGCTACAAAGGAAAAATGGAAATTTCTTTGGGTGACAATCTTGGCTATTAAAGTTATCTTAGAATGTATGTACAGTTACAGTCAAACCAACTTCTCCCCGGGATAAATGCTCCATGTAATTTGTTCTGCAGAGTTGACAGGGGATTTTAATACGGCAGCTACGGCAAAAAGCAGATCCTGAAGATGACCTCTTTTATAAAGTTGGTGCATTGCACACAAAAGATTTCCAAAGTGACTCCTGCTGCTGAATTCAAGCCAAAAACTCTACATATTTCCCACACCACCAGAGTGTGATCTTATCACGGGAGCCACAGTCAAAGCCTGTGCATTGGCACAGCTCCTCAGCTATTGTGAAGAAAGTCTTGATTCAAGAAAACGTAGAATAATAATGATCCCTCCCAAAGCACATCGTTACTCTTTGTTCTGTATTTGCCCTGGTAGCTCCACCATTACAAAGGGAGAGGACAACCCAAGAAAAGCCATCACTTCAGCTCCCTCAAAACAGGGTCTAAGAGGGGAGAAAGCTTTGCCAGCCAAAGATCTATTGGAAAGAAGTCTTCAGCCTGTTAATTTTCCAGGTTTCCCACAACAGTTTTGAGAGCTTTTGTTTCCCATTGTTGTTAAGACAAATTTCTAACCCACTCTTCATTTGGAGTGATGTGACATCGCGCACGCCCCCCGTCTCGTCCATCGTTGCGAGGTGCTCCCCGCTCCTTGGCCGGGCTGGGCCAGGCTGACGGCACCAGGCGGAAGGAGGAGCTGGAGCACCGGTTTGTGCACACAAAAGCACGGAGAAAACCCTACCGTGATTTACCCACCCCGAGTTCAATAAACATTAGATCTGATGGCATTCATCGTTTTTTCATAGCATGCTCGATTACTGCTTCAGTTATTGCTCAAATGACATCATTCCTGGCACAGGAATTGATTGATTTTTTAATGAATATTCATATGGCATTTCAGCCAGGAGTAGGCATTAATATTCTAAGAAAGAAGAATGAAACGTACATCCTAATTTAATGAATGATTGTAAATATGTATCTGATGGATAATGTGACGATGAGCATTTAAAAAGGCATCCATAGTCACCTCGGAACAAAGGGGGGACCAGGACGCAAAGGGGGCAAGGGAAGAGGTGGGACTGGGCCACCCCATCGGCGTGCTTCTGCCCAGCTTGTCACGACACACATCTCCTGTCGCTCAGGTTGGGATTCTGCACCCAGCCCCAGATAAATCATTTAATTATTAAATACCCCCAGATAAATCATTTCATTGTTAGTATTAAATTGATAGCGCTTACTGACCCCAGGTGATGCCGGGGCTGGCATGTGGTGAGCACTGGAAAACACGGATGAGACCGAGCTGCGAAGCTCCCCACGAAGTGGAAGGGGATCAACAAGGCAGATGGGAGACAGCACCTGTCCCCTCCCTGCCCGCTGGGTGCTGGGCACCCGTCCCATCTCCCCGGGAGATGCCGGGGGCTTGCTCCAGCCGGTCCCGCTCAGGCAGGCAGGTAGAGCATCGGCTCTATCCTCCGTGGAGCTCTGTCATGTTCAATACCCTTCACCGTATTACGAATCAAGGCTCGCGGTCCCCAAATGTACATATATTTGTCAGACACTCCTAAGATGTCTCCCTGTTCTGCGCGCTGATCCTTTGTGAAGGCAACAATTGTAGTGCTTAAACAGCGGCGATGGGCTCCGTTCTCCCCCCTCGTGCCAGTCCCAGCCCTGGAAAGCGTTGAGACCCGGGCTTAGCGCGTCTGCTCAGAGCCTCTTAAACAGGCGTTTAATTTCAATGCGTGCTCAGTCCCATGGGGAGAGCACACACCTGAAGCATCCTCGGGAAGCAGGGCTTAAATCAGGGCATCGCCATTAAAGTCACCGAGGTGACAGGCATGAAAGGCTATTTATACCCAGCGGCTTTCTATTGTGCAAAGGAGAGAACCGGCCCTTCTGCTGACAAAGCAGAAACGCGCCTCATCCCACACGAAATGCAGAAAGTAATACCCTAAATTCACTGCAACCTTTGCGGAATCCCGGCCAGGACCACGCTGAAATCTCCCCTGCGTTAAGACCGAGCAGCAGGGACCCCAACCGGGGCTGAACGTGTTTTTCTTTCCCACTCCAATCAAATCAACCACTTGCTATGCCTCTTAGCAGCTGGCAGCTGGCAGGGGGAAAAAAAAAAAAAAAAGATACCTTTGCAGGCCAGCTCCTGCAACTCTGGTTTAAGAACAGAGGGAAGGAACAGGGCTCTGTTCTCCCAGCGCCCTGTAAGAGCAGCCCTCCAGCCAGGGCTCTTGTTTGCACATCAAGATGCGTGGGACCGAGTTTCCCGATAAAAATATATACAGAGTTATGCTTGGTATGGAACAAGCAGGCAGTAGCTGCTGAAGACTTCACAACATCCTGCTTTTGGCTTGCCTCCAAAATACCAAAACAAAACAAAATTCAATCGGCATCTCTGTAGATTGAAGCAAGTTTGCTTTTTTTGCAGCAATTGCTGAACAAACGTTTCGACACTGTGCCCCTGCCCCCGCTTTCTCCCCCGAATCGGGCGCTGGAAGGATGTATGAGATGTTCAAGGTCACGGGCAGGCTGCGAACAAACCCGGCCCTTGCCCATCCCTCTCCTCTGCCGTTTCGCCGCGTCAACCAACGCGGAGCAGACGCCACGGGCCGTGGGTGCGTTTCCCACCGTGGGGTGGATTCTCCAAAGGGACGGAGCCGCAGGGGTCTGCCCCACTCGTGTCTCATTCCAGGGGCTTTTGGATCCAGCCCAGGGAGGTGCACCTGGGCTGAATTCAACCCCTCGTGCTTGCCGTTCAGGTAGGAAAAGCAAACCCACCTTCCTCCTGCTGGTCCCAGCCACACGCTGCTCTCAAAGGCAGCGGGTGTTTCTGCGCGAGCCGGGAAGCACGGCGGCAAAGCCAGCCTGGGAAAAAAAACCCAGCAGCGGCCTGAAATGAGGGACTTCAGGATTCGGCCTCCTATTTCTTGGGCTACACACCGACACGAAGCAACGTACATCGTCTGTGGGTACGCACATTGCAACTTGACCTTACGAGCATCGCTTTCAAATGTTTTATTTATTTCCCTGAGTACAGGCAGTTTTGTCTGAGAAGAACACAAGGTGAAATCCTGACCTCGCTGAAAGCACTCCGTTTGCCATTGACTCCAGCAGAACTAGACGTTTATCCGGAGCTATAACCAGGTTACAGGTCTTGGTTCATGCTTCAGTTCTTTGTTGGTGCTTGATGCTTAAAGGAAGAGACCAAAAAATCCTACAGCCCATTCACACATGCCCAACATTCCCAAAGAACTGAAAAAGCAGCATCAGTCCCCTCCTGCCTTCTCTGCTAAGCAGTTACAGTCCTTGAAGCATGAAATTTGCTTGCCCTTATTGTAGCACATTGCTATCATGTCGTTACTGATCATAAAAATTATCCTGTGTGTTCTCAAAACCCAGGCACCGCGCTCATCCCTTTCCGAAGGCATTCACAATGCGTGAATATAGGCACAATTTAAACAAACAATCGCTGTGGAAACCACGCCCCCCCTGCTACTGCCAAGAGAAGTGCACTCCTCTGGCTCTGGACAGCCAGATTTCAGAAATACATGTATTTCTGTGATTTTTGACCTGGCTAGCACTGCAAAGCCCAAGCAGCAGCTCCCCCAAGCACAGCAATAGCTACTGTGCAACCAAGCCTTCCCGTGTGCCCAAAGGAGCTTTGCAGAGCGTCTTAATCAGTACATCAAATGCTTCCAGTGAAATGCTGCCTTCTTCTGTTTATTTGTCACAACTGATGCTCCGGTGAACAGTAAATAGGAAATTTGTTGGCAAATCAGCACTACCAGCTTGGTTCATTAGGAGAGGCCGGAGCACGAGAGAACGGTGCGCAAGTCCCCGACGTGACTCGCGCTGGACCCTCGGTCCTTGACGCCCGGCGAGTTGCACGAATCCCGAAGGCACGAAAATCTCTCCTAAACCGAACCTGGCAAAACCGAGATGGTGTTTATGTAACCCTCAGCAATAAGGACTGGGTTACTAAAAGGATGTGGGCTGATTAAATCAACGCATGCACAAGAAGAACTCGGCATCGGTGTCGCTGAGCAGACTTCACGTTCAAAACCGGGGCCACGTTAGCCGCGCACGCCGCTCCCCGCTCGCCCGCCTCGCCCCCAGCCCCGCTGCGTTGCACAACGCCAGGTTTCATGTTTGCCACCAGACAGTTTGCAGTCAGCCTCACATGGAAAAGAAGGAAGTAACAGTGCCTACACTGCACATAACTGCGAGCAAACGCGTTTCCAAGAAACTATTAAGCAGTGTTCATTTGAAGTTTAAACGAGAAAAAAAAAAGAAAACCTTGGAAGAATTTTTCTTGGCATGGAGCTTTTTATGAAATTCAGATTTTAAGTGAAATGTGTCCAGGCAACATCAGTCATGCAGCAAAGCCAGGCTGCACTCAGCGACGCGGTGTCTCGGGCTCTGACGGATGAAGCAGGGATCCAAGCCCTCCCCAGCGCCAGCCACCCACAGGTCCCCTCCCCAGACATCGTCCCCTTCCAGAGGGGCTGGTGGGAAGGAGCAGCCCCCAGGGCACAGCCTGGCACCTCAACGCTCTCCCGTCCCGGGCAGTGATGGCGAAGGGGCGGGTGAGCGTGTGGGCACATCTTCCCTTCTGCTGAGCCTGCAATGAGGCGGCACCATCCATCCCCGGGACGTGCAGGCAGCCTCTGCCCGGGACCGCTGCCGGGCTCTGCCAACGCCTGCCCCAGCCCAACCTAAGGCTGCTCCATCGCTCTGCCGAGCCCCCTCCCCTGGGCTTTGGCCCCAAATCACAGGTGGCATTAGGGCCAGCCCTATGCTCGCCCCACGGAGCGACCAGGGACTGGTGTCCTGGGGCTGCAGAGGTCCCCGTGCCCAGGGATGCTGGCGGGGTAACTGGCCAGGACATGGCAGCTCGGTGTGAAACGGCTCCTTTGTGCCAGGCGGGTGCACCAAGCCGGGCATAGCACACAGCAGCAATTGTTCTTTGGAGGTTTGCATGGACGAGGCCACTGTCCCTCGTGGCTTCCAACACCCTTGATGTCTGACTAAATGAACAAGCACCATTAAAGTAACCGCATCAGGCTTTTAACATATACATGGCTGTGATTTCCTTTTTAGAGGGAGGGAGATAAGAGTCTGAAAAAAAAGCTCTTTGCCCATCTAAATTCTCCCCATTACTGAGCAAATGGTTTGCAACAACAAATTTATTCCGCAGCATCTCCTGTGCTCTTTTTTTTTTTGTTCGAAAAAGCCACAAACAGATTGTGATTTTCTCTAACGGATTCACCATCTGGGAAATTTTTCATGCAACTCCTTTCCTCACTGGGAGCAAGTTACTCAGAGGGGAATTCCCAGCAGAGAGCAGACTCTGAAGGGATGGGTGGTTCATTTAATTAGCATGCATAATCTTGACGTCCTTACTCAGGCAAAACTCTCACCAGGGCCAATGGGAGGTTTTTTATTTTTTAAAGAATCAGCTAAGGGCTTTGGTATTTGTCTCTTGGTGTTACATACAGCATTTTCCATGCAGGGGAAAGTTGGCTTTTGGCTGTATTAAAACCTCTGATTTACTACAGTCTTGTACATCCAAGGTTGGGATGCAGCCCTCCCAGCCTCCGTCACATGGCCGAGCGCTGGCAGGAGGAGAGCTGGTGGCAGAGGAACAACTCCCTTTCGCACACTCACCCGGCTGTGGGGGACATCACACGTTTTTGGAGCACACGCTCTGCGGCCGGCGGAGTGTGGGGTGGAGGTCAGCGGGGGAAGAGGCTCTCCGACACCCGGCACGCAACAGCTCAGAAAAGCGTCGTGGTCTTTTTTTATACAGCCCTTGTGCAAGTTACATGGTCTCCTTTTTTCCCCAGTAGATGAATTCATTGCTGGAGAAGGATGCGGGAGATGCAGGGATGCTCCTTTCATCTACGCTAACTTACAGCCATTCCGACGGTAAATCAGCACGCAGCCAAGCCTTGAAGCGCAGCACACGCGCGGTCTCGATTTCAAGCCACCCGGGCGGAGAGCTCAGAGCAGACCCCGACGGCCCAGCTCTGCTCCCACCTAAGCACAGTTTTGATAGCTGCACAAGAAGATCTTACGCTAAACAATTTTCACTGGCTCATTACTGGACAAAACTTCGCTTTGAACTGACATTTTCTGGGCACGATGACTGCTTTGAAGCAGGAAGACAAAATTAGTGCAGCGAGTTGGCAGGTGAAGAAATGAGAGGGGGTTTTTTTATTTTCCCCAGCAGCAGAGCTGTCCAGGAGCTATGGAAACCTTGTTTGGCTAAATAAAAACGCAGAAAGATAACAAGGCTTCATATTTTCCAGCAGTGTCTTCGCTGGAACAGTGTGCTATCGGTGTGTGCTTAGAGGCCCCAGAATAGCCAAAGCCGTTCCTGAAAGTAAACGTGCCGTGTTATTTTCCACAACTGGTAGCAAATGCTGTCTCCTACCTCCCCAGGAGGGAAAGGAACAAGATCAGCAATTTATGAGAACCCTGGGAAGAATTACAATGAGCTTTCAGACAGGTAAGGCCCTTCAGGGTAAGGGGCTGGCCTCTTCTCCCCTCTGCTCCCAGTGCCTTTTTGACACCATCAGCTGTAGATTGGGTCAGAACCGGCCCACAGTTTGCTTTGACGGAAAACAGCAATCCCTAAAGCCGTACCAACACAAGCAAAAGGCTCAGCTTTAGCAGCACACCCTGGGAGCAAGCTGAGTTTGCTGGCACGGTATGGTACCTGCCTTTGAGAAAGCCAGGGGCCGGTCCCTGGGGACCCCTTGGGCTGGGGCACGGGGGCATTTGTCCAGTTGCACTGGCACCGCGAGGTACCCAGGGTAGAAGCTCACTCTAGAAGTGGGCAAACAAGTTCTTCCCTAGGAGACGGCAAAGGCTCAAGAGATGTACTTTAAAATAACAGTAATAAGAGAAAACACATGTTTCTATAGTACATTCCTGAGCCTTTTACTGTCATTGAGTCCGACACTCCCCAGCACTCACACCAACTTTGCCATCTGCCATTGTGCTCACAGCGCCCAGCCGCATTTTTGAGCACTGCTTACTGTTTCCTATGGAATACTGAAAGTGAAAATACATCCATCCTTGCCCAAATTATTGTCTTTCGGAAGCCTCTTTTCCCTTTCTTTCAAGTCCTCCACTGTGACTCTTCAGCTGCTAAGCTGGGATAACAGAAAGGAGCATCTCACACGTGTGGGGATGTGGGCTGCTCTAGCCACACAGGTATTTCTCTAGTTCACCTCCAGCTCGGGCTGCAGGGGTCCTCTCCGAGCCAGTTCTCTGAAGCCTGTGCCTCCACTGGCTCCAACCTTCCAGTCACTGGAGAACAAGTCCCATCCAGCACCTATCTTACGGTTTCACACTGCCACACATCACTGTAGTATTTTGCACATAAGAACAATAAGAATTAGGACGTTATAGTAGGAATATTCCTCTTTATTCCCATAGGAAGCATCACAACTGTGTCCTGAAACAATACAGCTCTGCACTGCCAGCTCAGCTCTATGCAAGGAAAGGAGGCAAGACAGCACCTTTGAGTAATTCACTGATGTGCACCTCAGTGCCAAGTGACAGTTCCTTCCAGTCGCTCAGACGGCCACGGTGGGCAATACAGTCTGCTTACTGGAGCCAAAGCCTGGGAGCTAGAACGCTGTGCTGCACTCCAGGTTCTCCTCTTAAGTCCTTGCTGAAGGACCCTTTCGGGAGGTAAAAAGAGGTGTTTTACCCAACTCTCAGTGATGCTTCCAAGGCATAACCACAGAGGGGCTGATTCTCCTCCACTACACACTTGCTCCGACTATTTGCAGCAGTGCAATCAGAGGAAGAGGATCTAGGACATCCCTGCATCAGAACGATACCAGCATCGTAAGACAAAAACACTTCCTTTT
Source organism: Rhynochetos jubatus (assembly GCA_027574665.1). NCBI lineage: Eukaryota > Metazoa > Chordata > Aves > Eurypygiformes > Rhynochetidae > Rhynochetos > Rhynochetos jubatus. The sequence continues at coordinate 2,874,167 of CM050671.1, forward strand.
TCTTCCCAAGGAACCAATCCATCAACATGTTAAAAAAACAAGTTTAATGTAGGTGGCATGTTTCATATGGAATTCAACAGGCACCCAAAACACCAGCTGGTGTCATGTTCTGCAGAGTTAACAAGGTGAAGCTCCAACACTTCAGTCTCATTCCTACATTCACAGGCTAACAACAGGCCAAGGCAGCTTCGCCACCGCACGTACCATCATCCCTGGCCTTAAGTCTGCAACACAGCCGGGGCCTCTCTGCCGCCCAAACACCTGGAAAGCTCTGGAGTGAGCGGGACTCAAGGGGGAAGCTCTCCGAAGGCGTTGGCATGGGTCTGGGATGGGCAAACTCTCCCAAGTAAGTATTTCTAGTATTTTTCCTAATCACTCTTGAGGGCGTTTTTAACCCAGTAAGAATAACAGCAATATTTAAAGCCCAAACATGGAAAGAAAAATAAATAAGACAGGGAACAAACCAGCTGTTCAGGATGGAATCGGCATGAAGGAATGCTGAAATGAAAACTTCCAAAGATTTTAGAGTTGTAGCCACCTACAGAGCAAAAAGGGAACACTTAACACATTTTGGAGCCTGATCCATCCATCCCAGCACCCTGGGATTTGGAAAGACTAAAAAATCCAAAAGAATGTGAGCTTCTCCAGTGGGGCACAGTTTGCAAGTACCTGCTTAACATGAAATATTTCTGGCAAATATTGTTATAAGCCACTTGCTTGACTCTTAAAAAGCAGAAAGATCAGCTTCCCCTGTTTACTTTGTTGTATTATAACAAGTTTGGGGTTCCCTCCCTTTATTAAAAATGCCAGGTTTTCCAATTAAACTAAATGGGGGGAAAGAACCCAGCTTATTCTTTGCATATACTTAATGTAACACTTATTCCGCCCCTTTCTCCCTCCCTCAGTTGTGGCTTGGCTGCCCTTGAGCTTGTAAGAAACTTTTAAAATCTCCGCTTCTTGAGAAAAAATACTTTGGCAAAGTAATCCTAAAAGCTTTTAAAAAAAAAGAAATCTCAAATTTAAAACCACTGAATTTAAATTCCTAACCATTACCAAGTTCTTACTTGTTCAGCAATCTCCTGGGGATGTTGTGAGGTTTAATTAGCTCCAGTTGGGAAATGCTTTGAAAAGCGCCGTAAAGGTGCCAGATACTGCTCTATTCACGAAGATCTAAAATGTTCAAATTATTACATCATAAAACAAATAATTGGAAAATTAATTCCTCTTCCTTGCCAGCATGACTTCAGAGGGACCTCACCTCTGCCCTCCACTGGTAGGATCACACCACCCAAGCCCTGCAAGGTGTCCAAGGGCTGGTAATGACCAAGAACGAGAGCATTTTGAACTTCATAGCGCCTTCGAGGCTTCCTCCTTCAATTATTTAATCTTGGGGTTGTCTGACTCTGCGTGCAATTGCAGAACCGAGATTCAGGGCAGTCTAAGAGTAGGTATTTGGCCACCCTTCTAAAACAGGACATCACCTTCCACTGTCTTCTAAGCAACCTATCCCCAAGGCGTCTCTCGAGGAACATTTGGGCATTCGGCTCTTTGCAATCTGATAAGGAGGCGTACTTCTTCCTCGGTCTGCACCACAGAACCTGGACGCGGAGGGCTGACGGGAAGTCTGTGCAGTAAAGCAACGAACCGCAACGCAGAAGCCCTTTGTTCCAACTGCCGCCGCAGGAGTGTCACGGAGCGGATCCGGACTGCTTAAAGAACCACCGCCAAAGGTAGCAGCAAAAGTGGGTTTATTGAAAGAAGATGTTGTAAAAGTGAGGCTTAACAAAGTCCGATGGCACGGTTCAATCTATTACTTACTGCACAGAGGGTATCACGATGATTCAAAGTTACCGATACAAGACTTCAATGCCCTGCGATACACGGTTATGGTAAGTGACCGATACTGCACACAGACCCGCGGTTGGGAAGGGGTTTCTCAACCTCAAGGAGTTAGTTTGAGAGGTGTCCCAACTCGAGGGGGGATCACCACCATGCAGCCCGCTGCTTAGCCAGGAGAGCTCAAAAATAGCTCGTCCAGGCTGTCATATTTATGGAAAAGGTACGTATGAGACTCCTTGTACCCACAACCTCCTTTGTTCCTTGACCAAATTAGTCTTGGAAGAACCACCTGCTATTCATGTGTTCATCGCATGATCGGTGTTCCGGTTTCCAAGCTCCTGTACATCAAAGCTCACCGTGTCACCCTGTTCCTCTGTGGGTTTTCAAAGAAAAGCTTGGAACTAGAGAAGTTCATGACCCGATCGCAGCCTAGACCTTTACTTCCTTCGGAGCCTGAGCCAAACGGCTGGACTGGTGATCTTAAAGGTCTTTTCCAACCTAAAAGATTCTATAAACTACCACAGGTTTGGCCAAGCAGTCGAGTGTATCTACCACACAGCACCCACCAGCTGAAGCAGGCACGGGTGGGGAACGCAGCAGCACCCATGCGTACCACAACTCACTCTTTTACTCCTCGTTATAAGGAGTACTGAAATACAGCTACTCCAGGGTGAAACAAGGTCCTATCATCCAACCTCTGACCAGTCTCCATGCTGTGCCTACAGTGAGGGAGAGCTGCTCTCGGCCGTGCCCCGTGGGGCCCCGGCTGGTCTCTCCGCTCGCCTCAGCACCGTTTGCCGGCCACCCTAAAGGAGTTTCCTGCAGAAATTCTTGAGCACAGCCGCCCCCGGAGTCCAGCAGTCCGCACAGCAGAGCTACAATGCTCCAGGCCAACAGCTGTACTGGGGAGGAAAGCACTGGGCTGGGAATTACTGGGAACTCCCTCTGCCCACAGAACAAGCTGGAGCTCAGACATGCAGGACACTCAGGACCTGCAGTCCAGACAGCAATCCCAGAACGAAGCTCCGGGGAGCTCTACGGGTAGGAGGAAACTTCCAGACACCGGGTTGTGACATCTGCTGACACTACATCTTTCCTGCAGAAACAGCCTTTGGCTCTCGCGGGGCCAATCTAAAGTTCACACCACCGCGGACCATTATTTATTCAGCTCTGCGTGTTCAGTCTGCATTATCTGAACCCTTGATAATGAGATAATTTCTGGGTTTGCTTTAGCTTTGGGCTTCAGACAGAAGCTTCTCTATTTTCTATCTGAAAGCCTATAAAACAATGTGTGTCAGCAAAAGACCGCAGTACTCATAAGCAGAAATGTGAAGCATCCTTCCCTGTGTGCAAACTGGCTTTGTTCAAGGGACAACCCCTTCGTACCTCCAACCAGAGTGACCATAAAAGAACAGTCACGTATTTCCAGTCTTGCTTATTCTGTTCTGATCAACTCCAATGATTTCAGGGAGGAAAAAAAAGAATCACCATAATTTTTTCCAACTTGTTTTTAAACAGTTCTGTAAAGAACACAAGGAAAAGCACAATATTCCATTATAAATAAAAACAAACAAAACCAGAATAAGCTTTAAGCCAGCTTCTGGACTCAGTAAATAAAGTCACTGACCGACTGCAGAGGAATAGCCCGAGATCTTAGACCAAGCCCAGTAAAACTGAGCTCAATGCTTAACTCCCTCCTTGAGCTGCTAGTAAAGCCCTCCAGTGACCCCACTCTCACTGCTGCAGAGGTAGGAGAATGTTTTCTGTAACTGCAGAGGACAATTATTGCCATTCCAGATTGTACTCTGCTTCAATCTCTCCTAGGTAAGACAGTCTCATCTCACCATACTCCGTAGGACACAAGTGCCTCTGGGAGAAAAGTGGAACTAATCAATCCAGGGGAAAGCAGAACCCAGTGCCAAGACCTAAACACTAAGGACCATTGCAATGGGTTCCCCTTAATCCTTGCAGAACGGTAACATATTTGCTGTGCCTGGGAGTTTCACGAGCACGTGATCTCAAACTCCGCTCCCAACACTCCCGTGGATTTGGCCTATCAGGGTAAGACTCAATTACTCAGCACTAATTGCCTGGATAGGACAAAGCCAATCAAAGCTATAGAATTAAGTGAACGGTCTAGCACACATCTGAAAACAAAACAGGAAACCAAAACCCCCAAACTTCCTACGCAACATTGGATTTGGCCCCATATTCTCAGCAGGGAATATGCAAAATGCAAACTACATAGAGAAACAATATCACTGGCCAAGTAGGACACGTATTCCGTGCCTGAGACATTACGAAGCGTTTTTAGAAAAAGGGTGAAGATGGATTAAGAGCGTGGGGTACAAAGTCCTCCAGAGGAATCACTGCCTTTGTCACGCCCATGGGAATACAGGAACAGCAGCAAGGCAGGCTCCTACGGGCTAGAATAAATTTATATCAACTTGCACAGCGCAAAGAAAAAACACCCACTCAAGTGTTGCGCCTTGATAATCAAAATGGCACCTCAAAAAAAATAATCCAGAGACAAGAACATTAATTTATCAATAAAAAGTAGCACTGATAAATAAAATAATTTATATTAAAAAAAAGATATTGACACATTTTGGGGTGGAAGAAAATTCACCTTCTCAGCCCACATGCGCTTGTTTTATTTACATATCCACAAATACCATGAAACACCACCCCAGCCCCCCCACTAGCAGCATGGTCACATGAATTCCGTAGATGAGCAGTTCATTCATGAGGCTGAAGTCTACCCGCCTTCGCCCCAGTAAGAGGAGGATGATGGAGAGTTTGTACTGGAAACGCAGAAAGATCCGGATGCCAAGGTACTGAAGGCAAAACAAGATAGAGAGTGCCACCCAGAGGATGGAGGTAAAGAGGCTGCAGCTGAAGTACAGCAGGAAACGGATGAATCCGTACATCCATCGGGATTTGAGATAGATGTCGAAATTGTTGTACTTGGTGCGCACCAAGTGAGTGGTCCTTACCGGGCCACAGGCCGAATGCAGGCAGGTCGTGTGGGGGCCGTGGAACGAACGGACCCGGCGGGGAATGGGGATTACAGGCATCAGGCACCCCACCGGTCACGGAGTCCCAGGGCAGGATTTACAGGGCACATATCAAATGTTATCCATTAACATGGAAGAGATCCGACAGCCTGGGAATGCTAACTCTTTGCTGAATTTCCAGGAAGGAAGAGACCTGCAGGAAGGCAGAGAAGGAAAACACGTTTAAGTAGCCCACGGCAACTCTCCAGCTTAGTTGTTACTTACAACTGCTTTGCAACAACTTCTTCACTTTGAACAACTTTGCTTTGCCTCTTTGCTCACTGTTTAGCAGGCAGACACACAGAAATACAATTCCGTTTCCACCATCACCAAGTCAGATTCCAGACAGCTCCCTAGGAGCACGCAACGCCAGCACTAGTCGTAACCTTCTGTAAGCTTTGCGGTGTTCATGCAGGCAAGAGAAGAACCTCGTTCTGGAATTATCCTGGCTAATTCACAGATCCTTCTTAATCAACCAGTGCCCTGCAACAGTCCACCCATGCGAGCAGTAACGTTAATGTACGTGTTTGCATTGGATCATATTTCTTTCAAAGAAAAAAACCGGCTCGCCAAGTACTTTTGCAAGCGAATTCTACAGCCCAGGCACAGAGGGGACGCCGGCTTTCTGCTCATTTCAGAACTTGGCAAAGCTTCACCAAATAAACAAACTGAAAATAATGGAGAGTCTTGCAAGAACAATGAAGCAATCGTGTTTTTCACACTCTACAGGATGCACCTCCCCTTGAGCCTCTGTCTTACTGTCATTGCATCCAACAGCAAGGCAGCCTTTCAAAGACATCTACTAGTTTATTTCTCCCTCTCAGAGCGCAGAGATAAGTGAAATATCTTGATCTTCTGGAGTGTTTAGGATTTATAATGTTAACATCCTTCCACACACCCATTGTTGTTATGTGAGTGATGAGCAGTAGCCTGTTAGCTGCTCTCTGCTTCACCCCAGGCTCACCATGTGCCAAATTCCGGGAATTATGAAATGACAATGCACTCATCAGATAACACCAGAATACAACAGGGACTTCCCCAGCCTCACCCAGGCGTTCAGACCCAGTTTAAGTTACTGCAAGAATTTTTTACTTTGTTACTAACAACAGTAAACACAGAGTAAATTATAAGGCTGCAGGAAATTGCACTTTGATTATCAAAAACCTTCTCTGATACAACGTGCATCACTGGGTACGTGTCTTTCACTGTTTCCTGCCTCAAACTGCATGTAAATGGCAACTGCAGTTCTGATCTCTTCTGCCTGGCCCCTGGTTCTAATTGCTTTTCACTGTTAAGGAAATTTGCCAGCAATCTGTTGGCTCTACATGAATCGGGGGCTAATAAAAAGGAGCATGGGTTAACTTATGATTAAGGAATTTAGGAAATCGAGGTCTGTTCTCTATTACCAAAGAAACCCTCACAATTTTAAGCACCTCTTTGCCATAATTTCCTGTCTGTAGAAAGGAAACACTAAGCAGCTCGGAAGTGAGTTACCAGAATGTATTTTGCAAGCCACACGAAGTGGTCAGATGCTAAACCAACGCTACATAAAAACGACACAGTGTTGTGCCCGGAGCATGCAAAAGAACACGCTTCCCACGCGCTGCATATATACTGCTCAGTGTTTGTTTTCAGACATACTTTTTGTTTTTTTGAGGACTAAATTAGCAAGATAGGTTAAAATTCAGACATTCTGGATTTACAGCATTCCGTATCTGATGACACACCCTCTCCTTACAACCTCTTTCACCAGGACGCAAAAGGCAGCTTAGCATTTTCCAGTGACCTCTGACACGGCTTCTTAACCCGACTCCAGTGCACAGACTATGGGAGCGCTCGGCAAGACCATGCCCGAGTGACGAAGCACAAACCCAGCTTGCATAAGCTGTAGTTTGCAGGGGCCAACCCAACACACTGGCTTCATGTCTGAGAAGTTTGTGTAAGAGGAGTCTCCCTGTTTTAGGAATTTTGATTCTGACAAAACCTTCAACAGGCAAATCTAAGAAAACAGCTCCAACAGCTCCGCTGCAGAGACTTACTCTTTGTGAACAGCAGCAGCTTGTTCCCATTTACTGTGACAAACAGTAGGTTCATGCTCTTTATCTAAACTCAAATATCACCGCTGGAAGAGCCACGAGCAGAAGGACAATGTGAGAATAAAATAAACTTGCTGAAATATTACATTTTTAATGGTGCTGCCATCCACTCAGCAGAAGGTCGGTAATCCGCTGCCGTTTCCAGATGCCACTTAATTCTTGTGACAAAACAAGGGAAGTTTTCCTGTGACACCTGGCCTTCTAGGAAGAGTGAAAGAAACTGCTAAGGTGCTTCACAGACTCACAACATTGTACATATGAGTTGATCTAAAAGATAAAACGAGAGAGTAAGCTTCAATTTGCTCATTCTGTGTGTTAAAAAGTTCAGAATCACAAGGCCCCTCCCCAAGCATCAATTTTTAATCCCATAAAGATTCGAGGAAGAATCACACACTCAGTAACAGATGTATTGCAGCATCCTGATACATGCTGGAAAGAATCAGCTAGCTCGTATTCAATACCCTCCAGACAGACAAGGAAGAGAAAAACCACAGATTAAGAACCCGTCCGTCACCTTCTCCTATCACAGACCCATCACCGTTCATCCAGGGCGTACGAAACACGATGCAGAGCACGCACAGCCAACATTTTCCAAACACAACATGGAAGAGCAGGCCCCCAAATCTGTATGTTGGCATGTTATGCCTAGAAACAAATTTGAACACTCATGCCTCAAGATCATTTTTTGAGGCCTTTCTGTTTTAAGGCGCATCGCTGTGAGGCTGGAAGGCCGAGTCGGTCTCCTCTGGCTGTCATCCTACAGCTCAAAGGACTTCAGTGCTGAGGCCCAGGCAACTCAGCATCAGCCATGCTGCCGTTACCCCAAGCATCACATTAACGCTGGCCTCACCGAGAAGTTAAAAATCCGAAGGACTATTCACTTTGGCTAGTTTTCACTCCCTCTCCTTCTAAAAACGGGGCGTGTGATGACAAAGCTACTGAAACACAGTGGTACTTCTCCTCATCTATCACACGTTCCAGGCAAGGTCTGCTGTTGCTCGGGATACTCATAATTCGTGGAGGAGGAGGGATGACAGAAAGACCGCCACGTTCACAGATGACTGGACCAGCGGGACCAAAGTGTTCCAGAAGGCGCCAAACAAGGTTAGGGACAATGACAAATAAAGGTTAGTGCTGATAAATGAAAGCAGGGAGCACGGGAAGGAGGGGAAACTCGAACTCCTCCTACATCCTACCAGATCCTAAATGAAACCGCATCGACTTGGGAAAGGAACTGAAGGCAGGAAGCTCAGCCAGGACTTCCCCACAGCCTGCGAGGTCCAAAGTCCAGCCCGGACAACGCGAGCCCCGCTGACCACACGGGCAGTGCCAGCCCCGCACGGCCACCGGGTCACGGCTGCCCTCCCTGGGACGAAACAAGAGCCCCGCAGGGAGGGCAGCGCCGGGGGAAACGCGGCGGCCGGCCGCAGGGGCCCCCGGGCCCGGCCCGCACCCGCAGGCCGCTCTGCCACGCGAGGCCGCGGCCCGCGGTCCCCCGCGGACGGTGACCGACCGCTGTCACACCCACCGGGCCCAGCGCACCCGCTGCCTCTCGCTGCGGGCCCCAGCGCCGAAGGGGCCCGGGGCGGAGGCGCCCACCGCAGCAGGGCGAGGCCCGGGCCGCCGCCGCCGCCTCCCCCCAGCCCCGGCGCGTCGTCCCGCACTCACCGTCCTGCCCATCGCCTCCTCCCGGACGGCGGCGGCGGCCGAGGCCAGGCGCCCCGGGCCCGGGCTGATGGAAGGCCCGGGCCTACTGGCGAGCGCCACAATGCGCATGTGCAGAAGGCGGCGGCGCTCCGGTTCCGGCCGGCGACGGCGGCGGCGGCGGTGAGGGAGCGGCCGGGGAGGCGCGCGGCGATGGCGTCATCGCGCCGCGCCTCCCCCGCCGGCCGGAAGCGGGAGGGCGCCGCGTTGCCCGGGCGACGCGGAGGCGTTGCGGAGCGAGGAGAGTGGCCCGCGCCCGGGGCTGGCGGCTGTGCAACCACCGCGGCGGGCCCGGGTCCCGCCTGCAGCGTGCGGGGCCAGGTCGGGCTGGCAGACAAGCCCTGCAAAGGCAGGTGGAGCCTGGAAGGTCGCTTCCAACGTAAACCGGGCCGGCAGCAAACACCGCTGAGTGTTTGGGTCATGGGTCCGGCTCCGTTGGTCACCACACGCCGGGGTTTCAGCTGCCCGGACCCCGTGGCCTGAGGCTGCACCTAGTCCCGAGGGTGCTGGAACATCCCCAGTAAAAGTCTCACCTGCAGAGGGTCCACCATTGCCTGAAACAAGAGTGTGGCAAAGATTTCTGCAAGTCACTTGTCGGTTGGCCCTTTCGTGCCTCTGAGTGCGGTTTTGTGGCCAGGCAGATACCGTGTGTGGGCTCAAGGGTCAGATCCAGGCCTGCTGAGCGGCTGGCGCAGCGTGGGCAGTCATGCTTCGGGAGGCCGTGCCCGGGAGAGCCTGCGGTGCTGCTGCCCGTGCCCTGGGAAGGGACCACGATTCTCCCGGGGCCTCACACCGCTGAAGGAGCTCAAGCACTTTCAGAGATGCAAATGTGGGAGACACAGACATCTAGAGGGTCCGGAAAGATCTGAAAAGTTTCCAAAAAACCCAAACAGGTGGAGGAAAATTCAAAAGCAATATATAAAAATAGGGAAAAGAAACTTCCTCCCTGCTGTTTTCTCTTAGATTTAATTAGGAATTACTTTCCGTAATGGAAAAAATACAGAACTTTGCCGTTGGCTCCTTGCCTGGCTTGCTGTCTAGGCACTACCTCGGTGGAAAAACATTAAATTACAATAACTCAAGCCATCTGCCAATACTAAGACCCACTGCACTGCACGGGCAGCTGAGGCACCAGGCCAAATACCTCCCAGCGTCCCAACTGCCTCGCTGACGCGCGCTCTGTTTGAGATCCTCCCCGTTCGCCTGCGGGAGCACCTGCCCTGCAGAGCAGTTTTATCCTGCAAATACAATCCAGGGCCTGAGGCGCAGGACGAACACCAAGGGGAAATTACAGGCAAGGAAACAAGCAGTGGTGTACTCCTAGCAAATTGCCCTTCCTGTCTCTCCCGCATGCCTTCTGGTGGCAGGGAGAAAGGGAGCTGCAAAGCCAATACATTTTCCCAATAGCATGAAACTGGGAGCATCTGTTCAGTGACTAAGCAGGAGAGCCACATTCCCTTTATTTCCCTCTGCCATTGCCTGGGACTGGAGCCACAGCCCAGAGATGGGCATTTCAGCACAAGCAACAGAATTATGAACGTACTTTTGTTTTCCAGCTTTCCCTTGGAGAATTACAGGGGTGCTGTGAGTGCAAGTGCTGCAAAGGGGACTCCTGGCATCCTTCAGGAACCCCTCAGGGTGGGAAAGGAGGTCTGGAGGTCTTTCCTAGGGTCCAGAAAAACCCAGACAGCTCCACTGAGCAACCCCACAACCTAAACACGTGTGTGCGAGGGTGCGACACAGCAGCATCAGTGCCAAGACTTACCCTTTTAATTTCTTCAGTCAGGATGACAAAAAAAAAACCCACAACCAAGACGGCCCTATTAGTTTTCTGCCTGAAATGTTTTGACCCCTTTGCTGCTTAAGTGAATGCGTATCTTCATAAAAAATAAACTGTGCTCAGGTCAGGCATGAATTGAAGCTTTGACATTCAAAGAGATAAGATCCTGAAGGAGCCGCTTGTAGTTCAGCCCGAAGGGAACCCGCCCACAACACTCCGGCGGGGCTCTGGGTTGTATTTCTTTCCTGTGCTAATTTTACTAAAGACACAACTCATATTCCTGTTGATTGAACAGTTTTGTGTTGACAGCGTTGAAGATTTGTGATGAAACTTATCATCAGCCCAGAGAGCGGGCCATTAGTCCTAGTCACAGCGGCCAGCGAGTGCTGATATATTTTATGGCACGCTTCAAAGACAAACATACACATTTATATGTCACTTGTTGCAATATAAATGCTAACTTGTACTTCTTTCAAAACTTTTAATGAATTGTATACATTTCACAAGATTTATAGCATGAACCGAACGGCTCAAAATATTACTTTAAACATATTTGTCACTTTGGCAACAGAACAAAAAAAATCTGGAAGATATTGCGTTTAGAAATAAATCATAAATATATGCATCTTAAAAGAGTTTATTTCAGTCATTAATAGTTGATGCCCCCCCCCAGCGCAGGATTTAAAGTTAAATTATGCAAAATCAAAAACAAACCTTATAATACTTAATCAAACATGCATAAAACTGTCAGGACCAAATAAATTCTCTCAATTAACTTGCTTCAGATTGTGATTGCATTTACTAATTTAATCAACACTAGAATAATTTGGAGACTGGGTAATGATAAATTACTATGGTGCTGCACATGAAGGGCCGCTAAGGTAGTGTGCTGAGACAAGAATGCAAGAAATGCTCTCGGGGCTGAGGGCAAAAATGTAGCAGCTCAGTCGTCACAATCATTTTACAGTGGAAAAATCTTCTTATTCCCATTCGGGGAGGGCATTATTTCCAGAAAAGACTTTAAACACCTGTCATGGACAGACCTTGCCTGGATGAATGACTTAGTGTTAGCCCACGGAGTCAGTCTCATCGCAGCCTGAGCTGAGTGAAGAAGTCAAGCCTAGGCAGGCATTCTCTCCGCTCTTTGTGCTCGTCTGGTGAATGTGGTCTCTTGCTCTGGACGCAAGGCTGGGAACGGCGCCTTCTGCTTTCTGGCACCGATTCACACTTTAGCCTCGGTCAAGTCATTTAGGCTGGAGCTGGAGTAACAACCCTGTAATACTGAGATGTCCTTTAGCTCAATCCTGCGCTCTGAATGGATCTGCACTCACAATAAAATGGGTCTGACCCCTGTCTGGAAAAAGCTTTCAATACTATTACTTGTGGAGAGCTAAACATCTCATTTTTGCAAGCGTAAGCAAGGTTTTATGGAGAGGTTCTCATTTACAGGTTCATGTGAAGAAGGCTGTAAGGTATTCAACCCTATAAAATACCTGGACCTCTGAAAATCAGACCCTCATTTGGTCTTTAACCTTTCTACACCAGTTTTACAAAAAATAACAATGTCCATATAGCTGCTGTAGGAATGAACTCGTCATTGCAAAACTCTCCCCCTCTCTCTCTCTCTTATTTTGTCTCTCTCTGCAAAATACTCATTCCAGAAGCTAACTGAACATTTTTATCACCCTTTATTTGAAACGGGGATTGTACTTTATAAATGCAGAGCACTGTCTGGTCACCAGTAGGAATCAGTAAATAAAAATCTGTGTGCTGGAAAGCCTATCCAGGAAGATAGCTACCAAGATTCCTTCGGTGACCCAGAAACAACTACTTCCACAGTAATTCCATAGCCATATAGACAGCCATAATTCTTAAGGTCTTAAAGATAATAAATGTGTTAACACGATATTTTTCAAATGCATTCACTGCTGCCTTCCAGTAGTACCCACAAACACCATTCAAAACCAACGGCATCTAGTGCAAACTCCCTTGGGTTTTGCTGAGCCAGTCTATAAAGCTGAAATATAACAAATTAAGGAATTAATTCTTTCCTTTTCCTTAAAGGAGATTTAGGGTCAAGTCTGAGGCCTTAAATTTTAAATGTAATCGATCCTCCCTGTAAATCTAAAGTGCAAAAGCTTGTGAACTAATTTTTCCTTATTACTTCTTCCCAGATCTCCTCTCTTAGCTGAAATGTCAGCTTTAATTAGGGTAAAGAGATTTGCATGTGGTAAATAATAATGCAGCATATTAGACTAATCAAATAAAAATATGTGTAGCAGAAAGTGGAACTAATTTCCACTTCTGCAGCACCGCAATGCCTGCGTGCAGCCCCCAAACAGCGCTCGGAGCCCCGGCAAGTCAGCGGGGTTGACAGCGGCAGCCTCGGTTCGTGGTGTTATTCGGGGTTTCAGTAGCACTGGAAACCGAGGGAGCGAGTGACGTACACGCGTCACCACCCCCCCGACTAGAATACACACCGCAGAGCGGGAAAACAGCAGTGCCAGGTCCAAACGGAACCCCCAGGGCAGATGGTAAGGTTGCAGAGCACAACGAGGGCAGGCTGCCGGGTCCCTGCAGGAATCCTAGCTCCTGTAACACTTTTATAGATATATATTTTACAGGTGACTTGCGAAATATAAAACTAGACCAGTCTGCAGTTTCTAAAGAAATAAATGACTGGTGCAAGGCACGGTGAGACAGTAATGTTTGATGTATTCGATATACGTGACACATCAGCATGCTTTCTGGCATAATAATCTGCCCAGCGCTGTCGCCAGCCTGCACCGCGCTGAAGGGCAAGCCTGGGGGATGCTTGGTGGGGCTGGGGGCTGCCTGCGGCCCCTCTGCCCCTGCAAACGGCTCCCTCCCCACTGCATGACACCGGAGAGAAAGAGAAAGACCAGTGCCAGTGTGGGTGGGATCCCAGTGAACCCACAAAAGGTTGAGTATATACATAAGGAATGTGTCATCCTGTAGTGGGGAGCCTTAGCTGCCCCAATAACATAGTGAAAGGCAGACCCTAGCTAGCCCGGCTATTCCCCCCACCTCTGGAGATCAGGAAGGTAGTTATTTTAGAGATGCTGGAGTCATGGAAAGATTCCTGCTGACCTCCGGGGCTGGAGCAGGAGCCAGCTGCACACATACGGCAGCTGAGAAACTGTCTGTAAAACAAATGAAAATAGAATCGGGTGCTTTGCCAGGCACAGGCCTCCTGCCAAAGCTTGTTGCTGCATCATGTTGGCTAGCCCCGATCTGGCTGATGTCAGAAACTGCCTATTATGCAGAAAACTCTCACGGAGAAGTGTCGTTATTGCCTTCTGCTCATTTGTAGGCTAGGTCTAATGTAAGCACGAGGCGTTAAAACAGACCCGATCCATATCTGCCTTGTGGAGCTGAGGTTTGGCGGGCAGGCTCGGGAAGCCTCCCAGCTCCTCCGACTCTGCCAAGCACTTCTCAGAGGGTGGTATTTCAGGGCAGAGCGACAACTTTTCTCTGGGAATCTCAGTTCCCTGGTTTTCCATTCATTAATAACCTGTTTCAAATCGAATCGCAGTGATGGCAAACGGGTCCCCTTAAACTCACTGCACAGATCCATCAGGTCTGTGCAGAGATGATCTATCTGCCCTGGGGGCATTCTAGCAGCAGCAACCTGCGCCCTGGGTCAGCAGCAGAGCTGGGAAATGTCTGTTTTCAGAGGTATTTTAACGCCCCAGGAGGGTGCTCAACACCACAGCAGCACTTAGAGCGGAAAGGCTTTGGGGCAGGGAGTTTGCAGTAGGAGCACACCGTGGCTCTACACGTCAATAACAGCACCACCAGCAGCGAAACGCTAGCTGAAGGACTCGGGTTGAGGTCTTCAGTGAGGAAACGCAGAGCAGACCTCACTCCATCATTCCCCAACAATTTCCTGGAGAAAAACAGGTGGTGAGGGGAAAACAGATGATGAGGGAAACCCACAAACACCACCAAGATAGCCAGGCAGACTCGAGCTTTTACCCCAGGTAGTTCTCCTTCCATCCCTCTTCTGATGGTTACATCCCAGTTAGCCAACATCCGCGTGCAAGAAAAGGGCAAGCGCAGAGGAAAGATGGAGAGTGACAGGAGGGAGCAGAGACAAACCCTTCCTTGGCAAAGGAGTATTTCCCCGAGCTCCCCCTGCCTCCGTCCCTCCAGTGTGAATCAATGAAGCCATCTACTCTGGGCATTGGCTAAATGTCAAATTTAGAGACAGGATTCATTTTTCTGAGATCAATGCAAAGCAGGGTTTGCCTCTATTTCTTAAGCAGCATTATGGAGCCCAAGCCCCCCACCTGCTGGGATGGCATTAGGGCATGCACTGGGCCGGGAATCCTCAGTGCTTTTCCTTAGGGTGCACAAAATACATCCATAACATTTTAAGGTAAATTAAGTTCTTTTTTAATTACTCTTTCTTTTGAAACCAGCCGGGAGGGCAGGTGAGTCACCCTGCACCGAGCCCTCCCGGGACAGCACCTCCCGTCTCGGGAAGGACATTGCCAGGATCAGCCCCGAGCGCCCCCAGTACGTGTCCCCCGCGGGGGCGGGCAGGCCCGGGGGCGGGAGGACCCCCGGCGTGGCCGAGCGCGGGGCTGTGCCTGCGGCCGCGTCCCGCGTGGCGGTGCTCCTGCCCCAGGGATGCTGCTGCTGCACCGGCATCCGCGAGGCGGAAGGGGGGGAAACAACTCCGAAATAAGGCTTTGAATCCAGCACCTTAGGCAGTGCAGAGCCTCTTCTCCAAGGCTTTGCCTCATCTCCAAGCCTCTCCGCAGAGGAGAGGTGTTAACCAGGCACGCTCCCCCTTCTCCTCGGTCCCGGGGTGGTGGGTGCCCTGTCCCGTCCCTCCCTTGCACCAAACAAGGGCGATGGGAACGGGATGCATGCGTGAAAGACCCTCGGGGCCAACCCCTTGCATCGTCCGTGTCCCCTGAGCTGCCTCTGGTTCCCGGGGGATAAAACAAACTCTTTCGTGTTGGGCAAACTGCAGCTTTGTCCCTTCGGATAAGCTGAATTTTGCCCCCGTGTTCGCAGGGAATCGGCGCTGGCTGCCCAAGGTGTTTGAGAAGGAGTTTGGTCTCAGTTTAGAAAAATGCTCTGTTGACATTTTGAGAGAAAATTCTGGTGCTTTATACATTTCAGGAGTCTTTTTGACATTGCTTACACTTAGACTGTGCAGGGCAAAATGACTTTCCAGCATCGTAACAGCAGCAACATCCCTATCAATAAAAACGATCAAGAAAAAAGAAAGAAAGGATGTGTAAGACAAAACTATCTACAAATATATCCACAATTAACCTTTCCAAAATCCCTGTGCCCGGCTGGTGGGTGCCCCTGCAGCACCTGGAGTGAATCATGCTCTTTTCTCCCTAACTTCCCTGAATTTGTTGCTGGCGGATCAGCCTGTAACTTAACGGTGCAACGTTTTACAAGCAAGAACGCAGAGGGGACAAAAACCCAAAGCCCTCATCAATCACAGCCCGGGTCCTGGTACAATTAGCAAGTTCTATTATCTTAAGAATGACACTTGTAGCACAGAGCAAAGCAAGGTGCACCTAATATTATAATACTGCATGTAAAAAAGGGAAGGCTTGAATTGCATTAGCATTGCATTAGATTCCCATGACTTTTTATATCAGCACTTGTGAGTTATTTATGAATTCATTTATTTACAAGGACAGCCCTTTCTGCATTCAGTTGCCATGGTTGCTTTAACTCCTGTATCCTATTAATTCTGGATGTTATGAAATAAATATAGATCAGACAATCGTATGGTGGGGCTTTTTTTTATTATTCTTATTTCAGTTTGATTCCCTACGTCCTGGCCAGAAAGGTTTTAACACCCGACATCTCTCTGGAGCATCCACTGCCAGATGGCCAGGGAGGTGGTGTTGGGGCAAGTCACAGAACTCTTCCCCCTGCCAGACCTTTCTGCCACAGAAATACAGCCTGGGCTGGGGCGAAATGTGGCGGCAGATTCCTAGCGCTGAGCCACCTGCTTTACTTTAAGGCAGCAAGTGGAGAGCAGAGCTGGGAGCGAAAAGGGAATTTAGCAAGAGCAAGTGTTAGTGTGCCAGCCTGTGTGGGTAGCACAACAAGGCATCGGGCACCCTCACCGCAAAACCTTTCATGGCGTGGGTTAGGTCTTCCTACCTTCACCCTGCAAATAGTCTGTTTGCAAAAAACGTGGTTATCCGAGAGTGCCAAAGTGGGCACAGCCCTATAGAGAACCCAGACAGTTTCTCACGTCACCTCGGCGGGATCAGAGCATGTCTGAGTGGAAGAGTCTCACGTGTAGCGATTACCCCAGCTCCTTTTTGATGGAGGAGATCAGTTTGGCTGCCCTGTTCACTGAGAGACAGGGCGTGACTTAACTCTACAAGGGTGAGAGCTTTGAGACTGCTGCCTGTTCCAGCCAGGAAATCCTGTCAGAGTGGGAATGCTCCAGGAGGCTCAGGGATTTGGCTGGCCAAGAAGGAGCTTGTGTTTTGCCCCTTGGAGAAGGCAAAGGTGCTATTAGGAAAGGAGGAGGGTCCTGGAGCCAGGATCCCAAAGCCAACGTGCTGGAAGTGGTTCGTAATAGAATTCCACAAGAAAATTAAATCAATTACTGAGTCTAATAAAGCTCTCAAGGTTTTTAATTAAACTAAGTTTTAATTAAAGCAGCATGAGCCCATGCTCTTTTGATATTCTGCCTCAGACCCCAGAGGATTGCAACTCCTTTTTGTAATTTACACTGGCTGGATCAATCACTGGAGTCACAAAAATGTGAGAACTTTGTCAATTTTACAGGGTGAAATACTGTACATCAGCCTGGAACCTCAGGCAGCTCTGGGCTGGGAGAGGCATACAGCTTGGGGTGGCCTTCCCTGCCCCTGGCAGAGAGGAACTAGCATCAGCCTGAGCTGGTACCATCCTGGGAAGAGTCCTTTCCCAAGCAAAACTCCTGGTTTCTAATCCAGGAGGCTGCAATTAGCAGGAAGTTAGAAGAGCTCAGTCATTCCCCTGTGCCATGTCAGAGCTGGTACTTTTGCCTCCTACAAAATCCTGCCCCACTCTTCCCCCAGCAGTGCGTGTCCCAGGCTGCTGCTCTGCCATGGGGCACCCCAGCAGCACTGGGCCAGGAGACAGGCAGGAAAACTGCAGGCAAACCAGACCCACATCCTCCAACCTGGACATCTGGTAAGTGGCCCCAGAATGTTCTGCCTCTATTTTAGTCTTGTTTTGTACACAATATGCCCAAAACATGCTTTATTTCTTAAGGAGATAAGGATCTTTATGTAACCCATTTTTCCTTAACGCTAAGTCCTTTGTCAGGATTAAAGAATCCTAAAACATCTGTACGGGCTTGGGTGGCAGATGCATCGAGAAAGGAGCCCAAAATAACATGGAATATTAACCTACTAAATGAGGTATTAAAAAAAATAAAAGAGAAGGACCCTCTTGCATTCTTAGTTACAGCCAATTCCTGACCCCGGCTGCTGCAGTAGGATAAGAACAGCCATCCACAGGGATTTCCAGCTGAATGGTCCAAGAATTTTTATATGATGCCAGAACTAAGCTTTGCCAAGATTCTTGGCCATGCCAGAGGAACAGAGCTGCCCCAGTGAGGTGTGTCAGATCCTCCCAAGCCGCCGCGGGGCTGCATCCATCCGTCAGGAGAGTCGGAGCAGCCGGCTCAAGGTACACTGCGTAATGCCTCCGGACAGCGGCAACTTCATTTAAATTTATTCAATACTACTTAAAAATCAGTCCTTTGTATTAAGCAGATTGATGGACAGATGCTTCAGGGGCGGGGGGAGGTTTGGGTGAACAGGAGGAAAAAGAAACTCTTCTCTTGGCCACATCATTATGGAAACGTAGCGCCCCAGCCCCAGGTCGCCCTTGCAGAAGATGTGCTGAGCAGCTGGCTGACTCCCAAACCAAACCATTTCGCTTCTTTTTAGTGGGAATGACATCACTTCTCCTGCCCAGGCCTGTGACACCTTGCTCAGGGAGGTCTCACAGGTCCTCTGTTTGCACCCAGGAAAACAAGCAGCATAGGGAAGTTAACACAAGGTTGCATTTGCCACCTCCAGATCTGCTTGTGCCCAGCCAACACACTCCCCCCTACCTGGGAGGGCAGCCTACAGACACCTCAGCCCAGCAAAGCGTCTGGCTCTGTACCACTGCTCCCATCACCTCTCCAAAACGTGGCACCGCTGCACGCCCGGGCTGCTGCAGAGACACCGATAACCCCAGCGCCCACCTGGATTGCCCATGACGGCAGCAGCGTCCCGAAGAGATGAGAGCGCAGGGTGACCCAGCTCCCGGGGCAGCCCGTGACAGGTTACAACTGAAGGATAACACGTTTTAAAGTTTTCCTGTTTTACAACCCATGGACAAGCCACAAAATGGAGCAGTTTCAGAGGGATGAGGCTTTTCCTAGGGAAGCGTCTTAGCCCCAGTGCCCCCTCCTCACCCTGAAGTGTTTTGAATGAGGGCCAAGCAGGGGGAAGGCTGGCAGGCTCTGCCGGAGGACCTGGGCGGCTGCTGCCTGATGCAGAGGGTTGCACTGGAGCTTCTTTTCGTGTGTGTGGGAGAGAGATGTTTACATGAGTTTTCTAAAATCAGCAACAAAGAAAAAACATAGCAGGGAGAAGACAAAAGCCTCCTATGTTCCCAGTGAAAACACACTGAAGGTCTGAAAATAACCTAAAAAAAACGTCACCAACACCTTGCAGGGAGGGGAGTGCTATGTGCTGAGCAATATTAATCCCGTTTGTTCCGCCTGGAAGTTAACACGACCTGGCTGGGGCTGCTCAGGGCTTGGTCAGTCGGGTTTATGGTCTCAGCTCCAGCGTATTGTGTTTCTTCCCCCTTCCTTTTCACAGGTCACTGCAGGAAGCAACCCTTTTGACTAAACAATTTGTCCTTCCGTTAAGAAAAGTGTTCATGAAAAGTGGATTTGTTTAAAGAAGTCAGGGAGGAGGAGAGGCGGGGGCACCTTCCCCCACTGTCAGAGGGAAACCTGCCTCCAGCTTTGCCCTGGTAGGGGCTGTCCCTGCGACACCACGGCGGGAATCAGCATCCTTGTGCTGTTCCCAGCCATCACCGTGCACAGCTGGGCTTGGACCCCAGGGCCGAGGGGGCTGGCAGGGAGCCCCTCTCCAGCCTCACCCAGTGTTGCTGGTCCTTAAGGCACGTTGGCAGTGTCTGAGAAAGGCTGGGAGCTGTGATCTGCTCTCCAGTGAGTGCACATCAGGATCTGCCCCCATCTAGCCCTGCTGCTGACACCGATACGGCTAATCGGAGAGCTCCATGGGTGCTCGTTAGCTTTAACAGCTCGGCATGGATGGATGGATGCTGGGGTGCATGGATGGATGCTGGGGTGCGTGGATGGATGGATGCTGGGGTGCATGGATGGATGGCTGGGGTGCGTGGATGGATGGATGCTGGGGTGCATGGATGGATGCTGGGGTGCATGGATGGATGGATGCTGGGGTGCGTGGATGGATGGATGCTGGGGTGCATGGATGGATGCTGGGGTGCATGGATGGATGGATGCTGGGGTGCATGGATGGATGGCTGGGGTGCGTGGATGGATGGATGCTGGGGTGCATGGATGGATGCTGGGGTGCGTGGATGGATGGATGCTGGGGTGCATGGATGGATGGCTGGGGTGCGTGGATGGATGGATGCTGGGGTGCATGGATGGATGCTGGGGTGCATGGATGGATGGATGCTGGGGTGCATGGATGGATGGCTGGGAGCACTCAGTGACTCCTCTCCCAATGTCTTTGCCAATACCTGTGATCAAACCTGATGCAGTTGAAAGTCTCTGGAGTAGGTCAGAAATAACCTTGGCCAGTTAGAGCCCACCGCTAGCAGCCTCTCTTGTCCTCATCTCCCAGCCCATTTCCAGCGATCCATACGGGTCCCATCAGTCCTGGCCATAGCCAGCTCCCTCCCAGCCAGCTAGCTAAGGCCATTAGTGTGATTACTGGAGGTCGTGAAGTTCAAACCAAAATGTCAATTTTCATTTGGAAGAATGGTCCCATTTTAGGAGCAAAGGGATTTTTCTTCTCTCTCAAAGAGACCCCGACTGTGAAATCATTGCTCCCCAAAGACTTGCAAATTTCTGGCCAGCGAAAGGTGCCAATAGCTGCTGGAACCAATAAAAAGATTAACAAGGGTCACCGGTGCTTTCCTCTTTCCCTGCACTCAAAGGCTCTGGGGCCTATTCTGAAGATATTAAGCATTGCCTTTACCTTCTGCACGTTGATCACCGGCTTTGGGGTCGTTATGGATTTATTGACAAGACGTTGCCATTAATCTTACCTGCAGAATGCCAGCCTGGGATTCACTTAGGTTACATCACCCCTTCAGGCAGGAGCATTTAGCCAGAGAAGTTCTAAAAGGAAGATTGAAAGAAGACAAAGTAGCTGATGGGTGAAGCAGAATGCTGCTCGGTGAGACCCTGGGGTGGGGAGAGCATCTGCTGGGTAGCCTCAGCGAGTTTGGGAAGGCAAAACCCTGACCTTGAGGAGGCAGCTGGGTTCTGCTTATTGATTCAGTGGGGTCAGGATGCCACCCCTGTGCTCTGGGGTTAATGAACCTCGTCTGGGGGCAATTTGTGAGGATGGAGAGCCGGCAAGAAGACGGGTGCTGACCCTGCTCAGAGTGTCCCAGGCAGGGGTGGTACAGTGTGGTGACTGGACATTTTAGATGTTTCCTTTCTTGAGAAACTCAAAACAGCTCCCAGAGGCCTCACTCACATCAAGCTGCTGCTGGGAATGCTGGCTGGGCAGACTGGCTGCCTGGGTGGTTAGCACTGTGGGATGGCACAGGGCAATGCTGGGTGGCACATGGCAAGGCTGGGTGGGCTCCTGCCCACCTAGGAGGTGTCACTCTTTTAAGGTAGGTTTTTTCTTCTATGTCATTATGTTAAATAATTAAGCCTGTTCCATCTTTACCTACTTACAATGTGGCACTTAATTAAGTGGTTTAATTAGAAGCTGGCAGTTTTAATTAAGTTTAGGACTGTAGAGGTGACTGGGAGCCTCCAGCTGAGTCACAGAACCTTTCCCTGGGGGAACAACATGGGCTACTGGCGAGGGAGAAACCTTTGCTCCCTTGTCCATCGGCCTTTGCCATGCCACGGACAGTACCACCATCCCCCCACCATTTCCCTGCTCTGAGGGCATGGGTGGTTTGGCATCCTTTGCTTGGATATTTAGGAGAGCTCAGGTCTCCACTGGGACCACAGAGTAGAAGGGAGATGTGAGGGGTATGGCCAGGCAGACGGTTGGGCATAGCAGGAGGTGGGTGTCAGGAGCCACAGGCCAGCGGGTGTCCAGGTCTTCTCGCTCCATCTGAACCTGCTGATCAGCCAGCATGGGTGGCCGTGAGCAGGGCAGGTATCAGGGGTGAAGGCTGCAGTGGGCTTAGGAACAGCATCTGCAATTCCAGACCATGCATGGGGCTGTCTGCAAGACGTATTGCTTTTTAATAATGTAAATATGTAAATATTACTGAGGTGCCATTAATCCTCGTTGCCTCAACATGATACCACTCTTAAGAACAAATGTAATAAGATATTATTAATATGCAAAGTAATAGTACGTTAACCTGACTAACACCAATAAATCGCAGAGCAGCCTGCACCCTGCTTGCCATGGGGCCGCCTCCAGCAGCACCCCAGGGGAACCCTGGTTTGGACCCCATTGTCTTGGGGAAACCAAGTTGTTGGGAAGGAGCAAGGAGGCTCTGGGAGAGGAGGTGGATAGGAGCAGGCTAACTCTGCAACCTCTGCTCCTATCACTCTTACTTTGGAGCAAGAGACCTGACTGCTGAGGCTCCTTTTTAGAAGTCTCATATGTTTTTCTGAGGGTTTTCTTGACCACCCTCCTAACAGATTTGTTTCAAATCCTGTTGCAAGTGTATATTAGGAGGGAGAGTCTTGTTGGTCCCAGAGCGTGGAAGTTAAGCCAGCCTTCATGCCAGCTTTCCTGCCTGGGCTTGCCAAGAGGTGGCCAAGCCTTCATCTCACCAGGCATTGGATTTGTCTCCCAAGAAGCCGTGTCTTTATCCACAGACTCAAAGTCCATCTCTGTTAAAAGCTTCAAGCCCCCCCAGCTCTGTGCCTGCCTTTGGTGATGCATTTCCTCTTGAAATAAAACTGCAACGAGTGCCCTAATTTACAATTGCCAGGCTGTGAGTTCGGGCTATTGCCACCTCTCCCTGGCCCTGGCAGGGCAGCCTCCGGCTCAGAGCTGTGTGAATGGCAAGGGGGAATGGGGGGAGAACACACGGCAGATCACAAGAAGCAGGGGAAGCCATAAAGTCAGAATTTAGGGCTTGAAAAGGAAATTATGCTGTGCAAATGGCTGCTTCAGTTCAAATCAGCCCTGCCTTGTAAATCCTCCTCATCCTTCTCACAGGGGAAACCCGGTGAAATAACCAATATTTCAGCAGCTCACAGGCTTCTGGAGACCTTCACCTCTCGGTGTCCTCTACGCCCCGCACCCAGGCACGGGACTGGAGAGCAATTCCAGCACGAACACGGCCATGGTTTATGCAAAAATTAACCTGTTGCCCTTACTTGGGTCAAAGTAATTCCGTTCAATTTGGTAATCTGGGCTCTTTATCATTAATGAGTCCTTGGGGGGTGGGGGTCAGAGCATCTCTTTTTTGGCTGAAGAGAGCAGCAGAGATTGTTAATATTCAGGCTGTTCAATAGAGCAGAAAGACCTTTTGCTATTGACAGCACTGCTGTTTCTCACCTCACTGGTGAATGAAAATTGCCAAATTAATCTCTCATTAGATCTGAAATTAATCCTCACTTTCATGATTAATGAACCTCAGAACCACAGATTTACCTGCGTAGAGTATATTGAGAAATTGTATACAGTAGATGTCTGCAAATAGTCATGATGGTACTCAAGAAAAGGAGCAAAAAATAACTATTCTTGGTTCCTCTCTGCAGAGGAATTCAGGGGCACACAGTAGAATCATCAGGCGGTGGGCTGAATATTTTTTTCCCCCGAGCATTGATGAACTGTGGAACTCACTGTTGGAAGATGCTGTGTAAGTTACTCTTGTAAAGGAGCTAGGAAAAGGCTACACAAATTTGTGCACTATGTCCATCTACAGCTTTCAGGCCAGGAGGTCTCTAGGTGGAGGCTGCTGAACAGCGGGAGGATTGCCCCTTTTTTTAAACCCTTCCCCTGTGCATTTGCTGCTGCCTCATTGGAGATGGCACCACCGTGGATGCTCACAGGGCAGGCTGCAATATCTTGCAGGGGTATCAGTTAAACCATTCCAAACTCATGTAGTTAAGGCTTTAGGCCAACCCAAAGAGCTCCACTTTATTTGCCCAAGCTCTTTCTGTCTCCTCACATGCTCTGCCAGAGCCCCTGGTGTTCATTCCTCTTTCTCTGATAACTGGAGCTGCCGGTTGGAGCTCACCGTGCACAAACTGCCTTTCCCCTTCCAGAACGTGAACATTCCCTTTCCTTCCAGGGTTTCTTTTATGCATCATCCTTTTAGTAGGCCCTATTGTACTGGAAATCTGTTTGCCACATGTTAACTGGAGCTCATCTGCTAAGATCCTTGGTGAAATATTCATGGAGAGGTAGCTATTAAACCAGGGGCAGAACTCGGGTTACACAGCGGAGTTGAGAAGGGTGTGCTGGCAGAGGAGACAGACTCAATATCAAGTTAAAAGCCCTCGTGGAAATGATGTACCCCAGGTAAGGTCTGGGTATGGAGAGGTAGGAAAAAAATCCCCATCACATTGTGCTGAAGTGCATTAATTTCTTCAATGTCATGGGTAAAGCCATGCATTGGGTAGTCTGGAGCCCTAAAATGCACCTTGGGCAGCAAGTAAAGTCTCCTGTGAGTCTGAGGCCATTAAAGAAGCAAGAGGGAGTTCCCAAAAGGGCTGAGCTTTTAACAGAGCACTAGCATAGGATGTGTCCGTGCCCACATGCACAAGGCATGGAGATGGTTTAGATATGAAATAGCTCCAAACCTGCTGTTCCGCTGCAAATGAGCAATGCAGAAATGCTGCTGCCGTGAGGAGGCGATGCTTGGGCAGGGAGTGGCACTGGGAATGGGGAGAGCTGAGGACAGACCACCCAGAAGACTCCCTTCCACCACCTCCTCTCCCTGGCTATTAACTCCCCCAACCCGGGGGCAGGAACGGTAAGGGCAAAAGGACAAGAGAGCAGAAGTCAGTCTGGGGTGTCGAGTAACCGGTTACCTGAGCTCTGCCTAAAGGTAACTTCCTCATGAATAGCCCAGGAGCGCTCATCCCAACACCCACATGCGAAGGTGGTGAATTATGCAGGGCGGCGGGCTGCGCCGAGCAGATGGCATCGCTGCTGAAACGTGAGCAGCCACTCTACACAGAATGCAAAGCCCAGCAATTAACCTTTTCGAAGGTTTCCTCTTGTCTTGGGGATTAAAACTCCTCCAACCCCCCTTGCGCTCCACTCCAACCCAAGAGAAAGGAGTAATCCCCCAATTAAATAAGGGAAATCGACTGCGATACCTCCAGCAGCCCAGTGAGGTTGCCACACGGGCTCCCAGCCCTCCACCCGAATACCAGCAGGTTTGAAGCGAGTGAGCGGGAGCAAGAGCTCAGTGCTGCTGGGCCAGCGAGCGCTGCATAGGCTGCAGCAGCCTCCAGTTTTGTACTGGCCCCAGGATTGCTCCCCATTCCCACACTTCCCTACACCTCAGGCACAAATCAGTTAAGTCGTGGGACCGCTGCTGCACAGCTCGTGGCTGTGCAATTGTGTGTACACAGCTATCCAAGCAATCAGATCTTGGGGTGAAGTGGGGCTTGCTTTGGCACCAAGAGTCATCCCCCATCTCCCTCATACCGGCTGGCTGGGGTCAGCAGGGTCACTCCAGAGTGACTGCTGGTGGGATCGGTGCAGAGCCCCTGCAGCTCTAGGCTGCTCGTGCAAGCAATGCATTATCACGGCTCGGGAGCTTGTCACCACCCTGAACCATTGCCATCCTGTTATTTTTCTTTGAGATGAATCTTTGGCTCCAGAGGATGCCTGGAATCTGTTTGGGCTTCAGTTTTTATTTACATCCCCAAGCTTCAGCATTTTATTCTTTCCAGAGCCTGTCCTCCTGGAGCCTGGGCCAGGGTTGATTTATGAGAGTGAAATAAAAGGAGAATAAATCATTTTTTAAATGAAGAGACCAAATTGATCTTTTGCTCTTTGAGTGAAAAAGATCCCACTGTTCCCCATAAGAAGGTCTATGGCCATGACTACTGGGTTAGAAGGAGGGTGGGCAAAAGAGAAGAGGCCAGGGAAAGAGCAGCCCTCTGCGGTACAGTGCAAGGGAGGCGTTTTGTCTGTGAACCTCTTCTCCCCTAGGCCCAGACTCACAACCAGCTCACTGGAATGGGCAACACACTTGGAAACCTTTGAGCCTTCAGCCTGCACTCAGAAAACGGGCAGAGTGGATTTCACCCTTGGAAAAACAACTCCAAAGAGGGTTTGGGTGAATCAAAGACAGAGGAAAACTGGAGCGGGTTCCCTTCTGCTCCCCCCCTGCTCCACCTTGGCACCAGCTTGGTGACCACACAGTGAGCTGGGGAAGGAAAACACGGACATGGGCAATGATTTACTACTTAGAGGAAAAAAATATGCATCACATGCCAAGCGTTCACCTTGGTGTATGACAAAAGCTATTATTTTAACTATGATAATTCTCTTCATAATTAAACTGATTAATTTACAACAATGGAGCGTATATTGCCTAATCCTTTTAATTAACAAAGTGTCGTACATATACTGGCAAAGCATTACTGGCATGCTTCCTATGCAATACACTTAATTCTGTAATAAATTATTAGTACAAATGACTAAGATACATTGCACCCTGGAAGAGTCTGTCAGGAGAGAAGGACTTTGGACCCTTGGTTGTTGGCTGGACCATCACAGAGCAGAAGAGATACCAGATCCCTTCCTCATCCCGTGTGGTGCTCTGCACTCGGGACAGTGCCTGTCCGTGCTGGGGACATCAGTGCCTTTGGAAATTTCTGCTCCAGACCCCACAGAAAGCCAGGACAGTTTCTCCACTGCTTTCCAGGGATCCTGCCTAGAGAAATGCCAGGATGACATTCCTTCCCCTCAGCACAAGAGAGAAGCATCCCTAAAAGGTGTACCGCTGGACCTGGAGGCTTTGCTGCTTGTTTTCCTGCTGACATCCTAATCTGATTCATGCACTCCGACCGAGACATGCGCAGGGATTTTGCCTACACCAGTTTTTAAGATCTGGACTTTTGCTGCTAAATGGGGTGTTCTTCAGTCAGGGTGTGCTTCTGAGGAGCAACACAAGGTACAGAAACCAGCCCGTGAAACCAGTGCACCAAGGTCAGGGAGGAATGAAAGTTAGTTTTACAGTTAGCACCAGGTTTAATGCAAAATCATCACTGGGCTCAGGAAGGTGCCTGGGGAAGACTACAGAAGGGTAAACCCTGTCTGCAAGTACAGCAACACCGACAGCTACAGCACCTCCAGAAAGAGCTGAGGAGAGTCAGTTCTGCTCCTGTCAGTCCCAGTGTACAGTGTCTCTCAAGCCTGGGGTCAACAGTCAATGTAGGGAGACACCAGGAAGGAAAAGAGTGGGGTGACCAGGGGAAGAAAGCAGCCCAAATGGAACCAGCCAGGGAACAGCAGGACTTGGCCCTTGGGGCAAGTTGGGCTTCAGGGCAGAAGGATACAGCTCTGCCAGCAGCTGTCCCCATAAGCAGTCGTTTTAGAGCCCCTGGAAGAGTTTTCTCGGGAGGGGGGCATGCTGGAGCCTGTCAGGTCCACGTGGCCCTCCCACAGCAGAGCAGCCCCTGTCCTGCTGCCGAGCTGTGAGGTTAGAGGTGACTGGTGTTTTACGAATGGTCATTAGGTCTGAGAAGGAAACTGTGTCTTGTAAAGTAAGGATCTGAAGGTTAATGGGAGGATTCTATGTTTTCCCAGGTTTCTTACAAATTAGTTAAGAGACAAATACCCTGGGGCCACATGCAAAGCAAAATTCATTCCTGCAACTTTTATTGGATCACAGTTGAAGAACCTCGCGGTCAGAGGTCATCAGTGTTGCTTTAAGACACAATCACTGGGGTCAAGCTAATTAGCACCAGGGACACATCACAGGCTTTTCCCTTTTCTCTTTGTTTCTGAGTCCTCCCTGAGCTCCCACCAGAGCCTCCCAGTCACCCCTCGTTTGCAGTTACCTGCTGACAGACCCTGGCTTAGCTCAGGCACTCGGCTGAAAAAACCTTTGGGTTTCTTCCTCTGTGCAACCGGACAGGAGACACCCTACAGCAAACACAACTGTGTCCCTCTCTCCAAATTGCGTGAGCTGCGCCTGCAGCTCAGCACAACGTGAAAGAAGAAAGAGATGTGGAGCTGGGAGGGAAATAATTCCTCCCTGAATCGGAGTGTCAGTGTGGCATACCATTTCTTCATAAAAACTTGGATCAAAAAATTATCTGTATGGAGTTGGCATTAACAGATTGTGCTGAACATGTTTAGAGATCAAGAAACTTGGACCTCAGTGTCACAGCATATTGCTCAGTGTGTGTTCTGGCTGTGCTCACTCCCCTATGAGGATATCAGACGTGCCCCACAGCCCCACTCTGCCATCTGATGGGATGAAGCTGGTCACCTACCCAGGACAGCAGAGCCTCAGGAACCAGAAGGGCTTCCACGGGCATTAGGGAGGTGGCTGGAAGACAGTGGGAATATGCTCACACTTTTCTTTTGCGTTTGTTTGGAAATTGTTTTTATTATGGGCTCTCACATGCTGCTCCCGATTGCTGGAGAGACATACCCACAACTGGTAATGGTGGTAAGGGCCCCACAAGAACCACAGATAAAGGGTTTTTGGCAACATCCAGATGCATGCAGAGGCTGGATTTCCTGCCTGTGTTTTCCCTGGGACGGCCCTTCTGGAGCCACAGCCTTGCTATGCAGACATGTTGTTTGCACACCAGCCCAGGGCTGAGCACATCTCCCTCCTGTCCTCAGGCCATGTGGACCAGCACCACTTCTCCTCTGACTGGCAGATCTGAGCCCGCCGTGCTTGGTCAGCACATCACCATGATGAGTTTCATGCAAAAGCTGGGCCTAGCCCCAGTCTCATAAATTTGTTATGCATTACATCCAATTAATGTAAATTATTACAGTGACTAAATAATGGCTCTGCCATCAAATAAGGGAATAATCATAAATGAGCCTGCAACTTCCTGAGGTCCAACTGAATTAACCCTTTCCCCTGACTCCACTGGACCTGGTCTCAGAGCTGGGTACCACCCCTATTCCTTTGGCTGCAGGAGCTGAGCCCTGCCTGATTCGATGCTCTTATCACCATCCATGAAGGTCTGGGCAACACCACCGCAATCACAGTAACTGCAGCTGCCCATCAACAACACAGCATCTGTCCTTTCCGTCACCCTTCTCCCTCCATCTCTCACTGGGCTCCCCTGCCTCACTGGGAGAGGAAGGCAAGATCCCAAACTGCTACAGCTTAACCCAACAGCAAGTCAGAAGAGTGACCAGATATTCGTTACATTGGGGAAGGATGTGGACGGAGTAGTGGGAGAAATACACTGTACCTGCCCAGAGAAGCCAGCATTTCACTGGACCGAGGAGGGCCATGCTCGGGAGCGCAGGGATATGTGCTTTATTTCCAGCACTTCAAGGCACACACCAGTCCGAGCTGGCCACCCCCTCCCAGTGAAGCACAGCCAGCAGGTATTGCCCCTGGCACCACCAATTCACACATTCCTTTCCCTCCTGCATGCAGAACGTGTCGTACCTCGATGGGCATGGAGCTCAGGGTGGGTACAGAGCATCTCCTGGCAGGGCAAACATGGAAACGTGGTCCTGTCTCTGGCAGATTTAATGTGTGCTTTGGGGGACCTGTGGTCAGAGGCAGGGAGCTCATGCTCATCAGAAATGCCTCCAAGTGCCTGTGCTGCTGAGACCTGGAGGGACCCGGGTGTGTTTTTCAAGGCAGAAGTGATCATCAATGTTTGCAGTAATTCCAGGGCTCAGATTAAATGGAATAAACGCACGAGTTCAGAGCAATAAATAAATAGTCTTCTCTCTGCCTCAGCGTGCTTCTCATGGATTCATTCGCAAGCTTTCTTGCATCTTCCTCCTTGGCTTGCTTGTGCCCAGCTCCTCGTGGTACCCATTTTACCTTGGCAGAACAGCCCACAAATCATAGTGACACACCAATCAAGAGATCCGGAAATTTTTACACCCCTCTACCTCTTGAAAGATGAGTCACCTTCTGCACCACATTCCTGGGCATCCAGATAAATCTGTCACAAACTTCTTCCCTCAAGGTGCAAAATTCTTCCCCTTTATCAGCAGAGCTGTATTTCCTCTTTTTAAGCTCCTCTTTCTTGCCCCAACACACATTCACACCCCTCAGCCATCTCAGTATATTTCTCCCTTTGTTCCTGTTTCACTGACAACTTCATCCTAATAGTCTCCTCAAAGGAATGATGAATGCATAAGCTGCATATTGATCACTGCAGTGATTGATTACTAGATCTCTTTGACAGATGAGCCTACTAAGGTAGTTGCCAATATGGAGGTATGGATGGCAGGGCCCCCTTGTACAACAGTCTAATGGTATCTGACCTGATAGGGCAGAAAGGCAACTCCCTCATTTCAGCAGGAAGAAAGGCCTCTTTATACTCTTTATAAAATAATTCATAGGAAACTTAAAACACTCAGACACAGAGAGATTGCAAATGGGGAAATATGATGGATTATGGGTTGAAAGGAGCCGACTTCTGGAAGCTAAATTGATCCCCAGGAAAATGTTTTTGTCTGCTGTGAAAAATGGGCAATATCTCAGCAGCTCTGGAGGGCTATAATCTGGAAAATAATTTGCTTTTGATTTCCTTTAGTTTCAGGCAGGTTTTTTTTTTTTTTTAAAGTTGGTTCCTTGCAGGCTTTGCTGCTCAGCTGGGACAATCTGCGATGAAACAGGCAAGGGATTAGCCATGCCGGCAAATACGAGCTGATCCTTACTGATGGTTATAAAGCCCTCACCCCACCCATTGTCACTGATTCCACGGGAGATGTTTCATCCGCTGCAAGAAGTACTCTGCCAACCAAAAAAAAGTCAAGCACGTAACTGAGTATGAGTGTGTATGTGAGGTTAGAGGATCTCCAGCCATGATCCTGCAGAGCCCTGCAATCAACGGAGGCGTGCAAACATTACACGCATGCACGCTCGTTTTCTAAATGACTGCCTGTGTACCTCACGGACAGTCGAGAAGATAGTGCACAAGGACTGCTCCGTCTCCTTACTCAGTTCTTCCTCAGCGAGAAAACCTCTGTGTGTGATCCTGTGACACGGGAGTAACGCTTTGCAGAGACCTGCTAGCAGCAAACAGCCATGCAGGGAGAGAATCCCACTGGCCTGGCAGGTTGCTGGGGCCTGCGCTCACCTGCTGAGCAGTCCCACCATGGAGCTCCAGCTCCTTCCCAGAATTACAGAAGTGCAGGGCAAAACAAAGAGCAAACTGACGTTTTCTAACCCTCAATGTGCTTAATGACTGTTAAACAGCCGTGGTGCATAGCTCCTCAGCAAAGCAGCTACAGCGTCATCCCTGTTTGTGGACAGGGAAACCGAGGCATGGAAAAATAACGGGTAACCTCAGATCTCAAGAGCTTGAGCAGGATGGACTCTGCCATCCTGGCTCAGAGCCAGCTGAAGTCACAGTTGCAGTCAAAACTGAGGGTTTTTTTTAATTTACTGCTTCTGCATTCCCATGACAAGGGTGTTCTGCCTCCCTGGATTAGGGGATGGTAGGAAAGAGAACATAGGATCGGTTAGAAAAACACGTTTAGAAGCTTCTTGTCAGAAAAGGAGTTTCTCTTGTTCTCGTTTTTTAATCAGCTTCCCACTTCTACAGCTAATAACGAGAAAAGTTGTTCTGGCAACATCTAGAAGAGTTTTCTCCAAGTTCAAAATGCTAAGAATAAAATTTATAGAGAAGCAGTTACAGCCTCCCTGTGCCTGGAAATTCCTTGGCAGTAGGCTTTTGCTCCAGAGAAATGTTGAATCAATGGTGTGCTAACAGCCCAGGAGCCTATTACAATAACATGCATACCTTGAGTCCAGACAATCAATAACTCAGCAGGATGCAACTACCAGAAAACAACAACAAATTAGTTAGATTTCCATAGACTACACATTTGGGGAGTAACAATCAGTAAGTAGAAATGAACCTTGCCTAGAGAGACCACTGAGGCAAACACAGATCTTTTATTCATGGCTTCAACTACTGCCTTCACCGAGTAGGATGTTTGTGGAGGGCTTCAACCCTGTAAATATAGATGTGCATGTTTGACTCCGCACATATTCCTACTGAGCTCAGTTATTTTATTGTTAACAGGACTTCCCTTTCCAGAGGTTTTTCGGTATACACCAGTAGAAAGGTCCAGGAGCGAAAGGCTTAAATTTAACGTATCTTATTATTTGCACATTCCTACTTTGAGATACAGCTGAAGATGGCCTCTGCTATCCGTAAATACAGTCCAGAGGTCAAATCTTTCTCAGTTTACACATTACTGCTGCTGGCTTATATTCTTAGAAGTCAGCCAGAATTGACCTCTTGCTGTATAAAGCACTTTGAGCATAAGAGCTCTCAGAACAGCAGAACCACAAATCACCCGGTCTAAGTACTACAGTTTTAAGGCTACTTCCATGGTATCTACACAGCTCAAGTGCTGTTGCCTCGGTGAGATCTACGTTTATGTTTTTTCCCCTCTAGAAGAAAGAACATTTTCCCTTCTTTTTTGATCATACCTCCCAAAAGTTGATTTACTCTTTATTGCTAAAGCTCCTATTAACTAAAGCTAAATGATAAAGGAAAGCTTGCAAAAGTACAGGTGACATCCACACACCCCAGGTGAATTCATTCGGGCCACAGCTGTGTCTGTCCTGCCCCTCACAGCTTTGTGTCTCAGCAGCAGCCTTACATTTTGCCTAATACCTTTAGAGAAGGAGAAGGGGCACAAATGATGATCTAAATTATACCTGGCTAAATTCAAAGCAGCTCAACTTACTCACCTAAGTGTAAAATTAGATCACAAAGTAGCCCTAGAGCATTAGAATCTTAAATGTTTCTCGCACTCATTTGGTAGGCAATTTCCGAGGAGCCAGATTTCACAAGCTGGTTGCTGATTTCATCAGTTAAGGTATTAGTGTCTCCTGTTCTTGACAGATTTTAAGGAGCCTTTTCCTAAATACAAGGTTTTATTTAGTAGTAATTCTTCCTTTAGAGCAAACGAGCTCAATCTACTCAGATCCCTACAGCTCAGAGCATCTGTGGGATATTTCTATAACCGAACTTAACTTATACCTGCCACCAGTACCCAGGGTAGCCATTTGGGATCCTTTAAAATAAATACCGTTCCTGACATCCTTCTAAGGTTGTACCTTTCAGCAGAACCAGCCCCTGCAGCTTCACTAAGAGAATATTTGGTTTATTCACTACCTGCTTAGAAAGAAAAGACTGGGTCTCAGAGGGCTTTTCCCAGCCTCCAGCAGAAGTGTCTGGGAAGTGGTGAAGAGGATTCACCTGGAGGCACTGACAGAACTGTGGGCTGTAAAGAGACCCCCGAGCCTCTGCCCAGCAGGCAGCACAGTTCTGCTTGGTATGAAGAGGTTTAGTAAGCAGGTCTAATAATCCACTTTGTACAGAATTAATTAGGACTTCTGTTAGCTAGCTAGGAGATGACTTTGCCTCTGAATGTTGTTGTGCCTGCTCTGATTTGTATTGCCAGCTGAAACACAAACACCAAACAGAATGTGTTATAAAGATATATTAGCTTATTGCTTCTAGTGAAGTCTAAATGTCTACGACAAGCTCTCTGGAGAAAGGACATCTGCATCAGAAGTGGCCTTCTTCAACAGGAGAGATCCTCATAGCTTATGGTATTAGTCATAAAAGCTTTTAATTACACAGTCCTCATTCTGACTGGATCTAGTGAGTGGCTACATCTGCAGATGACACCAGCGTACTGAACGAGTCTACTTGCCTGTGTCTTTGATTTCATGGTCGTTACTTTGTTTGCATTTACAAGAAACACAGATTTCCAAAAGAAATAAGAATCCCTATATTAACCCAAAACTTCTGCAGGTTTCACCCCCATCCCTACACCACACACTGATCCAAGCTGAGAAAAGGCAGGCAGGAAGGATTATCTTAAGTGAAGATATTAAAGATAAGGCTATGCCTATCAGAAGAACGTACATTAAGTTACTCCAAGAACATATGTACCTATGGGGGTGTTGGGGCGGGTCCAAACTTGTGAATTCCATTTCAGAGACATTTTCATATGTATGTGAGGAAGCGTTCAGCAGTGTCATGAAGTGATCTATGTCTATTGCTGTCAGCAGCCTCGGCGGAGTCCAGGCACAAGCACTGCGGTGAACTTACACACTCGTGCACGTGGAACTATTTTTCATGGAATTGATGAATTCTGCGGTGACGTTCATAGCAGTAGGACACATTATTGCTGCGATATATGACTATCGGTAACACCTACAAGCCTTTAATATTCTGCAGCTGAACTGTGGAAACAGAAGAAAGTTGCCTGTAAATGCCTAATTCACAGTTTAACTGGATTGTCTGTCAAAATAACTCTCAGATGTGAAACTTCAAGTAGGAAGCTGAAAAATCAGAAAAACGCCAGGAACTTCTTGATGAATGTTAAAAGCAATTTAGAGAAGGAGAAAACTAACAGAATACTTTTCTGCTTCCATCCTCATCACCCAGAGTTTCAATTAGCTGTACAGCTTTCTAGTCACAGGCTTTCCTGCAGCCTTAGCAACTCCATCATCTGGAGAGTAAACATAGTAGTTTCAGTATTTTTTGTGGGCAGAATATGGCCAAAAAAACCCCCCAAACCCTTCATTTTCTCACTATAAGGGATGTTTCTTGCTTAATTCTATTTCACAGTACCTTTGTTTCGATGGGAGTGCTGGTTAACTGCTGTGCTTCAGGATTCCCAGCGGCACTCTGTTTCTACCCCTATCTCTACGAAGTTGCTCTCCCTCCGAGCACCCAGCCACCCTCAGGTACAGACACAGGCCCCCACATCTACCCCTCTGAGCAAGCACGCAAGTTAGTCGGTGTCAGGAGAATCGCAGCTTTGGAGTAGGAACGGACAGAACAGAGGGTTACAGTGCAAAAAAAGTACTAAAAAAAGAACCTTTTGTGTTATGTGAAGGGATTGTCCACTCCTGCCTTGCTCCTGTTGCAGGATCAGGGTGATTCGTAGCCTATGCGTTCACCAGACTTTGCC